>JALMGJ010000020.1:9882500-11202500 GCA_023362775.1 Charina bottae
TCCTGGAATAAATTCTGTAACAGCAATTTCACACATACAAGATGAGACTCTGATCTCAAATACTCTCTGGAAAAACTTAGTCTTTCTCACTTTCCAGAAGGCCAACCTGGAAAGTCAGTGCTAACTGAGATCTATGGGGAGACTGTTCCATAAGAGCTGAACCGTAACTGAAAAGCATCACTTCCTGGCTTCCAACGCTCCATACATCACAAAAGTGCCTTAAAAACTGTTTCTGTGCTGAGCATTTCCGACAGTTCAGTTCCAGTTGAAGGTAGTCCTGGAGATACTGTAACTTGGAGTCAAACCATCTTATAGGTCAAAACCAGCACTTTGAATGGCACTTGGGAGCCAGTGCAGAGCCTTAAGTACACGTGTAATAAGTTCTCAGTGGTTGACACCTGCCCGCAAGTGGGCTACCACATTTGTACCAATTGTAGCTTCTAGGTGGCACTCAAAGGCAGCTTCATGGAGAGCATATTGCAATAGTCTAAACACATCTTGAAAAGAATGTGAGTTACTATCATGAGGTCTTTGCACTCTGGGTAGGGCTGCTCTGTTTCCTGTTGGTTGGTAGTTGCTGCTTTTTAATACTCCTGCAGTTGATCCAAATATGGTCTATTAAGGCAATGAACTATCCTCAGTCCTAGAGGCGCATGCTCCACTCAACCCTCACACCCAGGGGGCACCCTTTCAGTTTTTGTCCATGGGTGAAGCAGGCTCCCCTTGCTCTCCCACCCTCTGACCACAGCCGTTCAGAGCTTCCCCTCCCTTAATGTTTTTCTAACCTCATTCAGTGGTAAACAGGAACGTTGCTATTCTGTTTCTACAGAGAGATTGTAGGAGGAGGGGGGTGCCTTTGTGTCAGGGTTGACTCCTGGCGACTGCCTGGTGAGATTTTCGGAAGTGGCTTGCCCTTGCCTCCTTCCCAGGGCTGAAAGAGAGAGACTGGCCCAAGGTCATCCAGCTGGCTCTGTGCCTCAGGCGGGGCTAGCACTCTCCCCGTTTCTAGCCTGGTGCCTTAACCACTAAACTGGCTCTCCATTGTAGGAGGAGAGCCGTGTTAATTTATGGTGGCAAAAAAAAATCAGGAGTGTGGTAGCGCCTTTTCGACTAACACATTTTGTAAATAGGCACAAGGCCTGGGGACGGGAGGTGGGGACCTACTGTATCCTGAAAGGAAAAGGCAGGTACTGCTAGACGGCTCCACACAAGGACCAGCCAGTGGGGCTTGCCTTCCCTGCAGGGACGGGACGGCAAGAAGCAGGGGAACAACCAACCAGGTCTTGCAGTGGCCAACCCAGCCTGGCCCCATTGCCAACCCACAGCGATTTCTGCAATTGGCTTAAAAAACAGTCGGGAGCAGCATGAGAAGCAAGCAGCTTAAGCTACAGTGTGGAATTTTATTTATTTATTTATGTTTCGACTTCTATCACCGCACCATCTCCCCCAAGGGGACTCTGGGCGGAATTGCCCCAAGGACTATACTGTATGCAGCTTATGTACCTATTTTTTATAAAAAAAGCCGAATGTTTGCTGTTTAATAGAAAAGCAAACAACAGCAGGTAACAGTGGAAGCTAAGCAGCTCTCTGAGTAAGGCTGCTGAAAGTCAGAACCAAAATAAGTATCAGCTAGGAGGCTTTGGTGATGGCGTCCCAGATGAGCCTAGGGGTCAATTTGGAAGGGGTGGGGGAGGATGCTATTTTCTCTTGACACCGACTTGGTTCAAAAATTTATCTGCAGAAATGGGAGAAAAGAATTTGGGCTCCAAGTTCTGGGCAAGACAGGGATGGCCTTCGAAAGGCTGAATCCTGGCATTCTAATGTGCTGCTTCTGGCAACAGAGAGACATCAAGCTGCATTTTTATATCAACAGGACTAGCCCTTCCTGTCCTTCCTGCCTTCTCTTCATTTCTTCTTTTCCCCAAAAGAAGGAAGGTTCCAGCAGTCTTGAGATCTGTCTGTGAATGAATTTGTGGGCTTCCACACCATTTCTTTCCCCACCATGCTCCCAGTAGTGCTCTAACAGCAAAATGTGTGCACTGCAGAGCTTGAAATGGGGCTGCAGAAGAAGCCATACATCATCGGCTGTACCTAGTAAGACTGAACATAATCATATATTGATAAAGGGCCCTGTCAAGTCCACTATGGTTCCTGGCCATAAAGCCACATGACACTACATTTTCATTATTGAAAATGAAATACACAATGGCCAGCTTGTTCTGTTTCAAGCCTGGAGGTGCTCCTTGAGAAATACGGACTCAGTCCCAAGGTTTTACTGCACATTTGCACAATATAATGAAGTTGGCCTTCAACTGGCCAACGCAGGGGCTTACTGGGGCTGATTTTTATGATGTGTGTAAGCACAAAACAGGGAACAAAATGCCAGTTGGGTGGTGGGTGATTGGTTGCCTGCTCCAGAATCCCCACTAGCCCCTTGTCTGCTGTATTTGGAAGCGAGGCTTGGTCCATGGGCCTCTTGGTTTAAAGTACCTAGATGCTGTTCATACAAAATTATCACGCTAACCAGGGTGGAATGGAGTTAAAAACAATTTGCACAACAGAACTTGGTTTGCTGTTCTCATTTCCCCCCCATGTTTTTAACTAAATATATGAAATATTAGTTTTAAGATCTTGCAGGATGTCTGTGTTGTGCCAGAGTTCCCATCCCTATGTTTCAAATGGGGGCACCAAAATTTAGCCTTTATAAAATATATAGCAGTAAAAAAAAAGGAACAAACAAAGACAGAGGTCATTGTTGCAGGTGGAACATCTCTCATTTCATGATCTCTTATTCCATCTCTAGCTGAAAAGGATCTGGCAGCAGAAGGGAGGGAAAATATGTGTTGGAAATATCCTGTTGGATTGTCTCCCGTGATCAGCCTCAACCCTAGCAGAAGTCAGCAGTGAAAGATACTGCTGCACAGCAACAGGTGAAGCACAGAGTGCAACAGTAGGGTAGCATACCTAGTAGCAGGTGATGGGGAAGTTTGTGCCTGAAAATCTTGGATTCTGAGTCTTTGTAATGTAGGAATGTACCATAGGAGCCCAAGTGGTTTCACTGGATAGGTCACAGAACAGGAATATCTCTTTTCGACAAAGCAGCCAATCTCACTTTGCATAGGATTCACGCATGGCAGTTTAGGAGAAAATCCCCCTCCACATCCCGGCCTCGTGAACCCTTGCAGTCTTCCTCTTGGCCCATCTGAGGCAAGTGGGCAGCAGTCCAACTCTAGAGTGAATTTGTTTCTGCCGGTTGAGGAGGTTCATTCCATGCCTGGCGAAGCTGCTTTGAACGCAAGATCAACCAAACCAAAGAGGACATGAGACTTTTTTCTAAAAAAAAAAAAAAAAGATTGAAATGCAGTTATTGATGAAGGGGCTATTGATTTAATCAGAGAGCGGCAGGCAAGTTGTTAGCATTTCCAGCATGGGTCCTCCTGCTCATCAATTGTTTTCCCTTCCTTGCATCTTTCACTCTGTGAAGAAAAAAGCATCTGACTATGCGAGTCTTGATGTGGAGCACCATCCACAGGGAGATTAAGTTCCTCAGGTCAAATAAGCAGCCTCTGAAGCTTCATTTCAGTCAAACAAACAGTCTGTGTCACATCTAATTAGGTCCTCCATCTTGAATGCCTCAAACACAAACAAAAAAGTTCAATGTTATAATTAACTCAGAAAGCAGTATTGAACGTAAAACTCAAATCTTTACATATCAGGGGATTCTGGCATATAAACATTTACCCATTGGTTATTCCTGTTTGTGTGATGGCAGGGAAAGTCCTTTTGCCTCTTGCAGTAGAATATTCCTGACATTTGCCAGTCTGGGTGATAGTGGTGAGGTGTTGGATCCAGGTTCTAGTCCCCTCTCAGCAACAAAAGCTCCTGGATGACTTTGGGCTGCGAGTAGTCCTCACTTAACAACTACCCTGTTTAGCTACCGTTCAAAGTTACGATGGTGCTAAAAAAGTAACTTTACGACCAGCCTGCACGCTTACAACCGTCACAGTGTCCCCGTGGTCACATGATCATGATTTGGGCACCTCATAACCGGCTTCCAACAAGCAGAGTCAATGGAGAAGCCGGCAGTAAAATTGCAAGTCGCAGTCACGTGATGTCTTGGTTAACAACCACGGGTGATTCAGTGAACAACTGTGGCGGAAGTGAGGTCGTAAGCCTGTCACAGTCACATGATGTCTTGCTTAATGACTGCAGCGCTTAGCAATGGAGTTGCCAGTCCCAATTGTGGTCATTAAGCGAGGACTATCTCTACTTGCACTTTCTCAGCCCAGCCTACCTCACAGGGTTATTCTTGTGGAGAAAAAGAGGATGAGGGAGCACACTCCATACTGCCTTGAGCTCCTGAATGAAAGGCAGGATAGAAGCCTAATAAATAAATGCAATAAATACAATGTATTGTCGAAGGCTTTCACGGCCGGAGTTCAATGGCTGTTGTGGGTCTTCCGGGCTGTGTGGCCGTGTTCTGGAAGTTGTGGTTCCTAACGTTTCGCCAGCATCTGTGGCCAGCATCTTCAGAGGGCAGGAGCACAGATAGAAGCAAAATCTCTGTGCCCAGGTAGAGTGGCAATGTTCTATTTATAGAGCTAAATTACATTAAATTGCAATTACACCCACCAGAATTCCAGTGGAAGATATCATTGCCAATGTGGAATCAGCCATTCACCAACGTCCAGAGGAAGAAGCAGAAGAAATAAGGGGTGAAGTGGCAAGAATCCTAAGGAAAGCAAAGCCCCCCACCAGCAACATTACTAAGAAGGAGAGAAACGCCATAGAGACCCTCAATTCGGACCCAGACATCATCATCCTTCCAGCGGACAAAGGCAATGCCACGGTAATTATGAACATAGATGAATACAAAGACAAAATCAGAGAATTACTAGACCCCACCACATACAGAACAATAAGACGGGATCCGACCAGCAAAATCATGAAGCAAACCAACACACTGATAAAGAGCTCCTCCCTGCATCCCAACGTACTACAACGTATTTGCAAGACAGAAGCTCTCTCACCTAGACTATACGGACTCCCCAAAATCCACAAAGACTCGATCCCACTCAGACCCATTGTAAGTGCCATTGGCTCCCCGACATATGAATTATCCAAACATTTGGCAACCCTTTTACAGACCCACATCGGACAGACTCCATCCCACATCAAAGACTCAGGACACTTCATCAACAAAATCAGCACCCTAAAACTCAACCACACGGACAAACTGGTCAGCTTTGACGTGGTCTCCCTGTTTACCAAGGTGCCAGTAAGGGACACCCTGGCACTCATCAAGCAAATCTTCCCAGAAGACATTACAGCTTTATTTCAACACTGCCTAACAACTAGTTACTTTCAATGGGAGAATGAGTTCTACGAACAGATGGATGGCGTTGCCATGGGAAGCCCCCTGAGCCCAGTCATAGCAAACTTTTACATGGAACACTTTGAAAAACAGGCTTTGGAATCGGCACCCATTACACCAACAGTCTGGTTCCGGTTCGTGGATGACACCTTCGCAATTTGGAGTCATACTGAAGAAGAACTGGAGAAATTTCTGGACCACCTAAATGGCATCCACCCCAATATACAATTCACTATGGAAAAAGAAACTGATGGCAAACTTCCATTTTTAGATACGCTGGTCATACGCAATCCGGACCTCAAACTAGGACACAAAGTATACAGAAAACCCACCCATACGGACCGATATCTACACAAAAATTCCAATCACCACCCACGACAAAAGAGAGGCATGATCAAAACCTTGGTGGATCGTGCTAATCGAAACTGTGAAACCCAATTTCTCAACAATGAACTTAACCAACTGAATTGGGTCCTACAGGCAAATGGCTATTCCAAGAATGAAATAAAAAGAGCCATCAAACCAAGAAAACAACATCCAACTGAAGAAAAACAGCCCCCCACAAACAAAGTGCCCTACATCAAAGGAGTCACTGACCGCATGGGAAAACTGATGGAAAAACACAACTTTCAAACAGTCTTCAGACCCACCAGAAAAATACAACAAATGCTAAAATCAGCAAAAGACAAAAGGGACCCCCGCACCGCTGCAGGAGTATACCGCATACCATGCAGCTGTGGACAAGTATACATCGGAACCACAAAACGAAGCATTCACACCAGGATAAAAGAACATGAAAGACACTGCAGACTACAGCAACCGGAAAAATCTTCAGTAGCTGAACATGCTCTCAAGCAAACGGGACACAAAATCCTATTTGAAAACACAGAAATACTGGACAACACCAAAAGCCACTACACCAGATTATACAGAGAAGCCATTGAAATTCACAAACACCAGCACAGTTACAATAAAAAAGAAGAAAGTTTAAAAATTAGCAAAACCTGGCTACCAGTCCTGAAAAACACAGCCTGCAAAAGGTCAACGAACTCAGTCCAACCACCAGGACAAGGGAATACTTCTCACAATGAACATGCTAATCACGCTCATCAGCCACTCCTTAACATTTCAACACAACAAAAAACACCACCTAATCTCCTATAATTTAGCTCTATAAATAGAACATTGCCAGTCTACCTGGGCACAGAGATTTTGCTTCTATCTGTGCTCCTGCCCTCTGAAGATGCTGGCCACAGAAACCACAACTTCCAGAACACGGCCATACAGCCCGGAAGACCCACAACAGCAATAAATACAGTTGCTCCTGGAAGTCTATTGGCATAACATTGGCTGTACCACCTGTCATCCAGTTGGTGACTTCAACCATCTTGTCTCTAAAGCCAACTCAAGGCCTCCTCTGTAAGCCACTTGATGGTGTTCCATGCCATATTGGATTTCTGTTTTGTGTATCTGCATCTTTGAATGCAGCTTACTCTTTTTTGGCACCCAAATCATAGATAGTGAAGTTTAAAAGGGAATGAAATAAAAAGAGACACAACATTGCTCTGAGCAGGCGACATCTGCTGCAGTGTGAGAGATGTTTTAGGGAACAGTAAACAGGCAGAAGCCAAACAGAAAAATAATAAAATGGCTTTTAAGTAAAACCAGCAACAACCTGGATTTATATAGTACTCCATATGTTCTGCATGAACAATACCCCAAGGCATTTTAGAGGGAAAGAAGGCAAGAAGATGGCTGAAAAGAAAAAAAATGTAGTAGAAATCTTGAAAAATAAGCAGAAAACCCTTTAAACTTTTAGTAGGCATCTACTCTTCTTATTAAAGGTAGTTTTTAAGTTGTAGTATCCAGGCATTGCTCAAGGCAAACTCTGTCCTGAGGGAGAGCTAGACAGCTGTCACAGAAGCAGATTGGAGTGTCATGAAAGGACAGCACAATCTTCATTACTTAATTATTGTGGGTGGGTGGGTTTTTTTTACTGACAAGGGCGCGAGAGAAGGATTTTCCTGCCGAAGGTATCCAGATGACGTGGCTGGCCTTGGGGACTCTGCTCTTTGGCTAGTGGAGACAAGGGGTAGGGGCTGGGCCAGAGACGGGCAGCTGCACCAAGCTTCCTCTTCTCCTTGGTCCTTCCCTGGCACTGCTCTGCTACTCAGAGTACTGGAGAAGGAGGTGTTGAGCAGCCTGAACCACTGAAGGCTGTTTTCTATTAGAAACAAACAAAGAAAAGCAAAACAAAAAAAGGGGGAAAAACAAATACTTACACCCATCTGCTATCTAATGTCTAGCTGTTTGGATGTTTGGAGCCCAAACTCTTAAAGGTGGGCAGGATTTTTGTTTTGTTCAAGTATTGAAGCTTGAGGCATATTTTGATGCCATGGAGAAAAGGGAGATTTTACTATTAACTCTTCTGGAGCATTGCCGAGATAGAGATATTGGATTGGGTGGGGTGAAAGTGGAGAAAGGAGGCAGATGAAGGGGGAGGCCGTTCCCATGGGTTATTATTCTCTTTGTTTTCATTGTAATTCAGGGATCTGCAAGAGTGCAGTTCTTGGTAAAAGGGCAATTTTAGGTGGATTTGCTTAGAAGTCACCTGAAATAAACTGGCAAGAGAAAGGAAGGAGAGATACAGTATCAAAGGCACAAAACAAATAACCTTGGCACAACTGCCCACGCTCACTTTTTGTTTAATATTGTTTACCATGATTCATCCCTGATCTAAGGCGTCCTCTGATTTCACCAGAGAACTAAATAATAAAACAAATCCGTCATTTCTTTTAAACAAATACTTTATTCATCCTTCATGTGTCATTGTAACATTTTCAGAGAAGAGTTTCTTTAATAGAAAAGAATATCTGTAGCTAAGTTGAACTGTGGAGTTCTTGATGCTCTCTGAGTTTGCTGGTTTGCGTGCAGACGTTTAATTACAGACTAGGTAACATCATCAGTGCGAGTGAGGGTGGGGTTTGCTGCCTGTTTATATATAGTAGCTTGCCTGCCAGTTTGGTGGGGGTGTAGTTTCCGCCTTGGTGGTTCTTTGATTAGGATAGTGTTTTCTGCCTGATTATTTCTCTGGTGTTGATCCCTGCTTATCTGAGTGTTGGCTGCTGGAGGGGATGTGTTCTAGTCTTTTTGTTTCCTTCCTAGGTTTTTTATTGTCTCTTTTGAATGGTGTGTAAAAGTGGTTTATCTCTATGTGTCTACAGGTAGTTCTCACTTAGCGACCACTCATTCAGCAACTGTTAGTTGCGACTGTACTGAATGAGTGGTACTTATGACTAGTCCTTGAAGTTCCAGTCATCACACCACCCCGCAATCACAGGATCATGATCTGGGCGCTTGGCAACCGGCTCCCACTTATTTATCTTTATTTATTTATTTTATATCCTGCCTTTATTATTTTTATAAATAACTCAAGGTGGTAAACATACCAAATACACCTTCCTCCTCCTATTTTCCCCACAACAACAACCCTGTGAGGCGAGTTGGGCTGAGAGAGTGTGACTTATGACAATTGCAGCGCCCCACGGTCATGTGATTGCCATTTGCGACCTTCCCTGCCAGCTTCCCACAAGCAAAGTCAATGAGGAAGCCGGCAAGGAAGGTTGCAAGTCACTCTGGTAAGTCTCCTCTGCCTGGCAGCAGCCACTCCCAGGCCCAAAATCACTTGCGCACTGCTGCGCTCACCCACACACCCTCCCTCACCCAGCAGCAGCCACTTACCTGCTTGTGAGCTGCCTGGGACTTGCAACTTCCTGCTGGCTTCCCCACTGACTTTGGTTGTTGGAAGCCAGCAGGATGTTGTGAGGAGGTCCTTGCTTAACAACCAGTGATCCTTGCTTAACAACGGCAATGGGGACTGCTGGAATTGCCATCACTAAGGGATGTGGTCACGTGACATCGCACTTTACGACCATCTTGCTTAGCGACAGAAATTCTGGTCCCAATTACTGTCGTTAAGCAAGGACTACCTGTATTGATGGCTGATTTGTCTGAATGCCAAGCTTCCAGGAATTCTCTAGCATTTTTGGATTTGGCTTTGGTGTAGTGGTTAAAGCCCTGGGCTAGAAACTGGGAGTGAGTTCTAGTCCCATCTGAGGCACAAAGCCAGCTGGGTGACCTTGGGCCAGTCGCTCTGGGAAGCAGGCAACGGCAAACTACATCTGAAATCTTTCCAAGAATACTGCAGGGACTTCTCTAGGCAGTTGCCAGGAGTCAAGACTGACTCAAAGGCACCCTCCCAGAAAAAAAATGCTAATAGTTTCCCAGTGGAAACTGGTTGAGTCTGTCCATGTGTTGTGAGATTAAGGAGTTTTCGTCATGTCTTCTGACAGCTAGTTGGTGTTCGTGGATGTGCTCTGCTAGTCTTCTCTCTGTCTGTCCTACATAGTTGCTGTTGCAGTCTCTGTGTTGTATGTTGTAGATGACCCCTGTTTTTTCTTCTTCGGCTACTGGGTCTTTTGGTTTGCTTAAAATGTTTTGGAGGGCTTGAATTGGTTTGTGTGCTACGGTGATGCTGAGTGGCTGTAGCAGTCTGTTGGTTGTTTCTGATATGTTTTTGATGTATGGTAGTGTTATCCTTTTCATAGGTTGTACTGGTTGTGCTGTAGCAGGTTGTGTAGTCAGACACTTTTTGATAAAGTTGCATGGCTATCCATTTTGTTGGAAGATGTTGTATAGGCGGTCTGTTTCCTCTTTCTGGCTGTTATCCCTCTGAGGTAGTCTAGTCAAGAAGCACAACCAAGACTACTAGCTCTATCTTTATTGTTAGTTAAATTATTGTAACTTTACCGTTAGGTGACTGATGGACCCAGTTGGGTTTCAGAGGGAGCTTGGGGTTGTTTTGGGAAGTCTGCTGCACGGTCCGACCGAAGCCTTGGTGGCCGCTTGGAATGGGAGAGCGGTTGCGGCTTTGGACTGGATCACGCCTGAGCAGCCTCTCCGTGCCCATGGCTCCTGTAGCTCTCCGTGGTATACGGAAGAGCTGAGGAAGCTTAAGAGGGCTAAGAGATGCCTAGAGTGCCGCTGGTGGAAGATGGGGAGTGAAGATGATCGAACACAAGCTAGAGCCGCTATTAGAGCCTACCTCGTGGTGGTAAGGGTGGCGAAACATGGTTATTTCTCCGCTCTTATTACATCTGCAGATAGCTGCCCAGTAGCCCTGTTTCGGGTGACCCGGACCCTCCTTGGAGGGAGTAATTTGGGGGTCTACCTTCAGGGCCATTGTGAGGAATATGCTGAGCATCTGGCAGGTAAAGTCGCTCACATCCGCTCTGCATTGAATTGCAGCCTTGATGCAAGGCCAGTGGGGGCTATGGGGTCTAAGTCATGGTTATCTGGGAGGAGTTTGAGCCCATTGAACCTGAGGAAGTGGACAGGGTTCTCGTAGCTGTTAGTTCAGCCACTTCTGTGTTAGATCCGTGCTCCTCCTGGATGGTCAAGGCTGCCCGGGAGAGGACACGTGATTGGGTCTGGGTGGTGGTTAATTCCTCTTTGAGGGAGGGAGTGTCCCTCCGGCTCTTAAGGAGGCAGTGGTGCACCCCGTCCTCAAGGGGCCATCGCTTGACCCAACTAATCTGGATAGTTTTTGTCCAGTCTCCAACCTCCCCTTTTTAGGAAAGGTTGTTGAGAAACTTGTTACACAGCAGCTTCAAAGGGCTCTGGATGAAGTGGATTATCTGGACCCCTTCAGTAAGGATTCAGGCCGGGATATGGGACTGAGACAGCATTGATCATGCATTGATCATGCTCTTGGATGACCTCTGGTGGGAGCGGGATGGGGGCAGTGCTTCCATCCTTGCTCTTCTTGACCTCTCAGCGGCCTTCGATACCATCGATCATGGTATCCTTCTGGACCGGCTTCGGGAGTTGGGGGTGGGCAGCACTGTATTGTGCTGGTTCTCCTCCTTCCTCTGGGGTCAGTTCCAATCGGTGTTGTTAGGAGGGGAGAGGTTATTAAAACTGTTATATTAGGGTTAAAGAATGTTTATCTGGTTTGCTTTAAGGATTTGATTGATGTTATTCCCTTTTGGGTGTTTGGGCCTCCCGGTACCAAGGTTTTTCCATCTTTGGTCCTGGATGGGGTGACACTGCCCCAGATGGACCTGGTGCGCGATTTGGGTGTCCTCTTGGACTCATGGCTCTGCTGGAAGAGCAGGTGGCAGCCGTGGCTAAGAGGGCCTTTGCACACCTTTGGGTTGTGCACCAGTTGTGCCCATTCCTGAACCGGGAGGCTCTACTCACTGTCACTCATGCCCTCGTGACCTCCCGTTTGGACTGTTGCAACACGCGCTACATGGGGCTGCCCTTGAAGAGCATTCGGAAGCTTCAACTGGTACAGAATGCAGCTGCCTGGGTTATAAATAGTGTCGGCTATTCGGCACACATAACACCACTGCTTCAGGAGCTGCATTGGTTGCCAGTGTGTTTCTGGGTGCAATTCAAGGTGCTGGTTGTCACCTTTAAAGCCCTTCATGGCTTGTGACCAGGTTACCTTAGGGACTGTCTTTTCCCAGTTGTTTCTACCCATCCAATCCGGTCTGGCAGGATGGGCATGCTCCGGGTCCCGTCAGCCAAGGAATGTCAGCTGGCGGGGACCAGGAGACTTGCCTTTTCTGCCATAGCGCCTGCCCTCTGGAACATCCTTCCTCCTGAGATTAGGATGGCCCTGACCCTTTTGGCTTTTTGGAAGGCCTTGAAGACGTGGCTTTGTGCCTGGGCCTGGGGTGCTGAGTGTGTAAAGGGCCCCGTTTCATGGTTGTGCTGACACCTATGGTTTTTAAGATCTCTTGGCTGTATTTATATTTAATTTTTTGGATAGTTTTTATTGTTTGATTGTTTTTATTATTGTTAGCCGCCCAGAGTCACTGGTTTGAGATGGGCGGCTATATAAATTGAATAAAATAAATAAATAAATAAATAAATAAACAAACAAACAAACAAACAAACAAAATCTTGCAAGACTGAAGGTATTTCTCCCCTCCTTTCCTTTTACTCTCTGGAAAACTAGGGAGGGTCCCTTCTGAACATTTCCCATACCATCTTCCCTTCTGTGGGCTGAGATATCTTTTACATGCTGGTTGTCCAGTCTGCGGCTCTTCCTCCTGTCTCCCAAGGTCATTCCCACATACAATTACACTGGCGTTCCAGGTTGCTGCAGTGTTTATGCTCGTCTGAATAACCTTACACAGCTCTTCTTGTGGGCGGTTGGGTTATTATTTGCAGTTGGTTAGTGCAAGTTGCTTTCCGATAGACTTGGGTTTCTAGTTTGTCATTGTTTCGTCTGCTGATGAGTCTGCATGCCACTGCCTGGAGTGGTATTTGGGCTGATAGCTAACTGCAGATTACTATAGAGACCCAAATACCAGGTGTGGAAGTAGCAGATTTGGGCTGTCTTCCGGAGTGTTTAAACTTGCCTCTTAAACTTTCAAAGAAGCCAAGCCTTGGTAAATGCTACACCCCTAAAGCTTCCCATCACTCTAGGAAATAGATGAACATAACTCCCCCACCCCACCTTCACCTCATTTTGGAATATTTTTCACAGCCACTCACCCCAAAGAACAGGCAAATAACTTGTTTGCTTGTTCAGCCAAGTGATGAGCTGCTGACTTTATTTGTTAATAACTCCAGCTGCACACATACCCCTGGCTTGTGCTATATTTGTCTAGGGATACAACCGTGGAGTAATCCCTATTGCCCTCAGTGCAATTTACTTCCCAGTAAACAGGCATCCGGGTCTGGCAGATCACAATACTTAAAAGAACACATTTGCATAAAAATTGAAACTGCACAATGGAGAAGACAAATATGTTCAGAATTTTTATGTCCCCTTATGGCTTGGCATTTTGCTAGGGCTTAAAGGTCATATCTGTCAGGAGTGGATGTGGGGAACAGACCTTCACCCTTTCCCAAGTAATTGGGCATCATGCTGATAGGAAGAATGGAATATGCTATTAACGGCTTTTCTTAGACGCTTATCCAGGCTTTAATGATAGACAGTTTCAGGACAAGGCCTAATGTTATGCACAAGTTTGTCATACCAGTATAAATATACAACTCTTTCCACCAGAAGGCATGTATCTTGCAATATTCCTGGCCACATGCTAACAATGGAAGTCAATCAATAAAATTCATCAGACACTTCAATTTTAATAGGCACGTCAGTCCTCCTTAAAGAAGCTACTCACTTAAAATGCAGAGACTCAAGGAGGGTGGATAACTATCAACTTCCTCCTGACACAGCTCTGTTTCAATGTATTGGAAGTGTTTTGGGGCAGAGCAGGTCCAGGTAGAAATGGTTCCCTGGTCAATATTGTTGTTTAGCTGTTGATACTCTGAAATCGGGGGCCCACAGTGGCACGCGATACAGCTAAAAAGAAGGCAGGGCTTCAGTCATGTGGTTGCAGCAGCCCTCTTGACTTCGGTGATCTCCTTTGAAGATGCCCTGGAAGTAAACTTAAACCTAGGCTGACCATATTTCCCTGAGACAAAAACGGGACATTGGGATGGCAAAAATGGGACGGGGTTAAACTTATGTAATATTCCGTATTCATGAAAAAGTAAGATGATAAAAAAAGTTTTAAAGAGTTTGTAAGATCCATTTGCTGGTCCTTAAACAGATTACTGTATATATAAAAATATTTTTGTTTTCATTAAAATGAAAAAGTTTTATTACATGAACATAGTGAGCTAACAGTGTTCCACATGCGTCATGCCAGCCACCTGACCGTGGAAGCGTCTTCGGACAACGCTGGCTCTTCGGCTAACAAACGGAGATGAGCACCGGCCCCTAGAGTCGGACACGACTGCACAAATGTGCGGGGGGAACCTTTACCTTTACTAGTGAGCTAACAATTATTCTTCAGTGACAAAACTCATACAAAACTTTAGGTAGACGTAGAGGGGGACTGTATTTGACAGGAGGCGAATGGGGAAAGCACAGCTCACAGCCTTTGTAACATCACGGATCACAGGAAGGAGGGGAGGGGGTTCAAGAGAGGCAGGGAAGGGAGGATTCAAAAACTCCACACCCGGTGAGGCTTCTCTTCCTTCTGCCTTCCCTCCTCCTTCTCCTGCTTTTTTTTCTCCCTCTTTCTCTCTCTCACACAAACCCAAATGAAAGACTCTCTCTTGCTGAGCTGGAGAAATAATCAGTTTCACTCTTGAAAAAAGGGGGCGGGATCACATCCCGAATGCATTTTAATAAAACAAACAGAGAGCAGAGAGCGACCAGCTAAGAGCAGAGCAGAGGCGGTGGCAAAGTTCTCTCTCCCCATCTCTCTCTGCCTCCCTCTCTCTCTCTCTCTTTCTGCCTTCCTTGCCCCTCTCTAGTCTCACCCAACATCAGGCACCTCAATCAAGCACTTTTTAAATGATAATTGTATCTTGGCTGAATCAATCTTGCAATACCTGACATTTTATTTTATTTTATTATTTAGTTATTATTTAAATTTGTATCACCGCCCATCTCCTCCAGCCAGAGGACTCTGGGAGGCTCACAACAAAACAAGTCAAACATATAAAATTACAATATCAATAAAATACATATAAAATCCAAGTGGAAAAGATGTTAATAATAAGGTGGGCTTCATGGCACCAGACACTTCCAAGAGGAACTGTTAGCATTCCCATCCCAAGCAAGGCGGCAGAACCAGGTCTTCAAGTTTTTCTGGAAGGTCGGGAGCGAAGAAACCCGCCTCAGCTCTGGGGGCAAGATATTCCAAAGGGCGGGCGCTACTGCAGAGAAGGCGTGCCTCCTTGTCCTCTTCTGACTAAGGCTGATACGGAAGCGTTACTGAAAACAACTTTATTTACAGTGATACACAGGCAGCCCAATCTATACTGTCCCCCACTTCCTCTGTAGGCAGAATAGCAACAAGTCCGGTTGGCCCTGCAGGCCCAGCAGTGCAGACCACAGGGGACACAGGCCCAGCTGGCACCAGCTCCGGGGATGAGGCAACACCAGGCAGCAGTCCAGATGTGGCAGGTAAGGCAGCAGCAGACGCGGAGCAAGCCTGACTGGCTGGAACTGGTGCGGCCCGGGCTCCGACGAAGGCAGCCCAATTGGGTCCGGCAACGGGTTGGCATGGCTGTGGGATGGGTATGTTCTCGGTGGATGGGCCCCAGGAGGCGATGCTGGAAGGTAGTGGCGCGGCCGGGAGCGGCTTGGGTTCAGAGATAGACTGGGGATCCGGGACGCGTTCAGTTGTGAGGCTGGTCGGCAAGGCAGCGGCGCTTACCCCGGTCGTGGTCTCTTCCGCAGGCAGCAGTTTAGGATCCGGGCGGCATTCCGGTGACCGGCTCCTCTTCCGACTCGGAGTCCAGCATGTTGGCCGGCAGCAAGGTAAGCGGCACGAACCCAACACTCCTGGACCCCGCTAGATTAAATTCTTTTGTCGATGGGGTGCGTAGCATGCCCTCTCTGCATGACCGAGTGGGGCGGGTCGATGTTCTGGAGATGAGACGGTCCCTCAGGTAACCTGGTCTCATGCCATGTAGGGCTTTAAAGGTGATAATCAACACCTTGAATTGGACCCAGAAGCAAACTGGTACCCAATGCAGCTCGCGCAGCAGAGGTGTCACATGGGCCGATTTTACAGCACCCATAAATGTCTGCGCAGCTGCATTCTGGACCAGCTGAAGCTTCCGGATACTCTTCAAGGGTAGCCCCATGTAGAGCGCATTGCAAGTCTATATGGGAGATGACAAGGGCATGAGTGACTGTTCGGAGGGCATCTTGGTCCAGGAATGGACGTAACTGGCGCACAACCCGAAGTAGCGCAAAGGCCCTCCTGGCCACGACTGCGACCTGCACTTCAAGCAGGAGTCGTGAATCTAGGAGGACCCCCAAGTTCCGAACCACCTCCAAATGGGGCAGTGCCACCCCATCCAGGACCAAAGATGACAAGTTCCTGGAACCCGAGAGACCATCAATCCACAGCCACTCCATCTTACCAGGGTTCAGCTGAAGTCTGTTGTTCCCCATCCAGACCCCCACAGCCCCCAGGCACTGAGACAGGGCGTTGACCACATCACTTACTTCACCCGGGATGGTGATATACAATTGAGTATCATCCGCATATTGATGATACCTCATCCCGTGGTGACGGATGATCTCACCCAGCGGCTTCATATAGATGTTAAACAGGAGAGGAGAGAGCACCGAACCCTGCAGCACCCCACACAGGAGGGGTCGCGGGTCAGATCTCTCCTCTCCTATCACCACTGATTGGGAACAGCCCTGGAGGAAGGAGGTGAACCAGCACAAAACTACGCTGCCCACCCCCAACTCCCTGAGCTGCCCCAGAAGGATACCATGGTTGATGGTACCAAAAGCCGCTGAGAAATCTAAGAGAGCAAGGATGGATGCACTCCCTCCATCCCGCCCTCGCCAGAGATCATCCATAAGTGTGACCAATGTAGTCTCCATCCCATATCCCAGCCTGAAACCTGACTGAAAGGGGTCTAGATAATTGGTTTCCTCCAGGATCCTCTGGAGTTGTAGCACCACCACTTTCTCAACCACCTTTCCCAAAAAGGGAAGGTGGGAGACAGGATGAAAATTGTCCAGAATAGTAGGGTCCAGGGATGATTTCTTGAGGGTGCACGAGTGCCTCCTTAAAGGCTGCCAGGAACACCCCCTCCCCCAGAGATGTATTAATCATCACCTGGACCCAGCCACACGTCACCTCCTGGGCCGATTTTACTAGCCAGGAAAGGCACGGATCTAAATGGCATGTGGTGGCATTTACAATCCGGAGGATCCTGTCCATTTCCTCAGGTCCAACAGAATCAAACCGTTCCCAGATAACAGGGTAAGTACGTTCCCCCGACATCTCCCCAGACTGTTCTTCACGCTTAGAGTCCAACTTAAAATGGATCTGAGCAATTTTATCCTGCAGATGCTCTGAAAACTCTTCCGAACAGCCCTGTCACTGATTGTACTTGACCCAGGAGAGATCTAGTGATCTTAAACAGGGCTGTCAGATGGCATTCTGCGGATGCAATAAGAGCGGAGAAATATTCACGTTTTGCCACTCTTACTGCCACAAGGTAGGCCTTAACAGTTGCTCTAGATTGTGTTCAGTCAGATTCAGTCTTCGTCTTTCTCCAGCAGTGCTCCAGATGTCTCTTCACCCTCTTCAAAACCCTCAACTCCTCCATAAACCACAGGGAGTGATGGGTTGAGTGTGGCAAGAGAGGTCGCATAGGCGCAATCCTGTCCAAGGCCCTGGCCGCCTCCCTATTCCAGCCTGTGGCCAGGGCCTCCGCTGGACCATGCAACAGATCCTCGGGTATCACCCCCAGCTCCCTCTGAAATCTCATTGGGTCCATAAGTCACCGGGGGCAGACCAATCAAATGGGTCCTGCCTCCCTGAGGAGTGGGGCGGTACAGGAGAATCTCAAGGTCACCAGGGCGTGGTCTGACCATGACAATGGGGACAGATCGAGCTCTCCCCTCAGATCACATTGCCACTGCTCAGACAAGAAAACCAAGTCCGGGGTGAGACCACTGTCTCGAGTCGGGTCCTGAACTATCTGGGACAGGCCCATGGCTGCCATGGTAGCCATGAACTCCCGAGCCACTTCTGAGGCACATCCCAGGGACGGCAAGTTGGAGTTTGATCTTTGGGGTGTACAAGCCTCTGTCTCAGTGTGTTGGTGGGTTTGAAATATACAGGTATGTGGTGTTTGCCAAATATCCGTTTTATCTTTTCATATTTATATTTGGCAAACACCACATACCTGTATATTTCAAACCCACCAACACACTGAGACAGAGGCTTGTACACCCCAAAGATCAAACTCCAAAACACAAGGAAAGCAATGTAGTGTATGCAATCCAGTGCAGTGAGGAGTGCTCTGAACTCTACATTGGAGAAACCAAACAACCTTTGTACAGGAGGATGGCCCAACACAGGAGAAGTAACTCCACAGGACCAGAGTCAGCAGTTTATCTTCATCTAAAGGAAAAAGGACACTCATCTGAGGACATTGATGTTCACATTTTAGACAGAGAAGATAGGTGGTTTGAGAGAGGGGTCAAGGAATCCATTTATGCCAACTTGGAAAATCCTTCCTTGAATAGAGGTGGGGGCCTCAGGCACAATCTTTCCCCTATTTTCCTCCCTGCTTTGTCTTCTGTGCCTAGGAAGATTAAGACCATTTCGCAAGCTCAACAGCAGCAGGGTAATCTTAACGATCCTCCTTTAGATGATAAAGGGACTTCGAAATAAACATCTCAAAATAACCATGACCTAGCCCCAGGTGCAAGGTCACACAGCCACCCTAGAAACATATTTAAGGATTCCCTTACTAACTTTACTCAGACTGAAGAAGCTCCTTGGATAAGGAGTGAAACGTTTCTACTGAGAAAATAGAAATCCAGTTGACATGATTCAAGCCACAGACTGTTCCACCTGGATGACTGAGAACCTTCATCGACTCAGGCAGTAAGGTTGCTATGCATCAGGGAGGCTGGTACAATAGCAAAACTCCCAACTGTTCATGGGAACCCAACTTGAAAAACAACTTGAAAAATAATTTTGCTAATTTTTAAAAAAAATTGGGACAAAATTGACATTTATATTAAAACAACGGGACTGTTGGGAAATGTGAAAAAAATGGTACTGTCCCATTCAAAATGTTACGTATGGTCAGCCTACTTAAACCAGAGCGGGCAACTTGAAGCCCATATTAGTCCCTGAAATCCATTCTGTAGCTCTGAGAGCTCCCAGGAACAAGCAGCCAAAATATGGTTTTATAACATTTTTCAGAAAATAATAAGTCAATTAGATGCATTAGGCCTCCAATAGGTTTAATGTACCACTTCCCCAAACAATTTTCAACAGGGTTGAAAATTTGAGCCTCTCCCCTCTGTGTGCCCTCTGCAGCTGAAATTAATGGGGCCAAAACCAGAAAAAAAAACCAGAAAAAAACTGCAGACCCTACTAGATGAAGGTGCCCCTAGGTTGAATAAGTGATGACTCTCCACTTCTTGACCAGGGGAAGTAAATAAATAAATTAAATAAACACATTTGCAGGTTTTTCATGGAAGGTGCAGATTGTTCGTTTATTAACAGTGTATGTACTGTTAACTGCTTGCCCTGCAACTACTAATACTGCAGTATTGTTCTCTTTTGCACCCTGTCTGCTTCTTTATCTCATTGCAATTAACAAACTCCATCCAGCCCATCTTAAAAGCAAGTTGTTAACAGAAAAGATTATCTTAAAAGCAGAACAAAGGAATCATGTAGCCGATTACCTGCTTATTGACTTGGGGGGGGGGGGGGAGAACTAAATTGATTACTCAGAATATGTTCCATACAAACAAATCTTCTTGCATTTCAGAGAATAATTCACAATAGGGAAAAGGCACTGGGCAGCCCTAAAAATGTAACAGCTTGACAAAGAAGTAAATTAGGCTTATCATTCTACCATTTTGAAAAGGATTAGAAACAAAAATGAGAGATAACATAAATGTTTCTCATCCTGGATATAATCCCAGAACAGTAATCTTCATAGTTCTTCATGGCAAATTATAAAAACAGTGCCAAAGATTATAATTTGTTTCTAGCTGTGTTTTATATTTTAATTATTTTCCTTGCCACATAGACAAATGACTTTTCCAGAAATGCACATAAATGAGGTGTATTACATTTGGAACTAGGAACTAAATAGCTGGAGTAAAAACAAAGACATCTGTTTTATGATGCAATGAGAGGTATTATTGATGCTTGTTATTGATTCAGCTAGTTCATACAGGAAACTATTGTTCAGCTGTGAGGGAGTTATCTACTGTGGATCAGGTTTTTTAGGGTACCCAAAATCTTTGGTACCGGGGGCACCCATAACCACATGCTGGCTTTTCCCGTAGTCGTTACCTGGGGTGAACACCAGGACTTTTCTCTTAAAGCAAAGTTCAGAATGTTCAAGTCTGAACCTCTCTGCAGCCAGGGCCTTCTAAGAAGTCTAATATGATGATGAGCAAAGCTTGAGGAGAGATCAGCAGGTGTAAATTTCATACTTGCGGCATTAATTCGAGACCTGTCAATTAAAGAGTAGCCCAGTAACTTCTTTTTACCCATCCCCACAAGTCCCTTTGAACTTAACCAGACCATGAGCTGTTTAGCCAAACACAGGAGAAAAGCTAGCACAGGAAAGCTTCTGGATGTTCAAGATCTGAGTGCAAAAGGACCAACATTGGGTCTTTGAAAGTCTGGGGATGAGCAGTTGGCACCTTCCAAGGTTCAAAACAAAACAACTCGTTGTGGGACAGGAGTTATTAGAGCAGTAGGGTGCCAAAATAAAATTACACTGTAAAGAGTTAATTTTAAATTCAGGACACTTTGAACTGTTTCTTCTGTAATCTTCATCTCCGAGGTCCTGTGGTCTTCTGAGGTGTGATGTAGTCTTCTGAAGTTTAATAGGATCTTCATGAAGGTGGAAAGCTGATAATTTGGCTGTACTATTTCAGAGACTATTGTTGAGGTGTTCCATAACTGAATAATCCTCGGTAAGAAAGAAAGAAATTCGCAAGTTGTATCCAGAAAACCAGGACAGGATGAAATATGATCATTGGTAGACCGTGATGTAAATTGTACATGACTCTGATATCTGGTCTTATTGTAGGAGATGGGAAATTGGATACTAGAGGGTTTAGTACCCCCTTAAGAGTTGCTGGGAAAGCTGTCAAACCCATCTTTTGTTACCAAAGGTAAAGGGCCCAACCCAAGAAGGCTAGGAAATGGCTGCAGAAGGTGACTCATCCTTATTTTCTCCCTTGCTGTATGGAGGGAGCAGACTAATTGTTTCAGGGTTGGGGATTGCTGGCAACACTCCATATTAGTTAATTAGCAGAAGACAGCAGTAAGATGGCATCGTGAAGGTCAGTGTCACAGAGACAAGGAAGCCACCGAGAAAGAAGCATTTGTGGCATTGCTCGTCCACCCCTATTTTGAAAGTAGTAAAAGTCTAGACCAACATCTATAAACATTAGTCGAACATTCATTCACTCACAATCAAGAGAGTTAGAATTAGAAGTTAGGTCAGCCTTGTGTGTAAGAGGGAGCAACGTTAAAGCCTGAGGCTGGCCACAGTGAAGCAGTCGAGAGTTGAGGAAATGAGCAGAGGCCAAAGTATGGTTAGTATTGTCATCCCCAAAGACCTCTGATATGCAGAGAGTTGCATGAGGAGATACATCCCTGCCAAGTGTCTGTAACAACCCCAGAAACAATAGAAAAAGCACCGAACGGCTACAAAATGTTTGTAAAAAGGTAAAGCTTCCCCCCGCACATTTGTGCAGTCGTGTCCGACTCTAGGGGCTGGTGCTCACCTCCGTTTGTTAGCCGAAGAGCCAGCGTTGTCCGAAGACGCTTCCACGGTCATGTGGCCGCATGACGCACGCGGAACGCTGTTACCTTCCCACCGAAGTGGTACCTATTCATCTACTTGCATTTGCATGCTTTCGAATTGCTAGGTTGGCAAGAGCTGGGGCGAGTGCGGGAGCTCACTCCGTCACGCGGGGCTAGGGACTCGAACCTCCGAACTTGCGATCTGATCGACAAGCCTGGCGTCTTACATGCTGAGCCACCACACCCCGTACAAAATGTTTGTACTGATGCATTATTTTTATTTATTTATACCACTCTAATTCTGAATGACTCCCAGCAGATTACATCTTAACATGAGAGCATAAACACGTATCAAGAGCAATATCAGCTTTGAAGTCCCTGCTTCAGTTCACAAATGTGCTTCGGCGGATGATCCGACTGAAGCTTCGTCAAATGGAAGCGTTTCTTGAAGGCCATGTTGGAGAACCTGGCTAGCAGCAAGTTCTTCCCTGCTCCCCATGTTAGTTACCATATTAGTTGTAATGCAGGAGATACAAAGAGTAGGTAATAGTGGCTGATGCACACAAGACCGTCGGGAGAGACTTCAAGAGGTCTCTTGAAACCATTCCTTTAATTAGAGAAACATTTGTGGTAGGACAATTAAAGGAATTTAACTCAATTAACTAGCCTGTTTTTAACTGATTAATTGCCTAATTAGCTGATTACAATAAATGCTATAGTATCTTAACACAGCTGATATTTTGAGGACATTTTAAAGTAAATTAGGTTTGCCATGATTGATTAATCCTGGTGAATCACTTATCATTTGGAAAACTTTCAACACTTAGCTCAAATCAAGATGGGAATGTAGATACCATACTCAGTGTTTCATAACAGACAGTTCCAGTTAAAATCAGTTTGTAAAATGCAGTTTGTAAATCAGATTTCAGTAACAGCTGCCCAACTCCAAACAAAACCAGGGATCCTCTCTGTTTAATGGTTAAGCGAAACAAAGCATTTGGCAGGTCCAAGTTGTCATGGGAAAGGTTGCATCCTGGGGACATGCTAATGGTATTTCTGCCCAGGGACTGAATTTTGTTTTCCCTTTGCATGTAGTCTTAAAGTCAGGCAATAACTCTTTTCACCACTAAGATATCATTGCCCAAGCTATAATTTGTAGGGTGGGCTTTCATGTGCATAGTGCAAATGCACTTTTTTTTTTGCAGTTTTGAACCAGGTAAGAAATGGCTGGAGGCATTTTAGTCAGCAGGAACAACCTGCTGCTGTTTCTTACTTTCTCCATATGTGAGATAAGGCCCTGCTTCCTAAGGCCTCTGTATTGATGGTGAATGCAGGGAAGGGGATTGTAAATACATCCAATTTGATTTAATTATGTGCCATCAAGTCAGTATTAACTCTTAGCGACCACATAGAAAGATTTTCTCCTGGAGGATCTGTCTCCAACCCGGTCCTTCAGGTCTTCCAATTGTGCACCCTTTGCCTCTGTGACGGAGTCCATCCACCTTGCTGCTGGTCCTCCTCTTCTTCTCTTCCCTTCCACCTTTCCCAGCATTAGAGCCTCCTCCAGAGAGGTAGGTCTTCACATAAGGTGTCTGAAATAGGATAATTTGAGCCTGGTCATTTGTGCCTCGAGTGAGAACTCTGGGTTGATTTGTTCGATGACCCATCGGTTTGTTTTCTTGGCTATCCATTGTATTCTCAGGAGTCTTCTTGAACACCAACGTTCAAAAGCATCAATACTCTTTCCATCCTGCTTCTTCAAAGTCCAACTTTCACTTAGTGTCACAGAAAAAAACATTGCCTGGTAAGTTCTGATCTTTTTAGGTATAGACACATCACAGCATCTGAATATCTTTTCCAAGGCCTTCATGGCTTCTCTTCCAAGTACTAGTAGGTGCTGCATTTCTTGACCGCTGATTCCTTTATTGTTCATAGTTGATTAAAGGCAGAAGCTATCCACCACTTCAATATCTTCATTGTCAGTTTTAAGGCTGGTTGTTGTACCTGCTGTCATGAATTTGATCTTTATGTTTTATCTTAGTCCCATTTTTTCACTGTGCTCCTTGATTTTCATTATTAGAGCTTGCATTTTCAGCTATCAGCAAATACAAGTAATGGCTGGCTGGCTGGCTAATAAACCAAGCCAATGTTGTGAACCTCCATGCAGTGACCATAATAAATGTGCAAATGTGTGACTGGATAAAGAGTATTACACATTCTCTCTCTTACCAGGTCTTTTTACAAGCACATGTGATTGGGACCAGTCTGTTTCTGTGTCAGTACATCTGATATAAGAAACCTAGCAGTATAGTAAGATGGCTTGATTATCAAGTGGTCTGAAGTCTGTTTAGGTGTAAAGAGGCAAAAGGGAACTCTGTATATTGTAGGACCTTACAAGAGTCTCAGGCTCACCCACACAACAGTGTGAAGATGCCCCACTTACCATTTGCTGAGGATGTGTCCTGACAACAGGACCCCCATCTAATAGGAGACTCACTGCTAAGGCAGGTTGGAACCAGTTTTTCCAACATGAAAATGGGTTTTCCTGGGAAAATGAAAGTTCTCCCATCTGGACAACCTCTAGCACAGGGAGGAGAAGGCTTGAGATGATGCAATTGGAAGCAGTGATTTGCTTGGCTACCATTGCCCCAGCAGCAGTACTTATGTCTGATTCCTGGGCTTCCTACCTCAGATGGGAGGAGGAAGACTGAAACCCCAGTTTCCTCAGCCATTTCCTTTCAATTTTTATGGATTGGTTGACCAGCTGACCTAGGGAATCCAAAGCCTTGAAACTGACTAGCCTATCCCTAGCTTAATGGGTATAATTGAAAGTGTAATTGAAAGGACCTGGCAGCCTGTGCCCTAAGGCAGGGGTCCCCAACCTGTGGGCCAGGGCTTTCCAAAGTTTTCCCGCGGCGACACACCAACCGCTGTTGGTGTGTCGCTGCAGGAAAACCCGGAAGTGCTGCCATTGCGGCAGCGTGCAAAAACCCAGAAGCGCTGCTGCCGCTTTCGGGTTTTTGCGCGCCGCCGTTGGTGTGTCACCGCGGGAAAACCCGGAAGCACTGATGATGATCAGCGCTTCCGGGTTGTGTGGCGACACACCAGACTGTGTGTGGCGACACACTTTTGTGTCGCGACACACAGTTTGGAAAGCTCTGCTGTGGGCCGTGGCCCATTAGGAAGTTGGCTGCACAGCAGATGAGCAGTGGTGGTCTGCGCAATTGGCTCCCGCCTGCAAACCCCGCCCCCCGGTCCGCGCAATTGTCTTCCGCCTGCAAACTCCCCCCCCCCCCCAGTCCATGGAAAAATTGTCTTCCACGACTGGTCCCTGGTCCCAAAAAGGTTGAGTACCCCTGCCCTAAGGAATTTCTTTCCCAGATATGCATTAAAGCTATGCTGCAGGTATAACATGATTTATGCCAATGTGATTTCTTCCTGGCTCTGGGATAGAGGCAAGCACTGTGAATGAGCCCTTAAGTGCACTTAAAAAAAGAAGAAGTAAGTTTTCAGCAGAGAGGCAACTAAAATAATAAAACAAACACAAACTGAAATCCAACAGTTCAGCAATCAGTATATATTGTCAGGTGGGATTGATTCACAGGAATATCCTCCTCCGGTTGGGGGACATGGGCGGTCATATAAATTTAAATAATAAATAAATAAATATTAATCTCAGCAGAGACCACAGAAGGCAAAATTTATTGGAAACATAGAGGAAGAAAGTGGGAAATGTTGTAGGTATTTTCAAGCCAACTTCTTTAATAAGAACTTTGTCTTCTCTCCAGTCATTAATACAAGGAAATTCACTTATTGTTCAGGGGAGCCTCTGCTTTCCCAGAAGGGAATTGGCATGTACAAAGAATAAGAGCCATAATTGTAGAAATAAGAAACAGAGCACTTCCTTTCCATTTTACTGGTAAACCATTTGGTAAGCGATCATCATATCCCATGCCTTAGACATCCATTGTTGTGAGTCAAGATCTTATGCCAACGTCAGCTTCCTCATGGAGGTGGGATGAGAGCAGGAAGAACTGTTAATACCTCAAAAGACAGACTGAAGGTTCAGAGGGATTTTGCTAGATTTGAACATTGGGCCCTATCCAACAAAATGTATTTCAATGGTGAGAAATGTAAGGTTCTACACTTAGGTAGGAAAAACTAGATGCCCAGGTACATAATAAGCAGTGTTTAGCTTAGCAACGGTACTTGTAGAGGGATCTCAGCATCCTGAGAAACTGTAGATTAAGCATGAGCCAGCAGTGCTGCAGCTGCCAAAAATATTATGTAATTTTAGAGAGCCAGTTTGGTCTAGTGGTTAAGGCAATGGGCTAGAAACCAGGAGACTGAGAGTTCTAGTCCCGCCTTAGGCATGAAAGCCGGCTGGGTGACCTTGGGCCAATCATTCTCTCTCAGCCCTAGGAAGGAGCCAATAGCAAACCAGGAGACCAAGAGTTCTAGTCCTGCCTTAGGCATGAAAGCCGGCTGGGTGACCTTGGGCCAGTCACACTCTCTCAGCCCAACCCACCTCACAGGGTTGTTGTGGGGAAAATAGGAGGAGGAAGGAGTATTAGGTATGTTCGCCGCCTTGACTTCTTTATAAAAATAATAAAGGCGGGATAAAAATTAAATAAATAAATAAATAAATAAATTTTGGACTGCATCAACAAAGGTATAGTGTCAGAATCACAGGAAATGATAGTTCTGCTCTATGCTGCATTGGTCAGATTGCACCTGGAACAATACTGTCCAGTTCTGGTTGCCATAGTTGAAGGATGCTGAGGAACTGGAAAGAATGCAGAAGAGGCTAAATCCTACAGAGATTGGTTAAAGGAACTGGGTATGTTTATTTATTTATTTATTTAATTTATCCCCGCCCATCTCCCCGAATAGGGGACTCTGGGCGGTTTACAAAATAGCAAAGGTTAAAATCTATACATGAAATTACAATAAAACAATAAATAGATAGAATAAGTAAAAACCCAAAAGATGGTTAAAATCCACTATGTTTAGCCTAAAGAAGAGAAGGCTAAGGGGAAACATGATAGCAGTATTCAAATTCTTGAAGGGCTATTACAGGGAAGACCGTGTGGATTTATGCTCCAGAGCTTCTGTGGGTAGAACAAGAACCAATGGGTGGAAACTCTATAGAAGGAGATCCAAACTCAAAATAAGGAGGAATTTCCTGACCATGGGAGCTATTAAGCAGTGGGACAGCCTGCCTCCTGGAGTCATGGTGCTCCATCACTGGAGATTTTTTCTCAGACAGCCATTTGTCTAAGATTTATTTTATTTATTTATAATTTGATTTATATCACCGCCCCATCTCCCTCAAAGGGGACTCTGGGCAGTTTACAGAAAACAATTAAAATAACATATCATAAATATAAGTAATTAAACCAGATATAAAATAAGTATAAAATCCAAGGGTGGCAAACTTGTGTTTAAAAGGCTCTATGGCACCAGCCATCCCCAAGAGGAGCTGTTACCCCTCCCTTCCCAGGCGAGGTGGCACAACCAGGTCTTTAAGTTCTTCCTGAAGGCCGGGAGCGATGGGGCCTGCCTCACTTCCGGGGGTAGAATGCTCCATTTGTCTAAGATGGTATAAGATTCCTGTCCTGGGTAGGAAGTTGGACTAGAAAACCTCCAAGGATTGTTCTAACTGTGATTCTATTATTATGTTCACTGTAGAAAGAAGCAGCAGCAGCAGCTAGCTATACCAGTTTGCCTTATTTCTTTAACATACAACAAAATAAATTTTGGATCCATTTGAAAAAGATGACCACTTATGACTGGCTTTAATGGCCCAATCATCTGCTCAAAGGGCATTTGTGGTTGAGGGAAGGTATTCCTAGTCAGCCAAGCTATCTAGCAGGACAAGGTGCATTCTCGAAAGCGTTGCTTTACTTTTTTTCATAGGGAAGGATGGATGAGAACAGCAATGAATTCAATTTAGAATTTGAATTATTCTGATCTAGTCTTCTTATCTATAGCACGGGGTAGTTGACTGATGCAATTAATGGTAGGAAATACTCTCTGGGAAGTAGGTGTGTAGGAAAGAGAGAGTAAGAGTACTATGAGTTTGTTGAAGTTACCTTGTACATCCAGAAATCACTTTAGGAGGCAGGTAGAGTTTCCTTGGCTTCCAGTGATGCTCTGCTTGCCTCTTTGTAAAAGCAGCTAATCTTACACACACCTCTTTCAATGCAGCACACATCATGAGTGCATTCTCATCAAAGGAAACGAAACCTGTTAGGGCCTCCCTCAGAAGTGTCTGCCTGCTCTAAAGTGAGAGGGTGCAACAATGAAATAGACATAGGAAGCCATGAATGAGAATAGAGTTGATTAGTGAAGAGCTCTCCATGAATGCATTCCCGTCTTTTACTGCAGGTCACATACCACCTCAAGGATTTTGGCACTGTTCCTACACTTGAGTTCCCCCCCCCCCCCCCCCCCGAGAGAATCAACAACTGGCGAATATTAAAATGTAATTGGTTAACACGTTGTTGAAGTGGTTCCTTCTCCCAGTAAACACTAAGAGGCTGCAACTCTGACTGTGTGTCAGTGCAGCCACAGATTGTGGCATTAATGGCAGCCTGCAAGGAAGTGCGCTATCTCTTCTCTTGGTGATGCAGCTGGAAAGGCTCAAGTCATTTCTGAGAAGGAAGCCCTCTGAGGCAGAAGCATGACATTTTCAAACTGCAAGGATCCCAATGCAAAGCCTCCTACTTTCCTGCGTGACTGCCATGCAGAGCAACTGAGTGCTGACAATCACATCCATCATGGGCAAGACAGATATCTCCTAGGCCCCCGGGCAGCCTGCCTTTGTCTCGATTCCTTGGCTTCCTTCCAGAACTGCAAGAGTTTAGATCAACAGCAACACTTGCACAACATCCCTGGCATGGCTCTTTCCAGAGATATGAGTCACACTGAGGCCACAGGGAAGGAGGAACAGAAAACTCCAGAAAGCAGGCACTAGGGCATAGAGAAAAAACAGATTGTTCACTTGCCCACCTTAGGACCTAGGTGCAGCGGTGCAATGACCATGTTGAAGTGACAGAGTTTATTGTGGTTGCATGCAGACTCCAACGAGTATTATATATAGTATATATTGGTACAGAATTCCCAAGTTATTAAGATTATCTTTGGCTAAGGGTATCCACCTTGTGGAATAGCATCCCTCCTGTGATTTGGAAAGCCTTCTGGAGAGCCTTAAAGATCTGGCTTTTCCCTCAGGCATTGGGATCGGGATGTTAGTTGATCTCAAGGGTCCCTCCTTGAGAGGGAGATGGGCGGGATATAAATATGATAAATAAATAAATAAACTCTGTAGGTTTTATGATACATTATGGACCAATTTTCTGGGAGCCTTGGTAGCATTGTATTGCAGTATTTTTATTCCATTTTGTTTTATTTTAGATTTTCTGCATTGTTAGCCACCCAGAGCCACTAGGTTGAGATGGGCAGCCTTATACATTCTGTAAATACATACATATACTGTATAGAGACTTAATTGTCTTGTGTACTCTTGTCCTGTCCTGTGCTGGCTTGATTCTAAGCTGGCTTTTTTTTTAAAAAAAAAAAAATCTCCCTTGACTGATACACTTCAGCAACCGCTTGCAAGTATTCAGTCCAGACTGTAGGCTATCCCATGCTCCCATCAGACAGTTCCCTACTACTGGGCCCTCCCACCTTTGTGATCTAGGAAAGTGATTGCCAGTTGCTCATCTTCCCATGGCTGGATATTCCTGGACATAAATACTTATATATGTATATGTCTCTGTGTCTGTTGTTCTTGTTGTTCAGTCGTTTAGTCATGACCAACTCTTCGTGACCTCATGGACCATAGCACGCCAGGCCTTTCTGTCCTCCACTGTCTCCTGGAGTTTACTCAAATTCATGTTCATTACATCGGTGATGCTATCTAACCATCTCATCCTCTGCCGTCCTCTTCTCCTTTTGCCTTCAGTCTTTCCCAGCATCAGGGTCTTTTCCAGTGAGTCCTCTCTTTGCATTAGGTGGCCAAAGTATCTGTACATACACTCAAAGTTAATTTAAATATATAGAAACAAAGTTAAGAGACCCAGTTTGGTGTAGTGGTTAAGGCACCAGGCTAGAAACCGGGAGACCGTGACTTCTAGTCCCACTTTAGGCACAAAGCCAGCTGGGTGACCTCGGGCCAGTCACTCTCTCTCACCCCTAGGAAGTGAAGCCCATTCAGCAGTCTGTTAGAACTACTGAAATGGAGCAGAGCTGCAAAACTTGTGTACAGAAAAAGAATATTGTTTAAAAACAGAGCCCATGAGCATATTAGAGAGATCCAGGTTAATCTTGCACCTTTAGCCCACCCAAGCATAAAGAAACACGCACTTAGACATGGCAGATATGAAAAATAAGTACAAAAGAGTCCTTACATTTATTCATTGCAGGTACAGCATTTTCAGTAGATAAATGATGTTCCATTTCTTCTTCGTTTCCTTAAACTTAATACCTCTTGCCCTGCTTGCTGCAAGAGATGCGTGTAGAAAGGGGGGGAAATCTCCTAGGCCCATCCATGGCCTAGAATGGAACAGCACACAGCCATGTGCTTGCTCCCAGTCCAAGGAGGAGAGAGAGAGAGGAAGTGGCAGTGGCCACAAACAGCTTCCTCAAAAGCATGGAGAGCTTGCATCCTAGAGCAGCCATCCATATGCTGATGAGGCATGCTGGATTTGCCAGGATCTCCAACAGGAAGAAGGCAAGGGCAAACCACTTCCAAAACGCATAGACATATCTATGTAGTTGCCAGGAATCCATTCTGACTCAAACACACTCACTTCTGCTCCAAGTTAAAACTTCAAAATGCATACATGTGGACAACAAAAGGCTCATTTAAAAAAAATCCTGTCTTACAATTGTATTTATTTGTAAGGGCTTTTGGACTCACTTTTTGCTTGATTGTTGCAAAAACCCAGTCAGTATAACTCTTGCCTTCTCAAACATTGCTGGATTGAAACCCAGCTGAAGTATTTTTAAAAACGTATTATTTTTCTTTCCAATCTTCTTTCTTCTTCCTTTGCTTTATTCTTTTTTAAAAATATATAGTTCCACCATTTCTGTCTCGGTCATCTGAGACAGAAGGGTTTTATCCCCCAGCTCCCCAAAACTGATTGCTTATCTTGGTATGGAGAATATTAACCCTTCTTGGTGATTTCATGGTTATGAGTATGCAGATGAGAGTGATTTGCCACCATCTTCTTATGAGATAGTTTTTGACTTCCCAGTGTAGCCTACAACACTGGTATTCCCTGGGGGTCCCTCATCCAAGTAATAATCCAGCCTCAATCAATTTAGCTTTGGGATCAGCCCAGTCAATCAAATGTTGCTACCTGCTGAGTTCTTACTACACCTATTAGGAATTTTTTTCCCTTATCCATTCAATCATGTCCAATTCTCGGAAACTGCCTAGACCCTGCAGTTTCTTGGCAAGGTTTTCCAGAAGTGGTTTGCCATTGCCTCCTTCCTAGGGCTGAGAGAAAGTGACTGGCCCAAGGTCACCCAGCTGGCTTTGTGTCTAAGGCAGGACTAGAACTCACCGTCTCCCAGTTTCTAGCCTGATGCCTTAACCCACAGCTTTCCAAACTGTGTGTCGCGACACTTTAGTGTGTCGCAACACACAGTCTGGTGTGTTGCCACACAACCCGGAAGCGGCAGTGGGGGTGTGCATGGCGGCGGCGGCGCGCCATCAGTGCTTCCATGTTTTAGTGGAGGCCACCGCTGCCGTGCATGCCCCCGCCCCCACGCGTGCCCCGCACCGCCGCCGTGCACGCCCCTGCCCCTGCGTGCGCCGCTGCCGCTGCCGTTGGTCTGTCACCAACAGCGGCACTTTAGAAAGCACTGCCTTAACCACTGCACCAGACTGGCTCTCATTAGGGAAATGCCCACCTTCAAAAAGCCAGAAAAACCCACAAAACCATGGTCCAACCCGCTGCAGCCCTTGGTGCTGAAAAACAAACCAAAACAAAAAGTGTAACCCCCCCCCCAAGTTATCCAAAGAGATCACTCACTCCTGCTTTGATTGATTGATGGATTGAGCCATTGAGTCAGAGTCCACTCCTGCTTTAGGAATCTGAAATTAGTCATTCCAACTTTCTCTCCAGTATCCTAAGAGGGCTTTCAGATTTACTGTCCTGCCAGGTAGGTTGTGCTTTTCTCTCTGAGTTGGCAAAGTTCCTGCTCTCTCACCTGTTGCCTTCCTACTGCAAGCAGGAATCTGTTTCCACCCCCGAGGAGGAGGAGGAGGAGGAGGAGGAGGAGGATGGTGGAAGGGGGATTTGTGGCAATAAGGCCCATGAAGCCACATCTACCTTTTCTTGGTCATTGAAGCTTTCTGCTCTTACAAAAAGGTTGCATGAAGCCTTGAGGTGTGATTTTGTGGATTTGATTTGGCAGAAGGGAAATTCTGAATAAAAGTACACCCCATTGGCCTAAAATTAGATTGGGCCAATGGAAGGACAGATAAATGTGCTTTCAGATCTCACAAGTGGCAACAAGAAGAATCAACAACTTGAATTTATCTTGCATCCCATATGTTCTGCATGCATAATATCCACGGCTTTTTAGGTAAGATAAACACTCTCCTTCTTAAAAACCCCATCCCTGCAGATTTTAGGAAATCAGCAGAAAGTATTTTCAGCTTTTAGCAGTTCCTCTACTTTCTAAAAACACAAAAACAAAAACAACAATTAGGCATCAGCAGGGAGATGCTTCGCTTTGGTCTAAAATTGGCAGTGGAGAAAAGCAGAGCCCCTGAAAGAATTGAGTAAGAAACTCCTCCCTCCCTGAGTTGGAAAACAGACTTCTGTGGCACAACTGAGATTTAGATTGGAAGGTGACCAGAAAGGAAGTAAAAAAGAACTCCTAATTATCTTGTCTCAGAATTGTGCAAAACAAGGAATTTTAGCAAGGGTCCCGGAGGGGTTGAAAAAAAAAAACGTGCCTGCTCTTGGATGCCTCCTACCCTACGTTGCATCTGGGTACTCTAAATCTCCTGGGTTTAGAAAATATACACTGAGCCCAGCTGGATTATATCCATTGCCCAACCTAATCTAGTAAGATCTCTACGTATTCCAGGATGAACTAACCTGATCCATACATATGCCTGTATGTGCAAATTGGAATAAAGCTATCCTACACTGGATTCCTGCATTGAGCACCAGTCGCCTTCCAGTATCTAGTGCAGGGCTTTCCGAACATTTCATGTTGGTGACACGCCTTTTAGCCATGCATAATTTCGTGACACACTAGTGAGGAGTCCCCGCCCCCCGGCCCACGTGATTGGCTGCTGGCTCCAAACCCTGCCCCCGCCCCACGTGATTGGCTGCTGGCTCCAAACCCCACCCCCGGCCCACGTGATTGGCTCCCGGCTCCAAACCCTGCCACCAGCACACGTGATTGGTTCCTGGCTCCAAACCCCACCCCACGTGATTGGCTGCCGGCTCCAAAACCCGCCCCCCGGCCCCCCAGTCTTGTACTGTATGTATTGTATTGTATGTAATTGTAGATCAGAGCTTTCCAAACTGTGTGTCACGACACATTTTTGTGTCGCGGCAAGGGCCCAGGTGTGTTGCAGGGGAACCCAGAAGAGGCGGCCATGCACCACATGGAGCCCCGCCCATCCCTTGCCGCGCCGACAGGTCCCTGCTCTGAACCCAGCTCTTCAGCTCTCGCCGCAGAAGGCAGGTAAGTTAGCAGCCCGGTAGGGCTGCAACTGGGGGGAAGGGTGCAGGGACGCGACTAGGCCGCCGCGCTGGGGTGGGTGGGGGTGCAGGGACGTCACTAGGCCGAGGGAAGACAGGTCCCTGTTGCCTGACATATCCTCACGCATCCTCCCCCCTCCCCCTGCAATATGGCAGCAATAACAACCACAGCGACCACCACCTGCCGCGAAGGCTCTGGCAGAAATGGATCCAAGTGCGGGACGCTCTTCTGGAGAGTGGAAAGTGCAGGATCCCCGCTCTTTCTTGGGGCTTTCCTTCTCTTTCGGGCCCTGCCTGTTATTGCTGCCATATTGTGGGGGGAGGGGGGGAGGATGCGTGAGGATGTCTCAGGCAACAGGGACCCGTCTCCACGAAGGCCTGTCCGCCCGCCCAGTCCCACCTCTGCCTGGCTGGGGCCACCGCCAAGGGGAAGGGAGAGCCAGAGACGCGGACGGTGTGGAGGCCTTGCGAGGCGGGCAGTGGAGCCGCCTCCCCGTCCCTTTCTCGGCTGCCAGGCTGCTGGCACTTCCCGGGAATGAAAAGCCATGTCTCCAGCTGCCGCGCTTCGCGGTCCCTGCACCCCCCACCCCCCCAGCGTGGCGGCCTAGTGACGTCCCTGCACCCTCCCCCCAATTTGCAGCCCTACTGGGCTGCTAACTTACCTGGCTTCTGCGGTGAGAACTGAAGAGCTGGGTCCAGAGCAGGGATCTGTCGGCGCGGCAAGGGATGGGCGGGGCTCCACGTGGTGCATGGCCTCCTCTTCCAGGGTCCCCTGCGATACACCTGGGCCCTTGCCGCGACACAGAAATGTGTCGCGACACACAGTTTGGAAAGCTCTGATCTAGTGGATGATTCTTTAACCACTGGGTTTTACCATTTTCTGGCTGAAAAAGAAAATTGCTTGAACATGAATTTGAAGTGGAATGTTTGTATTTGTTTTTTAAAATCTCAGATAAAAGGAAGCAGGATGGAACAGACTTTATGGGTTAGACCCAGTTGCATTCATCCACTGATAGAAAGGACAGATACCGTGAGCAATCTGTGTGGGCAGACTGTCCATTGCATGAACAGATATCACCTCACATAACATTGGATGCCTTCTATGAATAAAAGGTAAAGGTTCCCCCCGCACATTTGTGCAGTCGTGTCTGACTCTAGGGGCCGGTGCTCATCTCCGTTTGTTAGCCGAAGAGCCAGTGTTGTCCGAAGACACTTCCACAGTCATGTGGCCGCATGACGCGCACGGAACGCTGTTACCTGCCCACTGAAGTGGTACCTATTCATCTACTTGCATTTGCATGCTTTCGAATTGCTAGGTTGGCAAGAGCTGGAGCTAGTGCGGGAGCTCACTCCGTCACGTGGGGCTAGGGATTCGAACCTCCGAACTTGCGACCTTCCGATCGACAAGCCTGGCGTCTTACCCGCTGAGCCACCACACCCCTTCTATTAATAGGAACAAACAAAAATGGCATGGAGATGATGGGGTTGTGTGTGGGGGGGGGGCTCACAAACATTGGCTTTTTCTCGCTGGGCTCTATTAGCATTTAACTTGCAATACTTATAGCATGCTTTTAGGTCCTACGCCCAGAGCGTTATGTCACTATAAGGGCTTAAACCTGTCATGCATTCTTATACCTGGTGCAATTGTTTTTAATCCTTTGGGTGTAATGCTCTGTCCTGGCACATTAGATGACTTTTTGACTCATCAAAGGTATAATCCTTACATTCATGTCTTAAGGCTGATATTATTTCAAACCTACTGAATGCAACTTTGCCCAAGATACCCCCCTCCCCCAACTGCTTTCTTTATCCATCTGTCTATCTCTGGATCTATGGCCAAAGTCGCGGAATTTAGAAATCAATTCTCTGGGCAGTTACTGTTCTATGTTGCAGTACTGTGGTTCATTCTTCCCCTTGCCAAAATGTGCCCTTAGGAGTGTATGCCCTGTACATCTTACCTTTTTGGCTAAGCAGCTCAGGACTTACCTGTGCTAAAGCCAATGGAAGGTGGCTCTTCCGTTGACTGAAGAATATTGCATGGACAGAAGGAATGGAAATCAGAGTTTAGCCTCTTATTCTTGGATGGGGGTAGGAGCTTGTTCTGCTATCTTTCTCCAAGAGGATTAATGTCATTTCCCTGAACCATTTATCTGCTCTTTCAAAGCAAAGAGGTTTGTAAAATGGGCAGAGGGGGGAATATGAGGGATGACTGTTTTTCCTCTGTTGCTATCGGTACAGACCTAGTTTTGGTCACTGTCATCCATTTGCCGATGGCTGATTGCTTCGATTAATTTTTGGAATGAGTACTTTCCCTGCATTACCAGCATATGTGACAAATAACTAATCTAGCTCATCAAAATGCATGAGGGTGCAGTGTTTCGGCTAGTTAAGGACATTCCTAATGCAGCAGCTTGATCTACAGAGGTCTGCTCTTAAAGAATTGTCTGAACATACATAAGAAAATAACCAAGAGCAAATAAAACCCCAAGGTGGGAAGATTTTTCTTTGAAAAGGAAATAAAACGAAAGAGTGTCATCCTGTTGTGAAAAGAGGCGTAGCAACCTTTTGTCCAGATGTCTAAAACAGTATAAAAATCCTAGTAAACACTTGGGCTTTTTTGGTTGGCTGATAAGGCTTTACCTTTTTAACAATAGGAATACCTTGAATATTAAGAATTACTGGGGAAAGATATGTATTGTAATCCTAAAGGTTTTTAAACTGAATAGATAATAGAATTTATCCCTTGTAAGTTTGTTGAATATTTAGTTTGAAATAATAGTTTGATTTGTACTTTTTATATATTAAGAGTTAGATATTTTATGTATAGTATTATACATAAAATGGAAGGTAGTATTAAGGGAACAATAAGGTAAAATTAAATAGATTTAATTGGGCGTGGTGGCTCAGCGGGTAAGACGCCAGGCTTGTTGATCAGAAGATTGCAAGTTCGGAGGTTCGAATCCCTAGCCCTGCGTGCGGAGTGAGCTCCTGCACTAGCTCCAGCTCTTGCCAACCTAGCAATTCGAAAGCATGCAAATGCAAGTAGATGAATAGGTACCACTTCGGTGGGTAGGTAACAGCGTTCCGCGCATGTCATGCGGCCACATGACCGTGGAAGCGTCTTCGGACAACGCTGGCTCTTTGGCTAACAAACGGAGATGAGCACCGTCCCCTAGAGTCAGACACGACTGCACAAATGTGCGGGGGGTACCTTTACCTTTAAATAGATTTGGCAGAGAAGGTGAAATTGAGTGTAGAAATGTGTGATAATATTTAGTATAAAATTTCCCTTTGGTAGAGAATTGCTTTTGGGTTTTTTGTTTTTTTTGGTTTGTAATTGAAAAAAAATGAAATTATAGTTTTGAACTTTGATTATTAAGTTGAAATGGATTGTAGAAATAATGTTTATTATAGTTAAAATTGGAGTAAGAGATTGATGTATTTTTTAGGTATATCTTCGCTGTAAAGAGTCGGAACTCATTCTTTTTGTATCTTTTTCTATTTGTTTCTGCACTTTTTAGCTTTTTTCCTTTCTTCTGTAGTTTCCTTTCAATCTTTCCCTATCTTTTCATGTTTTATCTTTATTCTGAAAATATAATATAGTTTCTTCAAACAAAGAAACAACAACAACAAAAAACACAATAGGAATACCCTGGATATGGGAAAGAATGTTAAATATCTGATGCTAATATTTGGTTCAGATGGTTAGCATGAGAGGGGAGCTAAAATACTAGGCAGTTTTCTGAAGGACTCCCAGAAGAGAGAGAGAGCAGTTTGCTCCTGTAGCCTCTGGATCACCCATGGACCAGGTCTGGCTCTCAAACCTTGGAGACGGCCGCCTTCGTGCATTGTTCTGGTCTCTCACTTTTAATACAGCCAAGGAAGAGAGGTTGCCTGGACTGGCTGCTGAAGAAGTTTGATAAGCAAATGAAATGTTTGCCTTGATAAAAAGGAGCATCTCAAAATACCTGGGGGCGGGGGGCGGGGGAGAAGACACTGAAACTGCTGCTGCCTTCTTTGTTCTGGTTTTGTCCTTTCTGTTGTTGCTGCCACACCTGATAAAAAGGTAAAGGTTCCTGCCGCACAGTTGTGCAGTCGTGTCCGACTCTAGGGGCCGGTGCTCATCTCTGTTTGTTAGCCGAAGAGCCAGCGTTGTCCGAAGACGCTTCTGTGGTCATGTGGCTGGCATGACGCACGCGGAACGCTGTTACCATCCCACCAAAGTGGTACCTATTCATCTACTTGCATTTGCATGCTTTCGAATTGCTAGGTTGGCAAGGCACCCAAAATCATATTTATCTGCTCTTCCACTGGCCAATCTAATTTTAGGCAAATGTGACGTAAAGCCTCCTGTTCAGAATTTCTAATAAGATGAAGCAGCACTGCATCACCATGCTAGATAAATGAGCACTAGCGTCATGTCATACTCTACAGCAGGGGTTGGCAACCTATAGCCCCCAGGCTGGATGTGGCCCTCCACCTGAAATCATCTGGCCAGTAGTCCCAAAAAGAAATGTATCCACCCAGCCCGCAAGAGAGAGGGAGAGACTGCTCACCGCCTCCCCGGGGTGGACATTTTCATGGTGGCTTCACTAGGTGCCTTGGCGTGGGCAGAGCAACAAGTCCCTCACCCAGCGCTGGCAAGAGCAAGCTGTGAAACAGAGAAGGTGGTGGAAATGGTGGTGGTAGTGGCATGACCTGTGACCCTTATGCCAAAGAAAGTTGCCATCCCCTAGTCTAGAGGCAACAAGTTGATTAATGTGAAAACAGCAAGATAGGGCCTTGGCTTGACCAGCAAGGCTCTTCTGAAGCAAATTTAGTCCTCAAGCTTCTGGTCTGATGTGTGCCATCACTGTGAGGTCCTTTTTGCCAGATAGTCATCTGTAAAATGGTTGGATTCCACCAGCCTCCAGTCTGGCAGCAGTGCCCTTCCGCAAAGAAGAGACAGCCGTAGCCTCAGGAAGGCTCAGCATGGCTACTTCATGGACTTCCTACTGTAAGTTGCTACACTTCTGCAACAAGTGCTGATGAAATAAAACAACTGGCCGTGCACACACTTGCAGAAGTGACCTGGGAAATCCCTTAGCATTTGTGCTAAGCTTCCCAGAAGAGGTGGCAGCCTCTGTTTTGAAGCAGCCTTGTGAACACTTTGCCCGGCCCAATTCTTTATTCCATTTGGAACAGTGATTTTGGTGAGTTTGTTTTAATAAAACATTTGCACAAAGTCTGTGCACATTTTCATATACTTTTCTCCTGATGCACACTTTATGAATAAAATATAATGCTGACATTTTGAAAGTAGTTTTCTATAATAACATCAATGTACGTACAGTATATGCACAAACATGTGCATGTAGTGGATTGATCCAGGCTGGTAATAATTATAATTAATAATTATATTAAATGATTATAATTACATAAATAAGTTTTATATTATATTATATTATATTATATTATATTATATTATATTATATTATATTATATTATTATATTATATTATATTATATTATATTATATTATATTATATTATATTATTATATTATATTATTATAGTCAGGATGCCATCCTGCCAGAGATAGATGGGGTTTGTAGTTATTAGGTACATGGGGCTTGTAGTAATGCCAGAGATAGATGGGGTTGTAGTAATTAGCTAGCATGCTTGCAAGACAGTAGAAGAGCTGTTAGAGATAGAAATGGTACGCAAGGCATTGGAATGTGGGAGGAGGAGAGACGGGAACCAGACACCAAGGTCGTTCAGCTGGGATCATCAAAAGGCTGGCAGTTTAGAGTTATGGGAACTGAGGTGATAAGGGAGGGGTTGGTAGGAGTACGTGGAAACTGGCATGTTTAAATATGTGATTTTGCGCGCTTTTGCTCAGTCTGCTCTTTGCATCGATTCTATTCACTTGTATTAATTAAATAACTTTTTCATATCCTACCGTGGCTTGTGCTGAGAGTTTCTAGATTACTATCAAAGGAGTGGATCATCACAGTTATATTATATTAATACTTTATATAAGATAATAATTATATAAAATAATTATAATCATTATCAGGATGAAGGATCTTCATTGCAGGTTATGGACCATAATCTACTCTGTTGCTCCAAAGCAGGTTGGTAGATAGACGTTTTTCAACTTCTCATTTTAGGGCTGAGAGAGCGCGACTGGCCCAGATTCACCCAGCTGAGCTGGCACACACACACAGATATATTTTTGTATGTATCTTGTATTGCAGGGGATCAACATAACATTTAGAAAATGGGTCTACTGAAGCATTATGGAGGTTTGGATTATGCACTGGTCTGGAAAGAGTGTGTTTGCAAACTTTCATTGAAATGTGAACCAAATGAATCCCCCCCATCTGTTTCTTTAAGAGGGAATTCTAGTCAGAACATGGGCTTTAAAGCTTCAAACGCTGTATTTATTTGATGATTTCCATCTTTCTACAGGTTCCCAGGATAGCCTACAAACATAGTAACACTGCAATAAAAGAAAAAAATAATATTGCTTTTATTTGCTAATGATGGATTTGTTTTATACTTTGATTTCTTCCTGGAATGTATGAATTATATGGGGCTTTCAAGAAAAAATGTTAAAAGACAGCAGCTGTCTGCCATTGGTGGTGTGGAGGGCAGCTGCTGCCCAGATCTGAATTTTCAGGGAGATGCTTAGACCCCACTTTTAGATCCCAGCCCTGGAGAAGCAATCAAGGATCACCTTTGCAAGGTAAAAAATAACGGGGGAGGGAAAATGCCAGGCCATGCTGTTGCCAATGTCTAGGATTTGAGGAATCCCTTTCTCTTATTTTATGCTGATGAGATTATTTCTAATTCTCTCTCTCTCTTGCTGCCTTCGAGTCAGTTTTTGACTCCTGGTGACTGCCTGGACTAGTCCCTGCAGTTTTCTTGGCAAGGTTTTTCAGAAGTGGTTTGCCCTTGCCTCCTTCCCAGGGCTGAGAGAAAGTGACTGGCCCAAGGTCACCCAGCTGGCTTCATGCCTAAAGTGGGACTAGAACCCACGGGCTCCCGGATTCTAGCCTGATGCTTTCACCACTACACCAAACTGGCTCTCTCTCTCCCTCTTCTCTTAGTATTGACTAATATAGAATAGCTTGATTTGACCTAAGAATCTGCTTTTCCCTTATCAAAGCACAAAGTACAGTGAACATTCAGTGCAACCCCCGTTTAGCAGACTTCAGATGCAACTGATCAAATTTCTGCTTGGACATCCCTCCGTCACCCCCATCCTGAAGACATACTGGGAAGTATGAGTAGGAGAATGCTATTCTTTCAAGTCCTTCTCCTGGGTTTCCAGAGGCATCTGTTTGGTCATTGTGGAAAACAGCGTGCTGGACTGATCCAGCAGAACTCTCCTAAGGTGCTTGGGTTTAAAAAGGTAAAGGCTCCCCCCGCACATTTGTGCAGTCGTGTCCGACTCTAGGGGCCGGTGCTCATCTCCGTTTGTTAGCCGAAGAGCCAGCGTTGTCCGAAGACGCTTCCGCGGTTTAGGTAACCTCTTTTCAAGGATCCTTGGCTATGAAAGCTGCCCCCATTTGGCACCTGAGCAGAACTAGGCGTCACTGTGACCCTCCTGAAAGGTTGAGCAATTGGCTCCAGCCTTACTGCTGCATTCATTGCTCAAGGAGAGCAGAGTTGTGGATGCGGGAAGGTTTCCAAGTACTTACGGAGTATTACCTTGCACGCTTTAATATTCATTGCTGAAATTCTCTCTCTCAAGTCACTCTTAGCTGCCTACAGAAGATGGTTTTTGGTGGCCTGACAATGCTGAAGTAATTGTAGACTCCTGTGATTATATTGTCACTACTTGGAAGACTCTAAATAACCTGAGCACATATTTTTTTCAGCTGATGGATCACTAGCAACGATATAATTTGTTCTAGCTGCAGTTAGATTACTAATAAACTGTCTCATCTGTTATATGATTAATAGAATATTGGGAGTGCTTGTAAATAGGCTTAGCAGACCATTTCGTTTTAGAAGGAGCAAAAAAAAAAAAATGATTACACTGTTATTTAAGAGAATGTCCCAGAGAAGGCAACAGGGCAGAAGGTAATTTTTCACCCACTGTTTTTTATTTTCTTTGGGATTGTGTTTGAATTGGATTGTCTGCTGAAATGCAGGGGTTTGGAGATCTCTTTCAAATAGTTCCTGAAAGGCTTACCTACTTTCCTCTCATTCGAAAGTTTCATCAGAACTCAGTTGGCAACAACGTGTGTGCTCGTTCTCCTCTCCTCCCTTTCCAAGTGACTGCGGATCGAACGTAGTTGGGCAATATCTCAGGTCAATAAGGAATGATTGTACAATTCTGGTCTCAATAGGGCGTGTGCAACTTGTGTTACTGGCTTCTGGGATGCTTTCCCCATTGGGGGTCTTGTGCTAAAGCTCCAGCTCAACCTCTGGGAAATCCTTGGTGACATTCCCGGATACCCTGTTGGTCCTCACCCTCCAGGGCACGTGGAGTTCATGGTGGAGGGAGTGCAGGTTCTCAAGAAGCCTGCCTTCATGCCTTTCAGTTCATCAGGGAGGAGCTCCTGTGGTTTATTTCCTTGGCTCCTGGCAACTTCCTACAGCAGTTGGCAATCCCTGGCCTTACAGCGACAAGAAGCATGCAAAGTGCGATATAATTGCCCTGCTGAGAATGTGGGCTGAAATTTCTCCAAGCCATGAGTGTCAGAGCGACAACGGCAGAAGGCAAAGCTGAGAATAGTGGGGAGCAGGTGTCCGGCGATCCCACATGCCCTTGGAACTCATTCCCTGACATTTAGGAAACGCGTCGCTGTGCCTTTCTGTGCCAAGAACTGGGCTGATATCATATGTGCCCACCTACTTCCTTCATCTGGACATTTGTTTGCACACCCACACGAGGAGGAAAATGGGAACGGAGCACATTCAGGGGTGGATTTGTTATTCTGTTGTGGCTGCGAAAGAGGAGGTTTGTTTTGCTGCAGAATGAGAGAATTGTGTCCAAAAAAAGCAGTACAAATGTTTCATGTTTAAAAGGGTGACAGTGAGAACTTCAAAGCTACCAGGTGCATGGTAGATGTAATGCATGCACAGGCTTGGAAGGAAGCTACCATATTACCTGGTAAACTGGGGGGCGCGGGGGCGCGTTTAGAAGGCACTGTTGTGCTCCTGGGGTAATGTAGAATTTAACACAAATGTGGCTGTTTGGGTTTTAACGAGACTCTAGGGAAAAAATAGACTTTTAAAAAAAGTTCTAATTATCTGGGGGTTGATATCTAGGTGATTTATTGGCACTCCCAAATGATGGACCATTAACTGTTACAAATCATCCTTTTCGCCACTGAGACCAAAATGCACACAAACTTCTTCGCTTCGTTCCAACCTCCATGTATTCAATCAGGGGAAGGGGCCTGAAGGGGACCTCTAGTCATGCTTGCTTGCACCACTTCCATTTAGATTCTGGCCTGTATGGAAAAAGGTTGCAGGGTGGCAAAGGGGCTGCAGGGCTGAATGGATACAGTACCGGCCTGAACTCATCCAGTGATGTTATGGCTAAGATGGGATTTGAATGGTGTCCCCCCGACTCTAGACAATACAGAGCGCAGCAAACATTGACACTATTGGTAGAAAGCTGATCCAGTAAGTATCTATTGCCAATCAGATATTGGGCAACAAGTTTATTAAGGGGGTGCTATTCAATTGCAAATGTCAATTTGGGAAACAAATCTCCTTATCAGTCCTATTAATGTGCCTAATAATCCACAAATGGCCATATTTTTCTCATGATAGGAATCTTCATGCATGTAAGCCCCTTATCAGTCAATGAAGCCTGCCAAATATCAAAGGAACTTATAAAGAGCTTCTTTATTCACTACATCTTCATACATTTTCTGGCTAGTTTACAAGATAGAGTTTAAAACCATAGAAAGATAACAGCAGAATTAAAAACACAATGTACAGTATCAGGCTTGTCGATCGGAAGATCGCAAGTTCGGAGGTTCAAATCCCTAGCCCTGCTTGCGGAGTGAGCTCCCGCACTAGCTCCAGCTCTTGCCAACCTAGCAATTCGAAAGCATGCAAATGCAAGTAGATGAATAAGGACCACTTCGGTGGGTAGGTAACAGCGTTCCGCGCGCGTCATGCGGCCACATGACCGTGGAAGCGTCTTCGAACAACGCTGGCTCTTCGGCCTACAAACGGAGATGAGCACCGGCCCCTAGAGTCGGACACGACTGCACAAATGTGCGGGGGGAACCTTTACCTTTTTTACAGTATATTCTAAAACAGGTTACCGCAGCCACACCATGAACTACAAAAAGTTGACCAACACCATGAACCCCCACAAAAGTTGACCAGCAAGAGTACATGAATATAAAAACAATATATATTTTTTAAAATAGGAAGCTGAAAAGTCAATAACGCCTAATTGATATTGACTCAACACCAATATTTATATTTCTGGTTTTTAACTTTAGGATGAAACCCAGTGGCTTCAGAACCATTGAAGGAAAATGGGGGGTGCTTACCTTATTGTCTATTCAGAGATAGATAAAGCCAGCTTTGAAAAAGCTTCTGAGTTGAGGATTCAACAAGGAAGGACAAGACAAACAGAAGATATTCCTGTAATTCTTGTGGGAAACAAAGTATACCCTGGTTTCTCCTGATCATATAAATCTTTCGTCTTCTATTGTAAAGAGGATTTTGTGCTATGTGTCTTTAATTTCTTTTTAAAAGGGAATTTTCTTTCTTTTTAAAATGAGCAGAATTGAATGAAATTTACTAGCATGTTTGGTACTTCTAAGAGGGTCAGTCCTGCTATGTTTCAGCTGTAAAGGTTCAGGGTATCTTTACAATATGATGGTTTTAGAAAAATAATCTTATTCCCCCATATTTGTTTTGGGCAATTATTATCAAGATGGTATAAAGCTTAGAGATGGCCCTAGTTAAGAATCCTGAACATTTCATCCTGGACAGTTTAATGGTGTTTGGGGAGGAGAGTCTTTGGATCTCTCTGATTGCTTTGATTGCTCAACATAGTCAGCTTTGTTTTCAAATGGGAGGGGGAATTATTTCATAGATAAATAAATGGAATGCTTAGTTAGAAGGGAGTTGAACATGTCAGATCAAGAAGCTTTGAGACTACTTAGAACCACTTAAATTAAAGCTCAAATAAATTATAAAAATTACATGAAGCCACTTTAATTGTGGATCCAATAATATTGTTTTTTTAACTCTAATATGCAGCATATAAACTATCCAAAAGTTAATATAAGGAGCTAAGCCTGTCTTGATTACATCTGCATTCTTTTACCTTCTGTTTCTTTTAAAAATTAACTTCATGTACAATTGTTTTCAGCTGTTTATGGTTTTAATTATGTGGGTTTTATTGAAGGTTGCAACCTTTTATTGAAAATTGTTTATTAATTGCTCATTGCTTTGGGATTATTTTAATAATGAGTACACAAGTTAGAAATTGTATGCCTGAATGAATGACAGTGTGATTAAACAGCAATGTGAAGTAAGCTATGCATGGCAAGAGGACTTCCTTTTGAGAATAGTTCTAGTCCAAAAGAAGATGAAATAAAATATAAATTAACAACTTGTAAAATCAGTCCATGAACTAAAAGAGTAGATTGCTAAAGGCATAACCTAGGATATCTGAATTCCACTGGGGCAGTAGAGCAGGTAATAGGGCTTTTAATTAATGATCTAAACCAGTGGACTTGTGGTTATGGCAGTAACCAGTTTGTAACCAGAGAGCCAGTTTGGTCTAGTGGTTAAGGCAACGGGCTAGAAACCAGGAGACTGAGAGTTCTAGTCCCGCCTTAGGCAGGAAAGCCAGCTGGGTGACCTTGGGCCAGTCACACTCTCTCTCAGCCCTAGGAAGGAGCCAATGGCAAACCAGGAGACTGAGAGTTCTAGTCCTGCCTCAGGCAGGAAAGCCAGCTGGGTGACCTTGGGCCAGTCCCTCTCTCTCAGCCCAACTCACCTCCCAGGTTTGTTGTTGTGGGGAAAATAGGAGGAGGAAGGAGTATTTGGTATGTTCGCTGCCTTGAGTTATTTATAAAAATAATAATAAAGGTGGGATATAAAATAAATATAAACATAACAAATATATAAATAAGTGAAGGGAGATGAAGCAAGCAGCACACAGTCCTGTTGTTGGATAGCACAACTTGCTGTAGTTTGATATTGCCAATGCAGCAGGTCCTTCCTCCACCATATTGTCCTTCTAAAATGCACAAGTTATTTTATGTCTCTCTTTCCTTTTATATAAAGCATCTTCAGAAAATGTGTAGCTTTAGCATTAGGCAGATCATTAATACTTTGGACTGTTGAAATCCACTGAATAAGCTGGATGTCAAATTCAGGTAATTGGCAATCTAACCACCTGTCAACATTTTGCACAGCACCAAAAGCCCAAATTGCCTCCACCTGGGGTGTGATTCTGCTCAAGGAGAAAATGGGGTTCTGTTAATTAAATTAAGCAGACATCCGTTTTGTTTATTAAAGGGATGATCACCCACAGCTTTTTTTTAAAGGGATGGTGGAATTGTTAGTTGGGATCTACAGACACAATAAATGCAACATGTCATGCTGCTATACACAATGATTAATGATGAATGTGTGTGGCTTGCGAGAGATTTTTTTTTTTTTTTTTTTTGCATCCAGGGTTCAGCCTTGCTTTGGCTAAAGCTTCTCTTTGTAAATGAGTCCATTAATTGCACCCACAGGATATTCAGTGGCATGGACTTCATCTGGCATTGTAAAAGGTAACAGGGCACACCTCATTTTACTCCTCCCCTTCTGGGGCTTAGCAGGAGGTCTTGCAAGTAATAAAGGTGAACTTAACCACACTGGAGAGGTGTCTCATCATACTTTTTTAAAAAAAGATGCCTATATTCTTCAGAGGATCTGTCCATATCCATCTCTCCTTAGTTTTTTTTTTTTTTTTTTGGGGGGGGGGGGAAATACCTGTTTTAGGTTATCTCCTGTTCTACTATCTTGGTGGTTCCTAATCCCAGGTCTTCAGATGTTGGTGGAGTTCAGGACCCATCATCTTCTGCTAGGAATGTTGGGAGTTGTTATCCAACAACAGCACAAGACCCAAGCTAGGAACTACTGTGCTGTCTATAGAAAAGTATTAGTGGGGGACCTGCAGGCTAAACTAGATGGTTAGTGAGACCCTAACAGTTCTTTGTGGTAAGCAGACAGGGAAGGGATAGTTGGATTAGGTGAGCAACAAGAGACAAAGACATTGTGCTTCTGCATAAGGACTGTGTAGAAAGAACAATAGAAAGTGAACCAACAGAGATGAAGAGGAAAGAAACCCAATAAAATGGTAAAATGAAATCAAGTCAGAAGCATTCTCCTCCCCCCACGCTCACAAGATATAACAAATCTAATCACTACTGCTGCTGCCCACTGGAATTTAGTAGAAATCTTTTCACACTTTCCCTGGTGACTTCAGTGACAGCTGGCAGATACAAAAATAAGAAAAGCTCCCACCTCCCACTTCCTGAGCAGTTGACTTACAGAGCTGGAAGAGATAAATGTAAGTATTGCAACTTGGTGGAAAGTAACTACCTTTTGCTGCCACATGGTGGCAGAAACGTGAATGTGCACATCTCATAAAATGATCCAATTTCTTAATCCAGGAGGTCAGGGTACCACAAGAAGGAAAATTTTAAGCAAAAAACAGCGAAAAGAATGTATGCAAGTCTTAAAGCCATATTATACTATTATTACATATTATATTTATACTCTGCCTTTCCTCCAAGGAGCCCAAGGCAATGTATATGATTCTCTTTCCCCTGGTCCTCCTAACAATCCTGTGAAATAGGTTAGGCTGAAAGATACACAAAATGGCTCAAAGTCATCGAAACGTACAGCAGGGTTAATAAATCCAAAAAGGAGTTAATTGACTCTTTCAACTAATTCCCAAGAGACCCAGTCATGGTCAGAATTAAGCTAATTCCATTCAATCAGTCATGTTGTGGGAAGACTCAGTATTTGACATGTCTAATCCTCCAAGAAAAAGAGATGCAGAGAAAGAGTGGCTCTAAATGAAAGACATCCTATTATAGAAGTCACTGACAAGGCTCTGCCACACAGAACCCAAAGCACATTTCCTAACACTCATTGACTGCATGCAAAGCTCACCTCTTGTGGTGGGCTTGGCTAACATGGAAAAGGTGAGTGTGTCACTCTGAAAGTATTCTCCCAGTCAAAGGCTCATAGGATACTAGGTACTTCCTGGAGAAAATGAGTGGGGACTCAGTATTTTCAACATGATGGTTTTGGACCCAATTAGTGTATCTGTATGATGCTACTGTTTATGAAATTTAACTGGGGCAGCAGGGGTGGGGGGGATTTTAATCTAAGTTTCCATATTCAAATTGTCTAGTTAATATATTATATTTCCTCTCTTAGATAAGGTTATTGACTTTCATATTTTGACTGATTTTTTTTTAAAAGGTGGCTGATTTCTATTTCGAAGAGACATTTTCCTCTCCTGCATACAGGTGCATCATTAAAATAATAATAATAATAATAATAATAATAATAATAATAATAATAATATATTTGAGCTGCTGTCTTATGTAACCTGGGACAACATTTCAAGGGCTATAGATATTCTAATGCATCCCTTTCCAATGGGTACAGCCCTAAGAAACACCTCCTACTCTAAACTGTCTCCAAGCACAGTTATTTTATATTTTATATTATAAATTTATATTGCCACCCATCTCACATACGCGACTCTGGGCAGTATACAAAGTTAAAAATACAAAAAACAGTTTGTCCCAATATCAGGAAAAAGTTATGTTACACTAAACACTAAAAGGAGCAATGGTGAGATATGAGCAGGGAGTATCAGAAAAATTGAAAACTCTCCCAGTCATAACCACCCCAGACAATGTAACCATAACTGAAAGGAAGGAGAAAAGATCTAGAAGAATGGAATTGTGGTAAAAGGTAAAGGTTCCCCCCGCACATTTGTGCAGTCGTGTCCGACTCTAGGGGCCGGTGCTCATCTCCGTTTCTTAGCCGAAGAGCCAGCACTGTCCGAAGACGCTTCTGCGGTCATGTGGCCGGCATGATGCACGCGGAACGCTGTTACCTACCCACCGAAGTGGTACCTATTAATCTACTTGCATTTGCATGCTTTCAAATTGCTAGGTTTTAGGTTTTAGGAATTGTGGTACAACTTGTTTAATATACGTGCATGAAAAATTTTGCACATTACTGTTTCACCAACAAATATTTCTGAAGAAAACTCGAAACTCCTCTGTTCTCATGTCTCCCAAGCAGGCAGTGTATAATAGCGCATATTGCTATTAATGAGCCCTTGTTCTAAAATGAATAGCGCAGTAAATAATGCTTGATGAGCTGGGAAAACACAAAACAATTGGAAGGGGAACCATTTATGACAGTCTTGAGAAACTTTAGATTCCCAAGTGGTAAACTTTTATTGTTATGATTATGAGAATCCTATTTTTTTAAAATAGTTTTTATTAAAAGATTTTACATATATAATAAATACATTAAAAGAAAAAGATATAATAATTGTGAAAGAGAAAAAAAAGAAAAGAAAGGAAAGGAAAGGAAAGGAAAGGAAAGGAAAAAGAGACAAAGAAAAAAGGAGATAGAAAGAAGAAAATAAAAACAGAAAACATGAAAAAGAATATAAAGAAATGGCTTCCAATCTTCCTCTTGGCAGTTATGTATACAATTCTAATCAAACCTCTCTCTTTAAGATTACATCCTAATTCCTTTCTTTCTATAATCTATTCTTTCTAATCATCCAAACCATAAGTCACAAAATCATTTTCTTTTTTATGCAAAAAGTTCATAAGGGGTTTCCACTCATTGATGAATGTCAATAATGACCTTTCTCTAATCAAAGAAGTCAGTTTGGCCATCTCAGCAAGTTCTGTCAATTTCACACCATTCCTCCATGGTGGGTAGTGCCAAATTGTTCCATCTTTGTGCATATAATAATTTTGCTGCAGTAATCATATATTAAAATAATCTTCCATGACTCTTTTCTAACTGTGTATACATCAATCCTAAAAGGACTTCAATTAATCTTTAAAATCCTCTGTATCAATGTGTGTATTTGAATACAATTTTTTAAAGCTTTTTTACATGTCCACCAAGCATGACAGAATGTCCCTTCATGTTGTTCACATTTCCAACATACATTTGGAATACCTTTATACATTCTAGATAATTTATCTGGTGTCATGTACTAACAATACATTATTTTATAAAAATTCTCTTTAAGATCATAACATAATGTAAATTTCAACCCTTTTGACCACATATTTTCCCCATTGATCTGTCTGCATATTATAACCAAAATTCTTAGTCCACTATTTCACACATTCTTTAACCTGTTCTTCTTCCATTTCAAATTTCAACAAAAGTTTATACATTTTAGCAATTACATATTTATCATTGGTACAAAATTGCACTTCAAATTCTGTCTGTCTTTGCTCCATACCATAAGTCTTTTTGTCTATTTTAAATCTTTCTGATAACTGTAAATGGGGAAACCATTGACAGCTATATTCTTCTGCCATTAGTTGGTCTCTTGATTTAATTTTATATTCCCCTTGGTGATTCTCCAACAATTCTTGGTATGTTAACCATTTGTCTTTGCCTGTTGTTTCTCTTCTGTAAAATGCTTCTTATGCTGAGATCCTCAGAGGTGTTTTTGGGCACAGCCTGGGTTTATATCTACTGCATATTCTCAATATGGCAGGTCTAATAAAGTGAGTTTTAAAATCCACATTAAGTTTATTGTACCATAAATACCCATGCCATTGAAACCTCAGGTCGTGCTCTTCTAACTCTAAAAGTCTTTTATTTCTCAGCCACACCCATTCTTTCATCCAAACCACACAACAAGCTGCAAAATACAATTTCAAAACTGGTAAACCCAATCCTCCTCTTTCCTTTGCATCTTGTAATACTTTGTATTTAACTTGTGGTTTTTTCCCTTGCCATACAAATTTAGATATATCTTTTTTCCATTGCTTGAATCAGTTGTCAAAACAGGTATTGTCTGAAACAAAAACATCATTCTAGGCAAAACATTCATTTTTATCACAGAAATTCTCCCCAACAGTAATAATTTTAGTTTTTCCCATCTTAACATGCCCTTCTTAATTTCGTTCCATGTCTTAACATAATTATTCTGGTATAACATACAATTCATATGAGTCATAGTGATACCCAAGTATTTCACTGTTTTCTCAATCTTAAAACCAGTTTTCTCCATCAGTCCTATTTGATATTCTATTTTCATATTTTTGTTAACATCTTTGTCTTCTGGTTATGAATCTTAAAACCTGCTAGCATACCAAAGTCCTTTAATTTTCCCATTAATGTTTCTACTCCTTCTAACAGATCCTCCAAAACTACCATCAGGTCATCCACAAATGCCCTTAACTTATAAGTTTCTTTTTTTAATCTTTACTCCCATGATTCTCTCATCTTATGTCTCTATTCAGTAGCTCAAGAACTAAAATGAACAAGAGTGGAGACAGTGGGCATCCTTGTCTTGTCCCTTTTTGAATCTCATAAGGTTTTGTTAATTCTCTATTAACAATTATTTGTACTTTCTGTGAGGTATAAATTGATCTTACCCATTTAATAAAATTATCTCCAAAGTTCATATCTTCCAGAAGTCTAAACAAGAAAATCCAGTTCAAAATATCAAAGGCCAGAATATCCAACATATTTATAATATTATCTCGTAATTGTCTTTTAGGTAGAGAATCCTATGTTTGATGCTGCGGGCCTCAGAATGGCACCAGCTTCTTTCTTTTTTTGATTATGATTTAAAATTAAATCACATTGCTAGTCTACATAAAATATGAGCAATGATCTTAACATAAAAGAAAACGATGACAATAATAATACCAACAAGGATGACATTGACGATAACAATGGATATCAGGGACATAGATGAAGCTTGCCTCCTAAGAGAGGAAAAAGAAACTCTCTGATTTAGGCATATGTGTTATGACTCAAAGAATACCTGTGAATAAGCATTCACGTTTTGAGGATACAGTTTGTTGAGACGGGGCTGCTGAACAAATGGAAAGACTGGAAATTCCCTGCTCAAAAGCGGGGAAGGGAGGGGGCACAAGCTGATTTTACTCTCGGTCCTTTTTAAAAGTGTATTGAAGTTTTTCCAGATGGTCTTTCTCATATTTTCATCTCCCCCAAATGCATTGTACAGAAGCTGAAGGATTGCCTGGTAGTTGGATCACACAACATCCTCTATTACTGCCAGCTCAGATGTACAGGTCAGGCTGTGTAACCCCCAGTGCTACCCTCCAAAACTGGAAGAAGGTCTAAGGTTATGTGTAGGACCCTGCTGGGTCAGACAACTGGGGTCCTAGACCCACCTCCACCCTTTTCTCTTTGGACTCTGGCCACAATGATGAATGTCACTAATAATTAGAAAATCCTTGTTCACAAGATGCTTCTCATTGTTCAGAAAGAAGAGTTGGAGGAGTTAGAAAGGATGGCTTTAATCTGTAAGCCATTTACTGCAAGCAATCGAGACAAATTCCTCTCTATGATATTTCTTATGGATTCTGCCTCCTCATTAGCAGACAACATCTGCTTCTTATCATAATTAGTTCAGCAGGTAGCTTCAGCTCCTTACACCTGTACTTACAATCAACACAGAAATTTCAGAAGCACGTGTAATGGCTGCCTCCTTAATTTTTTCCCCGCTATGAAGCCTGTTTCACTTGAATGCATTGAGAAACCTTGTCTGCATCTTCTGGAAGCATACGTGCACGCTGCCTTTTTATTTTTCCCAGAAGAAGAAAAAATCCTGGATTCTGTTATTCGGGCTGGAGCAGACGGCAAGCACTGTACAAACAAATATTGCCCGCTGGTGAAGAGATAATTGAAGAGGAATCCTTAAGATTTCCAAGCAGAGCCAGCCTGTGTTAGGCCAAAACATTATGTTGCCCACCACCTGCACAATGGTGCTGAGAGAAGTAGGAAGGTAGCAGAAGGCAGGGAGGGAGAAGGAAAGAGAAGACCAGCTGGCCCTGCTGGGGAAGCGTCTTTACCGGCTTCTTTGGAGTGGAAGGGTGTGAGGGCCGGGGTCATTTCCTGCCAGGTCTGTTCTAAGCAGGAGGGGATTCATAATTACACTGTCTCGCTCAGCCATTAGTGTCAAGACTCATTAGGAACTCTATCCACTCGGCAGGAGCGGTAATAGGTACATACACACACACATACCCGTACACACATACACATACACACACACACATGCACACACACACACACACAGAAAGCCAGCCAAAGTCTACAGAAGGCAGAGCAGCTTTTAGATGGGAGTTAGTAGAGGGAGCAATTGTGAAACTCCCATCTGGATAATTAGAGCCAGCAGGGAATCGGATTGGCCAAGGCAGGGCTTTCATTTCTCTTCTCGTTGTTTCAGCAGGGTTGGCACGTGCTGCTGTATTCCGGGGGTGAGGTGATGCGCCGGTTCATCGTTCACAATGAGAAATGATCACCAATTTGCAGTGATGCTCCTGGGGTGAGCCGAGCAGGCCGGGTCTGATTACTATGTTTATTAGGGCCTTGTTAGACAGGCAAGCTTGTTTGCTGGAGGCAGTTGGCTTGGGGAGAGGGTGGGGTTTCTAGGGGAGCAGATTACCAGCCAGGAACTGGGGTAGGTAGGTAGTTGATTAGTGACAGAAACATAAAATATTACGTGCTTCCTAGGTAGGTGTCCATTTCTTACTCGCAGAACACAGCAAATGTCCTAGAAGGATCATCCAGTGTGTAAAAAATGATAGACTATTAGTATCCCTTAAAGAAAATTGCCATTGTTTGTTTTATTGGAGTCCAATGTTCAGTAAGCAATGCAAAACATTTTAGGCTGGCATAGTGTTTGTTATGTTAGTTTAGAACAGAGCTTTCCAAACTGTGTGTCGGGACACGTTAGTGTGTGGGCTGCAGTGTCTGGGTGTGTCGTGGCTGCTGCTGCCTCCGAGCCCTACCAGGATTCCACGCAGGTCCTAGTGCCTGCCTTGTGCCCTGCTGCCTCCAAACCTGCCCTGCCAGGATTCCGTGCAGGTCCTAGTGCCTGCCTTGTGCCCTGCTGTAAGAGTGTGTCGCAAAGTGATGCCCTGCTGTAAGAGTGTGTCGCGAAGTGATGCCCTGCTGTAAGAGTGTGTCGCGAAATGATGCACGTCTAAAAAGTGTGTCACCAACATGAAAAGTTTGGAAAGCTCTGGTTTAGAAGATGCCTTAATAGTTAGTAGAGGATTTATTTCATCCATTATACATATTGTACTGAAAATATAGGGCTGGATTCAAAAGCTACCATGGTCTCTAAGAGGCCTTCCATACTGGGGCTGAAAAATCCAGGGAGCCACTCTAGATCTTTGGTGTATGTCTGTGCTGCCCCCTAATGTTTGTTCAGATTTCTGTAGCCAAGTCAAAGCACATCTTGTGGTTTTCTTGTTTGTTTTTGTCTGTCATTCTTAACTTTATTGTGTGCATCCAAGATGAGAGGTGAAATCTAATCAAAGGCAGAAGAATGTGAGTTTGTTCCAATATTCTTAGAATCTTCTAAATCTTATACAGGCACAGTTACTGCTATTAAGAGGATGTATTGCTGGGATACCTGCCTCTTGGTTATGGCTGCATTTTGTACTACTCTCCTGTTTTATCATACTATGACTCTATTTCAATTTTCAGTATTTACATTCTATCCTTTATGCTTGCCAAAACATTCATATTCTAGAAAACATGATTTATTTGAGCTGATTTCTAAAATGAATTAACTTCTTTGGTTAATTAATTTTGATCAGTTAAAGAGGTGCTAGCAAATTAATTGGGTGCCAGATTTTAATTTGTTTTAAAAATTATATATAATATGCAAGTAATTATAAAAAGTGGCAAGTGTCATCTTAAAAGAGATAGATCTTCCTGTGTGTAAGAGGAAAGAGGAAGGCACCTTCCATTCTGGGAGAAAAAAAAAGTGGTGTAAAAGCAAAGTATGCTTTTTTCCTACAGTGGCGTGAGCAACCTCTGCCCCTCCAGATGTTACTGGATTGCAACTCAATCTAGTCAGAAATATAGTCAGAGAATAACTATTGACCTAAAATGAGTTCCAGTCACCAGCACATATAGATTGGATCCTAGAATACCGTACTTGCAGATGATCTATCTGAACTTCTGTCAATTATCCTTGTGAAATCCTGGAAGTGACTGGAAGAAGACAAAAGACAAAAGTTGCATCTATCTTCAAAAAAGGATGGGGGAAGGAAAGGAGGACTCTGGGAATTACGGACAAATCAGTCGGACCTCAATTCCTGATAAGGTTTTAGAGCAGATCATAAAGCAATTGATCTGTAAGTGAAACACCTTGAAAATAATGCAAAGATTGCTAGAAGTCAGGATGGGTTTCTCAAGAACATGGCTTCTCAGGCTAAGCATATTTCTTTTTGTGATTAGGTAACTCTTTTCATATACTGTATTGTGGGAATGTGCTAGACATGATTGCTTGGCTTCAGCAAAGCTTCTGCCAAGGTACCCCATGACATTCTGATGAGTAAGCTGCTTAAACATGAGCTGAAAGCCACGCGGATGGCCTGGAACCATATCAGAGTATTTCATTAATGGTTCTTCACTAAACTGGAGGACCAAGTGGTAGGGGCATGGCTGCCATAATTCAGGCTACAGTAGTGTGACTGTAAATCTAGGCTCTCCAGACTCTCAAGCCCTTATTCTGGGATTGGCTTACTTGGTGATAGCCCTCTCAGATATAACTCAGCTAGCGTAAATAAGTGGGTATCACAGGGTTTTGTCTTAGGCTCAGTACTCTTTAGTGTTTTCATTAATGACTAGGATGAAGTGATGGAAGGAATGTTAATCAAATTTGCACTCACCAGAAAAATTGGATGGAATAAGTAATGCTCTAGAAGGCAGAAACTAAATTCAAAATGATCCTACTGCATTGAGCAGAGGGTTGGATATGATGATATCTAAATGGCCTATTCTGATTTGATGACCTTGAAGAGCTTACTTAATGTATTTCAGGTTCAAAACTTTGGTGTCATCAGCCTATTGAAAAAAACATATCAACCATTGCTGTTTCCTTTTAGGATAAGCAACATTGTGCACAGTGTAGAAAAGAAGTAATAGTAAGCAACAGGAATTAAAGGCAGCAAATAAGAGAAGAGAAAGGAAAGCTAAATCTAGTTTAAGCCAAAGCCTTTTACTATCACTTTCCATATCCTTCTATCTTTGCTTCCACCACTTACTTCATACAGTATGTTGCTTTTTGTTCTGTACATTTCTCAGCTCTTTCTTTTTGAGGATCTCAGCAACTCCATCCAACCACAACTTTCTTGGTCTTGGATCTTTGTTCATTCTTTCTAAATCAAGTGGCTGATTTGATTGGGGTGAGGGGTTGATGGGTTTTTGTATCCTGGATTTTAATTCTGTAAGCCACCCGAAGTCACTGTGTGTGAGTTGAGCAGCCATATAAACTTGTTAAATGAATGAATGAATGAATGAATGAATGAATGAATGAATGAATGAATGAATGAATGACCAAGCCATGTATTTCTGTTACTGGTCACTCACTATTGTATTTAGGCTACATTAATTCAGTACCTACAGTAATTCTCCTTGTTTTACCATTCATACTTCTGAACCAGCCCATTCCGCACAGTAGTAAACTTTTATGCTTCTCCTGACATACTCCACTCTCTCTACCATATTACAAAGTGGGTGGAAGCAGGCTCTTATGCACAGCTTTTTAACTTCTTTTGACAAAATGTTGATAAAGATTCTCAGTCATCCAGGTGGAATTGTCTGTAGGTTGAGTCATGGCAACTGGATTTCTTTCTTTTGGTTGAAACGTTTCGCTGCTTATCCAAGTAGCTTCTTCAGTCTCTTTTGACAAATGTTCATTCTTTCCAATAGACCACATACTACTCCCTTTTTACCACTGTTTGCAAGTTTTAAAGTTTCTCATCTATTTGCTCTAATTTTTCATCATATATGCATACTTTATCATTGTTCATTCTATTTGCCCTGTCAGATGCAGATATCTTGGTCTTTTGATACATTAATTTTCAGACCTATGCTCCTAATACCATCATATAATCTAACATTCATTGTAAAATATTTGGGAATGATAAGAATGCAATGGCAGTTGCCAATTGCATGGTAGCTCCAGAAACTATAGAAATCCGTGCACATTTGTTAAATAATAATTCCCAAAGACCATATTTAGAATGCTATGATATGTTAATGGATAACCTCAAATCACTTTTTTTATAAAGGAACACAACAACACCTTAGAAATTGGGGTATGAAAAATAAAAATTGGTTTGATCAGGAGTGTGCTCAGATGAAAAGTGCATACAATAGGGCTTACAGAAATAGTAAAAACTTCCCCTCAGAGGACCAAATAAATCTTTTAAAGAACTTAAAATCTCAGTATAAATCTCTTTTAAAAGAAAAGAAAAAATCAGCACTGCAGGAATCCTGGCAGAAACTTATTCAATCAGTCAGGACAAGAGACTCACCCCTTTTCTGGTATATTACCAGAGGGCTGGGAAAATCGCTGACCCCTCCATCTAATCAGGTACCAACTCAAGCTTGGGAGGAATTTTTTAGAGAGTTATATGCTGACCCAGCCAGTACTGAGAATGTGAGTCAGATTGTTCTGGAGGAAGTACAGAATTGGCCACCAGTTTCAGTCCAAGAGGCATCTCAATTGATTGAATCTCTTAAGGTCAACAAGGCTCCAGGTGCTGATCGTGTTATGCCTGAAATGATTAAAAAGAACTCTAGTTGGTGGGCACCACTACTAGCATCCCTGTTCACATTTATAGACCAGACTGGTCACATCCCAAGAGACTGGGGGTTGGCAATAATTGTCCCAATTTACAAAAAGGGTAACAAGAACGAGCCATGTAATTACAGGCCCTTTAGCCTTTTGAGTGTAGTTAGTAAGCTATATGCCAAACATTTAAATCTTAAATTACAAGACTGGATTGAGTCAGAGGGCATAATCCAAGATGAACAGGCAGGTTTCAGAGAAGGGAGATCAACAGTAGATCACATACTGGTACTCCATCATCTGGTACAAAAATACACGTACAAAAAGAAATCATCCCTCTTTGTTGCCTTCCTTGATTTTAAACAAGCCTTTGATTCAATATCCAGAAATGTCCTTTGGGAAAAATTAAAAAATACAACTATTGATAGGTGTATTCTCTTCCTTATGCAGAAATTATATTCCAATTCCTCCTTAAGAGTGAGGTGTAACCCTCTTGGGACCCTCTCTGGCATAGTAGATGTGCAGAGAGGAGTGCAACAAGGCTGTATTCTTGCCCCCACTCTTTTTAATCTCTATATTAATTCATTCGTGGACCTCTTACATAATATGGATATTCATGCACCCAACTTAGCACAGCGTAAAATCCCGATTCTCCTATATGCTGACGATGCTGCCTTAATTTCGCAAACCCCCACTGGATTGAAAAGAGCAATTGCAGCAACACTAAGATACTGTAGACAAAATCACTTGGTCCTCAACTTTGATAAATCAAAAATTTTAGGTTTTGCTAAGAGAGCTAGGGAGCACTCCTGGATAGTAGAAGGGCACAAATTAGAACAGGTCAATGTATTTAAATACCTTGGGGTGGTCTTCCACTCAAAAGGTATTTGGAATGCACACCAGAACTACGTAGCCCAATCAGCCCTCAGGTCAATGAACTCCATTAAACATTTTTTTTATACTGTCGGAGGACAATTAGTACCCACGGCTTTAAAACTTTTTGAAGCCAAAACATTGGCCCAAATTCTCTATGGGGCACAGATAGGAATTTATATGAAGAAGGTGCCGCAGGAAACAGTCCAAACAAAATTCCTGTGATTAATTTTGGCTGCACCCAACGGTACAGCAAACGCCCAGTTAAGGCTCAAGACAGGAATGCCATCAATTCAAGTGAGGGCCTGGAAGCTGATGATAAATTATTGGCTAAAAATCCAATTTTTTCCAGTTGGTGTAACTCCTTTAGTCCTAGTAAATAATTTCTCTTCACCCTGGAAGCAAGCAGTAGAACACAAGCTGGCTTCGTATGGACTCTCTCCTCTTTTCTTAATATCATTAGGCTGTGATCAAGCCAAACAAATAGTCATCCAAAGAATAAAGGACATGGAGTTCCAGAATGAACTTAGTAGGCTCCCACAATACAATAGAATTTGGATAAACAGGGGGGTATGGGAACCAGTAAGATATCTCCTAAATCTAATGTTCCCTAAGTTGAGAATTGCATTTTTAAAGCCAGATTCAATATTCTCCCACCTGCACTACTTCAAGGCAGATACAACAAAGTCCCCGTAACTGAGCGCATCTGCCCATGCGGTGAAATGGAAGTAGAAACTATTCTACATGTACTGCTACACTGTAAATTTTATAGGGATATCAGGTCAATTTACATTGTGCCCCTAATAGAAAAACTCCCTGGGTATCCAGATAATTTTTATGTGAATTATCTACTTCAGGATTTAAAACCTTATATTATGTGTACAGTTGCCAAATTTTGTGTTGTGGCAATGAAAATAAGACAAATCCAGACGAAAAAATAATTCCCTATTTTAAATGTATATTTTTAAATTGAAATATTTTAATTGATAATTTGTCAGGGGTTATTCAATTTTACTTTTATGTTATAATTTCTTATTGTATAACTTCTAATGTTCTAGGTTTACCCAATAATGGTAACAAATGTATTAACACAGTAATAGCAGAGTGAATGCTGTATTATTATGTTATATATTTTGTTAGTTTGTAGTTTATCATCGTATCTTCTGATTGTACTTTGTCTCTTTTTCTTTTAAATTTTGCTGGTCATTGACCGAAATGAAATAAACAAACACATTGTAAAATATTTGGGTTCTCAGCTAACAACACGGCATCATCTGCATACAAAAGTACATGCACATGCAACAGTAAATGCACATTCATATCCTCAACCAACATAGCAACATAATGTCTGCACAAGCCTTCCTTATATCCATTCATACATTAAACCAGAGCTTTCCAAACTGTGTGTTGGGACACGTTAGTGTGTCGGCTGCAGTGTCTGGGTGTGTCGCGGCTGCTGCTGCCTCCGAGCCCTGCCAGGATTCCGCACAGGTCCTAGTGCCTGCCTTCTGCCCTGCTGCCTCCAAACCTGCCCTGCCAGGATTCCACGCAGGTCCTACTGCCTGCCTTGTGCCTTGCTGCCTCCAAACCTGCTGTGATTCCGCGCAGGTCCTAGTGCCTGCCTTGTGCCCTGCTGCCTCCAAACCTGCCTTGCCAGGATTCCGCGCAGGTCCTACTGCCTGCCTTGTGCCTTGCTGCCTCCAAACCTGCTATGATTCCGCGCAGGTCCTAGTGCCTGCCTTGTGCCCTGCTGCCTCCAAACCTGCTATGATTCCGCGCAGGTCCTAGTGCCTGCCTTGTGCCCTGCTGCCTCCAAACCTGCCCTGCCAGGATTCTGCGCAGGTCCTACTGCCTGCCTTGTGCCTTGCTGTCTCCAAACCTGCTGTGATTCCGCGCAGGTCCTAGTGCCTGCCTTGTGCCCTGCTGTAAGAGTGTGTCACGAAATGATGTCCTGCTGTAAGAGTGTGTCGCGAAATGATGTCCTGCTGTAAGAGTGTGTCGCGAAATGATGCATGTCTAAAAAGTGTGTCACCAACATGAAAAGTTTGGAAGGCTCTGCATTAAACAATCAAAGGAGCATCACACACCCTTGTCTTTCTCTGCTCAATCTTGAATCATTTGCTAAGCATTCCATTCATTTTTATACATGCTTTACTTCTATCATATATTGCTCTTAACTTGCATTCGGGAACCAAATTGAATTCCATATTTGCACATAGTATTTCACAATTCAATCCTAACCAAGAAAGATAGGAGGAAGAAACCTAGAATGTAAAGCTTAGAATAAATGAAGGCTGTAATTACTGTATGCTTCAGTAGGCATATATTCTGTTGTAGCTGGCTGCATTTACTGTATGGAGTAAAGTATTTACACTAGCTGAGTTATGTCTGAGAAGTCTATCACCAAGTAAGCCAACCCCAGAATAAGGGCTTGAGAGTCTGAAGAGCCTAGATTTACAGTCACACTACTGTAGCCTGAATTATGACAGCCACGCCCGTACCACTTGGTCCTCCAGTCTAGACTGAGGTTGAACCAGGTAACCAGGTAGAAGGTTAAGTCCCCCGAGCCTACCCACCCACGTCTCAGTAATACACATCAGGTTGGCCCCCTCAACTACAATCAACTTATGGATGGAGATTGACCTGGCATTTAATAGCACTACCAGCGGACTGGAAGGAAAACTGCCCTGGCAGTTCTGACCTTGGGAGAAGGAGGATGGACCAGGAATGAGGAAGCTTTCAAACATCTAACATAGTGTCAGGCTTCTCCTGGAAGGCTAGATAAACTAATTAACCAAGCACATAAGCATCCAGGAGCTTCAGATAAGGTAGTTGTTTGCAGAAAAGCTAAGAATCCATTATGAAAGAATTCCAGTGACTTCTGTTGTTTATTCATTCAGTCGCTTCCGACTCTTGTGACTTCATGGACCAGCCCACGCCAGAGCTTCCTGTCGGCCGTCACCATCCCCAGCTCCCCCACGGTTGAGTCTGTCACCTCCAGAATATCATCCATCCATCTTGCCCTTGGTCAGCCCCTCTTCCTTTTGCCTTCCACTTTCCCTAGCATCAGCTTCTTCTCCAGGGTATCCTGTCTTCTCATCATGTGGCCAAAGTACTTCAGTTTTGCCTTTAACATCATTCCCTCAAGTGAGCAGTCTGGCTTTATTTCCTGGAGTATGGACTGGTTTGATCTTCTTGCAGTCCAAGGCACTCTCAGAATTTTCCTCCAACACCACAGTTCAAAAGCATCTATCTTCCTCCGCTCAGCCTTCCTTATGGTCCAGCTCTCGCAGCCATAGGTTACTACGGGGAATACCATTGCTTTGACTATGCGGATCTTTGTTGTCAGTGTGATGTCTCTGCTCTTAACTATTTTATCAAGATTTGCCATTGCTCTCCTCCCAAGAAGTAGACGTCTTCTGATTTCCTGGCTGCAGTCAGCGTCTGCAGTAATCTGCATTCCAGTAATTCCAGTGACTGCTAGGTATCAAGTACAAGCTCTTGTTATAGTAAAATCAATGTTCAAATTCTTGTACTTCTTTCTCCCACCCGAGTTAAGCAGCAGGCTGGGTGAATTCTCCTTTGGGCAAAAGGCCTAATTCCCATCCATTTCTTGTATTGCTAATGGCCAGATCTTATGTCTGACCATATGAGAACTAACTCCTACACCGAGATTCCCTTTACTTGTCCAGTTCTATCCCCACTGCCAATTTATCCACTGTGTTACTTTGAACAAACTACCTTTTTAAATGGGAATACTGTATGTAAGGGCTTTCTAAATCATTTATTTATTTATATTTCAAATTTAGTCACCACCCATCTCACTCAAAGAGCGACTCTGGGCAGTTTACAATAAAACAAGAATAAATACTAGTTAAAATACAATAAAACATTATTAAATAAATAATATATTCCAAGGCATAGATGGTAAGAAAAGTTCTTAACAAATTTAAAAGTTCTTAAATTACATAGTTTTGATAAAGGCAAAACCAAACAAAGATCCTACCCCCACCCACTTTCTTACTAATAGCAGATGCTGTGGTTGTATCAGACAGCTGAATTTCATTAACTTCCCTATACATTAATAGTCAGAAGAGATTCTTATTTGCTTTGTTCTTTTGTTATTATTATTAAATAAAGGACATTTTTTAATGGTGGGGTGGGCCAAAATCTGGTTGGATGCTTAATGTTAATCATCACCTGCAGCTCCAATGTATATAGTCCAGGTAGATACCATTCTCACTGGAGCTATACAAGGAACTTTAGAAAGTGTCTAAAAACTAGCAAAGCAAAGGGGTAATCTTAAATAGGTATAACATGACAGTCACTTGCTAAGGGGGAAAACATAGTACTTTGCAGCATCAATATTTGGCAGATGATTGTTGCAATTTCCCAACCATACTTGGGCAAAAGAGATTCATGATTGTAATAATGGTGTGTTTATTACACAATGAAATGATTGTCTGCAATGCTTCTACTGGTGATCCCTCCCACAGAATGGTTGTGAGTATAAGGAAAGTATCTAAGCAAATCCAGCAGACAGGATACTCTCTCTTTTAAAGATCCCCATTCTTAGTGAAAAACAAAGAGAACCCTTTTTTTCTCTAGTATTTTTCATCTCCCTGCCAATTTAACAGAAATAAAAACAATATGAGCCCACACATTGTCTCTCACCGGAACACACCCATCTTCTGTCTGTCTTGTTTTCAACCTGATCTGGGCATTTGGGCATTTGGATTAACTCATTAGTGGAGTGGCGTTTTGGCAAAGTTACTAATCTGTGGCAGTGGTGCATAGCAGTGTGACAGCATTACACTGGAAATGAAAGTCTAATGAAATTAGGATGTCATGCTTTCAGGCAGGCTATGATGCTCAAATGATCTGTGGAAGATGTGCATATGTCTCTGTGAGCCTTGAAGGGAAGAAGATGCCTATGCTGCTTTTGCAAACTGCTTTGGAAATATGTGGTCCTGAAGGACAGGATAGACATCTATATCTTACATAAATCAACAAAAAAGGCGCTACTGTGTTTCATCACAAAGGAGCTGGACTTCTAGGAACATAGGGAGACACCCATACCAGCGAAAGACAAATTGCCACCTGAAGCAGAGCCAGAGTCAGCCCCATCATTAAGCAATGTGAGATGCCCTCCTCAGTCACCTGATTTGAGATGGCATGAAAGGGTGGACCATTTTTACAGTTTGGGGTAAGAGAGAGGCACTTACAGGATTGTATGAAGTGTTAATCTAACTTGAGTGGCCTTAGTTACCATCATCTTAACATGGTTTGGAAAGGCTTGGCAGCCTCAGGCAGTACAATATCTCAGGTCAGTCACTTCAGAGCAGAACTCAAGGGCATTCCTCACCAGGACCAACCTTCTTAGGTTTCTCTCTAAAGCTGTTTTTAGCAGATGTTACATGGCATAGGGCCTGGTTATTTGAGGAACCGCCTGTCTCCCATAACATTTGCCCAGTTGATTCAATCCTGCAGGGTTGGCAGGCTCCAGGTTCCTTCAATTAAGCAACAACATCTATTGGGACCCTGGAAGTGCACCTTCTCTGTAGCAGCGCCTCTCTCTGGAATGAGGTTCCCCGCGAGATCTGGACGGCCCCCACTCTGTTGTTGTTTAGAAGAACCATGAAGACCTTGGCAAGGGAGAGTGAGGCCCCTCACTTCATCACGCTTATCTTTATCTTTTATCTTTTATTGATTTAATTGTAATTTCTTTGTTTGATTGTTCTGAGCCACCCAGAGTCTGGCATACAAGTTTAATAAATTATTCTTCTTCATCATCATCATCAACAAGATCATCGTAACACTAAACTGGAAACGTGGGATCTCAAGAAAAGTAGACTGTTTGGAGGAGGATCTGGTCAGCCCCACTGGCAGCCATCAGTACAACCGCCCAGTGGGGCCCAGAAGTAACTGTATTGTCCATTATTAATTCCCATAGTTCATGTACCTTTTCCTGTTATTCACGAGGTGCAGTGGCATCCTTCCACAATATAGTGCCCTCTCCTTGTGTTGGAATTCAATGCCCCTAATTCCAAAACAGAAATACTAAATGAGGGATTATGCAAACTGCAATCCAACAGGAGGCTGATGTTTCCTCATAGATAGGCTGACCATATTTCCTTGAGGCAAAAACGGGACATTGGGATGGCAAAATGGGACGGGGTGTTATGTAATATTCCGTATTCATGAAAAAGACGGGTCCCCACACCCTGGTCCGTGTGATTGGCTCCCGCCTGCAAACCCCACCCCCCTGTCCACACGATTGGCTCCTGCCTAGCCAATCACCCTCCTCTCCACCTCTCCGCCCTCCTTTGCTGCGTGCTGACAGGCAGGAGGGCTTCCTCTTCCGGGCTGCCTCCAATAGGCAGCTCCGGCTCGGATCCTCCTTCCGCGCCATTCCCGCCGGGTTTAAAAAATGGGACAAAATTGAGATTTTTATCAAAACGACGGGACGGTTGAAAAATGCTAAAAGAAGCGACTGTCCCGTTCAAAATGGGACATATGGTCAGCCTACTTTGTGCCTAAGGCAGGACTAGAACTGACGGCCTCACGATTTCTAGCCCGTTGCTTTAACCACTACACCAAACTGGCTCTCAATATCCCATACACTGTATAACTAATCTATAGTTACAGTATATCTATATCTTTATAGAGAAAGGGACACCACTAACTAAAACAGGATAAGCCAACCAGGGTTTATGGCCTTCTGTAAATCGCAGGCCCTTTTTTCAAGCCCCACCAAGGTCCCATGGCCAAAATTGCACAGCAAATGAAAGAAATTCAGGGGCACATTTGTGCAGGTGTGTGCTTGTTTTCAATGCCCTTCCTCAAAGTGGAATAGGTGCATTAAGAGACCTTATATCCCCTGGAAACTGGAAAAAAAATAGAATTAAAACCATAGCAGCAAAGAGATTGTCTAGCTTTGAGAGAAGGAATTAATGAAAAAGAGGGATGTTTATTTCCCACTCTAGGGTTAAAATAGTTTTTTCCCCCTCCCTCATTAGGACAAGAGGAATATGGAACGATTGCTAGAGACAAGCAGGAAGTTTGCTCAGCTTTTTGTTTTTGTTTTGTGAGGCTGGCACACTTCCTACCCAGATCATTCGACGGGGCACTAGCGTTTCTCCTAATCTTTTGCACTTGGTGTCCCACCAAGGATTGCAACTGAAGGATTGCACTGACCCTCGGTGCGCTGGGAGGGACACGCTCCAAAAGGAGGGGATGGGGCCTTGTGGAAAGGTCAGATTGCTTTGATGTACATTTAATGGGTGCCATAGATAATATTACTGCCCAGTCCTGAAGATAATGATTTCCCCCTTCCGTCATGTTGAAAAGGATAATTGGCTAACCCTTTCTGGAGGTCTTTGCAGGGGACCACCAAGGAGGTTGCATGTTATAAACCATGGATCAGTTGCTCTTTGGATTTAAAGGCAAAAAGATACTTCTAAGAGCAGGTTTAGAAGCTTCCTCGTACCTCGTGATCCAAAGAGCTGCACAGCCATAGTGTACTGCTCTCATATCCTTCCTTCCTTCCTCCCTCCTTTCCTCCCTTCCTCCTTCCCTTCTCCCTCTTCTTCCTTCCTTCCTTCTCTTCCCTTCTTCCTTCCTTCCTCCCGTTTCCTCCCCCTTCCTTCCTTCTGTCCTTCCTTCTCCTCTTCCTCCTTCCCTCCTCCCCCTCTTCTTCCTTCCTTCTCTCTCCTTCCTTCCTTCCTTCCTTCCTTCCTTCCTTCCTTCCTTCCTTCCTTCCTTCCTTCCTTCCTTCCTTCCCTCCTTCTCCTCCCCTCCCTCCCTCCCTCCCTCCCTCCCTCCCTCCCTCCCTCCCTGTATCTACAGCACACTGTTCCTGATCTATAGCGGCTTCCCAAGCCTCCCTCCTTGGGAGTTAAAGCCAATTCTTTCTCCTCGCCTGACATTTCTGCAAGGGATTAAAGACAGGGAAGCAGAAGGCAGCCCGAGCAGCAGTGAGAATAAGTGGGGGATAAAAGCGACGTTTGTACTCCCGCAGTTAATCTCGGCTCCTATACAACTTCCCCAGTCACGTGGTCGGATGCAAACCCCGGAAGGCACCGGCATGAAAAGCCCCGCTTGGATAGGCTGACCATATTTCTTTGAGGTAAAAAACGACCCTGGAGAAAGTGGGCCCGCATTCGCGCGCGCTTCGCCGCAGGAACTTTCAATAATGGGACAAAATGGGTATTTTTCGGGTCCAATTCAAGGTGTTGGTTATCACCTTTAAAGCCCTACATGGCATGGGGCCAGGCTATCTGAGGGACCGTCTCATCCCAATTGCATCTACCTGCCCCACCCGGTCATGCAGGGAGGGCATGCTGCGGACCCCGTCAACAAAGGAATTTCATCTAGCGGGGTCCAGGAGGCGTGCCTTCTCTGCGATAGCGCCCGCCCTGTGGAACATCTTGCCCCCAGAGGTGAGGCAGGCGTCCTCCCTCTTGGCCTTTAGGAAGTCCCTAAAAACCTGGTTCTGCCGCCTGGCGTGGGACAAAGGTAGAGATAGTTCCTCCTGGGGGTGGTTAGGTTAGTTTAATAATGACCTCCTTTTAAGATTCTACCATCCTCTGGATTTTTATATTCTTATTTATTGTATTGTTTATTGTATTTTAATGATCATTGACTTTTAACTTTAATTTTAACATTTGTTGTAAACCGCCCAGAGTCTACCGTGGTAGAGATGGGCGGTGATAAATTTGATTAATAAATAAATAAATAAATAAAATTTTTATTAAAACGACGGGAAGCTCCAGAATTGTTTAAAAAATGGGGCTGTCCCGTTCAAAACGGGACGTATGGTCAGCCTAGTGTGTGTGTGTGTGCGCGCGCGCGCAATTACGCTGAGCAAGTAATCTGCGCGCACACACACACACACACACACACGCACCCTCTTCCCACAACCTTCCCGTGCCCGCTTTCCCTGGCCTCACCACTGCTGGGCAGACAATCTCAGGATCAGGTAAGGAGGCAGGAACCTGGACTGTGGTGCTGCTTCTGCTGCTGGGATCGCACGTGGCAACTGGGCTTCCAGTTGCCGCGCTGATAGGGCCTCTTCCGGGCTGCCGCCAATGGCAAGTCCGGCTCCAGTCCTCCTTCCTGTCTTCCTGTCCTCCTTCCCGCCGGGTTTAAAAAAGGGACAAAATTGAGATTTTGATCAAAACGACGGGACGGTTGAAAAATGCTAAAATAACGGGACTGTCCCGTTCAAAACGGGACGTATGGTCACCCTACTCATAGATAACACAAGAAGGCATAAGAATCATTGAGCAGGCTGTCTGGAGACCATTAGCTGGGTAAAAGCCATCCTTTTGGAAAAAATTGAGGGGGGTCCTCTGGCAGAACTTGATCAAGTTTCTGTGATGGTTTCACTTGGAGTGTCCTGTGTTCAGAGCAAAAGGAATCAAATGTAGATGTTTTATATTTTTTGCATGGAAAGGCAATACCACCAGAGTTGGTGTTGTTCGGAAGAACAGTCTTCCGAACTGTTGTACCTGCAAGAGCAGTTATTCAGATGCCTTTTCAGTTTTATCTCCTAAGAGCCTTGTGGGTTGTTTATCCCAAAGTTCAAAATTAAATGAGCTAATACCATGCAAACAGGAATGGATAACATAGCAGGTTTGTTCCCACGTAATGCATACTGGGCATTGTTCCCTTGTTCCTATAAGGCAAAGCTAAAAGGTTTCCATGTAACTTAAAACAACCACAACCACAACCACAAGCAGTGAAATGAGATAACAAAATAAACAAAGAAAAACAAAACAAAATACTGGAGTCACATTCAACTTAACACCATGCTCGTCTGCCACCTAGTGGAGGTTCCTGGAATTCTTCCAAATACTTACAGGATGAGTGTGTCCTACTGTTTCTAGATGGTAAGAGAAGGAATCGAGCTAAGTTGGGCTAACTAATCCAGATCAGGGGTAGAATAATATCTCTGTGGCCATCAAACCACCCCTCCAGGTTAATTGGAACTAAAAGGAACTACCCAACACTTTTTTTTCCTAGTGAAGTGCATGGATGGAGTACTTCCACATCGGAGGGACATGGGTGTTGACCCATGTGCCTGCCTTGTCGTGTTCCCCAGAATAATCAGCATATATGATTGGAAAGTCTATGATTTCTAGGATTGGAGAGCGTATGATTTCTACGTTCATAGATAATTTCTAAATCTAAGATCGTTCATCATGAGATTCACCGGTAGTCATTGGGAGGGCCACAGGAATCAATGATGTTTCCACTTTTATTCAAAAGTAGTGTACAGGGGTAAGTCTGTTATTGCCACTGGGTGAGGACTACTCCAAAGAAGAATTCTGAAGGATTGCATGAGGTATATTCACTTTCTCCAGAAATCAAATTAGAGATAAATGTTCTTATAACCATCGATTAGATTAAAAAGTGCTGCTCCCTGAGAACTGCATATGCCTATCTCATTCAGGGGCCAGTGAATGCTGGAGAACATCTCTACATTGGCCAGTCCAAAGTCTGATGGGAAAAATGACCCACCCTGAATCCTTTGTGAATATACTGTAGACCTGCAGGCAAGAGTTCCACCCAAGCAGACCCATGGGCATGTTGGCACCCACTTCTCCTCAGTGGACCTGTTTTTTTGTTAGATCTAAATCAAACCAATAGCTACAAATTAGCATCTTTTTGGCATATGCTATTAATCCCTTAGCAACCTTATAACAGCTCTTGAATGTGGGCACCAGCTGTCCTTCTAATACTTGGAAATCCAGTGTATTCATGGATTTCACTAGAATACTGACTTGACTGTTCCTCCTTATTCTTTCAGGCATCACCTCCATTCTATCTAGTGCTTAACCCATAATTCCTGATCCCAATTCTCCTCCTTTCCTTTTCCACTTCACTGCCTAATTTGAATAGAGAAATCCATTTATCTTGTACAGCCAGGAAAAACATTTTCTCCCCTGGAAGAGCATCCATGGAGCCAAAGCTTGGTTCTGGTCTGGAATCATCTGTCTGATCAGTATTTTTAATGCCTGTGAGGAGGTACATCATGTATTGCATATGAGTTTTGCTTTCTTTGGTATATACAGTATGTGTTGTTGGTTTTAAGAATAATAGTTATGGTGGTCAAGCAAGGTATTTACCGGAGAGCTTAGTTGCAAACTAACTGCATCTAATTAGCCTTCTTTAATCTACTTTATGTTAGAGTTCTGCATGCTTCAAAAATGATTTGGAATATGCATTCAGTTCTTTTGTAAGCACATCATGGCTATTCATCATAGCGGTCTTTTGAATGAGCCTGAAAAAAGGTATAGCTCCTTTCAGATTTACATTAATTTTGATGACTCAATTCCTGCCTGCCTGCCTGCCTTCCTTCCTTCCTTCCTTCCTTCCTTCCTTCCTTCCTTCCTTCCTTCCTCCCTCCCTCCCTCCCTCCCTCCCTCCCTCCCTCCCTCCCTCCCTCCCTCCCTCCCTCCCTTCCTTCCTTCCTTCCTTCCTTCCTTGATAAATTTCTATACCACTTCTGTAAGCCTTTAACAATAAAAATACAATAAATTAAGACAATATAGAAATACATTCACCAGATGTAACAGTCATCATTCTCATTCATTCCTGGGTCTCTGAATGGCCCAATCACTTTTTCTGTACTTTCTCATCTCATTCCCACCCATCCATTCATGTCATGTAACAGAGTAGGGTTTTTTCCCCCCTTGGTTCACATTCATTCAGAACATTGCACAATTTCCCTCCAATCTCATATCTGGTTCTTTCATTATCACCATTCACTGAAATGTGACATGCCACTATCACCATCCTATGAATACTTTCATGCACACCCACAACAACCTAAACAACATCAATTCATGGTTCTGACATACAGTTTAGTCCTTTCATCCATAATGAAACCTACATCTTCACTTCCCTGCATGTATTCATCAACTCCACTCCATAAGATCAGATCACCTTCACTCAGATTTATTGCATTGTTCTCTTTCTATGTCTTACTAAAAGACTTATGTGAAAGCCTGGATTGACCAAAGGCATAGTGGGCAGCAGAAGTCACTATTTCTGAGTCCCTCTGGTGAAAACCATGGCATTTGGAAGATTGTGACACACGCGCGCACACACACACACAGGATGTGGATTTTGTTTTTAAAAAGAGTGGCATATGTGATTGTAAGTAAGGAAACAGTAAAACCCAGCCAAGTCTAGGCTGAGGTTTTGGGGGCCAAGTGACTAAAAATGTGATGCAAATTAATGTGCAAATAAGGGGGCGTGGTGGCTCAGCGGGTAAGACGCCAGGCTTGTCGATCGGAAGATCGCAAGTTCGGAGGTTCGAATCCCTAGCCCCGCGTGACGGAGTGAGCTCCCGCACTCGCCCCAGCTCTTGCCAACCTAGCAATTCGAAAGCATGCAAATGCAAGTAGATGAATAGGTACCACGTCGGTGGGATGTTAACAGCGTTCCGTGAGCGTCATGCCGGCCACATGACCGCGGAAGCGTCTTCGGACAACGCTGGCTCTTCGGCTAAGAAACGGAGATGAGCACCGGCCCCTAGAGTCGGACACGACTGCACAAATGTGCGGGGGGAACCTTTACCTTTAATACCCAAATACAGCCACTCCTCATTTAGCAACCATTTCCAAATATGACGATAATACATTTTAAAAACTATTTTCTGACCAATGCTCACACTTGTGACCCAATTCTGTGTGCCTGACAATGCATGTTGGAGTGAGAGTAACGCTGGCGTAGCTGCATGAGAGAACTTTATCTAAGTGAGATGGCAGCAACCAGTGATCTTCACAGCATCTCTCTCTCTCTCTGTCACATGTTTGCTTAGTGACCATTTTGCTTTCGATTTAGGGAATGAATTGCAGTCACTAAACGAGGAGCGGGTGTACTGTATATCCTTGCTTTTAAGCCGTGACATCTGGTAGCTCTAGTGAAAATAACAAAAAAATTAGAGATAACATTGAACAAACCAAATCTCCTGGAATTCAGATCAAAAAGCTGATTTGGGGAAACTCTATTGCACAACATTTGGTAAGCAAATATAACTCACTTTTACATACAGCTGATGGACAATCCACATAGCTACTCTAATTATGGCATTGTACTGTGTAACTCTGGTACAGTAACTGCAAAGCGGATCAAAGTCAAAGCTATAAGAAAATACTTCCTGAAACCTCATATCCTTTCTTCATTCACATCCATTCTTTTGAAATACTTGTGCATATAAGTTATTAGAGGAGAGGAGCAGAAGATTGTCTAAGAATTGGCAACTCTGAAGTAAATAAGGGAACGCTTTTGTAGTTGTTTGGATGAAAATCCTTTCCCAGATCTTCAAGAAAGAATCAATGGTCAGTTTCTAATCTTATTAAACAGGCCTCTGAGGATCAGCATTTTAAGTAATCCAAAACTGCTGTGGCATTTAACAAAATATACAGCTTACCTGGGAAAAGAAAGAAGAAAGAAAGAAAGAAAGAAAGAAAGAAAGAAAGAAAGAAAGAAAGAAAGAAAGAAAGAAAGAGAGAGAAAGACCCCAAAACCAGTGATAAAGGATAGGCAAGCTACAGAATGGAATAGGCAGGCTTTTGAAAATCGTCTTTTGTAATTTATCTGCCTTGAATGACAGTGCAAGCTACAGAGTGTGTGCAGAAGAGAGAGGAGATGGCAAGGTTTAATAGAGCAATAGCGTCGCTGACCATAACTCAACGTTCAGCCTTGACAATAACTTGGGGATTTATCTCGATGACCAGACATGCTGAGCTTTGGGTTTTTAATATATGGATTGAGTGAGGGGGCATTGTTCTTCTTGATTTACTGGGACAGTTTTTTATCAGTCACAGAGCATGAAACAGAAAGGGAGGAAGAAGAGGAGGAAGGGAGGTCAGACCAATGCGTGGATCAGAAATTGAGGCTGAATGGAGGGCTGAGCAAACCAGGGGAAGAAAAGGCAGGTACGCGGTCTGTGCACATAGGAAACAAAGTGCAGTAACTCACAGCCGCCATTAATATGTATGGTGCATCTTTAATCCATTCCATTGTTTAAAAGTTGGATTAAGTCACAGGGGGAGAAAATTTGCATTTTGCCATTACTTCTGAGATACATTCTGAATGTAAAAGGTGGAACAGTCAACTATGCAACCTCATGAATTGTTCTACAATAGCAACAGTTTCTGTACGGGAAGCAAATATTAGAAACAAAAAAATCAGCAAAATGAATAGAAACTTAATTCCGAGCAGCACCAGCACTCCATCTTCCCGTAATGACACAGATGAAGGCTGAATTCCTACAATTTGCAGTGAATTATGGGGCAGGCAGAGCTACTGGGGCTGCAGCTGCTTCCAGCAAAAAATCACACCCCACGGCTTACAGTGTCCCATTAGGAAAAGGGGATATAATGAATTCCCATTTTTATAGCGCTGAAATGGCACATTTCATTCAGCAGGTTATTTACTCTCTGGATTACAGTGATGAGGTTCTGAATAATGTGCTAGGGTGCTTTGAAGGGGGAAAAAAAAGAGTTTATTCAGGTTCATTTACATGTTTCATTTCATGAGCCGCAGCGGTGCCGCTCATCTGGAGAGGTTCTTTGGGTCACTGGACTGTGGCGTGACTCCAGCCATGGGACAAGCCATCGGTGGTGAGGGTAGAGACAATGTGCCCCCTCGCTAGGGGGCTGCATGCATACCTCCATCTTGGCCCCGGAACCTGAGATAGGGCCTGTGCAGGAATCTGCCAGCATAGGCTTAATTCAGTGCTGTCTTCTTTTTTAAAAAATCAACTCCTCCTTGCCATGAGACATGGCTTGTAGTTGGAAGTCAAGTTCCGCATTATGGAAAGAACCACTGGCCACAGTAATGGAACAGACATGTGCCACCTCAGTCAGAATCAGCTCTAAGCAGTTTTATTCTTTTACAGTCCAAGAATATACATCATAAAAATGGACAAATGTTATTGTTGTAGTACAAAAATAATAATAAATAATACAATACAGTAATCATCCAGCAACATTTAAATAAGCAAAGAGGTATTAACTAGGAAGTCTTAAAACTGCTCTGCTACTACACATGTGATGGATTTCTTCTGACGTGGAAGGTTGGAGACTGTCTGATAAGGTGGCAAGCTAGTCTTTATATAATGGAGGTGCTTTAAACATGGTATTATCACATTATTTTTAAGACAACTTTCTCCATCCAGGAAGCCCTTAATTTCTGGACTAGCTTTTCCAGCTCTAACTTGCAAAAACAGTGCAGAATGTATCACAGGGCTTTCCAAACTGTGTGTCGCGACACAGTACTGTGTCACCTGGGGGCCCCAAGTGTGTCACGCAACAACCCAGAAGCGCTGATGGCGCGCTGCCGGGTTCCAGGACGCCGCTGCTGCTGCCGCCACCACGATGGGCAAAAACCTGAAAGCGTGGTGGCGGCAACCCGGAAGCGCCACCGCCGGCGCTTCCGGGTTTTGCGTGCCACGGCGGCATCGGCGCTTCCGGGGTTTTGTGTGCCGGCCGTTGGTGTGTCGCCTAAGGCAAAAGTTTGGAAAGCCCTGATGTATCAGATGGCCTTCACAACACCCACCAACTTGTTGGCAAACTCACAAGTCATTGTGTCATTAAATCATTATGTTCCAAGTATATCTGACAAGTAGCCATCCAAAACAACCTATCCACCTAAATTTTCTGGTTAAACCATCTACATCTGCAGTCTTACCATTTTTCAACTTTCTCATAGCATTCATTATTTTTTTACCTTGGACAGACACTAACATTTATAAAATTTGTTTTAATTTAATTTAAATTTTATTTTCATCAAAATCAGTTGCATTTTCTTTGTTTCTTTTAATTTTGTCTATTATTTGCTTTCATTGACAAGACTCGTTGCATTTTTTCTTTACATATACATTATACAATATCTTTCTCTCATCCTCATATTTGAGGCAACTATTTTGTTATATATATTTTTCCCCATCCACAGCCTCTTTCACTTCATCATTCTATCAGGCATCCTTTTTCATATTTCTTATTAGTGTCACTTCAAAAATTGTGGTGGTAGTCTGTAACATAATTCTTTTCACAGAGTTTCAAGCAATTTCCACATCATCTTCCCTTATATCCATTTTCGATTCCATTCATTCTGTTTGGATATTAATCTATCTATCTATCTATCTATCTATCTATCTATCTATCTATCTATCTAATTTTTCACACAGGATTCACACTTTTTCTTCTTGCAGTTGTTCTATTTTCACTTCTTTATTTTTTCCCCATGTCCATTATTTCCCAAGACCCACTTGTGTGCTACCAAAAAAGCAATCTATCCCACTTGTAGAGCCTCTCATCATCCTTGTATCCTTCACTCTCTATCTTTCATTATAAACAAATTAGTCATGCTTTAAGATTTATTTCCATTCCTTTGCTACATAGACACTTAAATCAAGTCTTTGAAACAGACTTTTTTTTTCTAACTGGATAGCATCAGTCTATTTTCCTTCATTCTTAGGTCTCAGAATGGTCCAGTCATTTTTTCTGTACTCTCTTGTCTTCTTCCCACCCTTCCATTGATGGCACCTTAAAGAATGGTTTTTCCTCCTGAACTTCCATTATCATAATTCACTACAACTATCGTCAACATCTACAACTATCATCAATCTATAGATTTCTACCTTCATTCATCCCCACAATGACCTAGATGACATACATGTGAGCCTTTTCATATATAATTAGAATTTTTCCTGTATGTATTAGAGCTTCACTCCACAAGATCAGACTTTTTTCATTCAGTTCTATTACAATCTTCCTTTCTCTTAGTTTTTACAGGTCTCTCTCTCTCTCTCTCTCTCTCTCTCTCTCTCTCTCTCTCTCTCTCTCTCTCTCTCTCTTTCATGTTCTTTATCAGTTACTCCTCTTACATTCCAAGCCACTATCTTCCATAAGCCATGGTCATCATCTAGAAATATTGACCTCCATAATGACCTCCATAATAAAAGACCCATAATGTCTTTTGTTAATCAATGAAGCACTAATAGAAATGATAAATAGACCATTTTAACAGTTGTATATATTTTTACATAAATTATTACATATCCTTATTACCATGAGCTTTAAATCAACATTGCTGATATGTTACATTTAGCAATGTCGAGCTGTTGAGGGCATTCTGGAGTGGTCACTCATTGAATGAGTCAAGAAGTTACTGAACTTCCATTTCCTGAGTTGATTTGTTCTGAGATAATACCAGATTTACAAGGGTTCAATATTTGGAATATAAGCTCATCCAGTTTATGTCTGGATTTACCCTTTATGGTCCAGGAACATTTTGGGGGTTTTATTCCACCTCCAGCTGCATCCTTGCAAACCTAGCACTTTTACCAAGAAAGAAAGAGAAAAACCCATCCTGGGACAACCTGTTTTATTCTAGTCTGCTGATGATTACATTTCCCTTGGCCTATAATTTCCAGGTGTCCTCGGCAATGGCCATGCTGCCAATGCTGCTTGGAGTTGTACTTTGGCAACACCTGGAGGGTGACAGGTTCCTCACCCTTGCTTGAGCAATGATCAAGTTCCTTCTTCTGTACCTAGATTTTTGTTACTGTATCAGTTAGGCCCAGTGTTCCTGTAAATAGTTTTTTTAGTATAGGAGTAATTCTTGCCAACCTAGCAATTCGAAAGCATGCAGATGCAAGTAGATGAATAGGTACCACTTCGGTGGGTAGATAACTGCATCCACGTGCGTCATGTGGCCACATGACCATGGAAGCGTCTTCGGACAATGCTAGCTCTTCGGCTAACAAATGGAGATGAGCACCGGCCCCTAGAGTCGGACACGACTGCACAAATGTGCGGGGGGAACGTTTACCTTTACCTTAAGGCAACATGTGAAATTTGGCAACATTGACTTTGTTAAGCATTCTCTTTCTGATCCCCCAAAGTCACACCAAACAAAAACATCTGGTAGAAGCTGCAAAGATGTCACACATGTTATGAGGTCATTCTGCAAATGGCACCAATTATGTAATTTACATCAGTCATGTCATTTGTGCAATGACATCATAAGCAAGTGTTTTCATTAATCCCACAAATAAATACACTGCCGTACACACAAATACATACTTGGCAGCATTGTTGCCTGTTGACTTAGAGATTCTTGTCCTGCAAATATTATTTTTGTCACCATTTTCCATCTATTTAGGTATGCTGTAGACTGACTGCATATTGTAATCCATGAGGAAATAGGCAGGCTGGTTTACAGAGAGGTATCTGGAGGCAGGAAGAAGCATTCAATACCACTGAGCAATCCTGATGAAAGAACAGATAAGATTAAGCAGAAACAAGACAGAACTTTTTACTTAAACAAGGCTCAGTTGCAAGAAGAAACATTTCACAAACTTAAAATTTGGGGCCCTTTCACATATAATAGCAAGTGCAATTATCAGGTCGGCATGGCATGTATGCAACAGGACAGGTAACTCCACCCAGTCTCAATGCTTTGGCCATTGTGTGCCTGAGGCCATGAGCTTCCATACACTCATTACTCATTTTTAGGGGTATTTTTAGGGGTACATGGTGGTCCATCAGTGATGACCTCAAAAAACCAGATATTGCCTGTATTGTCAGCAATGGTCAGAGACCTGGTATGGCTCCCAACAGAACTTTTTTTTTTTGCATTATGGATGTTTAACTCTCAAGAAATGGGCTATTTTCACAAAACAGATGGGAAAGCAGGAAATATCAATTGGTCTTATGACCTTTCCTTCTAGTGTGTGAAAATAATTGCCTATACATACATTGCTGTAAGGACCTTTTGAATCAGAATCATCCCATCCTACAGAAAATAACAGATGGACATATGTTCCACACCCTGAGTTTCCACGCAACATTCATTCATTCATTCATTCATTCATTCATTCATTCATTCATTCATTCATTCATTGGCACTAGTGGCTGGTCACTCCTCTCAACCAAGCCTTTGTGGTTGCTCCCTGGCTGGTTGACGGTGCCCTGGACCTTGACCTACAGCAGGCTGAATTATCCTGTGGGTATGAGGTAGACTTACCATAATAAAGACGCGGCCTACAGCCATCTGATGGAGAAAGAGAGCCGGCTTTCTTGCTGAATGCTAGAAACAGCGAGGAGGACTTGAAGGGCAGCTGCAACAACGTTGGGGCTCTTCTCCAAGATCTGTTAAGCCAGGTATAATTGAATCAGAATTGGCTACCTTGTTTACAGTTGGGTTTGTAGTGCCTCGCCTGCACAACAATCACTGGCTGCTATAGCTGGTTTGCTTCCCGTTTCATTTTCACCTTTGACCTTTTCTCTTCTTGAAGATTTGCTGGCTGAAGGAGCTGCTTTTAGTTTGCCTGTCAGGGCTGGTTCCAGGTTTGGTGGGGAGGGCTGAGCAAAGTTGGCTGTGGTTGGTTTATTCTTTTCAAAATAGCCTGAGATATTCAATTAAACAACAACAACCTTATTTATTTGCACTAATGAAATATAGAAATGGCTTATAGTCCTTAGTCTATTTTTCTGCACAGAAAGCCTTGCTTGCCTTCTGACTCCTGCTGGTGGGTTCTTTTTTGCCATAGAAGGTGTTGGCTCCTCCTTTTCCTTATTCACCGATTAGGGCCCCACTTCGGTTCATTTCCCCTCTTTAAGATGTGATCCAAAAATCAGTAAATAGTCAAGAGTGTTAAGTTTTCAGATTTCTGTCAGTCCCCTTGAATAGAATAATAGATTATTCTTGCTTGCTATTTGGCTGCTTTTTCTAGCTATGTAAACTCGTCTCTACAACATGCAGCCTTTTAGGGGTCTCTGCTTGTAGAAATCACAGGTTCTAGGAACGTTTGTCTGATGATGGTGGTTGGTGGTGCTAATTCAGTCTCAAAGTTTTAGCCTATTGGCAAGTTTGACTTTATTTTTGGAAATGTTTGTGAATCTTTCTCTGGAACTAGCTTTAAGTATCTTCTATTCCAAAATGCTGCTTTGGGTCTTAAAGATGTAGGAGTGAAGTGTCTGACATTGTTCTTGTACAGTTGTTCTGACTGTCACTTCTGGTCATCTAACTTAATTTGTATGTGTGTGCAATCTTTGCAATGCATGTGTTCCCTTTTCAGTGTATGTTGTTGCCTCTTAGCTGGAATAAGGATTCTGTCACCATAGAGAATTAGTCCCTGTGAAATTGTAAGTTTTCCTTGCTCTGCAACGAATGGCCATTGTGGAAGGCATTCTGGATGCATATAATGGCCAAGCATTTTTTTTAGATTTTTTAACCTGCCTTTATTATTTTTATAAATAACTCAAGGCAGGGAACATACCTAATACTCCTTCTTCCTCCTATTTTGTAACCATTCAGAAATAATTTATGAGGCTCTGATATTGGTTTCTAAGGTTCTGCTTCTTCTTTTTTTAATTAATTTTTTAAAACGTGTTTTTATTGATTAAAAAAAGGAAAAAGAAATACATATTTACATATATTTACAAACATTATATACATAACAATACAATACAATACAATACATTTAAAAGTAAACTATATATAAAGAGAAAAAACAACAAAAGAAAAGAAAAGAAAAGAAAAGAAAAGAAAGCATAAAGATAGGAAATTGAAAAGTGAGACTTCCAACTATCCATATGAAGAATCTGAAATAATTACTAAAGTATTTTCTGCATTGTTATATTATTTAATGTCCCTATTTCTCTATTTATATATATTATTTACATTGTTATATATCCATTTGGATCTTTTGTGTTGTCTCGATGAATTTGAAAAAAGGTTTCCAACAGATTGTAAAGTCTTCCATATTTTTGTCATTTAATTGGTCACTCAATTTTGCCATTTGTGCTAAATCCATTGATTTCATAATCCACACTTCTATTGATGGAATATAGTCCTCTTTCCAGTGGAGAGCGTAGATAGTTCGTGCTGCAGTAATCAAATAAAGTAGTAGTTTTCCATGTTTTATTTGTAGTTCCGCTTCTTCTAAATGGAAAGGTGGTATATAAATGTATGAACAAATAGAAATAAAAAGTTGAATTGAGAGTGGATCAGAGGATTTTAGTGGGTTTTGTGATAAAGTATCTCCAATTGTAAAAAGTTTGCCTGGGTGATATGCAGCAAAATATCTCGTATCTTTCCCCGCATGACGGAGTGAGCTCCCGTACTCGCCCCAGCTCTTGCCAACCTAGCAATTTGAAAGCATGCAAATGCAAGTAGATGAATAGGTACCACTTCGGTGGGTAGGTAACAGCGTTCCGCGTGTGTCATGCCAGCCACATGACCGTGGAAGCGTCTTCGGACAACGCTGGCTCTTTGGCTAACAAGCGGAGATGAGCACCGGCTCCTAGAGTCAGACACGACTGCACAAATGTGCAGGGGGAACCTTTAAGAATGTAACTAAGCTAGGCATCACTGTGGCTAAATGTGTTGTCTGCATGAATGGGAATCCAAGGCACTGAGAAATTTCTAATTGAAGCTCATATGTGGTCTTAGCTGTGATTAAGCATCTTTTTCTTTCTTAATTTTATTCACCTGGAGCTGATTATAATATCAGTAATGGCAGTAATAAGGGGCGTGGTGGCTCAGCGGGTAAGATACCAGGCTTGTCGATCGGAAGATCGCAAGTTCGGAGGTTCAAATCCCTAGCCCTGCGTGCAGAGTCAGCTCCCACACTCGCCCCAGCTCCTGCCAACCTAGCAATTCGAAAGCATGCAAATGCAAGTAGATGAATAGGTACCACTTCGGTGGGTAGGTAACAGCGTTCCGCGTGCGTCATGCGGCCACATGACCATGGAAGTGTCTTTGTACAACGCTGGCTCTTCGGCTAACAAACGGAGATGAGCACCGGCCCCTAGAGTCGGACATGACTGCGTGGGAGAACCTTTACCTTTACCTTATCTGCAATTGTAAGTAGTTTACCTGGGTGATATGCAGCAAAATATCTCATATCTTTATCTCATATCATATTAAACTTTATCTCATATCTGGAAAAGAAGTCTGGGCTAAATTGTTGCAATTTATCAGGGGAACCAATGGGTTTTGGTCTGTATGTACTGTAGCTGGAAGGATAACAGTCCTTAAATTGTTCACATGCCCAGGCTGCTGCAAGATATTCTTTTTCAGGTTGGCATTACACATGGCTGGATCCAAGAATGTTCTGAAAATGTATAGCATTGGCTTCAGCTTTCCTTCATGATCCTGAAGTAGTACTCTGTCTGTTCCATAGCTGCTAGAATCCGCATGCACAAGAGTATGCTGGTTGATGTCATAAAAAGCCAGCCCTGGTTAATCCTTTGGTTAAAGATTCTTTGACACTCTAGAAAGCATTGTTTTATTTATGCCTCCTTGCCAAATGGAATTTGTGATGAGCACTTCATTTAAATGGTACTGTATCACTGCTAATTGTGATGCCAATCTCCCAAGATTAAATTTTTTTCCCCATGCTTTAAAGTCTTCTTATTTTAGCTACAGATTCTGGGGAGTTAATCACTGATATACTGTAGTTTGAAATATTTGTTCAATTAAAGATATTAAAAAGTATTCAAGTCAGGAACAAGAGTTGGAAAAATGTGTACAAGTTCTGCTCTTAAGTAAAGAATAGAGGTGACTAAAGAATCTGATTTTTGTGAAGTCCTATCACCTGGCCTGATCTGTGCATCTCAAAATAACAGGCATATAAGAATATTCATGTATAATGCCAACTTTTATGGCTGCCCACTCATACAAGACTGTGGGGTGTGTGTGTAAGAAAGATTAACATGATAGAACAGTTAAAACAGAATTCCAATGGCCAAACTGCAGGAGGGAAAACCAAACAATTTAACATTCAGCTTAATAATGGGTACCCCAAAAGTCCTAGCCCCGTCCCCATGGAAAGAATCAAGTGCTTAGGTGCTTTTCTTAAAGGCAGACAATGTCAGGACTGTATAAATCTGGGGTGGGGTAAAAGAATGTTGTTCTAGAGGACATGAAGCATGTCAACTCTGTCAGTTTTTACTGGACAGGCAGGCACAATGGGAGACAGGCAGTAGCACAAGTATCCAGGCCTATGCCATGTAGGGCTTTATAGATGACAACCAACACCTTGAATTTCACCTAGAAGCCTATTGGTAACCAGTGCAGCTTGCACAGTGGCAGTGTTACATGGGTGTAATGAGGCACATCCATATGTACTTGACTACCACATTCTGGACCATTTGTAGCTTCCAAGTAGTCTTCAAAGGCAGCCCCATGTACAACACATTGCAATAATCTATAAGTGAAGTGACTAAGGCATGAATGACTATAAGTAGGGTCTCACAATCCAGGAAAGGGTGCAGCAGATGAATCTGTGCAAAGTTCTTCTTAACCATAGCTGCCACCTGCTCCTTGAAAAAGACCCAAAATGTGCATTAGCTTTTTCTGGGAAAGTCCACCCCATCCAGAGCCAAGGTTGGCAAATCCCTGAAACTAGATGGTTCATGCGCCTACAGCCACCCAGTCTTGCCTGCTTCAGCTTGTTTCTCCCCATCCAGACACCAGCCGCCTCCAGGCACTGTGAGAGCATGTTGACAACATTGCTTGGTTGGCCCAGGCTCAAGATAGACAGTGTCCTGATGAGATCTGATCCATGCTGTTGAATGCCCTTGCCAATGGCTTCATGTAAACATGGGAGAAGAGAGCACAGAGGAGAACTCACAGCCTCCCGGTTTCTAGCCTGATGCTTTCACCACTACACCAAACTGGCTCTCTAAATGTTCCACACTTCGACTGAAGGAAACGTGTTTAATCTAGCCAGGGCAAATGCTCTGCAATATCTATAGTTTATTAAGGATTGGCAAAAATCAGCTGGCTTGGTGATAAAAGACAGTTTCCAAGATTTAGCTTGCCTTGGTGCTGAGCTAATATTTGCTGTCTTCCTGGGTCAAGGATTCTCTCCTTCAATGATATTTTTGCCTGATCATATCCCATCCTTTGTATTGCCTCATTAGAGAAGCCATAGGCTGCTAAAGTGACATGGATGCAACATAGACCGATTTGCAATGTTCTATTTAAGAATGGAGAGCTAGAAGAGACCAGGTCAAGAAGCTCTGTCGGATGATCTACATGAGCAAGCGAAGCATTTCTGTACCTTAGATGACCTTTTGGTATTATCTTTTACAGCTAGCAATTTGTTGCTCATTTAGCGCCGTACAGTTTATTGATTCTGATATTCCTATTAGTTTTTATATATTGCAAGGCATCCTAAGAAATTTCTGAGCCCTGCTGAGGGCAACAAAGTTTTAATACAATAAAATTCTGATCTGTGTTGGAAGAGCCCTGAAAGATATTAAATGCAAGATATTTTCACAGGATGTTTTATCTTCACTGGCCAACATATAAACTCCGGTTATGTTTTAGTGGATGTATCCCATCTCTCACTGGAAAAGTGAAGAAACAAGTTGGACAGCTAATCTAATTGGTAGGATTGCTAATTTTTTTACTGACCCTTTCTGGGGACTTTTATAATTGGTCAACATTCATTAATCATGCTGGTGATAGACTTTTGTCTATCACTTTTGAACTTCAGATACATTTCTAAAGAGCTAGTCCAAAGCTAGCATCTTTATTGACAGATTCAGCTCCAGAGAATGTTTATTGATTATTACTTTGATTTGATATAACCAACTGAATGCAGATTTCCAGAGAATAGCAAGGAGAGATAAGAAGGCCTTCTTAAATGAACAATGCAAAGAAATCGAGGAAAACAATAGAATGGGGAAGACTAGAGCTCTCTTCAAGAAAATTGGAGATATAAAGGAAACGTTTTGTGCAAAGATGGGCATGATAAAGGACAAAGAAGGCAGGGACCTAACAGAAGCAGAAGAGATTAAGAAGAGGTGGAAAGAATACACAGAAGAACTACACAAAGATCTTAATGTCCCTGATAACCACGATGGTGTGGTCACTGACCTTGAGCCGGACATCCTAGAGAGTGAAGTCAAGTGGGCCTTAGGAAGCATTACTAACAACAAAGCTAGCGGAGATGACAGTATTCCAGCTGAACTATTTAAAATCCTAAAAGATGATGCTGTTAAAGTGCTGCACTCAATATGCCAACAAATTTGGAAAACTCAACAGTGGCCACAGGATTGGAAAAGGTCAGTTTACGTTCCAATTCCGAAGAAGGGCAATGCCAAAGAATGTTCAAACTACCGTACAATTGCGCTCATTTCACATGCTAGCAAGGTTATGCTCAAAATCCTACAAGCTAGGCTTCAGCAGTATGTGAACCGAGAATTACCAGAAGTACAAGCTGGGTTTCGAAGAGGCAGAGGAACTAGAGATCAAATTGCCAACATTCGCTGGATCATGGAGAAAGCAAGAGAGTTCCAGAAAAACAACTACTTCTGCTTCATTGACTACGCTAAAGCCTTTGATTGTGTGGATCACAACAAACTATGGCAAATTCTTAAAGAGATGGGAGTACCAGACCACCTTACCTGTCTCCTGAGAAACCTGTAAGCAGGTCAAGAAGCAACAGTAAGAACTGGACATGGAACAACCAATTGGTTCAAAATTGGGAAAGGAGTACGATAAGGCTGCATATTGTCGCCCTGCTTATTTAACTTATATGCAGAGTAGATCCTGAGAAATGCCGGGCTGGATGAATCACAAGCCGGAATTAAGATTGCCAGGATAAATATCAACAACCTCAGATATACAGACGATACCATCCTAAGGGCAGAAAGCAAAGAGGAACTAAATTGCCTCTTGATGAGGGTGAAAGAGGAGAGTGCAAGAGCTGGCTTGAATCTCAACATTAAAAAAACTAAGATCATGGCATCTGGCCCCATCACTTCCTGGCATATAGAAGGGGAAGAAATGGAAGCAGTGACAGATTTTATTTTCTTGGACTCCAAGGTCACCACAGACGGTGACTGTAGCCATGAAATTAAAAGACGCTTGCTCCTTGGGAGGAAAGCTATGGCAAACCTAGACAGCATATTAAGAAGCAGAGACATCACCTTGCCGACAAAGGTCCGTATAATCAAAGCTCTGGTTTCCCCAGTAGTAATGTATGGCTGTGAGAGTTGGACCATAAGGAAGGCTGAGCACCGAAGAATTGATGCTTTCAAACTGTGGTGCTGGAGAAGACTCTTGAGAGTCCCTTGGACTGCAAGGAGGTCAAATCAGTCAATCCTAAAGGAAATCAACCCTGACTGCTCATTGGAAGGACAGAAGCTGAAGCTGAAGCTCAAATATTTTGGCCACCTAATGCGAAGAGAGGACTCACTGGAAAAGACCCTGATGCTGGGAAAGACTGAAGGCAAAAGGAGAAGGGGACGGCAGAAGATGAGATGGTTAGATAGCATCACCGATGCAATGAACATGAACTTGAGCAAACTCCAGGAGACAGTGGAGGACAGGAAGGCCTGGCGTGCTATGGTCCATGAGGTCACGAAGAGTCGGACACGACTAAACGACTGAACAACAACAACTTTGATTTGCTCTGAAGAGCAGCCATTAGAGCTCTGATTATTCCTCACATCCAAACTTTCTTTGTTAAAAAAGAAGAAAAATAAAAAAAATAATACCTCCATTTTTTTTTCATTATGGGCTTTGCAAATTTTGGTTATAGATGATGTTTATCCATGCTCACATCTCTAGGTGCATATTCAGAGGATGAATATTCAAGGTTTCACTGAATATAGAGTATCATTCTCTAGAGAAAGAGGAGATCAGTCACAACTGCTGCAGTGTTACCCATAAAAAAAAAACACCAAAGAGCAGCCCTCAGATCAAGCCAGGCCCTTTAGTCCTATTTAAGTTTTGTAAAAAAATTGCTTTCCCTCCAGAGAGCCAAAAACCCGAATATATTTTCCTAGCTGATTGATGCTTTTCCATTTATTTTTTTTAATGTAATTTTCCCCTGGTAAGGAATTGTTCCCTCGAATGTCAAGGAGGAAATATTTCCCCAATCATGCCCTCTGATTGGCTTGCTGCTGCCTAATCAGATAGCACATTTGTGGGGGAAGAATGCGGGGAGGAGAAAGAGCAGAGGGAACAATTTGTCATGCTGGTAGATTTTTCTTCCCCCAGCCATTGCTAAAGAGCTGCTTTGTAATGCATGCCTGCCAAATCCTCTCTAGCCTCAATCAAATTATTCCTTGTCCCCACTTCTTCTCTCTCCCCTTCTCCCTCCTGTAAGCATGCTTACATACAAACACAACCTTGCTTTCTGGATCTATCACTGACAGAAGGGTTATTAAACAAAAACTCAGCCCGCGGAAATATTAATTGCAAAGATTCATTTCTTTATCAAATGCGGTGGCCTGAAGGGAGAGCTCTTTAAGCTCTCAGATGCACGTTTATCATTAGAGCAGAGGGCGTGGGCCTGGTATTTTTAATATAGCAGATTAAAAGCAAGAGGTTTACAAATCAAAAGGGATGTTCAATATATGTTGAGGTTAAGCTGAGCCAGGTCTTCTGTTCTGGCTGAACCATGTGGGATGGGGCTCGTGTTTGTGCTTTGGCAAAGTTCCTGCAGTTTCTGTCATTATATTGGAAGGACATCCTCCAATCACAATTTCCACTGGTAACATTTTAAGATGCATTGACATAATTGGAGAAATTGAGGTTGCAATGCTGTGGTCCTTGGAAGGATATCTCAGAAGCCCCAAGACCTTTTCTTACAGGAGGGCAAAAGTCCTACCTCACCCTAACCTTCCCAGCTGCCAGGAAGCTCTGCAGCCCTTAATCCTCCAACATCTCTAGGGACAAAGACCAGTATTTTTGTGAGTACTTACCTGGGTATGTCTCTGCAGGATCCATAGCCTTTGCATGTATTCACCTTTGCCTTTCCACTGAACACTGGCATACATTTTAATCCTAAAGTACATTGCAAAATTGTGAATAATAGGGATTTTAGTGTGCAAGTGCATTCCAGCTCCCATGTTGATTTGGAAGCTGTGAAATTTGCAAACCAAATACATTTATCCCACATCACACACAGCAGCATCCCTCATCTGTTGTTTTGATGCCAGGTACATTTTGACCTTTTGGAAACAGTCCCAAAGGAACCAGGTGGAAAAGCTACTGATAGTCATTGTGAGTTGGGCAACTTTATAAATTTGACTTCGAAATCAATCAATCAATCATTCAATCAATCAGTGCTCATGGCTCAAGCCTAGTCTTAAGAGTTCTACTGAGATCAGGCTCAAGAATAGAACAACACAAGAACAATACAGGGCCCATATGCAGCAAGGAGGGGCTTAAATGCTAGGAATGGTTCAGGCTCTTCTGATGCCTGTTCTTGTCTTTACTTTAGCCCCCCCCCCCCCAAGGCCTTTTGATGGTAGGGGAGATTTGGGGAATGTCTTTCAAAATCTGTAACATACTTTTTCCTTCCATATCCTGCCCTCCCAAAGCAATCTATGCTAAATATATTGAGTGGAGTTGTGTTTTATTAGAGGATAGATTTCACATGGATTAGCAAGGTAGGGAGGCTGGGCATTGCACATGATGTGTATGTGTGTGATCTTCCCTCTCTCTAATCTTCAAGGAGGGGAGGACTATCTTAAATGTAAAGCTACCTTCCTAGGTATGATACATGTACTTAGTGCCAATAGAGTATGGTTCTAGGAAGTTATGCCAAAGGCATCAAAGGCAACATATCTGTCCAGCCACTGAGGAAGTGATCATTCCATTAAGCTTTTGGAAAAAATGTGTGAACTGAAAGACAAAAAGGAATAGAAATTTAAAACTCAATTTACAAATGATGTGTGTGTCATATAAAGTTGCTGATTGACAAGGGTAGAGGGGAAAAAATGTCATGACATGTTGTGGCATTTGCATGGCCACAAAATAGCAGCAAAGAAAATCCTAACCTTTTGTTGCCTTCTAGCTGTCTAGGTTTTTGCAACCCAGATCTGCTTGCCCTAATGTTTTTGCAGAAATGAACCCATGACTTTGTTACAACATGGGCAGTCGCCTATTAATTTCTGCGGATGGCGCCATTGTTAAAAAAAAAATACATAGCTATATGAGCTGGTTCAAAAGTTGGTTTTGTTGTAGTTTGCTATACCCATTAAAACCATACATTGATTCTATAAAGAAGATTAGTTGAACTATAATTTAGTTTCCCATTGTTTTGTAGTTATGCCTTGAACAGCAGCTTAATATATAGACAGGCGTTAAGAGGTGATGTTCTTTTGTTTATCTCCAAAGTGGGGATAGGCAGGATAGTATCTGAAAAGAGCGTGGATGGATGGATGGGTGGATGGATGGATGGATTTGCCTTTGAGTCAGTGTTGACTCCTGGCAACTGCCTGGACAAGTCCCTGCAGTTTTCTTGTCAAGGTTTTTCAGAAGTGGCTTGCCATTGCCTCCTTCCTAGGGCTGAGAGAGAGTGACTGGCCCAAGGTCACCCAGTTGGCTTTGTGCCTAAGGCAGGACTAGAACTCACAGTCTCCCAGTTTCTAGCCTGGGGCCTTAACCACTACACCAAACTAGCTCTCCACCTTAGAATGAATTTAGTATGAACAAAAGGGAGCCCAAATGTTTTGATGAGCCCCCCAGCTTTTTTTTTTTTTTGCTTGCACTCGTTTAAGTTCAGAGTGAAAAGAGCTCCTGGGCAGGATGCTGAAATGAACTGTGTTTCTGATACTGAGTTTGAGGTTAGTGATAAGTTTAAGAAATACTGCCTTAGAGCATCCTGCTTCTTGACCAATTTTTGCAGACTTACTATTTAGACAGATACTTGATCCTTAATGTTACTTCTGTTGTCCTAAGTAGTGCTAATTATATGCTTGCTTTAAATCTTTATATTGGTAGGACTCTTTATGGTTTGCCGTCTTTACTTTTTAATTATTATTATTATTATTGCCTGAGTTTAGCAAAGTGCTCAGTTTAGTGGGATATATACTGTATTCTATTAGAGCAGGATATAAATAATATGAAAATGGATCAACTGAAAACACTGATAAAAGGAATAGTTTGTAGGGGAGAATGAGCAGACGTGGAAACAGTTAAACATTTCCTGCTCGCTGCTTATTCTCTCCTAGCAAGAGCTTGCTCACTACCAGCCTTTACATAAGCCATTTGAAGCTACAGCCCTTCCTATCTATTCAACAGTCCTTCCACGTGTTCACCTAGAGGATTGCACTGTGAAACAGTCTGCTTCTCTCTCTGTTTCTCCCCCTCGCCCATGTGTACTGTATGTAGGGGGACAATATGTTTAGCAAATGTGCCTTACATAGTATTACATGTTGTTCTGCCTTAACTACAATTACTTTTCTGGAAGGATGAGCGCCAGCCAACACATCCATCTCTTAGAGCGACCTTCTTCATCCTTGTATTCTCCAGATGTGTTTGACTAAAACATCTGCCATCTTCAGCTTCTCGGATTATGCTGGCTGGGATGATGGGAGTTGCAGACACATCATCCAAGGGCACCATATTGGGAAAGGATATATTAAAATCGGCAAGGAATATTAATCAGCAGCAGCGATTTTAATACTATTGAATTCATAAATTATACATCAGTATGTACAGAGGAAATACTGGGTAAGCGGCAGCATGAGACAGTGAAAAATTGCCCAGCACCATCATTTTTTTAAAAAATGTTTAAATGGAAAAACTAGTTAAAGAATGCTGAAAGACAGCTGTGAGGATCCAATCCATTTTCCCATTGGGAAGTCTAGAAACTAATAAAAGTACTATAATAGAAATGCCAGTATTATTTTAAAATATTATTTAAATTTGCAAAAGGATGTAAAAAGAAAAGCAGATACACAACAACTTATTTTTAAAATGTGAATATGTTTCAGGAAGGGGACAGTTTATAGGGCTATGAGATCTGGCCTGTAAAAATCTGGACAATGGAGGAAGGCAAGGGCGAGAAGAGGAGAAGCAATCTTTTGTGACTTTATTATACTGCTCCTGTAAGAACTTTTTGGTGCATAGGAGTCTGACAGCAGCATATTGGCAGAACTGACCATTAATCTCTTCTGCTTGCCCTCAGATTTATGATATTTAAGCACAGTAAGAGTTCCTGACATAAGAAAGCAGACTGTGTCACTTGGGTCTGGCATATGATAATATCTTTTTCTATGGTGCCACAAACATTTTTCCTGTGTGTGTACCTCAGCTATGAGTTCCATATTTCATCAAGCAGGGGGACAGCTTAAAAATAACAGCTGAATTTCTTGGATTCAAAAAAGGAAAAGCAACCACAGCTACTTCTCCATCCCAGCATATACACATACCGTTTAAGTACAACCTCACAGCAAGTGGTCACAAAACTAATGTAAATATCTTCTCCCACTTATCATGTTAAAACTGGGGCTTGATTCCTATGTCATAATAAGTATAAATGTTGCTTTGCACAGTGATTTACTTAATTTTGATTTGTTGAATAAACCAGTTAGCTGGGCCCATGCATCACACTAAGCAAAAACTAATAAATCACATTAGAGTTTAGTGTGATGTGTCACATCAGTCACTGTGCTTTGCAAACTATGACCTATAGCTGTATGAACCTTTATGGCTTAACCAACAAATCATAGCTAAAATTGAGTGGTTTAGAGCATTTATGTGAATTTAATCAATTACTAAATGCCAATTCCATATCAATATCAGCCTCTTTTTTCCTTCTGCCCCAACTTTTGCTTTATTTATCATTGGCTCAACAAAGTATTGTGGAGAATCTGCCTACTGTTTGAGGAACTTTGACTTGGCCGGTATAGTATGTTCTTTTTTCCATCAGATAATTAGAAGGAAAAAAAGGATATTCAAGTCAGATGTTCTCTCATGCTGGTCTTACATTGGATAGTGCTATGTTCAAAATCATTGGGAGTTACATTTTCTGAGGCAATTGACTCTTTGTCCAATCAGATTCAAAATGCAGCTTCATAAAGAGAGCAGAATGTACCTATTCTGCCTCTGGTTTAATAGGGGGGCATGGAAGATTTAGCGGATGTACCAGCTAGGACCTCAGACAAGAACAGTGATATAGTCCTGTGGCAGCAAAAGCAACTTACTGGCACCTTAAAGATTAACCAATTTATTATGGATAACAGCCTACTTTATCAGACTCATGGAATATTAGTTTGAGGTACTCATGAAGTATTCATTTGAATTACAATTGTGAGGCAAGTAAAATTTGGTGAAGAAAATATATTAATGACCTTCCAACAGCAGCCATTCACAAAACAGTTCTGGACTAATTCTACTGACAGTCCCTGCATTGGTAAACTATTTAGTACAGGGCTTTCCAAAGTGCCGCCGCTGGCGACACACCCAGCGGCGGCAGCAGCAGCGACACGCGCGTGCACGGCGACGGCGCGGGGGGGCGCACGGCGGTGCGCGCGGGGCGGTGCCACAGGAGGCACACGCCGGCGCGCGCGCACGGCGGCAGCGCGGGGGGCGTGCGGCGGCACGTGCGTGCATGGCGGCTGCCGGGCACGCGCACGCCACCGCTTCCGGGTGGTGTGGCGACACACCACGCTGTGTGTGGCGACACACTTTTGTGTCGCGACACACAGTTTGGAAAGCTCTGATTTAGTACATATGATTTCTTTTAATTGTTCAGCATTGAAGCTTAGCAATCTTATTTTCATAACTGAGACTCAGATAGCAGACTCAGAGCACCAATTTTCTCTTTCCTAGAGCTGAGTCAGTGCATGACCTCTATGAAGAGACACATTCCATGCTCAGGATCATTGAGGAAAAAATAGAAAACTGTCAAAATTATAATCTCGTTATATAACTTTACAATGCAACCACATTTGGAATACTGTGTGTAGTTCTGATCAATGGACTTCAGAAAGTCCCAGAGAATGAAAAGAGAAATCAGAATTATTAAGAGGCTGGAGCAACTTCCTTGTGAGCAAGATGTGATATTCTTTAGCTAAAAAAATGAGGAAGAGGGGACTTAGGACAGGTATATTCAATTATGCATATTGTTTTATCCATAGCATAGTGTATATAATGCACATAGCATAGTATATAACAGGTATATACAATTATGCATAACTGAAAAACTTCTTCTACAGAGTAGAAAAAGATTTAGAACAAAGGAAAGTATTTTTTTTCACATAACTCGTAATTAAACTACATAATTTGCTACTACAGGGGGCGTGGTGGCTCAGCGGGTAAGGCGCCAGGCTTGTCGATTGGAAGATTGCAAGTTCGGAGGTTCGAATCCCTAGCCCCGCGTGACGGAGTGAGCTCCCGCACTCGCCCCAGCTCATGCCAACCTAGCAATCTGAAAGCATGCAAATGCAAGTAGATAAATAGGTACCACTTTGGTGGGATGGTAACAGCGTTCCGTGCCTGTCATGCCAGCCACATGACCGTGGAAGTGTCTTTGGACAACGCTGGCTCTTCGGCTAAGAAACGGAGATGAGCCCTGGTCCCTAGAGTCAGACACGACTGCACAACTGTGTGGGGGGAACCTTTACCTTTTTTAACTTGCTACTGCCAGATGCAGTCATTGCAGCCAACTTGGATGTTTTTAAAAGGGGATTAGACACATTCATGAAGGATCAGGCTGTCACTAGCTGTTTCCAATCACATGTCAGCATTTATTACTACTGAGGTCAGTAGTGCATCTACAGTTTCTGGCCCTGGAGTACCAGAGCAGGAGAATGGTCTTCTCTTGAGGTCCTGCTTGTACACATCTACCTAGTCCCCATGGAAATAGAAAGCAGGACGAAACAGGTGACGTGTCACCCAGCACAGGGTTCCTCAACCTCAGCCATTTTAAGATGTGTGGACTTCAACTCCCAGAATACTCCAGCCAGCAATGCTGGCTGGAGTATTCTGGGAGTTGAAGTCCACACATCTTAAAAAGGCTGAGGTTGAGGAACCCTGACCCAGCAAACAAAGCAGGCTCTAATCAGGTGCTGCTCTTCTTCTTATGGAGATGTTAGAGAAAGCTTCTCATGGGCAAACATTCAGGATACCCAGAACAGTGGGAAATGAAAACCTTTTTGCTCTTCTGGATCCTCAATATTCCAGTAGTGAATCCCGTGCTAACTTCCTGGCTTGACACTTTTCAATAAGTAGGCTCCTTTCAGTCAGAGGTCTTGATTGGAAGCCTGAACAGTACTCAGTTGAATTTGACTCCTAGGAATAATGAGTAACTTTTCAGAACTCTTAATCAGATGAGAAAATTAAAATAAAGGTTGTAAATTAAGCACAGTACATTTTCCATCTACTCCTAAATTAAGTCAGAAGGGATAAATCTAATCATAGCAGGGTGAGGAAAGCTGTGCTTGCTAAATTCTGATTGCTGTATGGGTATTAAAGGGACAGGAGCTTTGTTCATCTTTGCATCTGCTCACCTTAATTGAGGTCCCTACGTAGATTCAAACTGACCAGCATTCAAATTGGTTGTGACACTGGGGATCTGTGAACAATCACCTGACCCCTTTTTAAAAAATAAAGAACAGCCCCAGAGAGCTATAAACCTGATTAGAGCAATGGGTGGAAGGGATGGTTCTTGACCCTTTCCCCCCTAGGCCACTTCCCAGCCAAGCTGCATCATTCTGTGCAGGGAAAGGGTTTCTGGGCTTGCTGGCTCCTGCTAACAACAGCTAACTCACTGAAATATTGTCAGAAATGATTTAATGGATGCACAGGGGAACTTGGATTTCAGCTTGCTTGCTTTTTATCTGGTCTAAATATGTATATCCCATTTTCCTTGGGAAATGTCCAAGCTGCTTACCTCAAAGTTGTATGATTTGTCACTGCCTACCCCAACCTTGTAGACTCTAGATGAGGTATGTTTGTAACTTTCAGAAGGCCAAGCTAGCTGGGAAACTTGATTTACAACCGTAATATAACAACTAAACAATAGTGAGCCAGTTTGGTGTCGTGGTTAAGGCATCAGCCTAGAAACTAGGAGACCGTGAGTTCTAGTCCTGCCTTAGGCACAAAGCCAGCTGGGTGACCTTGGGCCAGTCACTTTCTTTCAGCCCTAGGAAGGAGGCAATGGCAAACCACTTCTGGAAAACCTTGCCAGGAAAACTGCAGGGACTTGTCCAGGCAGTCTCTGAGAAACGGACACAACTGAACGGATTAAAACAAAAACAATAGTAGTAAAAGCAACAGTGGGTAATAGGAAAATAGGAAAAATAGATACAATAAAGGCACTGCAGCAGCAAATAAAGAAGATACGAATACATTGCCTAAATATAGAAATGGATCATTTCTATCTTGCTTGGCTCCAAATGGATCTTAAAGTAAGTCCTGCTGGCAATGCAGTTCTGCTTGCCAATGGCCACCACATCACTCCAACTTCAAACTCAGATCTTCCCACAAGGTAGACTTCCTTTAGAAGCTGGAAGTCCTCCAGTCTTTTCTGAGAAAGCACCAGCAGCCCATAGAACCCCTCCATGAGTGATGAGAGACATTCTCAGTTGCTAGTCTTGGTTATAACATTTGGGGTTAGCTAAAATTTCTGAATAGTTTTCAAGGTCAACCTCATCTCCAGCACATTGCATCACATAGGGTAATTGGCAGGAGCCATAATGCAAGCCAAAGCCGTTGTAGCTGCCATCACCTGGCTATGGCACTGAAGTCACATGGGTACTGATAATGCTACAGAGAACTCTCTCTAAATGATGGAGAATTAAGTATATCAGGAAAAATTCAACATCCCATTGAACCCTCCTTTCCATAGTGGTCCATGATCATCCAAATCTGCTCTGAAAATGTTCAGTTTGTTTGTAAGGGCCCTGCAGGGGTTTGACTGATCTCTTTACCAACTGAAGTTGTTCCTTTGTGGTAAAACTCAATCCGGACTTCGCATATTTTTCATATCATCTTCTCTCTCTCCTTCTTAGAGAATAATTGTGCTGAAGCACAACCTTAAAAAGAATTAGAACATTACTCATTCTCCACTCTTAGTTCAAAAGGCAGCCGCTGGGTCTTGGTTTCCAAGATCCGTTCCCCCTCCCTTCATCCTTTTCCTGGTGTGTAAGTGTGTACATATACATGAGTGATTTCTTTCCCATTGCAAATTCCATTTTCCCCATTGGAAGGCATAACTAAAGAGTGGGAGAGTTTGGGATTCCATAAATTCGGTTTTCTTTGATCTGCTCATTCATGCCCCCTGCTCGTCCTCTCCTTCCCCAGTGTCATATCTACAGTGCTGAGAAGAGAACAGCTATGCATATTTTCACAGAGAAGATCTAAAGTTAGATTTCTGCTTTCCAAGTTGAAGCACATTTTTTCGTCTCAAAGAAGAAAATCCAAAAATGCCATTGGCATTGTCAGACGCCATAAAAAGGATCATAACAGTACAAAGGAATATAGCTCTATAATTCTACACCACAGAATAGTTCTACTCTATAGAATTCAGCAGGGCTTCTTCCCAAGTATGAACTTCTCAGGCTAAATTTTGCAGGGAAAAGCAAGTGTTCACATTTTGAGTTAATTATCCAGGATTTAGAAGATGCAGTAGCAAATCTGGGATCCAAGCCATTAAAAAAAATCTGCAGCCTTCATTTGATAAGCCACTTTAAATGAACAGATAAAAGTAATTGCTATTTTTACTCCACAAAAAATCTGGAAAGCTATATATTCTCTTAACAACAAGGCATTGAAATGGATCCAAATGAAACATTTATATGGAGTCATGTGCCAAGGCTTAAATAGTCTTTTGTGCTAAGATGTTCAGAAAAACAAGATATAAATAAAACAACATCTTCAGGCTACACATGGCAATCCAGACACAGGACAGAATGAATGTTATCCTTCCTGGTGCACCCACACAGCCTGATCCAGTGCTCCAAGCTGCCTTTGATCTACACCCACATTGCACCCTTGTGAGACAGAGCTGCTCACTTGTACAGTATCAGGGACGCTTCTCTGTCCATTCTGATGCTGGAGCCTGTTCCCAGGTTTTAGTACAGGGGGCATCTGACTCCAAAGGAACATCCCTGCTGGATTGCAGGAGATTGCCTGGAATAAAGTAGAAACATTGGTCTGCTTGTCTGAGTATCCCCACTGACTTCAGTGACACGCATTCACTATAAGAGGTCTGAGAATTAGGGCCTCAAGTTACATTTCCAACCACACTGTAGAAGCCTAATTAATCTCTGCAGCATGGAGCTGCAGATGTCAAGAATTACAGAAAAGGCACAGATCTGACATTTTAGCTAAAAACCGCATCTGTGTTAGGCAGTTATTTAACATCTAAATGTAAGTTAGAGGTGACATTTTCAATACCTTCAGCTGTCCAACATTCTCTATTCTACTAGGATCCTTAACTGCCGCCGCCTCTTCCAAGAGAGATAATCACTCCAAGGGACAAGGACATCTCAGACAAATGATTTTCACCTTCTCTTCAGTCAGAGACCCAGGTGGGTCATATGCAAGATTTAGCAACAGGAGAGCTATACTACCATTAGAAGTGAGTGAGGCAATGACTGCTTTAGGGGGAGAGGTGGGAACAGGCAAGCAATTGAAAGGGTCAGAAGGCAAATGCTGGGCACACCTGAGAGCTCTCAGGGACACAGCTTTAAAACAAATCATCTCCTCTGAAGCTTCGGTCCGAATAATTAAATCAAATGATCATCTCCAACTCCAGGGATAAGGTGTCCAACAGGGAAGTCAGAACATCGGCCCCAGCAGAGGGGATTTAGGCAATCCTTTCCCATTACCATAGCCAGCATTTTTGCTTCCCGCCTGGCATGCCTGTTTTCCATCAGGGAAAGTGAACTGTTTTCCAGGGCCAGGCCTCTTTGTAATGGGTGGGTGGGTTTCAGGTGTGAATAGAGACATCCGGTAGCAGTTTCTTCTACCTTTGGCTTTCTCTGTTGTCCTTCTGGGTGTGCTCTCATCCTATTTGATCCTTCCTTTCCCTCCATCCTCAAAAGCCAGCCCCTCACCGCCTTTAAGCTCATCAGGTCCTGATCCGAAATACTCCCTCCCTGATGAGGAGGCTTACTCCCAAGGAGGCTGGAGTTTTCTCTTCCCCACAATGATCACTTGCTCCTGTGGCTTGCCAGGTGTATTCTTGGGAGAAATTCTTCTTTCCCCGGAGCCATCCTTTCACTGGCTGTCAGTGGAATTTGGAAGATGGAGGTATCTCCCATTCACTCTGGACTGTGCTGGAAATACAGTATGAATAAAGATGACTGCAGTGCATCCCATTTCCAAGAGCTGAAAATTTTAGGCAGTTTCTTAGGAAAAAACTTATCAGAGACTCTGTGACATAAGATGTATTTATACAGTTACTGATAGACAAGTACAGGTTGAGCACAATATAGCGTTCAGAGCCCTCTTCAGTTCAGTTTTCTAGAGAACTATGCAACTCTCCTAACACATCCTGCAGAGAGTCAAGTAGCATCCTGTTTATATTCAGATGCTGATGAACAGACATTCTCATACAACCACTTGTTCCTACCTAAACCGTTTTGCCTTACTGGACAAAAAGCTGGACCAAAAGATCAACTACTGTATCTCCCATTCAAGGCTGCTTCTTTCTTTCTGTTGTGCTTAACAAATCTTGGATTAGCTTTCTCCTCAAGAATGTGGAGAGCCCTTCCATTCACACATAGAGATGGCCACCAGAGTAAAAGCAGATATGTATGTTCTACTTGGCCATGGACCATTCAGTGCTGTTTTCCAGTTTCAGCTGAAAAATGGAGTCTTCCAGCCCAAGCCATTTTAAGCCCTTCAGAGTAGGCAGTCTCCAGAGCTTTGTTCTCTTTTGGCAGCAGCCCCAGCTCCACTAGGCTGCAGTGCCTGGCATTCTCCCTCCTCTCCAGTAGCTGGTTGTCACCCTGTACATTCATTTTGTCCTGGACTGCCATGTTCTGTCCTGGCCAGCAGTTGCTTTTTTAAAAAAGATAAAAAAAATAACAGTCTTGCAACGGATCCAAAAATGGCTTGTTAAGTCAATGAACTATGTTAAGTCAATGAACTTAACTTTTTACATCTTTTACATCTCCCAGAGGGCACCTTTTGGTTACTGTCCAGGCCAAGTGAAGCATATTCCCCTTGCTTTCCACACAGACACATACCCTGTCCACAGTATTGCAAAGCTTCCTTCCTTCCTTTGCTAAGTTGCAATGTGAGAACATTGCTTCTTCATTTCTACAAAGCTTCACTATCAGTTCTTCCTTACTACAAAATTTCAGTGGACCTACAGAGAAGGCAGGAATGAAAAAACAACCTGTTCCCTGTTGCTTTGATTTTTGTAGCATCAGAGTAACAACAGAAAAAAGGGGGGAAAAGAAAGGGTTTGCGTGGGAATTGGATGTGCAAACATCTGGGAAAGCAAAGGAAAGGTACAGGAACTAGTGAGGAGGGAACAATCCCTAAAAGGAAAAGGCAGACACTGGTAGACCAGTCCACACAGCAGCCAGATAGCAAGACTTGCCTTCCTTGCAAGAAGCAGGGGAACAACCAATACAATCTTGCGGTGGTCATAGTCTAGACCAGTGTTCCTCAACCTTGGCAGGTTTAAGATGTGTGGACTTCAGCTCCCAGAATTCCCTAGCCAGCATGCTTTAAGATGTAGACTTCAACTCCCAACATGCTGGCTGAGGAATTCTGGGAGTTGAAGTCCACACATCCTAAACTTGGCAAGGTTGAGAAACACTGATCTAGAGCGAGCACCAGTGCATTTCCAACCCATAGCAATCCAGACTGGGATTTCTGAAATTGGCTTAAGAAACAGCCAGAAGCAACACAGGAGACAAGCAACACAAGAGCCTGCAGTGTGGAATTATCCTAAATGTGGCTAACCAGTTTGATCTGTTCTAACAGCCTTTTTTCACAACCATAAGTTAAAAACTTTCTGTCTAACCCCTTCACCCGCTAACACTTATAAAATCTCATTACAATATTGTGGGCAGTGACGGTGGTGTCAATTCCAGTTTTCTCCCAAAAGGTTACAGTATGTCTGTCTCCAGCTTCCAATTCTATTATGGAATTGAATATCTGTTTGTCAATGTGGATTATGTGGTTTTCCCAGTATGAATGTCTGTAACAGTTGACTCAGCTCTGAAATAATGTGTACTCCTTGCCTTGGCAGTTTCCTAAATATAACTTTTTAGAACATATCTTAGTAGTTAGTCAAAATGATTGCAGGTACCAAGCTATTTACTAATAGAGCAAGATTTTCATTAATGACTAACAATAAGATACTGTATGCTTTAAATTTTTAAGCACCTGTTCTTTAATTTTTAAAGAAGGCTTCACTTTATTATCAGATGCTATTTCCTTCAAAATCAGAAAAAAAGTGAGATCACATGGCCCATCACTCCTGCTGTCTTTAGTTAGAAATGCACATAGATTGGACAGGCCTATAGCAGGGTTCTTCTCATACTGAAATAACAGTTTACACCAGGGTTTCTCAACCAGGGTTCTGTGGAACCCTAGGGTTCCGTGAGAGGTCACTAGGGGTTCCCTGGGAGATCACAATTTATTAAAAAAATTATTTCAAATTCCGGGAATTTCACATTAAAGAGATAAGTTTCATTCTTCATTTTTAGTTTCAGAACACTGTTAATGCATATATAAACGCCTACATATGAAACAAATATAATGATTTTGTAACTTCTAGCCTATATTTGAGCCTGAATGTGCAGGGGTTCCCCAAGGCCTGAAAAATATTTCAAGGGTTCCTCCAGGGTCAAAAGGTTGAGAAAGGCTGGTTTACACATAAGAACTCTGTAGGGATTTGGCCATTTTTAGTTCCCCAGTTGGTTCTGGACTACAAGTCTGATGATCCTTGCTGGCTGGAGTGATAGAACTCAACAATATTTGGAGGATAACCAGTTTTGCACACCTGAATATGCCCATAACTAGATACCCAGCTAAGGTCAGAAGGAGGAGAGATGTCAAGGTCCAGTCTTCTTCATTCTCTATATTTGGATAAATGTGGGAAAAAGATTGCTTGAAGTCTGCACACACACACACGCACACGCACACATAATCATGTTAGTCCAAAGATCACTCCCTAGTGAAGCATTGAGTGTGCAGAATTATGAACATTCTGCTCATAAAAAATGCCTAGTTAAATCATTTTTTATTTCTGTATTTTTCTTTTCCTTGATTCTACCCTGCACGCATTGCTGCTTCAATTAAAATCTGTAGACATGCTTTCCTATCCCATCTGAAAGTAATAGCAAAGTAATAGTTACATTGCTTGGTTATGAATCATAAACTTGCTCATCTGCCAGCCCAAGATTCATATTAGAAAATATCAATTTGGCATCCTCATTTAGGTTTTCAGTTAAATTTTCTTTTTTAATTCCATCAGTTTTATGTTTTAGATTCCTATGGTATCTATTTAAATCTTTGGCATATCAATATGCAGAGCAAATACACAACAAATCTGTTCCCCCTCCCTAACATCCAACTGTTAATCATACTTACAAATGATAAGTTAAATAATGTATGATAGATATACGTGCTTGAGGTATATTCAATAGCAAAGATCAGTATTCTTCTAATAATGTGGTGTACTAAATGGGTATTGCCAGAGTAGTCATAGACCTTTATTTATTTATTTTAATAGGGCATGTGGTCTTACCAGTGCATTGTTTACATGGCCAATTATTGTAGATGGACATTTTTCATGAACCCCATTATTGTGTCTTAAGTCCTGCACAAAAGTTCCCATTTCCTTTTAAAGGTTCAATTATATTTTTCTTTATTGAAAAGCCAAGATTAGGGCTGTAGTGAATTTTCATAGTGTTTGAAATGATGGCATTTTGGAGAGCATGGGAAAGATTCCTCCCCCCCCCTTAGAAATAGCAATCCATGCCGTGGCTTTGGCAAAGCCATTGCTAGATGGTAAAATAATATTCTGGCTAAGGAAAGAAGGTGAAGCCATTTCTACATGTCTGTTCGGAGACCAAATGTCTTGGGAAAGGGGGTCAAATATCACTAGTGAGAGATGGGGAAGAGACTACACATGGCCTGAAAGAATACAATTCTGTTCTGCTTCAACCCTACAGAGATGTCCTGAGTCTGTTTCTAGAGCTGGTCACACTGTCGTTCATGAACTACTGGTGATCCATGAATTTTGTTGACTGGATCACTGAAAAATGGTGATTGAGAATATGGGTGGCTGATCCCATGAATATTGCATTTTTTCCTAATGATGGAGTTTGATGCCATTTGACAAGGGCCAGATTGTCCAGTAGGCTAAGAAAACCTTGATCTACAGCCTGTTTTTCATAATGCCATTTTGACAATAATGAGAGAAAAGAAGTAATTAATATTTGAGTGCTTTATGTGCTTTAGTTTATAGAACAAATTTAAAAGCTGATGGTGCAGTTCTAGTAGGACGAGCAGAAACCATCAGGCATACAGTCGGCAGTCCCACAAATAACCTGGCCCCATGTCACGTAGGGCTTTAAAGGTAACACCTTGAAGTGCCCTCAGAAGCCTACCAGGAGCCAGCGCAGTTCACGCAGCAGTAGTGTTACATGGGCATACCACAGTGCACCCACCACTGCCTATGCTGCTGCATTCTACACCAGCTGCAGCTTCCAAATGCTCTTCAAGGGCAGCCCCATGTAAAGCGCATTGCAACAGTCTAATTGAGAGGTGACTAAGGAATAACCATGAGCAGTGCTCCCTGAGCAGGAGCCGTGAATCCAGGATAACCACAGATTGCACACTAACTTTGACTGGGGGAGTGTCACCCAAGCCAGAATTAAAAATGGCAAATCACTAGATTCAGGGGACCTAAAACCCACAGCCACTTGGTCTTTTCAGGGTTGAGCCAAAGCCAGTTCCTTCCCATCCAGACCTGTACAGCCTGCAGGCACTGGGAGAGCCCATTGATGGTGTCACTTCAGCAGCCCAGGACAGAGTATCATCAGCAAACTGGAGATACTTAACCCTGTGCTGACAGATAACCTCACCCAGTGGTTTTATGTAGCTATTAGACAGGAGCAGGGAGAGAGAGTCAAGCTCTGCAGCACCCCACAAAGCAGAAGCCTAGGGTTAGACCTTCCCCCACCAACACTGCCTGGAACAAGCCTTGGAGGAAGGAAGAGAACCACTGAAGAACAGGGCCTCCCATTCGCAACCCCCTCAGCTGACCCAGAAGAATGCCAGGATTAATGGTACTGAAAGCCACTGACAGATCAAGTAGGACCAGAATGGGTGTACCACCCCCATCCCAGGCCCGCCAGAGGTCATCCACAAGTGTGACCAATGCTTTTTCGGGACTATATCCCAGCCTGAAACTTGACTACAACATGTCCTGATGATCTGCTTCCTCAAGAGACCTTTGAAGCTCTAGACCAGGGGTGGGGAACCTTTTTTCTGCCAAGGGCCATTTGGATATTTATAACCAGGGACCGGGGTGGGGGTGGGGGGCAGGGTTTCTGGGATTTCCGCAGACCGGGGGCCGGAGTTTGCGGGCGGGAGCCAATCACAAGCACTGGGGGCAGGGTTTGCGGGTGGGAGCCAATCGTGTGGAAGGGGCAGGGTTTGTGGGCGGGAGCCCCGCGGGCCTTAGGCAAGAGCCCCACGGGCCTTATACGGCCCGCAGGCCTGACATTGCCCACCCCTGCTCTAGACCTACCACTTTCTCAACAACCTTCCCCCCAAAGGGAAGGTTGGAGACTGGGTGAAAACTGTCCAACACTGCTGGGTCCAGTGATGACCACTTGAGGAGAGGATGGAGAACCACCTCCTTCAAGCCGGGGGAACAGCCCCCTCCCACTGCCTGGACCAGGCTACATGCCACTTCCCAGGAAGCCTAGACCAACCAGGAGGGAAGGGACAGGAAGATGGGAAGGGTACCAGTAAACAAAGGATCCTAGCATGCATTCTGCAAAGTTCATGGGCTTTTTCCATGTGTTATTTACTTAAAATAAGGGACGCGGTGGCTCAGCAGGTTAAACTGCTGAGCTGTACACTGCCGATCAGAAGGTCGGCAGTTCGAACCCCCCGCGCAACGAGGTGAGCTCTCATTGCTAGTCCCAGCTCCTGTCAACCCAACAGTTCGAAAGCCTAGCAAGTAGATAAATGGGTACCATCTTAAGTGAGAAAATTTGCTGGCGTCCTGTCGGGAAGTCGGTTCCACCGGAGGAGAGAAAGATCGGAGGAAGATTGAATGGCAGCGGTGATGACGAACCCGGAAGTAACATCTACAGGAAGTCAGCAGCCGGCTCAAGGCATCTTGGGAATTGTAGTCCGGAGCCTTAGAAGAGTTGGTTCCCTTACCCCCTCCCTTCACGCGCGGTGAATTGTATAACCGTATAACTGTATAAAGGATTGTGGATGTAAGCCGCCTAGAGTCCTCCATTAGGGAGGGGATAGGCGGGGTATAAATATCACAACAAATAAATAAATAAATAAATAAATAAATAAATAAATGTTAGAATTGCCAGCTCTCGAGTGTATAGTACTGAGCTTAGCATATGATAGTGACCTGAGGGGAAGGAAGAGAGAGATGAAGAAGCTATAGGAGATAAAGGTTTATATTAATATATCTATAATTGAAAAGAGGAAGGAAACTATTATGTTAAAAAAAATCTAATATTTTTCAATGAACTGTAATAACAGCAATAACAAATCTAAAGTTGTGTACAAATATTTAGAAGCAAAAATACCAAATGAAACAAACAATTAAAACTGATTTCTGTGTGGTCCTAGATTAATCAACTCTTTCTACTTCTCTCAAGGGGGGGGGGGGACAGAAAAAGAAACAGAGTTTACACTGAAGTCTCACAAAGAGATCTGAAAAATATCTTGACATGCCATATTTAAAGTAACTGTGTATTATTGCAATATGAAATGTAAGCCTACAAGTTTTCCCAGAATTTTCCAAAGGGAAAATTTGAAATAAGTATTTTTTCAGCATGACTTTAAAGATACAGCTCCTCTGGAGTTGGGCTTTGTTGCAACAGCTACATCAAAGTCAACCTTTATGCTATTTTCACCTTCTTAAACATATATCCTAAATTCTCTTAAAGAGAAACATTTTTCCAAAACCAAGAACTTAAAGGATGGATGGGAAATCTTTATGTTCTGTCTTCTTTGGAAATGACTACTCCACCCCGGCCTCTCTTTGGGAATTTCTTTAATCTGTGTATCTGCTGGCAATCCTATAATCCTACATAATTGTATTAGTCTCAATAGCAGATTAACTCTAAGTGCCCCTACAGACAGGGAGCTGTCAGGCCTGCCATTGTTTCCCACTTAATGTGATTCTGAGCAGCAAAGAAGAGCAGCTGAGAGCCCCCCCCCCGCCCCCTCTCTCACATTACTGCCCTCAGCTTCTAAATCAATTAAGGGAAAAGAGATTTCCAGTCAACTGGATTAGGGGCCTCTGTTTATATATCATCCCATATTTCTTTGACTAACACTCCACCTCCATTGTCTTTGTATCCCTGGAATCAACCATCATTATCATTCACCCTCTCTTTTAAGAATATCCCACCTATCTCTCTACCAATTTATCAGACCATCTTGACAGGCATTATTTCAGCTTTAGATCGGAGGTGGGCAATGTATGTCCCCCAAAAATGGCTTATAGGGAAGGATTTGGGGAGTTGCAGTCCCACAACGTTTGGAGAGCCACAAATTATCCGCCCTGATTAGGCAAATAAGTTGGAGCTATATTACATGTTCTTCACCAAAGACACGATCATGTATCATGCAAGTTATAGACATTTACTTAGCAAGACCACCACCCAATATTATGAGATATTTTGGAGGAAGACCTCAGTTGCACCAGGCAAATTCCAGTGCAAACCATGTGAACATATCTGCAATTTTCCATTCAGTTTGGGTTTAATTGAGACCCTGGATTTTTGAAGTTTAAACAGCATAACTGGAAGAATAGTACTATTAGTAATTTTACTTTTGTGAACTATTGTAAATTTGTTTTTCAGGCACAATGCCTGCTATTGAGAATTCCACGGAATTTAGGATAAAATATTTCATCTACCTGATGATGTGAACTATAGTCCATGAAACATTTGCTGTTATAAATTTGGAAGCCTTTTGCATGCAGTTAGTTGTTTTTTCTGCAACAGCCTAGCATAATCACGCCACTGCCAACTCTTGTGTTTTAAGGAGGTCCTTTGTCCCATTATTTAACTACACTGAGATAATTCCAAAAATTTGAACATGCCGGCTGTAGTCTGTGAAAACCTGTGCCACCATAAACATCATTAAGATGTTATCAGTGTTTGTTTTATTAGTCAAATATAGTCAGTTATTTTTAACAGGACTAAGTATTGACCTAAGAGCCTAATGTCCTTTGCATTCGGAGCACACCAGAACAGTGCTATAAAACAAGAGAATTATGGCAACAGATTCTGACTCTGTTGATATATGGAGAACCTGATCTATGTTTATAATTACTTTTTGTTGGTTGCAGAGACTTGAACTATAACTGTGTATGTGTGTGTAATGTTATAGCTGTAAGAGCCAGTTGCAAGAAAGTAGGTTCATTCTTTTCATCTCATTCTTGGGCAAAATGCTAGAACACATGGTATTTTTTCAGTCCCAGAAAATTCTGTGTGAAGCAGGTTCTCTGGGTTCTCTCATTTTAATCTGACTCCAGGCCTTGTTAAAAGATAGAAGCTGCTGCAGTGGCCTTGATCTGTGCCAGGAACTGGAGAAGTGGGAGTGGGCCCCTATAGGTTCTTCTGGATCCCTCATCAATTTTTTATTTATTTATTTATTTATTTATTATTCAAATTTATTCCCCGCCCATCTCCCATGCCAGGGACTCTGGGCGGGTTACAATAAATAAAAATTTAAAACTATACAAAATATCTAAAAACACAAACAAAACATAACAAAATAAAATCCAGGATGGGCTTGGACCCGCAGAATAGATAGTAGAGCTATGGGGCCAGCCAACCCCAGGAGGCACTACCACCTCCGTCGTCCCAGGCCAGGTGGCAAAGCCAGGTCTTAAGGGCCTTCCGAAAGGCCAGGAGGGAGGGGGCCAGTCTCACCTCCGGGGGCAGAATATTCCACAAGGCGGGCGCTACCGCAGAGAAGGCACGCCTCCTGGACCCCGCTAGATGGAATTGTCTTGTTGAGGGGGTCCAAAGCATGCCCTCCCTGCATGTACGGATGGGGCGGGTCGACGTTATCGGGACGAGACGGTCCCTCAGGTACCCTGGTCCTATGCCATGTAGGGCTTTAAAGGTAATCACCAACACCTTGAATTGGACCCGGAAGCAAACTGGCACCCAATGCAGCTCGCGAAGCAGAGGTGTTACATGTGCCGATCTTCTGGCACTCATAACTGCTCGCGCCGCTGCATTCTGCACCAGCTGAAGCTTCCGGATACTCTTCAAGGGTAGCCCCATGTAGAGCGCATTACAATAGTCTATACGGGAGATGACAAGGGCGTGAGTGACTGTTCGGAGGGCCTCCCGATCCAGGAAAGGGCGTAACTGGTGCACAACTCGCAGCTGTGCAAAGGCCCTCCTGGCCACGACTGCCACCTGCTCTTCAAGCAGGAGTCGCGAGTCCAGGAGGACCCCCAGATTCCGCACTGGATCCGAGTGGGGTAGTGCAACCCCCCCCAGAACCAAAGATGACAACTTCCCGGATCCAGGGGGGCCATCAATCCACAGCCACTCCGTCTTACCAGGGTTCAGTTGAAGCCTGTTGTTCCCCATCCAGACTCCCACAGCCTCCAGGCACTGAGATAAGGCATTGACCGCATCACTTACTTCACCCGGGACGGAGATGTATAACTGGGTATCATCAGCATATTGGTGATACCTCATCCCGTGGTGACGGATGATCTCGCCCAGTGGCTTCATGTAGATGATAAATAGGAGTGGAGAGAGAACCGACCCCTGCGGCACCCCACAAGTCAGGGGTCGCGGGTCAGCTCTCTCCTCCCCTATCAACACTGACTGGGAATGGCCCTGGAGGAAGGAGGCGAACCAGCGCAAAACCACGCCGCCCACCCCCAACTCCTCGAGCCGCTCCAAAAGTATACCATGGTCGACGGTATCGAAAGCCGCTGAGAGATCTAAGAGAGCAAGGATGGACGCACTCCCTCCATCCCGCTCTCGCCAGAGATCATCCATAAGTGCGACCAATGCGGTCTCCGTCCCATATCCCGGCCTGAAACCTGACTGGAAGGGGTCCAGATAATCCGTTTCATCCAGAATCCTCTGGAGTTGCAACGCCACCACCTTCTCAACCACCTTTCCTAAAAAGGGAAGGTGGGAGACTGGGCGAAAATTGCCCAGGATTGTAGGGTCCAGGGAAGGTTTCTTGAGGAGGGGGTGCACCAGCGCCTCCTTAAAGGCAGCCGGGAACACCCCCTCACTCAAGGACGAATTAATCATCGCCTGGACCCAGCCACATGTCACCTCACTAGTTGATTTCACCAGCCAGGAGGGACATGGGTCAAGCTGGCATGTGGTGGCGTTTACAATCCGGAGGATCCTGTCTACTTCATCAGGCGCAACAGGATCAAACTGTTCCCAGATAACGTGGTAAGTACGAGCCCCTGGCATTTTTGAATGCCTTGGACCATGAAATGGTAACTGTGACAGAAATAAGTGCCAGTGAAGTTATACATCGGCCATCACTAGTACCATCTATTCTCCAAAGGGCTGATGAAAAAGGATGGTCTTCAGTGGTTCCTTGAATGAAAGCAAAACATATCCAAGAAGAATCCAAGATGGCGACCGGGAGCAGACGCTGGCCGCTGCTGCTCTGAGGGGGAGGCTCCTGGCTTTTTGAGCTTTGAGCCCTCCGCTGGTTGGGGGTTTCGGGGAGATACATTGGAGGTTGTTTTGACGACATACCTATACCGGAGTCCCCCAGATGGAGCGGTGGAGCGCGGCGGGCCTTGGTCGATTCCCATGGTGCAGAAGGGTTTGGTGGTGAGGTGCGATGAGGTGGTCTTTGGCAGGCAAGCACAGTGGACCAGCAGGGCGATGATCCCCCAGTGCAGCAAGTCAGCACAGCAAGTCAGCACAGCGGACCAGCAGGGCGGCAAGTCCCCAGCGCGGCAGGCCAGCACGGTGGACTAGCAAGGCGATGAGCCCCCAGCACATGGTCCTTAGCGGTGTGGCTGGTGGAGCGGCGGGTGGCTGGTGGGCCCCCGGCATGGTAGACTGGCGGGGCATCGAGCCCCCAGCATGGCAGGCCAGTGCGGCAGACCAGCAGGGTGACAAGCCCCCAGCGTGGTGGACCAGCAGGGCAACAAGCCCCCAGCGCGTTGGGCCTGCTTCAGCGGTGGTGGGATCCAGTGCAGTTGAGTGGGCTTCGTGGTGTGGCAGAGCTCAGCGGTGTGGTGGGACAGCCTGGTGGTGCATTGGAGTCAGGTGGCAGAGTGACCGCGGTGGACCCCGGTTATAAAACCTATGCGGCGGAGCTTGGCAACAGGGGACATGAGCTCTGGGGACTTTAAATCTTTTTTCCAGAGCCCCTTTTACTGGAGCTCATCTTTAGACCTCTCTTTTAGAGCCCCCTGGACAAAGACCTTGGCAGTAGGGTGGACGTCAAAACTTCACGGCCCCAGTCCCCTTCTGAGAGCCCCTGGATAAGGAGGGAGGTCAGTGGGGGGGCTCGGTCGGTGGATATCAATAACACAGGGGACCCAGTTGGTACAACGGGCCTCGGCATGGTAGGTCCCCAGCACTGAGGAGTAGCAAGTTTGGATTTGAGTGCTGGTCATCCCCTCCCAGCCTCCACAGAGATGATGGAGAGCTACCAGGGTCCCTCCAGTGTGAGTGAGGTACTCCCTCCCAGGTGTGAGAGAGGTGGGGGGAGTCCAAGATTGTATGACTGTATGTAAGAGTACGGGGTGGCATGGTGGCTCAGCGGGTAAGACGCCAGGCTTCTTGATCGGAAGATCGCAAGTTTGGAGGTTCGAATCCCTAGCCCCACGTGACAGAGTAAGCTCCAGCACTTGCCCCAGCTCTTGCCAACCTAGCAATTCAAAAGCATGCAAATGCAAGTAGATTAATAGGTACCACTTCGGTGGGTAGGTAACAGCGTTCCGCACGTGTCATGCTGGCCACATGTCTGTGGAAGCATCTTTGGACAGCGCTGGCTCTTCGGCTAACAAACGGAGATGAGCACCGGCCCCTAGAGTCGGACACGACTGTGCAGGGGAAACCTTTACCTTTACTATGTAAGAGTACTCACCCCCTGAGTGAGAGACAGGGGGTGGGTAGGAACAGATGAGGTGCCATCATGTTGACTAGTGAGAGAGGCTGAGGGGGGGCACAGTGAGTATATGGGTGATGGTTAGGCCCTAACAGCGCCGAGAGCGTGAGCTGGTGCGCTGGGGGGCCTGCCATCGCCCTGTGGTTGATTGAACATGTAGAAGGATGTATGAGTGGGGAAAGGACCCCTATTTCAACCCAGGGATTCTGGAGGCCCAGGACTGGAGGCAAATGGGCCTGGAAACTCTGGGGGCTGTAGGGCGGGTTATGCTATTGAGGTGGTGACAGGCCGGGGATGCTATGATGGGAACCGGAGGGCGAGCCATCTTCGGGGAATATGCCCCCGGTGTTTGTTACCGGTGGCATGTTCCGGCCCTCCTGGTTCAGACCCAGGCCCTGGACAGCAGATTCCTGAGGGCCCTTGTCTTCGGTTGCTGCTTCTTAATGCCAGGTCAGTCAACAACAAGGCCCCCCTCATATGTGATCTGATCATGGAGAAGTGGGCAGACCTGGTGTGTATTACCGAGACCTGGCTGGGCCCAGAAGGAGGGGTTCCTCTTTCGGAGATGTGCCCGGCCGGGTTTCAGGTGTGGCACCAGCCGAGACACCGGGGCAGGGGAGGAGGGGTGGCTGTTGTCATCCGGGAGTCTCTAGTGGCCTTCAGGGGCACTGCTCCACAAGTGGCTGGCTGTGAGACCCTGTTTTTCAAGTTGGGTTCCCGAGAACAGTTGGGAGTGTTGTTACTGTACCAGCCTCCCTGCTGCATAACAACCTCTCTGCCTGAGCTGCTGGAGGCCATCTCGCGGCTGGCGGTGGAGTTCCCCAGACTTATGGTTCTGGGGAACTTCAATTTGCAATCCCTGGGGCGTGCCTCAGAAGCGGCTTGGGAGTTCATGGCTACCATGGCAGCCATGGGCCTATTCCAGATCATTCGGGACCCGACTCGAGACAGTGGCCTCACGCCGGACTTGGTTTTCTTGTCAGAGCAGTGGCAATGTGACCTGAGGGGAGAATTACATCTGTCCCCATTGTCATGGTCAGTTCACGCCCTGGTAGCTTTGAGATTCTCTTACGCTGATCCCCTCTGCACGAGGCTGGACCCATTAGATTGGTCCACCCCCGGCAACTGATGGACCCGCTAGGGTTCCAGAGGGAGCTGGCAGTTATACCCGAGGATCTGCTGCATGGTCCAGCAGAGGCCCTGGCCACCTGGAATAGGGAAGCGGCTGGGGCCTTGGACAGGATTGCACCTGTGAGACCTCTCTTGCCCCATTCAACCCAACACTCCCCGTGGTTCACGGAGGAGCTGAGGGTTTTGAAGAGGGTTAAGAGACGTCTAGAGTGCCACTGGAGGAAGACAAATACCGAATCCGACCGAACACAAGCTAGAGCCACTGTTAAGGCCTACCTTGTGGCAGTAAGAGTGGCGAAACATCAATATTTCTCCACTCTTATTGTGTTCGCAGAATGCTGCCCAACGGCCCTGTTTAAGATCACTCGATCCCTTTTGGGGAAGGTGGGCCAGGTGACCCACCTACAGGGCCATGCGGAGGAGTTTTCTGAGCATCTGCAGGATAAAATTGCTCGCATTTGTTCCGAGCTGGACTTCAAACATGAGGCATGGTCTGGGGAGATGCTGAGGGGTCTAGGCTGAACTACTTGCCTAGTTATCTGGGATCAGTTCGATCCTGTTGGACCCGAGGAAGTGGACAGGATCTTCCAGGCTGTAAATGCCACCACCTGTCATCTAGATCCATGCCCCTCCTGGCTGGTGAAGCCTGCCCGGGAGGTGACATGTGGTTGGGTCCAGGTGATGGTTAATACATCCTTGAGAGAGGGGGTGTTCCAGGCTGCCTTTAAGGAGGCGCTGGTGCACCCCCTCCTCAAGAAGCCGTTGCTGGACCCTACTGTGCTGGACAACTTTCATCCAGTCTCCCACCTCCCCTTTTTAGGGAAGGTGGTTGAGAAGGTGATGGTGTTGCAACTCTAGAGGATTCTGGATGAAACGGATTATCTGGACCCTTTCCAGTCAGGATTCAGGCCTGGATATGGGACAGAAACTGCATTTGTCGCACTTATGGATGACCTCTGGCAGGAGCGGGATGGGGGCAGTGCATCCATCCTGGCTCTTCTTGACCTCTCAGTGGCTTTCGATACCATCGGCCATGGTATCCTTTTGGGGCAGCTCAGGGAGTTGGGGGTGGGCAGCGTGGTTTTGTGCTGGTTCACCTCCTTCCTCCAGGGCCAGTCCCAATCGGTGGTGATAGGGAGTGAGAGATCCAACCCTTGATCCCTCCTTTGTGGGGTGCCACTTGGTTCAGTTCTCTCTCCTCTCCTATTTAACATCTACATGAAACCACTGGGTGAGAGCATCCATCACCATGGGGTGAGGTATCATCAGTATGCCAATAATACCCAGTTATACATCGCCATCCCGGGTGAAGTAAGTGATGAGGTGACTGCCCTCTCTCGATGCCTGGAGGCTGTGGGGGTCTGGATGGGGAAAAACAGGCTTCGGCTGAACCCTGGTAAGATGGAGTGGCTGTGGGTTAATGGCACCTCGGTGTCCGGGAAATTGTCATCTTTAGTTCTGGATGGGGTCACACTGCCCCAGACAGACCCGGTGCGGAACTTGGGGGTTCTTCTGGACTCACAACTCCTGCTCAAGGAGCAGGTGGCAGTCGTGGCCAGAAGCCTCTTTGCGCAACTTCGTGTTGTGCACCAGTTACGCCCTTTCCTGGACCGAGAGGCCCTTCGAACAGTCACTCATGCCCTGGTCATCTCCCATATAGACTATTGCAATGCGCTCTACATGGGGCTACCCTTGAAGAGTATCTGGAAGCTTCAGCTGGTTCAAAATGCAGCTGCACGGGCAGTTCTTGCTGCCTCAAGATCGGCGCATGTGACACCACTGCTGCGCAAGCTACATCGGGTGCCAGTTTGCTTCCGGGTCCAATTCAGGGTGTTGGTGATCACCTTTAAAGCCCTACATGGCATGGGTCCAGGTTACCTGAGGGACCGTCTCATCCCCATGACATCGACCCGTCCCACCCGGTCTTGCAGAGAGGGCATGTTACGGACCCCGTCTATAAAGAATTTCATCTGGCAGGTTCCAGGAAGTGGGCCTTCTCTGCAGTAGCCCCCACCCTATGGAACACTCTGCCCCCAGAGGTGAGACAGGCCCCATCGCTCCTGGCCTTCCAGAAAAACCTGAAGACTTGGCTCTGCCGTCTTGCTTGGGGTGGGAAGGGGAATAGTTCTTGGGGATGGCTGGCGCCTTAGAGCTCTCCTCACTGAATTAGATCTTTTATGACCACTTGGATTTTATACTTATTTTATATTTATATTGGTAAATTGTATATTATATTTTAGATGTTTTTATACCTATCGTTTTAATATGGTTCTTATTGTAAACCGCCCAGAGTTTCCCTTTTCTGGGGGAGATGGGCAGTGGCAAAATTTGAATTATAAATGAATAAATTATAAAATCTGTCAATACATTCTACTTTGGCACCTTAAGTCATCTCGCTGACTTTTATATGTTTTCCTTTGTGTCTTTGTGTCTTTAAACTGCAACTTCCTGCTTTATAGAATGCTCTCATAGCCATATTGGTTTGGAGGAGCAACTTGCCCTGAACAGAGATTTTGCTATTGAATTCCATTTCTCAGAGGTCCCTGCCTCCCCATTCCAGGATTGCTTCAATATTTAAACAGGCTTAAATTTTAAATCCCCTCTCCGTACAAACTCATTTATATTTTTAAATTACTGTAATACTTTACCAGGTTTCATTTTTAAGCCAATGCAATATGTATAATCCATGCCCTGAATCTTAGAGCAGTTTGGTATTCTGGTCCTGCACTCCTTGTTCTCCTTTGCTCTGCACTTGGGGTGAGCGCTCCCATTCCAGGCAAAAACTCCTTTGTGCAGCTCTGCTTGTCTGTATGGCAGCGACCCTGCTTACTCCTAAAGGAAGATGATGATGATGATGAAGAAGAAGAAGTCAGAGGTGCCAATTGCAGCAGCATTTAGCTCTCCTAATACTAGTGACACTTCAGGGGGGTGTTCTTCAGAAACACACCAATCCAGCACTTCCACCTCTGTCAAAGATGCCATTATTCAGGGACATCAATCTATCCAAGGACGTGAGTCACATCCAGAGGGATTTCAAGGTGGTGGAGCCAAACCATGGGAATATGTTTATTTTAGATCACAGGGAAAAAAAACCTGTAGGTCATCGTCAGAGCCATCCTAAAACTTGCCAGTTCATGTCTAATTTTTACTGTAAAAGAAGGGAGAAAATATGGGCTGCATTTAAGAACATCCATATTAATTGTATTTAATTAATTTCATTTTAATTTAGTTAAAATGCAATGTTAGTTTTGCCCAGGCCTTGTTCTGGTCCTGTCTGCTTTTTGGAGTACCTCTCCTGGCCACTCAAAGTTTGGGAGCAGCTCTTGGCCATAAAAATAGGAAAATGCCAGCTTTCTATATTTCCCTGCTGGTCTCCATCCCTCCCTTACTGGGCAGGCTGAACATGTTTCTTCATGGCACATGAGGAGCAGCTATAGGAATAAATGAATATCCCTGCTTTGGGATTTTTTTTAACATTGAAAAGCAGATTTTAAATGTTTATTTATAAAATCTACTTTTTGGCTTTGCTCCATTTCTGATTTTTCATGGAATCATAGAACAGAAGGGTTGGACGGTACCTTAGAGGTCATCTTGTCCATTCCTCTGCTCAGGGCTGAAATCCACTACTACAGCATCCCTGGCAGTTGGTCGTTCAGCCTCTAAATCAGCCTTTCTCAACCTTTTGACCCTGGAGGAACCCTTGAAATATTTTCCAGGCCTCAGGGAACCGCTGCACATTCAAGCTCAAATATAGGCCACAAGTTACAAAATTATTCTATTCGTTTCATGTGTAGGCCTGTATATATGCATTAACAGTGTTCTTAAACTGAAAATAAAGAATGAAACTTGCCTCTTTAATGTGAAGTTGCCCGAATTTGAAATGATTTTTTAAATAAATCATGATTTCCCAGGGAACCCCTAGTGACCTCTCGCGGAACCCTGGGGTTCCACGGAACCCTGGTTGAAAAACTCTGATCTAAAGACCTCTAGCGCTTCCTGAGACACTCTGTTCTACTATTAAACAGCTCCTATCATTAGGACGTTTTTCCTCAAGTTGAGCTGAAATCTACTTTCATGTCATTTAAAACCATTGTTTCTTTCCTTCTGGAACAAAGCTAAACAATTCTGTCCCCTCGGACAGCTCTTCAGGTACCTGTAAGGTAAAGGTAAAGGTTCCCCCCGCACATTTGTGCAGCCATGTCCAACTCTAGGGGCCGGTGCTCATCTCCGTTTGTTAGCTGAAAAGCCAGCGCTGTCCGAAAACGCTTCCACGGTCATGTGGCCGGTATGACGCACGCGGAACGCTGTTACCTACCCACCGAAGTGGTACCTATTCATCTACTTGCATTTGCATGCTTTTGAATTGCTAGGTTGGCAAGAGCTGGGGTGAGTGCGGGAGCTCACTCCGTCACGCGGGGCTAGGGATTTGAACCTCTGAACTTGCAATCTTCTGATCGACAAGCCTGGCGTCTTACCCGCTGAGCCACCACACCCCCTTCAGGTACCTGAGGACAGCTATAATTTCTCCCCATGGTCAAGCTAAACATACCCAGCACCTCAAACCGTTCCTCATAGCTTTTCCAGCCTTATCATGTTGGTTGCTCCGCTTTGGACACACTTCCAGTTTGTCAATATGCTTCCTAAAATGCAGCGCCTGGAATAGGGTACAATATTCTAGGCAGAATAGAGAGAAACAGTGAATTCTCTTCGTTTTGACATTATATTTCTGTTGATGAAGCCTAGGATCGCATTTTCATGTCCTGCTACTGGTATGGCTGCCCCCTCTTATCATAGGCTCATGCCTTTGAGTTTTCCTACCCAAATGTAGGATTTTGCATTTGTCAAATTCATCTTGCTGATTTCTTACATTGTTACAGCCTGTCATAATTTATTTATTATTTATTATTTAAATTTATCCCCGCCCATCTCCCCGAATAATCCTCCTGAAACATGATATAGTCACCTAAAACGTTTGCTATCCCCCGCATCTGTGTCATCTGCAAATTTGATCATCAGTTTTTCTAACCCTCCTCCAAATAATTTGTAAATATGTTGTAAAGGTATTGAACAGTGCTGGGCCTGCAGGGCACCACTCAACACTTCCTTCCAACTTGACATGGAGCCATTGCCATACCCACATTATGATTTTTCAACAGCTCTGTATCCATCTAATGCTAGCACAGTACAGTTCATATTTGTCATTTTCTCTTGTGAGAGACTTTGTCAAAAGCTTTGTTGAAATTTTATTCATTTATTTACATCTCAAGCTTATGAGCTGCTTCAGCTATAAACCAACTCAAAGCAGCATACATTCCATATTTGTTAAAAGGGTTACAACAATCTGTAACAACAATGTTGAATAATCATTAATCTTATTGTATCAAGGAAACACCCTTTCATTATAAGCAATTACAAACTGCATCCACTTCAATCCCTCCAAATTTCCTGGAACAGTCAGGTTCTAATGATTGGAGCTGCTCTAAGTCCAGGGGAATGCTATTCCATAGGAAGCGGGTTGTGATAGAGAATGACTGCTTTAGAAGCCCCTGATGGTAACACTTTATCCCTCCCTTCCTAAACTTACTGGATACCACTGAGAGCAGGCAGTCCTGAAGATACCCAGGTCTTAAGCCATATAAGGTGGCACCTGGCACTTTGAATTGCACCCAGGAGACCACTGGCAACCAGGGCAGCTCTTGAAATAATGGTCTTAGATTGGCAAAACAGGGAGCATCTGTAAGTATTGGAGCTGCTGCATTCTGGACCAGTAGTTTCCAGGTGATGTTCAAGGGCAAGCCCATGTAGAGGGCATTGAAGTAATCCAACCAAGAGGTGACCAAGGCATGAGTGACTCTCTGTGGGGCCTCCTGGTCCAAGGTGGTTGAAACTGGAACAAAGGTGAAGTAGTGCAAAGGGCTTCTTGGCCCCACCTCCCACAAGAGGACCTCCAAATTATGAATTAGTTCCAAACCATGGTATATCTATGGTTATTCCAACTGCAATCATTTCAGTGAGGAAAAAAAAGGGGGGGGGATAGCTTAGGAAACCATTGTGGATGCCTTGGTAACTTTTGAGTTAGCTAAGAGTTAAAAGGGACATATAGAGAAGATGTACCAGCAAGTAACTAATATCTGCAGAAATGAGGTTAGAAAAGCTGAAAAGTGTGGATCGCTGGATCATAAAAACTGCCAATTTTGGTGTGCAAGTGCATTCTGCATTCTCTACAGGTTTAAGAATTCGGGTTGTATAAATTTGCCTGAAAATACAGAGCTGATTAATTTCTCTGGCTCCTCTAGACAGTGAACAACAGAACTGCAGAGAAAATAGGAGGAAGGAGTATTAGGTATGTTCACCGCCTTGAGTTATTTATAAAAATAATAAAGGCGGGATTAAATAATATTTAAAAAAAGAGAAAAGGAAGGTGCAGCTGCTCCTGCTTTCGTTGGACATGCTTTGCACTTGCCTCTGTAAACCATTCAGAAATATGCTTCTTGGAATGGGATGGGACTTTCTTCCAGGTAACATTCAGCCACCCTGAAGTGGCCAGAAGGTCCTGGACTTGGTAGCCAGGAGGTGGTTACTGGGAGATGTCCCAGTGGCGAGGCTGCTTGTGGATGATCGTTGATGGGCCTTGTGGCTGCAGGGATTTCTCTCTGGAAGTAACTTGGGACGTCTTTAATTATTGTTCCCTCGGCAGCTTCAATTCATTATGAGCAGTTCACCTACAAGTACCACGTAGGAGCTTTATTTGTTGTTTATTCGTTCAGTCGCTTCCGACTCTTCGTGACTTCATGGACCAGCCCACGCCAGAGCTTCCTGTCAGCCGTCGCCACCCCCAGCTCCCCCATGGTCGAGTCCGTCACGTCCAGAATATCATCCATCCTCCTTGCCCTTGGTCGGCCCCTCTTCCTTTTGCCTTCCACTTTCCCTAGCAACAGCATCTTCTCCAGGGTATCCTGTCTTCTTATAAAGGAGCTTTATACATTTCTAAAAATATATTTGTGTTTCTAGAAATGTAGTTCCCCCTGTGCTCAGAATGGAACAGTGTGAGTACAGATGCAGGGTCACGGGGGTGAATGTTTCTCATTTGGCAGGTGGGAAACTCTGAACGGGTCAGAAGAAAAGGTTTTAATTTTACCTTCTCTTTCTCTTTGACATGGTAAGGTTCTCATATGTCAGGGACTTTAAAAATTTTTGTGCAAGTCCTTACCTTGCATTTGAAGAGAAACAGTTCAGATACAGTTTCACTCCTACAGTGAAAGCTAGACCTCTTTCTTCAGGTTGATAAGATAATTTTTTAAAGAAAACTCAAAAATAATAAGTGTACATTTATGCAACCACATTATTCTAGTTTTTTATTTTTATTTTTTTGCCCTAAAAGATTTCAGTTTGTTTTTTTCAATTGAATTGTACAGCTTGTATGTTATATTAAAGGTGGAAAAAATTCTGAAGTTATTTATCTTGGTCTGATTTTTTTTACATCTCAAAAACCTGGCATTCTAACGGGGGTGTGTCTGTTTTTATATCCACTGTAGTTTTTCAGGATTCTGGAGACATGAACGTGGAAATGAGAAGGTCATTATAGGCTCTCTGGACTTGAGGCTGCTCATCATGTATTTCAAACAATTGGACAAAATGAAATTGTACTATGGTAAGCAACAACAGAGGTTTTCAGTTTGTCAGTATGAGAAGAAATCCGCCCAGTAAAGAAAATCCTTCAGAAGTCATATAGAAAAGACAAAGAGATGCTATGGATAAACTATTGTCTGCAGAATGACCTGCAAGGTTGCAAAATATGCCTCTCAATCCTGCCTTTTTAGACTGGCCTGTAAATTTAGAATATATATTCTTTTGCTTAAAGCTTTTCTTGCATGTGTTTTTGCACTACAGTATCAGAAGACTTCCCACCTCCTGATGCAAGATAACAGATTTTTAAGAATGTGAGATTTTTTAAAATCCAAAGAAGAAGAGTAGACACAACTAAGCTATTTGGAACACACACAGACACACACATTCTGTTTGGAAATGATCTAAGGGCAACATTGCTTTCCTCTGCACAATTTCTTTTTCTTACTCACTGCTGCTACAGCTCCCCTTCCCCTTCTTCCTCCTCCTCCTCCTCCTCCTCCTCTTTAGTCTTTTCAGCAGAGGATCTGAAATACTTTCAGCAGTTTCTTCTGTTAGAAAAAAAATAGACTGCATGACAGCCACTTGGACAACACTTGGAGATCATTCCACTCTGCAATCTATTTCATTTATAAAATTTGTAATCTACATTTTCTCAAAGCCTTTAAGACAAAAAAAAAACCCCTGTAATAATATATTTCTTTTAAAAAAAATCAACAAGCATAACACAGCACGATGATCCTATATGCATCCAATCAACATTAATCTAGAATGTAAAGTGAACGATTAAGAAGCATTAAAATAAAATAAAACACATAGTAAAAATCATGAGATTAAAAGCCCATAATGTTTATTTCCACTTTTTTTCTGCATGTCATGTAAATATGTTCACTTTGGTCTAGAAACATGTTGCTAGAGTTTGATATGGGGAGAGACCAGCGCTCTTTCTGGGAAAACGACTGCAACACTACCGCTAAGAAGGCCCTGCCGAGAACACTCATATACTTTATGTACAAAATAAATGGAAGTAACGTAGTAGGTGGAAATATAAGTTGTACCGAATAGGCCTCCCTCGCTGATCTCAGGGAATGGGGCCACATGTAGAAGAGGCACACTTCTGACATGGTCAAGATGTTTCAGATCTTGTCGGTGCTTATCACATTTATATACTGTCTTTTAGTCCAGTGCACAACATTGTCAAAGGAGCACAGCTGCCTGCCTTTCTTTGTTTGTCTAATTCTTATTCTCCAAAGCTAGCTTCTTCTACCCTTCAGGGACAGGCTGCCCTAGACCGCCCTAGTTGTGAAATCTTAGTTGTGCTGTGCCTTTAACTGATCATTAACCCACTGAATGTTAATGAGGCCAGATTTATGCATATGCACTGTTGTCAGTTTGCAAGAATCTTCACATACAGAAAGAGTGAAGAGCCTCCACGTGAGATATGAGAGATCTTCCATTCTTGTATGAGGACCAACTTAGGGTCGATTAACACTCACCTTCCTTGGCTCCAGCTCTGGGTCAGGAGAGCATCTCTGTGTTAAAGTTATTTGTTAAAGTTATTCTATGTAAGAATCAAACGAATGGATTCCTACACTGTAAATGCCTGTTAATTGGGTTTTTTCCATTTCCCTGCTGTAAGCGTTTCCCATAACAAAAAGCAGTAAACAACAGATGCGCTTTTATCTAGTCAAAACAAAGATAATAGCAAGTTCTTTTCCCATGAGAACAGCGTCCCGAGGGAAAGCCAATATGCAACACCGCCATCCCATGGCGGTTTATAGTAAGTACAACTGTTACTAAAATGTTAAGCTGAAAAGTGGCCTAGCCCATATTAGCCAATCAGAATGTTGAACCATGGGTATAATTCAACTATGAACTATGGGTACTCATCTCACTCATGCATTTTCTATGCTTCTTTTGACTGGTATCTACATGTACTTTGTATCTGAACTGTAACTACGCCTGGTCTTTGCACAGACCATGATTTTTTCTTTCCTCACTTCTGTTGATGGAACTCTGCGTATGCTTTGTTTTTTCCTTTTTGCAATAATGCACCATACATCCATTATTGCCTTATGCTATCAATAAAGATATTGTTAGCCTTAAAACACGTTGTTTGGATTACTCTGCGCCTGGAACCCCAATAGCCAGCAACACCCCACACTCTGCAGCTGTTCCAGTGGGGCTAGCAAGTTGAAGAGCTCGAATGGGGCAGTGGGGCAGGGTTCCAGTTTGAATCCTGCCATGTACTTTTGCAGATACGTGTCAGGCTCACAGACTCAGGATGGGAGGGGGAGCGCATTCCAGAAGCCGCGCCAGACTGTTGGAGACTGTTTTGCGGATCGTCAAGGTTGTCCACCTGCACGAATGTAGAGGAGGCTGCTTGAACGGAGTGGGAAAGTAACGGACACTGACATCATGGGGCGCGAGGAGACTGGCACAAGGGGGAGAAAGCTAAATTCAATCTTTTAGTGGGAAACGTCATTCAGGTCTTTGAGAATGCTTTGGTTTTACATGTAACCTTAATAAAGCTTATTCTGCAATTCAAAAGAACTGCATGGAGAAGTGATTATTGGGGCATTGAAATCAGGGTCATCACACAGTGGTGGTGGCGATTGGACATGGCAGGACAAGGTTTTTCTGTTCTGTTCTGCCCCAGGCACAGTGAAACCAGGAGAAGAATGGTTTGAACAAGAGAATCGTGAGGACTGAGAAGGAACAACAGAAAGGCAGAGAAGGTGGAACTGTGAACTTTTTATATGTACTTAATATAATATAAAAAAGGGGGCAGTGATTTGTCATAGTCTGGTCAGAAAAGAATGCGACAGACAGTTACTTTGAGTAAGTAGGTGTAAATCTGATCTGTTCTACCTGTTCTGCAGTGTAGATTTTGCACTGACAGATTTATCTCTGGATCTTTAATAAAAGTTCTAGACATAAATGTGCTTTTCCCTGTAGGGTCAGGAGAGAGGGTTTTTTCACAACGATCAAACAAAGGAATCACAATAAAATCAATAAAAGATAAAAGATAGTAAGAATGACAGAACAGATGGAAAAGAAGCAAGGGGTCTCACTGTCCCTTGCCAAAGGCCTGGGTGAAGAGCCAGGTCTTCACCACTCTTCTGAACAACAGCAGAGGGGGGGCCATCTAGATCTCGAGGGGAACCTCGTTCCAGAAGGCAGGCGCTGCTACAGATAAGAGATGAACTATCAAGTCTAGAAGCATGGAATGCATCAGGAGAACTACCGTAGCTTTGAATGACTCATATGAAAGCACACTGCAAATACAAATAAAACATCAGAGGGAAAGGCTCCAGTCCTCCTTTCTGATTGTAGTAAATTTGCTATAATGTAAATATTTTTAACCATGACACATCTCCCACAATTAAAATGGTAGTTTGCCTTATTCTCCCAATGTTTGCTACCTTGCTGTGTTGCAACAAGTATAGATTTAGTTTACGTTGCTGGTATTGAGTTTCTTCATCTATATCAGCCTTCCACAACTTGTTATTCTCCAAATATGTTGAGTTACAGCCATCACAATTCCCAGCCAACACAGTCCTTCTGACTGGGAAAGATAGAAGTGGCAGTATACTAATCTGGGAGATACCAGATGAGTTCAGGTATGAACGGGGAATATTTCCTTCTTCCCTTTTGATGTCTTTAAAATTTATCTTCTGTGATATCATCAATTCCATATTTGATACAAATATTTGTAGTACTTTTAACAATCAGAGAAGTATTCAAGGTCAGAGTCAGACATTTTTAATGGAGAATGAGATAAAGAAACACTTTTAAACAAATGTTTGAAGCTTTTCTGGTACATTTTACTAATAGCTATTTCAAATAATTTGCTATGGATTAAGATCCATTTCCTGCTAATTGTTGAATAACATCTTGTACAAATTGATTTGAGGATGCTACAAATCAGCATTTCTCAGCCTTCAAGATTCTGTGGGTTGTGGTCCAACACATCTGGAGCATCTGGCTAGAAAGCTACAATTTTATTTTTGTAGTATATAAGATCCTTTCTATCTAGTGTTTTCCCCATTTAACCTATTCACAGAGTTCTCACATGCATGAACCTGTTCTCTAATGTTTAATTTTCATTGCGTCTGAAAGTCTGAGTGTGAAACAGCCTTTTACTGAAAACTTTTACCTAGCCAAGGAATCATTTCTAAAAAGAGAGATGTGTCCTATGAAGTATAAGCATGGTTCACTGATTTAATGTGAAGGGAAGTGCAGGGGTAACTAGTTCACTACTTTTGTTGCAGGCTTTCAAAAATGAATTCTTATAACAGCAGCAAAATATTCAACCAAAACAACTTTACTCAGTGCTTTATTTTGTTTATCTCTTGTGAGATTGATTTATCTCACCAAAATGAGGGGGAAGAAGGGGCACTTGCTATAAGGCAAGGAGGGGGGTGCTACAGAATTTATTTAATTTATTTTTCTTTTTTTATTCCTGTTTAATTTGCTAGAAAAGTAACATGGGTTACAGAAGCCCTGACTCATACCAGGATTAGGAAGAGACATCAGGTGAGGCATTACAGATATTCTTAAATCAAACGTTTTGACCATAGTGATAGGTAAAAAGGTAAAGGTTCCCCCCTCACATTTGTGCAGTCGTCTCCGACTCTAGGGGCCGGTGCTCATCTCCGTTTGTTAGCCGAAGAGCCAGCATTGTCCAAAGATGCTTCCACGGTCATGTGGCTGGCATGACGCGCGTGGAACGCTGTTACCTACCCACTGAAGTGGTACCTATTAATCTACTTGCATTTGCATGCTTTCAAATTGCTAGGTTGGCAAGAGCTGGGGCTAGTGCGGGAGCTCACTCCGTCACGTGGGACTAGGAATTCGAACATCTGAACTTGCGATCTTCCGATCGACAAGCCTGGTGTCTTACCCGCTGAGCCACCACGCCCCACTTATATATTATATTATATTAATTATATTATATTATAATATAACATTATATTATATTATATTATATTATATTATATTATATTATATTATATTATAGGACACCTGGGTGTCCTTCTGGACTCACGACTCCTGCTTGAAGAGCAGGTGGCAGCCATGACCAGAAGGGCATTTGTACAACTTCGAGTTGTGCGCCAGCTACGCCCTTTCCTGGACTGAGATGCCCTCCGTACAGTCACTCATGCCCTGGTCATCTCCCATATAGACTATTGCAATGCACTCTACATGGGGCTACCCTTGAAGAGTATCCGGAAGCTTCAACTGGTCCAGAAAGCGGCTGCGCGCAAAGTTATGGGTGCCCCAAGGTCGGCACATGTGACACCTCTGCTGCGCGAGCTGCATTGGTTACCGGTTTGCTTCCGGGTCCAATTCAAGGTGTTGGTTGTCACCTTTAAAGCCCTACATGGCATGGGACCAGGTTACCTAAAGGACAACCTCATCCCCAGAGCATCGACCCGCTCCACCCGGTTATGCAGAGAGAGCTTGCTTCGGACCCTGTCTATAAGAGAATTCCATCTGACGGGGTCCAGGAGGCGGGCCTTCTCGGCAGTGGCACCCACCCTCTGGAATATTCTGCCCCTAGAGGTGAGGCAAGCCCCTACACTTATGACCTTCCGGAAACAACTGAAGACCTGGCTCTGCCACCTCGCTTGGGACGGGGGGAGTAATACCTTCTCTTGGGGTTGGCTTGCTCCATAGAGTTCTTTTAAAACCTAACATCAGAGCCTCTTGGGTCTTATATATTTAATTAATTTATGTACTGTATTTTATAAATTTTTATATGTTTTTAACTGCTGGCTTTGTGTAAACCGCCCAGAGTCCCCTCCGGAAATGGGGGGAGATGGGCGGTGATATAAGTTAGAAATATAAATAAATAAATTATATTAGTATTAGTATAGGTAATAGGTAATAAAACACTGATTTCCTATTGGAAACTGCAATCCTAGATTTACAAATGGATCACCATTTCACCATTGTGAAATGTCCACTTTCTGTTTATGAAATAGTTTTCTATTGATACAATGAAAATACTGATCAATATTATTTCCTGAAGTCAGGGTTTCATTATGTGTTTAAAACTTAGGCAGAATTATCCTCCCTCCCTCCCTCCCTCCCTCCCTCCCTCCCTCCCTCCCTCCTTCCTTCCTTCCTTCCTTCCTTCCTTCCTTCCTTCCTTCCTTCCTTCCTTCCTTCCTTTCTTGTATATTAAAGCAATATTTTAATTAAAAATATAGCAAAGTTATTTGGAATTTTTAACTAGAAACTGTATATCCAAAAGGTTTACATTAAAAATATTTTTTATTTTTTTATTTTTATTTTTGTAGGGGAAGGGGAAGGACAAAATGAAGAACACAATGCCTGCTGTAAGTGGATAAATGAACCAGAACAACCAAGATTTCTCAGCATGAAAAATCATTTACACTGTTAGAAGGAAATACATGTGAATCAGGTCATGCTAGAGATTTTTATGAAAGTGAATGAGTTGGTGCAGAAGAACAGAGGAGATTCCTAAAGCACCGCTGGAAGAAGGCCCTCCTCAAGACTGGTAGGACCCTGATATGAGCCCATGCCTAAAGCCTACACAGTGGTGTTTCGAATGGCAAAAAAGAAATATTTGACCACTCTTATTATATGCCCCTCCCATTGTAGTTTTTAGAATTTTTAATAATTTTAGTATTTGTGTAACTTTAGCATTTGTAAATATAGTCCCTAGCATTCTATGTTAATCAGTTTCTTAGCTCATTTCACACTAGTCTATTTGTTTAGAGCAGAGCTTTCCAAACTCTGTGTCGTGACACAAAAGTGTGTCGCCACACACAGCGTGGTGTGTTGCCACACCACCCGGAAGCAGCGGCGCGCGCGTGCACAGCGGCAGCGGCGCGGGATCAGTGCTTCCGCGTTTTAGCGGGGGCTGCCGCCGCTGCCGCCGTGCACGCGCACGCTGCCGCACGCCCCCCCGCGCCGCCGCCGCTGGTGTGTCGCCAGCGGCGGCACTTTGGAAAGCCCTGGTTTAGAGAGAGAAGAAGAAAGCGCTCCATTGTAAGAGATAAGAAGTGAAGGAATGTGTAAATGTTTTCTTTTGAAGCCAGAGCCAGTCAGGAGGAAATTGCCCCAAGGTCTCAGCTCTCTAAGATAGAGGGGGAGGGAAATTAGGGAGGATCAAAGCTGGTCAGTGCTGTCTGGTCAGTGCTGTCTCTTATCAAAAGAATTGCCAAATATTTTTCTGGCCAATTACTTTTCTTTACGTGCCTACATCTGGGAATGCCCAGAAAGGGAGGTGATAATAAAATTCAATTGCCTGTAAATTGTGTGATTGGTTCCTATACTAGAAATGTAAATTTCTTTGTTCTCTGTAACCTATATAATGCTTTGATTGAACTCCATGGGGGTCTCAGCCCACCTCTGCTCAGCCCAGGCTGCGTGTGGGGAGGGGGCTCACCCAGCGCTTTTTTACTCGGCCAAATAAAAAGCTGTTTCCCTTTTGAAACATCTGTCTGAGTCTCTGTTTGGTAATTTGGGATCTCAGGTTTTCCAGGAACTCAAGGGGTTGGCCATACATTATTGTGTCAACCAAATGCTTCCCAGCAGCCCTTTTCAAGGTGACTCATTCCTTTCCTAGGGAAGATGATTAGTCAAGACCACCCTCAGATGCGGTCACCTAGTGGGACCTCAGGACCCCAGAGGCACACCTTCTCCATAGCCACCCCATTCCTTTAGAATAGCCTCCCACCTGAGATTTGGGGAGGTCTTATCCTTTTAGTCTCCTGGCAAGCCGTGAAGACCTGGTTCTTCCCTTGAGCATTGGGGGTTAATAGTATGTGTGATTCTGGTGTGTTGGTGGGGGGGTATGTAGTGTTTTTATGTTGTTGATTTTATTGGTTGCTGTGAACTGCCTAGGATCACTGCGTAAGATAGGCAGCCATATAAGTTCTAGGAAGGAAGGAAGGAGGGAGGGAGGGAGGGGCTAAGGCCCTTTTGAAATGTTAGTTCCACCACTTCTCAGCTGAATCCCTGTCCATCATGATTGGTTAAGGCCTCTAATGAGGTAGCAGGAGGTTGGATCATTTATGGCACTTTGTTATACCATGAAAAGTGAATTACTGGGAAATATTGGGAAACTGATGATCCCTTCCCCCCCATTGTATATAAATTAAACTTCAACTTTCCGAAGCCTGGCCAGTGAAGAGGGATACTGGGAGCAGAATTAACATTATAAGAGGGCCATATTTTCCTCATCCCTGCTGCAGTAATTTCCAGGAGCAGCCCAAGTGACTATGCATCCTAAGACAGAGCAGTAAATGATCCATACAGACACCTAGGTCAGGTTGCATGGTACAGTATATCCAACACACATGATCAGTTGGGTTATTTTGACACTCCAGACAAAAAGCAACTCTTCCCCTTTTTTGACAATAGAAATAAATCATATACTCAAGTGCACACACCTCTAACAATTTGCTACCCTCTGTAGCCCCAGGCAAAGGCCTCACTCTTCCACTACTGATTTCCCAAAGACAAAAAGATGGGCTTTCTTTTCTAATGGCAACTATTGAAGAATCTCTAGAGCAGAGCTTTCCAAACTGTGTGTCGTGACATCAGCGCTTCCGGGTTTCACGAGACACACCTGCACACCGCCGCCACGTGCCACCACCACCACCGTGCCGCCACCGCTGCCACGCTCCGCCACCGCCACCACCATTGGTGTGTGTCACCAACGGGAAAAGTTTGGAAAGCTCTGCTCTAGAGTAGTCTTCCCATAGCAAATCAAACAGGCTCTCCTATTTCTGATAAACCTGGAATCTCCCCCCAGCCTTATTAATCCACCAATATGAACCACTTTCAAGCTCCTTTTAATATATCTTGAAGATGAAAGGGCAGAAGCATTTTTCAGCTTTTAATATACATCATAAAGATACAGGAAAGGTCAGAAACATTTTTCACCACTGCCATGTCCTTTTGCAGGTCATCTTTGTAACCCTTCTCCAGAGACACCACCATAAGAAGCCAGTGGCTTAGAACTATTAGCCACAGCAGCAAAGCCATAATTTAACTACTTCAAAAACCCATTTGAACAGGATGGCGCTCTCCTTCTGAACTGAGGTCGAGATCAAAGAGGAGAATTAAGCAAATGATTGATGTCTCTAAAAAGGAATTTTAAAAAATATCAAAGGTGCACAAAATCAAAGTACTAAGAAATAATCTCATCTTCAGTCTATGTGGGTAGGCTTAAAATGGTCACCTAACATTTTTTAGGAATCCCAGTATCTATTTTCGTTTGTACTTCCATTCTTTCCATTCCCTTGTTTCCATGGTACTTCTAATAGGCTGCAGAATTCTTTCTAATGCTACAAAAAACTTTATTTCAATATAGCTAAATTGTCATATATGCTTTAGACCTAATAAGTAAGTATAGTAAAGATTTTAGATAATAAATCAAAGACATTTGTAAATGTATTTGCAATTTCTTTTATGATTACAATTTTACAGGCTAGGAAGCCCACATTTTATATGACATATGAAAGCATGGTGGATGCAGGGTGGCAGCAATCAAGGCAATTCACCGGAGCAGTTGTACCTCAGTAGAAAGAAATTGATTTCATGGAATTTCATCTTATACTATCAACTTTATTTTAAAACCAGCTGTGTCATATCGTATCTCACATGTTTCTGTAGTCTAAGGATTACTGCACATAACCACTGCACCAATGGGACACTACCGCTGTGTTTTCTTAGCCTCATGAGCAAAACCAGCCCATCTAAGCACAACACAGCAGGAATAACTGCTGCCGGAAACATCCTGATTGCTACCTTGTGCACATATGTTAAAATGTAGATGTGCATATGTAAGGAAGGCTCAAAAGGGGGTCTGCACGGACATTCTTCTTAAGACCATTTGGCCATCATGTTTAGACTTCTTCTTTGATATAAAGACATAAGTAGCAGGTTAGAATGGTGTTACAAATGTTTTAAGCTCCAGAGTGTCTACACTGTTGTTTTATTGGTGATGAATAACTAATGTGAGCTTTCTAGGTTTATTTATAGAGCATCCTGCAGAGTCTAAATGGACAACCTATTTTCCAGTCCATTGCAATCAAGTGCAGAGTGTTTCTCCTCTGCCTGGTGCGAGCGGTGGGCTGAGAAACACAGGAAACTTGATTCACTTCCCCATGAGCTGTAGGTTTGTCTGGCTTAGGAGGAGAGGGTTATTGCTGATTACTCTCTGGGACCATCCTTGCATTCCTTAGGTACACATACCTCTACTACTCCTTCTCTATCTATCATCTATCTATCTATCTATCTATCTATCTATCTATCTATCTATCTATCATCTATCTATCTATCATCTATCTATCTATCTATCTATCTATCTATCTATCTATCTATCATCTATCTATCATCTATCATCTATCTATCTTTCAGAAGCCTGCCACAAATAGTGAAATGTAATACACTGATGTTTAACATTGATGGTTTCCTCTGATGCATCTTCCTTACTCCAGTGAAGGAAGCAGGAATGTCTCTTGCCTGAGGTGGCTTAGGGGAAGGCTTGAGACACAGGGAGGGGAATACAGTAAGTGGTGCAGAATAATCAGCCACTGCTTATTTTCCACTGATGACTGGAAAAGTAAATCCGTACAGCAGAGCTTTCCAAACTGTGTGTCGCAACACAAAAGTGTGTCGCCACACACAGTCTGGTGTGTCGCCACACAACCTGGAAGCGCTGATCATCATCAGCGCTTCCGGGTTTTCCCGCGGCAACACACCAATGGCGGCGTGCAAAAAGCTGAAAGCGGCAGCAGCGCTTCCGGGTTTTTGCGCGCTGCCGCAATGGCGGCACTTCCGGGTTTTCCCGCGGCGACACACCAACGGCGGTTGGTGTGTCGCCACGGGAAAACTTTGGAAAGCCCTGCCGTACAGTGTGTGTAGCAGTTTGCAACCAGATAAGTACCTTCTCGCCACTATAGCAACCTCACCCCCCCCAAAAAAAAAAATTGTCCGGTGGAGTGTATTAAAATGAACTAGACAAGTGGCCTTTGAGGAATTGCACAAAGGCTAGGAAGTAATAAATACAGAGATTGAATCTGTGAATTATTTTTTTGTTTGTCATATTTTACTAGTTCTAAATCCACACAAACAGGTCAAGAAATAGAAGTTTACTTGTGTGAATTTATTGCATAAACCAGCTCAACAGATTGCAAAGTGCTTCCCCCACTCCACTGCCTTAGCATTGATTTGCTGGGAACTGAAATTGATGACTCCTGTTTAGATAGAGCTGTAAATCTTTCATAAGTTGATGAGAGTGTAGGCCGTTAAAAACACTAGAGCTGTGGCAATTCACATAAAATGGAAGATTCGATACACTATAAAGGTAATAGCATGAGAGTGAGCAGAAATATAATTTCTCTCTCCCTCTCTCTCTCTCCCCCCACCCCCAGAAACTAGCCAAGGCAACATAATCTGGAACTTCCATTGCAGGCCTTTGTGAAGTTCTATTAGCTCTCACCATACTGTTTTTTGTTGTTGTTTGTAAAATTGGATTTGTAGTGACTTTCCTTACCTGACAGTCATCACAGACAAGATAATGTTTATAAGAGACAGTGTTACCCTACTGCAAGCAGATTATTAAGTATAACATTTTTGCTCTATATAGTTGAAAGTTGGAGAAATTGGAAACAGTATTGACATCAGAAATCCTGTTCAAGAATTACATATTCGGTACAAGGTAAGGTGCATATTTTAATTAAACTCTTGACAGTTTCCACCAAATTCCTCACATGTTTAAGTCTGAAGTACTGATGATCAGGAATGTGAACAATTCAGCTGTTCCATTTATTGGGTCAACAATTGTTAATGAGTTTGCAAACTTTTGAAGAATCACATTGAATCATCTCCTATTTATTTTATTTTATTTTATTTTATTTTATTTTATTTTATTTTATTTTATTTTATTTTATTTTATTTTATTTTATTTTATTTTATTTTATTATTTTATTATTTTATTTTATTTTATTTTATTTTATTTTATTTTATTTTATTTTATATTATTTTATTTTATTTTATTTTATTTTATTTTATTTTATTTTATTTTATTTTATTTTATTTTATTTTATTTTATTATTTTATTTTCTATCCTGCCTTTATTATTTTTATAAATAACTCAAGGTGGCGAACATACCTAATACTCCTTCCTCCTCCTATTTTCCCCACAACAGCAACCCTGTGAGGTGAGTTGGGCTGAGAGAGAGTGACTGGCCCAAGGTCACCCAGCCGGCTTTCCTGCCTGAGGCAGGACTAGAACTCACAGTCTCCTGATTTCTAGCCCGTTGCCTTAACCACTAGGGCTGCCCATCTAGATATTTTTTTCCTCCCCAACATGATGTACATCAATATCATTGAAAGTATATTTCCTGGGAACTCTTGGCAAAGTTGCTTAGGGTGCTGGGACTCTAAACTGATCTAGTGAGGTTATTTTCAGCTCATCTTGATGCCAAACCATGTTTTATGCTAGCCATGATTTCAAATCTAAGCACAGAGAAACTACAATAGTTGGAAATGTTTTGTCTTCAGGCCATTTTCTATATAGTCAACATTCTTGTTTCTTAAATATATTACACAACTTTATGAAAGGAAAGTAAAAAAAATCTAGCTGAGAACAATGGATGACAAAACCATTCATTCATTGCTGCTGTCTGTGCCACATTAAAATCCATTCAGGTACATCACAATATTTTGAGATTAAAAAAAATTACCTCTTTTACAGCAGTTTTGTGGTAGAAGTGAGTACCCACTAAATTTTTACTGAAATAGCCGCTAAAGGTGTAAAAGGGAGGAGGAAGCTCTGTTGGAAAGTCCTGAACCGAGCGGATCTATAGACCATTCGGTCCAATAAGCCTATCACGCCCGGCTGTCATGCCTGACATTCAAATAATATATTTGAAGTAATATATTTAAATTTCTGCTTTAATATTTGAACCCTGGCTCTAAGAAGCAGCCAACAATCATCTGAAAAGGGGGTGGGGGGCAAGTAGGAGTTACTACTATTCTGGTCCATAAATTCTTTCCTTCAAATTCCATAAGAATTGGAGACATAAGAGGTAGATGTTTGTTTGTTCTACTGGTGCCTTTACAACAAGGAGAAGGGTTAAATATCACTGAAGGACTTCAAAGAGAAAATGTCTTTGGTGTTTCATCTAGCTGAAGGACACACATGGAACAGGTTATCACAAGAAGCAGCCTTTCCCAGTTGTTCTTTTGTTTCAGATAATTACAAGAGCTGGCACAACCACAGCAACATCATGCTTACGACCAAATATTACAGACTGTATTTTGGTGGGTGTTTATTTCAACATCCACATTTCAGCAAGACATGAAAATTCTTCCTCCTCCATGGATGGGAGGAAGAAAAGAATTTTTACATCTTGCTGAAATGTCTCTTTGATAGGTTGGGATGCCAGCTTCCTAAGAAGCGGTGCAGAATGGAATCTTTGGAAGTCAGTTGCATCCATTCATTTGAAGTTGAAGAGATGAACATTCTACTCCCTGGATGTACTTACATGGAGGCTGGTCATTCGGTTGGTTGGCACTGTGGCCTGAGTGAGGGCCACAAGCTCTCATTCTGTAATATTGGCTTCTGCAAATGCTGAAAACAGGCTTGCAGGATAGCGAAGGATGGAATTACCTGACTCTACACATAGCATATGTCAGTTCCTTCTTCTATTTGTTACACAGCAGCCTTCCAAAACACCTTGATCTCCAGATGTGTTGGACCAACTATTCTTCATTAGCATGGCCAATGATCTCCAAGGATGGGGATGCTGGGAATTGATATCCAAGACAATGGGAAGATACCTGGTTGAGGCAGGGTATAATGCACCCTGTGACTAGAGGAACTTGGAGAACCAACTGGACTAGTTTGTTTATTCTTGCTTAGAGCTTTATAGAGAGCAGGTCCACATATGTCAGCCTTCCCAAGTAGACCAGACAGGAAACACGACCAGATGAGCTAATTCTGCTTTATTATAAGGCTACATTAACAGAATCTTACAAATCTCCCCCGTCTCTTTTTACAGCCTGATAAGTTAGGGAGCTTCCTTTCTGGGTTTCTTTCTCCTCCCATTATGCAGCTGTGGGCTTCCCCTCCTTATCTGATCGTTCCCTAGGCAGCACCTCTCCCCTTCCTCCCATCTCCCAAGGTCATTCCCACATACCATTACAACATAAAATATTATCTATGGTAGTTCTATTCAAACTTGATTTACCCTAGCCTTTACTGCTTTGGGATCCTCTAGATACTTTGACTTAAATCTCTGGCCTCTCCTCTTGGCCATGCTGGCCTGGGCTGATTAAAGTTATAGGCCCAAACATCTCAAGGGTTTCAGTAGTCAGCCAAGTATTCTTGAATCAGTGGAAAAACAGCATCTGAAAAACATTTTTAGCATTGTGTAGTCCTTGGTGTTCTCTGAGCCTTGTTGTTTTCTTGCAGACGTTTCATTGCCAGACTAGGCAACATTTTCAGTGTGAAAAGGGAGTGGGACTTGCTCTCTGTTTATATCCCATGGCTTGTCCTGCTTGTGTTGGTTGAGGTGTTGTTCTCCCCTTAGGAGTTCCTTGATTGGGCTGTTGTTTGCTGATTGGTTGATTGACTGAGTTAATAGTTCCTTGATTAGGGTATATTGTGCTGTTTGATTGTTCCTCTGGTGCTAATCTTGGTGTTAATCTATGCATATCTGGGTGTTGATTGCTGGCAAGGAGGTGTTCTGGTCTTCTGGCTTTTCTATTGTCTCTTATGAATGGTATGTCAATGTTGTTTACCTCTATGTGTCTGTTGATGGCTGCTTTGTCTGAGTGCCAAGCTTCCAGGAATTCTCTAGCATTTTTGGATTTGGCTTGGTTTAAGAGGCTCACATACCATTCATAAGAGACAATAGAAAAGCCAAAAGACCAGAACACCTCCTTGCCAGCAATCAACACCCAGATATGCAAAGATTAACACAAAGATTAGCACCAGAGGAACAATCAATTTTAACACCTAATAAGCAGTGCAGTATAGATACCTTTTTATATTGCCATATTTAGCCAATATTTCTTTTTCATGGCCAGGTACAATACCAAACTAAGGTAATGGGGGAAACTGGCAATAGTCAGAACCCAATTTGACAGTGCTGACATTTTTCATCAAGCTGTATTGTGATCATTTTTTTCTGCTGCATATTGAATACCTTGGTACCACTAATGAATGATAGACAATATAAGCCACTGAGTCAATTCAGTTGACCACCTGGACCTATTGACCCAAACAACTTAGCGCTTGCATCCCAAGCCCACATTTCTTAGTATGCATATAGTATATTAGGGTAATATACATATTTGACCACTGCATATGAATGAATGTAGTGCTGTTCTGGTGTAGCTGAGGCTTTAAGAAGGCAGCAGCCTTATTCCCAAGAGCTGCTAGGATTGTCCATTTCCTCAGAGCCCCATGGATGTGAAAGAGGATGCAGCTGTAGCTCATCTGGCTTTCCTTTTGCTGGAGCCAAACAGGGTTTGGGGCTGGGGACGGGGCGGGAGAAGAAATCAGAGGGGTTTCCTGTTTCCTGGATAGAGTATTTCTGAATTATTCATAGTCACTCAGGGAGCCTATGCAATGACATCTCCTTAAAAAATAGACTCCCCACTGGTTCTCCTTCGTATGCCTCCCAATTCTGCTGTCGTCCTCGTGTTGTGTCCCTGACTGAATCCCTGGATAACCACAAATACAAAGAAAGTATTATGAGGAGCTTGAACAAATTGCATTCCAGTTCCAAACAGATTCAGGTGAGAAGTAAGGGCTGCAACTGAAAGAGTAACAAGAGTCCAGGAGGTTGAAATTTGCATTTAGCCCTACAGTTGCAGTCACACCGTCTTCTTAGCCTTCGAGGTTTTGAGGAATAACTTGTACAGCAGGAAGCTTCTTCTATCTGTGAATATCTATTCACACAAACACAGAGAACATAACACTGATTTTGCAGAGCTCTCCTTTCAATCAGATCCTTGTGTGACACCCCCTCTTAGTCCTGAAGGTATGAGAGGCTGGGAGGAACGGAGCGGTTTGGAGGCTGGGACAGGTCTAAGTGCAAAGCCCTGCAGCCATTTCATGTTGCTTCTTTCCATAAGAGCATACAGCTCATGTTCCATCACCCACTCGGCACTTCCCCATAATCCCTAACCTAGCCCTTATCTTCTGCATCAGATTTACACTGTGGTATGAGGGCCTCTACTGCTGAGCTCTGTCCTCCTGCATTGCCAACCAGCACTCCCATCACCTAGCCCAGGGGTCGGCAAACTTTTTTATGCCGGGAGCCATTTTGACATGCTCGAGGACATTTTGAAATGCTCGAGAGCCAGGGGCGGGGTTTGCGGGCAGGGGCCAATTGCGTGGAAGGGGGCGGGGTTTGTGGGTGGGAGCCAATCACGTGGAAGGGGGCGGGCTTTGCGGGCGGGAGCCAATCATGTGGTTTATTGGGGCGGGTGGAAGGGCGAATCTGGATTTTGGGAGGGTCGGGGGAGAATGGGACCTGCCTGGCCTCTCAAGGCGGGGAGGCAAAGTGGGCTGTGCGGCTCGTGTTGTGGAGGGCTGTGCTTCCCGGGGCCCTTGCTAACAGGTCAGGTGAAGAGGTGCAGTCCTGCGCCCGGGGTCCTGGGTCCAAGCCCCCTTAGTGCAGCGGGACGGGCTTCCCAGGAGACCTCGGGGCTCGGGGCTGGCGAAGGCGGAGCAGCCCCGTGGATGGGAGCTGGGCCAATCGCGTGGAAGGGTCGAGGGGCTCACGGAGCGAACCCGGCCTGGCCGCCCCACCGGGAGTGGCGGAGAAACAGCTGCCACCCTCCGGCCGGCAGGACGGGTGCGGGAGAGCGGAAGGCTGCGCCCTCTCCACTGGGCGGGACCCGCGCCTCCTTCCCCGCCGGCGCCCGAGCGCAGACACCAGCCGGGACCCCGTGCGGAAGATGCCGCGCGCCGCCAGCGCCTGACGTCAAGGCGGCTGCGCTTCTGCGCCCGGCGGGTGGGCGAGGCAGGGAGAGAAGGGGAGACGGGGGGCTCCCTCTCCAGCCTCTGCACCCCTTCAGGCCCGTCTCTCCGAGGGGGGCGGCGGGAGGGAACTCCCCGTCCAAGGGGAAGCGCTGGGAACGAGCGGCGGAGGTTGGCCGGCTCCTAGAGCGGCTGCCGCAGGCAACTTCTCCGCTCTGCCCAGCTCAAAACCTGGGGCAACCGGACCGACAGAGCCACCTCTCCCTGCAGGGCCGCGTGGTCGCTTCCCCGGCACGCACCCGCGCCTTCCCCCGAGCAACCCGAGTTCTGCTTGCACGTGTGAATGCGCGCAAACCGAAGCCGTGGGTGGGGGATGGAGGAGGGAAAAGCGAGCCCCGCTCAACTTTTCCGAACGGTACCTTCCTCGGGGGAGGCGCGGGCGGGCTTCGCCCCCGGTCTCCCTGTTCTTTGGAGAAGCCCGAGCCAAGGGGCCCCCGGTGCCCTGCCAGCATCCCATGCCGGGTGCCGGGAAGCGCTGCCGGATCACCTGCTGCGCAGAGAGGAGGAACCGCGGCTGCCCGCCGGGGCCCGCCGATGGAAGCACCAGCTTTTGCAAAAGCTTAATAAAAGGTGGCTGCTAACTACTGTGTGTGTTTGTTGTGAGTCTGTGGTAAGCAGAGGCTTGAATCTCACACCGAGCGCCCCCGCTGCTTCTCTCCCGGCTGGCGGCGGCCTCGCTCTCGCCCTCTGAGCCGGAGCTGCTGTAGTCGACCAGCGCCGCGCTCATGGCCGGAAGCAGGAGAGGCGACCGCCGGCTCGCTTCCGGGTTCAGCTCCAAAGATCGGGTGGGCCGCCTGTGGAGCAGGAGTCTGTGGAGTTTGGGGGCGGGATCCAATCGCGTGGAAGGGGCGGGGGTGAGTTCAGCTGCGGAAGAGCCACACTCAAGGGAAACAGGATCCGGCGCGGAATCTAGAGGCTTCTGTGCTGGTTGTCTCGGGCAATGGAGGTAAGTTGCGCCGGTCTTTTTTTTGCGCCTTTGGGAAGCAGGGCCAATCGGGCTTCGCGTTGTTCAGCCCGCCTCTCTGCTCTCCTTTGGCGCGCGCTGATTGGTGGAGGCGTCCTTCCTTCTGAGCCTCCACCAATCAGCGTCTCTGTTTCTTCCCCAGGGTTCGCGCCAAGCCTGCTGCTTCCGGAGACCGGCTTTCTGGAGACCGGCTTTCCGGATGTCGGGCGGCAGACAGGTAAGTGACCCGACTCTCACAGAGTAGTTGTGAGAGCCAGAGTCAAGGGGCCAAAGAGCCAGATCTGGCTCGCGAGCCGCCATTTCTGACCCTTGACCTAGCCAATGAGAGAGTGTGAAAAACAGCAGTCAGTAGGTGCCATGCGCCCACTTTTGGTATTTCCTCGCTACAGGTTCTCTTCATGGTGAGAAAATAAAATTTACAAAGCCCTGACTGGGCACTGGGTTGGGAGAGTGGCCAAGCTGCCTCTCACTCAATATGATTGCAGGGGAGAAAAGATGGTAGCCAGACAGAATGGTGGAAGAAGGGAAAACCCCAGAGGTGGGTGTCAAGGTGAGCTGCCCGCTCCACATTTCCAGAGTTCCAACTCCAGTCACAACTTTTCCTCTGGAGCAGGAGCTGTTAACCAACCAGCTTGGCTTCTCGCCTCTCACAACATTTGAGGGATGCTGGGAAGCTGCACCATCTCAGATTGGCTTTAGGTAGAAATTCTGCTTGGTCCTGAACTTTTCCTTTGTCTTAAGCTTCAGTAGACTGGAACAACCATCTAGTGCTCAAAGTCCTGCCAAACCAGGACAAAAGCAGCAGGGAGCAATAAAGCTGACAGCAGAGGAGCTGTGTGGGGAGGCAACAGATGGCCTTCTTTCTACTGCTCCTTTTCTGGAGGCCCATTCCTCCACCCTCTTGGGCCCCATCCCCTTCTGGATTCATGTTTGCTTTGGTCTGAGTGGAGGATCTTGGAGGATTGAGCGTAGGAGTAAGATGGCAAATTGGAAAAGGGACAGTTCTGGCCCTCAGGTGTCTGGTTTGATCTTTTAAGCATTCTGACCATCTAAGAAGCAAACAGGAAGTGGCTGTATAAGCAACTCTACACTAAACTGTAAGGCAGAACTTTCCAAACTGTGTGTCGGGACACGTTAGTGTGTCGGCTGCAGTGTCTGGGTGTGTCGCGGCTGCTGCTGCCTCCGAACCCTGCCAGGATTCCATGCAGGTCCTAGTGCCTGCCTTGTGCCTTGCTGCCTCCAAACCTGCTGTGATTCCGCACAGGTCCTAGTGCCTGCCTTGTGCCTGGCTGCCTCCAAACCTGCCCTGCCAGGATTCCGTGCAGGTCCTAGTGCCTGCCTTGTGCCCTGCTGTAAGAGTGTGTCGCGAAATGATGCCCTGCTGTAAGAGTGTGTCACCAGCATGAAAGGTTTGGAAAGCTCTGCTGTAAGGAGTCCAGAATGTAGAACTTCAAGAACATCTTTCATGTTTATTTTTTCCTGAATATGACCATGGCCCTGAAAATCCCGGAAGCCATGTTGTATAAGAAACATTGGAATGGACGTCATTGATTTAGACAGAGTAAATTTGGGGGATTTAATTTTATGTGTGCCAGGGACAGTAGGTTAGCTCTATTCCCTAAGAGAATAGTACCTAATCAGATGTCTTTCTCCAGCCCTAACTTCTTAACAGGATTAGAAAATAACAGCAAATTATTGATTTGGGAAGCCCAGAAAAACCAAAATTACTGTGGGGTCAACTAACTTTTTCTGCTGTTGTCTAAAGCCATAATCAAGTTGTTGTTGTGGGGTGAGTTGTATTGATAATGCAAAATGCCCTTTCGGGTTGTGCAGCAATCTCTGAAAACAGTAAAAATGAATTAGATTTTAAATCTGAAAATAGCCTTGCTTCTTGCTTATTAAACCTTTACTTGATTATAGCATATGCCTTCTTAGCAAATCAAAAGGAATTATCTTAAGTATGTTGCTTACTCACCAAACTCATTACAGAAATACTTTGCCATAGGCACTGAAGCTCTCCCTCACTCCCCCCCTTTCCATCATTGCACCCTTCACTCTCTTTGATCTGTTACTGTGGCCTTTTCTCTATCTTGCTGCTAATCTACATTTAAAGGTTTTTTAGCTTTGTTATATAGGCACTCACCCTGTGGAATTGCAAAATCCAGCCTAGTCACTGATTTTAAATCAGGCTTTTTAAAAAGCCCTCCTTTATGAAAAAATAAAGAGCTCTTGATTAAATATTGATCAACTGATTCACTTTTTCCCTCTTTTTAAAATCTTGCCACTTATTGTCCATTAAACCTAATTTGCTGTAAAACTGAAGAGCATTCCATCTTCTTCTATGGCTTGGATTTATTTATATATGTAAAAGGTTTGGGTTTATTATGCAAGTTGCTGCTGCATTAATGAGCTTTCCCCAGGCTGCGTAGGCCATGTTCACAAAATGAGTCATGCAGAAAAAAGCCGCCTGCTTTGATATCTCCAAAGTAGACCTTTCCGGGGTCATACTTTTTTGTTTGTTTGGTTGGTTTGGTTTGGGAATTGGGATTAATTCTCAATAATGGAATAAAACTAGGGCCCCAACTCAAACCAGGAAATGGGAAAACATCTTGAATTAGTGATTAGGAGGCGACTTCTTAGCACTAGGTTATAAAGTATCCCCATAGCTTATGTTTATTCTAGAATTGCTTGATCTCCTCTATTACAAAGGATAATCCTTCATCTGAAGGCATCCCCTATTTGAAGAGCTGCCCAGTTGAAGGTATTGTAGGAGGAGACCCTTGTTAGTTTATGGTAGCCCACACTCAGAAAAAAATATGGTAGCACCTTTTCAGACTCACAAATTAAAAGGCATAAGTTTTTGTGAACTACAGCTCACTTTGTCAGATCCAGATCCAGATGATGTAGGATTTAAATTGGGATGAAATGGGAGAAGACAGGGTGGTTATCCAGATGCAGGTGACATATGAGACGGATTACTAGTACCTTATCAATTAACAATTGTGTTAAAAAAAACCATTGTGTTTGTTGGGACATTCTGAGATTGCCTGAAACCTTTTGAGGTGTGGGAGTTCAGGAGTTTCTCACTCAAGTGTGCTGGTGCAGTTTCTTTGTTCTAGAATAGTTACTTTGAGATCTGTAATGGAATGTCCTGGGAGATTAAAATGCTCTGCTATTATTTGTCCTTGTTTTGAGTCCTGATGTCAAACTTGTGTCCATTAATTCTTTTGGGCAACGTTTGTCCCACTTGTCCTACATAGAATCCAGAGGGGCAGATGATGACATATATCATATTAGAGGAAGGACATGTGATGGTGCCTTGTGTGTGAAGCTGGTGAGGTGCTGTTGGTGTAAATCTGGGGGCAACATACACATCTTAGTTTGTTACAGGGTCTGGTTCCTATGTTGGCACCATTTATTTAGTTATTTTTATTTATTAATTTTTATCACCACCCAACTCCCCCCCAAAGGGGGACTCTGGGCGTTTTACAACAAGATCACCATTAAAATTCAATGCAAATTACAAATGCAATAAATATACAAATATAAATAACAATAAAAATATAAATGGAATAAAATCCAGATAGCTAGAAGTTCTCTGTCAGTCCGTGAGCATAAAGGCCATTCTAGGTCCATTCTAGGGGGCTAGCCATCCCCAGGAATGACTATTCCCCCTCCCCTTCCAGGCAAGCTGGCAGAGTCAGGTTTTTAGTTGTTTACGGAAGTCCAGGAGCGAGGGGGCCTGTCTCACCTCCGGGGGAAGAATGTTCCAGAAGGTGGGCACTACTGCAGAGAAGGCCCGCTTCCGAGACCCCACCAGATGGAATTCTTTTAGAGATGGGGTCCGTAACATGCCCTCGCTGCATGACAGGTTGATGTACTGGGGATGAGGCGGTCCCTCAGGTAACCTGGCCCCATGCCATGTAGGGCTTTAAAGGTAATAACCAACACCTTGAATTGGACCCGGAAGCAAACTGGAACCCAGTGCAGCTCACACTGTTCCCCAGGTATCTCCCCAGACCCTGTCTCACACTCAGAGTCCAACTTGAAACGGATCTGAGCGATTTTATCCTGCAGATGCCCAGCAAACTCCTCCGCACGGCCCTATAGATGAATTTCTGAATCACCTCTCCCCAGAAAGGATTGGGTTATCTTAAACAGGGCCACCAGGTGGCATTCTGTGGATACAATAAGAGCGGAGAAATAATGATGTTTCGCTGCTCTTACCACCACAAGGTAGGCCTTAATAGTTTGTCTTCCCTCAGCGACGCTCTAGATGTCTCTTAATCCTCTTCAGAACCCTCAACTCCTCTGTAAAACATGGGGAGTGTTGGGTTCAATGGGATAAGAGAGGACGCACAGGTGTGATCCTGTCCAAGGCCCTGGCCGCCTCCCTATTCCAGGCAGCAGCCAGGGCCTCCGCTGGACCATGCAGCAGATCCTTGGGTATAACCCCCAGCTCCCTCTAAAACCCCGCCGGGTCCATCAGTGGCCAGGGGCGGACCAATCAAATGGGTCCTGCCTCCCTGCGGAGGGGGGCGGCATAAGAGAATCTCAAGGTCACCAGGGCATGATCTGACCATGACAAAGGAAAGATGTAACTCTCCCCTCAGATCACATTGCCACTGCTCCGACAAGAAAACTAAGTCCAGTGTGAGGCCACTGTCTCGAGTTGGGTCCTGAATGATCTGAAACAGGCCCATGGCTGCCATGGTGGTCATGAACTCCCGAGCCGCCTCTGAGGCCCACCCCAGGGATGGCAGATTGAAGTCCCCCAGAACCATAAGCCTGGGGAACTCCACTGCCAACCCCGAGACGGCCTCCAGCAGCTCAGGCAGGGAGGTTGCTATGCAGCAGGGAGGCTGGTACAGTAGCAACACCCCCAACTGTTCCCGGGAACCCAACTTGAAAAACAAGGTCTCGCACCTGGCCACTTGTGGAGCAGGGCTCCTGAAGGCCACTAGAGATTCCCAGATGACAACAGCCACCCCTCCTCCCCTGCCCTGAGGTCTCGGCTGGTGCCATACTCGAAACCCAGCCAGGCACATCTCCGAAAGAGGAACACCTCCTTCCAGGCCCAGCCAGGTTTCGGTAATACACGCCAGGTCCACCCGCTCCTCCATGATCAAATCACAAATAAGGGGGTGCCTTGTTGTTAACTGTCCTGGCATTACATAGCAGCAGCCGGAGATCAGGGCCCCCACTAGTCTGCTGACCAGGGCTTGGGTCTGAGCGCAGAGGGCTGGAAAACACCACCAGTAATAAACACTGGGAGCGTCTTCCCTGTAGATGGCCTGCCCTCAGGCTCCCGTCATAATGTCCCTGACCCATCACCACCTCGACCACCTGCCTCGCCCTACAACCCCCAGCATCTCCGTATCCATTAGCCCCCAATCCTGGACTCCAAAGATCCCTGGTTAAAAATAGGGATCCCTCCATTCCTTCATATAACCACACACACTCCCAATCAATTACAAGGGGATGGCGGGCCCTTCGAGTGCATGAGCTTGTGCTCTCGGCACTGTCAGGGCCCAACCATCGCCCACACCCTCACTCACTGTGCCCCCCCTTGGCCTTTCTCACTGGTCAAAGGGAGGGACACTCCATCCACTACTCCTCACCGCCTGCCTCTCACTCAGGGCATGAGTGTTCTCATACATTCAACCCTAACACGTACTCCCTCCCACACTTCTCACAACTGAGAGGGAGTACCCCATTCACCTTGGAGGGACCCTAATAAGCCTGGTATCTAGAATGGTTGGGGAGAGCCAGCGTTGTCCGAAGACGCTTCCACGGTCATGTGGCCGGCATGATGCGTGCGGAACGCTGTTACCATCCCACCGAAGTGGTCCCTATTTATCTACTTGCATTTGCATGCTTTCGAATTGCTAGGTTGGCAAGAGCTGGGGCGAGTGCGGGAGCTCACTCCGCACACAGGGCTAGGGATTCGAACCTCCGAACTTGCGATCTTCCGATCGACAAGCCTGGCATCTTACCCGCTGAGCCACCACGCCCCTGTAATCAATCCCTTACTCTATATTAAACCAAAATCACATTATTTCTATAAGTCATACTATTGACACATTATAAAAATCACTAAATACAGATGCTCCCTCTCCTTATATTAAAAGAAAAAAAGAATATATATATATATATATATATATATATATATATATATATATATCCTAATCGACTTCCCCCCCAAAGATAACATTTTTTTGATTATTTCCTTCCTACTACTATTCTATACATTCCTGTCTACTATAATAACAATCAAACTAAAAAACATATAAATTGTCTACCATTATACTTAGTAATACAGCAATTTTAACAATCTTAATCGTGTCGAACCCAAAACCAAATGTCATTCTTTTTTTTTTGTTATTATTATACCTTGATAGTCTTAATTCAAATCATTAAAAGTAAATAGAGTCAGCCAAACCATTAAAGCAATCCAGATAAATTAACTTAAACCCTTATCCCACTTCAAAATAAACCAAAGCATTTACATATCTCCACATTACACACATCTTCGGACAACGCTGGCTCTTCAGCTAACAAACAGAGATGAGCACCGGCCCCTAGAGTTGGACACGACTGCACAAATGTGCGGGGGGAACCTTTACCTCCCATACACATTAAACCCTTCTTTTCCAAGGCATTCCATCAAAAGATCCATTTCACTTATGGCTTGCAACCTGATCTGTCCCTTTAATTTCTTCAACTCCACTGTCCAATCTTCCTCCAACTTCTCAGCCGAAGTTGAAGAAACATTCCTGATGTTGTTAAATTCCTCCATTTCATCCATGACATCTCCAAACTTAAAGCTCATATCTTCCATAACGTCCTGAATGCCTTGCATAAAAAATTGGTAAGAATCAGAAAAAGTTTGCTTAAGGTCTTGATGGAAATCAGAGAAAGTCTGCCTGAATTCCTCCATGCCTCTCGCAGTAGATTATAGTGCCCATAGGAACATAATCAGTGAAAGATATGAGGACATTCGAAAGTTGTTTACATGAAGTGAGAGTGAATAGCAGACTGTTCTCAGGCGAAAGTGAAGACAGAAAGCTGAAGGTTCAAATTGGCTGATTAAACGTGTAGGAGAATAGTAATTTCTTCAAATCCAGCACAAAAAATTATATCAGGGAAACAATTATTTACTCTCAAATCCTCCTTAATATTTGGAGGGGAAACAAGCCAAAACTTAAAAAGATTTTTTTAAACCCCCAAAATAATGATATGCGCCAAGAGAGCCCGCTTCTCCTTGCTGTAAAAAGCCTCTCTTAGGGTACATACATAAACTTAAAAAGATATAAATTGGGTGATTTAGAAATGGGTGGCCGAACTTATTGTCTCTTTAAGGCTACAACGCGGCTTGGAAATGGTGACGTCCCAGCCTTCCGGTGACTCTTACCGGATGAGCGTGAACGCTGTTTGCGATCCTCTGGCTACAAGTCGCTGTTCCGGAGGATGGATGAAATGATTCCGAGTGTTTTCTTGTCCAGGGAAACACTCCTGGGCTTCAGGAAAAACCTGCCTGAATAACCACCACGTTGTCAGTTCTGTCAGCTGTTCAGTCCACCATGACCCCACCAGAAGTCTCAAGGAATGGAAGTTGTTGAGGTCATGCTGGAATTTGATGAAAAAATATTTTTCATGAGTCTAGATGGTGAAAATGTCATAAATGAATCTCAAGTAAAAGAAGGGCTTCAGGGGTAAGGATTGAGAAAGTGTTGTTTCATAAAGCCATAAAGATGTTGACATATTGTGGAGCCATGTATGTACCCATGGCTATGCCACTGATTTGCAGGTATATATTGTTGCCAAATAAGTTGTTGCCAAGGTAAAGTAGTTATGGGTGAGTAAAAAATCACACAGTCTAATGGCAAAGAGTGCTGTGTTGACATCAGTGATAATGTTCCTGTTGGCTTGAAGTCTGTATTTGTGGTGGATGTTGGTGTATAACACCCCCTTATCCATGGTAGCTAAAATTGTGCTGTTAGGGAGGTTGCCAAGGGACTTCAGGCTTCAGCACACCAGTCTGTAGTGTCTCTTAGCTGGTGGCATAAGATCTGAATACAGAATCCATGGAACCTGATATTACAGCTATGATGTTGCAAGGCTTGAGAAAACCTGGTTTGTACATTTTGGGAAGTAAGTAGAAGATGCCTGGTCAGGGCTCCTGGAGTGTCTTCATGGAGATATTCTTTCCTCAGATTATGTAGTTCTTTCTGATATATTGCTATGGGATCTGAGGATAGAAGTTGGTAGAAATTGTGTTGGAGAGTTGCTTCTCAACTTCTTTGATGTAATACACCTTATTCATAATGACAACTGTCCCTCCTTTGTCAGTTTGTTTGATTATGATGCTGCTGTTGTTCTTGAAGCCTTGGATGGCATTTCATTCAGCCATGCTGAGATTCTTGCATAAGGTCATTTTTTTATGCCTACAGATTGAGCTTGTTGGCAAAAACACTCAATGTAGAAATCCAATTCAATGTTACATTCATCTGGGGCATCCATAATAAGAAGAGAGACTAGGAATCAGCTTTAAAGTTGCCTACCAGTTATCAATACCTGGACAACAGACTGAGCAGGCAAGTACACAGGTCATCTGACCACGTTCTCTCCATGATACTGAAATGAAATTTATTTCTATTTCTGTTAAAGAAGTTACTTCCATGTTTAACTTATCCATATATATTAACTCAGCATATGTAAATTGTAAGTAGTTTGTGTCTTCAATTCTCTTCCATCACACCCCCTTTAATTTTGATGGTACCTAAATGGCCACTATATAGTAACTATGAATCTGAAATAAAGCAGGTATGGAGAACTTCAAGACTTTGATCCACAGAGTTTTTCTGTTTGGCCAATAAGCTTCTTCTAAACTTTTTTGTATCACCATCTCCCCTCTCCACATGTTCTGATTTGGAATGGCTGGAGAAATTTCACCTCTAATTAGCAGTTAATCAGCAAGAGTGGCTAAGCATGACTTCATGACTCCTCTCTCTCCTTCACCCACACCCACACACTCCCATAGCCTGCTTTTTTTTTTAATTTTAATTTTAATTTTTTTTTATTTTTGGTATGGGAAGAAATAGCTCAATTTTTTGCTGACATACACACTATTTATGTTTCAGTGTTCTTCCAGATATCTAAATAACTAACAAAGCCTTCAGATTCAGAAGCCTAATTTGGATTTGGACAAACCGGTCCTGCTTTCTATACAAAGGATAATTTCATGCACAAACTTCTACCTACATTCCTATCCCATCCTGTCCTTCCAAGCACTGGAAGGATGGGATGGTGGTATTGGATATTGGTCTTGAACTATTGCAAGATCATCCCATTTATGCCTGATCCCTGACTAGATGGCATCATGCATATGCAGAACTTCTGTGGTCTTGAATCAAAGTGAAGTACGTGGATCAAGCAGAAGACTTCAGGCGCCACTAATGTTGGCAGATAGGAGGCAAGAGACATCTTCCCAGTGGAATGTGCTCAATGAGAAAATGCCATTCTGTTTCGGAAACCAACATGTCTCAAGTTAATGCTTGCCTATGTGGCTCATCCCAGGTTTAAGAAACCACAGCAAGCAAAAAAAGGGAGGGGAGAGGGGAAAAAAATCAGATTTGTGACTATTTGCATGAACAAAGAATTTGGAAGTGCGTGAGAAAGATTGGAAATCTTTCAAATCTACCTCAGAAAACTGGGCAACAGAACGTGGGAAAGGTTGGGCAGCTCTAATTTCAGTTTTTGCAGAAGCTGCCTTATTGCATTCTTACTGGAATACATTATTTTTTCCATGTAATTGTGGCTTCTCTGAAACCCATCCAGTGTTTTTGTTCTGGCAGAATAGCAGGCAGGAACAGTGTTTCGGATAAGTGGACTTCCAGCTCTTCAAAGGCCTTGGACGTCCTCCTATGTGGAACAGTTTCAGTTTTAATCATACTGGACAAATAGCAAAATCTCTATCCCTGCGTTTTCCCACCCACTCTTGTGACACAACCCCCCACAAATAAAGAGAGTACGTTGGGCCAGGACTCTCTGCCATGTGACAGCAGTGTTAATAACGTCAAATTCATGCTGCCCATACAAAACAATTGTGGCAATCTGAGTGTTAGAATAGCCACAACCTCAATGATGTATTACAACAACCATTGTAAAATAATGTGCCCCCCATCAGTGAGCACCCACATATCTATCTATATCTCTATATCTATAAACATCATATATACTGTATCTGTGTGTGTGTTCATATATATAAATAATAAATTGGTTTCATTATCATTATTGTGTGTTTTCTATTTTTGTTTTACTTATAATTACTAAAATATTACCTTATTTTAATGATAGCATTTTTATATTTTAAAAAAAACAAAGTGGGCATCTGAAATTCACTTGGTGTGTGATAGAGGAAAATCTCTCCTCCACTATCTGTGGCAGTTTATCTTTTTCATATACCATTGACAATCAAGTATTTGGTGTGTGTGTGTGTGTGTGTACATGTGCACACAAATGCATGTATGTGTGTATTGTTTCTGTCGGTATGACCAAGACCCACAGTTTTGAATCAACACTTGCAGCCATTTGGTTGCTTGCTTGGTTGACTGATTGATTGAATGCTGGAATAAGTTCCAGTGCCAATTTTTACAAATCTGACAGGCAGTAGGGGCTGGGGATAGAAAGAAAAATCTGGGCACAGATACTTTGTGGCTATATGGGGCAATGTTTCTTTCTTTCTTTGTTCTATGGCAATAAGCATTAACTGACTCAGCATGATTTAACAAGCTTATCTGATTCTTGCTGAAAGGTTGTGTTTGAGAAGGTCCTTAACTTTTCCCTTTTGAAGTTGTCAAAGAGTAGAGCAGTGCTTTCCAAAGTCCCGCCATTGGCGACGGTGTGTCGTCATCGTTGTGCACGGCAGTGGTGCAGCAGCGTCGGCAGCAGCGGCGTTGGCCTCGTGTTTCGTGCTAAAACCCGGAAGCGCTAATGGCGCGCCAGTGCCATTAAATTCTAGGTGTTGTCCTGCAGTAATAGAAAATAGGAAGAGAAACAAAGGCATCTTTATTTTTTCTTCTACTTTATGTTATAGAAGAGTCTCTTTCTCCATTGGAAAACAGTGGCAGGCATTTTTTAAAAAACAAAGAAAAAGATTGAAAAGAAAACAGGAGGAGACAGTTTGGCCATTTTTTGATGAAAAATGCCCAGGAGCTTTCCTTCGGATTTTACCAAATCCTCTGGAAATCGAAGAAAAAGAGTTCCCACACTTCCAGCATGACAATGTAGATGAGAAAACAGGAAGGCTCGTTTTAAAGAACTGCCCTAGGCATAGGGCAGAATCCCCATTAAAGTAGGAATTTTATACTAATAAAAAAGTGCTTTGTACAGTCATTTGGGGGTTCTCTACATATGTTAGTACCTACGTTAGTCCACATAAGTGTGTAACCTATTCCCATGTTCTGTACATATTTCAATCTCCATAAATGGGCACACTGGCAAGAGGGGAGGTCAAGAGCCATAATGATCTGTTCACGCTCTCCCCTCCTTGTCCCTCTTTAGAAACCTTTGGAAGGAATGACCCTTTTTTAGAAACTCATGGATGGCTTCTCTCTCCTTGGTCCGTCCTTAAGAGACTGGGGAAAGAAAATAGGGGAAAGGGGAAAGAATAGCGAAAGTGGTTGGCTTCATTTTTGCTTCAACTACTGTAAGGATGCTGGAGGAATACTTGTGAAGGAAAGGAGCACGGATGCCAAAGAATAAAATCTCTTTATAAAAATGACTATAATTCTATACTTTATATTTTATATCTTGTATTTTATCTTTCGTGTTTTTTATTCTATTGAATTGCGATGTGAACATGCCATACGATCGATAAATAAATAAATAAATATGACTTTGTTTGGGGGTAATGATTTACAAAAATGTGGTAGCTGAGATGGTGTTTAACCTTCTTGTGCTGATACTTATATGGATAATGATAGGCTTGCCCTTTCACTGTGCAGCTATTAGTCATAATTACGCCGTTCCCTGAGGTCTGGGAGTAAACAGAGGGATTTGGTATGTGTTCTTAATGTGCAAAGGGCTGTAAAAATTACATATCTAAGATGCAATGGGGTAGAGGAAACATATTGCAAGTATTATTTCGTAGAATCATAGAGCTGGAGGGGCGATGTAGCCCACTAAGTCCAACTTCCAGGCCCTGTGCAGACATCTAAAGTAGGGCATCCAATGGCTACACAGCACCTTTTTGACACATCAAGCAAAGGGAGGTCACTACCTTCCTAGGAATGGTTCCACTTCAAATGGTTCTTACTGTGGAGAAGTTCGTAACTTTCTAACAGAGTCTGCCTTCCTGTAATTTAAGACCATTAGTCTGTATCCTGTATTCTGGGATGATAAAGAGCAGGTCTTGATCTTTGCTGTGTGCTGAGGTTCAGGAATTTGAAGAGTGTTATGATATTCCCCCTAGTCTTTCCCATTTTCCACCTTTTTTCTAGTCTCTCCATCTCAGGTCCTAGGATTGAGTTTCCAATCTCCCAATCATTTTGTTGCCCTTCTTAAACCCATTCCAATTTGTCTGAATCCTTCCTAAAGTGTGCTGCTCAAAACCGAGCAAAGGAAGGGTCTTAGTCAGATCAACCTGGGACAGAGTAGAATGATTTTTTCTATGATATGGAAAATCTACTTTGGTTGATTCTGCTCAAAATTAGATTTGTCTTTTTAATAGCCACATCATATACTATTCATACTCAGTTTACAATTGACTACAACTCCATTATCCTTTCCAAATGTATTTGTACCAAGCCAAATAGTCTCTATTTTATATCTGTGTATTTTATTTTATTTTCTCCCCTAAGTGAAAAATTTCGTATTTGTCTCTGTCACCTGCTTATTTTCAGCCAATTTCTCAGAATTAGCCAGCCTTGTAATGGCTATTTCACAACTTTAGTAGAAGTATAAAGTGGCGAAATGAATAAAAATCCTTGATAGGGACAAAAGTAAAAGCACAAATTAACAACAACGCCTCCCCCCCACTCCCCCCCCAGAACAAAGCCCTGTATCATGGGTGGGCAACCTGTCAAAAAAGAAAAAAAGGTGTCTCCTCACTGCAAAAACATTGCCCAACTGTGGCCTACACAATCCACTTCACAACCTTTGTAGCACAGGTAGACCAACCACATTTCTTTCTAATCTGCAGTGCTGTCTCTGAATGTCAGGTCAGTCCCTGAAAAGGCCTTCACCATATCAATTCTGATCCAAGGAAGGCACCTAACTTGGTCTGTGTTTCATCCTTCATATGGTGCTGTAACCAGATTGTAGATAACTTTCTCCCAGTAATCTGCACATTTAGTTCCCATCTCCTTTTTTGGTGAAACAGTATCACCCACTTTTATTTCTAGTTAATTTCTAAACATTTGGAGCTCCAGTTTGAAGGCACTATAATTCTCCATATCCTTATCAGTTAATTTCAGGCTCCAACAAAGTACAGTAACTATTACCTGTTCATGTCCTTCCTATTTCGATGTTAATACCGTTCTGAATTTTTCTAATTGGCATCTACATACAACTTGAAAGGCAATCTGGAGTTCAGTAAGACTGACTCTGGGCAGTCATGCCCCCAAATATTTATGCCCCCACATATTCATTGATAATTGATATCCTGATCTCATTTTTCAGTCATTAACTCCTTGCAAAAGACTGGTTACAGTTAATACTTTGGTTAAAAAAAAGTTCTTCACATATTTCCTACTGTAATGGTAAGATCAACAATGGTCTCAGGGCACTTCCACAGTGCCTCTGCTTCCACTCCCTTAGACCCTTAAAAACAGTTCGAAAATTACCAGTGACCAAAAACTGACAACCTCAAAATGCTGAAAACGAGCAAAAATTCACTGCCCCACTCTGAACTAAGAGAGTTTGTGGGGTCCAAAATCCCCTCATTCTCCAATTCCATACACACAAGGGAAATAAAATAAACTGCTTGCACACATCCACAGTCAGCCACATCCTTATTTCACACTAAGCCCAGAAGTAAATTGGCTGATGTTGTGAGATCACAGAGGTCCTCAGACCATACATGGAAGTGTCATCAGTTTTTGCATTCTCCTGGGGATTTTCTATCCCTGGAAAATAGCTTTTTTCCTCTCACTCAGGTGCTACTTCCTCAGATTATACTATAGGCTGTAAGATTTATTTGTAGATGAATACAACAGCTAGATCGGGGTCCTCTACAGAGTGTCTGAAGGCAAACAGGAATCCACAGGCATCACCTCCCTTGATGTTCATCAAATGGCTCTTCCTTGTAGCCAAGTTAGTCCTTGAGCCAACAGAAAACCATACTGGCATAAAATTTGCTGCCCCCCACTGACAATCCCTATCCTGCCATGGGCACAATGCCAGCACCCAACGAATGGTTGGCAAAGTGTGCCAAACTGCACCCATGGCAAAACTGCTGCAGCTTATTGTCTGCTTAAAAGGCACAATTTATATTAACACCGGAACAAGTAAAGATGACTTTAGTGTGCCTCGAGTGTGGATGGGGGATGAGATGATGAAGCCAGTATCTTGAGGCAAGGCAGAAATAAGAGGCTGCCGGCAGAGGCATCCACAATATCCAATGCTTGCATCAAAGTACTTGTATCTCCCTTTGGGGGAGATGGGCGGTGATACAAATATAAATAATAAAAATAATAATAAAGTAACAAAAGCAGCATTCCACTGTGGTGATGCAAGCTCTGTCCCTTTCAGATGCGCGTGCAACGTCACAGCACATATACAAAAAGGACAGATCTTGCTTTCCTCATCTGTCCAACCCCCACTGCCCGCAGATGTCTGGTGTGCTTCCTGTTCCCAAACGTTCTCCTTGCAATTTGGAGGAATTGTTTTTAATGTCTTTTTTTTTTTTTAATTAACCTGCGGGATATGTCTTAGAAAAGGAAAGAAAGGGTGCAGGCTAGGTTGAGTTTGGGCTTTGCTTTCAGCACTCCCAAAACCACTGCCTTGTACAGAAGAGATGAAGAAGAAAAAGGAGCAGCCCGTGTCTGTTAAGTTGGGGGGGGGGGGAGGGCAGTGAGAGAATGGTGGGGCCTTATTATTTTACATTTCGAGGGAAGGGATTCGGCTGTTACCTGGATAATTCTGTGCCAGGTGGGAATATTATTTTAGGAAAGGTGTTGCCTCTTGGTGTTGCATGTTGTCTTTTGGAAAGTGGCCTGGATGTGTGTATGTGGAATGCAGTCTCTTTTCTGCGCAAGGACACTTCCCTCAATGCCTGCAGTTTCTCTTTTGGGAAGTGGGTATCTTTACAGCGACAAGTGTTTGTTTTTCATTTGGGATTCAAATCCTTTCTCTTCTGTTCAATTTGATTTTTCAGTTTTCCTTCTAAGGAAGTGGTATTTTTTCTATGCTAAGGCGAACAATCTCGCTTTTCAGTGCTTCAGAGAGATGTAATAGTTTTCAAAAGTACCCACCCCTAAACCCAACCTGCAATAGACTTTGCACACTTCTTTCAGGAATGTCAACGCTCATTCAAATCTCTTTCTCATTTGGGTGTAATCTACCTCTTCTCCTCTTAACACTACCACCACCACCAGCACCCCACCATGCATGTTCAGAGTGGCTCCTCTGTCCCCAGCACTAATGGTCCTCAAGAATTCTTTGGGCTTCTTCAAGGAAGGATCTTTTGGCCATTATTGCCGCTCACTGGGGAATACTTCTCTTGGGTGGAGGGTTCCAGCGCCAGGGCATCTCGAACCTTCCTTCTCCTTCTGAAGTCATTTGGTGGGAGTCCTTGACTATGCTGAAGCTGCTGCAGTTGTGGTCAGGATTTGCCAAGGAATCCAACTGAACGTCTGTGCCCTGGTAGGCAGCAGGAGGGGCATTATTAACCATTTCACTAGGCATTTAGCTGTCTTTGGCTGGAGGTTCTGAACCTCTTTATTTGTGCTGGCAGAATTAAGCTGACACTACAGTTGCATGTGGCAGACCACCAAGCCTCAGGAATGGCCTTCGTTTGTGGTATGGGGGCTGGATCCTTTCCAGAAGAGAAGGAAAAATCCAATTCCCGGCCTTCAAGATTGCAGAAGAATGCACATGCTCAGCCATAACAAAAAGCAGCATTCTAGTGGAGAAATAAATCAGAGTGATGTGAGACATCCCCCCCTTGCCAAGCCCTAATATTAATAGATTATTTTATCATCTGTGAAGAATAATAAAATTATCTTCACATTACTGGGCATACCAAATATAAGATTCCTAGCTCTTCTAAATAAAACAAAAATAGTTGCTTCCATGTACACGCATGCACCAAGTTGTAGACAACAACCACTCTAGATGTCTTGGTCTGAAGATCCTTTTCATCTCCTTGACACGGCAAGTCATCTACCTTACAGACTAAACCAGAAATGTGATTCTGTAAAGAAGGGGCAGAATAAGAAGCACGAGCAAGGATTTTTCAGCATCCTACCAAACTGCATTTCCCAGGATTCTTGGAGGTGATCCACAACAGTTGAAGAGACATACAACAGTATGTGCAGAAACCTGTTCTGTTCTGGTTATTGCAAGTGCCAGACAAGGCAGACAAAGTGAGGCAAAACAATGTATTGTCGAAGGCTTTCACGGCTGGAGTTCAATGGCTGTTGTGGGTCTTCCGGGCTGTGTGGCCGTGTTCTGGAAGTTGTGGTTCCTAACGTTTCGCCAGCATCTGTGGCCAGCATCTTCAGAGGGCAGGAGGACAAAATGTACAGAGATTTTGCTTCTATCTGTGCTCCTGCCCTCTGAAGATGCTGGCCACAGATGCTGGCGAAACGTTAGGAACCACAACTTCCAGAACACGGCCACACAGCCTGGAAGACCCACAACAGCCATTGAGGCAAAACACCTATTTGTGGCAAATTGCATTGCCTCTTCACGGCATTGAAGAGAATTGTGTCACTTGTCGTTGTCCAGTACATCCCAAACTGCCTTGCATAGGTCTGACACACCCATTTTCATGTTTTCCGACTAGTTTGGACATTTTTTGAAAAGAGACTTCCACAGGAAAATGTATTTTATGGATACACTTCAGGGATATGTGCAGCTTGATGTATTTCTCCAAATGTATTCATGTGCCTACTTTCTGAATTGTGAATGGTATATTTCAGCATACACATATTTCTTAGTTTTGCTATCATATTAATTTTGCAAGGTATGTTTTAAAAATTACGGCGGAGCAGTTTTCTACCCAGTCTTCTAGACTGTCATTACAATCTGAGAAAGAAATCCAGCTGGTTGCCTTCAAAAAGCGTAAGCTGTATGCAAGCCTGTGAAACCCACTCTAAAATGCAACGTCTCCCTGAGTCCTTGAGCCTGGTCAGTACTTTCCTCCCAATAAAGAAGTCAATAACAAGCAACATCTTCACTTGAGGAACAGGATAATGACCACCAAGGGGAGATATTTGGCTGCATGTATGCAGCAGCATGAACAACTCTTCCCCTTGTTTTCCTAGTTAGGATCTCTCCTAAGCAAACCATGAGAGCTCCCACATTCGTAGCATTTCAACCTCTCCACTAAATCTGTCCTTGAACTACAGGGCTTTCTTGGAAAAAAAAGAAAAATAAAAAGACTGGGGAAGATTTGTCAAGAGTCTGCCTAAATGGAGGAATGGAGGAAGACTTGGTAGAATTTTCTGCCTGTGTTAACAAAGTCTTCCATCTTTTCAGAGCTTTCCGGATCTGACCCTCTGTGCTGCTCCACAGTCACCGCTGATCCCCTCTTTCCTGCTGGGAACATCATCCCCCTATTTTCAGCAGGCTGTAAAACAGTAATTGCACCTTTTGAGTGGAAGAATTTCCCTTCCAACCACTGCCTAAAGTTCGCTTTGAGGGAACACGATCTCAGGCACGAGGATGTTACACCCCATTAAAATGTCAGCTATGCAATCAGTGGGCGCAACAGACACCATGGGGAGGAGATGCTGGATGCTGAAGGGTAGAAAGGACTTAAATGGGGCACAAGAGAGAAGAATACATGCTCTGGCTAGGGCACTTTATGGCACAATCATTTGATTTTCATATTCCGGCTCTCGTCAAAGGTTTATTTCTTTCCCACCCTTTGATTATGCTGAGCCCTAGAAGCAGGAGAATATTTTACTGCCTTGTGTATATCTTGGGTCACCATGTCTACTAAATTTTTTATTGCGATCCCCTCAGGGTTGCTCTGAGCAGTGTTTTTTCCCCATTAAGACCTCACAGCTCATGATCCATTGCAGGCCTTTTAAAGATGTGTACACATAAGTTTAAGATGATTTCTTAAACATCTTCCTAGCACCTCCAGGCTCAATGCAGGAAGCCATGCTTCAAAAAAGCCTGGGGAAATGAATAGTTTAATCCATACTGCAGCAAACGTGGCACATTTGTAGATATCTTAATAAGAGTAAGAACTCCTTTTCCAAACGTCAGCAAATACGTCCTGTATTTGAAAGCAAATCCCTTCCTGGCTATCACAAAATGTCCAAGGACTTCCTTGGGGAAGAGGATTGCCTGCCCAAAGCCCTTCTACTCCCCAGGTCCATCCCTCCAGGGCTATAGGAGCATCATTTCAGGTTGTTGTTTGGGGGGCGAGCGAGAGAGGGATTTTAATAGGGGAAAGGAAACTTCATGGCAAGGTTGAGAAATCTTTTCTTAGGTAAATTCAAGACTGCATGGCAAACAATGTTGGTGCTGGTTGCCTTTGTGTACCTCATCATACAGTATCTATGTGAACAGATAATAATAGGATTGGCTACCCTCTAATTTCCTTCAGTCTGCTAGAGTAGGAGCTGGGGCGGGTGTGTGTGCGTGTTCGTGTGCGTGCAGATTTTAGTCCACCAGTTTCTATCCTCTGCAGGTTAGAATTGAAATTGTGGCAAAACCAGCGTGGCTTCCATGAAGCTGGAGCCAAGTCATTTTATGCCCCACATGAACAAGGCAGTCTTTCTTGTGGTAAATTACGGTTGCAATTTTGTGTTACAGCCCATGGCCTACATTTTGATTTGCTTCAGGTCCACTAGATGTTTTCATGTTGGATTCACATAAAGCCGGATACTGTTTGATGTATGTCCTGTTTCCACTTTAAACAAATGACATCTGCAAGTCTCAGCAGATCCTATTCAGAATTAAGGGCATGTGCCATTTGGCCAGAGCTGTGCAATCTATCTCCCTGTTCTATTTTAGTCACAGCACTTAGATTTCTGCAGCCTCTGCGAACAGCACGGCCTGCTAAGCTTTGGAGTCCCAGAGCTCCAGGCGTTGGCTGCTGCCATTTAAAAGTGGTCGTTCCCAGGTGGGAAGAGGGAGCAAGAGATGACAGCAATTCTGCCCTCTCGGGATCAGATGTGCTGTCATGTTAATGGCTTGAATTTTCAGGAAGCTCCTGCTGATCACTCGGTGGAGATATTTGAGCACACTGCATTCTTCATGATGGTTTCCCCCCCTGTTTAGATAGCATCCACAGTAGAGCTCAAGGAGAATGGATACATACATTTGCAAATAGATTAGCCAGAAAATCATGCAAATATAGAATTATCAGAATGCGTTTCTTGGGAAAAACAAGGAAGTAGAGAGAGGCAATCTTTCCAGATAATCCAGGTTACAAACCTTAGGTCCATAGATCCACTTGCTATGTTGAGCTATGGCAACCTCATGGCATGAAGAGCAGCCCTTGTACATTTGCCTAGAAGTAATTTTTGTACAGGAAGGCCTGGCGTGCTATGGTCCATGAGGTCACGAAGAGTCGGACACGACTAAACGACTGAACAACAACAACAACAACAATTTTTGTACAGTTCAGTGGAGCTCAGCATTCAACACTGAGAGGGCCTGTATATATTAGCCATGGTCTCAGGCTCACCCTCCTCCCCATAAGAAATTAAGAAGCACAGAGATTTAAAAAGAAAGAATACCTGCCTAACTTAAAGGGTTGATGGAAGGAATATAAAATAATAAATATGAAGCACTTGATAAAGTTGCAATGTAAACAGACAAAAGCATTATAAAAATGCCAAATAACATGTTGGTATCAAAATTCAATTTCCCCAATAATACATTTTCTAATAGGAGAATGCTGTTGCTCTCCCAGTGAGCAGGTTTACGGCTAAAATTAATAATGTGTACAATGAGGACACCTGCTGGAGGTTCCTTGTGATAAATTAGGATGTCTGGATCAGTAAAATTCTGCTCCATTTTACTATATGCTTTTGTAATCTGGTTCTTTTTTTTTTAAAAAAAATAGTTGCTTATATTAAAATAGAAAACTTGAATTTATATCTGTAGAAAAATTCAAGCCACTTAGGGTCATACTTAATTTATGAAATATACAAGTTGTCTGGCAAACTTCATTCTTTCAGCATGTGTAAAATATCCTCTGTGCTCATAATACAGAATCTTCCTAGAGGTGTTTCTTCTTCAGAAGCACTTCCTGGACTGCCCATGTGACCACATAAATATCACATGGGCATTCCAGGAAGTGCTGCTAAATAGAAATTGGATGACACCTTCGCAATTTGGAGTCATACTGAAGAAGAACTGGAGAAATTTTTGGACCACCTAAACGGCATCCACCCCAATATACAATTCACTATGGAAAAAGAAACTGACGGCAAACTTCCATTTTTAGATACGCTGGTCATACGCAAACCGGACCTCAAACTAGGACACAAAGTATACAGAAAACCCACCCATACAGACCGGTATCTACACAAAAGTTCCAATCACCACCCACGACAAAAGAGAGGCATGATCAAAACCTTGGTGGATCGTGCTAATCGAAACTGTGAAACCCAATTTCTCAACAATGAACTTAACCATCTGAATTGGGTCCTACAGGCAAATGGCTATTCCAAGAATGAAATAAAAAGAGCCATCAAACCAAGAAAACAACATCCAACTGAAGAAAAACAGCCCCACACAAACAAAGTATTCCTGCCCTACATCAAAGGAGTCACTGACCGCATGGGAAAACTGATGGAAAAACACAACTTTCAAACAGTCTTCAGACCCACCAGAAAAATACAACAAATGCTAAAATCAGCTAAAGACAAAAGGGACCCCCGCACCGCTGCAGGAGTATACCGCATACCATGCAGCTGCGGACAAGTATACATCGGAACCACAAAACAAAGCATTCACACCAGGATAAAAGAACATGAAAGACACTGCAGACTACAGCAACCGGAAAAATCTTCAGTAGCTGAACATGCTCTCAAGCAAACAGGACACAAAATCCTATTTGAAAACACAGAAATACTGGACAACACCAAAAGCCACTACACCAGATTATACAGAGAAGCCATTGAAATTCACAAACACCAGCATAGTTACAATAAAAAAGAAGAAAGTTTAAAAATTAGCAAAACCTGGCTACCAGTCCTGAAAAACACAGCCTGCAAAAGGTCAACGAACTCAGTCCAACCACCAGGTCATGGGAATACTTCTCACAATGAACATGCTAATCACGCTCATCAGCCACTCGTTAACATTTCAACACAACAAAAAACCCCACCTAATCTCCTATAATTTAGCTCTATAAATAGAACATTGCCACTCTACCTGGGCACAGAGATTTTGCTTCTATCTGTGCTCCTGCCCTCTGAAGATGCTGGCCACAGATGCTGGCGAAACGTTAGGAACCACAACTTCCAGACCATGGCCACACAGCCCAGAAGACCCACAACAGCCATCGAACTCCGGCCGTGAAAGCCTTCGACAATACAATTCATTTTCCGCTTTATCTTTTTTCCTTTTTTCTTTTACTACACTTTTTTATCTTTTCTTTTTTCTTGATTTGTATTTCCATTTTCTTTTCTGTTTCAAACTTTTATCTATGTAAAATTAAAATGTAATAAAATCTGATTAGACCGGAAATAATTCATTTTCCTACCTTTGCTTCTGGTTTTGTGTGTGTGTGTGTGTGTTTGTGTGGTGGGGGAGTATCATACTACTCAGTCATAACTGTGTTAATCTTCTTTTCTAGGGTTAACAGAGAAAGCACAAAACAATAGATATGGAACGAACTAAGAAGCTTTTCCTCTAGAAAATGGCTGTGTCATTCTACAGTTAAGTAATAATGAGTAAGATTGCTCCCTGAAATCTCAGTCACTAGCTGTGACTTCACTCATTGACTAAAAATGCTAAATGATTCCCTCCCTTTAAAAACATTGATCAGAATGAATATGCACATTTTGCTTTGTTGCTCATCTTGCACAAAAACTTGTTTTTTTTTCTGAAAGGGGTGAATGTAGGACAGTGAAGTATGCAAATAAGCACTAACTAAAAGTAAAATCCAGTCAACCAGGCAGTGTGGCAGCCCTGCCTTGGGGCTGTGACATTCCGGGAGAAAAAAAATTATAATTGGAAAAATATCAATAATTGAGTCTGAAGACAATGTTAAACACCTTTCCTCACTGCCAAAGTTTCAGTTCAGATCGAAGTCTCCCCACCTTGATTTGTAGCAGGAGCTTTCAACAATGTAAAGACACAGACAATCCTGTGGGTTACAAGGAATCAGAAGCAACTGAATGCCTAAATGACAAAAAAGTAGCAGATTGAACTCTGTCGTGCGCATCTAGTTCAGGCTTAAAGTATGAACTGGGAGCAGGCAAATCCTCTAAGTGCTTTAGTTTAACAGATGGACTATACTGATTCCGACTTGTTAATTAGACTTTTATGTTCTGTGAAGCAACTGCATATCAGTAGCCTTCCCACATAAGGCTTTTCTTTAAAAAAAAAATCAATGTTTGTGCAAATGAATTAATTTGCAATCCAGGCCATGCAAAAACAAACCACCAACAGCCCAGATGTGATAGCCCTTACTGAAACATTTATAACTTCCTGCCTTTCTGATCCCATAATACATCATAGCATTCGATTCTGAATTTTACCAAATCATCCTTGGCCTCGCACTTCAGCACACTGAAGTCAGTATGGGAAGATAGTACTCCTGCCTGCCAGGCCCCACTCAGATAGCATAAGAGACAGGCTAATTACTCTGAAAAGCACAGACAGAATCGGAGCAAAAAGGAGAGCAGACAAGGATGGGAAAGAGGGAGAGATCATAGAGGTCAAGTTCAAAGGCACTCAACGGTGCGCTTTTTGTAATTTTTCACTTCTTAACCTACCACCTGCTTATGGAACATGGGTGCAGACAATATTCAAGACATGGGATGTGAACACGAGCCCATTCTACTGTTAAAACTGATCCTCTTTCAGAGTGGAGCATGTATCTTTAAAAACAATCCCAAAATGCTTTCTGCTTAATGCAGCAAAACTGCTTGAAAGCGCGCAATTCGCTGAACCATTGAATTTTCTATCTAACCTGCCAGCATCTTGCAATCTGCAATAATTATCTTGACAAGGTCAATTAGTAAGGAAAAAAATGATGCAGTTACTTGGCTGCTGCTTTTCCCTTTTGCTGCTCTTTCTCGGGCACCAAATGATCTGAAAGCTGCATTGCACCAGAGGGAGTATCTTTGGCTACTCTGATGCCAGAAGGAAGCTAGCATCCCCACAAATACTCCTCCCCATGACGGTAGTTTTTCAACAGAAAAGAGAAGACCTCCATCAAAAATCCCATCTGGATTTTTGTCCTTATGGTCTGGCTGCAAGAAAGCATTTGGGGTCTACCTGGGATACAACTGCACTCTAGGCACACTTGCATGGATTGCAGAACACGCATGAAGGAGCAGCTGAGAGGAACAGGCAGGGTGGGTCTGCGGGAAGTAAACACGCATCTCTTTTTTTGAATTGATGAGACATGAGGACATGACCTTCCATCAGATATTTGAGCAGTAGTTCTTTCCTCCTCCAAAGTTGAAACTGTTGCAGTTGCACAATACCTCGAGTCTTCCTAACAAGCACATGATAATCTGGACAGCTTTCAATAGGTAAATATTTCATTACCTCTTCCCAATAGGAAAACATCTGTATGTGTTTACTGCAAGATAAAATGAGCACCTCCTAATAGAAGCAGACATCAAGAGTGGTCCCAACAAGAACCCTTAAGCCTTTGTGTTACTTGGCTAACACAATATAAGAAAGACGTGACATCCACTAAGTGGCAAGAAGCCAAGACTGAAAGTCTGTTTTGTCTGAGAAGAACATCTCCTCCAATTGTATTTTTTGCTCTCCTCCTCCTGTCCTTTTGCTAGTGGGTCCTAGAATAATTTGTAATTCAAACTTGGATGGAGTCAGATGCTATTTCCTTCAGTGTTATTTGTTCCACATGTGAAATCCAGCAATTTAAACACCTCATATCCTTTCATAACTGAAGCAGAAAGAAAAATAGCCAGGAGTTGCTGATTGAATCCATATTTCTACAGTCTTCCAACCATTTCATGCGATGGCTTTTTTTTAAAAAAAATGAAGAAAAATGGTGGTTACAATAATGAGTGATTTTTGCATACAGATGGTTTTAGGAACACAAATAAATAAATAAATCTACTAGCAAATAAATCATGAGGTGTAATAGGAAACCAGTGTTTTGAACAAGACACAGGCAAAATTGATTTCAGAATACAGCCACGGATGGAATTCAGAATGAACTCAATTCTGGCTGTAATCTTGAGAATTGTGAGAGGATAAAGATTTCAAATAAATTCCATATTCGGTAGGAACGACGGATGGAGATTGCTTAGCAATTTTGTTGAACGTTGAAAAGCTGCTGCTTTTCAGAAAAGGGCAGCCAAACACCAGCCACTGTTTATGGCTGTGCCCAGGAAATTTGCATAATATATTTTCAGCTGAAATCAAGAGGCAATCTAATTTATGAATTGCTTATTTTTCATATTTGACCTATTGCAGTGCTAATGTAGTCCCAATATTGGATCTATTGCAATGTTAATGTATTCCCAATACTGGAGTTTATGAGGAATTTGGGATATTTTTCTATTTGTTTTACAAAGAAGGATGCATTGATACAAGTAGGGAAAATTATTTGGGAAAGACCTTTTGATATGATAAAATCAGAATGAGGTGGGCAAGCTCTAAGGGCTGTATAGAACAACCAGTTCGTTTTTGCAGTGTCTACCTATTAAGAACATCTTGATCATTGCTTTGATTGATTTGCCCACGTAGGAACACAAGTAGGTAATCATCACACTATCCCTACATCTTTTCGGCCTAGGATTCAGAGACAGAAGTATTGGGGGAGGGGCAATGGATGAGCCCTGGCATTAGTCTGTGAGAGATGGAGATGGAAGACTGCCACAAAGCTGCAGCCCTCAATATTTATGAACGATGGGAAAATTTAAAGAAGCACATTGTCTTTGAAATTGTTTAGAAGTACAGTTTTCAAAGCACTTGATCAATTTCTTATATTGTATACAACTTTTCTTCCATATTTAGGATGAAAGAAGGGCCCATAGGATTATTATGCACTTCTATACGGTGACTAAACCTAACACTGCTTAGTTTCTGCAAGCTTGTTACACTATATACTTTGAGACTAAGTTCTGGTCTCTAATACATGACAGCTATACACTTAATATTGTGTAATTCTTTCCTTTATTCTAGGACAAGGGTCGGAAATGGCGGCTCGCGAGCCAGATCTGGCTCTTTGGCCCCTCGGCTCTGGCTCTCTCTCTCTGTCTGCCGCCCGACATCCGGAAAGCCGGTCTCCGGAAGCAGCGCGAACCCTGGGGAAGAAACAGACGCTGATTGGTGGAGGCTCAGAAGGAAGGACGCCTCCACCAATCAGCGCGCGCCAAAGGGGAGCAGAGAGGCAGGCTGAGCAAGGCGAAGCCCGATTGGCCCTGCTTCCCAGAGGCGCGGAAAAAAAGACCGGCGCGGGGCCTCGCTCAGCTGCGCGAGGAAGCGTTCCAAAAAGACCGGCGCGGGGCCTCGCTCAGCTGCGCTGGGCTGTTGCCCCGCTCCAGTTCTCGGCCCTGAACACCGCCTGGGGCTTCTGGGAGATGTGGTTCAGCCGCTTCCGGAGAGCTGCGGCTTCGCCAACCACGCCCTCCGGCGCACCCGGCAGGTGGCTGCCTACCATTTGCTAAAACACCTCCAGTGAAGATGACCTCCCCCCGCGCGCCTGCAGCAACGCGGGCAAAAGGGGAGCGGGCGTGTGTGCGTGTGCAAAAGGGTTGAGGAGGTGTAGAGGTGTGCGTACGCGTGCAAAAGGGCTGAGAAGGGCTCCCCTCTCCCCGCCACGCTTGCAAGGTCTTGCCTACCGCTTCTCCCTGGGGCATCTGCAAAGGGGTGCGCCACTCGCCCCGCGCCCGTCGCTGCAAAGGGCATCTCCCCCGCCGTTTACCCAGACGTTCAGGTGCCACAGCAAGAGCGGTGGGGGGGCTCTGCATCCGGAGGCCCAGCTGCACGCTCCCCACCGGAGACGTAGAGGAAATGCGGCCCCTTTTTGGAGCACTTCCGCGTGCAGCTGAGCGCTGGGCTGTGGAAATGCGCTGGCGCTGGTAAGCGGAGGAGCAATATCAACTTCTGCTGTTGCTCCATCGGCCGCAAGCCTGGTTCATTCTGCGGCTTGGGGCCAAGAGATGCCTGGGGGCGACCACCTCCCCGGTGAGAGATTTCTGCCTGCCGCTCTTTCTTCCCAGCGGAGGCACTGAGGCTTAAGCTGACCGAGATCCGCTTCCCAGAAGGGAGGAGAGAAACCATTGGAAGAGGGCGCGCGCCTGTCACTGGGGAGGGGCCGCATTTCCTCTCCCTCTCCAATGGGGAGCGTGCAGCCGGGCCTCCGGATGCAGAGCCCCCCCACCGCTCTTGCTGTGGCACCTGAACGTCCGGGTAAACGGCGCCTCTGGGAAGCGCTCCAAAAAGACCGGCACGGGGCCTCACTCAGCTGCGCGCGGAAGCGCTCCAAAAAGACCGGCGCGGGGCCTTGCTCAGCTGTGCGCGGAAGCGCTCCAAAAAGACCGGCGCGGGGCCTCGCTCAGCTGCGCGCGGAAGCGCTCCAAAAAGACAGGCGCGGGGCCTCGCTCAGCTGCGCACGGAAGCGCTCCAGGTCCGGCGGCTCGTCCAGCTTCACAGCCCAGCGCCAGCACGCCCGGACCGGCTCAGAGACGCGCGCCGCCAGCAGCGCCTCCGCCTTGGCCAGCCTGCGCGCCTTGGAGAGCTGGGGTGCAGCGGGACGGGAGTGTCGCCGGCGGCCCGCGAGGACCGGCCATGGAAGGTGAGCGAGGGCCGGGGTGGCCGGCCAAGCGCAGCGCAGCCCTGTACCTTACCCTTCCACGTGATTGGATCCCGCCCCCAAACCCCACTCCCTTCCGTGCAATTGGCTCCCGCCCGCAAACCCCGCCCCCTTCCACGCAATTGGCCCCCGCCCGCAAACCCCGCCCCCTGGCTCTCGAGCATTTCAAAATGTGCACGACCATGTCAAAATGGCTCCCGGCATAAAAAGTTTGCCGACCCCTGTTCTAGGAAATAGAATTTTAAAAATTATTCAACCTCAAATTCTACTGGGAGTGTAAGTGGGTATTTTTCTGTGAGTGGATTCATGGTGTGATGATGACAGCTAGAATGAATTCTGGCTAGTGATATCTTCCATAGGAAAAATAAATTTGTGGCAGGGAAGTGGAAGGAGGTTATACTTTGTAAATAAATATGGAAGAAACTTTTGTTTATTTTAGAAATTAAGTGTAATCTGCCCGTGTTCAAAGAATCATTATGAATTGTGGAGCCCTTGGTGCTCTCTGACAGGCCCGTAACTAGGGTCTGTGTCACCCAGGGCAAACATGGATTCCGCGCCCCCCCATGGATTCCGTGCCCCTCCGCAGGGTTGAGTCCCTCGTCCCCCGCGGGGAACAGCAGCACGGCAAGATGTGGGGGAGGAAGGAGACCATCCCCATCCCCGGGGGCACCGGGGCTCCCGCCGGCTGGCATGGATGGGGCAGGGGAGGGTGCCAGGGGCATGGCCGAGAAATGCCGCCTTCCATCCAGGAGTGCCCCCGCTGGCCCACCGCTCAGCCCAGCGGCTCGGAGGCTGCTCCAGGCAACGGCGGCGGCCCCCCTGGAGCATCAGAGTGGCGGGACCACCCTGCACCTCCCTCTGCAGCGAGCACCAGTGAATCAAGCGCACGCAGCAGGAGGGAAGAGGTGCCTCTGCAGAAATGCTCGGCTTGGCTGCTGGGGTGTGCCTGCACAGAGGCAGGCTGGGATTGAGGGTGGTGCTCGGCAGACATGGATTGGCTGCAGCCTCAGCCAATGGCAAGCATGCATGAGAGCCGCTCGGCCTCCTCGGGGCAGGGGGCGGGCTGACCAGCCTGTCTCCATGCTGCCCCACAGCCAATCATGCCAGGAAACAGTCAGTATACAAGTACTATTTTGTCATTTTGGCGCCCCCCCCCAGGGCGGTGCCCGGGGCACATGCCCCGCTTGCCCCCCCCCCCCAGTTGCGGCCCTGCTCTCTGAGCTTGGTTGTTTGCTTGCAGACATTTCATACCCAACTAGGTAACATCATCAGTGCTACTGAATGTGGGGCTTGCTCCCTGTTTATATACAGTAGCTTACCCTGCCAGTGTTGTTGGGGGTGTGGTTTTCTCCTTGGTAGTGCCTTGATTAGTGTATTGTTTTCTGCTTGATTGTTTGTCTGGTGTTAATCCCTGCTTATCTGGGTGTAGGCTGCTGGAGGGGATGTGTTCTGGTCTCTTTGCTTCCTTCTTAGCTTTTTGTTTTCTTAGCTCTTTTGAATGGTATGTAAATGTGGTTTATCTCTATGTGTCTATTGATGGCTGATTTGTCTGAATGCCAAGCTTCCAGGAATTCCCTAGGGTTTTGGGATTTGGCTTGGTCTAGGATGCTCACAGTTTCCCGGTTGAAACTAGACTCCTGGCCTAAAGGAAACTTCAGTGTCTATTGACAAGGAGAGTTGCAGGTCTCTCTGGTTGTTCCTTGACCAGAGGCTGAAGTCATCTTTCAGCAGGTGAGATTTCAGGGACAGCTGAGATTCTAAAGATATTTCTTCATTTTCACATGGAGTGTATCTCCCATCAGCTCCATGTCTTCTCTCCCCTCTATTCCCAAAGCCAGTGCCTCTTGAAGCAAAAATAACCGCCTAACCGTAGTCATGCAATAAAAATACCAATGTTCAATCCAGGAGAACAAAATTGTATGAGGCCATTTTATGCCGTGATTATCTGGTTTTATTTGTTTCCAGTAAAATATTTCCCAGTCATCAAGGCAGTGAATATGCTTCTTTTTATTACACTGATAAGCAAATTTGAATACATGAGCTTCCAAGCGTGAAGTAATGCTCTTGCCAGGTGTTGACAATCCAAGCAGAAATGTACATTCCCCCCTTTGAGTAGAAAAAAGCCACATCTTTGATGGTTTCTCCTCCCCCGCCCACTCTTTACCAGGTAACTTGTCTTCCCTGAACGTATGTTCTTCTGTTAGGGAACAGTGTGTACATTATATGTTCTGCTCAGTAAAGTTCTTGTGAATCCCTTATCTCCGCCAAAGAAAACAGACTGGTGCCTAGTGTAATTCTGGTTTCAACAGGTGGCTGTTAGACTCAGGGCTAATTACTTGCAGATGGCAAAGGGCTGCAGTTACTATGAGGAGAACCTCTTAGTAGTATACACTAAGGGCCAGCCTACTCATAAGGCAATGGGGCACTGAATGGAGGTACTAAGCGCTAAACCATTGGATCTGTGGGAACAGTGGAGGCAAACTGAAGAATCAAAGGAGTTGACTGAATGAATCCCACTTGGATTTCCAACTTGGTTACCAATAGGTTTCTCACTTCAATTTAAAATGATGGTTTTAATCCATACAACCTTATATGGCTTGGCACTAAAGTACCCAAAGGAGCTTCTACTCCAGCTAGAATTGATCTGCCCAGTAAGAACATTTTGGAACAATTACTTAGAGTTCCCCACTACCACAGAGTGAGTTGAGGCCAGGATATGTTTCTCAGTGATGTCCCATATATTATAGAACAGCCTCCCCAAGAAGCTAGCTTAACCCCAACTTATTGTGCTGCCAGAAGCAAGTTAACATGGAGGTCAGTTTAATTTGTTGAGGGAAAGCCATGTGTACTACAGTGGTGCTTAAAGGTTTGTGAACCCTTTTGAATTTTCAATATTTCTGCATAAATATGACCTAAAACATGATCTTTTCTCCACACAAGTCCTAAAACTAAATGTAGAGAACCCAATTAAACAAATGACTAAAAAAATTATACTTTTATTATTTATTTATTTATTGGGGGAAAAGATCCAAAGCTACATATTGGATGTCTTAGAAAGAAGTGAATTAAAATGGGCCAGTATGGACCCCTTTAAATCAGATGATTAAATCAGGATGGCAAGATCATATGAGGGAATGGGGTGGAAAGATACTCAATGAGGACATAACTAAACCAGAGTCTACTGCGGTAGAGATGGGCGGTGATAAATTTGATTAAAAATAAAAAAAACAAAAACAAATAAACATAAGCTCAACTAGAACCTAATAAAAGAAGGATCATATCTATTCTAATTAGTGGGCATTCAGAGAACACCAATGTTATAGAAGTATATGCACCTACTTTGGATACAATGGAGGAAGACACCAAGGAATTCTGTGGCCAACTGGAGAGCCAGTTTAAGGTGCTGGGCTAGAAACCAGGAGTCTGTGAGTTCTAGTCCCGCCTGAGGCATGAAAGCTGGCTGGGTGACCTTGGGCCAGTCACTCTCTCTCTTAGCCCTAGGAAGGAGCCAATAGCAAACCAGGAGACTGAGAGTTCGAGTCCTGCCTGAGGCATGAAAGCCAGCTGGGTGACCTTGGGCCAGTCACTCTCTCTCAGCCCAACTCACCTCACAGGGTTGCTGTTGTGGGGAAAATAGGAGGAGGAAGGAGTATTAGGTATGTTCGCCACCTTGAGTTATTTATAAAAATAATAAAGGCAGGATAATAAATAAATAAATATAGAATGTAAAAGAAAGTTAAACCAGCATTTAGGGACTAACCTATAATTAGCCATGACCTTGGGGTACCAAATCTGGGCTGCAAAGATCCACTGGACCACTAACTGTTTACTGTCATCTACTGATTTTCCAGATTTGGAGATTTTCTGGAAGCCCTACCATGGCCACATTTGGAGAGACAAAAACATTGGCCTATCTCTAGTCAAAGGAAAACAACCCATTGACATTAACAATTAAGGCTTGCTCCCTTTCCTGTTTATTTAATAGCCCTCACTCAGCATTGAGAGCTCTACAAGCGCACCAGGCAAATGAAAGAAAAGTCTAATGTTTGGAGCTGAGCTTCTATTCTTAGAAGGTTCAGAGGAAACATATGGGCCCTGGGCAAACAGTAATCATGACCCCTGTACCCACAAAGAATAAGAGAAACTTATGTTGTTGTTTATTCGTTCAGTCGCTTCCGACTCTTCGTGACTTCATGGACCAGCCCACGCCAGAGCTTCCTGTTGGCCGTCACCATCCTCAGCTCCCCCATGGTTGAGTCCGTCACCTCCAGAATATCATCCATCCATCTTACCCTTGGTCGGCCCCTATTCCTTTTGCCTTCCACTTTCCCTAGCATCAGCATCTTCTCCAGGGTATCCTGTCTTCTCATTATGTGGCCAAAGTACTTCAGTTTTGCCTTTAATATCATTCCCTCAAGTGAGCAGTCTGGCTTTATTTCCTGGAGTACGGACTGGTTTGATCTTCTTGCAGTCCAAGGCACTCTCAGAATTTTCCTCCAACACCACAGTTCAAAAGCATCTATCTTCCTTCGCTCAGCCTTCCTTATGGTCCAGCTCTCACAGCCATAGGTTACTACAGGGAATACCATTGCTTTAACCAGAGCTTTCCAAACTGTGTGTTGCGACACAAAAGTGTGTCGCCACACACAGCGTGGTGTGTCGCCACACCACCCGGAAGCGGCGGCGCGCGCCCCCCGCGCCGCCGCACGCCCCTCCCGCGCCGCCGCACGCCCCCCCCCGCACTTTGGAAAGCCCTGGCTTTAACTATGCGGACCTTTGTTGTCAGTGTGATGTCTCTGCTCTTAACTATTTTATCAAGATTTGCCATTGCTCTCCTCCCAAGAAGTAGACGTCTTCTGATTTCCTGGCTGCAGTCAGCGTCTGCAGTAATCTTTGCGCCTAGAAATACAAAGTCTGTCACTGCCTCCACTTTTTCTCCCTCTATTTGCCAGTTATCAATCAAGCTGATTGCCATAATCTTGGTTTTTTTGAGGTTTAACTACAACCCAGCTTTTGCACTTTCTTCTTTCACCTTCGTCATAAGGCTCCTCAACTCCTCCTCGCTTTCAGCCATCAAAGTGGTATCATCTGCATATCTAAGATTGTTAATGTTTCTTCCAGTGATTTTAACTCCAGCCTTGGATTCCTCAAGCCCAGCACGTCGCATGATGTGTTCTGCATACAGGTTGAATAGGTAGGGTGAGAGTATACAGCCCTGCCGTACTCCTTTCCCAATCTTAAACCAGTCCGTTGTTCCGTGCTCTGTTCTTACCATTGCTACTTGGTCGTTATACAGATTCCTCAGGAGGCAGACAAGATGACTTGGTATCCCCATACCACCAAGAACTTGCCACAATTTGTTATGAAAGAGAAACTTATGAGTCCTGGTAAACTAGACTGGTCAACCCTGAGTCCGTATTGAGAATGCTGAGAGCTGAGCTGAATTTCAGTTATTATGGCAGAATCTGTGAAGAATTTTATTATTCCATAAGCACATGTGAATGCAAAATTAGAGTTTGTCGTAGGCCATAGTAATGAAATGAAGAACTGAGAAAGCAAATGAAGCCCAAATCAATGTTAAACTTGTCATCCCAAAAGATCTCTGATTAGCAATCAGTCCCATTGGTCAGCTACTTCTGACAGTATTACCCATCTCTTAATAGGCAACTGGGGATGTAACACTGTGTATTGTTACACAAACATTCTGTATTGTTACAGAAGCAGCAGAAAAGCCATACAATCTAGGAAGCACTTTGGAGCCATCCAATTTGGTTGCTTTGAAGCAGGTTGCAAGTTGCGGTTAGCAAGTCTGCTTTAAAGGAAGGATTTACTGAAGATTTGTCAATTGTCAAATTGAATTACCCACTGAAAATTTCACAGACACCCATACGTACCCCAACAAAAGTTAGCAAAAATGTTATTTATAATATGTTTCCCACTAGGCCACTTTCCAATCACAATAAAAATTTACCAGTAAAAACTAACAAGAGTAGTATTAAAAGAAATGAAATCAATATACACTGTAATATATTTATAGACAGGATAAAAAGAACATTTATACAACTATAAAACCCTAAACTATATACCTGATACCCTTGAGGTCTACCTTTACTAATCAGATTTACAACAAAACAGCCCTGTCACCTAACTTTACTCATGGTCCTTCTCAACATCTGCTCACAACCACTTCCATCAATCAGCCTGCTTTATTAAATAAGCAAGTTTTCAAATCTTTCTCAAATGCATCCAAAGATATATAGGGGTGGGGTGGGGTGGCGTGGAGAGAGTTCTGTAATCATGGACCCAGGTCTTGAAATGCACACAAATGGGATGGAATAAAAAGCAGAAAGCAGAAGCCCCAATTCCATTGATCATGCTGTATAAAAATGATGGCGCCAAGACAGGAGCTGGGATAGGTAGTGGGGAATGACTAACTACTGGCCTTAAACATTAGCACCAAGAGTTCCCTTTCTTCCCTGCAGTGGGAGGAAACATGGAAAAAGAAGGGAGGTCTAGAACACTGAGTACTGCAGGTCTGGGACCAAGGTCAGCAGTTGGAAGGAGGACAAAGGAAGACCTGCCCATAGGTTCTGGCAGTAGTCCAAGTGAGAGACCACGGGGCTTGAACAAATAAATGTGCAGTGACAGTAGACAGGAACCACTGAATTTGGTGGATATTCAGTAAATGAAAATGACACTTTCATAGTTGCTGCTATAAATTCTGTTTTCAGCATAATATTAATCCGCATTATTTTGCATCATTGTATGAAGGGGTGTGGTGGCTCAGCGGGTAAGACGGCATGCTTGTTGATCGGAAGATCACAAGTTTGGTGTTTCGAATCCCTAGCCCCGCATGACAGAGTGATCTCGCGCACCAGCCCCAGCTCTTGCCAACCTAGCAATTCGAAAGCATGCAAATGCAAGTAGATGAACAGGTACCACTTCGGTGGGTAGGTAACAGCGTTCCGCGTGCGTCATGCCGGCCACATGACCGTGGAAGCGTCTTCGGACAACACTGGCTCTTCGGCTAACAAACGGAAATGAGCACCGGCCCCTAGAGTCGGACACGACTGCACAAATGTGCGGGGGGAACCTTTACCTTTTACCTTATGAATTTGCACCCAAAATTCCTTTGCTTTCTCACAAGTCCACCATGCATGAGAAAAAGTCCCCTCTTCCTTTTCACACTTCCAACACTGATTTGAGATTCCTTTATACGTTTTAGACAATTTAGCCAGTGTCATATATCATCAGTACATCATTTTATAAAAGTTCTCTTTTAAATTATGACACAACCTAAGTGTAACACCAGTTTCCCACATTTCCTCCCATATATCCATATTTATATTATAACCAAAATTTGCAGCCCATTTCACCATACAGTCTTTAACCTGTCCGTCCTGTTTCAAACCTTAGTAACAATTTGTACATTTTAGCTATTATATGATCATCATTTGTACATAACTCTATTTCAAATTCCATTTTCTTCTTCTCTATTCCAATTGACCTTTTGTCCATGTTAAACTCTTTATCTGATTCTAAGAAAAGCATAGAAAAGAATGTCCTTCTGTCACTAATTGTCTTCTTATCTTCATCTTCATTTCTTCCTTATCTTGTATTAATAAGTCCTCATATGTTAACCTTCATTCTTTATCTGCTGTTTATGATAAAAGGCTTCTTGTGTGCATGTCAGTAATGATATATTTGGACACAATATGGGTTTATATTTATTCCATATTCTTAATAATTCTTAATACAGTGCTTTCCAAACTGCCGCCATTGGCGTCACACCACCGGCGGCAGCAGTGGCGGCGCGGGGGCGTGCACGGCAGCAGCATGGGGGGGCGCGCGGTGGCAGCGGCATGCACGGCAGCGGCAGCCTCGTGTTTTCCGCTAAAACACAGAAGCGCTGATGGCGCGCCACTGCCATTGTCGCTGCCGCCGCCGCCATACACACCACCGCCGTGCGCGCCCCCGTGCCGCCGCTGTGCACGTCCACTTCCGGGTTGTGTCGCGACACACTAAAGGGTTGCGACACAGAGTTTGGAAAGCTATGTCTTAATAAAAGGTAATGATTCTTAAAATATACATTTACTTTCACTTTGTCATACTGTAAGAAGCCATGCCACCCAAACCTCAGGTTGTGACCTTCCAGCTCCATCCCAGTCCTATTTTTGTAGACTTTGGAGCCCCCCAGTCACACTGAGTTTTCCATTTTTTTCTCTTAGCTGAATTCAAATAACATATAGTCTGGGCTTTTATTTCCGCTTTGGCTCCTTTAAGTGCTCAAGCAATTTCCCCCACTCCACCCTGTTCTCTAAAGTACTTTCTCAGTCTATTTACAGTGTTATCTTAGCCTAAGGGCTCACTGTAGGAGAGCAGTTTCTCTCTTTTTGGAGGTTCCAGATGAGAAGTAAACTTCACCTTTTATCTCAGATAGTAGGTTTCTTCTTTGCTTGCAGGTTGCTCTCAATGGATTCTGCTTCTTTCTATCAGTTCCACAACAGTTCAGCTATCCTTGTGGCTGTCCCACAACGTTCTCATGTCTTCTGACTTCTTTAGACATACTGATAGGTTCTAGGTTCAATTACACCAGCTCCTTCTCCAATATGTTCCATATCGAGCACCACTAGCAACTAGCAATCTTGCTCTCTAGCCATTCCATCCTCTGCTGGAGTTCTGGTTATCAGTTAGTAGTGGGCAAGTAGGCAAAGAACATACAGAGATCCCTGCTTCTTCTAGAACAATTGTGAATCAATTGTACAGGGAAAATTTTGTATCGTCCAGAAGCTTAGTTTCTCTCTAAAACACAAAGGGCGGGGCGGGGGGGATCTTTACTTTTTCATTTTATTACAGCTGTTCTTGCAAATGAAGAGTTTGCATTTTGCAATCTCTTCTATGCAAACTCCTGAAATCCAGGCTAATTATTCCAATTTCTCTGCTTTTAGGGAATTAATAATACAAAAGCAGCATATACATACATGCACACATACATGCATACATACTTTAGTATTGGTAACTGGCCAGAAACAGAAAATACAAAAGAAAAGAAAACTTTGAATAACATCAAGACAGTCAGCAAGTAAACTGAGTTGTAACTATGAGAGACCTTGTATCAGTTGGTGCCGCTGCACAACATTTTGCTACAGTCTGAGCTGTAGAGTTTGAAATCTGAAAAAAAATAAAATCATACAAAAGTTGTCCGTTCTTCTAGGGTACTGATGAAACATGGGTAAGTGATCGGTGGTATGACTGTTTTGGACTGTTTTGATATACCTGGTTCCATATTTCTTATATGGGATCTTAAAATAACTTCCCTGTAATAATACTGAGGGCAAAATATTTAGCACAGAAGAAGGCTTTCCTTAACTTGGGAAGTGTAAGTAGGGAGAGATAGCTAACTGCTTCCCCAAAACTCTATGCTACTCAGTCCTGCTTCACTGTGTCACATTGTTTACTTCTGTCTTGAAATCAATATATTTTAATCTTCACAGAAGTGTATGTTTGGCATGATCAAAGATTAAGATGATCGGGGATGGTGACAGCCAACAGGAAGCTCTGGCGTGGGCTGGTCCATGAAGTCATGAAGAGTCGGAAGCGACTGAACAAATAAACAAAAATGGTTTAGGATGGAGTTAACTTCTGGCCCACTGTCACTGGCAGATTGGGAGTTATCACAGAGCCTTTTCAATGCTCACCCTACACTTTTGGAGCTCCTTTAGGAAATACATAAGGCTTTCTTCATTGTGACATTTCAGATGATTCTAGAGTCTGTAAATATTTCTACTACTATTTAAAAGACAGATGCTTTTGAACTGTGGTGTTGGAGGAAAATCCTGAGTGCCTTGGACTGCAAGAAGATCAAACCAGTCCATACTCCAGGAAATAAAGCCAGACTGCTCACTTGAGGGAATGATATTAAAGGCACAACTGAAGTACTTCGGCCACATAATGAGAAGACAGGATACCCTGGAGAAGATGCTGATGCTAGGGAAAGTGGAAGGCAAAAGGAAGAGGGGCCGACCAAGGGCAAGATGGATGGATGATATTCTGGAGGTGACGGACTCGACCATGGGGAAGCTGGGGATGGCGACGGCCGACAAGAAGCTCTGGTGTGGGCTGGTCCATGAAGTCATGAAGAGTCAGAAGCGACTGAACGAATAAACAAAAATGGTTTAGGATGGAGTTAACTTCTGGCCCACTGTCACTGGCAGATTGGGAGTTATCACAGAGCCTTTTCAATGCTCACCCTACACTTTTGGAGCTCCTTTAGGAAATACATAAGGCTTTCTTCATTGTGACATTTCAGATGATTCTAGAGTCTGTAAATATTTCTACTACTATTTAAAAGACAGATGCTTTTGAACTGTGGTGTTGGAGGAAAATCCTGAGAGTGCCTTGGACTGCAAGAAGATCAAACCAGTCCATACTCCAGGAAATAAAGCCAGACTGCTCACTTGAGGGAATGATATTAAAGGCAAAACTGAAGTACTTTGGCCACATAATGAGAAGACAGGATACCCTGGAGAAGAAGCTGATGCTGGGGAAAGTGGAAGGCAAAAGGAAGAGGGGCCGACCAAGGGCAAGATGGATGGATGATATTCTGGAGGTGACGGACTCGACCGTGGGGGAGCTGGGGGTGGCGACGGCCGACAGGAAGCTCTGGCGTGGGCTGGTCCATGAAGTCACGAAGAGTCAGAAGCGACTGAACGAATAAACAACAAATTGTATGAACTTTGTTGATAACCTGGATATCATTAGTTTTTGTTCTATGATATTATTTAGCCAGTAGTTTAACATCAGTTAGTCTATGGAAAATCAGAAAGAGTCTGGTGCCACTTTGTCAGAGTATCACATTATTAAAAGGCATAAGCTTTTGTGAAATATAGCTCACTTCATCAGATGCATGGAGTGGGTAACCTAATGTAGGATTTAAACTGGGATGAGGCTTGGTGCAGTGGGAGGGGGGGAGAGGATGGAAAGTTGGTTATGCAGATGCAGATTACATGTGAGGCAGATTACAAATACCTTAGCAATTAACAATTGTAATGTGTTAAAAACCCATTGTGTTTTTAAGTCTTTCTGAGAGAGTCTGAAACCTTTTGATACATGTGAATTCTTGCTTAGTTACTGTATGCTAGTAAAGGTTGTTCCAGAATAGCTACTTTGACATACGTAATGGAATGTCCTGTGATGTTAAAATGTTCCACTATTACTTTGCCCTTATTTTGAGTCCTGACATCAAACTTGTGTCCATTAATTTGGACAAAGCTTGTCTTGTTAGTCCTATGTAGAATCCAGAGGGGCATTGCTGGCAGGTGATGGCACATATCACATTAGAGGAAGAACATGTGAAGACACCTCTAATCTTGTGTGTGAACTTGTTGGGGCCTGGGATGGTGCTGTGGGTGTAAATCTGGGGGCAAAATGAACTTCTGGATTTGCTGCAGGGTCTGGTTCCCATGTTAGTATCATTGTCCTGTTGCTTCTTGTTGCTTTTCAGGATCTACTTCAGATTGGGTGGTTGTCTGTATGCAAATTGGGTCTGCCACCCATGTCTGAGAAAGTGCAGGGTCATTGTCCAGTGTGGATTGTCCTTTATTAATCATGCATGTGAGTGGCTTGAGCTATGAACTGTAGGTGACAAGCAGTGGTGTTCTGTTGTGCTGTATTTGTGGCCTGTTTTTGTAGGAAGGCATAACACAGTGATTTCCATTTTGGACATAGTTATACTTGGGTTTAGTTGATGCAAGTGGATGAGAATTTCATTTTTACAGTAGGAACTTAGCAATATTTTTTTTCATATATTAAGTGAAAATAACTTGAATTTTTAAAAGAAATTAAATGTGAGAGAAAGAGGCACTGACAGATTTGTCTATCTTACTCCAAATAATATTCACATCCTCAGATAATGTTGTTGTTAGTTGCCCTCATGGCCCTCAAATTGAAGTTTAATAGCCTCTTAACCATCCAAATAACTCTACTGGGTGGCTTTTTATTAATCCAATAGAGGAAGAGAAGAAAAAAGCCTTTACTTTACCTCATTGCCACACAGTAGCATCCCTACAATGGCTTTGACAATCAGTTTTTCTACTGCTGAGATATTCATTGATTCAGAAAAGCACTTACTCTGCTTTTTCTTCCAGTTGTATTGAAAAGCCCAAACCCTGTGCTCAGCAGACAATGTTTAGGCATGAGCATGATCTTTGCTGGGATCATCTACCTGTTTCACACATCAACCAAAGCAGTGAAAGGATCTTTCATCTGCAAGGGACCCCTGAATGGATTATAAGCGATCGAGGGGTGCAATTCACATCAAAATTTTGGAGGGCGTTCCTGAAGGTGATTGGCGTGGATCAAGGCCTAAGCTCCTCCCATCACCCTGAGACAGACGGAGCTTCTGAAAGGGTTAACCAGGTGTTAGAGCAATACCTCAGGTGCTACATTAGCTATCAGCAGGAAGATTGGGTGGACTTACTACCATTTGCAGAAGTGGCTTATAACAATTCAGTGCATCAGAGCACTGGATTTTCTCCATTCCAGGTAGTGAATGGACAAGAGTTTGTAGCCTTTCCAGAGTTGACCAAGGACCAAACTAGGATTGTTCCTTTGGATGAATGGATAAAGCACATCATTTAATATCTAAATTATATAAAAAATTATTGGAATTGAAAAATAAAGATATAAAAATTAAAAAGTATATGACAAAGTGGGAAGAAAATTTGAATAGAGAAATTAAATACGAAGACTGGCAAAGAATTTGGACGAAAAATATTAAATTTTCTTTAAGTAACAGTCTAAGAGAAAACAATTATAAAATGATATTTAGATGGTATTTGCCTCCTGAGAGATTATATAAAATGAAATGTTCAAGATCAAACATATGTTGGAAATGCAAAATAAATGTGGGAACTTTTTATCATATCTGGTGGACATGTCAAAAGACTAAAAAATATTGGGGCAAAATTCATGGTAATATATGTAAAATATTCAAAATTGATATGGAAAAAAAATCAGAAACCTATTTACTGGGAATTATCGACATGAAGATGAACAAGGAACAAAAAAAACTATTATACCATTTGACTACAGCGGCGAGGATTATTTTTGCAAAACACTGGAAAGAAGAAGCCACCCCTTCAATAGAAGATTGGATAATCAAAACAATGGAAATAGCTCAGATGGACAGATTGACAATTCTAATAAAACAAAAAGAACTGGGAGATTATGAACGTACTTGGAATCCATTTATAGAATTTTTGCAAAAAGAATATAAAGTAAAACTATTGTAATGGAAAAATATTAGAAGAGATAAATAAGATAATATATTAGAATATATGTATTAGAATATAAGAACAAATGAAAGGTTTAAAATATAATAAGAATTAAGATATTTATATATTAAAGAAATATTAATAAAAAGAGGAATACAATAGAAATATAGTAAAAATTAAAAGTAAGAAGCTATCTTCAAGAAAGAAACAGGAAGTCGTTTTAAACTAATTGTTTTACGTGATGTAATGTCATAAGGATTTTGATATGTAGGGTTATTTAGTTTTGAATGTAAGTTTATTAAGTTTGTTATGTACTTTGTTATTCATCTTTATGTTGTTGATGTTGTTGATGTCTTTGTTTGTTTGTTTTTTGTTTTTTTTTAATAATAAAATTATATTTATTCAAAAAAAAAAAAAGCACATAACTGATAGTTGGCCAGTGATAGAGAAAGTGCTGGCAGAAGCTAAGGGATCCTACAAGAAATATGCTGACCAAAAAAGGGCACCAGAATGGCAACTGAAAGTGGGAGAAAAGGTTTATTTGTCTACAAAGTTCCTAAGGACTTGGCAACCCTCGAAAAATCTGGGCCCAAAGTATGTGGGACCTTTTCTTATCACCAAATCAATGATGTAACGGTACAATTACAGTTACCGAAAAATCTGAGGAAAATCCATCCAGTTTTTCATTGCAGCTTGTTGAAGCCAATGAAGAACTCAGAGTGTTGTCATCCAGAACAACCTACACCAGTCCCAGTGATGATTGATGGGGAATAGCATTTTGAGGTGCAAGACATACTGGATTCCAGATGTCATCGTGGAGTGCTGCAATACTTGATACAGTGGAAACATTTCCCTAAAGCTCATAGTGAATGGGTAAACAGCCACCATGTGCAAGCACCCCAATTAGTGAAAAAATTTCATGATAAGTTCCCAGCAAAACCGAAGTAGGGGAACTCTAGAAGGACAGGAAAGGAAGGCATGGGATATCTAAAATGTGAAACTTAAGGTGTGTTTCAAATGTATGTATTCTCTCGGTAAAATCTTTGGGTTTGGGAGATTTGTTTTAAGGGGGTGGTATGTCAGGATGGAGCATCCTGCCAGAGTAGTTATGGGGGGTAGTAGTAGTCTGGCATGCCTGCAGGGTCATTAGGAATGTTGATTAGGATTGTTTAGTGAATGGCCTGACACCAAGGTCCACCCGAATGGCACTGTCAGCTTGTTAGTGAAGGATTTGTGGCTGGGAAGTATGGAAACGGTGAGAGCATAGGGAGGGGCTGTCACGGAGTACAAAGGTGGAGGATGTAAATACCGTTTGGCACAGGCTGTTCTCATTCTAGTCTTTTCATTGGAAATGATCACTTGCTTTAATAAAGAACTCTTTCATATCCTTGATGGCTTGTAATAAGAGTCTCTGAATTAATAGCTAAAGGATCAGGACCATCACATTAAGTAAAATTCATTAAGTTGCTTAAAAGTAGAGTGAAAAAAAATAAGGTAGAATAAGTATGGCAAGAAGGTTATCCTTTAGAGAAAAAAACTACATTCCATCAGGAAGTTTACTGCACTTAAGTCCACTGAAACTCTAAATTATGCCTAGGTTCTCTGTACTTATATGTGACAAGCCCCTATTTTTTGGTCTGACATAAGAGGGCCCCCTTAAAGAACATATGCAGAGAGGCCTAATAGAGAGAATTCGTGTTCTTTGTTTCCCAAAAAGATTTTTCTACAATCTGTTTTATACAGTGGCACAGCTGGTGAAAAATAGTTAGTGTCCTTATCATTCCACCATTGGGTTGTTAGGAAGGTAAATTCAGCCCTTAAATAACTTTCTGCTTTGCTGTTTAGACTCAGACCTCAAGAGAGAGCATTTGTCTTGACTGGGCAAAGCAACAATCAGTTCCCGCAGATTTAGGCTTTCACTTTTCCTCCATATTCTATAAATCTAGTATAGTGCTCAGAAAAAAAATTCTCTCAAACCATCCATTCTATAATGTACTGAATGTACTAACATGTACTGAAACCAAGTTCTTACCCAAACAGATAGTAAGTAACTTGCTCAGTCAGGCTGACTGCACTTATTTGATTTGGAACTCTTTGTGTGTGATGCTTGTTTTTCTTCTTTTCCTATATTTCCCTTTCCCAATTAATTCTTTTTTTTTAAATCTAAAGATTTGGTTTCATTTGTGAAATAACAAAATTCCTTATTAAAATCTTCCCCATCTGCAAGACTACGTGGTTGCCCAGCCACTCCTTGAGTTTCAGGATTGGCCCATGGTTTGAAGATCCCAAGCACTTATTTCCTTCTTTCTGTTGTTCCTAGAGCTGGACTGAAAAGAAAAGTAAAAAGTAAACATAAAAAGGGTAGGAATTCCCCCACTAGACAAAATTGGGAGGGTTAGGAAGTTCAGCCTGACTGGTGACATCTCATCATAAGTATTTTTTATTGTGAATGCATGGGAAAAGAGCTCTACCGGTGAGGTTTTACATTACCACTCCTCATAGCATGTAAAACTAAATTCTTCCTAGATTCTCCTGTACATATGTAAAGAACCAAGCTAGCTAACATCTCAACCCTATAAGAGTATGAACTGCTGAATTAGAAATCCTGCCTTTATATAATCAAATCATTCTAATGATCCACTTAACCACTACACATTTCCCTCTCTGACGTAACATCAAAGGTAAAGACTGTTCAATTATAACCAGGGATAGAGGAAATGCTTTTTTAAAAAAATCCAGTACTATAATGTTGGCTGAGAAGGTACTAAAGTTAGATGGGTTCAGGAAAGATTTTAATGATGACAGCTCCATAGACATGCTAATGGGTGAAAAAAACTCTCATCCACTTAACAAAGACAATAGAGGAAAGCACATTCTAATGTATCAAAGAAACAACAAACACACAAAACCCCATTTATTAAATCCTGCCCATTGTGACCTTTCTGCGATGTGCTATTGACAATTCCGTTAACATTTTTTTAAAATGTAATTCACTTGCCCAAGATATGACAGAAGGGAAGATGAGTTCATCTCAATTGTAAAATTTTTCACTTTAATGCCTCTTGGAATTAATTGATCACACAGGCTTCACATCAAATATAATAAACAGGTTAGTAATTGATTAGAGCCTCAGGGGAACAATGGGATGTGGCTGGCTAGTAAAAAGGAAGCAACTTATAAAAATGTTAGGAATTTAAGATTTGATGGGGTGTCTGCACTAGCTATCTCAAAAGGCATGTTAATAAAGAAATGGTCTCCAGGGCTTAAATTAAATATTCAGATTTTATGAGCAATGTCAGTCAGTGAAAGTATGTCACATTATCTGATGTAACTGGAAGTCTTGGGCTAGCTTTCCATCTTCTCGCACAAGGAGATAAGTCACTCTGCAAGCCCCTGTTGTGTGAGTTGGTGAGAATGCATTATAGCTCAGCATGGGCTTCTTTGTTTTCTGTTCCAGCTTTCAGTACGGTTGGGAGCTGTTAAGCCTGAAAGGCAGGTTCACGTGGTGAGGGGAAACTATTCTAAATCTTGTGCTTGTTGAGCGTATAGAGCACCAAAGCCAAGTGGGCCTCAGTGTTACTCTGCACTCAATGTGGAAAACAGCGTGAGGGAACCAGAATGGCATCTTTCTATTTGTATGTCCAGGACCCATTCATTTCAAGATCTTGTATTTACAAAGGTTTTTCCTGTAACACCAAGTGACAGTTTACTTTGGAAATGGTGGCCTTCTGGGTAGGGCCAAAGTATATTTTCTAGCTATTTCTTGTCTTGGATATTCTGTGTCACTGTGCTTAGGAAGCTAAAGCAGAAGCATTAATCATAAATGTATCTGCATATTATAGTCTGGGGTCCTTGCTAATGCCACCTATTCCTTTTCAGCAGATCCTAAATGTCTCTTCTGGATTGCTTGTTGAGTTGATCAACTAAATTATGGCTTAGGACCAGGTTACTTATGGGACCGTCTCTCCCCAATTGTTTCTACCCATCCTACCCGATTTGGCAGGAAGGGCATGCTCCGGGTACTGTCAGCTAGGGAGTGTCAGCTGGCGGGGCCCAGGAGGAGAGCCTTTTCTGCGGTGACGCCCACCCTTTGGAACATCATCTCCCCAAGATTTGATTGGCCCCATCGCTGTTGGCCCCATCCCTTTTGTAAAGCCATGAAAACCTGGCTTTGTGCCCAAGCCTGGGGCCCTGGGTGTGGGTTACAGCCCGTCTCCTGGTTGTATGGTCAATTAGTTAGATTATGCCTGGCTGCTATGTGGGGTTTTTTTGTTTGTTTTTTTATATTGTGTATTTTATGCATTTGTTTTATTGTAAGCCACCTAGAGTCACATCAAAGTGAGATGGGCAGCTATATACATTGAATAAATAAATAAACTCTAGTTCTGTGCTCTCTTCTTGTGAATTAAGGCCATCTCATAAGTTCCTCAGTAATAAACAAAACTCGCTTTATAATATAAGTATAAAATAATTGTTGAATGTTATCTCATTTAAAAATATGCGTAACTGTTGTTTATCAAATTGTTCTCAAAGCGCTGACAATTAAAAAAACAGTATAACAACATATTATAACAACAACTGTAATTAAAATAGCAAAGGTGTGTTATGAAAGGAGGAGAATATAAAACCAAATTCAATTGATGCTTTTAAAGTCTTAAGTAAAGAAACCAGAACTTCACATGGAGGGGGGGAGGAACCAAAAACCAAAACTAAGTTAATCCTGTAAGTTTTCTGGGGTGGGGGTGGGGAGATTAAAACCATGGGGAGTCACCTAAGAAATTATTCTCTCCATCTGTTGCCACCAGAATGCATGAAAACTTATGGAAACACCTCATTCCACTGATCTTAGTGCATAATGACATAGATAGGGAAAAGTGCTTAAATCCTGGGCTATTTAAATACCTATACTTCAGTTGCACCCAGAAATGAACTAATAAATAATAACCTTCACTTGTTGCTCGGGTATCTTTCTTGGAGCCAGCCCCAATTGGCCAACTAGCCATTATATTCAAATGCCTCCAAGATGTCTTCCTAGACAAAGTTACATAAACTATAGTGTAATATTTTACTCTTAAAATAGCCAGATCATGCATAAGTCTGTCTCTTGGGATGGCTCAAAATCACAATGATAATTTCAAAGCCAGTTCACTTGTTTCACAATAAATAATTTCATTTCTTCAACATTTTAGGGAAATGGAGGAAAGGCTGTGTGTCCTGGACCGTGCTTGCCCTTGTCTTTGCGGATCAAGGTCCCGACCATATAAGTTGGGGCACCAACAATGATAATAATATTCTCCTGTTTATTTATTTTATTTATTTTTGTCTCTAATGTTTTTTTCTGCTTTTCTCAATTTTACTGCAAACTTCCGTCCTCTGGTGTGGCTACCAGTTTCTCTCTTTTTTAGAAGCTGAAAATTATGGTGTAACCCTACCTTGACCTCACCTTCTCTTCCTTGTTGCCTTGGTGGAAGGCCTTCAGGAGCCTTGCCATCACTGTTCTGTCACACTCCAAAAATAAATATTCAGTTTCTTGAAAAGAAATGGGAGTGGCTGAAGAAGGCTTGTTAAACATACAAAGGGATGTGGTGTTGTTCCATTCATCTGCATTTGTTCATCTGACATATTACCAAAAGTGTTTAAGGAAAACTTTGCAAAAATTGAAAGAAACTTCATTTAAAATTAATCAAAAAGTTTAAAATGTGTTCGATATAAATGTATGTATGTATGTATGTATGTATGTATGTATGTATAATTTTTACTAAAGAAGTTTTTCCACAGAGTAAAAACAATACAAATTTTAAGTTAAAGATAAGAGAAATAGAGAAAGGTAATATAAAAGTGAAAAAGAATTAAAGTAAAAGTAATAGAGAGGAGAGCCAGTTTGGTCTAGTGGTTAAGGCAATGGGCTAGAAACCAGGAGGCTGAGAGTTCTAGTCCCGCCTTAGGCATGAAAGCCGGCTGGGTGACCTTGGGCCAGTCACTGTCCCTCAGCCCAACTCACCTCACAGGGTGGTTGTTGTGGGGAAAATAGGAGGAGGAAGGTGTATTAGGTATGTTCACCACCTTGAGTTATTTATAAAAAAATAATAAAGGCGGGATAAAAATTAAATAAATAAATAAATAAATAGAAAAGAAGGAAAAAGGAAAAAAAAGAATAATAAAGAAGTGGCTTCCAATCTTCTTAATAGCAGTTGTAAGTACATTTATATTTTACCCTCTAAGGTTACATCAAACTTTCCTTCTTTCCACAATCCACCCTTCCTAATCAAATCCATAAATCGTCAGTTCATTTTTTTCTTTTTTCAGCAAAAAATCCATAAGGGGTTTGTAGTCACTAATAAATGTAGTAATTAATATTTCTCTAAGCAAACAAGTAAATTTTGCCATCTCTGCTAGTTTCGTCATATTCACCAACCATTCCTCCATTGTGGGTATTTCAGAATCTTGCCATTTTTGTGCATATAGTTGTCTCCCAGCAGTGATCATATATAAAAGTAATCTGTGGAGTCCTTGGTGCTCTCTGAGCCTTGTTGTTTTCTTGCAGATGTTTCATTGCCAGGCTAGGCAACATCTTCAGTGCGAAAAGGGAGTGGGACTTGCTCTCTGTTTATATACCATGGCTTGACCTGTTTGTGTTGGTGGAGGTGTTGTTCTCTCCTTAGGAGTTCCTTGATTGGGCTGTTGTTTGCTGCTTGGTTGATTGACTGAGTTAATAGTTAATAGTTCCTTGATTGGCACTCAGACAAAGCAGCCATCAACAGACACATAGAGGTAAACAACATTTACATACCATTCAGAAGAGACAATAGAAAAGCCAGAAGACCAGAACACCTCCTTGCCAGCAATCAACAACCAGATAGGCAAGGATTAACACCAAGATTAGCACCAGAGGAGCAATCAAACAACACAATAGACCCTAATCAAGGAACTATTAACTCAGTCAATCAACCAAGCAGGAAACAACAGCCCAATCAAGGAACTACCAAGGAGAGTACAACAGCCCCACCAACACAGGCAGGACAAGCCAAGGTACAGTATATAAACAGAGAGCAAGTCCCACTCGCTTTTCACACTGAAGATGTTGCCTAGCCTGGCAATGAGACATCTGCAAGAAAACAACAAGGCTCAGAGAGCACCAAGGACTCCACAGTTCAACCCTGAGCTACAAATATTCTCTTCCATTGATAAAAGTAATCTTCCATGGCTTTTTTCTAGTTTTCTGTCCATTAATCCCAACAAAAAAAAAATTCTGCTTTCAGTTGAATCTTAGTCTTTAAAATTCTTTGTATCAGTATATGTATTTGAACCCAAAATTTTCTGGCTTTTTTACAAGTCCACCAAGCATAATAAAATGACCCTTCATGTTGTCCACATTTCCAACATAATTTTGAGGTAACTTTGTACATTCTAGATAATTTTTCTGGAGTCATATACCAATGGTACATCATTTTATAAAAAAATCTCTTTTAGATTATAACATAATGTGAATTTCAGTCCTTTAAACCACATGTTTTCCCACTGTTCCAACAATATGTTATGTCCAAAATTCTTAGCCCATTTTATCATACACTCTTTCACTTTTTCATCCTCCATTTCAAATTTCACAAGAGTTTATACATTTTGACAGTTACATGTTCATCATTTGTACATAATTCAAGTTCAAATTCTGTCCTCTGTTGCTCAATTTCAAATGTCCTGTTATCTACCTTGAATCTTTCTCTTAATTGTGCATATGAAAACCATTGAAAACTAAATCCCTCTGCAGCCAGTTGTTCTCTTGATTTCATCTTATATTCTCCATGCTCTTGTTCTAACAACTCTTGATAAATTAACTATTTTTCTTTACTTGCTGTTTCTTTCCTGTAAAAATGTTTCTTGTGCTGAGACCCATAAAGGCATTTTCAGGCACGATCTGGGTTTATATAGCTTCCATATTCTCAATAGGGCACTTCTAACATCATGGTTTTTGAAATCTACTTTAACCTTAACTTAGATCGTGCTCTTCTAATTCTAAAATTTTTTTATTTCTCAGCAGCACCCACTCTTTCATCCAAACCAAACAGCAGGCTGCAAAATACAATTTTAAATCAGGCAATCACAGTCCTCTCAATATACCTGTTTTTTATGCATGGAGGAGTGGACAGTCAGAGATTAAGGGTCTATCCGTGCATGTGGCTGGTCTCAGCCCCAGAATGGTCCATTAGTTCCCAGCTGGCATCCCATCTGCCTGATATCCCCAACCATACCTAATCTATGAGGGTGGCTTCTCCCACTGCAGTTTTCTGTAAACCTAAATGCTCTAAATTCTTGGGATACCAATCAGAGGTCCAAAGGTTTCAAAACACCTTCTTTCCTGAAGAATGGCCCTTCTGAGTTGTGATCAACTAGGTCATTCTTTGGATTCTGAGGTAAGACCCCGTGAGTTCATTTTTTTTCAAATTTACCAATTTTCTCCCCAGCTTTGCAAGTCCTTGCTTTGTTTCCAACTTTTGTTGTTCTTCAGTCGTTTAGTCGTGTCCGACTCTTCATGACCTCATGGAGCATAGCACACCAGGCCTTCCTGTCCTCCACTGTCACCCGGAGTTTACTCAAATTCATGTTCATTACATCGGTGATGCTATCTAACCATCTCATCCTCTGCCGTCCCCTTCTCCTTTTGCCTTCAGTCTTTCCCAGCATCAGGGTCTTTTCCAGTGAGTCCTCTCTTCGCATTAGGTGGCCAAAGTATTTGAGCTTCAGCTTCAGTATCTGTCCTTCCAATGAGCAGTCAGGGTTGATTTCCTTTAGGATTGACTGATTTGACCTCCTTGCAGTCCAAGGGACTCTCAAGAGTCTTCTCCAGCACCACAGTTCAAAAGCATCAATTCTTCGGCGCTCAGCCTTCCTTATGGTCCAACTCTCACAGCCATACATTACTACTGGGAAAACCATAGCTTTAACTATACGGACCTTTGTCGGCAAGGTGATGTCTCTGCTTTTTAATATGCTGTCTAGGTTTGCCATAGCTTTCCTCCCAAGGAGCAAGCGTGTTTTAATTTCATGGCTGCAGTCACCATCTGCGGTGATCTTGGAGCCCAAGAAAATAAAATCTGTCACTGCTTCCATTTCTTCCCCTTCTATTGGCCAGGAAGAGATGGGACCAGATGCCATGATCTGGGTTTTTTTAATGTTGAGTTTCAAGCCAGCTTTTGCACTCTCCTCTTTCACCCTCATCAAGAGGCTCTTTAGTTCCTCTTCACTTCTGCCATTAGGGTGGTATCGTCTGCATATCTGAGGTTGTTGATATTTCTCCCGGCAATCTTAACTCCGGCTTGTGATTCATCCAGTCCGGCATTTCTCATGATGTACTCTGCATATAAGGGGGCGTGGTGGCTCAGCGGGTAAGACGCCAGGCTTGCCGATGGAAGGTGGCAAGTTCGGAGGTTCGAATCCCTAGCCCTGCGTGCGGAGTGAGCTCCCGCACTTGCCCCAGCTCTTGCCAACCTAGCAATTCAAAAGCATGCAAATGCAAGTAGATAAATAGGTACCACTTCGGTGGGAAGGTAACAGCGTTCCGTGCGTGTCATGCTGGCCACATGACCGTGGAAGCGTCTTCGGACAACGCTGGCTCTTTGGCTAACAAACGGAGATGAGCACCGGCCCCTAGAGTCGGACACGACTGCACAAATGTGCGGGGGGAACCTTTACCTTTTTACTCTGCATATAAGTTAAATAAGCACGGTGATAATATACAGCCTTGTCGTACTCCTTTCCCAATTTTGAACCAATCAGTTGTTCCATGTCCGGTTCTAACTGTTGCTTCTTGACCCGCATACAGGTTTCTCAGGAGACAGGTAAGGTGGTCTGGTACTCCCATCTCTTTAAGAATTTGCCACAGTTTGTTGTGATCCAAAAAAAAAATTGTTTCCAACTTATACAGGGTTAATTCACAACACTGGTACAATGGCAGTCTGTTATTCCATTCTTCCAGAATCTATATATTGATCTTGCTTTTCCTCCCCATTCTTTTCCCTTTCAAAGAGTGGTTATAAAACACTAAGCCAGGTTCCAGAGACTCCAAGCCTCTCAGGTTGCTTTAATTCAAAGGGCCTGTGCTGCACTTAGAGCAGGCAAACAAATGAACTGCATATGATGGGAGGGGGGGGAAGCAGTAAGAAGGGAACCACTAGTGTTTATCTTCTTTTTGTGGAAGGAGTGGCTATGTGGGTGCACACTATCTAATCTTGCTCATTTTTTTCCCCAAAGGAAACCCCTTTTTCAATAGTTTTAACTGCTAACGGTGCAGGAATGAATTCACCCTTTCTCAGAAAGGAAATGAAGTGACCCACAGAGGAAGGGATGGAAGTTCCATGGATTGATCAGTTTTGGATTAGTCAAGATCTCACTGGGATCAGTCCACTGGTCTGGATGAAACATAAGAAGATACAGCTCAATATAATAGCAATTGTATAGACAGATCATTTCTAACGTTATTAATTTTTTAAGTGCCCACAGTTGGGGACAGGGAAACATTTGGAGACATTTGTGCAGAACGGGCCTCTGAGGCTCCACCAAGACAATTGCTGAAGAAACATGTGATTAAATGAAACAAAGTGTTGGGAACAAGCTGCACAATTCAGTATATAATGGCTGCTCTGATCAATCAGCATCCCCAAATTATGAACATAAGCTTTTAGTTAGCCCCTACTCCAGTCAGATGAAGTACCTACCACTAGGATATCCCATTTCAAAACAAAGGGTTCAATTGATTAGCCATTGCATATTGCAAAACAAATTGCAATTACGAGGGGAGACTTTAATCATAGTTTGATTAAAACTAAAGGAGGGGGCCTTTAATCACAGTCTGATACAAATTTCTCTCCACATCTATTATCAGCTGTGGCCGGAAAAAAAATCCATTGGTGTCAATCTCATTTCAACAGCATATCCTATAGTTGGAATTTGGGGCATATCTGGAATTTTAGGAGCATGCTGGGGAGACCATGGCCACCATGGCAGGGAGGGGCTTGCCCACTCACATATGATTAACTGTCACAAAACAAAAAAATCAGGTAGACCTCTGAACCTGAGCGGGTGCCAAGGGAGAGGTCCATAATCACAGGAGTGCCCACAGGTTCCAGCTTGAAAGAGCCAGTTTGGTCTAGTGGTTAAGGCAACAGGCTAGATACCAGGCGTCTGTGAGTTCTAGTCCCGCCTTAGGCATGAAAGCCGGCTGGGTGACCTTGGGCCAGTCACTCTCTCTCTCTCAGCCCAACTCACCTCACAGGGTTGTTGTTGTGGGGAAAATAGGAGGAGGAAGGAGTATTAGGTATGTTTGCTGCCTTGAGTTATTTATAAAAATAATAAAGGCGGGATAGTAAATAAATAAATAAATAAATAAATAAACCCTCAGCTTTACTCCATGTCATTATGACCTTAGAAGATCAAAATTGCTGAACCCCAAATCTGGGATTAGCATTTTAAAGTTACTCTTGATATTGTCAAGTCTAGGAAAAAACAGAGACTTGAAGCCAAATTCTTCTCTTTCCATGGAGTCCTTGGTGTTCTCTGAGCTGAGTTGTCTTCCTGAAGATGTTTCGTTACCTGACTAGGTAACATCTTCAGTGCTAGAAGGGAGTGGGGTTTGCTCTTCATTTATATACAGTAGCTTGCCCTGTCAGTATTGTGGGGGTGCTGTTTTCTCCTTGGAAGGTCCTTGATTAGGCTGTCATTTTCTGCTTGATTGTTTGTCTGAGTTGGTAGCTCTTTGATTATGGTATTGTTTACTGCTTGATTGTTTGTCTGGTGTTAATCCTGGTGTTGATCTTCTCTCTCCCCGCTTTCTGTTCCTGGCAACAATAATAATCTCATCAGCACCTGGAGCAGTGGGAGGAATCACCAAGAAAGAAATTAAATTTGTAGTGTGGTGGGGAGGAAAGTTGAGCTGGCAGACTTCCTAGCATGGCAATGCACAGGCTCATGGAAGTTCACACTGGTCTGTTTTAGAAACTAGAGTTGACATGTTCCAACTCCAGTATTATTCACTGGGGAAGTCTGGACATGGATTTCCAGTCACTTTGTCCCTTGCAGTTTTGATGAGTGAATGAATTAATCTGGGTTAACCTACAATAGGATGGTGTGTATAAGAATAAAAGTTTAGAGAGGATGAAATAAATTTCAGTCCAAAAGTGTCTGACTTTGGCAAGGACTGGCACCTTGTGATAATGGCAAGGCCAACCCCAGAAAGAAAAGAGGAAACAAGTGCTTTTTCAATTTCAGGCTGTCCTTGAATGGAAGATATACTGCTTGTCACAGAGACATTTTTACATATTCAAAGAAGCAGAACCAAGGGCTGAGATGATCAATGGGCAGGTCAAAGGAAGAAGGCTGCTGACATTGTAGCTATGTTTGATTTTACAAGCAGATTTGCCAAATGGGGAGAAGGCCTCCCAAGGAGGCTCCAAATATCTTTTAAAAGAGCCAGTGATTTCTTGCTTGGTTGTCTTCTCCAGCTGACATTCAGGTTGGTATGGCTAACAGGGTGAATGCTGTTCCTCTTAGGATTAGTAGCAGCTATGTATTATTTCAGGCCCGTATATCATCTCAGAGGGAATATGCAGGGGAAGGGAAAGTGGTGACCATAAGGCAAGAGTGGGGTAGTTGTTGTTGCCCTCTATGCTCTTTCCTGTGTCTCCTCCTTTTGTGAGTTTACTCAAGGGAAAGGGGAAGTTGGAAGGGAAGGGAAGGGAAGGGAAGGGACAATATAGCATTAAAGGCCAAAGATGCTCATTCTAAGAAAAGAAAAAAGCAATATAAAAATGCAACCGGGCAAATACAAATTATGGAGTGGGGCAGGCAGAGAGAGGATACCTTTGTCTTCAATCAGCAGCAGAACCACCACTGCCATCAACAGCACCCCACCCCCTGTGCCCCATATCTCCTATACTTTCCCCATTCAGTCTCAGTTATGGAAGAATGGGGCACAGACATTTCCTTTGAACAAATCCATATTGTAGCTGCTGAAGAGCTGTGGGAAGGGTGCATAATACTTTGTACTACTTTGGGGGGAAATTATATCATGCGTGCAGGGATCCATATTAAATGTTTTATACCTCCACTTATTTGACAGTCCCCAGGATGTACTGATATTTCCAGTTTGTTAGTGGATGACTCTGTTTATTTACTAGGAATTCGTACAATTTTTGCTTGGTTCCATTTTTTATAAGAACTTACCAAAATTCAGTTATTCATAAACGGATGGAAAAAAGCATGGATAGATCCAAATTTTAAGAAGTCTGGATGTGGAGAAACTGAAGCTGGCAGGAACATCCAACTCATCCGAGCACTTAATTCAAGAATCAACATCTGTGGCATTTCAAAATTATTTTAATAGCGTTATTATTTATTTAAAATGGCTGAAATAAATATACGAATATATGCTTCTATATTGTATGGTTATGGCTTACACAAAGTTGTTATGTTCTGTAAGAAGAAGCATCATGGCTTTTTTTCTTGTCGACTTTTCAGAATGCCTAGGCTTACTCTGAAAGGGACAAGAAGCCAAAAGCAATGCTGTTTTGAGCTGGATCACCCATTGCACCAAGCCATGGTTTGTTCTTCCATTGGCCGGGGTCCATACAACGTGTTACACTAAAATGAAACAAACCATATTTTGGCATGGTGTGACATTTACACTTGGCCTATGTATGCAGTATTGGCTTTTCCTCTTCCTTGGCAAACATCGGACTTTGCTTTCTGAACCAGGCAAGCCTTGAATAACGCCGGAGGAACTGTGCCCGATGAAAACAGCTTCAGCTTCAGCTTCTTATAATGAGGGGGAAATGGCTTGGTAACTTTTAGAAAGTCAACATTGCCTTATTATTACATTGCTTTACTATAACTAATGCATACATGTGCAAAGACAGAGGAAAGGGTATGGAAGGAAAGTCTCCAAAATGGCTGAGGAATGACGGGAGACACAAGCTTTTGTGAAAGCCTCAAATTAGATAAGAATGATGACAAATGGAGGTGCAGCTCCAGGGTCAGGCCCCTTTCAATAACAGGATCTCAGAGCTCTCAAATATTTGGTTTCTGTCAGTTACAGAGGAGGCTTCTGGTCTCTTGTGACTGAGGTTTTTCATCTCACTTTGCTGAAAGGATAAAGCAGAGAAGCTAAACAGGATAATTCCCACATTCTGCTGGGTGAGTCATTTCCCTTATGTGTTTCAAAAGCTGCCTTGACAGGCCAAGGGGAGCTTTGCTGACAAAGCAAAGGAAGTGCACTTTGGGGTGGGGGGGAAGGAAGGGGGTATTTTACAGGGTGGCTGGTTCAAACATGCGTCGTCATTACCAAAAACACCTGCGGTCCAGCTCAGGAACAGTCTGGCAAGTGTGGTTTGGCTGCCTGCGAGGACTTTGAACTATCCATCCCGGTAGTTGGGCAGAACCACTTTGAATGGCTTCCAGGCTGATGCGTGCCTGTCTTTTCATAATATGGAAAGAGGTGGTGACTGAATTAATGAAGCTGCTCAGCGAGATACGGGCTTCCATGGGAAAGAACTCTGGGGCAATCACAGAGAGGGAAAAGACCCAGGATCATTTTGCTGAGATCGGGCAAAAGGTCTGCTATGGTGCTGGGGTGGCAAGTTGCAGGTGCGCCCTTAACCCAAACCGGTGACAGCCAACCAAGCAATTACGATGGCTTCAATTAAGGGCACTGCACAAGGCTTTGCAAAAAGGCAGAGCCCTGTGGGGGCGCAAGCTGCTAAAACACAAAGAAGAAAACATTAGGTTTTTGTGCTTGCCAACCTTTTAAAGGCCCTGAAACCTGTGCCTGATTACCCTCCATGGCTTTCCCTCTCCGGTTTTTTTATTCATGCCATGTAGCCGCATTTCTAAGTTGCCATCTAAGTTGCCATTTGGGCATAAATTTGACCTGTGATGCATGAAAGGAACTCGAAGTGTGACTTACATGTCAGTACACTTGTTATGTGCCTCAAGCCATATCAGCTCAGGAAGCGATCTTGTCAGGTAGTATAACTAAAACAGGGTTGAATTAATTAATGCTTTCGAGGAGGGGAAAGTTTTAAAAGGAGAAGCCAGAGGCTATAGGAGATGTTCTCCATAATCCATGTAAAGGATTTCCAGGAGAATAATTTGTCAAAAACAGAGATAGCTTTTTAAAAAGCTTATATGTTCTACTGGACTACCTACAATGTTGCTCTATCAGTCCAGAAATCTGTCAACAGTAGATGGCAAATTTTGTAAATTTTTACAGGGAGTTCTATGCCTGGTTTGAAGGAGTCTCTAGATAAGGCAATGACATCAAGAAGTAACATCTTAAATGCTGAGAAATTAAAACAAACATGGTAAGGAAATGAGACATAGTACAGGAGGCAAATGGCATGAGAAAGCAGCACCAGCAGTTAAAGGAAAACTGCTTCTAAGTCAGGGGTGGGCAACGTCAGGCCCGCGGGCCGGATAAGGCCTGTGGGGCTCCCGCCTAAGGCCCGCGGGGCTCCTGCCCACAAAATCCTCCCCTTCCACACCATTGGCTCCCGCCCGCAAACCCTGCCCCCCAGTGCTTGTGATTGGCTCCCGCCCGCAAACTCCGGCCCCCGGTCCACGGAAATCCCAGAAACCCCGCCCCCCGGTCCCCGGTTATAAATATCCAAATGGCCCTGGGCAGAAAAAAGGTTCCCCACCCCTGTTCTAAGTAGTATCAGTACAGTGTAAAAGTTTGGCAAAAAGATAGTTTTCACATCTGCAGATGCTTTTGTTATATTGAATGTTCTATTTTCAGAGTGAACACTAGAACACTAGGGGCGTGGTGGCTCAGCGGGTAAGACGCCAGGCTTGTTGATCGGAAGATTGCAAGTTCGGAGGTTCGAATCCCTAGCCCCGCGTGACGGAGTGAGCTCCCGCACTAGCTCCAGCTCTTGCCAACCTAGCAATTCGAAAACATGCAAATGCAAGTAGATGAATAGGTACCATTTCGGTGGGTAGGTAACAGCGTTCCGCGTGCATCATGCCGGCCACATGACCATGGAAGCATCTTCGGACAATGCAGGCTCTTCGGCTAACAAACGGAGATGAGCACCGGCCCCTAGAGTCGGACACGACTGCACAAATGTGCGGGGGGATCCTTTACCTTTTTTTACTAGAATTAGAATTCTTCACAATCTTCATTTTAGGTTATGTACACACTTGCTAAGGCATATCCAAATCAATCCAAGCTTTGAGATTTTCTCATAACATAAGTAAGCTTTGTTTTAAATATGAACACAACTTAATTAATGTAGCTCTGAATCCAAGTGTGGTAGAAAAGAATCAGAGAGTATTCCCCAAGTTTACACCTGTGATTTTGTAGGAACATCATAACAATTAAGAGGAAATGGAAGTTTTAAACATTTTTAGTAGAATCATGTAATTCCTAGCCAACATGGCTGTAGGAACTCTTGGAATTATAATAGATCTGGAGAGCAAGAAGTTGGGGAAAACTGCCTTAGGTAACATTCTTTTCATTTCTTTCTTATTTGTGTCTTTGTGGTGTTAGAAGTCATATGCATATTTATAGTGCTACTGGAAAAATACAAACTAAGACCTAGTTGTCACTGAATGCCATTTTTACTTGGCCTTTCCTTGCAATAAGTCTCTTTGAGCTCAATGGAGCATACTTCTGACTTGACAAAGCTAGGACTGCACTTAATACAATTTGGCAGGAGTTTTGGGGTGGGGCTGGGGGTGGGATGATGAATCAACCTGTCACATTAGTCTTCATTGGCAGATTGGCTTCTGTAGTGGAATACTTTGATCATTGGATTTCATGTAGACTCACATGATTGTCCATGTCTCTTCTTACACCTTTCCCACCTGCTTTCTGTTTTACCAAAGTTGCTACTTATGTTACTTCTTGAAAGATCCAGTTTCTGCAAGCCTTGAGACCATAGAGTCCAATGGGACAGATGCTGGAAGGTCTGACACTGGCTCCTGTAGTCGAATGGTGACTGGGCTCAGACTTCCAAGAAACAGGCCCTTTTAAAGAAATCCTTTCTTCCTACAATACTCAGTGAATGTAGAACCTTTGCAGTTCAGAAGCAAGTATGTCTGTTGCTTTGCCTTCTGCCCAGAGAGGATTCTGTTGTCATTAGTGTGAACATTCCATTCAGAGATTGGTTTCCAAGGCAATTTTACCAAATCTCCAAATTGAGTCAGAGTTCTAAATAGAACTGAAAGTGTTGAATTGTGCCTCATTTGAGATTTAATTTGGAAGTCTGAATCAGCGTGATCCTTGTGATCAGTTGCCCAGACTTCAGTATTTTGGAGTGATAACTAAATCATATGGGTAGACAGAGAAATGTATATATTTCCAATTACACCTCCAATGTGTGATTCATCATTCTCATTTCTATTTTTTGCTTGACTCATTCTCACTTGATCCTTTTTCAATTTTTCATTCTTTTATTTTTCATAACATATGTATTATATTCCAATCGTGTTTAAAGACAATAACTTTTCATTTGTATTACTTTTTACTTTGCCTTTTCCATTGTCCATTTATGATGATGTCCACCTGCACATCATCCTTAATTAGTTTTTTTCTTACTATATTAAATTGTAAACAACATAGGTATATGTCTCTCCTGTTTACCTATCTTTTGTTCTTATAAGCAGAACTTGCCCTTGTTCCTATTTTGGGCCTATTGATAGGACAAATGGTGTTTATTTGTGTGTGTGTGTGTGTGTGTGTGTGTGTGTGTGTGTGTGTGTGGTGTGCATGTGTGGGTGTATGTAGTCTATTAGTGTCAGCCCTTCAAGGTAGGCCATGTCAGGAATCAGACACTGAAAAGACTATAGGTTTTTATGGTGCTGGATAATAGGAGAATGGAGCTCCCTTTTCCCATTTCAATTGTACCCATTTCAGAATTGGGTACAACTTGGCTGGACTACTTCCAGAGCCAAAGATTTGGCTGTGAAGTGATTTGGACAATCAGTGCGCTTCCTGCTTATGATCCCCAACTTACCATATATATATAACAAACTCATTTTGTTGATTAGTCAAACTGACCGTGTCAATAATAAATAAGATTAAAATATTAACAAGGCATAATCAGGGATACAATAGTAAAATAAAATAATAAAATAAGGTACATATATATGTGATCACAGTACAAAGAGACAATAATCAGATGAGAGAATCACCTTTACAGGCTACCCCAATTTGTTCAATATATTGGGATCTTAAAGCCCCAGCCCTCAGTATGAACGTAGCAATTCTATGTACAATACATATATTGGTGCCCTGGAGAAAATAAGACAATCTAAAATTCAGGTCCCAGTACACTGTTCTTTCCAATAATGGAGATAAATATTTAAGCCTGATGGATGCATATAGTTGACAGTTAAACAGGATATGAGAAATATTTTCAATATCAGGTGAACCGCATATACAAATTCTCTCATAATATGGGATGTTATGAAAGCGTCCATATTTGGCCATTGAATCCAGCAACTCAAACCTTGCTCTGGAAAAAGCCCTTCTTAAAGGTTGGGGCAAACTCATAGAGAGGTATTTCTCAGATTGAAAATTTGTTTTGTTAGTAGCCAGCCACTTTAAAGATCTATTTTTGGCTAAAAGCTCCAAGTCAGTTTGGACACTTATGTCCATAACTCTCTGCATAAAATTTTTCCTTGCTTGGGGGGCCCTGGATAGTAAGTGCTGCATAGAGAGCCCACAATGTGAAATAACATCATAGAGTTGACAGGCCCATGTATTAGACTGTGTCATGCTTAGCTGTTCAGTTAGGCAGATTCTAGGGAGTCTGTTGGGGTCCATTGTTTGAGTCTTCAGCCAGTATGAAAAAACTTTGATCATTAGATAACTGTTTAGAGGATAAAAGCCTAATTCCGCTCTGATTGCTGAGGCAGACGTTTTCCTATCAGTTCCTAAAATGTGCCTCAGGAAGCAGTGGGGTAGCTTTGCTTAAACCCCATAATTCAGCTCCATAAGTCATCATCGGAATTATTTTGGCCCTAAAGACTTTCAAGATAGGTGTCAAAGTGCATGGTTTGTTGTGGTAGAATAGTTTGTATAACCTTTTAGTACTTGCTTCGGCCCTTGCCGCACCTCTCCAGAATGATTCATCCACAATCCAGTGTTAGAGAAAGTCACCCCTAAACAGGTATAAGAATTCACTTGTTCAATGGATTCTCCATTTATTTGCCAAATGTATTTCACATTTTTTTTACTGAATACCAGCATTTTAAAAAGGTAAAGGATGCCCCCGCACATTTGTGCAGTTGTGTCCGACTCTAGGGGCCGGTGCTCATCTCCGTTTGTTAGCTGAAGAGCCAGTGTTGTCCGAAGACGCTTCTACAGTCATGTGGCCGCATGACGCGCGCGGAACGCTGTTACCTACCCACCGAAGTGGTGCCTATTAATCTACTTGCATTTGCATGCTTTCGAATTGCTAGGTTGGCAAGAGCTGGGACGAGTGTGGGAGCTCACTCCGCACGCAGGGCTAGGGATTCGAACCTCCGAACTTGCGATCTTCCGATCGACAAGCCTGGCATCTTACCCGCTGAGCCACCACGCCCCCTTGAGCCACCATGCCCCCTAAAGTGCACCAGCACTTTAGATTTACTTTTATTAATAATTAGAGTATTAAGGGTGCTATAGGAACTTAGCTTTTGCAGCAATTTTCTCAAGCCAATTTGAGAATGGGCTAATAAAACCATATCGTCCACATAGAATATTAATAAATCTATTAAAGATTTTGGGCATATCTGTATTTGCCACATGCAGAAAACCTGGTAAGTCATTAAACATAAAACATATCAAAACATAAAACATATCAAAACATAAAACATATCAAACTTGTCTCTTGAAACACATATATAATCTAAAACACTACTAGAATTACCTGAATAATAAGTAAAAGGATATATGAAACCAGGATCTCTACCACCTAAAATGTGTAAATCACAATTATAAATCATAGAGACCAGTTGTGAACCTGCAGTATTTTATTTTATTTTTTGGTCTCTAGAATGCCAAGGAGGAACAGATAGTAAATAATCCTTGGGTATATCACCCGAGTAGACAAAATTTTGTAGAGAAGTCCCCACCCTGGCATTAAAGTTACCTACCAAAACTATAATAGCTTTTGGACATTTTACCTTTAGCTTTAAAATTGTCACTTCCAAATTTGTCCATATATTTGGTGAATAGTAAGGAGAAGAGTGAGGTAGAAGATAAACATTCAACAGTACCAATTCAAAAAAGTCATCGGAAAATTTAACAATTAGGTGAGAAGATGAAACGTCACTGAGAATCAGTTCCTGGCCTTGCCAGCCCAGCTCTGCCTTGGCTAAAATTGCCAGACCTCCAGAAGCCCTCCCTTTGGTCATAAATTTAGTCACAGGCATATACCATGAACTAAAGCCTGGTAGATGGATCTGCTCTTCATCCAGAGGCAACCAGGTCTCCTGAAGGCCTATGAGATCAAAATTTATCAAAAATTCCACCAGGTCCCCATCCAAAACTCTGGCTTTCCATCCAGCAATATTCCAAGACAATAGCCGAAAATGATCTGCATACTTGTCATTTGAGGATATAGGGAAAGAATTCATATGTACTTGGGATGGGGCACATATGTTTTCCAGTCATTTCACATAAGTAATGTTCACTAGCATTCCATCAGGATCAAAAAAGACACATTGATTTATTATGTGCCTGCCTTCTCTTTTGCCGAGTTGCCAGTTGGACTCCAAATGATTTTGACGGCCATCGGCCTGTGGCAAAGATACATTTGTAGGTTGACCCATCGAAGTAGTAACGGAAACCAGGGAAGGAATCAACGGACAGGAGGTATCCTCCTTTGAACACTGTTCAACTCCTACTCCTGGGCTTTCTTCTATTTGTTGTTCCACCGTAATTAGGCAACAGCTCAGTTCCCCTTGCTTATTCGTCTCTATTATAGTACTATCACTCACTGCATCTGTATGAAAAAGAGTTTTATCAGGGTTCTCAAAAATGGCATTTTTTATGTCAGCAGTCAGAGTAACAAGATCTATTAAGGGTTTCGCAGCCTTACGTGTGGTTTCTAGAAGATCTTTCAGGTCAACTAACCTATTAATAATGCCCACTTGTTCAGAGTCTGGCAAGGTACGGAAGGAGTTAATCAAGCTTGAGTCCAATAACTCTACTGATGAGTAGGAGGTATAAAGTGATTTTTTTCCAGGTTGCCACTTCTCAAGGACAGAGGGGAGATAACATCCTTGGAAATAGCAGCTTTAAAGTCGCTGCAATTAGGCTTGGAGGAAATAGCACTCTTTTTGCCAGAACAAGTTATTAGGGGTCTGACTCCCTCCTTAGTAAACACACGGATGGGGTAAATCTCAGATCTACTCAAGAAAGGCTTCACTTTAAACTTACCATTCAGCACAGTGCATAGTCCTAAGCTTGGAACCTGGCAGGTAGTTAAGGTCAAGGAGCATAGGCGGGTGTTCAGGTAACCAACTGAACTCAAGAAGAACTTGGTAGGATGGCCCACTTTAGAACAATAGTGTGCTTTATAAGGGTGCCAAGTTCTTGCTTTGAAGATGTTAGTCTGAAGTTTGGTGACATCATTTAACTGAATATGCCGTTCCAGAGTTTCTGAATATATGCTTGCATATAGTACATCTAGAACTGAGTACTTTAAAACCCCAAATTGATTGACCGATTGATTGATTGATTGATTGATTGATTATGTGCCATCAAGTTGTTTTCAACTCCTAGCGACCACATAGATAGATTTTCTCCATGATGATCTATCCTAACCTGGTATTTCAGGCCTTCCAACTGTAACCACCACTCATCACCACTGTAACTGAGTCCATCCACCTTGCTGTTGGTCATCCTCTTCTTCTCTTTCCTTCCACCTTTGCCTGCATTAGAGCCTTCTCCAGAGAGCTAGGTCTTCACATAATGTGCCTCGAGTGAGAAATCTGGGTTGATTTGTTCAATGATCCATTGGTTTGTTTTCTAGGCTGTCCATGGTATTCTCAGGAGTCTTCTCCTACCCCAAAGTTCAAAGGCATCAACTCTTCCTATCCTGCTTCTTCAAAGTCCAACTCTCACTTCCGTAGAGTGTCACAGGGAATACCATGGCTTACACAATTCTGATATTGTAGGTATAGACACATCACAGCATTTGAATATCTTTTCCAAGGCCTTCATGCTAGTCTGCAGCATATTTCTTGACTGCTTGTTTCTATACTGTTGATAGTTGATCCTAAAAGGCAGAAGCTATCTACCACTTCAATATCTTTATTGTCAGTTCTAAGTCTGGTTGTTCTACTGTTGTCATTAGTTTGGTCTTCTTTATATTTAATTTTAGTCCCATTTTTTTTACTGTGCTCCTTTTATTACTAGAAGTTACAGATCCTTTGCATTTTCAGCTATCAGGGTAGTGTCATCAGCATGGCGTAGGTTATTGAAATTTCTTCCTCCAATTTTAAAATTACACACAGGATAAGTGTCTGCAATACTTTTGCCAATTGTTTTAGCTACTTATTTATTTATTAACATATTTCTATCCTGCTTTTCTACTGAAAAGAACACAAAATAACTAACTGGAATAATTAAGATTAAAACAATATGATTAAAATATCTGATCACAAAACAAGAACCATTAAAACTGCAGCAAAAGCAAGGGCAGGGAAGGGGGGAAGAATTCTCCTTCTGTTTAAAAACTAAAAAAGTTGGTGCCCGAGGGTCTTCAGAGGGTAATGAGTCTCACAGAGTGGGAGAGTCCTATGGATCCCAACTTGGTCTTATGGTGGGTAGGGGACACTCAGCAAGAAGCTTCTCTATCAGTCCATTTTCTTGTATGGTCAAAGACCCATTACGGAATACAAAAACTAATCAAAGGTCTTTTCCAACGAAGTATGATACAATCACCCTTAAAAAATAAAACAAGGAAAATAACTGCACAACGTATTTTGTAAATGGTGGGGAAGATTAAAACCATTCAAACTCTAAATAAATTTACAAGGAGGAAAGCAAAAGGGGAGGAGGGTAAAAATTCCCTGGAGCCCAAGCATCCAAAACTGTAAAAGCAAGCTCTTCTTATAGACCAAGTGTGGGAGTATTTGGGCTATTTAATTAGCTCAAATGAATATTAATGTTCTCCTTCCCCACAGTGGAAAAGGAGGGGAGCCAGCCTGTTTACGTGGGTAGCTCGTATTGAAGAATGGCATCCTCATCATCCTCATCACCCTCATCATCATCAGTATTAATATTCTAGCATTTCTGCTCAAAGGCTGAGCGGTCAAGCTGGAAATAAGTTCCTGGATTCATTTATCATTGTAGTTCTCCATGACCCGAACCTCTAGCTCAATAAGAGAGGATTGTGGCTTTCAGAATGTCTTGATTAGAAGAACTTGCTTTGTGCAAGTTGTAGAAATTCAGTAGCAGTAGTCATCAGGATGATGATGCTATATTTATAAAGACAAAAGGAGCAGGTGCAATGCCAATCCTGGCTGTTTCTAGTTCTCTTGAAATGCTGGCATTCAGCGTTTTCATGACAGAAACAAAACAAAGACAAGCAGGGCAACTACACAACTGTACAATTCTCCACAGATGTTTAAAAACAATTAAATGGTAGATGACCATGGAGGAAAGTGCAAATTAGGACAATCTGGTTACCGCAGAATAATTCAGTTACATACAGACTGTAATGAAGAAGCAGACAACCTGATTTGTCTTAAGTTCATTTGGACCAAATACACTGAAGCGACCCCAAGTCAAATACAGAAGATGGAAATTCATCTCACTTTCAGCGAAGACATTCATTTCAACGTATTAAGCACATAGAAGAGTGGGCTTTCACATTCATATATGGCATGCAAAAATATTCGCTGTTTGTTCTTATTTCTTTAACACCGGAGTATAGGCTTCATACAGGTGCTCAAACATCCTTCTTTAAAAACCTCACGCTAAGACTAACACAGATTATGAGTATCTATTGATACTTTTAGTCCTTGCTTCCCACAATATGGAACCTGCAAGGCATATTTCCCATCCTCAGCTGTCCACCAACCTCAGTCATGATAAAGTCTTGCAATTAGTATGACAAGACTGCCTCAACAAGCAGGCAGCAAAGGCTTTTCACGTGATTGCCACCCTCTGATGGGTCACAGGGGCAGGTCAAGTTACATCAACCCCATTATCTGGCAGCTTAGCTTACATGAATTGTGCCACTTGAAAGTAGTTAAGCCATATGGTCACTTCCTGCATTTTTGAATATGAGAATCAGAGGCATTTTCTCCTCTGCTATCAATATTTTGCTTTGCCAGCATTAGTAAGTAACCAGCCAGTGTTAATTCCCCCGTGGAAAACAAATGCATTTTGTCCCTTCTCTCTCTAGAAATAAAATCTGTTTTCCATGTGAGCTGATCCATTTTGCATCTCTCAGTGATGCAGAACATTGCATGGCCTTGTTAGACACTGCTCATGAAAACATTGGAAGGACAGATACTGAAGCTGAAGCTCAAATACTTTGGCCACCTAATGCGAAGAGAGGACTCACTGGAAAAGACCCTGATGCTGGGAAAGACTGAAGGCAAAAGGAGAAGGGGACGGCAGAGGATGAGATGGTTAGATAGCATCACCGATGTAATGAACATGAATTTGAGTAAACTCCGGGTGACAGTGGAGGACAGGAAGGCCTGGCGTGCTATGGCCCATGAGGTCACGAAGAGTCGGACACGACTAAACGACTGAACAACAACAACATGAAAACAGCCTGGCTTTCTGTATCATCACCTCTTGATTTCTAGCAGGAGGAAGTGGCAGGCTTGGAATAAAGGATCACCTAGATCCAGCCCTTTCCCCCGTACTGTGCCCCGTGGGTTCAGGGGTTGAACCATCACGTGTCCTAGAACTCTATGTCTACAAGCAATTATCATATTCTGTGGTCAGTCTGCAGCTGGCTTTCCACCCGGGAAAGATGCCAAACCACACAGTACAAGCAGGGGGAAATTCTCAGTTGGCCAGCGATAGGACAAATATGGAACTTAAAGAGCCTCTTTATTTCTTCACTAAATACAGGTGAAGGCCAGAAAAGGCAATGAGCACACCAGCGTGGTTTCTCAGTCCAGGTTCTGCCTGCCACTTCCTTGGTGGTGGCCATGATATTTGTAGCCTGAGTGCTCAGCATTTTAAATGGCATTGATTTGCTGAAAGTGATGTCACACTATGAAATGCATTTTCTTATCTGCTGGTGTCAGCACTACAAGAAGAGAGAAACGGGGGAGACGGAAAGAATCTTTTAACTTCCATGGATGTAAATCACCCTGGTAGCCAAGCTATACATTGTGTCTCTGTTCCAATGAAAGGACTAAGTCGCAAAAAATGAATGAGAGACATAAAGTAGATAAGGCAATACTTTTTATTGAACCAGCGTCTGTTGGCAAGGGTGTATAATAATTTCTGATCTCACTTAATTCCCAGCTTCTCTCGGTATTCTTTCATGTAAACTGGAATGGCACTATATTGCTTTTTCACTGTGCAACAGGCGCTATCTAGTGGATGGTTCCACTGAAAACCTGAAAGGAGAAAAAAGAAGAAATATGAGACAAGACATTGGGGAAAGAGAAAGAGCGCTCAGGAGAAGAAAAGGGAGTTGGGGAGAGACTGGGAAGGCATTTTGGAGTACTATCAAATTGATTGTACAATTGTATTCCTCAGCCTGAGTTCCTTCAATGTTCTGTAACCAAGTTAAATGTGTTTCAAGGCCCTACCTTTCCATGTACTTGCTAAATACAGCTTGTCACTGATAAACCTTGTTTGCTTTTATGGTGTTAGTAATACAGTTTAGGGGGCGTGGTGGCTCAGCGGGTAAGATGCCAGGCTTAATTTTGGAGGTTCGAATCCCTAGCCCCATGTGATGGAGTGAGCTCCCGCACTCGCCCCAGCTCTTGCCAACCTAGCAATTCGAAAGCATGCAAATGCAAGTAGATTAATAGGTACCACTTCGGTGGGTAGGTAACAGCGTTCCGCGTGCGTCATGCCGGCCACATGACCGCGGAAGCGTCTTCGGACAGCGCTGGCTCTTCGGCTAACAAATGGAGATGAGCACCGGCCCCTAGAGTCGGACATGACTGTGCAGGGGAAACCTTTACCTTTTAAAATAGTTTAAACTTTGATGTCCACACTATGTTATTTAAAAATGTCTAAGTATGTGGTTTTACTTTCTGCAAATGGCCTTCAGGAAGGAAAATAGCAAACACTATTGTCAAAAAGTTGATGAACACCATGATTTCAGCTTCTTTGAGCACCGAGTTGTTCGTTAAGAGCTAGGAATGACACTAGCTTCATTTCCAAATTTAATGGTGGGGTGGGGGTGGAATCTGGACTGCAGAACTCTTCCTGAATGGCTGGAGAAGGAAGGAAGGAAGGAAGGAAGGAAGGAAGGAAGGAAGGAAGGGAGGGAGGGAGGGAGGGAGGGAGGGAGGGAGGGAGGGAGATATTCCAAAGCCACTTAATGCAATATGAAGGGAAAGTACAAATTAATAACTATATTAAAAGTACATTATTGACATGTATGTACGTATGTATGTATGTATGTATGTATGTATATATAACATTGTTAATAATACTATATAACATATATTGTTAACCCAACATGCCATTTCTCCCTCCCTGTTGAACTCTGGACTTTTTAAAGGGAATTTAAAAAGGTAATTTAGATAGAAGATTTGGTTCATATAAGTAGGTAAAGGTAAAGGTTCCCCCCACACATTTGTGCAGTCGTGTCCAGCTCTAGGGGCTGGTGCTCGTCTCCGTTTGTTAGCCAAAGAGCCAGCATTGTCCAAAGACGCTTCCATGGTCATGTGGCCGCATGACGCACGTGGAACGCTGTTACCTACCCACCGAAGTGGTACCTATTAATCTACTTGCATTTGCATGCTTTCGAATTGCTAGGTTGGCAAGAGCTCGGGCTAGTGTGGGAGCTCACTCTGTCACGCGGGACTAGGGATTTGAACCTCCGAACTTGCAATCTTCCGATCGACAAGCCTGGCGTCTTAAAGCATAATATGGGAATATTGGTGATAGATTATTTTTTAGAGGCATGACCATTTCTAAAATGATTCAGAAGGACTGTTTTGGATGTCATGCAAGCTCAGCATCTTTCTGCTATTCATTAAATCAAAAGTAAACCAGATTTTTTCAGGTTTCCATGTGTTCCTGTGAAAAAGTTTCCACCATTTTAGAAGTCACATTAACTTCTAGATTTTTTTTTTAAAAGCAGAGGCATTTTCAACTGGAAACAAGAAAAAGTGAGGCTGCTTTAATGAACAGCAAAAAGATCTGAAACACTTCTTCTGAATCAGTTTCAAAGCATGTGCAGCCCTATTATGTATGTAGCTGAGGGATTTGTACCCCATATTTTGAAAGTGAGTATCAAGAAGGCAACTGTGGAGTAGCATAATGGGACAAAATAGGCAGAATGCATGAATACATGTAAAAGTGATTTGGGCTAGAAATAGATTGATCAGGCCACCCTAACCTCGGTTTCTGCAATGCTGAAGGCAGAAATAACCAGTTGTCAAGGCCATAAAAAGTCCACTTTTATACGAGCTATGTGCTCGATTATCTGGAAATAATTGTGCTTAGTTTCTTGGGCAGAGCGGATGAACATGTAGTGAAGCCGGCCTTCTAGAAACAGAGATAAATTGATTTTCTTTTCCTAAACCCTCTCCCATCTGCAATTCATCAAGGTAACCTAATAATAACTTTAAAAAAAAAAGATTGCCAGAGACATCTTGTGATGGCTTCACAGAAATCACTCTGCATGGTCTCATTTGATACCTGCTAGTCCCAATACCATCCTTTGCACAAATCTGCACTTAAACAATATACAGAGGCAGGATAAGAAAATGGAAGGAAAGGAAAAAGCCCTGGAGGAAAAAATGGAGAGTGCACATCAAAACAAGAAGAGATACTTAGAAAATTCGGTTCATTTACAAATGCTAAAAATAACAGCCTTATTACAAACTAATATAGGATACCTTTTTAAAACAAAGTTTTGTTTCATAGATTTACCGTGCACACCACACACTACAGTTGCTATGGTAATAATTATGGGCCTTTTTATTGAACAGCACTGTTAGAGGTTACGGAAAACTGCAACTGGTAATTTTTATAAGAGGTTTCATTATGTATGGCAAAGCGACAGTCTAAAAAGACATACGACTGGCTTAAAAATGGTCTGAGAGAATAAGGAAAAGAGGGGAAAGGAGAAGACTGACTTTGTTTTACAATATTAGGCTCCTAGAATTGTGACATGTGAATGAGTGTGTACTACATGTGTTGCAAATAGATGATTCAAAGAAGTACATTCATGAGGCTGGGTAGCCAGGAGCTGTTTTGATGGTACACCAAGCAGTATTTATTTATTTATTATTTATTTATTAAATTTCCATAACGTATCTATAAGTATCCTATGTATTGTGTGGGAACTATTTCTTTCTCACAAGCTTTCATATGCAGATCCTCAGGATAAGTTATAGGAAGGATAACTGCAAAATTAAAAACCTCTCAAGAAATGAGTTGACAGTAAATTGTCAAATAGCATAAAAACAAATAGTAAAAGCAAAACTACTCCACCTCCTGCTGGAAATACATCAGGATATGTACCTGGGAAACCTCTTTGGGAAGAGCATTCCTCAACTGGGGTGCCATCATTAAAAAGGTCCTTTCTTTAATAGCCACTTCACTGTATTTCACCTGGGTCACAGAACTTCTGAGCCATGTGGAGGCAGCTAGAATGGAACTAGAATACTTGTAGGACTATGAAGGCTTTATAGATGACAAAAGAGCATCTGGAATTGAGTTGCGAAATGAAGATCAGAAAGTTCACAAGGTGCAAAATGCAACTGTATGTTGATCTATTTGGAGTTTATTCAAAAGCAAACCCATAACGCTCCGTTGCAGTAGCCCAAATAGTTATTGCAATGGCTCTATATTCTTCTCAAATTAAACAAAATAGTATTTCTTCCAGATTGGTGTTGAAGATTAGGGGCTATATTTTCCTTTGTCAAAGTCTTGATCTTCAACATGACAATTGCAGGATTTTGTTCTGGCCATGCAAGAAACAAGATGAGGCAGAGAGGGGAAAGAAAGCAGCCATATTATTCCTTTGCATTGTTTCTGGATAGCAGCTCTCTGTGAACAGTTTATTTTGAGTAGGACAATCAGTCTTTTTGTTCATGATTGTGTGTCCATGGATAATTAAGCCATTTGTTTCTGATTTGTTTGCAGGATTAAGGGGGGAATCCGAGTCGAAGTTAGTCTGAGATCCTGTAACTGCCAGTAAGAATGAAGCATCATCCTTTGTTTTTTGCTCCTAGTTGAACTCATCATCCAGATAACAAGTAGGGCTATCTGTAGGCTGACCATATTTCCTTCAGACGAAAACGGAACTTTGGGGATGGCAAAACGGGACAGGGTCTTATGCCACCATGCCGGCCTCCAAACCCCGCCCCCGCCCCACACGATTGGCTCCCGCCTGCAAACCCCGCCCCCATCAGTGCGATTGGCTCGGATTTTAATATTTTTTTTCGATTTTTAAAGGTTTTTTTTTCTTCTAGCAGTAAATGGTGCGGCAGAGCTGGTGTGTTTGGGGAAGGCCGGAGCACATACACTGTGCACAGCACCGTCATCAGCCGGGGGACAAGGGGCGGGGATGGAGGGGATGGAGGCCCACCACTGCCCCATCCCCCTCGGGCTTGGCCGAGGGAGGGAGGAGAGTCACTGCTGCTGCTGCCGCCGCCACCACCACACAGTAGAAGCAGGAGCTGGCCGAGCTAGGGGACTTCAGCCACACCACTCCACCCCTTGCCGCCTGCCAGGCTGCGGGAGCTCCCGCAGCCCGGCGGGCAGCAAGGGGCGGCATGGTGCGGCTGAATCCCTCCAGCGCGGCTGGCTCCTGCCGAGGACGCAAGCCCAGTCTTGGCCAAGGGAGGGAGGAGAGTTGCTACTACTGCTGCCACTGCACAAGAGAAGCAGGAGCTGGCCGAGCTGGGGGGCTTCAGCCACACCACTCCGCCCCTTGCCGCCCGCCAGGAGCTCCCACAGCCCGGCGGGTGGCAAGGGGTGGCGTGGTGCGGCTGAAGCCCCCCAGCGCAGTCGGCTCCTGCAGAGGACGGAGGCTCACCGCCGCCCCTACCCCCTCGGGCTTGGCCGAGGGTGGGAGGAGAGTCACCGCCGATGAGCAGGAGGCGGGCGGCAGCACAGCGCGATGAGGTTGTGACGCCTCCCGGGAGAGCGGTGGTGGTGGCGGAGAGAGGGACGGTTCCAGGCGGAGGCGCTCGCAGAGGGGCTGCTGCTGGGCAGGGGAGGCAGCTCCTCGGGCCCCTCACGAGGAAAGGCAGCGCCATGGCTCCACTGGGCCCTCCTCTCCCTCCTCCGCCACAGCGCCTGACTCACTCTCCTCCTCCAGACACGCTTCAGGCTGCAGCCCAGCAGATGCACGCAGCCCAGCCCTGCGGACCCCGCAGCGGCCAGCGCAGTGTCTCTGCCCCACCTCTAATGCAGCGCTGCCGGGCCCCTCGCAGAACGCCACCCCACCACCTGGCTTGGCCGCCATCCTGCCTCCCCAGCACTGACATCTGCGAGGCGAGACCTAGAGCGTCTTGTGGGCAGGATTCTGAGGCAGGATCTCGGCCTTTTAAGGTTGGAATCTCGCGCCGTTTGCGGCTGGGACCCAATTGGCCAAGCAGCGTGCTGATTGGTAGAGGGGCTTCTTGTTCCAGGCTGCCTCCAATCGGCAGCTCTGGTTCGGACCATACCAGCTTCTTCCGGAGGTCGGCTCATCTTCCTCCGACTGAGTCCGAATCTGGCATGGCGGCGGGGGCTGACCCACTCCTGTCAGGCTTTCTCCTGACTCAGATTTTTGAAAAACGGGACAAAATCAAGATTTTGACTATAACGACGGGACGCTCCAGAAATGGTGAAATAACGGGACAGTCCCATTCAAAACGGGACGTATGGTCAGCCTAGCTATCTGCTTGGCAGCAGCTGTGCCATTTTAAACAAGCTCAGTGCCCTATGAGAGGCCTGAAATAGGGGTCACTCATGCTGGAATTCATGTTGTTCGGTGTGAGGCTATTGGATACATGCATGAGCTTCAGAGCTTCCTTTTGAAGTCCCTTAAAATGCCAAATGGGCTTCTATATCTGAACATCATCTCCATAGTTCCTTTCTGCAATGGAAAAATAGCATTAGTGGAAGTAACTTCCCAAAGAAATGTTTTTCTCTGCTGTATGTCAACACTCAAAGGAGTGAATGCATTCAACTAATTTACACTGAAGATGAAGAAGCGCACGGCCACTGAGCTCATGTCACTGGGAAGTTCTGTAGAAGCGCCTCTGAATTAACAGTACGTTTTGGGAGTAGCAGAATCCTCTGGAAGGACCATCCTTCAAATCAATGTTTCTCACAGACTTGGAATGGATTCTGTTACCCACTCTGACAGGAACAGCTGCTTGAAAATCTTTGAAGCTGTACAGTGTGTATGCAGATAAACACACATACACACTTCACTATTCTGAGTTTTCAAGTACCTTTTTGACTTTCCTATTAGGCATTAATCTGTTTTTAATTTTTGAAGCGGCTCTAAAAAAAAAAAGACAAACAAATATATATATGCACCAAACTGACCTACAGAAATTGGAGGTGATGGGATTGTTTTAAAAAAATATGGTTTTATATTTAACAGATATGGAAGTGATTCAGCCAAGAGAAACTTTTTCTCAGACAATCCTTCCCTTCACTAAAAAAGAAAAGAAAAGGTATGCTAAAATGAGATGGATTTTATGGCAAAACAATAAGCAACAAATTGCAAAAGATGACAGTTCAGCAAATCTAGTGACTCAAGGACATTTCATATATTATGCAGGACAAATCTTGGTCTGCTATTGAATCAGCAAAGAATATATTTTATATTTTATACTTATATTATATTATATTATATTATATTATATTATATTTATACTTATATGGGCTCCAGCAAAGGAGATCGTTACCTTGTCGTGGTGCTGGAGCTTGAGCACCTCAATGAAACCATGAGCTAAACCGTGAAGGGACACCCAAGACGGGAAGGTCGGGGCAGAGAGGTCAGACTAAATACGATCCCTGGGGAAGGTAACGGCAACCCACCCCAGTATTCTTGCCATGAAAACTAAATGGATCAGTACAACCAAAGATATGTCGGTATACCATCGGAAGATGGGACTCCCAGGTCGGAAGATGGTCAAAATGCTACTGGGGAGGAACAGAGGATACGTTCAACTAGCCCCAGATGTGATGACGCAGCTAGCTCAAAGCCGAAAGGACGGCTAGCGGCCGACGGTGCTGGTGGTGAACGACGAATCCGATGTTCTAAAGATCAACACACCATGGGAACCTGGAATGTAAGATCTATGAGCCAGGGCAAATTGGATGTGGTTATTGGTGAGATGTCAAGATTAAATATAGACATTTTAGGTGTCAGTGAACTGAAATGGACTGGGATGGGCCACTTCACATCAGATGACCACCAGATCTACTACTGTGGACAAGAGGACCACAGAAGAAATGGAGTAGCCTTCATAATTAATAATAAAGTGGCTAAAGCAGTGCTTGGATACAATCCAAAAAACGATAGAATGATCTCAATTCGAATTCAGGGTAAGCCATTTAACATCACAGTGATCCAAATATACGCCCCAACCACAGATGCTGAAGAAGCAGAAGTAGATCAGTTCTATGAGGATCTGCAGCACCTACTAGATAATACACCAAAAAGAGATGTTATTTTCATTACAGGAGACTGGAATGCTAAGGTGGGTAGTCAGACGACACCTGGAATTACAGGCAAGCATGGTCTGGGAGAACAAAATGAAGCAGGACATAGGCTGATAGAATTTTGCCAAGACAACTCACTGTGCATAACAAACACTCTCTTCCAACAACCTAAAAGACGACTTTATACATGGACTTCACCAGATGGTCGACACCGAAATCAGATTGACTACATCCTTTGCAGCCAAAGGTGGCGGACATCTATACAGTCGGTAAAAACAAGACCTGGAGCTGACTGTAGTTCAGATCACGAACTTCTTATTGCAAAATTTAGAATCAGACTAAAGAGAATAGGGAAGACCCACAGATCAGTTAGATATGAGCTCACTAATATTCCTAATGAATATGCAGTGGAGGTGAAGAATAGATTTAAGGGACTAGATTTAGTAGATAGGGTCCCGGAAGAACTATGGACAGAAGTTCGCAACATTGTTCAGGAGGCGGCAACAAAAAACGTCCCAAAGAAAAAGAAAACCAAGAAGGCAAGATGGCTGTCTGCTGAAACACTGGAAGTAGCCCAAGAAAGAAGGAAAGCAAAAGGCAACAGTGATAGGGGGAGATATGCCCAATTAAATGCAAAATTCCAGAGGTTAGCCAGAAGAGATAAGGAATTATTTTTAAACAAGCAATGTGCGGAAGTGGAAGAAGACAATAGAATAGGAAGGACAAGAGACCTCTTCCAGAAAATTAGAAACATCGGAGGAAAATTCCAGGCAAAAATGGGTATGATCAAAAACAAAGATGGTAAGGACCTAACAGAAGCAGAAGAGATAAAGAAAAGGTGGCAAGAATATACGGAAGATCTGTATAGGAAGGATAATAATATTGGAGATAGCTTTGACGGTGTGGTCAGTGAGTTAGAGCCAGACATCCTGAAGAGTGAGGTTGAATGGGCCTTAAGAAGCATTGCTAATAACAAGGCAGCAGGAGACGATGGTATCCCAGCTGAACTGTTTAAAATCTTGCAAGATGATGCTGTCAAGGTGATGCATGCCATATGCCAGCAAATTTGGAAAACACAAGAATGGCCATCAGATGGAAAAAATCAACTTATATCCCCATACCAAAAAAGGGAAGCACTAGAGAATGTTCAAACTATCGAACAGTGGCACTTATTTCACATGCCAGTAAGGTAATGCTCAAGATCTTGCAAGGTAGACTCCAGCAATTCATGGAGCGAGAATTGCCAGATGTACAAGCTGGGTTTAGAAAAGGCAGAGGAACTAGAGACCAAATTGCCAATATCCGCTGGATAATGGAGAAAGCCAGGGAATTTCAGAAAAACATCTATTTCTGTTTTATTGACTATTCTAAAGCCTTTGACTGTGTGGATCATAACAAATTGTGGCAAGTTCTTGGTGGTATGGGGATACCAAGTCATCTTGTCTGCCTCCTGAGGAATCTGTATAACGACCAAGTAGCAACGGTAAGAACAGAGCACGGAACAACGGACTGGTTTAAGATTGGGAAAGGAGTACGGCAGGGTTGTATACTCTCACCCTACCTATTCAACCTGTATGCAGAACACATCATGCGACATGCTGGGCTTGAGGAATCCAAGGCTGGAGTTAAAATTGCTGGAAGAAACATTAACAATCTCAGATATGCAGATGATACCACTTTGATGGCTGAAAGTGAGGAGGAGTTGAGGAGCCTTATGACGAAGGTGAAAGAAGAAAGTGCAAAAGCTGGGTTGCAGTTAAACCTCAAAAAAACCAAGATTATGGCAACGAGCTTGATTGATGACTGGCAAATAGAGGGAGAAAAAGTGGAGGCAGTGACAGACTTTGTATTTCTAGGCGCAAAGATTACTGCAGACGCTGACTGCAGCCAGGAAATCAGAAGACGTCTACTTCTTGGGAGGAGAGCAATGGCAAATCTTGATAAAATAGTTAAGAGCAGAGACATCACACTGACAACAAAGGTCCGCATAGTTAAAGCAATGGTATTCCCTGTAGTAACCTATGGCTGCGAGAGCTGGACCATAAGGAAGGCTGAGCGAAGGAAGATAGATGCTTTTGAACTGTGGTGTTGGAGGAAAATTCTGAGAGTGCCTTGGACTGCAAGAAGATCAAACCAGTCCATACTCCAGGAAATCAAGCCAGACTGCTCACTTGAGGGAATGATATTAAAGGCAAAACTGAAGTACTTTGGCCACATAATGAGAAGACAGGATACCCTGGAGAAGAAGCTGATGCTAGGAAAAGTGGAAGGCAAAAGGAAGAGGGGCCGACCAAGGGCAAGATGGATGGATGGTATTCTGGAGGTGACGGACTCAACCATTGGGGAGCTGGGGATGGTGACGGCCGACAGAAAGCTCTGGCGTGGACTGGTCCATGAAGTCACGAAGAGTCGGAAACGACTGAACGAATAAACAACAAACTTATATGGGAGATGGGTGGGGAATAAATTGAAATAATAAATAAATAAATATTTATACATTATGTAATATACCTTGTTTTTATTGTATTTTAATCTTTTTAGCTTTATTGTAAACCGCCCAGAGTCCCTCTTTTGGGGGAGATGGGCGGTGACGAAATTTGATAAATAAATAAAATTAAAAGAACAGAAAACCATGTGATTTACATTTTTACCACCTTCACAGCTTAATTTTTAAACTTGAGGCTTAATTGTCTTTCTCAAATATGTCTTAGTTTGGTCATAGGTAAGTCTGTGCAAATCTGCCATAGATAAATATTTTCAGAAAAACCAGTGCCTATGAAAAACAAGATCAGTTCAGCTGTTCTCTCCACTCCCATTCATTCATTCATTCAATATTGGTGGAATGGAAGAAAAGGGATAAGCTTCCAGACCCATCATTTTCTCACTGCTGCTCCAACAAACATCCACATGTTGAAAGCTCTTTCATATAGAGTCAACTTTAATTACATGTGATCCCTACACAATCTGGAGTCTGGAAGAACAGAGACAATTTTCTAATACAGGCATTCATCCCAGACAAATAGGGAGAACCAATCCTCTGATACCAAGCCTGAGATGAATGGGAGTGGATGGGGCCAAAGGTTAATCCATTCTTCCCTCTTCCACCTTCTTAGCTGAATGGAGAATAGGAGAAGAACAACTGAATATAGCTAAGATTCCCATAGAACAGAGGCAGAACTTGGCATCTGACATTCAGAAGGCTCTGTGTTGGTGTCTAGCATCTCTATTGTTGCAGTTATTGAAAAAGGACCAGATATCTAATTGTGAGAAATACCTCCCCCAAGTACCTGGAGAAACCTTGGACAATATTCGGTTAGATGGACCAATAGTCTAACCAAACCAGGTCCCATGTTCATTACTGTCTATGAAGGTTCTCAGTCATCCAGGTGGAATTGTCTGTAGCTTGAATCATGTCAACTGGATTTCTACTTTCTTAGTGGAAACGTTTCGCTCCTTATCCAAGGAGCTTCTTCAGTCTGAGCAAAGTTGGTAAGGGAATCCTAAATATGTTTCTAGGTAGCTGTGTGACCTTACACCTGGGGCTAGGTCATGGTTATATTGAGATGTTATTTTAAGTCCTTTTATCATCTAAAGGAGGATCGTTAAGATCACCATGCTGCTGTTGAGCTTGTGAAATGGTCTTAATCTTCCTAGGCACAGAAGACAAAACGGGGAGGAAGATGGGGGAGAGATTGTGCCTGAGGCCCCCACCTCTATTCAAGGAAGGATTTTCCAAGTTGGCATAAATGGATTCCTTTTCCAAGTTGGCATTTTCCAAGTTGAGAGAGGGGTCAAGGACCCTTGGTCTGTTCCTGGCTGGTGGATGAAGCCATAATATGCCACCCTTCAGCTTCTTACTGCCAAGGCAAATGTTTTTTTAACTGGTTAAGTCCTGAATAGGGCAATCTCTCCTTCACACCTTCCCTGTGCTATCATCCCGGAACTCAGTTTCTTCAAAAATGTAGTAAAATGGGAAAAGCACAATTATTTCATTTATTGTTACGGAATAATAAAGAGAAGCTATATTTATTGATTTATTTTATAGAAAGCCTTATATACTGCCCATTTCAGAAACTTGAAGCAGCGTACAAGGAAATGAAACCCACAACAATAAAACCAACCCAGATAGAATGTTTCTGCTCTCACTTGCTATGATGGTGAACATCAGTGGTAATGAAGAGATATTTCTCTGTAATTATGAAAGCTACTGTACCTTTTACAAGGGCCATCTGCATATCTACAGGTATGTCTGCACACAAGCACCATTATTAAAGTGATTTTTCTGGATTAAGTGACTTATGTGCAATTAGATTTGATTTCCCAGTAATGGTTCCTCTTGTTTACTTTTTTGCTTATTTTTGTTGCTCCTGGAATAAAATGTCTGGTTATGAAAGGGGGTCTGGAACCTGTAGAGCAACCTCTGATGGATCTACTGAACAGTGTGATTGAAAAATGAACCCCCTACAGCAAGAAGTAAGGAATGTTTCCAGCTGGCCTTCACTGTTTCCTTTTCCAAAGGTGGCTCTGTAAGAGTCTTCAGCAGCATGCACTAATTCTATCACTTAATCTTTCATCCCTTCATCCCTTGACATTGCCCCCATGTGTGGCTGCCAATTAACACAGCACTTCCCAGTTCCTATGGTATAACAAGATGAGCCACTGCAGCCTTAATGGCTTTTGAATATCATTTTGACCTGCATGAATTCACTTCATTGGGCGATCACAATTTTACAACTGTTCTATAGGTCTGAAGATATCACTGAGCATAATAAATGCAGAATTAATAGTATTACAAGGCAGTCCAAATGTCCAAGTACTCTTAGTATTTAGAATGTTTTGAAATGTTTAAGGAGCAACGTATGGTGAGGATTCATGGCAAAGACATCCCTGAAGGAACAGGGACAGCATCGCGACAGAGATTGGCGGCCAAATGGTGAATTCTGGCCGGCGAAATCTCTCCGGAAAAAGGAGAGATTGTGAGATCACCCACTTGCACTCTGAACAGCTGCTCCTCATGAGTAGACTACAGGAACTGAGGTTTTTTGTGGTCGACTTGTGAGTCGAGCAGCTGGGAGTTGAGGGATTCCAATCAAGCTCACAGCCGTAATGCAGCCTATATGGACATAAGGTTTGCCAAGCCACATTTCTTAATCATTTTGGAAATTGCTTATTAACTGCTTTTCAGCTATTAGGAATCTTTGGATTGACAAGTTTTATGGCACTGGGTGAGTTTCCTTCAATCCTTAGCAAAAAACGTTTTAAATACGGGTTTAAGGATTTAAAAAAATATATTTTCTTTTGGAATAAACAGCAAAAGTGTGATTAGAATGTTGATATTGGAAAGTTACCAATGGACTAAGGGTCCAGATCAATTTGAAATAAGATTTTGAAATTAATTATAAGAATCCTTCCTGTGGGAAAGTGCTATTATTTTGAATTCTTTAAAAAAAGCATGATAGGATGGGACTTTGAAGGTAGGACACTAGAGAAAACTAGAAGGAACTAAAGATTACAATTAAAGGAGAAGAACACTTAAACTTGACTTACAGAATGGAGCAAAATACTTTAACATCGGACGTATTGAAGGATATTTGTGAACAATGGATCGAGAAGTTAATTTTAAAAATGTCTGCCATTATAGATAGACTGTGTTTAAAAGATTTTATGGAAGAGGAACAAGTTATATCAGACAAGACTGAGACTGATTTCAAAATTAAAAAATGACAGGCTACAAGAATGGTCTGGAAAAAGATGCTACAGTGGATATATTGGGGGGAGATGGGCAGTGGCAAAATTTGAAAAATAAATAAATAAATATACAAATGAAACCAGCTGATGTCTTAATAATTAAAAGGGGTATACAAATAACAAACCAAGAGAGTGACCTGGCTAATTTTCCTATATTGGATTTACAAAAAGAGTCTTGTTAAAGTTTTGAAGGATTTTCTGAGAAGGGACAAAGTAAAAAAATGAAGAAATTAAGTTCTAGGACAGTATTTGAAGGGATTAAAGATCAAGATGGTTAAAAATAAAAGGAAGGAATATAAACTTGGTTTATCTGATCAAAGTTAAAATAGATATGTTGTTATCTCTAGTAACTTTTAATGGACGTTTGCTGTCCAAGACTGAACAATGAGGCTTTATAGATTTGTGTATAGATAAGAGATGAGATATGGGAAGAAGAGATAAACTTTTGTATTTTAAGAGAAGGTGATAAGTTACTAAAATTGTTTATATTTGTTGTGATGAAGGTGAGAAGTCACTTCTTTATATATTTCTTTTCTTTTTCTTTACTATATTATTTTTTCTTTCTTTTCTATTTTTCTTTCTGTTCTTTCCCTTCTTTTCTGCACTTTCTATTTTTTCTTTCTATTCTTTTATTTCTTTTTAAATTTATATTAGCTCTTATCTTTTAATTGTAATGTTTAATAAAATTACTATAGAAAGAAATAATAAGGAGCCATGAGTGCTGAAAGTGGGTTTGTTGAAGTGTGGTTATATGTTCACTACTAACTGGAAGGCTTGTCTGTTCATTTATGTGGAAGGAGGCCAGGCTACAACTGCATGTATTTTCAACACACTGTGGGACATAAATAGCAATCTTAAGAGGGCTTCTGCATTTAACAAGAGCAACAACCACCAGTTCCTGCCAAAAGAATTCCATTGTAACACAGAAGATTTTGTGAGGCCAGGTTTCAGGGAAGGCCCGTAGCATGAAATATTTACATACCCCCATTAAAGGCAATGTGCTGCATTTACAACAGTGGCTTTTACTGTTTTCACCGTGTTTCTTAAACTTTATGTAGAATGAGGCCAATGCTCCAGTCCTCCTTTGGACGAGGAGGTGGTGGTCTATTTTATGCCACTTTAAAACAGAAGAATGTATATGTTAAATGGTCAACTATTACCATGATAATATAGTATTTTTTATTTTGTTTTAATATCCTTTGCATTTAGAAAAAATGAGGCAAACAATCAACTGCTAAGAGACTTAGCAACAGAAAGAGAAGAGTCCTCTTCCTCCTTCTCCTCCTTCTCAACTCCTTTGTTACACCAAGTATGTTTGCTAAAGTTTAATGTAAGACAGGGTAGCCTTAGCTTTATTTTCATGCTCAATCACTGCTTCTTTTCCCTCCAAACCCAGCATTGCCAGACTTTGCAGATTAGATTCTCCTGCTCCTAAATTTGCTGTGCTACTTCACTTCTCTATTTTATTTATTTATTATTTAAATTTATATGACCGCCCATCTCCCCCAACAGGGGACTCTGGGCGGTTTACAATAAAAAATAAGGTTAAAATACAAGTATAAAATTACAAATTATTAACATGATATAAATAAATATAAAATCCAATCTGGCGAATTGATCTCAAATAATAGGGAGGACATTATGGTACTAACCACCCCCAGGAGGAGCTATTACTTTTCCCCTCCCACGCTAGGCGGCAGAAACAGGTTTTCAGAACTTTCCTAAAGATCGGGAGGGAGGAAACCTGTCTCAACTCTGGGGGCAAGATACTCCAAAGGGCGGGCGCCACTACAGAGAAGACCCGCCTCCTGGACCCCACTAGATGAAATTCCCTTATTGATGGGGTCCGTAGCAAGCCCTCTCTGAATGATCGGGTGGGGCGGGTCGATGATATGGGGATAAGACGGTCCCTATTTTCTCGTACAGACACTCTGTGGTGGCTCTCCAGCATTGTTTTTCATATCTGACTCCTACCTAGAAACACTCATACACAACAGGCTACTGTTGCTCTTATCATCTAGCCTTTCCCCCTTTATTGAAACCTATTTAGATTCAACCTGCCAGACATGATCATACCCCTTTTAAGAAACACACTTAAAATAATATCCTGACTATGTATATAAAGAGGTTTGGTGTATCAATTGGCTTGTAAAGGGCTCATGGTCTCGTTAAGCACAAATTTCCTTTAGGGGCAGATCAGAAAGTAGCCATGTGGGGCCGAGCCTTCAGAGCATTTATAATGGGTAGGAGAGGCATTTCAATCTTATGGGGATACTTCTTTTCGACACTAAATGTAATTAATTAGGAGACATTAAAATTGCTATAGGAAGCAGTCTACAGGGTGGTCGTACAAATGGCAGCATGCAGACCTTAAAAATAAATAATTTCATAGTGAGTGTGGGGAGAATGGCTAGACTGAGCTAAACAAGAATTTCTTGCTGATTTTTCTCCTGCCAGTCGGTGTGCTTTCTATTTTTCGAGAAAAAGCTACAAAATTCTGGCCTAGGAATGCTCCTGAGCCCTCTTTGTTCTGCAACATAATTTTGCAAGTCTGACTGATGGCCTGAATGCAACGAGAAACTGGCTTTCTGTAGAGTAGTGCCATTTGCCAGCTTAGGACTTGATGATTATGCAATACACCATTAGGCTTCAGCTACCTGTTCTGCTGGTTTAAGAGAATCAAGGAGTTATTATTAGTATTGTTGTTATTGTTATCTCTGTGGTCCTCTTATGCAAAGTGAATATATTTAACAGGTTTCAACTTTGTCAAGTATTTAAATTCTGCCTATAGGCAAACCATTTATATGTGTGTTGAAAAAATGTAAGGCTTGATTTTAGGCTCAGAAAGCCAATGAACACAGGACAGAATAAGATTTCCTCCCCCCCCCCCTTAGATAGGAAATTAAAATTTGCTAGAACCTGGCAATGCCTGACCTCAAGAATTTAAAGTTTACGCATGCCTCCATAAAAAGGTAAAGGTTCCCCCCACACATTTGTGCAGTCGTGTCCGACTCTAGGGGCTGGTGCTCATCTCCGTTTGTTAGCCGAAGAGCCGGCGTTGTCCGAAGACGCTTCCACGGTCATGTGGCCGGCATGACGCACACGGAACGCTCTTACCTACCCACCGAAGTGGTACCTATTCATTTACTTGCATTTGCATGCTTTCGAATTGCTAGGTTGGGAAGAGCTGGGGCTAGTGCGGGAGCTCACTCCGTCACGCAGGGCTAGGGATTTGAACCTCCGAACTTGCAATCTTCCGATCGACAAGCCTGGCGTCTTACCCGCTGAGCCACCACACCCCTTATGCCTCCATAGCCAAGTTCAGATATAGCAGGAAGCCACTTTTTCACCTACTTCCCTTCTCCTTTTCTGACATGCAGCAGAGGAAGAAATCACAACCTCCCACTTCAGATTTTAAATAAACCACAGTCAAATCTGGGAAAATTTAAGAATAGAGATAAAGGGTGTGAGATCTTATAGTTTCCTCTTCAAAACATCTTCCTTCAGTGTTCAGCTCTTAAATATTGGACTTGATGGGGCACAGATGGCACCTCCTTCGACTGGTATTGAGTATGCAGCTCATCAACCCTCTCAGCCAGTTCCTCTGCAGAGCAATGCAGACTGTGCCAGGGAGCCTCCACCTCACCGCTGATACTGATTCACAGCTTCACTTCTCATTCCTGGCACCTGTTCCAGGATCCAACAAGCAGACAACAAGGGTCATTAAAAACGCAATCATCAGATCTGTGTGCTTATGGGGTGGGTGAGAGAAACAGAAACGAAGATTAATATTTGAATCCATATGCTTGGTGTTCAGATTGCACCCTGATACTTTGCCAGGGGTCAGTGGGATTTCCCCCTCCACCCTGCCCTCAATCTGAACACAGTGGTGCCTTTTGTTGCCAATATCCTACCTGGCCCAATGGAAGACAGAGGCATATCAGGTGAGTAATTGAAAAACTGATAATACAAAAATAATAAAATAGATTACTCGGTTGGCTTCATGTTCACATTAAAGAAAAACAGGCTCTTTTGCCTGTTCTAGTCTGGGAAACCCAAGTCTGGGAACATGGGTGTATTAGATGCAGATCCATCTAATTACTGGATTCTTTCCCTATGGACTCTTTCTAGAAATGTTATTTTATATGAAAATTTTATTTTTGAAACCCTAACCCTTGGCCTTTTGCTGTGTGACACCATTTCAGGAATTTGAATTTGCTATCATGTCCCACCTCAGTCATCTTTTCTTAAGACCAAACTAACCCAGCTAGTTCAATCTCTTTTCATAGGGCTTAGTTACTAGTCCCTTGATTATTTTTTATTTATTCATTTACTTACTTATGGCCACCCAAATCACTGAGTGATGTACATACCTGACATCTGTAAATCAGGTGAAAAACATACACATATAAAATAAAGATCAAAATATATCAACATCAGTAAACACCAGGAGCTTAATTTACCAATCCCCCTCCTCATTCGTGGGGCGTGGTGGCTCAGCAGGTAAGACGCCAGGCTTGTCGATCGGAAGATCGCAAGTTCGGAGGTTCGAATCCCTAGTCCCACGTGACGGAGTGAGCTCCCGCACTAGTCCCAGCTCTTGCCAACCTAGCAATTCGAAAGCATGCAAATGCAAGTAGATTAATAGGTACCACTTTGGTGGGTAGGTAACAGCGTTCCGTGGGTGCCATGCCGGCCACATGACCGTGGAAGCGTCTTCGGACAACGCTGGCTCTTCGGCTAACAAACGGAGATGAGCACCGGCCCCTAGAGTTGGACACGACTGCACAAATGTGCGGGGGGAACCTTTACCTTTTACTCTTCATTCAGTATCAGAGAAAACAATATCACAATTGGAGGCCTGATGGACTAGCTACATTTTAACAGCCTTCAGATTTCTGGGGGAATACTTTTCCACAGAAAAAGTCAATGATGAAGAAGGCTCATTTCTCTGCCCCTCTATAGAAGACAATCCCTGAGCAAGAGGACATGAAGGGAGCTACTTGACCAGATATTATTGGAGTGACAGATACTATTGCAAGAAGGTGGTCATCCAGACACCTAGATTCCAAGCCATGCAGGGCTTTAACAATGACCACCAGCACCTTGAATTGCACTCAGAAGCCAACTGGCAACCAGTGTAACTCTAGAAGTAGCTATATGGGTGAATTGTGATGTCCCCATAACTACTCAGGCAGCTGCATTCTGAACCAGCTGTGATTTCAGAATACTCTTCAAAAGCAGTCCCATGTACAACACATTGTAATTGTCCAGATTAGAATTGACTATGGCATGAGTGACTAAGGCGTGAGTCCTGTTCTGATTCTCTTCTAATTTCTTTGAATCATTTTTTAAGTGCAGTACCTGGAACTGTACACAGTACTCAAAATACAGTCAGACCAAAATAGAACACAGGGGAGCTATTATTTTCAGAGATTCGGAAATTATACTTTTGTTGATTCTGTCTAACATTGCTTTTAGCTTTTTTTTTCCAGCTACATCATAATGTTGACTGATATTCAGTTTGTAAACAACTACTAAACCAAGCTTTTTTCACAAACACTTGATCTGCAACACAAATTGATCGTGCCTTCATTAGTACACACTGTACTGACTTTTTTTTAATCTCGGTTATCTTAGCTGACTAGAGCAATGCACTCGTCAAGTTTTGTTTAACAGCCAGTAACATTCAACAGGGGCATGGTGGCTCAGTGGGTAAGACGCCAGGCTTGTAGATCGCAAGTTCGGAGGTTCAAATCCCTAGCCCTGCGTGCGGAGTGAGCTCCCGCACTAGCTCCAGCTCTTGCCAACCTAGCAATTCGAAAGCATGCAAATGCAAGTAGATGAATAGGTACCACTTCGGTGGGAAGGTAACAGCGTTCCGCGTGCGTCATGCCGGCCACATGACCGCGGAAGCGTCTTCAGACAGCGCTGGCTCTTCGGCTAACAAACGGAGATGAGCACCGGCCCCTAGAGTCGGACACGACTGCACAAATGTGCGGGGGGAGCCTTTACCTTTACTTTTTAACATTCAACAGGACCTCACTAGGAACAATTTGACTTGATTATTGTTGAGCAATAATAATAACCATTTACCCTCCTGCTTAATCTGTTTCTAGTCATGTTTAGCATGGCCTTTTCACTGAAGCCTTAGGGTTAATCATCTCAGTGTTCCAAGTGGGTTACCTGAACTAAGAAAGTTTCACCTGTGCTGGCTGTGTTCAATTCATCTTTTATTCAATTCAATTTTATTTTTTATGATTTTATCCTTTATCCTACCTTATTTTATCTCCATGTTTTATGTTATGTAAGGCTGGACAATGCCTGAAATAAAAAGTATTTCACAAATGCTATTGCCAAGGCAGGTATATCCCACTCGATCTGTGCATTTGTTTCCTAATTGCATTTGCTGCTATGCCCGAAGCCGGAGGATTACTCCACTCATTAAGAGACTGGAAGGGAAACCCATGAAACCCTACCTCCATTTTCTACTGAAGGATAGCTATCCTGACGTTAACAGCTCAAGTGGCGAGATTTTGCTCAGAGGCTATTCAAAAGCAGAAGAATTTTATATACAACAGGTAGCAGTAGGTCTACATAGCTAAAATGTTTGTGTATTTACTATTCTTAAGTGGCATAGCTTATCTCCACTCTCTTACCTCTATTAGATTAGCCCTAGTTTTTTCTAGATTTTAAACTAATGTTATATGTTATATGTTGCTATGTCGGTTCTAGTGTTTTATAATATTTTACAATATTTATGTGTTGTACTGGTCAATGACCAAAATAAATATGAAACTGAAACTGAAACTGAAACATTTGTTGTTATTAAATTTCATTCTGTTACTTTCTAACACATTTCTTTAGCCTATTAAGACACTTTCGAAATGTATTGCTGTTCTTCCTCTCACACCTTTCTTGTTTTTTTCTCTTCAAATTCTGTTCTTGTTTATATTTTTTTGCTCCTCTCATTAACAACTTTTTTCTTCCCCATCTTTCTCCCACCACACCACACCCAATTGGGGTGTGCAGATAGGTCTATCTCAGCTTCAATTTCCCGATCATTATCATTCTGAAGGCAATGGTTTTTCTATGGCAGACCTGTATCTAGATTTTTCATAAAATGTAGAGTTATAAATTCATTTACATATTTAGGGTAATGGAAGGTTGTGCTAATATTTGAAAATGAAGGAGAACAGCCTATATGTCACACCAGTGTGCAGCTTCCTCAAATCATTCTTCCTTTCTGGAGAAATCATGTCACCCTAGGCCAATCTGTGGCAAATTCATTTACCTGAAATCCCTATGTTTTCTGGACTCTCTTTCTCCTCATTGTACCTCCAGCTTCCCCTTCTAACTTGCTTCTGCTTCAGCCACCTCCATTTTCTGTTGCCTTGCTCTCAACTCCACCAGTCCCCCCTCCTCCTGCCTTTTCTTCCTCCTCCTGATTGCTTTAAGAAGTCTTCAGTGCAAGTCCCAGCAGAGTTTTGCAATGGATGAGGGCATCTCAAGCAGCAGCAACGAAAGGTTCAAAGGGTGTGGGAGGTGAGAAGTTGTCCTTGTGCAATGCAAGGCTGTCCCGTTAGTGTGCAACAATCATTCAGTCATCAATCCAGTTGCACTTTGTAGACTGAAAGGGGATGTAGACATTTTGTTCTTTGTAGACATTTTGCTCTTTGCCTCACACAGCAAAACGGTCTGGGCCTCCCATGCAATAATCAGTCCTTATCATTACAGAAAATGCCTCTTCCTGATTCTTTTTACTTCTGCAAATTTCAAGGCTTTAGCACAGCCTTTCTCAACCTTTTGACCCTGGAGGAACCTTTGAAATATTTTTCAGGCCTCGGGGGACCCCTGCACATTCAGGCTCAAATATAGGCCAGAAGTTACAAAATTATTATATTTGTTTCATGTGTAGCCCTGTGCATTAACAGTGTTCTTAAACTAAGACTAAAGAATGAAACTTACCTCTTAAATGTGAAGTTGCCTGCATTTGAAATAATTTTTAAAATCGTGATCTCCCAGGGAAGCCCTAGTGACCTCTCACGGAACCCTAGGGTTCCACAGAACCCTGGTTGAGATACCCTGCTTTAGCCTAAAGGCATCTCATGTCTCAGGAGCCTCTATGTTATCCAGAAACCTGTCAACATGGGACAGGGAGCTGGATTAAGTTCAATATTAGAAGGAGTTATCATGATCATAAATATTTCTGGAATTATCCAGAGGTTCCTTCCCTTGGTCTTTCTTTTAAAGTAAGTATATAACATGAAAGAGGTCAAAGATTGTTGAATTCAAAGAACATTCCACCAGCTCTCACAGAGACAAAATATGTAAGGAACACTGATATGAGCAAAAGATGTCTGCAACAGAGTAGCATTCTCCAAATGATCTAATCAGGGTTGTAACATTAGTCAATGAACTCTATCTGTAGATAACTATAGATCAGTCAAAGAACTATTTATCATATGTTTGCAGAACTAGGTGTTTACATTCCTGGCTAAGAGGTCCCAAAATATAATGATGGGTGACAAGCTTATCTTCTTTAGGTAATTGGCTACTCTGTGAGGTGAAGCTCACAGAGGGAAAGATCTATAGAGAATGGCATTTGGCATCATAACCCTTAATGACGAGGTAATTTACAATTTAATTTGGCAGTCAAATGTATGCTCTCCTTTAGTTTTTTGGGGTCAAAAGTTTAAAAAGATCTGTTCATGTTGAAGTAGACTTTTTGGATAATAGATAGATACCCCTCCTTCCTTTTTTAAAAAATAAAAGTTTTATTAAGTTTCAAGCAAAGATAAAAGCTACAGAAAAACAAAAAACTACAAAGGAAAAAAGGAAAAACAAAAAGTGTAGAAACACAAGAGAAATTCTTTTCAAAATTACAAAAAGAGGTGACTTCCAAATTTTAACAGCAAGGATATACAACAATTTTCCATAATCAATCCCTTACTCTATATTAAATCAAAATCACATTATTTCTATAAATCATTCCATTGGCGCATTATAAAAATCACTAAATACAGTTGCTCCCTCCCCTTATAATAAAAGAAAAAATATATATAAACCTCCTAATCAACTTCCCCTCCAGCAAAGGAGACTGTTACCTTGTTGTGGTGCTGGAGCTTGAGCACCTCAATGACACCATAAGCTAAACCGTGAAGGGACACCCAAGATGGGAACGTCATGGCAGAGAGGTCAGACTAAATACGATCCCTGGGGAAGGTAACAGCAACCCACCCCAGTATCCTTGCCATGAAAACTAAATGGATCAGTACAACCAGAGATATGTCGGTATACCAGGTCGGAAGATGGTCAAAATGCTACTGGGGAGGAACAGAGGATAAGTTCAACTAGCCCCAGATGTGATGATGCAGCTAGCTCAAAACCGAAAGGACGGCTAGTGGCTGATGATGCTGGTGGTGAACGACAAATCTGATGTTCTAAAGAACAACAAACCATAGGAACCTGGAATGTAAGATCTATGAGCCAGGGCAAATTGGATGTGGTTATTGGTGAGATGTCAAGATTAAATATAGACATTTTGGGTGTCAGTGAACTGAAATGGACTGGAATGGGCCACTTCACATCAGATGACCATCAGATCTACTACTTTGGACAAGAGGACCACAGAAGAAATAAAGTAGCCTTCATAATTAATAATAAAGTGGCTAAAGCAGTGTTTGGATACAATCCAAAAAACAATAGAATGATCTCAATTCGAATTCAGGGGAAGCCATTTAATATCACAGTGATCCAAATATACGCCCCAACCACAGATGCTGAAGAAACAGAAGTAGATCAGTTATAGAGGATCTGCAGCACCTACTGGATAATACGCCAAAAGAAGATGTTATTTTCATTACAGGAGACTGGAATGCTAAGGTGGGTAGTCAAACGACACCTGGAATTACAGGTAAGCATAATCTGGGAGAACAAAATGAAGCGGGACATAGGCTGATAGAATTTTGCCAAGACAATTCACTGTGCATAACAAACACTCTCTTCCAGCAACCTAAAAGATGACTTTATACATGGACTTCACCAGATGGTTGACACCAAAATCAGATTGACTACATCCTTTGCAGCCAAAGGTGGCAGACATCTATACAGTTGGTAAAAACAAGACCTGGAGCTGACTGTAGTTCAGATCACGAACTTCTTATTGCACAATTTAGAATCAGACTAAAGAGAATAGGGAAGACCCACAGATCAGTTAGATATGAGCTCATTAATATTCCTAAGGAATATGCAGTAGAGGTGAAGAATAGATTTAAGGGACTAGATTTAGTAGATAAGGTCCCGGAAGAACTATGGACAGAAGTTCGCAACATTGTTCAGGAGGCGGCAACAAAAAACGTCCCAAAGAAAAAGAAAACCAAGAAGGCAAGATGGTTGTCTGCTGAGACACTGGAAGTAGTCCAAGAAAGAAGGAAAGCAAAAGGCAACAGTGATAGGGGGAGATATGCCCAATTAAATGCAAAATTCCAGAGGTTAGCCAGAAGAGATAAGGAATTATTTTTAAACAAACAATGCGCGTAAGTGGAAGAAGACAATAGAATAGGAAGGACAAGAGACCTCTTCCAGAAAATTAGAAACATCGGAGGTAAATTCCAGGCAAAAATGGGCATGATCAAAAACAAAGATGGCAAGGACCTAACAGAAGCAGAAGAGATCAAGAAAAGGTGGCAAGAATATATGGAAGATCTGTATAGGAAGGATAATAATATTGGGGATAGATTTGACAGTGTGGTCAGTGAGTTAGAGCCAGACATCCTGACGAGTGAGGTTGAATGGGCCTTAAGAAGCATTGCTAATAACAAGGCAGCAGGAGACGATGGTATCCCAGCTGAACTGTTTAAAATCTTGCAAGATGATGCTGTCAAGGTGATGCATGCCATATGCCAGCAAATTTGGAAAACACAAGAATGGCCATCAGATTGGAAAAAATCAACTTATATCCCCATACCAAAAAAGGGAAGCACTAAAGAATGTTCAAACTATCGAACAGTGGCACTTATTTCCCATGCCAGTAAGGTAATGCTCAAGATCTTGCAAGGTAGACTCCAGCAATTCATGGAGCGAGAATTGCCAGAAGTACAAGCTGGGTTTAGAAAAGGCAGAGGAACTAGAGACCAAATTGCCAATATCCGGTATGCAAGGACTTCCGGTGCAGAGAAATGGCGAGCAGACGTGTGGTTTCAAAGCTCGTCTAACTTTCAATTTTTAACTTCTAAACGGGGAAAGTAAATCGGTCTCGCGGAACCTCCGTGTAGTGCAGATCGCAGCAGGAATGCTAGAAGAAGAGTAGACCTGCAAAGAAGAAGAAACCCGTGGCTTCTGGACGGCGGCAGCGAGACAACGAGCTGCCACTTTCACTTTCTTCGCCTGTTTTCAAGTCTGCAGTGAAAGTAGCGAAAGCAGCCGGGAAGCCGGGTAAACGCTTACCTCGTTAGATGCCTGAACTGTTTAGGCTTTGCTGCCGTTTCTCTTGCGCTGAATTTGGGAATTAAGATTAACTTTAAGAGAAGAAAATTTATTTACTTTATCGTCTAAAGAAAACGTAAAAATTGGAGGAGACTCTGAAACTAAACTGAACTTAAAAAGATAGGATTTATATTTAATTATTTAATAACGCCATTTTTGCTTTGTAAGGTTCTTTTTCCTTTTTTGTTGTTTGTTGAATTGTATCTTTCGTGGTTGATATTATATATACACTTATATTCGTATTTATATTATTATATTATTTAAGCTGTATTAAGTATATATTCTTTAGTTGAAATTGACAAATTGATAAGTCTTAGGTAATATTAGTACAAGATATATTGTATACAAAAGTTAAATACTAAAAATATGAATACTAGAAAATTTCAAAGAAGGAAATCTGATTCAGAGGATAATAGAGGGGATTGGATGAAACCTCTCTTTGAAGAATTTACCAAAAAAGCAATTCAAAGTATAACTGCTAATGTGACTACTCTACTAGAAGAAAAAATTAAAGGATTTGAAAATAGTTTAGATAAAAAATTAGATAGTATGGAGCAGAAGTTTCAATCAGAAATTAAAGGAGTAAAAGAAAGAGTACAGAAAATGGAAAAGAAAAATGAAGAAGAATTAGATAAGCTTACATTACTAGAAACCAAACAAAAGGAAAAATGTTTAAGAATAAGAGGTCTTATAGAAGGGAGAGAATTAGAAATTAAAAATACTGTTACAAAAATGTTGGCAAATTTGATTGAATGGGAATCAGAACAGCTAGAGGAAGAAATTGAAGGGATATACAGGGTAAATTCGAAGTATGCCAGGGAAAACAACCTTCCTAGAGACATGGTAATGGAGTTTAGTAGAAAGAAACTCAGAGATATGATAATTCAGACTGCTTACGATAAAAAAATAGAAATTGAAGGAAAAAACATTAAGATTTTTAAGGAGATTCCAAATACAATCCTAAAAAAAAGAAAAGACTATTTCTTTTTAACCGAAATTTTGAAGAAGCATAAGATTATGTATAGATGGGAGACTTTGGAAGGGATATTGATTATTTATAAAGATCAAAGATACAAATTAAATTCAATAGAAAAAGCAAAAGATTTTCTTAGAAAATTGGAAAAGGATAACCAACAGATGAGAGGTAATAATGGTAAAAAAGAAGGGTTAAAAGAAAACTTTAGAATAGATTCTCAAGCCTCCGGTTCTAAAGATTTGAGCAGTCACTTAAATAATGAGTAATTTAAAATGCCTATCATGGAACATCAATGGACTGAATGCCCCAGCAAAAAGATTTTTTTTTTTCCATACGGTAAATAAATTAAACCTAAATATCACATGTCTACAGGAAACTCATATTAGATCAAGAGATGTTAAATTACTGATAAACAAAAAATTAGGTTTAGATTTTACATCTGCAAATGAAGTTGAAAAAAATGGAGTGGTTTGTTACATAAAACCCTATTTAAAACCCAAACTTTTATTAACAGACATCAAAGGAAGATTCATTGTCATAGAAATTGAGATACAAAATTTAAAAGTAATTTTAGTTGGATTATACGTCCCAAATGATAAACAAAAAATCTTTTTTAAAACTTTACTAAATTTTCTAGCTAATTCTTCTAGAAAATATCAGAAAAGATAGTCAAATTGAAGGAGTTAAAATAAAACAGGAACAATATAAGTTAAGGGCATTTGCAGACAATATTGTAATTACCTTACAAAATCCGGATCATTCACTAAGTCATTTACTAAAAAAGATACATGAATTTGGAGAGCTTGCTGGATTTAAAATAAACAACCAAAAACCAAAGATGTTAAATTTAAATATATCTGCAAATGATATTCATTCTATGGAATTGGCCACAGGGTTCAAAAATGTAAAAAAAATAAGATATTTAGGAGTTGAAATTACATCAAAAAATTCAGATTTATTTAAAAATAATTATATTAAAATTTGGAATGAAATACGACAAGATTTACATAATTGGACAAAGCTCCAAATATCTCTCTTGGGAAGGATTTCCACAATCAAAATGAATATTCTCCCAAGAATACTGTTTTTATTTCAAAAAGTACGAATAATAATTACCGAGAAAACATTTCATAATTGGCAAAAAGATCTTGCTAAATTCATCTGGCAAGGGAAGAAACCTAGAATCAAATATAAATTTTTACAAGATATTAAAGAAAATGGAGGATTTGGCTTACCAGATTTAAGACTATATTATGAAGCTAGTGTACTGGTCTGGATGAGAGAATGGATAAAATTAGACAATAGAAAATTATTGAATTTAGAGGGGTATGATCTTAGATTTGGATGGCATGGGTACCTTTGGTACGATAAAATAAAAGCAAATCTGGCATTTACGCATCATCCAATTATGAAATCTATTTTAAAAATTTGGGAGAAATACAAGAAACTAATAATACCATATATAGCACTGTGGACCTCCCCACATGAAGCATTTGCACTGCAAGGTATCACAACTAGGAATAAGTTACACCACTTATTTCTCATACAGAGGTGACTTTTACAGACAAAAACACAGCCATGGGTTCCCCTGTGTCACCCATTGTGGCCAATTTATACATGGAAGAAGTGGAGAAGAAAGCACTCAATACATTCCAGGGAACGGTGCCCACCCATTGGTTCAGGTATGTGGATGACACCTGGGTCAAAATCAAGGCCCAGGAAGTACAGGCCTTCACGGACCATATAAACACCATAGATGCCAACATTAGGTTCACCAGAGAAGACACCAAGGACAACAGACTGGCATTCCTAGACTGTGAAGTCCTCATTGGGATCGGTGGCAAGCTAGAAATAGGGATCTACAGGAAACCCACACACAGAGATCAATATCTGATGTTTGACTCCCACCATCCACTGCAGCACAAACTAGGAGTCATCAGGACATTGTCACACAGAGCAGAAACCATCCCCACCTCCATGGATTCAAAAAAGAATGAAAATCAGCACCTGAGAACAGCTCTGAAGGCCTGTGGATATCCAAATTGGGCCTTCACTAAATCTAAGTCTACCAGACCTAAAACAGCGACAGATAGGGCTGAGACTCAGAGTAAACGGAAGAACCTGGTCATTCCTTACATGGCTGGCGTGTCTGAAAAGATAAAAAGGATATTTGGCAAACACCACATACCTGTATATTTCAAACCCACCAACACACTGAGACAGAGGCTTGTACACCCCAAAGATCAAACTCCAAAACACAAGAAAAGCAATGTAGTGTATGCAATCCAGTGCAGTGAGGAGTGCTCTGAACTCTACATTGGAGAAACCAAACAACCTTTGTACAGGAGGATGGCCCAACACAGGAGAAGTAACACCACAGGACCAGAGTCAGCAGTTTTTCTTCATCTAAAGGAAAAAGGACACTCATTTGAAGACATTAATGTTCACATTTTAGACAGAGAAGATAGGTGGTTTGAGAGAGGGGTCAAGGAATCCATTTATGCTAACTTGGAAAATCCTTCCTTGAATAGAGGTGGGGGCCTCAGGCACAATCTTTCCCCTATTTTCCTTCCTGCTTTGTCTTCTGTGCCTAGGAAGATTAAGACCATTTCGCAAGCTCAACAGCAGCATGGTAATCTTAACGATCCTCCTTTGGATGATAAAGGGACTTAGAAATAAACATCTCAAATAACCATGACCTAGCCCGAGGTGCAAGGTCACACAGCCACCCTAGAAACATATTTAAGGATTCCCTTACTAACTTTGCTCAGACTGAAGAAGCTTCTTGGATAAGGAGCGAAAAGTTTCCACTGAGAAAATAGAAATCCAGTTGACATGATTCAAGCTACAGACTAGGAATAAGTGGTTAAATTATAAAGACTTGTTATTTGAGGACTTAAACTATAAATTTAAAACCAGGGAAGATTTAGAAAATGAGGGCCATACTTGCAATTGGTATACATATTTACAAATAAAAGCGCAATTTAAGACTGACTCCAAAAATTTTAAATTCAAAAATTGCTATGTTAATTGGGACAATATATTGTGGAGAGAGGAGGAACATCCAATTGCAAAAATTTACAAAATTTTAACTCAAAATAAAATCTCTAAGTTACCTACAAAGAATTCCATAACCAAATGGGAACAAAATCTGGGTCATAGCATTCAAATTGAAAAATGGGAGAAAATATGGACAAAAGATTTAAATTTTTCTTTAAATTATAATATGAGAGGAAATTTCTTCAAAATGATGTACAAATGGTACTTTACCCCAAATATATTGTCTAAAATGAATCCTGTAATATCAAATTATTGCTGGAAATGTAAAAAAGAAACTGGTACTTTTTTTCATTTATGGTGGACATGTCGAAAAACAAAGAACTATTGGGACAAAATTCATAAAATTGTCTGTGAAATTAAACAAGAAGAAATCATCAAAGAACCAGAACTCTATCTATTGGGCTTCATAAAACCAGATCTGCATAAGAAATATGGAAAACTATTATTCTACGTAATAACTGCGGCTAGAATTAACTTCACCAAATATTGGAAAGAAGAACATATACCCACGACTGAGGAATGGATTATTAAAATAATGGATTTGATGCAAATGGCTAAATTGACTGATCAAATTAATGACAGAAACATGGATGAATTTAATATAGTTTGGAGTCCTTTTTTAAAATTTATTCAAAAAACGCAAAACATTCAATTAGAAAATTAGAAAACAGGAGGAAGTTTATTTGCTTATTTGTTTAGGTTTTTTTTTCTTTTTGATAAATTAGATTAGATTAGGTTAAGATTTTTTTTTCATGTAAGGTTATAGAATGCTATGTTATACAATGCTAGGTTATGTTATGTCACATTATGTCATGTTTGGTATTGTTTTTTCTGTATATAACGTATTGTTATTTATTATTTAAAAATAAAAAGATGTATAAAAAAAAACAAATTGCCAATATCCGCTGGATAATGGAGAAAGCCAGGGAGTTTCAGAAAAACATCTATTTTTGTTTTATTGACTATTCTAAAGCCTTTGACTGTGTGGATCATAACAAATTGTGGCAAGTTCTTGGTGGTATGGGGATACCAAGTCATCTTGTCTGCCTCCTGAGGAATCTGTATAACGACCAAGTAGCAACGGTAAGAACAGAGCACGGAACAACGGACTGGTTTAAGATTGGGAAAGGAGTACGGCAGGGCTGTATACTCTCACCTTACCTATTCAAACTATGCAGAACACATCATGCGACGTGCTGGGCTTGATGAATCCAAGGCTGGAGTTAAAATTGCTGGAAGAAACATTAACAATCTCAGATATGCAGATGATACCAGTTTGATGGCTGAAAGCAAGGAGGCGCTGAGGAGCCTTATGACGAAGGTGAAAGAAGAAAGTGCAAAAGCTGATTTACACTTAAACCTCAAAAAAACCAAGATTATGGCAACCAGCTTGATTGATAACTGGCAAACAGAGGGAGAAAAAGTGGAGGCAGTGACAGAGTTTGTATTTCTAGGCGCAAAGATTACTGCAGACGCTGACTGCAGCCAGGAAATCAGAAGACGTCTACTGCTTGGGAGGAGAGCAATAACAAATCTTGATAAAATAGTTAAGAGCAGAGACATCACACTGACAACAAAGGTCCACATAGTTAAAGCAGTGGTATTCCCCATAGTAACCTATGGCTGTGAGAGCTGGACCATAAGGAAGGCTGAGCGAAGGAAGATAGATGCTTTTGAACTGTGGTGTTGGAGGAAAATCCTGAGTGCCTTGGACTGCAAGAAGATCAAACCAGTCCATACTCCAGGAAATAAAGCCAGACTGCTCACTTGAGGGAATGATATTAAAGACAAAACTGAAGTACTTTGGCCACATTATGAGAAGACAGGATACCCTGGAGAAAATGCTGATGCTGGGGAAAGTGGAAGGCAAAAGGAATAGGGGCCGACCAAGGGCAAGATGGATGGATGATATTCTGGAGGTGACGGACTCGACCGTGGCGGAGGTGGGGATGGCGATCGCCGACAGGAAGCTCTGGCATGGGCTGGTCCATGAAGTCACAAAGAGTCGGAAGCAACTGAACGAATAAACAAAATCAAGTTCACCCCCCAAAATGACATTTATTTAATTATTTCCTTCCTACTACTATTCTATACATTCCTGTCAACTATAAAAAATATGAAACTAAAAAGCATATAAATTGTCTGCCATTGTACTTGATAATACAACAATTTTAATAATCTTAATCATATTAAACCCAAAACCATCCAGATAAACATTTATTATTTTTTTATTATTATTATTATTTATTTTATTTATTTATTTATTTATTTATCACATTTATATCCTGCCCATCTCCCTCACAAGGAGGGACCCTGGGCAGTTCACAATAAAAAGTTTAAAATCAATAAAAAACCATAAATAACACTAGTAATCAGTAAAAATACCTAATTACATTCCGATCCAAGCAATGGTAGATCTTACTTATCCCATGGGCTGGTAAGGCTGGTCAAGGCCGATCTAAGAGACCAGCCAACCCCAAGATTGGCTGTTCCTTTTCCCTCCCCAAGCATGGTGGCAGAACAAGGTCTTTAGTTTTTTTATAAAGTCCAAGAGAGAGGGGGCCGATCTTATTTCAGGGGGAAGAATATTCCAGAGGGCAGAGGCTACTGCAGAGAAGGCACACCTCCTGGACCCTGTCAGATGGAACTCTTTTACAGACGGGGCTCATAGCTGCCCTCTCTGCATGACCAGGTGGGACGGGTTGATGTAATGGGGATGAGATGGTCCCTCAGGTAACCTTGACCCATGCCATGTAGGGCTTTAAAGGTGATAACCAACACCTTGAATTGAATCCGGAAGCAAACTGGCACCCAATGCAGCTCGCGGAGCAAAGGTGTTATGTGTGCTGATCTTGAGGCACCTAAAATTGCCCGCGCAGCTGCATTCTGAACCAGCTGAAGCTTCCGGATGCTCTTCAAGGGTAGCCCCATGTAGAGCGCATTACAATAGTCTATATGGGAGATGACCAGGGCGTGAGTGACCATTTGAAGGGCCTCTCGCTCCAGGAAAGGGCGTAACTGGCGCACAACACGAAGTTGTGGAAAGGCCCTTCTGGCCATGACTGCCACCTGCAGTCTTTGAGCAGAAGTCGTGAGTCCAAGAGGACCCCCAAGTTACGCACCGGTTCTGTCTGGGGTATTGCAATCCCATCCAGAACTAAGGATGATAAATTCCTAGACACCGAGGGGCCATTAAACCACAGCCACTCTGTCTTACCAGGGTTCAGCTGAAGCCTGTTGTTCCCCATTCAGACCCCCGCAGCCCCCAGGCACTTGGACAGGGTAGTCACAACATCACTTACTTCCCCCGGGATGGAGATGTATAACTGTGTATCATCAGCATATTGATGTTACCTCATCCTGTGGAGACGGATGATCTCACCCAGTGGTTTCATGTGGATGTTAAATAGGAGAGGAGAGAGCACTGAGCCCTGCGGCACCCCACAAAGGAGGGGGCGTGGACCCAATCTCTCCTCCCCTATCAACACTGATTGGGACCGGCCCCGGAGGAAGGAGGTGAACCAGCGCAAAACCACGCTGCCCACCCCCAACTCCCTGAGTCGTCCCAAAAGGATACCATGGTCGATGGTATCAAAAGCCGCTGAGAGGTCAAGGAGAGCCAGGATGGATGCACTGCCTCCATCCCACTCCCGCCAGAGATCATTCATAAGTGTGACCAATGCTGTTTCCGTCCCATATCCCAACCTGAAACCTGACTGAAAGGGGTCTAGATAATCCGTTTCATCAAGAATCTTGTTGAAAGTCAGAGAAAGTCTGTTTAAAATCCTCCATGTCTCAAGCAGTAGATTATGGTGCCGCCTAGGAGCTTAACCAGTGAAAGTCAAAGATACGAAAAAATTCTGAAATGTGTTTACATAAGCGAAAGTGAGATATGCAGACAGTTCCCCAGGGAAAGTAGAAGCAGAAAACTGAAAGTTCAATACAGCTGATTCAACATGTAGGAAAATGCTAATATCTTCAAATTTAGTAGAAAAATAATAACAGGGAGACAATTATTTACTCTCAATCCTCCTTAATATTTGAAAGGAAAACAATGTCCAAAACGTAAAAAGATTTTTTAAAAAACAATTGATCCCAAAAATAATGATAAGCACCAAGAGAACCCGCTTCTCCTTGCTGTAGAAAGCCTCTCTTGGGGTACACGTACTTAAAAGAAATATAAATTGGGTGATTTAGAAATGGGGTGGCCGGTCTTAGTGTCCCTTTAAGGCTGCAGCGTGGCTTGGAAATGGTGACGTCCCAGCCTCCCAGCTAAGCTCTTACCAGTCAAACGCGAACACTGTTTGTGGTCTTCTGGCTGGAAGCAGCCGTACGGAGGACAGATGGTGTGATTCCAGGTGTTTTCCTGGAAAAACCTGCCTGAGCCCGAAAAAACTGCCACGTTGTCAGTTCTGCCCAGTGAGCCCACAAACACAGCTGTTCAGTCCTCCATGTCCCCACCAGAAGTCCAGATACCCCTCCTTCCTGATCACTTCATAAACTGGTTATTCATTTAGTTACCATACAGTTCATTTGTCACTTTCCAGCTACCTTTCTTTTCTTGGCCTGGCCTGTCAGAAGCTCTAAAATTACTTGTTCTGTGAACTTGTATCTTCCATGCTCATGGTGTGAACATTCTTTCCTTCATCATTTACAAGTATCAAAGAGAGAGAAATGTGGTGCCAACACGTTTCCTTCATTCACCTAGAATTGCTATTGGCCTTGGAAACCTATAAAATAGGCATTATTCTGATGGTAAACTTTCCAAAAGAGACTGCAAATAAGGAAAAAGAATAAAGTCCACCACCCCCTCAAAGTATTATTTGCTAAAATAATTAGGATGGGTAGGTGTAAAAATAATTATTGGGTTCCAAGTATAGATGGCTTCTTAAGTTTAAAGAAAGGATATTTAGCCTGACATATTGGACCATGGCAAGCAGATCCTCATATGTTATGTCAGCAGGGAAGAAGTGGAACACTTGAGCATCATGGAATGCAACACAATCGAGCAGCATTTCCAAAGACAATATGAGCATTGGTATTACCACCATATGCTCATTTGTTCATTAAGTTTAAACATATAAAATTGCATCCAATACTTGTCCTCATGGATTTTTCTTTTTCACTCTTTCCCTTCTGCAATCCTTTTGTGCCTGAAAATTACAGTGTGTAATTAGACCCCGACTTCAATGCCCCAATAAACACCTCTCCATGCACCTCACTGAAATGCAGAATAAGCTTTATTAAGGATACATGTAAATCAAAACACTCCCAAAGATCCGAATGACGGTTTCCCGCCAAACTCTCCAACTTAGCTCTCCCCCCTGCGTGCCAATTTCTTCGTGCCCATGATGTCAATGTCCATTACTTTTACACTCCGTACTCGGCCCCCTCCAGCTTTTGCAGGTGGACGACCTTGACGATGCATTCCACAGTCTCTGATGTTAGACACAGCTCTGCGCCTGGCACGTCTTCCCCCTCTCCACATCACACATTCTAACTCTACGAAGATAAATGGCAGGATTCACATTTGAACCCTGACGCAGTGTTGGATTTGTATGGGGCTTCAAAGGAGAGGAGCACCAGCTGTGTTCATGTGCAGTAGAATCTTAACATGAGTGAATCTTCATCTGATCCAAGGTGATTCTCACCTTCCTCTGTTGAGTTGAACTAGGTTCCTCCTACAGTTTCTGTCTACTTGCTAACAAAACTACCTTGGAAAATGTGGACCTTTAGAATATTGTTTTTTTCTCTCATATATTCTGAAATTGGTTTTTGCCACATGTGTTTTACTTTGTAGTGGACCTCAATACTATCAACTTCAGTTTGGCCAATAATCAGGGATTATGAGGATTTTGATCTCTCAACATCTGGAGAGCTACAGGTTCTCCAATACTGCAGTAAGGAATAGGGGTTATATTCAAGGATTCACAGGAAATGCTTTTCCCCCTTAAAATGCCCAAGAGTGGCATTTTGTGGGCATTTATCTTATTAGTGAAGGGCCTTGCCACTTCCTTTTTCTGCATGGTTAAATGAGTGCAAGGAAAGCCATCCTCTTGTGACCTGATTCTTTTTTTTTCCAAAGCAAAATATTCATAATAAAATATGAACTCCTTTTCACTGGGCAACCAAGCAAAGTTGAAATGCACCCTGGACAAAAAAGGGAGAGAGAGAAAAGATAAGGAGAATACTACCCTTCAGAAATTGAGCTCTTTCCACATTGTCAACAGTTTATAAGCAATTGACAGTGATGAAAGCATTGTGCAATGCAGAGAAATATAGGATATATATTCATATTTCATTATTTCCTTCCAATCTGTTTTCCTTTCCAATCATCTTATGACCTTAAAATACTAATTACTGGGAATATAAATTTGCTGTGCCATGATTTATAATTAAATGATTAAGAAAAATGATTTTAAATTAAGATGAGTATGAAAGTCTAATCTAAGATAAATTAATATCTATTTCTTCAGTGGTGACTATTCTTTCATCTTGAACTTGAACTAATTCATCCATTCCTGGATAATGGAGTCATACAGAACTGATAGCCCATGACATATCAGAATGAGAAAGTAGATTGCCCTCATCATCAGGGGTACCAGAATTTCAAGGCTGAACTCCTACCTTTGTGATTCTCACCCCCTTCATTACAGTGAGGCTGCTTACATGATTATATATTAAGATACTTTTACACACCATAAAATCTTTCCAAATTAGCTAGGCCTTTACTAAATATTAAACTTCTCTGGGTTAAATTAAATGGTGCCAGGAAGCAATTGTTCTTTAACAAAGCCTTAATTAACTGGAACCTGACAGCCCGTGTGGTATAGGAGTTAGAAGGTAAGGCTATCTTGTCCATGCTTCAAATTTGATTCAGCCAGGAAGCACACTAGTTGATCATGGACTAGTCTATTTGCTTTATTTAACCTACCTTTCAGGGCTATGGGAAAGATAAAATCTGGGAGAGGGGCATATTTATTTATTTATTTATTTTTAAAATTTATATGACTGCCCATCTCCCCCAACGGATATAATTACCTCCAACTTCTTGAAAGATTCCATCAACGCTGCCTCCGAAAAATTCTGCAAATTACTTGGGAAGATAGGTGGACTAATGTTAGCATATTAGAAGAAGCGAAAACCACCAGCATTGAAACAATGATCATCCAACATCAACTTTGCTGGACCGGCCATGTTGTTCGAATGCCTGACCAACGTCTTCCAAAGCAGCTACTTTACTCCCAACTTAAGAATGGAAAACGGAATATTGGTGGACAGCAAAAGAGATTCAAAGATACTCTCAAAGCTAATTTAAAAAAATGTAATATCAGCATTGAGAACTGGGAAGCCCTAACTCATGAGCGTTTCAATTGGAGGTCATCCTTTATTAATGGCGCTATGGACTTTGAAGAAGCACGAGAACAGGGCGAAAAGGAGAAAAGAGCTAAAAGGAAGGCACGTCAGGCAAACCTTCATCATGACCGTCTCCCACCCGGAAACCTATGCCCTCACTGTGGGAGGTTGTGCGGATCCAGAATTGGCCTTTATAGCCACTTACGGATCCACCGTTAAAATTCTACCTTTGGAAGACAATCTTACTCGGCTACGAGTGATCGCCAAAGATGATGATGATGAATTTACGCCAAGCTCCTTATAAGGAAGGTGAGATAAAAATGTCAATCAATAAAATAAATTACTTCTCAGTTGGCTTTGGGCAGATGTAAAGTCATGAAGAAGAGCTTCCCAAAATTTACTGAGTAACCACAACACATTTACTGTCGGGGTGACTGCAGTTGATTAAGGGGTTAGATTGGTGGCAAGAGATTGGGAGTTGGTGGGAATAGAAATGAATTGAGATGGACCCAGGTGATTGTTTTCACTTCACAAACAGTTTCAGGTCCTGGGAGATAATTGTGACCTTGCTTTGAAAATGTAAACTAGGATTTATGGAAAAAAAGAAAACATAACCTGCATTTGGAAAAAAATGGATTGTAAAACTGCAATTAATATAAATTTATTTGTCTCTCTGTGTGTCTGTTTATATTAGACAGAGAGTGTGTGCACACAGCTCTACATAAACACACATACACTCTCCTAATAAAGTATTCTTTACATGGAAGAAAGCAGCATCAAAAATCATTGCAATTCAGCAGTCAATTCAGCAATAATTCAGCAGTCAATGAACATGTTATCTGATTTTGGAGAGAAGGAATGTCAACCCAGTCCTCATCCTTCAGTAAGGAAGACAACCCTTGCATACAGGTTCTTTATATAAATTTTATTAAAAGTTTTACAAATAACATAAAAACACAAATTAATAAAAAGTAAAGGGAGCAATGAAAGAAGGAAAGAAGAAAGAAGAAAGAAAAAGTGCAGAAAGAGAATAAAAAAATAGAAGAAGCTTCTGATTTTTCTGCAGCAAATATAAGTACAATTACGAAATTAATTCTTACTCTATGGTTACAAAAAATAAAAAAGTTCCCTTTTTCTATTATGCAGGGTTTTTTTTCTAATCATCAAAACCACAAATCATAAGTGATTTTTTTCCTGTTTCATGCACAAAGTCTATAAGGGGTTTCCAGTTAGCAATAAATGTAGATATTGTTTTTTTCTCTAATTGAAGTTGTTAATTTAGCCATCTCCATAAGTTCCATCATCTTCACCAGCCATTCCTCCATTGTGGGTAGTGTCGAACCTTTCCACTTTTGAGCATATAATAGTCTCGCTGCAGTTACCATATATAAAAACAAAATTCCATGACCTGTGCATACAGGTTCTGATCCCTAGAAATCATAGAGAACATTTGCTGTTTGCATAACTAAGGGATTTGGCCATGATTTTGATCCTATAAGCCACAAAAATTCACACAGGGCCATTCTTCAAAGAAACCAAAGTTAAGCACTTTTCAGTTTCGTAGGAAAAGCTTAATTCCTTCCTTGGAGATGGATGAACTATTTCTCTTTGGGATGGACCATTTTTTAAAAAAATATTTATTATTTAAACTTATATTACTGCCCATCTCCCCCAGTCGGGGGACCCTGGGCGGTTCACAGTAAAAACAAGGTTAAAAATGGGGCACGGTAGCTCAGCGGGTTAAACCAGTTCGAATCCGCGTGGCGAGGTGAGCTCTTGTCATTAGCCCTAGCCTCCTGCCAACCCAGCAATTCGAAAGCTAAAATAGCAAGTAGATAAATGGGTACCACTCACGTGGGGCAATATGCTGGCATCCTGTCGGGGAGTCGCCCTCGGAACCGAAGATGAAGATCTGGAGAAGCCTGTGGATGGCGGCTGAGGACGGCGGCAGAGGACGACGGATCCCAATTAACAACTTCCGGGATGTCAGCAGCCGGCTCCGAAAGCGAGGCATTCTGGGGCTTGTAGTTCCGATGCCTGGATAGAAGAGCCGGTTCCCTCACCCCCTCCCTAATCGCGCGGGCACTGTAATATATGGATGTATAATTAAATATGCAATGATGTTGTAAGCCGCCTAGAGTCCTCCATTAGGGAGGGGATAGGCGGGGTATAAATAAGATAGATAGATAGATAGATAGATAGATAGATAGATAGATAGATAGATAGATATACAATACAAAATCATCATCAATAAATAAATATAAAATCCAGGGGTGATGGGTGTTGATACCAAGGACGGCTAACCATGATTTTGCCAGTTACTACACTGACAGGGGACCCTTTTTACATGCACTTTCTATTTTTAGAATAATCCCATACAAATGTTTTAAGGGTCAGACTAAGCCTAATAGTAGGATTTTCATTACTAAATATTTTATTTATTTTATTTTTATCCCACCTTTATAACTTTTATAAATAACTCAAGGCGGCGAACATACCTCATACTCCTTCCTCCTCCTATTTTCCTCACAACAACAACCCTATGAGGTGAGTTGGGCTGAGAGAGAGTGACTGGCCCAAGGTCACCCAGCCGGCTTTCATGCCTAAGGCGGGACTAGAACTCTCAGTCTCCTGGTTTGCTATTGGCTCCTTCCTAGGGCTGAGAGAGAGGGACTGGCCCAAGGTCACCCAGCCGGCTTTCATGCCTCAGGCGGGACTAGAACTCACAGACTCCTGGTTTCTAGCCCAGCACCTTAACCACTAGACCAAACTGGCTGAATATTCATTACTGAACGTTTTGAAAGCTAAATGCAGCTATTGGAGGCTCTGATTTGGGTTGGAGAACATGGGAATATTTCCCTACCCCACCCCTAGAGGTTAAATGCTATTGGGAAATGGCACAGGACAGCAGTGCTACAGCTCTGTCTGATTCCTGTACCTCCAGTTCAGCAAAAGCAAAAACATCAGATGGTTCACAAATGGTTCATTTGTGCATCTTCCATTTTACATGGTTTGGCTCTGAGGAGAGATTTGACCTACAGACTTTCCTGCTCATAGTCTTAGCAAATTTTCCGCACAAGCGTTAATAGCTAATCAATGGATAAACCCAAGAAAAAATTAACCAGAAACTAAGACTAAGAATACAGCAATTCAATGAATCCTAATAGCAGTGCAAAATTCTCCTATCATGTGATTAATTGTGAACATAATGCTACTCTTCCAGGGCAAGGCCTATCAATGCTTTTGAAAGGATACATTTAGTTCTGTTAAACTGGAGATGGGTTTTTGATTTTGGCTTCATTAGTTTGTTTTTTTTTAAATTAATATAGGGGCCACCTCAGAAACAATAATACATTTATTGGTTTTCATTATCCTGTTTGGGAATTTCAATGACATATTTGCATTCCATCTGCAGAGAATCACAACACACATCTTAAACTGCTCAAGCAGAGAAGGGTCCCTGTCTGCTTGACTGATATAGAGAGGACCTTTCTGGAGTTTTCTGCTGAAATCTCTGTGGATTGTGCTGAGTTGAACTCATTTGATCTGTATGCTCGCTGACTGGCTTCCTCAGAGTTATTTTGACAGTTTCTGTGGAATGGGAAAACACGCTGACAGAATGGGCCTCTAAAACCATCATTTTCCATCAGGCCAAGGAATTGACAAATGAGACTCATTGATGAGGATACCACAAAACCTGTCAAGTGATGTATATTTACCCTCACAAGCAGCAGGGCCAGGCCAGAGGGGAAGAGGAAGAGGAAGAGAAAGAAAAAGCAATGTTGGAAATTAGGACAGTTTCTGATTTCATTCACCTCTCAGTCCAGATGTGTCATTCATCAGCTCAGTGAAAAGCCAAAACCAATGTTCTCCCTAAATGTCTCCTGTTATATTTACATATTTGAGAAGGTCATTAAGGGGCAGATTGCACAAGGGACTCAGGCATTTTTCCACTATAGAAAAGATGGTTCCAAGGGGTGTTGCCTGTCAAATGGCATCCTACAAAACAACAGAATAACAACCCAAAATGCTTCTCTCAGGAAATCTACCCTTTTATCACAACAATAATGGCCATCTAGCCATGGCAGTCATTTTTTGTGCTGATAAAGCTAGACCTCTGCCTGAAAGGATGCAAATGAAAAAAAAATGCAGATTTAGAACTCAACAGCACATTGTACATAGTTCACTGCAGATCTTTCTGCTTCAGAAAAATAGGATACTAGTTTATTTCCTTAACAACATCTCTGTATTCTTCCTGAGGGGCTAAAAGGAATTTGGGAGGCATTTACAAGCAAACAAACAAACAAACATATAAAATCACCAAAGAAGATAAGATAACCTTTCTGTTCTCCCATCACTCCCCTCTGAGTGCAGCTTCTCCCAAGATTTCAACTAGGCAGAGCTAATTTTCATGGCTCTTTTTAAGAACTGAAAATGTACATACCATTCCAAATAATATCTAACTCAGCCTTCAATTACTTTACTTTACTATTATACTATACTATTATACTTCATTTGAATCAATTATGGTTTTGCAGATCAATCTGTATCCACTCCATGTCAGTGTCCACATTAGGAAGATATTATTCAGAACTTCTGGAGACTTTTTTTAAAAAAATCTGCCTGCCACAAAAATCTGTATCTATTTGTTATCGGCTATTTTTCCTAATAAAAATGTTTGGGTACAATCTTCCCAAATACACATGACTTTTCTCATAAATTTCCCGATAATCTTTTGTCAGTGCATTTCCCTGGTGTATTTTATTTTATTTTATTTTATTTTATTTTTTATTATTTTTCCTTCCAGGCTTTGGGTTAGGATGATGGTTAAGTCTATTTGGTTTGGGGTTTGGGGGGGTTCTTTGTTTTTTAGGTTTTTTTAATTTGTTGGTTTGTTTTTTTGTTTTGTTTTGGTTTTGGATTTATAAGGAGGGGTTGGTTCTGTTCCAGTGAGGGGAAGGAGATAAATCTCTACTTAATTTGCCAGGGTGGATTACTGAGATGTGCTGTTTGTCAACATCTGTTCTACAGGTAGTCCTCGGGTTATGACCACTCGTTCAGCGGCCGTTCAAAGTTACAACTTATGATCAGTCCTCAAAGTTGCTGCCGTTGCAGCATTCCTGCAGTCACGTGATCACGATTTGGGTGCTTGGTAACTGGCCCACATTTACGACAGTTGCAGCATCCACAGTCACGTGATCACCATTTGTGACCTTCCCTGCCAGCTTTCCACAAGCAAAGTCAATGGGGAAGCTGGCAGGATGTCACAAGTTGCTCTGCTCAGCTGCTCCTGCCGCTTTTTCTCCAGAGGTACCCCCAGGCGGCATTCCGGGACTGGTAGGCAAAGCAAAGTAATTCATAAACTGAATCAATGAATACTACAATTTAGTTATAATTTTTCAGTTAGCACTGTAACTCCCAATAGAAATTATTTCATACAATGTTTGTATTGACCTAAATGTTTTTTGCTATGTGACTAGCATCTCAATGAATGCTTTTATCTCAGAATACATCCCTAAGAATATTCTGTGTAATGCCCATGAATTGGGCTCCATTTCTGGACTTAAATATTATTTATTTTGTCGAAGGCTTTCACGGCCGGAGTTCAATGGCTGTTGTGGGTCTTCCGGGCTGTGTGGCCGTGTTCTGGAAGTTGTGGAAGTTCTGGAAGTTGAACCACAACTTCCAGAACACGGCCACACAGCCCGGAAGACCCACAACAGCCATTATTTATTTATTTATTTATTATTTGGATTTATCCCCGCCCATCTCTACCGTGGCAGACTCTGGGCAGTTTACAACCAGAATATAAAAGATAAAACCTAGACATTTAAAACTACTATAAAAATAAAAAAATAAAAATCCAAAAGATGGTCTGTTCTTAAAAGGAGGAAACCACTAAGCCAACCACCCCCAGGAGGAACTATCCTTTCCTTCACTCCAGGCAAGGCGGCAGAGCCAGGTCTTCAAGGACTTCCTAAAGGCTAGGAGCAAGGGTGCCAGTCTCACCTCAGGGGGCAAGTTATCCCACAGGGTGGGTGCTATTGCAGAGAAGGCACGCCTCCTGGACCCTGCTAGATGGAATTCTTTTAATGAAGGGATCCGAAGCATGCCCTCCCTGCATGATCGGGTGGGGCGGGTGGATATGGTCGGGACAAGACGGTCCCTCAGATACCCTGGTCCCATGCCATGTAGGGCTTTAAAGGTGATCACCAACACCTTGAATTGGATCCGGAAGCAAACTGGTACCCAATGCAGCTCACGGAGTAGCAGTGTTACATGTGCCGATCTAATAGCACCCAGAACTACCCATGCAGCCGCATTCTGGACCAGCTGAAGCTTCTGGATACTCTTCAAGGGTAGCCCCATGTAGAGCGTGTTGCAATAATCTATATGGGAGATGACAAGGGCATGAGTGACTGTTCGGAGGGCCTCCTGATCCAGGAAGGGGCGCAACTGGCGCACCACACGAAGCTGTGCAAAGGCCCTCCTGGCCACGACTGCCACCTGCTCCTCGAGCAGGAGTCGTGAGTCCAGGAGGACCCCCAAGTTTCATACTGAATCTGAACGGGGTAGTGCCACCCCATCCAGAGTTAAAGATGACAACTTCCTGGAAATTGAGAGGCCCTCAATCCACAGCCACTCCGTCTTACCAGGGTTCAGCTGAAGCCTGTTGTGCCCCATCCAGGCCCCTACAGCCTCCAGACACTGAGAAAGGGTGTCGACTGCAACACTTACTTTACCCGGGATGGAGATGTACAACTGGGTATCATCAGCGTACTGGTGATACCTCATCCCATGGTGACGGATGATCTTGCCCAGCAGCTGCATATAGATGTTAAATAGGAGAGGAGAGAGAACCGAACCCTGTGGCACCCCACACAAGAGGGGCCGAGGGTCAGATCTCTCCTCTCCTATTACCACCAATTGGTAACGGTCCTAGAGAAAGGAGGCGAACCAGTGTAAAACAACGCCGCCCACCCCCAATTCCCTGAACCGCCCCAAAAGGATACCATGGTCGACGGTATCAAAAGCCGCTGAGAGGTCCAAGAGAGCGAGAATGGATGCACTCCCTCCATCTCGCTCCCGCCAAAGATCATCCATAAGCGCGACCAATGCAGTCTCTGTCCCATATCCCGGCCTGAAACCTGACTGAAAGGGGTCTAGATAATCCGTTTCATCCAGAAACCTCTGGAATTGCAGCGCCACCACCTTCTCAACCACCTTTCCCAAAAAGGGAAGGTGGGAGGCAGGACGAAAGTTGTTTAAAACAGTAGGGTCCAGGGAAGGCTTCTTGAGGAGGGGGTGCACCAATGCCTTCTTGAAGACCGTCGGAAACACCCCCTCCCCCAAAGATGTATTAATCATTGCCTGGACCCAACCAAATGTGACCTCCCGGGCTGATTTAACCAGCCAGAAGGGACACGGGTCTAGATGGCATGTGGTGGTGTTTACAATCCAGAGGATCCTGTCTACTTCATCAGGCCCAACAGGGTCAAACTGTTCCCAGATAACAGGGTAAGCACGTTCCTCTGGCATCTCCCCAGATCTTGTCTCATGCTTGGAGTCCAACTTGGAATGAGTCTGAGCGATTTTGTCCTGCAGATGCTCAACAAACTCTCCCGACCGGCCCTGTAAATGGGTCACCAAATCTGTCCGACCCAAAAGAGATCTAGTAATCTTAAACAGGGCCATCGGACGGCATTCTGCAGACGCAATAAGAGTGGAGAAATAATCACGTTTCGGCGCTCTTACCGCCACAAGGTAGGCCCTAACAGTGGCTCTAGATTGTGTCAGATTCAGTCTTCGTCTTCCTCCAGTGGCGCTCCAGACGTCTCTTAACCCTCTTCAACACCCTCAACTCCTCCGTGAACCACGGGGAGTAACGGGTCAAACGAGGTAAGAGAGGTCGCAGAGGCACGATCCTGTCCAAGGCCTCGGCTGCTTCCTTATTCCAGGCTGCGGCCAAGACCTCTGCTGGACCGTGTTGCAGATCTTCAGGTATAACCCCCAGCTCCCTCTGAAACCGCATTGGGTCCATAAGTCGCCGGGGGTGGACCAATCTAATAGGTCCCGCCTCCCTGCAGAGTGGGGCAGCACATGAGATCCTCAAGGTCACCAGGGCGTGATCTGACCATGACAATGGGGACAGATGTAACTCTCCCCTCAGATCACATTGCCACTGCTCCGACAAGAAAACCAATATGGTAAATATGGTGAACTAACTAATTATGAGAGCCAGTTTTGTGTAGTGGTTAAAGCAGGGTTCCCCAAAGTGGTCCATATTGACCCCTAAGGGTTGATGGGACTATCCAAGGGGTCATTGTGGTTGTTGTTGTTGTTATTCATAGTACTATTAGTTAAAGTAGTATTTATTAAATTATTTTCATATAATAAATGTTTGGGGGTCGATGAACAATCTGAAACTTCATGAAGGGGTTGATGAGCTGAAGAGTTTGGGGACCCCTGGGTTAAAGGCACCAGGCTAGAAACCAAGAGAATGTGAGTTCTAGTCCCATCTTAGGCACAAAGCCAGCTGGGGGACCTTGAGCTAGTCACTTTTCCCCAACCCTAGGAAGATGACAAGGGCAAACCACTTCTGAAATCTTGCCAGGAAAACTGCAGGGACTTGTCCAGGCAGTTGCCAGGAGTCAACAGGAAGGAAGGAAGGAAGGAAGGAAGGAAGGAAGGAAGGAAGGAAGGAAGGAAGGAAGGAAGGAAGGAAGGAAGGAAGGAAGGTAGGTGTTAAATAATGCTAAATTCTCTGTGCTGTTCCTTGTGATGTCTAATTAGAGAAATACTGTTGTCCCAAAGCTACTGCTTCTGGGATGGCCCAAGACTACTAGATGTTTATCTGTTCATCGACTGGATATGTTTGTTTGTTTTACATTTATTCCAAGAGGCTTACATGAGCAAACTTCTGTTTACCCCTGATTCAGAAGACTGTAATTAAGAATAGAGTAGAATTGCATTTGGTCCTCATTCTTAAATGAATCTAATTCTCACTTCCTGCCTTAATATGTGTTTTAGAATATAGCAATCATATATTATGCAGTTTTTCCTTAACAATTACATACAAACATGCATATAGAAAATGTTGCACTGTATACGGATATGTAAATGAGGGAAAACTGCATATATTAATCAATGTGATAAAAATCAACACTAATTCTAATGCTATTTGTATAAAGAATAAATGCAATTTTCCCTAAACTGTATATGTTTCCTGTATCTATATAAGGAATATTAACAGAATTGCAACTGAATAAAAGGGGTTGGTTTCTCCCAGTGTATCCTGGCTAGAAATCCTCTGATGCAAACACAACCTTGACATTCTGAAATTCCAATTTCCACTTAATATAAGTCAACAAAGGGTTGAACGCAGATGGCTCACATGATTGAAAAAGTCTTTATGCAGAAAAAATGAACATGTCAGAGAAGAGTTTTATCCTCGAAACCTAGTTTTCTATATTCTATATTCACAGAGTTGTTTTTTTAATGGCAGCTTTCTCTGTGCAAATTGTAGCACAGTAAAATTGTGTAACTAGTAGCATGAGAAATGCCTCTGCAAAGGATGGATGGACACTTTTCTCCCTGGATTTCATTGCTGAAGCTGGAAAGACAACTAGTGGTTAAGGCACCAGGCTAGAAACCAAGAGACTGAGAGTTCTAGTCCCGCCTTAGGCATGAAAGCCGGCTGGGTGACCTTGGGCCAGTCACTCTCTCTCTCAGCCCTAGGAAGGAGCCAATAGCAAACCAGGAGACTGAGAGTTCTAGTCCCGCCTTAGGCAGGAAAGCCGGCTGGGTGACCCTGGGCCAGTCTCCCTCTCTCAGCCCAACTTACCTCACAGGGTTGTTGTTGTGGGGAAAAGAGGAGAAGGAAGGAGTATTAGGGATGTTTGCCGCCTTGAGTTATTTATAAAAATAATAAAGGCGGGATAGAAAACAAACAAACAAACAAACTGAAGGGACTGCAGCTGACATTACTCCCCCTTATCATGAAGGAACACTTCCAGGTTCCAGGATTCCCTGGATATACCTCCAGCCTACACGCTATACCCCAAGCAGGCCAAGCACTGTCTGGCATTTGTTCATTTCAGTGGGGGTAATGTAGAGCATTTGCTCAGCCAAAAAAGTCTCTGAGGACATTGTTTTCTCAGAGTATTTCTGGGGTGTGTGTGTGTGTGTGTTTTCCTTTGCCTTTCCCACTTTAAATTGAAGACCCAAGTTAGGATTAAAAGAAGTTGGAGAAAATGTCTTTATTAGTGGAACTACAAGGGGGAAACCTACTTTTGGCTCTAGTATACCCCTGGTCTCCAAAGGGACAATTCCCCACCCCACTCCCACCGAGAAAAAAGGCAGATTCTCCAAACCTTCTCTAAATATTCTCCATTCCCTGTGAGGGAATGCTGCTGTTTCCTACACCCAACTCCACCCCTAACAAAGCTGTAGGAAACTGGATGCAGAACTGGGGCCAGGTTGTAACACAAAGCAATAACAGTAGTAGCAGCAGCTAGGGGGGAAAAACCACTTTGAGCAAACAAGAAGGAAGTTCCTCTATTGCTTTTGCTAAGGGAGCCCCATCCCTGAGAAACGGTTAGAGAATTTCTTCTCCCCCAATATCTCTGCCCACCACAGGCCTTTTAGGAAGCCATTTGCACAGGACTTCCATGGAACTCAGCAGTGAAGTAACAGAGGAACTGCAACAACCACTTTGTGGATTACAACTATCTTCTTGCTCCTATAGTAGCATGCTCACTCATAGCCTGGAAACAGACGACTGTTGGGCAGCTGCTCTGCTGCTGAGTCCTTTCCTCTGCGTTGTTTTAAAAACATATAGGAAGCAATTAACTGGGGTGAGGAATTACCTGCTATTCAGTTCTTAATATCCTGAAGGGACTTTTTTTGACAATGCCCTTTTCTAGTTCTCAGTTTCCTCTCATCCCACCAAGGCCACAATTAATTGGAATGCATTCTTTCACAAGAGCTTAATTGTGAAAAGGGAACCTGATGTCAACTTTTACTTACACTGAAGCAACAGATCACATCATAGAAACTGGCTTCCCTTCCCTTGAGCTTCTCTTGCTTAATTGTCTCCTATTTCATCCTGGATTAATGGCTCAGCATACTTTCTAAAGTTTAGGGCATGCACTGTTTTTCATACTCTGATAGGAGATGCTTTTCCCAAAGAGCCAGGCTGGGCATTATTTTGATATGATACCAGTTAGTGACAATGATGTGATTCCCTGATGCGCAAGCAGCATTGGCATAAATCTGACAAGAATTTGGTGTCCAAGTAGGTTGTATGCAGAGCGTTTCATGGGGAAAGGAGCAGTGTTCTGATACAAGAGTTTGCAGTCTGTCTGTGAGAGAAGCTTCATATCATATGCCGGACACCCTTGTTTCATTGACCGCAGTATTTTACCTGCCCTGTGCCATGGGGCATCTCCATGATTGGTATGAGGGGTGATTTATGCAGTTTCTCATCATTTAATATGGATGAACTGGGCACTAGGGAAATAGTTCAGGTAGCAGACACTTCAGATATTTTTAGCACTTTGTGAATTACAGAAGGGGGACGATCTTGATTATATTTTTCTCAATGCAGGGTAGTTTTCTCCTTCTGAACATCTGGTTTCAGATATTGTAGTCAACAACAGTGAACTGACTGAAACAAACTTCCAGTATCTTTGAGCAATTCATAGCTTTTGAGAGGGTTCATTCCAACATTGTTATTACAATTTATTATTTTGTTAATTAATATTTTATGTTCTTCTATTATGTAATAAAGACAGAGCACCATCATCATCATCATCATCATGCTCAAAGCATTAAAAAAGATGAACATACTAACAATTCTTTAAAAGGCCAAGATGAAAATATGTGCTTCTTATTCATTTTTTTTAAGATAGAACAAGGACCCATCATAACTCTATTCCATTTCATGGATAAGTCAGGGTGGATGGAAAGAGACATTAGATTCAACCTGTTACCACTGATCATTAACCGACCCTGGATTGTGCATCTGCTGGATCCATTTCATGTTCTTTACTCAGGCCTCCCTCCTCTGGCCTTCTCTAATCAGTAGAATTGGTGATTGTCAGGGTTTTCAGATTTAGGTTTTTAGAGCCATTTCTATAGAGATGTACTTTCAGGGTACAACTTGCAGCCCTTTTCCTGAATTCTCTGTGAAATCTGCCCCATCCCTGCCCTACTGTTCATCTCCTTACCTTGATTGCAAAATCATGGAGAATTATGCAAAACAGAAGAAATAAAAGAACAATATTGTACCTAGCTCTGAATATAGTTAGAAAAACATTCCCATTTTATCTATTAGTGAATGTTAAGCTTTAATTGAGTCAAAACAATTATATGTCTTTAGGTGGTTCAGACTCGATGGCTGCAACCATGAACTCTCTTAATTAGGATTGCACCCAGGGGATTTCATTCAAAATAAAAGGCCGAGGTGGCCCCATCAGAGAACGGGAGTCTTGCAATTGCAGGCTCAGCTTTACACTGAAAGGGAAGCTTTTGCCTTTTCTTCCCGGGCTCCCTCTAACCTGACCTCTCTCTGAATTGCTTGCCTCCATAAAGTAGGCTGCAATGAAGAGATGTAACATGTCATAGCAATCTTTGTCTGTATGCTGCCTCAATTTAGAAATCTAATTTAGACTTAAAGTCATGAAAAATTGTTTCTCCCTGACCCCCGGTTCTTTGGCACAAATGATAGAACTAAGCTGTTTAGTTTCTTTGAAGCCCAAGACAGAACAATAAATGATCCCGACAAGCTAAAACATTTTGTTGTGTTGGCTCTTCTACACGCTAAACATATAACATCACTCTGCCTGCAGTGATAGTGCTGGCTTTTGTGCAAAGCGTTCAGCTCTGCAACCCAGTGCCTCTTCCCTCCCCCCGGCCCCCCAAACACTGGGACATCCAAAGATAGTAAACAACGGAAGTCAGACACATGGGCTGCCTTTCCTGTCCCAGCAGCAGCTGCTGCTAAGTCTGCATATTTTCAGCCCATGTGCTCCCTTCCTTTTGACCCTTCTGCAACCCAGTTCCCTCTGTGTCAAACACTCCTGAAGATTGTGATTTCCTATCCTGACAGTCAGCAGGAAGAGGAGAAAGCTGCCAGGCAACCTTTGCTTGAAGATCACAGGAGGCGTTATTAACAAAACCAGTCTGACAGATCTGTCTTAGGAAATACTGATAAGATCAGGGGAGAAGAGGAAGCTAAGCAATTCACTTGCTGTAGGGAACACGGGTGCCATTTTGAAACTGGGTCAAATTCAGCATCATCTGTTTAGCGTGTACCACTTTTTCCATTTCTGATGTCACTTTTGTACCCAGTCTACAAACTGTTTGAATACCACAAGCCAAACAGCAGATTTATATCAGTCCTGAAATCAGACAGGGAAATGAGAAATGTCTCTACAATCCAGAAATCTCAAGAGGACACCGTTCAGTGGTAGAATATGTCTTATGTGCAGAATGTTGAGTTATCTCCATTGTTTTTTTGTTTTGTTTTGTTTTCAAATCCATGGGAAAGATTTCTCTGTGCTCAGCCGAAGGAGGAAATACAGGGCAAGATCAGGAACTCACAAGTCTGTCAAATTTGATTTTGCTATTTCCCATTTTTATAGTTTTAATTAATTTTGGCCTCTTTCCTCATCAGTTACATCACTTGGAAATTCATAGGCATTTTCATGCACATAGCTCCCAACATGCACATTTTAAATATATGTCTATTGTGCAAATAATTTCCCCTAATATAATGTATTTTATACATTATTTTTACTATTTAATATTTTACTAATCTATATCTCCCAATGTACACATTTCCCTAATGTGCACTTTATTGCCTTTACATTGCCTGCATGCTGTTTTGGCTCAGCAAATTGAACATTTTTTTCTCCTATTCTTAGACTAGATAAACTAATCATCTGATTAAGCATCTTCATATTTGCTCTAGGGGCCAGATTTGCAAAGTGAAGAAAGAGGGTGCATTCCTCAGGCTTCAGTCCACCATAGTCATCTGATCATTCCAGTATAGCCTCTTTCAAAAAAATAACTTTGTTCTTTTTATTTAATAAATATATTATATTATATTATATTATATTATATTATATTATATTATATTATATTATATTAATATATATATATATATATATATATATATATATATATATATATATATATATAAAAGAATATTCCCTACAATATTAGATTTGGCATTGGAGTTCATTTTCAGCCTTTTAATGTTTGTAACTTTGTGTGTGTTTGTGTGCATGCATGCAAGCCCACAGAGGGGATGGTGGAGGATAGCCATCACTTTCTGAACGTCATCAGGGAAACTTAACCTTAGATAAGGTAAAGGTTCCCCCCACACATTTGTGCAGTCGTGTCCGACTCTAGGGGCCGGTGCTCATCTCCGTTTGTTAGCCGAAGAGCCAGCGTTGTCCAAAGACGCTTCCACGGTCATGTGGCCGGCATGCACGCAGAACACTGTTACCTACCCACCGAAGTGGTACCTATGCATCTACTTGCATTTGCATTCTTTCGAATTGCTAGGTTGGCAAGAACTAGGGCGAGTGCAGGAGCTCACTCCGTCACGCGGGGCTAGGGATTCGAACCTCCGAACCTGCGATCTTCCAATCGACAAGCCTGGCGTCTTACCCACTGAGCCACCACGCCCCTTCTTAACCTTAGATAGATTATAAGGCTTAGATAGATTATACTAAAAATTGTCTTGAGAATCTCCTGTGAAATTCCATTGAACGTTGTACTTATTTCAGTCTAATTTATAGTTATAGTCAGAATATAAGCTTTTTGAATAATTTTTGTTTTCATTTTTGCCTTCTTGTACACAAAATGAGAGAGAGAGAGAGAGAGAGAGAGAGAGAGAGAGATCATTTTCTTGTAGAAGTAAAGTTGCCAGAATATATTTCAACTTGTTTTAACAGATGGCCAAGGACTGTATCCATTGTATCAAAATGCTTACAATACAGTATTTACATTGAGTTTTTCCTAATTATCACAGACGTTACCATAGTAATTATATCATCACATATCATCACAGTAATTTTTACAAGATGGTAATCAATATTATCTGCAGATCGTCAACCAGAAGTGGGAGGCTAGAGCTGAGATTCTGTCTCCCAGGAACTATGAACAGAAAAATTCTCCTTCCCCCCCCCCCCCCCCACTAATTCTCATTCAGTTTGATGAAAGAGAATTTCCTTCAGAAATTATTTCAAAGGAGAATTGAAGTGCAGGGAAATTCTCATTACGGCATGTAATGTTCTTGCATTTAGGGAAGGTTGTGTCTGTCCTGTCTTTCATTGCATCAGCATCTTTCCAACAGACTGCAACCCCCCTCGGTTTCTCATGCTTTCCCTAAATCCTAAGGAGAGAACTTTCTCGTGTGCTGGCTAGTGAATTCTGGGAGTTGAAGTCCACACATCTTAAAGTTGCCAAGGTTGAGAAACGCTGGACTAGACAATCCGGGAGGCATCAGAGAGATGGAAAACAAGACCAGGAATAGCATCCTCTGCTGCTCCAACAATAAAATATGCTCAGAAGATCAAGCCTTAGCTGAAAGTACCATGAGAATAGTGTAGAAAAAAAGAACAGAGGATTCTTTTGCAAGAAAAGAAAACCTTTGGGATAATGCAAGGGAGTTTCTGGCATAGCATTAGTTAAGAGTTAAGAGTTCCCCATAGGGGGAGATGGGCGGTCATATAAATTAAACAAACTAACAAACAAACAAACAAATAAATAAGAGGAAAGCAGAACTATAGGTATCCAATTTATACTCCAGGCTCTTAACTACTGCACTGCAGTATACCAATATGTTGTTCAGGAAATGTAAGAAACCAATATTTCTCCAGCAAACAAAAGCAAAAAAACCCACAAATGAATCCAAACTGAATATAGTGCCACACTCAGAAGCTTGTGGTAAACAAAAGTGCAAGCCACTTTTTATATATTGGGTATTTTTATGCTTGCTGCAGCCATCTAAGACTATCCTAACATGTCCACAAACATCTGAAAAAACTGCTGAACCTTTAGTCTCGTGTCTTGCTCATTGGGAAACAGTGCCTCATAATCCTAAGGAGCCACTGGAAATGTCCAAACCTGGTCCAGGATATTTTGCGGGCCCCAAACAAACTGAGCAGATTAACTTGATGTCATCCCTGGTAATGGGCAGAATCTTCCATTCCATCTGAAGAAAGCAGGCGGCTTTAGAAGGTGTCCTCTAGGCCACCCCCGAGAACACTGTTTCTTTCTATTCAAATCCAAGATCAGTGACAGAGAGATGCCAAGGAAGGCAAGGGAGGTATTTTAGGTTTTTAATGGGAACAGGGTGTTTATCAGATAAAGGATCCTGAAGACCATGTCAGAAAGAAACCTCCCTTGTCAACTAAAACGGTAATGTCACGCCCGCATTTATTTAACGTCCAGACAGAATAGCGTTATGTCAAAGTCCTATCTTTTAAGACGGGGAGCTTTCCCCATTCTTAAAGTAACATGACAATGAAACATCCACGAGGCCTGATGTTGAGATTAGCTGATACATTTTTGCAATGGCTGTTGTTTAGTGTGTCTTGTCAGGCTGTCAGATAAAGGGACGCACAAATTCCTATAACGAATTATTAATGTAGATTCAACCAGTTTTTCTGCTGAAAATGGGTCCCTCCATTCTTCATCTGACTGACTTTTTACATTAGAAAACTAAAAATAGCCCTGAGTGTTTATAAAAAAAGACCTTCCAATATCTCACAGCATCACTCCAACCTCCCTCCTGCCATGCACACACACAAACACACACACACAAACACAATTTTCTGGTGCCTCATGTGTCATTTTCTTCTCTCTGCAGTGTAAAGCTACATGCTCCGAAGATTTCATCTATTCCGTCTCCTTATTTTTTAATGCAATTATTTCCCTAATTTGACACACATACCTTAAATGGAAAAAAAAATTAATGTAAGGAAGTGAATCTACTGAATCCCTCTCTTACAGCTTTGTACTTTCTACTGCAATAAAAGTTGTGGCTTTTCACCCCAAGACTCATCTTCAGATACTCCTGTGGTTGCTTATTACTGCTTGCTTGTTTGTCTTAAAGCATCTTGGAAGTGTGGCAAAGAGGATTTAGGCCCTGCTATGGGGTGAGGGATGAGCCAGTTTGATGTAGTGCTTAAGGCACCAGGCTAGAAACTGGGAGACCGGGAGTTCTAGTCCTGCCTTAGGCACGAAGCCAGCTGGATGACCTTGGGCCAGTCGCTCTCTCTCAGCCCTTGGAAGAAGGAGGCAAGGGCAAACCACTTCTGAAAATCCTTGCCAAGAAAACTGCAGGGACTTGTCCAGGCAGTCTCCGAGAATCAGACACAATTGAACGGATAAAAAGAAAAATGGGGTGAGGGGGGATGAACTCTTCCAGTGGCGGTGCTTTTCCTCCCTGATGCTGTTTGCCCCATGGTGGAAGTAATAAAGTGGGAATAGGATCCCATGTCATCTCCCAAAATCAGGTGACATTTAGCTGGGAAAGGACTAGCAGGGACAATCAAGTCACCTCTCTTTGCCAGGAGTCGTGCAACAAGGGCCCTGCATAGTGCAGAACTGAGGCTCCAGTCCTTACCAGCAATTTGAACCAAAGACTGTAGTGACTGTGTCGGAGACAGTCCATGCTACTAAGCTCCGATACTGAGCTACAGCCCCTGCCAATCGTTGCATTGCCCGAGAAACTGGAGTCATGATTAAATTCTGGGCACATCTGCTTCTTGCACTCTTTTGCTGTTCAGGAGAGAAAGAACTTGTCAATAGCCCAGCACTAGCCCAGTTCCAAAATGGGTTTGGTGGGTGGGTTACTTTTCTTTTTGCTATGCAAGATTACCTTTAAAAAAAAAAAAAGCACAGTGCTGCCAATTCTTGTGTCAAATCCCCATTTCATCTTGAAAGTATGAAATGTAATCTTCTTCACAGTGTCCTGGTTATGACAATACACTGTTCTTTCATAAGCAAAGATTAAGAAGAATGGTAGACATTTAAAATGGATATATAAAACCTTAATAATGGTGTGTCTATTTGTGGTGATGATGGCTCTTCATTTTAATCTGGGGAAAAACTCATTTCTCTTTCTAACTTGGGCCATTACATGCTTTATGTTTGAATGGCAAATACTAGGAATGAAGCTGTCTGTTTCACTTCTGTTCATATGTTCATGTGGACATGCGCACACACACTCAAACATATATACTCTGAAATGGCTTCTCTTCTGTTTAAGAAATAATTTCTGAAATTGCATAAATTCTTTTCAAAAAGCAGATCATAGAAAAAATATTGCCCACTCGTAGCAATTTCTAGCAGAAATGTCTCAGGAGTGAAAAGTCTGGTGAGAAAGAAAAAGTGTTCTTGGTGCATCTCGTTTACTGTACAGTACTGTTAATTTTACAGTGCTCATAAAGACAGAAATTTTATTTCTGAAGCATAGTAGGTTTCAAGAAACATTGAGAATCTATGTCTTTCGTTTCATTGCACATAGTGCATTTTCTCATTTCTGTGTATTTCTTTCAACAACCGTATACTTTTTTTTCCTCCCAGTGCAAACAGCATTTTTAAAAGGGTCTAGAACTTAATGAGTATTTTTTCTCCCAAAATAGAAGTAGCTTATATTGTCTGTTGGACTAAACAACTAAAATGTGTCTGCCACCTTAGAAATAAATAAATCAACATAGGTTTTTTTTTTAAAAAAAGGAAGGATGAAAAATTACCAAGAAGTTACAGTATGTTCTCTACCTTATTACAGTGGAATTAGCTTTCATTTTTCAAGGATTTTGAATGACATTTCAAACAAGAAATTAGTAATCTGGTACATCAAAAATTCAAGACAGTTGGGTGTTTTTTAATAAAAACTATTGATTCAGCTGTCCATTCGAATGGTGGGTAGTAGAAAGAATCTCTGATTCCCTATTCAGACAGTCAAATATTCAGCCGGTCAGAGAGATAAACCTTAAAGATAGGTACATATTTAATGCACATACTCAGCCTCCGTACCTATAAAACTGGTACAACTGGGAGTAACACATTAGGTGTTGTTAAGGAAATTTGCAGACTTCAACAATACTTTATTTTAAATTCTGGAACTGGAGAAGTGTAGCACAGGTGTCTCTCTCTTTTGTGTATTGTCGAAGGCTTTCACGGCCGGAGTTCAATGGCTGTTGTGGGTCTTCCGGGCTGTGTGGCCGTGTTCTGGAAGTTGTGGTTCCTAACGTTTCGCCAGCATCTGTGGCCAGCATCTTCAGAGGGCAGGAGCAGAGATTTTGCTTCTATCTGTGCTCCTGCCCTCTGAAGATGCTGGCCACAGATGCTGGCGAAACGTTAGGAACCACAACTTCCAGAACACGGCCACACAGCCCGGAAGACCCACAACAGCCATCTCTCTCTTTTCCTTGCTATCTCTCCCACCCCACCAGCATATTGATACAGGTTTTATACATTTCTTGTACATAGGTAAACTTTAAATCAATGGGACAATACAATCAAAGGAGAGAACATCCTGATGAGATTTAGTGGTCAAGAGTTTGAGGTATTTACAGTTATTAAGAAGGCTAGATACAACAATTCACAGTACTTATTGAGATATACCTGCTTAACAAAAGTCTTGAGGAGTGTAAAAGGATGGATTTTAAACAATGTATACATGTGATAAGGTATTATTCAATTGAGCTTCATCTGATTTAATTTCTTCAGTAGTAAGGGACAGATCCAGTAACGCTGAGATGCATTGGAATAACAGGAAAGTAGAGAGGGAAATTCAAGGGTAGAGGAACAAGAAGGAAGAAAATATGGAGGGAGACATATATCCTTTTCTAAAACCCAAGATGGCCAAGGGAAATTAGAAGAGGCTTTTGTTCTTAAAGCTACAGTAGAATAAAAGTAGCAAAATTAACAGAGAAAAAATATAGAAATATTAAATTTCCATAACAGTGTGTATACCAAGAATAGCATAAAAAATGGTTGCTTCCCATGTTGTTTATGATCACTTCTCTTTCACAGGAGCCCTAAACAGTCTATATAGCTTAGGCCACAATCCTATATGTACTCACTAGGATACTAGGTTGCACTGAATACTGCAACAAATGTCCAAGTAAATATGCAGAAGAAAATACTGTAGGACTGTTAAACTGTTTTAAAAACATTTGTTTTTTTTCTAGCGATGGACTAGGGAGTTCAGCAGAGAAGTTATCTCATTAAGCCACAGATCACAAGATTCTTTGGAGAAAATCCTAACAACTAAGTGATCTAAATGAACTTTAGTTAGTGTAGATGTGTTTACAGAACAAGACAAGGGTCAAATATGGAAGAGGTATGGACCGCCACTGTTGTGTACACAGTGCAACTACTTGGAAGATGGGGTAAACACCAACCAATCCACCAAGTTCTTACATGCTCCTTTGCCTTGCTTTGTGTGAGACCTTGTTTGAACAGCTTACTGTTATCCAGCCATGCACCAGAGAAAAGCAGACAGGGAAGTCTTAGTTTTCTGCTAAATCCACTTGATTTAGTTGCTCAAAAAAAATAACACAGTTGTATGTCAAAACTCTGCTTCTTCTTCAACGTTTTCCACCTCTCTCCCCAAGTGTTCTCTCTCTCTCTCTCTCAAACAAAAACACTAAAGAGCTGTCACCATAGAAATACCTGCTAATTGAAATGAAAAACAAGGCAGCTACTATTCAGCCCTCATATTTTCTTGAGCTTGAGCTCATTTTGGCAAAATGCACTGGAAAGTTTGGAAATTATTTTTGCTTGATCTCATTCAGAAGTTTAACTCAGGTATTTTCTTATGGTAGGAGCAGGGAGAGGAGCTAATCCTATACCCTTGCCTAGAACTTCATGTGCACCAACAGCCCCCTTCCTGTATATATAGTGTAAACATCCCGGGGGAGGGTCCCTTTGGGTATATTATGATATATGAGAAAGCTGCCATGCAATCTGAAACCCTGCATGTTGAAAGACCCATATCCCAGGACATTCTTTACACCCACATTTATCATTCCAATGGCTCCATCCATGGTTACTCAGGTTGTATGATACTGAAGATGTGCCAGCTCATTTAATGGGTTGCCTATGTGGGCGAGAGGCTGTTGAACAGATGGTCCTGCATGACCTCTGGTCTCTTCTTCACCTCTGCTACTGTCTAATATCTATCTAGTTTGGCAGGTATAATCATGATTGCTGGGAAGGAGGCTTTGCAGACTTTTGTTTGATTTTAATATAATGGGCTTTGGGGGCCAAATTAGCTTTTCAGACACATGATGTAACTGAAATAAGTGGCTTTACATGAAGGTAACAAGAAACGTATTTCACATGTGAATAACACAAAGGAAGAAGATGCTGGAGAGAAGTCGGGAAATCCGCTTTCCTCAAGGGGAGCACATGCATTCCAGAGCTGGCAAGCTGACAAGAAGCCACCCTATCAGTACCAGACAATCCTTGAGATCCGGAGCAGCCCAAGGCCAGCTTTGTCAAGGGAAGTGGGAGGGGAGGGGGGGGAGGGGAGGGGAGGAGGGAGAGAAAAGGGTGAAATGTAAGAAGTGTGAAATGTCAGCATGATCCATAGAGATAGCAGAGAATTCTGTTTGACAACCAAACCAGTGTTGCCCGGAAAAGATAAGGTTCTTGCTGGGAGGGGAGACAATAATTGTTTTTAGTATGGCAGATAAGAGATTAGAACCCCCTCCTACGATCTGCTGACTTGGAAACAGTAGCTTCCAAGACTGCTGCCTCTAAATATTTAAAATGAAGAATGCAGATACCCAACCTTTCCCCCCATTCATTCATTTATCCATCCATCCATCCATCCATCCACTCCCAGGGAAGCTGTATTTCCTCTTATTGTAATTTAATTTTAAACTTGCAGGTAGTTTTGCCATTTCTTCCTCCCTGTGACTGCAAGAACTACCTGAAGGAAAGGGAAAATTAAAAAAAAATCAATGACATACAAAGCAAGATCAATGACATGCAAAGTCATTGACACACCAAATCAATGACCTACAAAGCAAGATCTGAACATCCCTGGTTTTCCAGAGGACTCTTGGACTCTGTGTGACTCTTTAAGATGCCAGAAAACTCTTTATTGTTTTTGCTGCAGCAGATGAACAAATTTACTACACTGTATATTTTTCTGGATGTGAAAGCCATAAAAGCCATAAAGCATGAAAGCCATGAAAATAAGTTAATTATTAATCTATTAATCATTCTGATGTTGCAAGAGTCTATGGACTCATCTTCATGTCTCACTAACTATAATACAAGAATGGTCCACTGTTTTAGGAGAACATATTCTCATGATGCAGTCTTCATCTCATCCCCAGACCACTGTGAAGGCAGCCTAAATCAATGCTTAGCTTTTCCAGCTTTAAAGTAGTGTTTTCTGTCTTCTCCCAACAGAAATCCATGTGTCCATGAAGTTTCCTTCACAATCCTGGTAATGATGCAGCCTTGGGCTGGTGTCTGCCAAGTTCCTACTGGCAGGTTCAGGCTGCTGTGGCACACCCCCTCCCCTCTGATTATTAGTCACTGTTGTCCATGGCCAATTGGTTTCTGCAGAGGCATTTGACCCTGAAATAACTGAACCATGCTTCACAACTATACATAAATACTGGTATACCACTAGACTGGCTAGTGGCACAGGATGGGAGGAGAAACAGAGATAGGAGAATCTAGAAATAACAGTAGTTCAATTATCCTGCAGTTAAAACTCCAAGAACAGGACCACTGCAAGCTTTGTTACTGAGGCAGATTGCAACCTCACCAGGGCAGGGAAAATTATGCCAGCATATTTTTCTGCTGACTCAAGGAATGCATGCGAGCATGGCCATGAGGAAGAGCCCTGAGTTTTGATCTATCTATCTATCTATCTATCTATCTATCTATCTATCTATCTATCTATCTATCTATCTATCATCTATCTATCTATCTATCTATCTATCATCTATCTATCTCTATCTATCTATCTATCTATCTATCTATCTATCTATCTATCTATCTATCTATCTATCTATCATCTATCTATCTATCTCCAGTAGATATACCTCCTGGAAGAAGGAGCAGGGAAAGTTCTAAGAGACCCACAAAGGCCTTGGAGATGGCTTGTTGACATCTTATCCATGCTGTAGTTGTTTTAGGAATGATGCTAAAGACATGATCATAGCAATACACAGCTGATTATAATAGCAGTTATATATGATCAGGGACAAATTTGGGGATTTAATCCTGTAAGCTGCCCAGAGTCACTATGTGTGAGTTGGGTGGCCTTATAAATTTGTTTTGATTTGATTTATTTGATTCAGCTGAAATTCTGTTTCCTTGCATGGGAATTACAGATGTTTTAAAGCTAAACTTTCCATGGAAAGCAAGATACACTAGGAATGGGTTTCTAGCTACTTGACAGGTGGCCTAATGATCTTGGGGTTGCAGAACTGAGAGATTAAGATAAATGCAGGGCTGTGGTCAATTCGCATGTCTGAAAGCCCACTCTCCCTGTGAAAATATGAGATACAATGACATTACTGTGTTTTGAGAACCCACCACGTACTGGGCACTGGTAGAGTCAGTACCAAGAAGGAGGTGGAGGGGTGCTGGTTTCTTTCTTCAGCAGGAGCCATTTCCCACCCACATTGACTATAATTATAACATGTATAAGAATACACCCCAAGAGGCACGCATACACAATGTATACAGACCAAACCAGCTCAGTGCCATATGTGTGAGGCTCCTCGCACCCTCCCCGTCATCATACCCCAATCCTGTCTCAGTTCTCTATAGGCTTCTCTCTCTTTAGCCAAACGTCCTGCACCCCCATCCCCCATCCCTTACACACTGGAAAAACAGTAGTAACTAACATTTGTGACTCTGGCAATAAAGCGACAGGCCTCGCAACCCCCAAATGGCAAAAAGACATTTCCATTCCAATCCGAGTTTTAAATTAAATGGTAATGAAAAATCAGCAGTGGCAGCTGGGACCAGAGGCAGAGATTGTCTCTGGGAACAAAAAGAGAGATGGCAAGGAGAGCTCCGCCTGGCAATAAAACAGTTGGTAAACTTACAAGTAAAAAAGAAATTAGGGAAGCAAATCTTGGAGGGAATCAAGCAAAGAGATGGACAATGACAGGAAAGAAGGGAGGCTCCACAAATCAGCGTCCACTTTTTCAATGTGGGTTTAGAAGTTTGTGGGGAGGAGGGGAGCAGAGCAGTTCTGTAGTCTTGTGCTGACATCTGGAGGAAAGAGATGGGATTAGTAAAGGGAGGCACAAATAACTTCTCAAATAGGATGGACCAACACAGAAATAAGGATGGTGTAAGACACCTCGCCTAAGCACTCATAGATCTTCATCTCTGTTATTAGTTCAGTATTTATTACCACAGCCTTCTAAAGGAGGTCTGCTAAGGGGCTTTTGAAAGGAGCATGGCGTAATAATATATGTGAACACAATTGCCTTCATTTTAAAGAGGACTACAGAGAGTAGCTTGCTATGGATGCCCTATCTTTTCCTAACACCTTCTTCGGTCCAGCTGGTCCCACTCCTGTGATCATCAGTTTTATATCAATCAGAAAAGAGTGAGAAGCTAAAATCATGGATGTAGATACAAAAGAAAATGCAAGAAAAAAGGAGAGTGAGGGTTTGGGTTTGAGTGAAAAGAGTATGTCTGATTTGATTTAAGGCACCTTCTTGTTTTGCCAAGGAAGAGGAGGTCCAGCTACTAGGTCACCTGGGAACAATTGTCTGACGTCTGGAAGCAATTGCTTCCTCCACCAGAAGGCCAGATCAAACGGCTTTCTTGGCTTCAGGCACCGTCTCATCAGAGCAAGTGCTGGCCAGGAATTATACAGTGGTTGGATTGTGGTTCCTCCAGGAGCATCAGAAGCCACAGTGAAGCAAGACTTAATGTTCCTCCCATACAAATACAGTGCCTGGCTTTTGCATTTCTTTAAATTAGGTGAGCTTTAAAATGTCAGGTGGCCTCTTCTTTTGCAAGTGATTATGCTACATCCGAAGTGGATGTGCTAATCATTTCTGTAGATGTAGTTTCACTGTGGATGCATATGTGGTTTATGGGTTTCATCTCAGTTTCAGGCAAAAGAATGACTGAGCTTCATCCAAGGGGTGCAGAAAGAGAGGACCGCCTACACTCACTTCTGTTAGAAGCTATCATAGTAGGAAGGAAGTGTGAAGTAGCAGCAAAAGCCACTGCTGGACCTCCTATCGCTCTCCACCATACCTGAGGGACGTGTACAGCATCTTGACAGACAAGGAGAGGGAAGGTATTCTGAAGAAAAGTAGGAATATCACATAAACTGAATCTTGCCTTGCACCTATTCTTAAAAGCTACTGCCTCTTTTTTGATGTAGGGCTCTCCTCACAGTTAGATTAAAGTGCTTTCCTCTTACCCTCCAGGTAGCAAAGAAGTATACCAGCATGCTTCACACTGTCCTCATCACCCAGTCCTATTCTGCCTCAGTAATGAGATCAGCTAATGATGCTGTCTTACAGTTTTAATGCAAGACCAGTTTAAAACAGTGATTGGTGGATTCTTCTGGCTTCAGTCTCCCCCCACCAAATGTCACCAGCTGGTAAGAAATCATCCTCCAATCACTTTCCTTAAAATGGAAATGGCTGGGGTCTGGCCAGCTTTCAAAAGCATTATTGACTCAACTAATTCACAAGATGGGGGGGTGGGGTGGCGGTGAAGCCGAAAGATATCATCTCTATACAATTAGAAGAAGTGGGGAGAATCACTCTGCACTCATCAAATCTTTCATCCCACAGAATTGATCTTTGAAACTGGAGACTTGATATGTCTAGGGAAAGCCAGATTGGAAGGATTCAGATTCTCTCAGTGCCAAAAGTAGAGGGAACCTTGTCAACTATGCCCACGAATGGAAGGGAAGGGGGCACTGTGCCCAAGCAGCACAGTGGCCAATGCTGGACCGATACAGCCCCTGGCCAGCCTATCAAACACATTATGGATAAAGCATCCTAGGCTTGTCAATAAAAAATACAGTATGTTGGGAGAAGGGGAAAAACACTCATTTAAAACTGGATCAGGTAAAGATGACTTCAAGCTGCCTTTGCTGTGGGGTGGGGGTGAGAGGAAGGCAAGATCATGAGAACATTTTATTATATTTATTATATTCTTAAACTGTTATTTTAATGTTTTATTTAATTTTATTTATATTGTAGTACAATTAATTATGTTTGTCTGTAAACCGCCCAGAGTCCCTCTTGAGGGAGTTGGGCGGTGATAAATCGAATAAATAAATAAATTAAATAAATAAAAACATGCCATTTAAAAATGGCTCATGGGGCATATTTGTGCTGCAGTTGGAAGGACATGAGAATGAGTCCTTAGTCCAGTCATTTTCTTTCTATGTTTGCTGAAACCCGTTCTCCAGCTTCCTGACATTCTGCCACATTTATGTGATGCAAGACTGAACCGGTACAACCGGGCTGGGAAAACACAGCTGAGGTAAAAACTATTCAAAATTTTAGAACTGGGCCAAAGAGAGATTTCTCTTCCCACCTTCTTTTTTGGCAGGGAAGGGATGCTTCTTTTGGAATGTGCAAAAATACATTCGTTGACATCAGTGATGGCAAATTACTTTGGCCCAAGAAGCTGATTCCTCCCTGGCCATGCTGGTCAAATGCCTCAACAACCTACGCCGCTCTTAGCTTGCAAAATGCCTTTTCCTGAAGACCTGCTTAGTAAAATGGACTGCTCAGGCAAATGACTGAGTAAGAGCTGGCACTTTGGAGCAAGCAGCTGGGATGACTGTAAATATTTCCTCCTGCTGCCTACCCCTGTGGCCAGGCTGATCTCTCTTTATCTTTCCAAGGGAACTGGATTGGGTGAGACCATGCGCAAAGGGAGAAAAGTTAACTTTGGTGCAGATTTCAGCTGGGCCGGGACAGACTTTTCTTGCCACTCTACTCCTTTGCGCTATGTTGCCTTGGACAGGAAATGAAACCCAGCCTAGAAAGTCTGACCAAGTGCAAAATGACATAGCAGTGATTTGGAAGAGGAATGGGCCTTCTTTTCTGTCTATAAGAGAAGGTTACGCAAGCCAGAATTGCAGAGCTTTTTGAAAAAGACAGTGCCTCAAAAAATAAAAAAGCAGACATTTCACATTCAGCAAGACTTGCTTCCCACAAAAACAAGCTGTGTGTCACAACCATCAGTAAACGAATAACTGCTAGTACCTGACAGATGTCTGGTTAAGGGACTTAGGTACTCTACAGAAAATGTGTTGTCAAGGGCTCTTTATTATGAAGAAAGCCATCCAGAGGTTAGCTTCTTATCACAGCTTCATTGCTAAGGTAAATAAATTGGCAATGTTTACCCAAACTACAGTACAGCACATCAACCTTCTTCCTGTGGAACCGAAAAAAAAGTTTCCACAGCTGTTGAAAGAGCTCAGTCTTGCACATGAGGATACTGCTGAGCCAGTCAAAGCCATGGCAGAAGTCTTCCAAGGAAATGATGGCTTGGGGCTGTTGGCCTGAGGGACACCACTTTCTGAAGATAGTTTCTTGGACAATCCCAGAGCATTCCATTTTTCATGCCTCCACAATACCAAGTTAGAATTTTCCTTCTATATCTATCTATCCATCCATCCCCGAGATCTATGGTGCTATTAAGATGCTATACTTACAGAATATATTTTAGCAAATCCAGAATTTGGAGGAGATAATTTGATCAATTAACATTGTCCCTCACTGACTCTAACCTGGCCAATAGCTGAATGTGCTGCCCCTGACTTTTCTGTGATCATGAATTACAAAAATAACTAAACTAAACAACTAAACCGGGCGTGTCCAACCTGTGGCCCACGGGCCGCATGCGGCCCTGAACAGCTAGTAATGTGGCCCCAAAAACTCACACACTTTTAACATTATTTTGTGATTTTTTTTGTGACTCGATTGCGCGGTGCTCGAGCATGGACTGCGTAGGTAGAAACAACAGAACCCTGTGTAGGGGAGGGGGCAGTGCAGTGCTAACGCCGCCGCCGCCCGCTACACACGTCAGCTTGTGGCGACTTGGCATTATATATAATATTTCAACCTACCTACACGTGTTCTGTGACAACAGGCGTTTATTGTTATTATTATTAAGTAGACATGTAAGTTTTCTTATTTTCTTATTAAACTTTGCTTTGTTTTTTTTGCCTACCTAACAATTTATGATGGGCTTGTTGTGTTATTTCTTTAAAAAAAAATTATTCCATGAAGCATGGCTTCAACATCGTTTCAACAAAAAACAGAACCCAAAAAAGAAAAGAAAAAAAGAAAAATCACAGATGAAGGAAGAGTATTAAACGAAAAATGGACAGATGAGTACTTTTTTGTCAAGACAAATACTAAGGCACTATCCTTAAGTTGTAGGGAGAATTTGAAAAGGCATTATACAGAAAAACATGCTGCCAAATTTGAAGCGTATCAAGGAATTTGTCGTAAAGACAAATGAGTGGAACTGAAAAAAAGTCTGTCGTCTCAACAATTTTCTTTTAAAAAGTCACAACTCAAAAGGACTCTATTATAAACGCTAGTTTTTTGGTAGAAAATCTGATTGCAAAAAAATCAAAACCATTTACTCATGGTGAGTTTATTAAGTAATGTATAGAAAGCGTGGCAAAAAGTCTGTCGTCTCAACAATTTTTTTTAAAAAAGTCACAACTCAAAAGGACTCTATTATAAAAGCTAGTTATTTGGTAGCAAATCTGATTGCAAAAAAATCAAAACCATTTACCAATGGTGAGTTTATTAAGTAATGTATGGAAAGCGTGGCAGATATCATTTGTCCTGATAAAAAAAGCGATTTTCCTAAAAGCAGTTTGTCTCACCAGGCGAATTGAAGAAATAGGAAAATCTACCGAAAGAGGTTTGAAGAGTAAAGCTGCTAATTTCAAATTTTATGCTTTGGCGATGGATGAAAGTACTGATGCTACAGATACGGCTTAACTTGCCATTTTTATTAGAGGTATTGATAATGAATATAATGTCACTGAAGAAATGGCTTCTTTGGTGCCATTAAAAGACACAACTAAATCTCTTGATTTGTACGAAGCAGTAAAAATGACATTAAAGCGATTTTCTTTAACCACTGTCAACATATCTGGTATATCTACTGATGGCGCCCCAGTGATGGTTGGTAAAAGTGAGGGGCTTACAAAATTGATAGAAGATGATGCAAGTGCTGCCAGCAACTCACATTTGATGAAGTATCACTGCATTCTACATCAAGAAAATTTATGCGCGAAAGCTTTAAAAATGGATGATGTCATGCAAATTGTCATCAAAGCAGTGAATTTCATAAGGACCAAGGGATTGAATCATCGTCAATTCCAGGAGTTCCTTAAAAGTATGGATGCTGATTATGGGGACATCATTTACTTTTCTGAAGTAAGGTGGCTAAGTCGGGGTAAAATGCTGAAAAGATTTTATGATTTGCGAAATGAAATCAAGTCGTTTATGGAATCAAAAATAAAATTTGTGCCAGAACTTGAAGATGAAAAATGGCTCACAGATTTAGCATTTTTGGTGGTTTGACCACTCATTTAAATGAGTTAAACATGCGTCTTCAAGGTGAAAACCAACTTATCACTGCAATGTTTCAAACCATAACAGCGTTTGAAATGAAACTTAAAGTATGGCAAGCTCAAGTTATGGAAAATAATTTTATACATTTTAATATGTTGGCTAAACACAGCCCTGTGAACAGTGAGAAATATGCAGCCTTGCTTTTCGGTTTGATACAGGAATTTGAGAACAGGTTTCAAGATTCAAGATTTCCGGAAAAATCATCAATATTTTGGTATATTTTCAACTCCATTTTCAGTCGAAATAACCACTTTACCTCCGAATTTTCAAATGGAATGCATAGAGTTGCAATCAGACATTCAACTCAAAGAAAAATTTGATCATGTCTCTCTACTGGACTTTTATAAGACCTATCTTCCCAGAGAAAAATATCCCTTGCTTCACAATCACGCCTTATTCGTGACATCGCTTTTTGGCAGCACACACATTTGTGAGCAACTATTTTCAAGGATGAAGCACACAAAGAGTAAAATTAGGATTAAAATTTCTGATGAGCACCTTGAGAACTCACTGAGAATTGCAACCACTTTCATTGAACCAGACATTGATGCATTAGTTTCACAAAAACAAGGTCAAATATCCCACTAGTTTTATGTTGCCCTCTTTTTTTAAATTTTATAATAAAAAATATAAAAAAATAAATGAAGTTTTATTACTTAAATATATTAACTATATTATATATTTTATGTGTGGCCCAAGACAATTCCTCTTCACTCAATGTGGCCCAGAGAAGCCAAAAGGTTGGACACCCATGAACCTAACCTAACCTAACCTAACCTAACCTAACCTAACCTAAACTAAACTAAACTAAACTAAACTAAACTAAACTAAACTAAACTAAACTAAACTAAACTAAACTAAACTAAACTAAACTAAACTATTGTATATACCTTCATATAAGCCCATCAGCAGATAAGATGACCCTTAAATTTTTAAACAAAATACCATGAAAAATGCACTACCTGCAGATAAGCCAACCTGCATTTTTCCATGGTATTTTTGTTAAGAAATCAAGGGTCTGCTTATCCTCAGATGGTCTTATACGCGAGTATATACAAGATATATACTTTAAAAAAAAGTATTACCGTTATATACTTGTAGGTAAGCCCATCCATGGATAAGCCGAATGCAATTTTTGGGGTGTATTTTGGCACCTAAAATTCTCGGTTTATCCGTGAGTATATATGGTCAACTAAACTAAACTAAACCCATTAAAATAAAGTAAAATAAATCACTAGTGCTCCTCATGACCCCTGTGTTTTTTTGGATTACAAAAAAAAAAGGAAAGGAAAGGAAAGGAAAGGAAAGGAAAGGAAAGGAAAGGAAAGGAAAGGAAAGGAAAGGAAAAGAAAAGAAAAGAAAAGAAAAGACCCTTTTGAGAGGCTGCTATACAGAGAGGTGGGAAGACCAATTGAAAAAACTGTAAATCTGGATGCATGAAATTAAAGCAGCAAACCTGAACAGAGCAGCTCTGATTGATTCCAATAATAGTGGTATAGTTTTTAATTGTTTTATGTTTTTATGACTGTATGCCACCCAGAGTCACTTGTTGAGATGGGCGGCTATAGAAATCAAATCAATAAATCAATAAATCAGGGCCAGCTTTAGGCTAAGACCAAGCAGGCACTGGCCCAGGGTGCCAAACTCTAGGGGGTGCTAATGCCGCCCCTCCTTCTAAATCATTCTAAAAATGCAAACATTCACATCCATCAGTGGACTAGGGGAGCCAGCCCTGGGTGGCATGACTGTATTTAAATACCTTTCTGAATGGCTGTGACCATGGTAACATACTATTGAATCAGTGGGAGAGAAGGAGGGTAAAGACCAGTCCTAAACAATTCAGGAACATACAGCAGGATACTGGAAGCTGATCGCAGCTGCTGTGTAGCCATGGCTGACCATGAAAGGGGTTAAACTGATGATAGGGGTGGGGCTGGGAGTCAGGGCATGTGATAAGAACGTCATCCAATGGGGAAAGGTCCACTATTACTGCCTGCAAAACCACAGCAGTAAACCCTTTTTCATGATGCTAGCAAAGTAGCAAAAGGTAAAACTGAACTTATTTACTTGTAAATAATAATACTTGTGCACCACTGAACCCATGCAGGCTCATGGTGGTTTGCAAAACAATCAACAAAAACATACCTAACAGTTAAAGTATCCATTGTAAATACAAATAAATTAAAACCGCCAATAACTAATCCAAGTTACAATACAAGGACAAAATGCGATACCAAACAATCCATGGAACTGCTACATAAATAGCTGCTTTCCCTGTTAGTGGAAATGGCCACTAAATAGAGTGTTCTGTTGGCAAACTAATATGTTTATCTGGAAGTGCTCCTGTGACACCAGCAGCACTTGGGTCAATAGTTGAGATCCATAGTTTGCTAGTTGGTTTTCTTGAATTAGCTTTTCCTCTTAATTGCCCTGTTTGTGCTCATGATACAATCAAACTTAAGTGCTTACCATCTTATTTAATCCTGCCCTCTGACGTTACCAGATGAGATGTAGCCATCATTGGGTTGGATTAACTAAGAAAGGAGGGAAGATGCTGTTATTTTGTTTAGTAAGTATTATATTTGTACACCACACCACATTTCTTCTATTAAAGTTATGGTGGAATACCTAAAGTTCCTTGGTATGTACAGTATGCAAATGTGTGTGTGTGTCACTGCCTTTCATCTGTACAGTTTCTAAGATGACACACAATAAGGCAAACCAAAGCAATAATATTAAAAACAGGGTAAAATAACAGTGACAACAAATAACAAAGGAAGAAAACAGCAGGATAAACATACACTAAAAACAGCAGCAGTGGTAGCAACCAGCAATACTTCAAAAGAAACACAGCTCAACCATTAAAATCTGGGTAGATAATACTCATAATGGTACCATCACACAAATGTACCTGTGGCAGGCATTTCATAAATGGAGTGCCATTATAAAAAGAACCTTTCTGTAATTGCTGGCTGTTCATCTGACTCCTAAAGGGCATGCAGAACAGGGTCTCCAGAGCAGATATAAAGGCTGGGTGATTTTCTATGGGAGATAATATCTCATCCAGACCTACTTAATGCCAATACAATTGCTGTAACAAGCACCTTCAGGCCCTGGTGTGCTCAGAGAAATAACTATGTGCCAGAAATAACACAGAATAAGAACCGGGCTGTAGGAAAATGTTGCTACTCTGTTGAGATTTTGAACAACAAAATCAAAATGGGACTATTCATCACAGTGCTAGGGAAGGTTGCCTTTGCCTATCCGCATACCAGGGATGACAAGTCATCTAGTCTGGTGGCCGGATGAGGTCAGAAGCTGGGGCTTCTCAGAGATGGAGGTTTTTCTCTCTTCTGAAACTCAGGGCATCTTCCTTTCCTGTCTTTCTTCCTGACAGAATTTGGAAATGATGCGTCACAGTTTTCTTTCACACAAAGTATGGCCTTTTCTGTCTTGGCTCTTTGCCTTCTTCTGCAGAAGAAATGGGGATGCTATCCTTCCCCATCCTTCATGGTGAGAGGAATGAAGGCCCCCTGGCTTTGCCACATTCTTTCCTTTCCTGCTGGGAAAAGGAGATAGCTCGCTGAGGATGACCCAGCCTCCACTTCAAGATTTGGAGCAGTGTTGATGCATTACTCCTGGTCTTAGATTGTCATTGTCTTTCCACTGGACCAACCGAAGCACAAGACTTGTAGTTCCAGGACACGCCAAATGCCTTCCTATGGCTGTTGGCTGAAATGAATTAACCACACCCTCTTCTTTCACCGGTAAGAAGGGAGAAGCTGATAGTGGTGCAACTTCAGGACACTTGAAGCAATTCATAGTAGAAGGGCTATGGTAGGCTAGGTTTCCAGAAAGGGAGGGGCCAGTTAGGAAGGCCCCATAGGGCATTTGTTCTCCTTTCCTCCCATTTACAATCAGCCAAATGATACATTAAACTTATAAATGATGTTTGCGTACATATAGATTTCCTTAAAAGAGCAACAGGGCTTCAGATAGCACCATATACTGGACAGATATGAGTGGGAATGTTCAACCATGAAAAAAAAAATACTTTTTACCAATTCTTGCCCCTATGGGGAAGTGGTGTTTGAGGTCCACTTTGAAGAGCAAAATGTCCTGACCCAGAACTAAGGGTGGGGTGAGATTTGAATCGCAGTGCATAGGAAGAACACTGATTACTTCCTTCTATGTGATGGTCCTGGAAGAAAAATGGATTGATTTACCATAGGAAAGAAGCTGCCTTTTTTGCCTATAGGAGTTTCTTTCCTATATAAGTATCATCTTCAGGAGATGTAGATTTTTATGGAGACAGTGACATGGAAAGAATTAAAGAAAGAATAAAACAGCTTCCCCCCCCACACACACACCCAATATATGCTGCTTCCTGAATCCTGATCACAGTCTCTGCCCTCCCTAATTTAAGAAAAAACAGATCTGCAAAGGAGAGCTCTCAGTTTAAAGCAACACATAATCTGGTCTCAAGAGGCAGTTCTTTCCCATGTAATTCAAGTAACTCCCTGGCAAAATAGAACAGGATGGTATCAGTTTGTGATGAAAAGGAACAGGTGGATGAAACAGACTGTGTGAATAGTGAAGAGTTATACAATCAAGAGTCTATAGTGATACAATATAAAGTCAATAAACAAGACAATAAAGGCATTCAAAAGGTCTCTTGGGCTTTTACAACCAGCAGGAATAATTATATGTGCATCCTGAGGCTGCTTCAGATGTGATTAGGCAAAAGAACGAAGAAAAAAAAGGAGGGGAGGAGAAGGAAATCAAGAATGCTGGAATTTTTAGTGTTCACTGTATTTGCATGGCAATTACAATGGCGCATACAAAGCAAGCGGGTTCTTTCTTCTCTGATTCTTTTTGTCATTGCAAAAGGACCACACAGTTCTTCTTGGAAAGCCAACTTTATACCCCTCCTCCCCACAAAAGAAGTGGAGGAGGTAATGGTTCATTTGTAGATCCTTTTTCCAAATATTCAATCTCTATACATCAGGGCCCCAAGCAAACACTAAGCTCTTCTGAGATCCTCGGAACATAGGTGAACTTCCTCCACCAGGACTGACTTTTTAAGCCAACAAATCTTGGCGTAGAAATGTCTTCCATTTATTTATTTTATGGTCATTGTATGTGTCACTGAATCTCAAAAGAAGTTGGGATGCCACTTCACTCTCACTTTACCCAAAATGATTGAAAAAGAGATGAGCTACATTTCACAGCTGTTTTGCCCCATTCTTTGATGAGGCTTATTGAAAATATTTGCATGATAATGTCTTAGTTGATGCTGGATTGGACAGAATCCTTTTGTTTCTACAGTTGTTTTGTTGCCTTTCACATCCCTGCACATTTTGGCAGCAGACCAAATTCTGCCACTTATTGTGTGCAAGCACAAAGCACAGATCAATTAACTCTAAGACAATACTTGAAATCAATAGAAATTACTTGTGGCTTTGTGCATCTGGGGGCTGACTGTAAATATCCATCCATGGCTCAATCATTTGGTATTGGAGTTTACAAGCAGGGTACCTTCAGGAAGTTACTCCTGAAGCCTGCATGCAGAGAAATTATTTCTGAGATCTGCTGCTAAATATTAAATACATCTACTTGAACAGGTTGCAGTAGTGCAATATCACTGCTGTCCACTGACTGGTTTTCATTGTATAACCTAAACCATTACATCCAATATTTTATGCTAATTGTGGGGTGTACAGGTGGTAGCCAAGCTGAAGAAGTTTCTCATTCAGTGCATTACCAATGCATTTAAACAACAGCAAGTCATGACTTTGTCTCTTTGCCTAATAAGAGCTGAGTAAGAAAAGGGAATATTGATGCAGAAAGACAGAAACCCCAACAGTATTGGAAGTGAGCAAAACATGAGAAAGTGACAGTCATGCATATAGTATGTGTTCAGACTTTCCCCAGTTAAGATCACAAGAGAAACAATGTAGAGGACATCTCATGAACATCAACTTATGGATCCCTCTGTCTTAGTTGAACCAAGTTAGAAGGCTCTCAGGTCATGACGGAGAGTTCTGACAAAACATGGTCCAAAACTGGAGGAGGGAATGGCAAACCACTCCAGTATCCTTGCCAAGAAAACCCATGGACAGTATAAAAAGGCTAAAAGATATGACGCCGGAAGATGAGCCCCTCAGGTCGGAAGGTGTCCAAAATGCTACTGGGGAAGAGCAGAGGGCAATTCCGAGTAGCTCCAGAAAGAGTGAAATGGCTGGGCCAAAGCCAAAAGGACGCTCAGTTGTGGGTTGTGTCTGGAAGTGGAAGGAAAGTCCGATGCTGTAAAGAACAATATTGCATAGGAACCTGGAATGTAAGATCTATGAATCAAGGTAAGCTGGATGTGGTCAAACATGAGATGACAAGATTGAACATCAACATCTTGGGAATCAGCGAACTAAAATGGACAGGAATGGGCGAATTTAATTCAGGAGACCATTATATATACTACTGTGGGCAAGAATCCCTTAGAAGAAATGGAGTAGCTCTCATAGTCAATAAAAGAGTGGGAAAGGCAGTACTGGGGTACAACCTCAAAAACGACAGAATGCTTTCAGTTCGAATCCAAGGCAAACCATTCAACATCACAGTGATCCAAGTCTATGCCCCAACCACTGATGCCGAAGAAGCTGAAGTTGACCGGTTCTATGAAGACCTACAACACCTTCTAGAACTAACACCAAAAAAAGATGTCCTTTTCATCATAGGGGACTGAAATGCTAAAGTAGGAAGTAAAAAAATAACCGGAATAACAGGCAAGTTCGGCCTCGGAGTACAAAATGAAGCAGGGCAAAGGCTAATAGAGTTTTGTCAAGAGAACACACTGGTCATAGCAAACACTCTTTTCCAACAACACAAGAGACGACTCTACACATGGACATCACCAGATGGTCAATACCGAAATCAGATTGATTATATACTTTGCAGCCAAACATGGAGAAGCTCTATACAATCAGCAAAAACAAGACCTGGAGCTGACTGTGGTTCAGATCATGAGCTTCTTCTTGCAAAATTTAGGCTTAAATTGAAGAACGTAGAGAAAACCACTAGACCAATCAGGTATGACCTAAATCATATCCCTTATGAATATACAGTGGAGGTGAGGAATAGATTTAAAGGATTAGATCTGGTAGACAGAGTGCCTGAAGAACTGTGGATGGAGGTTCGTAACGTTGTACAGGAGGAAGCAACTAAAACCATCCCAAAGAAAAAGAAATGCAAGAAAGCAAAGTGGCTGACTGATGAGGCTTTACAAATAGCTGAGGAAAGAAGGGAAGCAAAAGGCAAGGGAGAAAGGGAAAGATATAAACAACTGAATACAGAATTCCAGAGAATAGCAAGGAGAGATAAGAAGGCCTTCTTAAATGAACAATGCAAAGAAATCGAGGAAAACAATAGAATGGGGAAGACTAGAGATCTCTTCAAGAAAATCGGAGATATCAAGGGAACATTTTGTGCAAAGATGGGCATGATAAAGGACAAAAAAGGCAGGGACCTAACAGAAGCAGAAGAGATTAATAAGAGGTGGCAAGAATACACAGAAGAACTATACAAGAAAGATCTTAATATCCCTGATAAATACAATGGTGTGGTCACTGACCTTGAGCCGGACATCCTAGAGAGTGAAGTCAAGTGGGCCTTAGGAAGCATTACTAACAAAAAAGCTAGCAGAGAAGACAGTATCCCAGCTGAGCTATTTAAAATCCTAAAAGATGATGCTGTTAAAGTGCTGCACTCAATATGCCAACAAATTTGGAAAACTCAACAGTGGCCACGGGATTGGAAAAGGTCAGTTTACGTTCCAATTCCAAAGAAAGGCAATGCCAAAGAATGTTCAAACTACCGTACAATTGCGCTCATTTCACATGCTAGCAAGGTTATGCTCAAAATCCTACAAGCTAGGCTTCAGCAGTATGTGAACCGAGAACTACCAGAAGTGCAAGCTGGGTTTCGAAGAGGCAGAGGAACTAGAGATCAGATTACCAACATTCGCTGGATCATGGAAAAAGCAAGAGAGTTCCAGAAAAACATCTACTTCTGCTTCATTGACTACGCTAAAGCCTTTGATTGTGTGGATCACAACAAACTGTGGCAAAGTCTTAAAGAGATGGGAGTACCAGACCACCTTACCTGTCTCCTGAGAAACCTGTATGTGGGTCAAGAAGCAACAGTTAGAACCGGACATGGAACAACCGACTGGTTCAAAATTGGGAAAGGAGTATGACAAGGCTGTATATTATCACCCTGCTTATTTAACTTATATGCAGAGTACATCATGAGAAATGCCGGGCTGGATGAATCACAAGCCAGAGTTAAGATTGCCGGGAGAAATATCAACAACCTCAGATATGCAGACGATACCACCCTAATGGCAGAAAGTGAAGAGGAACTAAAGAGCCTCTTGATGAGGGTGAAAGAGGAGAGTGCAAAAGCTGGCTTGAAACTCAACTTTAAAAAAACCCAGATCATGGCATCTGGTCCCATCACTTCCTGGCAAATAGAAGGGGAAGAAATGGAAGCAGTGACAGATTTTATTTTCTTGGGCTCCAGGATCACCTCAGACGGTGACTGCAGCCATGAAATTAAAAGACGCTTGCTCCTTGGGAGGAAAGCTATGGCAAACCTAGACAGCATATTAAAAAGCAGAGACATCACCTTGTCGACAAAGGTCCGTATAGTTAAAGCTATGGTTTTTCCAGTAGTAATGTATGGCTGTGAGAGTTGGACCATAAGGAAGGCTGAGCGCCGAAGAATTTATGCTTTTGAGCTGTGGTGCTGGAGAAGACTCTTAAGAGTCCCTTGGACTGCAAGGAGGTCAAACCAGTCAATCCTAAAGGAAATCAACCCTGACTGCTAATTGGAAGGACAGATGCTGAAGCTGAAGCTCAAATACTTTGGCCACCTAATGTGAAGAGAGGACTCACTGGAAAAGACCCTGATGCTGGGAAAGACTGAAGGCAAAAGGAGAAGGGGACGGCAGAGGATGAGGTGGTTAGATAGCATCACCGATGTAATGAACATGAATTTGAGTAAACTCCGAGAGACAGTGGAGGACAGGAAGGCCTGTCGTGCTACAGTCCATGAGGTCACGAAGAGTCGGACATGACTAAACGACTGAACAACAACAACAGAAGGCTCTGCTTTGATATCCTCAGCATAGCTGGCACCTACCCATGGTACAAACATGCCCTGAAAACTGTCTGTCTGTCTGTCTGGTCCATGATGTTGCCTTCCTCTCTTCCTCAGCCCATGAGTAGGAAAGTCTTAAACCTTCCTCAGCTGTCCCAGCATTAGTGTTTCACCCTTAAGGTGACACATCCAATAGCCATAAGTTATATGAAATCTGTTTTGCTTCATCCCCAATTATGTCAGAGCCAAAATCAGGTGACCAGTAGTGAGCAGGTTCAAAGAGGTGTTTATTGACCATTTCATACTAATGGGTATACTCTTTCCTTTCATAGTCAACCTCATCTCTGCTATTCTGCTGTTGTCTCTCAGAGCTGGATCTGACAGAGGGGGCTCTAACAAAATTGTGTGGTAGTGCTAGATTTTATCAAAAAGTGCCTGACCACTCAACCCACCACAGCAAAACCAACAGAAGCTATGAAAAGGATTACTCTGCCATACATCAGAAACATCTCAGAAACTACTAATAGACTGTTACAACCACATGGCATCACCGTAGCACATAAACCAACCAAAACCCTTCAGAACATCTTAAGTAACCCAAAAGACCCAGTAGCCCAAGAAGAAAAAACAGGAGTTATCTACAACATACAGTGTAAGGACTGTAGCAGCCACTATGAAGGAGAGACAGGCAGAAGACTAGCAGAGCGCATCCATGAACACCAACTAGCAGTCAGAAGACACAATGAAAACTCCTTAATCTCACAACACATGGACAGACTCAACCATACTTTCAACTGGGAAACTGTGAGCATCTTAAACCAAGCCAAATCCAAAAATGCTAGAGAATTCCTGGAAGCTTGGCACTCTGACAAAGCAGCCATCAACAGACACATAGAGGTAAACAACATTGACATACCACTCATAAGAGACAATAGAAAGGTCAGAAGACCAGAACACCTCCTTGCCAGCAATCAACACCCAGATGTGCAAGATTAACACCAAGATTAGCACCAGAGGAACAATCAAACAGCACAATATACCTTAATCAAGGAACTATTAACTCAGTCAATCAACCAAGCAGCAAACAACAGCCCAATCAAGGAACTACCAAGGAGAGAACAACACCTCCACCAACACAAGCAGGTCAAGCCATGGTATATAAACAGAGAGCAAGTCCCACTCCCTTTTTGCACTGAAGATGTTGCCTAGCCTGGCAATGAAACATCTGCAAGAAAACAAAAAGCCTCAGAGAGCACCAAGGACTCCACGGTGCTAGACTGTTCAATAGCCTCTAGCAGTTTGGCATAAGGCTGAAATAGCAAAATATGGGATTGGTGGGGCAATCCCCTTTCCCATTGCCTCCTGAAGAGAGCACAGAGGATCTGTAAGTCACCATCTGTTGACTAAATGAAGAAAGGAAAGAAAGAGGAGAAATATCTGAAATAAAAATACTGTTTGTGAGTCAGCTCCCCTTCTGAAGATATGAATGCTGGAGGAATCAATCACTTTTGTCACTCACTGTTCACACAAAATCAGGACAGCATCGTCTGGTGATGAGTGAGAACAGATGTAATAGAGGCACAACAGGATCAACAATGGGGACACCAGATTGCGTGCCAGTACAACATCTCAAGTTAAATAGTATGATCCATCAAAATGGAATCCATCACATAAAGATAGATGTAATTCTTAGATTCATGAGCTCACCTCACAAAAAGCTTATGCCTTTTAATAAAATTTGTTAGTCAGAAAAGTGCTACCAGATTCCTAATGTTTTGCCACCATAGACTAACACAACCCCCCTCCTACAATAGGCCCATTAGGCCATTATCTCAATATTTTTCAGCTAAAAAAATGCTTTTAAAATGTATATATTTAAGAATGCTGCATTCAAAAATGTGTATAAAATGTGTATGGTAGGGAAAACTGTGTACAAAAATATGGATTTTTTGTATGTGTTGATGGTATGGGTAATTAGCACAATGTAGAAGTTTATTTATTATTTATTATTTAAATTTATATAACCGCCCATCTCCCCCAACCGGAAGCTATGCAGAAGTTGACAGATGATATTGGCTGAGATAGCAGATAATCTGTCCAGCTGTAATGTAATTTACCCTTTAAAAATCTTTATATCAAATGATATAAATATCAAATGATATCAAATGATATTTATTATCATTATAAAACTAGGGTGGTTTTCCTCTAATGTTTGTTTATGTTTAGTATCATGAGTATAACCTGCAATACTTATGTGGTGCTAATATTTTCACCCTTTGGAGAAAAAAACTTAATTGATTCTGATGGGAGAATTCAGATTTCTCTTTCTTTATACACTATGCCAGAGCTTTCCAAACTGTGTGTCGTGACACAAAAGTGTGTTGTCACACACAGCGTGGTGTGTCGCCACACCACCCGGAAGTGGCGGCGCGTGCGTGCACGGCGGCAGCTGCAGCGGCGCGGGATCAGTACTTCCGCATTTTAGTGGAGACTGCCGCCGCCGCCGTGCACACGCGCGCCGCCGCACGCCCCCCACGCCGCCGCCGTGCACGCGCGTGCCGCCGCTGCCACCGCTGGTGTGTCGCCAGCGGCGGCACTTTGGAAAGCCCTGCACTATGCTAATGCAGTGGAGACCAAACAACTACTGTGAATAGTCAATGTTATTATGTGACAGCACACATTTGGGATGGCAGCTGTAAACTAGAGTTTTCCCAATCTGTTATCCTCTATATCAGGGGTCCCCAACCCCCGGGCCACGGACCGGTACTGATCCGTGGCCTGTTAGGAACCAGGCTGCACAGCAGGAGGTGAGCGGTGGGCAAGCAAGGGAAGCTTCATCTGTATTTACAGCCGCTCCCCATCGCTCGCATTAATTATTCATGATGGACCACCCATGTGGTCCCCAAAGTCCTTTTCCTGCCCAGTCACAGTTTGATCTTCCAAATTCTCCATTGCTGCCACCCTAGCTGCTTGCTGTTGGTGCTAGAGAAGAGAAGGTCATCTGATCTATCTACCTGTCACCAGTTGGTTGTTAGCCTGTCAGAACACTGATCCTACTGAGAAACAGGATGCATGAACAAGCTCAGGGTTCTGATGGGGCACCATACAGGTGATGGGTGGGTAGCTGTGATTGTGATGGTTCAATCTGCATCAGGATTTTTGAGATGGGATGAGGTTAAATTTTTGCTTCCCCAACCATCTCAGGACTATTATTGGGGTGTGGTGTGGGGGAAGCCATCACAGCTGCTTTGAAACTGCTGGGAGGAGAGACTTGAACTACATCATTGCCAGCTATTATTTTTACATGTGTGAACCCTGACCCACCACATGGTATCTCATGTGGATCTGAGAAGGTTACCCATCTGGTTTTAAATATTTGAAACTAAAAAGAAGAAAAAACTCTTGAAAAGCTTTCTAGCTTTTTAGAGTTCTTTCCCATGAAATAGATATGGTTTGCTCAGTGCCTGGATAAGAGACTATCCAGGAATGTCTAAGTATACCACCCTGAATTTGAACAGGTTTTCCCTATTAGCATGTGACTGAATCTTTGAGGTCTGTTTCAACCCTGTGACTCTATGACGCAATGAAAGACAGAATAGAAATGTACTAAACAATGACTTGCAGCTGGATTCAAAAGCCAACTTAAAAAAACCTGGATTGCATGAAAACTAAGATGAATGTAGGTGTCGTCAAAATATGTAGTGCATGTTAATCCATTGATTTCAGTGGGAACTAAGTTCTGATGATGGTCTCCTGCAGATGTTTGGGAATACAACTCCCACAATCCCTGGCTATTGCCTAGGTTGGCTGGAGCATACAGACATTGTAACCAAAATATCTGGAGGACAGAAAGTTGCCTACGGCTAGCATCTACCAGCAACAGGCAACTTGCTGTTCTTATGTTCACTGATTTGCTTTGGGCCTTTCATTGGAAAAGAAATGTCCAGATACAGATGGAAGGGAGCTAGTTTTCCTCCAGGTCTCCCGAGGGCAGGGAGAGAGAAGAAATGGTCATATTAAGCAGCATAAGCAGATGAGAAGTCACCTCCTAGTATGGGAACTTTTAAAACCATAATTATAATGCAGCAGCTTGGAATAAATGGTCATTATTTATCCATTTTCTCTATTAGATGGGACAGTTTTGACAGAAATAGTAATCAACTCGAGGAAGCCAAAGGCTATTTGATATTAATGCAGACAATGATGAATTAAAGATCAGAATAGCCCTTCAGTTATAATGAAGGTCTGAGGCCATTAGTAGAGGAGTGGGCCATTGGTTTTCCCTCTTCCACCAGTCCTCAGTTCTTAATCCCTTAAATACATTAAAAATTATTGATAGCCACATGCAAAATTTGGGGTAGCAGTTCCTATGACTTAGGTACATGAGAGAGTTAAGGTTTTCAGCTCAAATGTTACTTTTTCTGCCAGCATAGCTGACATTCTTCTCAGACTAGCAAACTGCTGAGATTTAGCTTTTCTGCCTAGTAAATCAAATGCCACAGTGCACAAAGGTGTACCTTAAGGCATATGAATTACAACCTAGGAGATACTAATCATGCCCACGACCTATTTTGAACGTTGAATTTTCCTGAAAGCTTGATCCATTTTTTTAGATTTATGATTTATTTATTAAGTTATTATTTTAATTTTATAAAGTATTTTACACCACTATTCACCAAAGGTTCACCCTGGATTTATCAGTGTCTTCCAGAGTCTATGAGGCTCATTCAGACCTCCCTCATTAGTGCAGGAGAATATGGGGATAGGGGCATTTAGGGAGGAACTCCTTTGTTTGTCCTTGCATATCCCATTTTTGAGCTCTCCTACACTGAGAAGAGCACAGATGTTGATATAGAACCAGATTTGTTTGCAGCATAGTTTCCTTCAGGTTTGTTTTCAGGATGATGGATGAAAGATGCCAGGCTTTTTGGAGGCTTGCTAAGTGATATCACTGCAGTCCATCAGTGGCTCTGAATCTATTCCTGTAAAGCCTACACAAGGACACCATGCTATTGGTGAGGAAAGATGAATTGGAGATATATTTGTAGCACACTAAGATCTGAGGAAGAGAAGCCATTGGAAATTCTTAATTCCCTGTACTGCTGATTTTGGAGGCATGGACTTTGAATAGAGAGCCTATGAAAATGGCCAAAATGAAGCACTTGTAAGTCTTCCAGGTCCTGATGTGCCATATATTCCTGTGGCCTCTCCCATCTGTAGAACCCTTATCCACAATTTAGCTACTTATGCTAACCATTTATCTTACCTCACTTTCTCTAACAGCCATGTTGACTGGGATGTGCTCATTATTCTATAGCTAATATATCCTTACACACAATCTCCGCATCAGTTGGTCAATTCCAAAGTGGAGGGGGAGGAATTTACATGTGACAAATTCCCTGTATGCATACTCCATATGACTGACCAACCCACTTTATAATGTTTCCAGAAGCCACTGCAGAAGTACTAGGCTGTGTGGATGGAGGAGGAAACAAAAGGTAGGAGAAAAGATGTTTGATGCACGAAAGAGACAATTGGGAAAATGCAAAATTCAGTTAGTTAGAATAAACAGGAAAAAAGAAGGAGGGGAGGAGGAGGGGCAGGAGGGGAAGGGAAGGGGGAAGGGGGAAGGGGGAAGGGGGAAGGGGGAAGGGGGAAGGGGGAAGGGGGAAGGGGGAAGGGGAAGGGGGAAGGGGGAAGGGGAAGGGGAAGGGGGAAGGGAAGGGCTGCATAAGTACTGTATGTGAGAGAAGAAGGAGTGGAAGCATATACAACTAGAAGAAGAAGAAATGTCATAGAAGAAGGTGGAGGAGAAATGTGAATAGCAGAAATAGCAACAGAGACAATACTAGAACAAGTAATTACAAGGAAGGAGGTATTAATGGGGGGGGGGGAGATGTGAAAACAGCCAACAAAAAGAGCAGAATTAAAAAAGAAGGGTGAAGAGGCTTTCAGTTGTGGAAGATAAAGCCAGAAAAAGAATAAAGAGTGAGGGAAAGGAAATGGAGAAGAGAGAACTGAGGGATGGATGGGGATATATATTTCCCTAGTCTTGTTGCAGCCCCTCATTTATTCTTCAGGAAATATAGGAAATAATACGGAGTGCTTACACAGTGGACCGCCTCCTAATGATGTAAATCATTCTCAGATAAATCCCAAATCCAAATCAAGTTGAGCCAATTGGGAAAGATTCTGTAATTCTTTTTTTATATATAATTTTTATTAAATATTTTTAAAAAGAAGATAAAAACTAATGCAAAGTAATATAAAGTAAGAAAAAGAAAAGAAAAAGAAAGAAATCAAAGAGAAAGCTAAAAGTGCAAGAAAGGGGAAAAAAGAAAAAGAAAAATAGAAAAGAAAGGGAAAAAAAGATACAAAGTAGCTTCAGATCTTCTTTACAGCCGTTATAAGTACAATTTTAAATTTACCTCTTACTCTATGGTTACAACTTATCTCTCTTTTTTTTCTATAATCTATCCTGTCAAATCATCAAAACCATAAATCATAAGTTCATTTTTTTCTGTTTTACGCAAAAAATCCATGAGTACTTTTTTTTTCTTTATTGGCTGGTTTCCAGTCAGCAATAAACGTAGATATTGTCTTTGATCAAAGAAGTAAATTTAGCCATCTCAGCAAGTTCCATCATCTTCACCAACCATTCCTCCATTGTGGGTAGTGAGATTCTGTAATTCTAAGGTGAAGTGAACATGATTCCCTCCAAAGTAAACAGAATTGGATCTGGATCTTCACAACACTTCATGAAAATTTTAGAAAGCAGCAGAAGGACAGTAATTGTTTTCAAGGTCTATATATAGAAAATAGTGTTGAGCAAGTAAAGGATTGAAGTGATGGATAGGTCCACCTTTAACCACAGGAAATGTTTTGATTGCTGGTTGAGTCTTACAAAATAGTTCAAGTCTGCTCTTTGTTTTTTGCAAGTAGTATCTCAACTAAAATGAGCCAGTTTGGTGTAGTGGTTAAGGCACCGTGCTAGAAACCAGGAGACCGGGAGTTCTAGTCCTGCCTTAGGCACAAAGCCAGCTGGATGACCTTGGGCCAGTCCCTCTCTCTCAGCCCTAGGAAGAAGGCAATGGAAAACCACTTCTGAAAAACCTTGCCAAGAAAACTGCAGCGACTAGTCCAGGCAGTCGCCAGGAGTCAACACTGACTCAAAGGCATGGACTTTCAGTGGGAGATTGGCAACTTGAGACATGTCTCCACGAGCTCCGCAGTTGACCGAGCAACACAGACTTTTTTGGGCTCAGGCAGGATTTCCTAGAGCCCAGAAGTGTTCGCCGGATTAAGGAGAACCCCAGGAATTACTCCATTTGTCCTCCGGACGGCTGGAAGCAGCCAGAAGGCCGCAAAACAGCATTTCGTGATCGACTGGTAAGCTAGCAGCTGGGAGGCAGGGATTGCAATCCTTTCCTAAGCCGTGCTGAAGCCTTAAACAGATTCAAAAGCTGCCTACCCCATTTCTAAAACACCATTTTTTCCTTTTTTAATTATTATTAAGGAGAGGCTCTTTACAAAAAAGAAATGTGGAATCTCTTCTTGATTTTCATTACTTTTGGAAGTTATTAATTTGTTAATTTGGCTTTTTTCCCGTAAATATATATGTTTTCTCTCTCTTTTTTCTTTTTAAATTGTATTGTTGGATTTAAAGACTTTCGCCTGTTTACTGTTACTTTTCTCAACATTTGAAGGATTACAAAAAAATTACCCACTTCGCTGAATTCGCGGAGCTGAGCTTTGATCTATCTGCTTTCTCAAGAGAAACAGCTATGTTTACCTTTATTTTTCCACCCCCGCTGTTTAACACTTTCTTATTTATATATTTATTTTCTATCCCGCCTTTATTAATTTTACAAATAACTCAAGGCAGGTTTTGTTGTTTATTCGTTCAGTCGTTTCCGACACTTCGTGACTTCATGGACCAGCCCACGCCAGAGCTTTCTGTTGGCCGTCACCATCCCCAGCTCCCCCATGGTTGAGTCCGTCACCTCCAGAATACCATCCATCCATCTTGCCCTTGGTCGGCCCCTCTTCCTTTTGCCTTCCACTTTCCCTAGCATCAGCATCTTCTCCAGGGTATCCTGTCTTCTCATTATGTGGCCGAAGTACTTCAGTTTTGCCTTTAATATCATTCCCTCAAGTGAGCAGTCTGGCTTTATTTCCTGGAGTATGGACTGGTTTGATCTTCTTGCAGTCCAAGGCACTCTCAGAATTTTCCTCCAACACCACAGTTCAAAAGCATCTATCTTCCTTCGCTCAGCCTTCCTTATGGTCCAGCTCTCGCAGCCATAGGTTACTACAGGGAATACCATTGCTTTAACTATGCGGACCTTTGTTGTCAGTGTGATGTCTCTGCTCTTAACTATTTTATCAAGATTTGCCATTGCTCTCCTCCCAAGAAGTAGACGTCTTCTGATTTCCTGGCTGCAGTCAGCGTCTGCAGTAATCTTTGCGCCTAGAAATACAAAGTCTGTCACTGCCTCCACTTTTTCTCCCTCTATTTGCCAGTCATCAATCAAGCTCGTTGCCATAATCTTGGTTTTTTTGAGGTTTAACTGCAACCCAGCTTTTGCACTTTCTTCTTTCACCTTCGTCATAAGGCTCCTCAACTCCTCCTCGCTTTCAGCCATCAAAGTGGTATCATCTGCATATCTGAGATTGTTAATGTTTCTTCCAGCGATTTTAACTCCAGCCTTGGATTCCTCAAGCCCAGCATGTCGCATGATGTGTTCTGCGTACAGGTTGAATAGGTAGGGTGAGAGTATACAGCCCTGCCGTACTCCTTTCCCAATCTTAAACCAGTCCGTTGTTCCGTGCTCTGTTCTTACCGTTGCTACTTGGTCGTTATACAGATTCCTCAGGAGGCAGACAAGATGACTTGGTATCCCCATACCACCAAGAACTTGCCACAATTTGTTACGATCCACACAGTCAAAGGCTTTAGAATAGTCAATAAAACAGAAATAGATGTTTTTCTGAAATTCCCTGGCTTTCTCCATTATCCAGCGGATATTGGCAATTTGGTCTCTAGTTCCTCTGCCTTTTCTAAACCCAGCTTGTACATCTGGCAATTCTCGCTCCATGAATTGCTGGAGTCTACCTTGCAAGATCTTGAGCATTACCTTACTGGCATGTGAAATAAGTGCCACTGTTCGATAGTTTGAACATTCTTTAGTGCTTCCCTTTTTTGGTATGGGGATATAAGTTGATTTTTTCCAATCTGATGGCCATTCTTGTGTTTTCCAAATTTGCTGGCATATGGCATGCATCACCTTGACGGCATCATCTTGCAAGATTTTAAACAGTTCAGCTGGGATACCGTCGTCTCCTGCTGCCTTGTTATTAGCAATGCTTCTTAAGGCCCATTCAACCTCACTCTTCAGGATGTCTGGCTCTAACTCACTGACCACACCGTCAAAGCTATCTCCAATATTATTATCCTTCCTATACAGATCTTCCATATATTCTTGCCACCTTTTCTTGATCTCTTCTGCTTCTGTTAGGTCCTTACCATCTTTGTTTTTGATCATACCCATTTTTGCCTGGAATTTACCTCCGATATTTCTAATTTTCTGGAAGAGGTCTCTTGTCCTTCCTATTCTATTGTCTTCTTCCACTTCCGCACATTGCTTGTTTAAAAATAATTCCTTATCTCTTCTGGCTAACCTCTGGAATTTTGCATTTAATTGGGCATATCTCCCCCTGTCACTGTTGCCTTTTGCTTTCCTTCTTTCCTGGGCTACTTCCAGTGTTTCAGCAGACAGCCATCTTGCCTTCTTGGTTTTCTTTTTCTTTGGGACGTTTTTTGTTGCCGCCTCCTGAACAATGTTGCGAACTTCTGTCCATAGTTCTTCTGGGACCCTATCTACTAAATCTAGTCCCTTAAATCTATTCTTCACCTCCACTGCATATTCCTTAGGAATATTAGTGAGCTCATATCTAACTGATCTGTGGGTCTTCCCTATTCTCTTTAGTCTGATTCTAAATTTTGCAATAAGAAGTTCGTGATCTGAACTACAGTCAGCTCCAGGTCTTGTTTTTACCGACTGTATAGATGTCCGCCACCTTTGGCTGCAAAGGATGTAGTCAATCTGATTTCGGTGTCGACCATCTGGTGAAGTCCATGTATAAAGTCGTCTTTTAGGTTGTTGGAAGAGAGTGTTTGTTATGCACAGTGAGTTGTCTTGGCAAAATTCTATCAGCCTATGTCCTGCTTCATTTTGTTCTCCCAGACCATGCTTGCCTGTAATTCCAGGTGTCGTCTGACTACCCACCTTAGCATTCCAGTCTCCTGCAATGAAAATAACATCTCTTTTTGGTGTATTATCTAGTAGGTGCTGCAGATCCTCATAGAACTGATCTACTTCTGCTTCTTCAGCATCTGTGGTTGGGGCGTATATTTGGATCACTGTGATGTTAAATGGCTTACCCTGAATTCGAATTGAGATCATTCTATCATTTTTTGGATTGTATCCAAGCACTGCTTTAGCCACTTTATTATTAATTATGAAGGCTACTCCATTTCTTCTGTGGTCCTCTTGTCCACAGTAGTAGATCTGGTGGTCATCTGCTGTGAAGTGGCCCATTCCAGTCCATTTCAGTTCACTGACACCTAAAATGTCTATATTTAATCTTGACATCTCACCAATAACCACATCCAATTTGCCCTGGCTCATAGATCTTACATTCCAGGTTCCCATGGTGTGTTGATCTTTAGAACATCGGATTCGTCGTTCACCACCAGCACCGTCGGCTGCTAGCCGTCCCTTTGGCTTTGAGCTAGCTGCGTCATCACGTCTGGGGCTAGTTGAACGTATCCTCTGTTCCTCCCCAGTAGCATTTTGACCATCTTCTGACCTGGGAGTCCCATCTTCCGATGGTATACCGACATATCCCTGGTTGTACTGATCCATTTAGTTTTCACGGCAAGAATACTGGGGTGGGTTGCCATTACCTTCCCCAGGGATCGTATTTAGTCTGACCTCTCTGCCACGACCTTCCCGTCTTGGGTGTCCCTTCACGGTTTAGCTCATGGTTTCATTGAGGTGCTCAAGCTCCAGCACCATGACAAGGTAACGATCTCCTTTGCTGGAGTCAAGGCAGGTAACATACCTAATACTCCTTCCTCCTCCTATTTTCCCCACAACAACAACACTGTGAGGTGAGTTGGGCTGAGAGAGTGTGACTGTCCCAAGATCACCCAGCCGGCTTTCTTTCTGAAAGACAGCCTTTTGTCTAATATCCTGAGGCACTAGAGGGTGCCATAATGTTCTGTGGAGGGATATGTGTGGTATATTATTGCAGTCAAACCAACAACTCATGTTTTGCTAGATAGGCATATGAAAGGGGGCGGAGGCTCACGGAGCTTTCCTGAGTAATTTCCTAGAGCAGGGCTTTCCAAAGTTTTCCCGTGGCGACACACCAACCGCCGTTGGTGTGTTGCCGCGGGAAAACCCGGAAGTTCCACCGTTACGGCAGCACGCAAAAACCCGGAAGCGCTGCTGCCGCTTTTGGGTTTTTGCTTGCCGCCGTTGGTGTGTTGCCGCGGGAAAACCCGGAAGCACTGATGATGATGAGCGCTTCCGGGTTGTGTGGCGACACACTAGACTGTGTGTGGCAACACACTTTTGTGTCGCGACACACAGTTTGGAAAGCTCTGTCCTAGAGAGAGAACTCTGTGAAATCACTTCCTTTCTCTTCTTCACCATGCATCCGACCTGAAAGCATGTGTGTTTCTGAGCTGTGCAGCTCAGACATCATTTTTAAGCTTAGATCTTCTATTTTTGTAACTTAATTAGTACTTTAAACCTGCCTTGACTTTACTACTGCAGCTGCTATTTTGAGACCTAGATTATGTGAGTAAACATTACTTTTATTTCTTCACAAAACTCTGTGATTGTTATTTTAAGAGGAATAAAAGGGGTAATACCAGGAAAATCCAGTTTGCTTCAAAGCATCCTGGATTATTGTTTTCTAGAAGGTTAAACCAACCTTGTCTTAAGCTTCCAAGTTTATGCTGCTAGGGATGGCACTCTGCTAATCTCACTCACATGAGGAAGGAAGGATAATAACTAAATAATATATCCTCTCCTAGTATCTAATTCCATTCCCACAATATGGAAGATTTTAAAGATATTTTTAAGGAGCTGTACGTTAAGGTTACTTATGCTTTGGACCATCTCTAAGAAAGTTATTTGGAAAATAAGGTCCCAGTCTCAAAGAAAAAAATGAGGAGTAACATCCCAAAGCCAAAAAGTGAAGGGAAGAAGATTCACCTCTGCTATGTTAATTTTGAAGAAGGAAAAGCTTTGGGTGAAAAAGGAACGGAAATGGCTGCATTCTTGGAATATTGAGATCAAAGACAAGATTTAAGCCTCAGGGGACGGAAAGTCCTTGAAGATGAGTTGGACTTTACAAGGCAAGTCGAGGATTGCAAGGAGAAAGCCTTGTGTGTAACAGTGAGATATACACTATAAAGGCCTTAGTTTACTTTGAAGTGGGTTAACTGTTTAATTGTGCTTATTAGGATGGTCAAATGTTTTTGTTTTGGGGACAGTGAATTTATCTTGGGTAAAAGGATATTAATAAGGTTATTGTTTAAATATGTAATGGTGGAGATATAATGTTTAACTACATAAATGCTTTGGTTAGGAGTAAAATTGTAATGAAGAAGGATAATATGTTTAACTATATAAATGTTTTGGTTAGGAGTAAAATTGTAATGAGGAAGGATAATATTTGATTATCTGTCTATTAAGGGGGGAATTTTTTTTATGTTATAAAAAATTTTATATATCCATTTCAAGGGAAAAATAGTGTTTTAGAGGAAATGTTATGAGAATGAAAATGTTTTATAGAAATAATGCTCATTCCAGTTTGAACTAGAGTAAGAGATTGATTAAGGGGCATGGTGGCTCAGCGGGTAAGACGCCAGGCTTGTCGATCGGAAGATCGCAAGTTCGGAGGTTCGAATCCCTAGCCCCATGTGACGGAGTGAGCTCCCGCACTAGCCCCAGCTCTTGCCAACCTAGCAAGTCGAAAGCATGCAAATGCAAGTAGATAAATAGGTGCCACTTTGGTGGGTAGGTAACAGCGTTCCGCGTGTGTAATGCCACCACATGACCGTGGAAGCGTCTTCAGACAATGCTGGCTCTTCGGCTAACAAACGGAGATGAGCACCGGCCCCTAGAGTCGAACACAACTGCAGAAATGTGCGGGGGGAACCTTTACCTTTAAGAGATTGATATTGACTTATTTATATCTTTGTTGTAGAAAGTCGGAAATTAGTATGAATATATTATGTAGTATGTAGTCTTTTTTTGTATTTTCACGCTTTTTAGTTCCTTTTTTCTCTTGTAGTATACTTTATTTCATTTCTTGTAGTTTTTATGTATTTGTTGAAAAACTTAATAAAACTTTATTAAAAAAACACTGACTCAAAGGCACACACACACAAAGTATCTCAATTGAGCAAGAACATTTCAAGAAATTGGGTGGAGTCACACACTGGTGGGGAGGTCTCCCAACCTCCTTTGGTCTCTGTCCTAACCCCCAGACCCTCTGCTCTCTGTTTGCAGAGAGCCCATGTTGCTCCTGGGCTTAAAAAAGGGTGCCTAAATATTACCTGCAGCATCAATTATAGGGGCCATTTTGATTATGTGGGCACATGGCCATCAGTGACTGGATATATAATATTGCTGGTGATACCCATGCTATCTGGCTGCCAATCTTTTAGACTGAATAAGAGTAAGAAAAGGGTAGGGATTTGCATGTTCTGTGTGTGCACAGGCACATTTGATGGAACCCAATTCCTGAATACTGGCTATTAAGGGAAGGTGCTCCAGGCACATATCACACCATATGGCAGTTAAATGCAGGGCTTTTCATATATATATATGATATACTGTTTAGCTTAGTCCTGTTATAATAACAGCATCAGCTGGCGGGGCTGTTAAGAAATTTGTTTTTGTCTTTGCCTTTAATTTTATCTTTTAAAAAAGAATCTCTGGTAGTGCTGCAGCTGCTCCAGCATTAACAGCCTTGAAATAGAACATGTTCCTTTGCCTAGCAGATGACAGCTGCATGAGATGGAGGTGGGGAGAAGAAGAACAAAACCCTTTGGAATTGATTAACCCAAGAAAATGGCTGTTCATATTTAACATTTGTGTGGTTTAAGCTTGAAGAATGTTTGCCTCTGAGCCATTTCTTGATTATGTTGCTTCCTAATGATAATTTTAGAGAGTTATGTCAAAAGAAAATGAATCCCATCCAAAGAGCTCAATATCTCCTGCAACAGGTTGACCACAGTAACTGAAGTTTTGATTTTTGCTATCCTGGAATTCTTTGTCCAGTGTGATATAAATAATGACTCCCAGTTTTAGGCTCCTCTATCTCATTCAATGATGTCATCATGAAACTGGCCTTTGTAATGAGCCACGGACTTCATACTAACAGCATCAGAGTCTGAAGAAACACACAGGATATTTGAGAATGTCAAGGAACATAAGCCGTGGGAGAGCAAAAAGACAAATTCAAAAATGTCCATATTGATTTTAGCCAACTCAGAAACTGTCTTTAGGGAGCATGTTCTTGCTTTCTTCCTCTTGTAAAGTTATGAACCTCGTGCCCTGTCACTTATTCTGGGTGTTTTTATTACAGCTGCAGCTGAGCTTGAGTAACCTACTAGAAAGGCAACCTCTTTGCAATGGATGGGATATGCTTGAAAGATTCAGGATGCTGGACTTTCAGGGACAAGCACCACCACTGAGATTTTCACATCGTGAAATGGATGTTGGATGATATGAGCTTAGAGTAGGTAAGTAAGAAGCAAGTAATCTGGCTACTGAGCTTAGGGGATGCTTTCAGATACACTGAAATTCAACCACTTCACTTGCACTTCAGCTTTCATAAGCAGAGTATTGCTTTGGTTAATCTCCATTTTTTTACATCCATCAAGCAGTTCCAATTCATCGGTTAAAACTATATATTGTCTCTAGAATATTTTACCCTAGCCTTAGTTTCCATAGTTTTTATTGGGATATAATGTGTTTTTTGTTGTTGTTTAGTCGTGTCCGACTCTTCGTGACCTCATGGACCGTAGCACGACAGGCCTTCCTGTCCTCCACTGTCTCCTGGAGTTTACTCAAATTCATGTTCATTACATCAGTGATGCTATTTAACCATCTCATCTTCTGCCGTCCCCTTCTCCTTTTGCCCTCAGTCTTTCCCAGCATCAGGGTCTTTTCCAGTGAGTCCTCTCTTCACATTAGGTGGCCAAAGTATTTGAGCTTCAGCTTCAGTATCTGTCCTTCCAATGAGCAGTCAGGGTTGATTTCCTTTAGGATTGACTGATTTGACCTCCTTGCAGTCCAAGGGACTCTTACCTATCAAAGAATAGGATTTGAGTAATTTTTTTAAAGCATTTTCTGCTAAGAGGGGAATGCTTGCTAGGTTCTCTTTGAGACCTCAAACTGCACCAGGAAGAGGCAAGGATAAAGTATCTTAGTAGCCGTTTGTTTGCTTGTTTGTTTGTTTAAAAGATTTGTATGGTCATGCATCTTAAAGCACAACTCTGGGCGACTCTGTTCTTTTAGTGATGTACTGTATGTCTTTGCCACCTCGGAGATGTGGAGGAGTTTGCAAGTAGGAAGAGCATGAAAGGTAATTGACAATTTGCTGTTGATCTTGACTTCTGGCATGTCTGCCCATTTCTTTGTCCTGGTGATCAAATCACTGGTGACTTTGAGCTCAAGATGCTGCTGGTTCAATTGCAGGATGATTTGTAATAAAACCATGTTCATTCATAACTTGGTTATAGATGAGCAGGTTGACTTGGCATGTACTACCAAAATCTGGCAGGGTGGGGGGGGGGTGATATCCCTCTCTTGGAGATCTGACCTCCCAGGGGTTCTGTCCTGCTATTTAACTATTTACACAAAGCTGCTGGGAGAGATCATCCAGAGGTTCAGGATGAAGTATCATCATTGTCTGCATAGTAATGATACTGAGGTATAAATCATCACTTCAGACCTGGCTGGAGATGCCATGATAGCTTTGTCTCACTGCCAGGAAGCTATTAGAGTTTGGATGGGAGAAAATAGGCTAAAGTTGAATCCTAGCAAGTTGGACTTGCTGTTTGTCCATAACAGCTCTCAGTCAACTTCAATGGTGTTTCTTGAGGTGGTAGCACTGCACCTGAGGAAGCAGATTCATGGCTTGTAGATCATATTGGACTCCTGTTCCATGGTGTAATGGTCTGTGAGAATGTCCTTGAGAGACAGGAGGAGGAGGAGCTGCAGACTAGGCCATGGTCAGATAAGAAGCAGCTGAGCCCGCAGAAGGAACGGGGGAGTGGCAAACATCTCAGAAGGGACCCTGTCTAGTTTCTTGGACTGTAAAGGTGAGGGGGGAGAGATGTACTTTCAGACTAGAAAGACTGATGTCAGCCCTTCAATTTAGTTCAGACAAGAAGCACCAACCATGAGTATTAACACAACCTTCATTGTAAGGTTACAGTAACATTAGTACCATATACTTCCTTTAATATTAGACTCTTGAGATTCCCCAACCAGACATACATAGGGGAAAGAAATTCTAAATCAAGGAAGGTAGCTATATAGAATACCCAACAGAACTGTGCTTACAGTGTGAAAATGGGGTCAAAAATCTGAAAAAATATATTGTTATCCCAAGCATTCATTCCAACCTATGGAGGTAGAATATTTCATTGCTCCTCTTGTTATGTCAGAAATCCTCACTGGTGTGATTGACCCATCAATCTTCCAGTAAATGCAGAACTATCCTCCGTCTATGGATGTCTTTGAGTGGAGATTAAAATAATTAGCCAGGGATGATGGGAACTGTAGTTCAATACAACTGAAGAACACCAGTTTGGGGAAAATTATCCTAAAGCATACAATACATGGACAAAGAGAAGCCCTTCATTCCCAGAAAGTCTTCCACATTTGAACAGGTTTGTTGGGGGTCAGTATGTGAGAGATCATAGATTCATTTGTTTGTTCAAGTTTAGGGGAGACCATGATAACACCACACCCTTTCCAGAGTGGGAACCCATTTCTCTCCTTGCCACATATGTTAGAGATGTGATCATAAGTAGTTGGAAATGTCATTGTGGTCTTTCTGGGGCCACCAACCTATGTATTTGTTTATTTATTCACCACAACAACCTATTCAAGACAATATTATATCACACATTGTGGATTCTTTTTTGCTTCAGCATTTTTTGTCTTCAGGTGTAAGTACTTTGTATAACAAGCTTTGTATTTCAGTGGTTCCCCCTTGCTGATTCTGCTGTCTTCATTCTGTTAAATTATTCCTTTTATCCTGTTTAGTCTTCTGCATTTTCATTTTGTGATGGCAAAGATACAGCCAACCTACTCCACATGAATATATGTGCAACTTTGGCATTTTTTCCTCTTTCTCTTACAAGATGTATTTAACTGTGCTTATTTATTTTTAATAAGAAATTTATTATCTGGGGAATGCAAAAGTGGTTGACCTAAATTTTTTTTCCACAATAAATGAAATGATTGTATGTCTGAGTTATTTTTGTTGCCAAATAGTTTCTCCATTCTCATATAGGAACTTCTTTATAGAAAGTGACCAGAATAGCATATGGTTCTTGAAAAGTGGTTTCCTGGATTCTTAACCAGTGCTCTAACAATTTCCCGTGACTTAGATTTGATCCCTCCATTATTAATGTTTCCCAGGATTTGATGGTGCATTGGGATTATATTCCTGTTTTCTTGGAGTTATTATTTCTCCCAGGGTTGGAGATCCCACATTGATTCATGTTCTACTGCACAGAGCTGCATAAAACCACTGTCTCCAAATGCAAGCCTGGGCAAGATTGTGGATTATGAACAGCTTGTTCTCATTCACCTCTCATAAGATAGCAATTAGAAAGGAAAGTAACTGGAGCAGGAGAATCATGTTAGTCTATGATAGCCAAAAGAAAAGTAATATAATACACAGGAATATTTAGAAAGGTTTCCATATGCCAGAGAGAACGATCCCATACTTTGAAAAGGCTACTATAGGACTATAGTAAAGGTAAAGGTTCCCCCCGCACATTTGTGCAGTCGTGTCCGACTCTAGGGGCCAGTGCTCATCTCTGTTTGTTAGCCGAAGAGCCAGCGTTGTCTGAAGACGCTTCCGCGGTCATGTGGCCAGCAACACTGTTACCATCCCACCAAAGTGGTACCTATTCATCTACTTGCTAGGTTAGCAAGAGCTGGAGCTAGTGCGGGAGCTCATCGACAAGCCTGGTGTCTTACCCGCAGAGCCACCACGCCCCTTACTATAGGAGAATGTTAAGAATATTCTTAATATTTAATATCAAGAATATTAATTATCCAGAAATTTTCATTTTAGATGGAAAGCTATCGATGGAGAATTGTGGAACTTTGAATAGGTGCTGTGTCTTGACAAATCTTTGATCAAAATAACTCTTTCAAGTGCTCAACAAACTTAGGCACTCTGCACAATGCACAGAACAGAGCAGCCACACCACTCAGACACAACAAACAAATAGAGCTTGTGCACATGCACAGCACATGTACAGAAGCCCCATTGATCAAGGTGAGGTGGCTAGATCAGGCAGATTGGCTGTGCCTCAATATTTTGGGGAGGTGGGTTGATGCAAAAGAACTTGCCAAACTGGAATAGCACTACTTCACACATCCCAAATCATTAGTTATACAGCTTTGTCCTTTTTAAGTACAGGTAGTCCTCAACTTACAACCATTCATTTAGCGACCGTTCAAAGTTACGACGATCCTGAAAAAAGTGACTTATGACCAGTCCTTGATGAAGTTATGACGAAGGTGAAAGAAGAAAGTGCAAAAGCTGGGTTGCAGTTAAACCTCAAAAAAACCAAGATTATGGCAACCAGCTTGATTGATGACTGGCAAATAGAGGGAGAAAAAGTGGAGGCAGTGACAGACTTTGTATTTCTAGGCGCAAAGATTACTGCAGATGCTGACTGCAGCCAGGAAATCAGAAGACGTCTACTTCTTGGGAGGAGAGCAATGGCAAATCTTGATAAAATAGTTAAGAGCAGAGACCTCACACTGACAACAAAGGTCCGCATAGTTAAAGCAATGGTATTCCCTGTAGTAACCTATGGCTGCGAGAGCTGGACCATAAGGAAGGCTGAGCGAAGGAAGATAGATGCTTTTGAACTGTGGTGTTGGAGGAAAATTCTGAGAGTGCCTTGGACTGCAAGAAGATCAAACCAGTCCATACTCCAGGAAATCAAGCCAGACTGCTCACTTGAGGGAATGATATTAAAAGCAAAACTGAAGTCTGGCATTATAGCCACATAATGAGAAGACAGGATACCCTGGAGAAGAAGCTGATGCTAGGGAAAGTGGAAGGCAAAAGGAAGAGGGGCCGACCAAGGGCAAGATGGATGGATGGTATTCTGGAGGTGACGGACTCAACCATTGGGGAGCTGAGGATGGTGACGGCCGACAGAGGGCTCTGGCGTGGACTGGTCCATGAAGTCACGAAGAGTCGGAAACGACTGAACGAATAAGCAACAATGACCAGTCCTTGCACTTATGACCTTCACAGCGTCTCTTCAGTCACATGATCAAAATTCAGGTGCTTGGCAACTGGCATGTATTTACAACAGCTGCAATATCCCAGGGTCACACGATCACCATTTGCAACCTTCCCAGTTGGCTTCTGACAAGCAAGTCCATGGGGGAAGACAGATTTGCTTAACGACCATGTGAGTCACTTAATGACCGCAGTGATTCACTTAACGACCGGAGCAAAAAAAGTCATAAAGTCAGGCGTTGCTCACTTAATGACCACCTCGCTTAGCGATGGAAGTTCCAGTCCCAATTGTGATCGTAAGTCGAGGAATACCTGTTAAATAGAAATCCAGTTGACATGATTCAAGCCACAGACTGTTCCACCTGGATGACTGAGAACCTTCATCGAAACATGGGAGCAGGGAAATAGCTTCGCTGTGGACGTGATAGCTGGTAGTTGTGAACAAAAGGGGGGGAAAGATGAATGGGCAAGAGCTGTATTTCTACCACGTGAAAGATTTTAGTTTGCAGTTCTTATATTGGGTCACCCTAGACTAATTTATTTTAGCATCTGAAAATATCAAGTCCTTGGGGCTGAATAACAGAATCTGGTTATTTGTGAAATTCATATTTGATATTCCAGACCAGGGTTTCTCAACCAGGGTTCCACGAGAGGTCACTAGGGGTTCCCTGGAAGATCACAATTTATTTAAAAAATTATTTCAAATTTGGGCAACTTCACATTAAAGAGGTAAGTTTCATTCTTTATTTTTAGTTTAAGAACACTGCTAATGCATATATACTACACATGAAATGAATATAATAATTTTGTAACTTCTGTCCTATATTTGAGCCTGAATGTGCAGGGGTTCCCTGAGGCCTGGAAAATATTTCAAGGGTTCCTCCAGGGTCAGAAGGTTGAGAAAGGCTGCTCTAGAAGCTATTGCTTTCCTTCCAACCGTCTGCTATGGGCCAGGCTGAACAGCTCCTGAGACTGGAACCTGACCTGGAAAGTAATCCATCTTTTGAAATAACTCTTGTGGCTTTCCCGGGTACAGGAATACCGTACTCTTTTAAAAGCACACAGATCAGCTCTGCATAGCATTATTACACAGCCCCTTCGCTTCTCCAGCTTAGCATCAATTCCTGATACAATCCTGCATGGTTCAAGATGAACCATCACTTTCAAGTGTGGATGATAGAGATCTCTTCTGTTTTGGAAAGTAACTGAACAAACCCTTCAGCTCATATGCATTATTAATCTACGAGAGAGGGAAACATGAACATATTTGTTTCTATCAATCCTGAAATGTGAGCTAAAAATAAATACACAAACTACTGGTTTGTAAATATATTCATAAGAGAGTTTCCCTAGGGTAATAACATCTACCCTTTTGAAAGAGTTCTAAGGCTGGTTTTAATCCAGGTCTGGCATTTTGTTGTTGTTGCAGGTTCTATAGCTAAGTGCGAAGGCAGAATACTGTGGATCTGTGACATCGCTCCCAGTGAAAATCTGGATGTGAGAGAAATTACGTTCACAGGATCAGGTTGAAAATCACAATTGCTAAGCTACTGCATTCATTGAACTTGTTTTCAGTAATAATGATGATATAAAAAAGAATATTGCAAGCCAGCAGACTGAGAAATGCGGGTGACATCTGATGTTGCACAAATGTATTTGCATAATAGGATTTTCCTGTCCAGTCCTCCCATCACCACAGCTTCTTCAGGGTCCACTAAATCTAATCCATGAGGCTGTCCCACCTTCCTGAGAAGAAGCGAAGGTGCAGAGAAGGGGAAGATGTTTTGTTGACAAATTCCCCAATTCAGTTCAGTTCCAGCTGTTTCAAACAAGGTTGCACTAATGATTAGTAGAAATGGAATCAGTGCATTATTAAGAACATGCTAGTTCTACAGGATGCTCTGTATGTTACTGATCTCTACCTACCTTGTGGGTATTACTGTTTGTTCACAGAAGATGTGCCAAAGTAATGAGAACACTGTAAACTAAATGAACAGTGATTTCATTTAACTTTGTAATTATTCATAATGTGATCAACAACTAGCAATATCACTTGCAGAAATATAGATGGAGATGTTTAGTATATTTGGAAATTCTGATAGTGATTATTTGGGTTAACATATGCAGTGATAAGAAACCTTGGTCTCGGTTTAATCCACATTTTTTCCATGCACCCCGCCTTACTGTCTTGCCCCAACCCAAATGAATATTTTCTTCCCATCTGCTGGTGGGTATATCCCTCCCTATCTTCCTTTCCTCTGTGGTATATGTATACAGAGATCTGCCTAATACTATTATAGCCATCACAACAAACTGATGACAAAGACTGGCCATCTTGGGAGAAGGAATGAATAAGTTGGTTTTGGAGAGGACCTGGATTTCACCAGTGTCACCATATTGCAACTGGTGTTTCTATGTTGTTATCATACAATAATTGGTAGCTGAATGAGTTCTGCCATGTATCTTTGTGATGGTATGAATGGATATGGAAAATGGAATACTCCAAGGAAAGGCAGAAGGATTATTCTAATAGGGATCGTTCTGGTGCTGTAGCTTCTGCAGCATGTGGGGAAATGCCAGAATGAAGATTTCTACGAAGGCACAAATGAAGCTTCTAGTTCAGAAAGTAAACAATAAAAGATGGTTAACTTGTATTTGTACCTAAGTATCCTGAGCAGTGTCCTAAGTAGTGATGACAGAAACAGCCACTCACAGCTTGTAGAACCCAGCTCCTTTCCTGGTTTGAATCCATCTTCAGTGCAGCACAAGATTAGCATCTTCTCCAGAGAGTGCTAATCCTATTTTTTAAATAAAGGTCTAGTTCTGTGCCAGTCATGGGCAGATGTCTACAGAAGTCAGGTTTCCAGTTTCTTCAGGAGCCCAAGCAAAAATAGCTATAGGGTGGGCAGTGACCAGAGGGGTGGGGACATGCCCACAGAAGCCAAAAATCACCAATACGAGCTGGGCAGATCCCAGCCGCTGACTACCTCGTCAATCACATCATTGATAAAGTGTCCTAGATTTGATCTATGACCAAAATTGCACTGGAAGCAGATAGAAAATATTACTTTGAAATTGGAACAGTTAAATATGACTTCACACTGCCTTAACTGTGGGCTGGAGATGAGGTGACGGCAACATTGAGAGGATACATTATATAAAAATGGTTTGTGCCACACTTAGGGAAATGTAAGGAGGAGCCTTGTATGTCACTGGAAGGTGAGGAAAAGGATTTGAACCTTCACAGATCCTCAGTGACATATTTGGAAGTGTAAAAGTTTGAAAAGGTTTGAGGCTGGATCAGAAATAACCCCTTTTGAAAGAAAATAGCTTAGTTAATTAAGCATGGTTTCAAATACCCAAGGGGAATATTGCAGCAATCCCAAATTTTGCTGTGGACATTCAGCTATCTAGCACAGTTCCTGTTTCTTCAGTCTACTTTCATCTGGAATTAATATGAAAAGCTTCTGATCCTTCCCCCCTCTCCCCCCAATTTGGCGATATGAACTTAAATCTCTACATTACCCTAAACATACTGTACCTTGCAAGGGTTACTGAGAGATCTCCCTAAGCTTCCAAATTGTGAATGTAACAAGTATTGGAAACTACTAGTGCCTCTAAACAAACTAGATCTGAATGTTTTGGCATGTGATGTTTTCTTTTAAAAAGGAAGTATTGGAGAAGCAGAAAAATGAGCAAAAAGCAGAGCCAATGGCTACAAACAAATTGGATAATAAATTGCTTGTCAGATTTCCTGAGATTCTTGTATAATTCAGTCTTTACCAAAACATCTGGCAAATAATGTCTTTGTATACCCAAGAGAAGCTTCTTCCAGTGGGGCATTCTTCTGGTTACCTTACTTAACCGCCCAGAGTCCCCTCCGGAATGGGGGGAGATGGGCGGTGATATAAGTTAGAAATATAAATAAATAAATAAATAAATACTCTTCCTAGAGCAGGGATTGACTTGAAAAACTGGTTCAGCAAAATGTTATTCCAACCACCATTAGCCCTACCAAAGGCAGAGGTCAAAATTAATGGGAGTTGATGCCCTTCAACATCTGGATGAAGATAGGTTGCTGACCCCTGTCCGAGCAGCTTTGTAGAAAAACAAGTCATCCTATACTGAGATTAAGGGAAAAGAAGGAACATTTAAGCAGATAAGACTCCGACTTACTGTTGAGTGTAGGAAATGTGCAGCAGCTGACAGTTGTGATGGGGAGATATAACTCAGGCTACCCTGAATGAGAATGTGGAAACAATAGACCACGTTATTAAGCCAGTACAGCTATACATTTGGAGCATATATAGCCATACATTTGCAAAACTCTGTGGTGTCCGGTTCAGGATTCCAGCCCGGTGTGCCCATTTTCTGCTTACCCTGTTCTATTCCTTTCACCTGCTTCCATGGGCAAAACCATGTTGGGGGTGGGGCAAGTGACAGCAGTGTGACTTCACTATGGCTTCTACCAGGTGCCTAAGCCTCCTCCATGTTTTCTGTTTCTTTCTCCTGTTTCTGCAGACAACGAGCAGTCTCAATCCTGTGGAGTCCTTGGTGCTCTCTTAAACCAAGCCAAATCCAAAAATGCTAGAGAATTCCTGGAAGCTTGGCACTCAGACAAAGCAGCCATCAACAGACACATAGAGGTAAACAACATTGACATACCATTCATAAGAGACAGTAGAAAAGCCAAAAGACCAGAACACCTCCTTGCCAGCAATCAACACCCAGATATGCAAAGATTAACACCAAGATTAGCACCAGAGGAACAATCAAACAGCACAATATACCCTAATCAAGGAGCTATTAACTCAGTCAATCAACCAAGCAGCAAACAACAGCACAATCAAGGAACTACCAAGGAGAGAACAACACCCCCACCAACATAAGCAGGACAAGCCATGATATATAAACAGAAAGCAAGTCCCACTCCCTTTTCACACTGAAGATGTTGCCTAGTCTGGCAATGAAACGTCTGCAAGAAAACAACAAGGCTCAGAGAGCACCAAGGACTCCACAGTTCAACCCTGAGCTACAAATATTCTCTTCGATTAGTCTCAATCCTCATCGGACTGTTTGTGGATTCCCCCCTTCCCTCCCCTTTGGGGTTCTGTAAACCTTAAGGCTCCCCAAGCTAATTCATACCCCTGTCCTTTATGTGGATGGTGCTATAGGTTTTGGTCTGCACAAGAAGTAGCTTTTAGTATTTAGAACAGTGTTTCTCAACCTTGGCAGCTTGAAGATGCATGGACTTCAACTCCCAGAATTCCCCAGCCAGCAAATTGAAGTCCACATAACCTCAGGCTGCCAAGGCTGAGAAACACTGATTTAGAGTAATCAACAATCAATGTGCCATTACAAGTGAACTGAACCAATATTATCAATTCCCAGCACAATCAACACAGACTGAAAAACCTACAAGACGTACTTTGGTGAGAAGAAGCCTCCCTGCCTGGTGCAAAACATCTTCATTAGTCTCCCTTTGGCCTATCTTTATCCTGACATCAGCCTGAGCCCGATGTTCCCTCCCTTCCAGCTCGCACCTCTTTTGGCCTCGCCGGTGGATGCAACAGTGCTTAGTTCTTGGCTCCTCTCAGTTCAGTAGCCCGCTCCAAGCCTTAAAATTGCTTTTTTAATTAAGTCCTGGTTTTCACGAGAAAATTAAAGGAATATTATCTTTTCAAACCAATTCAGTATTTTAAAAGGTCTAATAAATAAGTGTGCTGCTTCAAAATTAAACACAATATTTCATCTTTGGCTGTTAAGATCATTAAATATTTAATCAAATTCTTGGGCAGATTTATTGCTGTGGGCGAAGGGGGCTGTTGATTGCCTGCCTGACACTCTGACGCTCATCAGAAAGCAGCACTCTGATGGAGCCTTGCTCTGCACAGGAAAAAAAAAACATCTCTAGACAAATCAGTCAAGACACCTAGGAGCCTCCCTCACAAACCCAGAGACTTGGAGGTCTAAAATGAGGCCATTTCTCATCCTGTCCTCTGTTAGAATTAGCAGATTCAGAGCTGAGCTTTCTGCTGTTGCTGGCAGTTTTCAGCACTGCTTCATTGCCGCCTCTCAGTCCTTTGCTGTGACTGACTTCTGACACACCTTGACCGACCTTTCTGGGTGGTTGTGTCCTGAATCCTTGGGAAATGGCAGCATGAAGTGGATAGGATAGATTCCTTCCTTCCTTCCCCCCTGCCCTCCCCTGCCCTCCCCTGCGCTCCCTCCCTCCCTGTTGGAGCTTCTGTTGTTGTTGTTGTTGTTGTTGTTGTTGTTGTTGATGATGATGATGATGATGTGGCCATCTAGGACCACAGCAAGAGGCTTACAATTCCCTTCTCCTTCAATCTTCCTTCTTGGCAAAGATGGCATGGAGCTTCCCTGACATTTTAGTAAAGCATTTATTTGCCAAACATTTATTTGCCCTGATGTCCACATCGCAATTTAGCTCTCAAGCAAATGTATTATCATACCTAAAAATCATAACAAGACGACTGGTCCTATGCCAGAACTGAGATGAACTTGATACTTACTTTGCACGCTAAGGGAGTCTCCTTACACACCAGAGGAGGACGACACTAACTTTTTCAGGCCAAGGGCCACATTTCCCCTTTGAATCTATGCTAGTCAGTGGCCAAAATAAAGGTCTAATCTGAATGGCCTGCTAGGGGGCCACCCATCAAACAGCGGCCAGGCCTGGGGAAAGATGAGATGTGGTCAGGCCACAGGAAAAACAGAATTTGCTTTAATTTAAATATAAGTGTAATGCTTTTTATAATTTCCACCTTTATCGCATCAAAAATCACCATTCAGCAGCAACTTTTAGAAGGGCATTGTGGGGCCCAACAGTGGGCCAAGAGCCACAGGTTGTGGACCCTGGTGTTGGAGCTTAGAATATTGTCCCTTGCAGGGGGTAAATCACAAAAGCAGTGTATAGCATCTGCTTTCACAAAGGGGGAAAATTCCTCTCTGCCTTTCTGATTTCCTAAAAACATTGTCTTCCTTTAAAAAATAGGAGGGATTGATCTTGGGATTCAGGAAAACGTTTAGGCAAAATTTGCCACCTATCTTAGATAAGACCCACAGATAGTCACCTTGACTGCCCATTATGGTTTTGGTCATGCCTGCCATTAGATGGCAGAGGATTTTTAATTTTACTTGCTATTAGCAACTTGCTAATTCCCAAGTTGCTTGCAAGATACAAGGCTCTCCTCACAGCTCTTCAGTTGCTGCTCCTCCTAGAATGTTATGGGAACGCATCATACCCAAAGCTCTCCAAGACAGGCATCCTGTAGGCCAGAGCTTTCCAAACTTTTCATGTTGGTGACACACTTTTTAGACATGCATCATTTCGTGACACACTCTTACAGCAGGGCACAAGGCAGGCACTAGGACCTGCGTGGAATCCTGGCAGGGCTCGGAGGCAGCAGCAGCCGCGACACACCCAGACACTGCAGCCGACACACTAACGTGTCCCGACACACAGTTTGGAAAGCTCTGCTGTAGGCACTTCACACCTCTGTGACAGTGAAGCATTTTGCTTGCTTAGTTTTAAGTCAATGGAAAACATGGAAATACATATTCACTTCTTGAGGTTACATAAGGTGAGCAGGAACCACACCTTAAATTTAACCCTATCATTTGGGAGGGAAGAATCATTTCAACCTCACACATCTTATGAATAGTAAAAATTAGGTATTTGTTTGTGTGTTTGCGCATCCATAGGGGGGGCGTGGTGGCTCAGCGGGTAAGACGCCAGGCTTGTCGATCGGAAGATCATAAGTTCAGAGGTTCGAATCCCTAGTCCCGCATGACGGAGTGAGCTCCCGCACTAGCTCCAGCTCTTGCCAACCTAGCAATTCGAAAGCATGCAAATGCAAGTAGATAAATAGGTACCACTTCGGTGGGAAGGTAACAGCGTTCCGTGTACGTCATGCCAGCCACATGACCGTGGAAGCGTCTTCGGACAACGCTGGCTCTTCGGCTAACAAATGGAGATGAGCACTGGCCCCTAGAGTTGGACACGACTGCACAAATGTGCAGGGGGAACCTTTACCTTTACCTTGTGCATCCATTCAAGTGCACATTTTCTTCCTGAAATGGTTCCTGTCAGCTATGCTGTGCCTTATAATGAACAAATCTAGCAATTCTAGCAGTTCAAGCATTCAAGGAATCAAGTTTTTCATATAACAGTTCAGCTGATCACATGACTTTCCTCACCCTCCATAACCACCCCATGTTTCTGATAGATAGATAGATAGATAGATAGATAGATAGATAGATAGATAGATAGATAGATAGATATTCATTCATTCATTCATTCATTCATTCATTCATTCATTCTTGGGCTCCAAGATCACCGCAGATGGTGACTGCAGCCATGAAATTAAAAGACGCTTGCTCCTTGGGAGGAAAGCTATGGCAAACCTAGACAGCATATTAAAAAGCAGAGACATCACCTTGCCGACAAAGGTCCGTATAGTTAAAGCTATGGTTTTTCCAGTAGTAATGTATGGCTGTGAGAGTTGGACCATAAGGAAGGCTGAGCGCCGAAGAATTGATGCTTTCGAACTGTGGTACTGGAGAAGACTCTTGAGAGTCCCTTGGACTGCAAGGAGGTCAAACCAGTCAATCCTAAAGGAAATCAACCCTGACTGCTCATTGGAAGGACAGATGCTGAAGCTGAAGCTCAAATACTTTGGCCACCTAATGCGAAGAGAGGACTCACTGGAAAAGACCCTGATGCTGGGAAAGACTGAAGGCAAAAGGAGAAGGGGACGGCAGAGGATGAGATGGTTAGATAGCATCACTGATGTAATGAACATGAATTTGAGTAAACTCCGAGAGACAGTGGAGGACAGGAAGGCCTGGCGTGCTATGGTCCATGAGGTCACGAAGAGTCGGACACAACTAAATGACTGAACAACAAAAACTATTAGTTTTGTGATTTCAATGATGAGCATGAATTTGAAAATAAGATTTTTTATTTAAAATCCAACACAGTCAACAAAGGAGAGACTCTCCAGATTCTCATTAACACAACGGACTGTGGTAGATCATTAAGAATGTTGCGTTTTTTCACAAATACCTGTTTCTTCACAGAATAAGATCAGTATGCGTTATCCAAATATTACAGAGTAACATCATGATGAAACCAGAATTATTCCTGCTGGGTTCCCATATTTCTGGACAAGAAATATGGGAAATTAATATTGTATATGGTAACTACAGCAAATGCAAAAACTTGGAAAAGTAAGGAAAAGCCTACAGTGGAAGATTGGATTATAAAATTAACTGAACTTGCAGAAATGGCAAAGATGACCAGTTTCGTCAGAGGAAAAACAATAAAAACTTTTTTGAAAGACTCGAAACCTTATGTGGACTTTTTGTTGAAAGAAGAAAGAAACAAATTGATGATTTGGAGATTAATAGATTCTCTGTTTCTTATTTTCTCTCTTTGTCCTTGTTTGTTTTTTATATTTTACTACATTGAAAAAGTCTAATTACACACACACACACACACACACACATATATACATATACATATACATATACATATACATATACATATAAATTCCCTTCTTACCCCTGTGGGTGGTATGTGTCTTCCTCAACCTCGGGTCTTCTACCAGAGACCTGGGAGTTTGAGGGTTCTGCGCTGTGTCTTAGCTGTTCCTAGCATTGCAGTCTTCTGGACAGAATGCTCTGATGTTGCTCCTGGGATCTGTTGGAGCCACTCTCCTAGCTTGGGAGTCACAGCCCCAAGTTTCCCTACCACCACTGGGACCACTTTGGCCTTCACTTTCCACATCCTCTCTAGTTCCTCCTTCAGGCTCTGGTGCTCCTCCAACTTCTCATACTCCTTCTTCCTGATGTTGCTGTCACTTGGCACCGCTATATCTATCACCACCGCTGTCTTCTGGTCCTTGTCGCTCTCTCTCTCCCTATCCCTATCCCTATCCCTATCCCTATCCCTATCCCTATCCCTATCCCTATCCCTATCCCTATCCCTATCCCTATCCCTATCATCTCTCTATATAAATAAAGATCATTTTGCATTATCCAAGAAGGGAGGTTTTGGGTCCCTTCAGATATAACAGGTACTTCCTTAGTAGGAAGGCAGTAATTTAATGGGAATAGAAGAATTGTATGTTCCACTTTGTAGAGGAAAATTTTCTGTTGGAAGGGCTGTTCAGTGCAAGTATGGTTTAAAGATGAAATGTTACAAGAAACACAAGTAAGAAGTCATCCATCAAGAGCACCTACAAAGCAGTTTTGAGCAGGCACACAGGTCACAGCCTTCTTCATTATCGAAAGATGAATTATACCTTTTTAATTGCTATTTAAATTACAGCAATTATTTGTGCATTTTATATCTTTTTATTAATTAACATATAGAAACAGTGCAAATATATTTTCCCCCTACTGTATAAAACAGCTACCTTACTAAGCTTTGTTCTCAATGCCTGGTAATAGAATTGTCTTCAGGATCTATAGCTGGGTATTTCAAGGCCTATCGTTTCTCTTGGGGCCAAATGCATGTTATTCTGTCCACTGAGTACCCAGAATACCAATGAAACATGAAGAGACAGCGAAGAGCAGGGCTCCTGAGAGCAACAATGACTTTCCAGTGCTTGTCTTCTAGAACAAGTTACAGCAACAAGCAGAATGAGTTGTGTCCTTTAAATGACACTAAATCATACCGCAGTTCATGAGCTCACCTTTCACCTCTGTGAGGCTGCATTGGAAATAAATCCCTGATGGAGGAGTGCAGTGGGGGGAGGGAGACAGGCTAATTCAGCTGCCCCCTCTCAATGGAGCTCTACATCCCAAGCAAAACACTCCATCTGCATTTCTCTGAGAGGCCCAGCTGAAATAAACGGGTACGCTCTTGCAGGTGTTCTCTCTTGCACGGTGCCCCCAACTTTGCTGCAAAGACCTACAGAAGTCAAATAATGGAGTGGGGGGTGGGGAGCAGGGTACTGCCACAGGTCTTTTGGAAATCGCCACAGGACATTTTTGCAGCTCACCCCCTTTCCTGCTTTTAACACATGGGATCCACCCTCTGCTACCTTCCCACCTGCTTGATGTGGATTGGAACTGCAGCAGCATGTACAGTAAAGCAGCCCTCCACAACAAGCAATGCTTTTGCTGGCTGGGAAAAATGGGTGTCACAATACATCTGGAGGGTCTCCAGCTGGGAAGGGTCAGGATCATCTGTAGAACATTTGCCCAGCAGCTGCTTCTCTGGAGGGGACAGTGGGTGGCAGGAAAGCTTCAGGAGTAGAGGGTGGCACAACTTTCCTGGCTGAAATTAGCTCTTCCCTCTCCCCCAAGAATGTTATGAGGTAAAAATGGTTTGCTGTGCTAGAAATGGAAATGGACTGGCGACTAGAGGAAGGAAATGGCTAGGAGAAGAAGCAAGTGTCCCACCATTCCTGAGGGCTTCCCCTGTTGAAGGGGAAAAGGAGCCATTAACTGAATATTACTTGCAACTGTACTGTAGTGTTTAATTTGGCCCTTCACCTGCATGAAATGAAACCTGGCAGCAGTAGCTTTTTTAGCCTGGTTCACAAAATCCCCATTTAGAGCCAACTCAATGTTCATTCACTTGCAGCTGCTTCAGTGGCTTTTTAGAAGTAATTTGCAGGCTTGGGGGAAAACAGATCCCAGATTAGGATCCTGGCAGAAGCAGAGAGGCTTTAATGCTTCCTTTGCTCTGCTGGGTCCTTCCCACCTGCCATTTATATTGCCATATTATATTGTCGATTACTGTCGGAGCCTTGTACTGTCGACGACCTACAGCAAGCTAATGACAAAGCTGTGGTGGTGGCTACATTTTGGCAGAGTAAAGTTTGATCTGGACACGAAATAAATAAATAAATGTATATTGGAAGCAAAAAATGCCATTTGCTTCAATGGGAGCTTTTCCCCCCAATGCAAACAACAGGTTCAGAAGCTCCAGCCCACATCTCTATTAGGGAGCAATAGGTTAACTCTTTCCCCCTCTTTTCACAGCCCATATTGGAAGAGGGGACACACACTTTCCTTTTAAAAAGCTATTTATGAAATGGCATGAATGGTATTTCATCATAGAAGGTAGATGACCAATCTGCCTTGTCTGCCATTACCATCAAGGTTATCTGATTTGCTCTCTTCCCCAAATTGTACTGCCCTAATGTGACCCCATGTTTGCACAGCCACAGTACTCTGGTCAAGCAAAAGCATTGGGTCAGTTAGCTGAGCACCGTCCTCTGCTGAAGCTGGCACCTTTATGTTCTAGATCTAGAAGGAAGCTGAGAGGCATGTCTGGTTGGCTTCTAGAGGGACCCAAACCTGGCAGAGGAGCAGGACACATTCAGAGACTCTCCCGTGACCCTCCTTGCTCAGCAAATTATGGTAGCGTTGGGGAATAAAATGATCCTGCAGCGACCCAAAGCTAACATTTCAATTAGATAAATTATTGTAAGCCATCCCATTTGCATCACTGACTGCAGAATCTTGGTAGGACAATAAAAGAGCTAGCAGGAGATCATCTGCATAGGCAATGCCTCAGAGCCATGAATTCTTCCTTGGCAATTCCTTTTGTCAGTCAAATGAAGAAGTGTGAGCGGTATCTCAGGGGGCTATTACTCTTTTTTGCAATCTGTTGTTCATTCCAGGTCCATTCCCCCCCCCCCCCCAAGATCCACTCATGACACTGCCAAACAATGGTCTTTCCCACATGCAGAACCTCTCATCACCCTTGCATCCTTCATTAATTCTCTCAATCTTTCATCATAAACAAATCAGAGCAATCATGCATTTAGATTTATATTTATTCCTTTCCCATGTTACAGACGAATGAACTTCTGCTTAAACTATGTTAGAGATGTGCAAAAGATTCTGTGCATGAATAAGTCCATGCAACCAAAAGCCAGTTTGATATGGTTTGTGCCCATATCAAAACACACGTGTTTAGTCTGGGTACAGACCTGAAACATGCATGTGCTGGGCAGAAAAGTTCTGGAGTGGAGAAAACAGGAAAAAAGCAAGGCCCTTAGTGGCAGAAGTAGTGTGTGGTAACAGTTAGGTGGGGATAGGAAAAGGAAGGCACTGGGAAGATCAGGGGAGGGGCAAGCAAGCTGGTTGGATTTGCTGATACCATCCTAGAATTCAAGTGTGGCATATTGTCAGGGTTCATGTCTATGAATCCTGCCATTGGGATTAGGCCTAGCATAGATGCTTTTAGAGTTGTTGGGAGGGGGAATGGCAGTTGAGTGTTATGTCTGGGGGTGGAGGCTGGAACCGGCTTCGTCAAGGTCGCGCACCTGCAGCAGAGCGGAGATGGGAACGTTTGCCTCATGAGATCATCGGTTGGTGATTTGGCGTGCAAGGGGGGAAGTTAAGAGGGAATAGTTTGGCGGGAATTGGCATTCAAGTCTTTAGGAGTGCTTCAATTAACATGTATCCTGAATAAAGCTTTATCTGCATTTCATTGAATTGCATTGAGAAGTGTTTATTAGGGCATTATTGTTGAGATCATCACAGAAAGACTTGAATCTGCAATCCAGTCGGTTTATCCTGAGGTTACAATTGCTAAACCCAATTAGTGCCTCCTGAGTGAGAATCGACTCGTCCAAGTAATTCACAGAATGGAGGAATCTATGGAATGTTTCCAGGCGGGGAAAGAAGAGCAACCAGGCACTTCTACAGGCCTAGAAGCAGTTTCCAAAGAAGAAAAAGTCATGGCTTTTGAGCCAGGAATTGGCAAGAACAAAACCTCTAAAAGGGGGTCCAGATGGAGTGGAATAGAGGCTGCCGAACTTCCTGTGGTACGTACTCCAAAAGCGGGTGCAGAATGGTCCGTGGGAATTGGAGGCGGCCTCCAGGCAGGGATGGGTAAACGAACTGCTAAAACCAGAGTTACCCAATCCCAAAGGATGGCTTCACTGGAAGCGAAGACTGCACGCATCGATTTTGAATTGGAGACCATTAGCCATCAGCTACAGACTTTCACTCAATCGGTGCAGCAACTGGTCCTGGCTCCAAAGCAAGAAGGGGGTCCAGTGACGGACATAACGGCTACTTTGATGACCACTGCAGCAGAGAGTGGGACGTCCAGTGGCGAGGAAGAAGAGGATGATTCTTCAGAACCAGAGCCAGAGGTGACACAACCTCCCATGAGTGGATTACAAAGGGGTCAAGCCAGGGTGTTTGCAGTAAACAAGCTGAAGATGCGATTTGATGGCGATCCCGGGAAGTTGGCTTGCTTTATGACCCATGTCAGGGGTTTTATGGAGGAATTTGAGAGCTCTTTTCTAAATGAGGAGGCCAAAGTAAGGTATGTCTCAAGTTTCCTAGAAGGGGAAGCGGCACAATGGCTTGTGGCTTTGCATGACACAAATGCTTCTGAACTGTTAACTTTTAACGCATTTAGGTTAGCATTGAGAAGGAGATTTGAAGACACGCTGTCAAAAATGTCAGCTAGAGTGTAATTGCAACAATTGAGCCAGGGGAACCGAACTGTAGCAGAATATGCGCTGGAGTTTTAAAAACTTATCAGTAGGGTCCCTGGCTGCCCTGAACCCTTTCAGATAGAATATTTTCAGATGGGGTTGAAACCGGAGATTCTGGAAATGGCTGCGGGGAGGGGTGACCCAGACACCCTAGAAGAATGGGTCCAGCTAGCTGGCAAAGCAGAGAGCACTCAATTAAGATTGAGATCATATAAAAAGATGCAAAGCCCAGGGAGAAGAGCGCTGGGGCACCCCCAGGCCAAGAAACCTTTCAGACCGACTGCCTGGGAAGAAGAAAAGGAACGGAGGGCTAAAAGTGGCTTGTGTTTCAAATGCAGCAAAGTGGGACACCGCATTAGCAACTGCCCACAAACAACTCCTGCTGTGAAGAAAAAGCCGGAAAGCCACTCTTCAAAGCCATCCACACTGCCTCCACGAAAGGGAACAGCTCATGCCCTGGAAGAAGACAAGAGGCTGGAAATAGCTGGGGGTGAGAACGACTCCACAGACGAAGAATTTTTGCCATTGGGAAACGAACGATGCCTGTCCTAAGATGCGCCGGTGGCCAGGCATTTGCAGATCGGCACTCAGATCCTTTGGTGAGTGGAGATTGTCCTACCATGCAAGTTAAAGTAAAAATTGAGACATTAGATGGGAGGGATCAGAATAATCTGATGGCTATGTTGGACTCGGGGTGCTCAAAGTGTTTGATGCATCCCGCTATTGTTACTGGGTTGAGACTGAAATTGCACAAGTTAAAAGTTCCCATCATATTTTGTCAGTTGGATGGGTCAGACATGAAAGGGGGACCAGTGGAAGATTACACAGAAGCCCTAAAAATGACTATTGGAACACATCAAGAAACTATTCGGTTTATTGTGGCTCCCATATCCAGTCAGCCCATAGTGTTGGGGCTTAAATGGTTGAGGGAGCGAAACCCTCACATCGATTGGGTCTCTGGGGAAATGGAATTTGCAGATCGTTCGTATTTGGGAATGGAACGGGACTCTGTGGGACTGTGTGTGGAACTAACAGGCTCATTGAGGGAATTAGCCCAAGCGGCTGTTACGCCGTCAGCGTATGAGGAGGAGGGGGAAATTTTTGTAGAGACTGAGTCAGACCAGATGCCCCCTCATTGGAAAACAGATTGTTCTTTGCAATTGGAACCTGGAGCAGTGTTGCCTAAACCTAAATTGTATTCAATGACTCATAAGGAATTGCAAGAACTGAGAAACTTTATAGATAAAAAATTTAAAGCAGGGATTTATTGAACCTTCTACTTCTCCCATGGCAGCCCCCGTGTTATTTAGGAAAAAGGAAGATGGTTCATTAAGACTGTGTACTGACTATCGGGGGTTGAATGCTATTTGTATTTCCAATCAGTACCCGCTGCCTTTGATGAAGGATATGCTTGCCCAGCTAACGAAAGGGAAAATCTTCACTAAACTGGACTTGAGAGAAGCATATTTTAGAGTGTGCATAAAGGAAGGAGATGAGTGGAAAACTGCTTTTAATTGCCAACTGGGTTGTTTTCAATATAAAGTCATGCCGTTCGGATTAAGGGGGGGCCTGGAGTCTTCATGAGCTTAATTAATGAGGTTCTGCATGAATTTTTGTATCAAGGGGTGTTGGTATATTTAGATGACATTTTGATCTATACAGAAACCATGGAAGAACATGTGAAATTTGTTAAATCAGTACTGAGAAAACTCTTGGAAAATAAGTTATATGTGAAGTTGTCTAAATGTGAATTTCATAAGGAAAAACTGGATTTTTTGAGTTACAGAATATCTCATCAGGGCATAGAAATGGATCCTGCCAAAGTTAAAGATGTTTTGTCGTGGGAAACACCTAGAACAAAAAAGCAATTGCAAGCTTTTCTGGGGTTCAGTAATTTCTACAGACAGTTCATACCCGCCTTCGCTAAAATAGCGTTGCCCTTAACGGATTTGTTAAAACCAAAGAAATCAACTGATGGCGTATTAGCAAATAAGCCTCAGTCGAAACTAAAATGGATGCCAGCTTGCCAAAATGCTTTTGAACACTTGAAGCAGTTGTTCACCGCAGAACCTATTTTAAAACACCCTGATCCTGAACTGCCATTTATTATACAAACAGATGCCTCAAACTCAGCAATTGGGTGTGTATTATTGCAAAAAGACAATACTAATCAATTACGGCCCTGTGCATATATTTCTCGTAAGTTTACGGAGGCAGAGCAGCATTGGCTGGTTTGGGAGAAAGAAGCTTTTGCTGTGCGGCATGCATTAGCTACCTGGTGACATCTGCTGGAGGGTTCTCCACATCCATTTGAGGTCTTTACTGATCATAAAAATTTGGAAGCCCTTAAAACCCCCCAGAAATTAAATCCTAAACAAATCCGATGGGCCAAATTTTTTAGTAGGTTTAATTTCACATTGAAGTATTTACCGGCAGGGAAAAACTTTTTAGCGGATACATTATCTCGATTGCCTCAGCATGATACCCAGATGGAACAGGTGGCGTCTACGGTAATGTCTCCACAACAATTGGGCTTGCCAACCCATGCTGGAAATGTTTCTGACCCTGTATCTTTACCTTTACCTGTACAACTAGAAGGGAAGGTTGCTCTCACTCGACACCAAGCCAAACAACAGCAGACCCCATGTGAACTCTCCTTGGAGAAAGAAATTTGGGAGGCTATGGTAAAAGATGACTGGTGGAAAGCCCACAAGCAAACCTTAACAGAAACTAATGGGGTGTGGTGGAGTGGAGACAGACTGTATGTTCCTGAAACTGTGAGAAAAGCTATTTTACAACGTTGCCATGATAATAAAGTTGCTGGACATTTTGGTTTTGTAAAAACATTGCATTTAGTCAGAAGGCAATTTTGGTGGCCAACTTTAAGGAAAGATGTTAAACAGTATGTATTATCTTGTCATGTCTGTGCTTCTATGAAGAAGGCGCCAGGTAACCCTGTGGGACTTTTACAAACAGTAGCTGAACCAACAAGCCCTTGGAAGCAAATATCAATGGATTTTATTGTGGATTTACCTGAGAGCAAAGGCAAAACTGTAATATGGGTGGTGACTGATCTATTTTCTAAGCAAGCCCATTTCATTCCTTGTAAAGGTTTGCCATCTGCTGGTCAACTAGCAAAGTTATTCATTGTGCATATCTACAGAGCTCACAGCACCCCCTTGAGGATTATCAGCGATCGCGGAAGTCAGTTTACCGCCAAATTTTGGAAATCATTTTTAAAATTGATTGGAACTGAACAAGGACTTACTAGTGGGTACCATCCACAAGGGAATGGTGCATGTGAATGACTTAACTCCGTGTTAGAACAGTATTTACGTTGTTATATTAGTCATCAGCAGGACAACTGGGTGGATTTGTTGCCATTTGCTGAAGTTGCATATAATAATGCTGTTCATCAAAGCACTGGATTTTCGCCATTTAAAGTGGCCACTGGCCAAGACTTTGTTCCTATTCCTGAGCTGCCTGACCCTGCCATGATTCAGTCTTCAGATCCTGTATTGGCAGATGAATGGATTACAAAAATACGGGCGAATTGGCCAGTGATGCTGAAGATCTTGCAGGAAGCTAAAGACTCTTACAAAACTTTTGCTGATCGCAAACGTGCTCCAGAATGGCCTTTGGTGGTGGGTGGAAAGGTTTATTTGTCTACAAAACATCTGAAATCTACTCAACCTTCCAAAAAGTTGGGCCCTAAGTTTATTGGACCTTTTCCTATTGTAAAGGTGATCAACCCTGTGGCTGCTCAGTTGGACTTGCCAAAAAATTTACGTAAAGTGCATCCTCTGTTCCACATTAGTTTGTTGAAACCAGTCAAACCTGCTCCTCAGTGGCATCCAGATCCAGTCACGCCCCCACCCATCATGGTGGGAGATAATGAACATTTTGAGATTCTGAACATTTTGGACTCTAGAGTACATAGGGGTAAAGTTCAATATCTAGTTCAGTGGAAAAATTTACCTGTGGGGTTTGAGGAATGAGTTGATAAAGTTCATGTGTCTGCTCCACGTTTGCTTCAGAAATTTCATGCTCAGTTTCCTGCTAAACCTGGTTAATTGTATAATTTTCCTTGATTTTGTTTTTCAGATTGCAATGCCTCCCACTGTTTTGCAGCCTGAACAGTTCTGGAATTGCTCAATTTGTCTTTAAGTTTATTTGTATCCTTTAACCTTCCTTATGCTTTGTATATTGCTCTTTGTTTTGGAGGGTCGGCATGTCAGGGTTCATGTCTATGAATCCTGCCATTGGGATTAGGCCTAGCATAGATGCTTTTAGAGTTGTTGGGAGGGGGAATGGCAGTTGAATGTTATGTCTGGGGGTGGAGGCTGGAACCGGCTTCGTCAAGGTCGTGCGCCTGCAGCAGAGCGGAGATGGGAACGTTTGCCTCATGAGATCATCGGTTGGTGATTTGGCGTGCAAGGGGGGAAGTTAAGAGGGAATAGTTTGGTGGGAATTGGCATTCAAGTCTTTAAGTAAAGGTAAAGGTACCCCCCGCACATTTGTGCAGTCGTGTCCGACTCTAGGGGCCAGTGCTCATCTACGTTTGTTAGCCAAAGAGCCAGCGTTGTCCAAAGACGCTTCCGCGGTCATGTGGCCGGCATGACGCACGCAGAACGCTGTTACCTTCCCACCAAAGTGGTACCTATTAGTCTACTTGCATTTGCATGCTTTCGAATTGCTGGGTTGGCAAGAGCTGGAGCTAGTGCGGGAGCTCACTCCGTCACGCGGGGCTAGGGATTCGAACCTCCGAACTTGCGACCTTCCGATCGACAAGCCTGGCGTCTTACCCGCTGAGCCACCACGCCCCTTTTATTTTATATCTTACATTTTTATATTTATGGATTTATATTTATATGTATATTTATATTGTATTTATTTTATTGATATTTTAATTTTTGATTTTTAACTGGTTGTAAACCGCCCAGAGTCATTGTAATATGAGATGGGCGGGGTATAAATAACCTAAATAAATAAATTTTCCATTGCATGTACTTCCTTCACCCGTGTATTCAAAACAAGCAAAACTTTTTCAAAGCAGATACTCATCAAGTAGGCACCATTCTCATTTATTCTTGGATTTCCGAATGGTCCAAACACGTCTTCTGTACTCTCATGTTCCCTATCAGGATAAATTTTTCCCTAGATCTCATTCATTCAGCATGTTGTTGTTCTTGGTTGCAGGATCCGCTCGTTGTGAAATGCTTTTGCCTAGTTCTTGTAGTGAAACTATAAATGCATGATGCAACAAGGGTTTTTGTTTTTTAGCTGGCTTGTCACAGAACCCGATGCTGTTTGGGCTGAGAGGGAGGGATTGCCCCCAAGGTTACCCAGCTGGCTTCTGTGCCTAAGGCAGGACTTGAACCTGTATCTCCCTGTTCCTAGTCCAGCACTAGCTACTACACCACACTGGCTCTCATATTTATTCAAAACATTGCACATTTTTTCCCAGAACTCATCTCAAGTTCTTCCATTATCACCACTTGAGAATGACATGCGACTGTCAGAAAGCTATGTTCGTATTCACCCATATAGATGATACCAATTCATTCTTTCTGATCTACATCTTAGTCCTTTCATGCCAAATTAAACCTATACATTCACTTCTTTGCATGTATGCGTTAACCCTACTCCACAAGATCCAGCCACCTTCATGCAGATTGATTACATCCTCCCTTCTATCTTAGTTTCACAAACATGCAACATACAGTGATTTTCTTTCTGTCATTCATTCCATTACTTTATTCATATTCTTTATCTATTACTCCTTTTACTTTCCAAATCACAATTTTCCATATAGCTTGGTCATTACCAGATGGACCCATAGATATTCACCTCCACTGCCCATGATGGCTTTGGTCAATTCAGGCTTTCAAATAATGCTTTTTAGTACTGTAAGTCAGAAAAGGTATAGAGTAAGTAGCCAACCTTAATAATTTCCATGTCTGTGCAGTCTTCCCTGTTAACCTGAAGGACAGTACCAATCAATTTGGGCACATTTTGGATGATATGCAACAAGCTCAGCCAAAGCCCAGCTTTACGCCCAGCAGGCTCGCACTCTTTTATGCAAATTAAGATGTCTAATCTAGAGACCACATTACCTGCACTCTAGCCATTCAGAAGTACATTCAGTGTAAGGGGCCTCTCGGGAAAAAGCTGTTCTAATTAATATAGGAAACATTTCTCATGCACAACCTTTTGTGTAAAGACCAGCATGTTTATTTTCTTCCTCTATTGTGTCTTTTCTAGATTTTGTCTGTAAAAATCCAGATGACCTTGGGATGGCAGTAGATAATTTTTTTGGGGGAAAAAATACTCTCTTCTGCCAACTATTATTACTTGGAATTTTTGCAGCCGAGCTCTAGTAGCAGTCATAGAGACTTAAACTCTTCTTCTTACTTGCTACTTGTGTCATTCTGCTGGGTTTTCCTCAAGTTATATTTAAAGTTCCTCCATTAAATAAATTTCCAAACACCATTTATCTCTCATAGCCCTTTTCATGTCCTGCTAATTTATGTTTCCTTTATCATAACTCATTTAGCTGCTGTCTTGGTTGTTTTTATAGCTAAAGCATGGATTTCTAGAGTGGGACATGGCCCAAAAGCTCATTACATGCAAGTCATCTGCTGAAGTCATTAGCAAAGCCCAGAGGTGACCTCCCTTTTGTACCTTCTGTTAACAGGAGGTTTTCATGGAAAATCCACCTGCCAATTAAAAATCTGACCTGACATTTCCTTATTTTTAAAATGTTTTTAAGTTGATCTCTGTGCAGAAACTGAATGTGCGTATAAGTTCTGTTTACACTTGTAGTAGTAATGCGAGGTGGTGTGGGGAGAGGAGATTGGCTCTCTGCTTCCACGCAATCCCAGATACAAATCCCTGATATGTTCTTCTTTTTCCCCGTTCACCTCTGTCTTTAATCATGCACACCCCAGTGGGTTATGACAAGTCCTGCCCTGTCCTGTTAAAGCTTGGGCTCCCAAGAAGGTGGAAGCTGTTTTTATTTGGTTATCCTCATTTCCGGCCAGGGAAGCTCACCAAGGGCTGAGTACTATGAAAAGTATTTATGTCTATGAAGGTTCTCAGTCATCCAGGTGGAATTGTCTGTAGCTTGAATCATGTCAACTGGATTTCTATTTTCTCAGTGGAAACGTTTCGCTCCTTATCCAAGGAGCTTCTTCAGTCTGAGCAAAGTTGGTAAGGGAATCCTAAATATGTTTCTAGGTAGCTGTGTGACCTTACACCTGGGGTCATGGTTATATTGAGATGTATTTTTAAGTCCTTTTACCATCTAAAGGAGAATCGTTAAGATCACCATGCTGCTGTTGAGCTTGTGAAATGGTCTTAATCTTCCTAGGCACAGAAGACAAAGCCGGGAGATAGATGGGAGATAGATTGATTTTCCAAGTTGGAAAACTTGTATGAAACAAGTATGAAAAGTATTGTATTTAGAGTTAAAGGAAGGTAACTATTTTTTTCCTACTGAGGACTGTCTATTTGAGGGGTAATATTTGGGGCCACATGTCAATGAAAAGTGTTAATGAACCTATCGGAAGGTTGCAAGTTAGGCGGTTCGAGACCGGAGCACCGCGTGACGGATTGAGCTCTCGCACTCGCCCCAGCTCTTGCCAACCTAGCAATTCGAAAGCATGCAAATGCAAGTAGATAAATAGGTATCACTTCAGTGGGTAGGTAGGTAACAGCGTTCCGTGCTTGTCATGCTGGCCACATGACCGCGGAAGCATCTTCGGACAGCGTTGGCTTTTCGGCTAAGAAACGGAGATGAGCACTGGCCCCTAGAGTTGGACATGACTGTGCAGGGGAAACCTTTACTGTTACCTACAGGACTGCTGCCATGTATTCTTTCCCTTTTTGTGATATTCTCTTTTTCCCTTGTTCTCCTTCTGGTGCTCCCACCCTTTCAGTCACCTCCTTCTTTCTTTTCCAATCAGTAGTGTCATAGTCATTTGATTTGCTGCAATGGTGCTTGGCTGTCACAGCCTGGGAAAAGGCAGATAGCACTTACTGGCAATCTGATTTGAACTGAACAGCTGAAGAAGGCTTTTGATATTGGCCACCCTGGTCTAGATAACACATAAAGAGAGTGTCACTTATGACCCCCACCTGGGTGTCATCCATGACATGGCACCAGCAAAGGAACACTCAACAAACAAAAGCAATAGCCGACAGATGCACAGGAAGAGTAAGGTGGCAATTCAGCACCTCGGACTTGCAAACGCACCGATAGAGGTGCAAGACGAGCAGAGCTGCTGATTTAAGAGAATTACTGGAAGGGGGGAAGAGAATGTATATATACTGTTTCTTGTAAAACTAAAATCACTTGGAGCATTGAAGTGCTTGGAGTCACTGATGCAATAAAGATTCCTAACGATTCCAACGTGTCTCATGTGTGGAGTGCTGATCGCAATCTAGGACCATCACAGAGAGTGTTATCTCAGCAAGTTGCAGCAAGATTGGTTGGACTGTCCTGATGAAGAATTGTCTGTGCCCTTAGACAGGAGTCAGAAATGCATTGGTAGAGATGTGTCTGGCAAAGCAGCATTTTGTAGCCTAGAAAGGAATGATGATCTCCATCCTCTGTTTATGTCTTCCTTCAGTCATAAATGTGTTGGAGTCTGGAAGGTTAGAAAAACACTCCAAGCAGCTAACGACAATCTTGCAGAGTAGAAGCGTCCAGAAAAGACTTGCACATACAGCTTAATTTACGTTCAGAAATAAAACAGTCTTCACACATTAGTTAGTTGAAGAAAAATAAAGATAGCTTACATTTTTATTCAGTAGATCTTGGTTACAAGTAGTTTCATGGTAGAAAAGCTTAATCATCTCCAGTCTGTGTGCAAGCAAGATATTTTGGATGAGACCCACATAGCCATGTGGCCCTCCTGCGTGCACATGTGCTTAGGAAGAAGGGAAGATGGAGAATGGCCCTGAAAGACCCAAGAAGGAGCAGGAAACAGGAAGTCAGGTGACCCAGGAACCTCCCACAAACACAGTAGAGATACACTTCAGTAGAATAGTCCTCCCCTATGTTTGTGAGACAATGCCTAGTTGACTTCCGATAATCCTAACAAAATGGAAGATCAACTTTGTTTCCATGGAACTTATAATGTTTCCTTATTGCCCATGCTTCTCAAGTCCATGGGCCCTGGCCACTGCTTCCCATGCCTATCTCTATTGCAATTTCACTTAAATCACATGTTGCTTCTTTTAGAGTGCTGCGTCTCTGCTCAGGTTCTCTACCCTGACACTCACATCTTCTAAAACAGCCCTCCCTGATTTAGTGCCCTCCAGCTGGGATCCAACTTCCATATTTCCAAAAAAGCATGGCTAGGTGGCTAGGAATTACAGGCATTGTAGTTCACTGCATCTGGAAGATATCCATTTGGAGAAGGCTGTTCTAATTCCTCTTCTAACTTTTTGGGAAACTTGCAGCCTGCTGATAACACCACTCTCTATAGATACCATTACTTTTCTTACAATCTCTTCGATTGTAAGAATTTACATTATTGTCTGTAGCTTGAATCATGTCAACTGGATTTCTATTTTCTCAGTGGAAACGTTTCGCTCCTTATCCAAGGAAACGTTTCCACTGAGAAAATAGAAATCCAGTTGACATGATTCAAGCTACAGACAATTCCACCTGGTTGACTGAGAATCTTCATAGACAAATTTACATTATTATTACAATTTTTTATTATTATTATTATTATTCATTTTATCATACATTTATTATACATTATTATATATTATTATACATTATTATTACATTATAATAATATACATTATTATTAATGTAAATTTCAATTTACATTACAATCTCTTCGATTGATACCATTACTTTTCTACTGGGAAAAATCAAGAGTAGAAAGATACCATCTCAGGTATATAAGTCCTAAAAGCATTGTACAAACAGGCAAACAATCAGTCAACTCAATTATGGTCAGTGTGAAATGTCTGCATTATTAAAGATGGGAAGGGACAAAAGTTCTGCTTTTTTTAGTTGACAGAGATCTCATGATGCCTCCATGATAATCATGTACAACTACCTGATAATTGATACATTTTATTACTATCTTTTCATCTGAGGGGGTAAATCGGAGAAATCCATAATACTCCACTGAAGTTCTAGGTTCTGTTAATTTTACTGAGCAGCCTAATTATATTAGACAGGCCCATCAGTACACAAGCAGAATCATCCCCTTTGTCCCTCTGTCCCAGGCATTCAGGATGTCACTTACTCTGTATTGTAATGACTCTAAACGTTCCTCTTATCTTCAAGCCCAAAGGTCATTTCTCATTTTCATAACTGAATGTAAAAATATGCATAGTTAAACCATCTCATTCATAACTGGGCCAGCAAGAGAGGGCACCTTGTTTTCTTCTGTTTGTCTTTCATTCTTAAAACGCTCTGCCTTGCTACTCTGATTCACATTTTAATACTTCCCATATGTTCCCCTTACAGAGTCTAAATTCCTTTGGTTATTTCCCCAGAAAGCCACTCTTCATTATAATATATTTCCCCAAGAAAATTTATTCATCATACTTTTTTCTATGACAGCCACGTTTTTCCACAACAGGAAATTAAACACTGTGCCATATGGCCAGAGCAACAAACTTTCAGTACTTGCTTGCTCAATTGTTTTAACACATTGCCGCCTTTGTACAACATTCTGTTTGCCCAACTAGCATCAAGCTTGTGCCTGACGTACGCATTCGGCATGTTAATGGCATGGAGGACATTAAAGGAAGTTGACAACATGAGGAAAGAACAGCATGATCCCATGAAGGACTAAATTTTGTCATGTTTAGTTTCATGTGATTGGGGGAAGGCAAGAAAGCTGAAGATCATCCCTGCCATTAAGATGCTTCTGCCATTCAGAGGCCAAAACCAGGGTGCTCTTCTCCCTGCCACCTCTGGGGTGCGCTCTATCTTTATGCCACGAATTTTGTCCTTGGTTTATCTTTTGAATGGTTTGCTCTTGCTGAAACTTATGTCTCTTTTCCAGTTTCTTCCAGTTTCGAGCAACTAGGAAACACCCGTGTCTTGTTTGCCCCTTTCTTTCCAGTTATGATTTCTCAGTTGGCTTAAATAAAATTATAAACGTAGGTGCCACGTTACCTCATTTGGACTTGCACTAGAATTCTCTGGGCTCATTCTGAATGACTTAAAGGAGATGTCCCTGAAGAAACATGGAGAATAACGTAGCTATTAAGAAAACAACGTCTTCCTAAAATCTGATGTGATCACTTACTCACAGTTTTTCAACTTTCCCCCCGCTAATTATCAAGGGATCCGTTGCTTTCAGCTGTCACAAAGGATTTCATGTAAGTTGAATTTGTGACTAGTTGAACCACATGACTGTTATAAGGGTTTGAGCGGGCTCTATTTTCCTTGCAGAGCCAAAAATATTGTCAAACCAGGCTAAATGAAATATGACTTGACCCCTCCCTTGTATGTCTACACTTTGAAAACATTTGGTTAATCCTTTGCCAGCTTTTTCAGTTTGTTTTCGGTAGGCTTGAGAGCTAAAAGATTAAAAATGTCATCTGAAAAGTTAATCTGGCCAGAGATTTTGCTCACTCAGGAGAACTGAAATCATTTTTTTAAAGTTGGGAATATTTATTTAAACATAGGTTTCCTCTTTAATTTGTTATTCCTGGACACGGTAAAGATGAACTATTAACCCATTATTACTAATAATTTAAAACAATGATTATTTGTCATACTTTAGCACTTTCAGAACTCAAAGTCAGGAATCGCATGAAATAATTTTACAGTCATTTATCAGGAGGGAAAATTAAAAAGTATGTATACTATTCTAAATCATATGATTTGGAAACTTATAATGCTAACTTGGTCTGTTTACCTGGAAACAAACAGGGGTGTTTAGTTTGGATTGCTTCTTCCTATTTATTTTTCCTCTTAAACAACCTGATTTTGGCAGTATCGTTCAGGTGAGTTTTGTTTTCCCCCAAATAGTTACATTATTATTGAACTCAAAGGTTTTTTAGCATCTCTTCCTTTTTTAATTGAGTTTCTTTCTTTAAAAACAACTGTTAAAAACTAGCTTGAGGGTATGTGGCTTTATGACTGACATGATATCCAACTGATCAGTCTCTTAAGATGGACAAGATTTTGCTGGTTTGGAATTTGATAGGAAATAGAAAGAAAGTTGTCTTATATTCCAGTTATAAACACTAGATTATCCCTAAGTGCACCTTGTACATTTAGCTCATTTAAGCATGGGGTTTTCTTTTTCTTTTTTTTGTTGTATGTCATAAATCCTTGCCTTTGGCTTTGGTCTCATATCTTTTTATTTACAAGATGGGTAGATGGGAAGGGTGCATTGGGTTCAGCCAAATTCTGGTTTGGGGGGTAGAATGGGGTAATTCTGAACATGTTCATTTCCTGAAAGCAGAAAAGATGGGCGGTCAATTCCGTACTGAGCTTCCGTGATATTCTTGTCTTGATGTTTTCTCCAGAGCTCCATAGCACTGAAGATGATGGTACTATAACAACTGTGACAAAAAGCACCTGGGGGGCTTGGGTGGAGAGGGGAGGGACTGGCATCTATGTAAAATGTTGTGGGGAAGCAGTAGGAGATGCAGTGATTCACAAGCCTGTGAGAAAATGAGCATGACTCTTGAGAAGAGGCTACAGTTGGTTAATCTAAACACTTGGTCTGGAAAGGGGAAGAGATTGAATGGAATGTTAGGTGGGGAGAGACCCTTAGTCTTACCGTCCTGAGTATATTCTGAGCTACATTAGCTAGTTGGCTTTATTATGCCCTGGTTTTATTTTATGGGAAAGAGCAGTGCGTTTATCTTTATTTGAACCTGAGAATCAGTTTCTTGTGCATTCAGGAAGGAAAACCCTAATTCTTTACCCACTATCCCCAATAACCCGCCTGACAGTATTTCCGGCAGAATGGTCTATGATAGTGATGGATGCACTGAAAAATCCAGCAAATTCTGTACCCAAGTAGAAAAGTTATAGGCACTTTAAAATATACATCAGCATTTAAGGTAGAGTATCTTAAAATTTGGCAGACTACTCATCATCCTACCCCCCCCCAAAGGTCTAGCTTACCATAACTCATTTTGGTAGCATCACATGAAGCCAACCATGTATTAAGTGTCCTGCTTCTAATTCTTTCAGGTCCTACTGGCATTGGCCAGGCAGGTTGCACTCCTTCACATCAATCATTTGCAACATTTCTGCTCAGCCAGACAAGATATTAGGCAACCTCTTCATAGCCACAGGCAAATGCTTGAATATCCTGAGCTATGGGTAGCAGACATATTGTTTGTTCCCAAATGAATGATGACCAAGCTTTTGTCACTGCTCCAGCAAAGGAGGCAGAGCATTTGCCAACACACCTCTCTCCAACCTCTCCATTCAATTAAGGCATTGCTTGAGAGACTCAGCTGCATACAGATTTTGGATCGCACTGCAAACCTGCAGGCACAATAGACAATCCTGATGTCCTGCATGAGAACAACTGGAAGCATAGGAACTGGCAAAAACATAAAAATAAGTTCCACAGAATATACAGATTTAATTCAAATGGCAAAATTAACAGATTTAATAAACAATAAAAACCAAGAAGAATTTAATTTATGCTGGGATCCATTTTATAGATATATAGAAAAAACTCAAAAAATACAAATAATAAATTAATTGTAAATAAGATAAAGATTAGTAAAATAGTAATTATGTAGAATTTATTATAGTAAATTTTTTGAAGAGAAAGTTGGGAGTTCATTTTATTTTGTTGTTCTTTATATGTTATATTTTGTAGTTTTGTATTGTTTACTTTAAAATTAAGTTAACAAGTAAAAAAGAAAGAAAGAAAGGAAAAGGGATTCTAGAAGGAGAAAAAGGTTAGAGTAAGTAGAAGAACGGAAAAAAGAAAGAAGTAAGATGGAAGGTAAAAAAGAGGTAAAAAAAAAAAGGGTTTATAGAAATATTTTACCAAGGTTGAATGAAGGTAGAGGAAGGAAAAAATGGAAGGAAGAAATTGTAAGAAGGTGTAAAAAAGAGAGAATAAAGGAAGAAGAAATTAGAAATATATATGAAAGGTATTTAGAATATTTATGTACAAAGCTAGAAAGTGATATAATATAGTGTTATGTTAGAGTTGTATGTTTTGTTAGTCTTGAATTAAATGTTTGTAAATGTTGTTTAAGAAATAAAATTTGTTTTAAAAAAAAGAATATACAGCCTTTAATGGCATCATACATAGACCTTGTATGCTTCCAGTCTCCAATACACCACGTACCAAATATGTCGATGAAGATTCTCAGTCATCCAGGTGGAATTGTCTGTAGGTTGAGTCATGGCAACTGGATTTCTTTCTTTTGGTTGAAACATTTTGCTGCTTGTCCAAGTAGCTTCTTCAGTCTGAGACTGAACCTACAGACACATACCAAATAGCATTCCTAGAAAGGCCTCCTGCAGCTGCCTCCAGTGCAGCTGAAATCCTAAAGGTATGTGTCCCAACCCTCTCTGGTGACAAAGCAAAATCCTACTAGTGTAAGGCACCAAAACTTACCACGCGCCTTTAGAGAAAGCCAAATACACGAAGGAGACTTTGTAAAAAGGAACAGCAGCAAGGTTTATTTGGCCAAGCAAAGGTTGCCGGGTGGCAGCCAGACAGTTGTCACGTGCAAGTGACCTCTGAATGAAACCACCACACCGAGCATAAGGGTGCACAAACTTTTATACAGGGAATACAAGCAGGAAGTGAGGATGAGGATGGTATGCCCATATGTGGGTGAGGTGTCCGATGACCATTCCCTGGGATTGGCTAGTTCTTGGGGATCAGGGTCCCTCCCAGAGCTGAAGGATTCTGGGATTCACCAGGTCAAGGGGTGACGTGGGTCATCAACATAGTTACAAAGGATAGAATTGGGAACATTCACACCAATTGTTGGAACATTCACACCAAAGAAATACTTGCATCTTACAGAGACACTTGCATCTTACAGAGACAATAGTAATATTTACAGAGACATTGGGTTATACAAGCAGGCTGAATCACAAAGGGTCAGAACCATAAAATCTCAGTTTAACATATTTACATCTCAGGAGAGGGGAAGCAAGGCATTTATTACAAGAAGGTTAGGTAAACATGTTAGCTTGTCTCAGGAAGAAGATGCTGACCAGATAGATGGTCTCAGATTGTTATGCATTCCTGAGAGAGGTAGAATTGGTTTCAGAGCTTTACACTTAACATTTCTTATGCAGTATTATTTGGGGCTTGCTGAGGCCCATCTCAAGGGTCATCCTTGGGTAACAATTCTTTGGTTCAGGCACAATCTTTGGTTCAGTAATGTTGCATCATGGGGAAATGTTACAGCATGGTGTTTTCCAGGCCAAGGTTTGTGAGCCGGGTTTCCCCATATCCCTTCACTAGCTGTTTTAAATGGTATTTTAAATTGATAAACTGTCAACAGAGTTCCATCCTGATGGGTAGATCAATTACCCATTTGTAGCCCTCTCAGGCTCAAGGAACATCTCATGTGTCTCATGGGGCAAGTCAGCTCCCCCTCTCACCTATGTAATGTAATGCCCAAAACTCAGTCCCCTAGATAGCTCTTGAACCACCAAGTGGTGGTGTTGCTGCCATCATAAAAATCAACCACCACAATTCCTCTGAAAGACAGATCATACTCCACATGGGTAAACACATCACTAACTCTCCAAAACACACAGAAAATAACTGTGCTTATTATGCACAGTCAAGAAGAATCCCCAGGATGTTCTGGAACAGGAATAATTTTGATCTGCCCCTGGTGGGCACACCCACGTTTAGCCTGTCCGCATGTAGCTTATATGAAAATCTACTGTAGGGTCAGGGTGACCCTCCATTATGGAAAGAAATGCCATAGATGCTAAGTATCTGCCGAACGTTCAAGGCCTCTATTGCTGATGTACAGGCACATAGGCATCCTCTAGACCAAGGGTCGGAATTGGCGGCTCGCGAGCCAGATCTGGCTCTTTGGCCTCCTGACGCTGGCTCTTTTTCCATCTTTGCCGACCGACATCAGAAAGCCGGTCTCCGGAAGCGGCGCGAACCCTGGAGAAGACGCTGAGACAGAGACGCTGATTGGTGGAGGCTCAGAAGGAAGGGCGCCCCCACCAATCAGCGTCCCTGTTTCTTCTCCAGGAGAAGAACCCTGGAGAAGAAACGGAGACGCTGATTGGTGGCAGCGCCCTTCCTTCTGAGCCTCCACCAATCAGCGTCCCTGTTTCTTCTACAGGAGAAGAACCCTGGAGAAGAAACGGAGATGCTGATTGGTGGCAGCGCCCTTCCTTCTGAGCCTCCTCCAATCAGCGTCCCTGTTTCTTCTACAGGAGAAGAACCCTGGAGAAGAAACGGAGATGCTGATTGGTGGCAGCGCCCTTCCTTCTGAGCCTCCACCAATCAGCGCGCGCCAAAGCGCCCCCTTCCACGCGATTGGCTCCCGCCCGCAAACCCCGCCCCCTGGCTCTCAAGCACTTCAAAATGTGCACGAGCATACCAAAATGGCTCTCGGCTCAAAAAGTTTGCCGACCCTTGCTCTAGACCAGTGTTTCTCAACCTTAGCAACTTTAAAATGTGTGGACTTCTTTTTTTTTAAATACTTTTTATTGAATTTTAAAATATACATAGATAAAAGTTAGAAACGAAATGGAAATAAAAATACAAATCGAGGAAAGAAAGAAAAAAGTGTAGAAAAGCAAAAGAAAGAAATAGAAAAAGATATAGAAATTAGTCGACTTCCGACCTATCTATGGTCATAGGAATACAAAAAAGAAAATTTTTCTTACATGCTAGCATTTGATATAATATTCATATACATTTCTTGTCTAATATACTTTATTTATATATAATCTAATCATCAAAACCCCATGCAAGCTTTGCTCCACCTGCATTTTGCAAATAGCCCATCGATGGTTTCCACTCTTTAAGATAATAACAATTTGAGTTTTCTTTTAGTAAACATGTCAATTTATCATTTTCTGCCATATCCATTAATTTTAACATCCATTCTTGTATTGTTGGTAACGTTTGATTTTTCCAATTTTGTGCATAAAGAAGTCTTGCTGCTGTAATCATATATTGTATAATTCTAATAAAATGTTTTTCTGTTTGTACATCTAATAATCCAAGTAAAAATATTTCTGGTTTAAATGGAATTCGTATTTGTAATATATTTTGCATCAGTGAATGTATTTCAGTCCAAAATTTCTTTGCCACTTTACATGTCCACCACATATGGTAAAAAGACCCCTCTTGTTTTTTTACATTTCCAACAAATGTTGGAAACATTCCCATACATTTTAGCAAGTTTTTGTGGGGTCATGTACCACCTGTACATCATCTTATAAAAATTTTCCTTCAAATTGCCAGCTGGGGAATTCTGGGAGTTGAAGTCCACACATCTTAAAAGTTGCCAAGGTTGAGAAACACTACTCCAGACAACTTACAGTTGTGTAAAGCCTGCATATACAAGCTTGTGACTGGAGCATATGAGGACCATTTTTCCAAGCCAAGAATTCAGAGGTGCTCAAAGATCACTCTGGTTCCTTGGCTGACATGCAGCACCCTCAAGTGGTCCATCTGTAGATAGAGAGAATCAGCTCTGTTATTGCTAAAATCATGGATATGCCTTGCCCCAAACAAAATATGATAATTCAGGTGCAGCAGTACAAAAGCACAAAAAAGACTCATGATTTTGGCTTCAGTGATTTGGAGGTTTGCCAGCTAAATACAGGAACCATCATGGTATTGTCACATCAAAAAAAATTGTTGATCCTCAGATGGTAAAAATGTATGTCTGGATGAAGACAGCTACTATTAAAGGGCAAAAATGAAAAATGTCAAATCCTGAGTTACCCCCCACTGCAGACCAGGCAGAAGGCCAAGTGTCAGCATTGCGTTTCCTCTCCAAAGAAAGCCCAAAGCTTGCGCCAACCTTTCCAACATTTCAGCGAGAAACTTCCTCTTAGTTTGTTGCTATACAAAATAATAAAAGAATAATGGCAAATGTTTTCTGTCTTCTGGGAATAATAAATGCATCGATGTTCACTTGCAGGAAATGCTGAATATATAGTAGGCCTCCAACCATTATGATGACATTGTTTGAGAATGTGAAGTGGTACATGCCTTTCACAACCTGCCAAATGTGAGATTATGTAAATCACTTTCAAAACATGCTTCCTTTTCATATGCTGATAGCATTAGGAAGTGATTGAACATTGGATTTATGCCATGTCCCTTTGAACATAAACCTTTCTTTAATTTGTTCTTTATCAATGTATGCATTTCTGAAATTTCCACAATTCTTAAGTCATGTTCAGCAAAATTTCTGTCATGTTTCTGTGTGATATTTCTGCTGTTTCTCCTACATATATATATATTGTTTCATTTTTATTATCAATTTATTATAATGATCAATTACATTTCCAGGACAACTGACACATTACAAGTGCAACTTAAGTTATTATAATATTGTGAACTTTGCAGTAACTGAGTACATGCTAAAGATAGCTGGCGGTTGGTGCACATGGAGCACCAGAAATGACATTGAAACTTGGTCTGGGGCTTCATTGGGAGCACCTGCATCTCATTCATTCATTCATTCGTTCATTCATTCATTCATTCATTTGTTCATTCATTCATTCATTCATTCATTCATTCATTCATTCATTCATTTATACTGTCTTACAGTTTTCAGGAGAAGATGCTAAGAGACACTTCAAGTGTTCTACAAATAATCCAAACAAAATTTAGAAAAGTTTGAATGTAATAATTGTAATGCCTTTATATCATCCTCATCCAACATTTGGTCTGCTACCCAAAGTTTCCATACCAAGTATGGCTTCATGGCCCATAAGAAACATCTGCAGTCTTTCTAATTTAATGAACAACCTCCTGTTTAATTCCTCCAAACATCCAAGAATATGAATATGAACACAGACACACACTCCAAACAGGCACTTTTCTAGATTTTTTATCCATGTCATCATGGAAGTTTTTGCTCCTACTTTCTTAGGCAGCTTGTTCCATTACAAGATGAGATTGCTCTTATAGGATAGGATTCCAAGAACTTCATGCACAAGTGTCTCTTCCAGCTGCAGCATCTTGGTTGAACCTTCAAGTGTACCTCTTTGGTGAGGTGGGAGGCATTGCAATTTTAAGGGAGGACTGGAAAACCCTGAAACATTCTCAAGAGCATGTGGGATTCCACCTCTATCTACAGAAAGCAGTCTTCTTCAAGTATGTTTTATAAGATATGATGAAGGCTCATGATACTGAGGCACCAAATGCTTGTGACTCTTCTTTTTAAGTTCTGTTTAGCCACATACATAGAAAATAAATGCTTTATCTCTGTCTTGCCTTTTTATTTGGGCTTCGACTTTTCCCAAGACAATGTACAGAAGCTTCACTGCATGTTTTTGGCTGCTCACCAAACAGAAATACTCCCTTCAACAACAGAACAGGAAAAGTCACTACTGGTTACTTGACAGAAGCAAGAAGCCTCAACATTCCATAGGATACATAACACACACATGTTTTCTGTCTTACAGGAATGGACCATAATCCTTTAATTGATGGGCTGCACCTATCTTAAAGGTCCCAAATCTCACAGAACATAATGGATATCATTCAGTTATTATAGCATCTCTTTTTTCATGTTCAGCTAATATCCCTATCCCATTCAGACTACACATTCTCTCCCTCTCTTTCCATCTCTCTCTCACACACATACACCACTCGCACAGGTTCTGTTCTTCATTCTCTCTGCCTATCAAAATTTCCATTGTGAAAACTCAACTGCTGTATTTGTGTAAAGGAGATTTGGGAGGAGTCGAGTCATATTTTCACAGTCTTCTCTCTCCTGCCCCCTCCCCGCCGCCACCCCACAACTTGTGGTTTTGCAGTAGTATTCCCTCTGAGCCCAATTTACATTTGGGGAGGAAGTGGTTATCGCACAGTTAGTCTTGCTGCATTTAGATACTATTAAATTAACATTATGCATCTGTGGGGAGGAGATGGGAGGGGTGATATAATTGTTACAAAGGGCAGTGATTTTTAGCTACTTGACTGCATCATTCCCCCCAGCCTTTGCTAAGTTTGTGTGCATTCAAAGCCCCCATCCCCTATTTCTCCAGTCAGAAACCTCTTCTATTCAAGTTTTTATTATGCCATATGTGTAGCTTGAGGTTATATTGGAGCACATAAATCTCGGGTGAGCTACAAAACATTAAGCCGCCATTATCCTTATAATTTCATTATCTCCATTTCTCTACCCTATGACATTTTAAACTAATTGAACACCCGAGATTTTCCCGTGAAGTTTATTTCCCAGACTTTATTAAAGTACTGTTTGAGAGAGCCAAAAATGTCTGCACTCAGCATTTCCTAAAACATCCCAATTTATTAAAGTGGGTGTGGGTATGAAAAGAGAGCCCAAGAGCCAAATTGTTCTTTTTCCCCATTTCTGAGCTATGCATTTAAACTCACATTTTCAAGGGAAAAAATACTAAACTGTAAGACTCCTTGAACTTGTTGAATCTTCTTCATAATACAGTTTTGAAAACCTTGGTTGCTGTTTCTTCAGAGATCAATTTTTATTTTTTTTATGGATTCAGTTTGTTGCATCAGTTTGTTTATTGCCACAAAATATATTCTTTGCATTTAATTTATGTAGTTAATAGCCACTCAACCCTCCTGTAGCAATTGACATGCAATTATTCTGAAACAGCCACATACAGTAGGTCCCACAAATTCACCAGTATCTTTGGCCATAAATAGGCTGACCATATTTCCTTGAGACAAAAACGGGACATTGGGATGGCAAAATGGGACAGGGTCTTATGCCGCCATGCCGGCCTCTGAACCCCGCCCCCCTGTCCGCACGACTGGCTCCCGCCTGCAAATCCTGCCCCCCGGTCCACGCAACCTTTAATGACATCAAAATTCATGGTATCTAAAGCTTGTTCAGCGTCGGCGGGCTGCTGTAAGTTGACATAGGCGTAGCCTAGTGAGCGCCGGGTGATCATGTCCCTGCAGACGCTTTGCCGCCCACCGGCTGTGGGGTTACCATTTCTATTTTTAAAAGTATATTCTATTTTATTTATGGTGAAAGCCTCATAGATTTACATCAAATATGGGATATTATAGCGGAATTAAGGGATAGGATAGGATAGGATAGGATAGGATAGGATAGGATAGGGGAGGGGAGTGTTGGGAAAAGGAGAGGAGGAAATACAAGGATAATTATTTATTTATTTATTTATCGTATTTATACCCCGCCTATCCCCTCCCTAATGGAGGACTCTAGGCGGCTTACATACATATATATATTTCATTAACATTTCATACATATACAATTTCATTTAAACCACGCGCTTTAGGAAAGGGGTAAGGGAACCGACTCTTCCGTGGCTTGGACTACAAGCCCCACAATGCCTTGTGTCAGAGCCGGCTGCTGACGTCCTGTAGATGAAACTGCTTCTTTCCGGGATCCGTCGTTGCCGCCGCCATTCCAGAGATCTTCCGATTCGGTGGCCGACTCCCCAACAGGAGGCCAGCATATTCTCCCACTTAAGGTGGTGCCCATTTATCTACTTGCTAAGCTTTCGAACTGTTGGGTTGACAGGAGCTGGGACTAGCAACGAGAGCTCACCCCGTTGCACGGGGATTCGAACTGCCAACCTTCCGATCGGCAGTCTACAGCTCAGCGGTTTAACCCGCTGAGCCACCACATCCCACTTAATTAATAATTAATAATTAATAATCCAGAGCATCTTTTCAGAATAGAATGAGTTAAAAGTGTGCCCATACAAATATAAAATAGTCCTTTAGTACTGTAGTGAGCCTGAAGGTAAGGTAAAGTGTCCCTCAAATCAAGCTTCATTCTTGATTACAAGAGCCCATCTTTTGTGGGGAGGGGGAACAGTATGGAAGTAATTGGTCACTGCCACTTCTGAGAGGTTCTCAGCCTTCAGTAGTCCAGGGCTGTTTAATGGTATGTGGGAGCTCCCGCAGCCCGGCGGGTGGCAAGGGGCAGTGTGGTGTGGCTGAAGCCCCCCAGCGTGGCCAGCTCCTGCCAAGGACAGAGGCCCACCACCGCCCCGACCCCCTTGGGCTTGGCTGAGGGTGGGAGGAGAGTCACTGCCAATGAGCAGGAGAAGCAGGCGGCGGGCAGCAGCGCAGCGCGATGAGGTTGTGACGCCTCCCGGGAGAGCGGTGGTGGCGGTGGGGAGAGGGACGGTTCCAGGTGGAGGCACTCATGGAGGGGTCACTGTTGGGTGGGGGAGGCAGCTCCTTGGGCCCCTCACGAGGAAAGGCAGCGCCATGGCTCCACCGGGCCCTCCTCTCCCTCCTCCGCCACAGTGCCTGACTAACTGTCCTCCTCCAGACACGCTTCAGGCTGCAGCCCAGCAGGCGCACACATCCCAGCCTCACGGACCCCGCAGCGGCTTGCGTAGTGTCTCTGCCCCACGTCTCATGCACCTCATCATCATGGCTGGGACCCAATTGGCTGAGCAGCACGCTGATTGGTAGAGGGGCTACTTGTTCCGGGCTGCCTCCAATCGGCAGCTCTGGTCTGGACCATGCCAGCTTCTTCTGGAGGTCGGCTCGTCTTCCTCCGATTGAGTCCGAATCTGGCATGGCGGCGGGGGCTGACCCACTCCTGTCAGGCTTACTCCTGACTCAGATTTTTCAAAAACGGGACAAAATCAAGATTTTTACTATAATGACGGGACGCTCCAAAAATGGTGAAATAACGGGAAAGTCCCGTTCAAAACAAGACGTATGGTCAGCCTAGCCATAAAACATGTGATAGTGTTTGGTTCAATCACCTTTGTTGCATGTGAGTAGTTGCCCTACCAAAATTCCCATGCATGTAGAAATGGAGAAACCAAAAGAAATCCTAGCGCTGTCAATAATCTCCAGCTCAAGCGGAAAAGCGTAAGAGATTGGTATGAATTGCTGGCCTGGTCTAATGAAAGGCTTCTTTTGGCCAGCATTCTGCCCAAAAGGGGCCAAGAGAAGCCTGCATGAAATCCACCAGAAGGAAGCAAGCAGAACAACCCTCTCCCATTGATGTCCTGATGCTGAGAGAGATCCTGCTGTTGATACTCAAGGAAATCTAGGGCCTTTACTGACAGCCTTCCCTTCGTGGATTTGCGTAATTCCCTTATAAAGGCAATCTCATTGGTAGCCACCACTGAATTGCCTGGAAGCAAATTCTAAAGTTTAATTGGATACAGTGTGAGGATGGAAGCACTTCCTTTTATCTGTCCTGAATCTCTGCTCATTCTGCTTGACTGAATGACCCGAGGTCATGTACATCTCTATTACATTATATTCAACTTCTTCCTGTTTTTCCCCCTAAGTTATCACTTTAGTTTGGTTGGTTATCAGACCATACATTCTCAGTACACACACATTCAAAGTGATATAAATTAGAATAAGAATATTGCCAAGGAGCACAAGCATCAGCCATTCTATAGTCACGTTGATAATCCTGTGAATGTCAGACTAAAATATGGCAATAGGACAAACCCAAATCATGTAGTTAATGTTCCAATTCCTCATTAGCACCTCCAACACCAAGGCAATCCTAACCAGCTATTTTTGAACAATACATATGATCTCAAAATGTCTGTGGCATTAACTTCTAGTTATGATCAGAGGCTAATTGTAAACTTTTTACAACCACCTAGGCAATCTGGTGTTACTTGGCAAATTATGGGAAAACAGAGCTCTCCAAGGAATAATGGCTCAGTTGTAGATGTTGTCAATGAGTGTTCCCAAGGCTGTGACCTCCATATGTACTGGGACTCCAATTCCCAGAATTCCTTTCTAGCATGATGTCACAAACGATGCCCCTTGGGGTGTCATTCTGACATGGCGCCAGTCGGAGGAAGGTTCGACAAACAAACCCATAAAAGAAATAATGATTAGGTGCAGGGGGAAGAGGGAGTGTTGATTCAGCACCTTGGACCAGTGGAGAGGTGTGAAATGGCAGAAATCACTGACAAGCAGAAATTGGCAGAGGGGAGGGAAACTGAAGATATATATACTGACATTGGTACAACTGAAGTCACTTGAGTCTTTAAAGTGCCTTGAGTCATTAAATGCAATAAAGATTCTTATCGATTCGTTTTGTGTGCGGAGTGCTGATTGCAAACATAGGACCATCACACATGATCAGTGTAAATCTCAGCACATCTGGAGAATACCAGTTTGAGGAAGGCCTTTGGATCCCTTCTTGACTCTTCTGCAGACTGACTAGAAATTTTAGATTAATCCCACCAGACAAAATGTGAAGGAAAAAGAATAATAAAGCAATCATGAGGGCAAATGCAAAAAAAAAACAACCTCTACATACTAATTGATTAAAATGTTTTGGCCTAGTTCAAATATCTGAGAAGGGATTTCATATATAGTAGGAAACAAGGGACATTCCACCCTAAATTACTAATAAAATCACATATAAAGCAAAATGTTGGTTCAGACTATCACATCAACTTTGTAAATGCCCCCAGTATTGTATATGTGGCCTGAAAAGTTAGGTGGCAACATTATTTTCACCATAAATCAACCCTTCAGGTTCATTAACTTGTTTTGTTGTGGTTCTTTGTATTCTTTCAAGTTCATTGACATCTTTCTGGAATGGAGGTAGCTACCTCAGAATTATGAAAGTGTTTGTTACAGTTCTTTACTGAGATATCTAGTAATCTCAGTGGCATTTGATGTGATGTGATCGTATCTGTCAGCCCCAGCCCAAGAACGACAAAGAATCAATCCAGCCAAACTCCAGTTCTTTATTTGCTCACACCGTATAGACAGAATCTTGCCAGACTAAAGCTACTCTACCTAACCTAAGGGGAAGTAACCTGGGAAGGCTCTAGGGTGGGGCTATTCTGAACCTCTTAGTCTTCCCACGTTCCATCTCTGGACTGTGTTTTCTCTTATCTTGCTTCCCTCCCTGAAATGTGCTCCCTCCTTCCTGAGAACCAGCAGTGTTACTGAAGTCCATCACATATCTATGTTAATGAAAGGAAATGTATCATGTAAATCATATCCGTCCCCTTTTGAATTGGACAGGGCTTCCTTCCATGAAGGATTGGAGCCTCAGTGAATTAATCCTGATGAAAATAGTGACACAAACTATGAAATTGCTCTATAATCACTGACAGTTTTATTGATTTATATATTTGCAAATTGGGGAACCACATAATTGATTTTCTAGAAAGAAAAGGGAGTGGTGAGATCTAGCTTTACTTAAGCTGATCCCCTGCCAAGCGCCATTCTTATGGAGAAATATCCCAAAAAACTCTAGTGCTAGGGGAGAGGAGTTAAGAACAACCCTGAGTGGGACTTCCATGTTTCTGTGTGTTCCAAATGCCTTTTTAAAAAATATTATACTGATGTAAAAGCAGGTGTCATGATCAAAACTACACAATGTTTCTATGTTTTCAGCTATATTTATTTATCACATTTATATTCCGCCCGTCTCCCTTACAAGGAGGGACCCTGGGCAGTTATGAGGAGTTGTTTTTATCCCTCTCAATTTTATGGCTTGATATTTTCCATTGATCATTCTTTTTTCTGTGTATGCTGCCCTGGATCCCACTGTTGTGAAGGAAGGGCATTCCAGATTTTTAATTCTTTTTTTTTTAATCTGCAAATTTCAATCATACTTATCTGTGACACATTCCTGCAGATGGCTTTACATGGCAATTGTTAGCCTTAAGATGCTATGTATCTTTCTCTTGTTGGACTATTTTAAAATAATTTATTTTTTTAAGATAGTTTAAAGAATACCTTTAGATAGAACCCCACATAACTGTCCTGATGGAACAAAGTGTTCCAGTGGATGTGCCCGGGGTTACCTTTTATTTCAGCTGGAACAAAGTGAAACCTATCACACCCTTAGGCCAATACTGGAGTTAAGCCTGTGCAAAGTACTCAATTCAGTGAACTTAAGTATGTGTAACTTTCACTTGGGTTCTGGCCTTAATTATAATAAGTTCCCTGGGTGCCCCACTATCAACTCAATCTGGCCTATTTGAAAATCTGATTAATTCAGTGAGAAAACAGTGCCTTCTAGCATTCAGACAGTTATAGCTGAGATTAACCGGGTGCCCCAAACCATAAGTTCTGCCCAATTACTTTTTATGAATAGAATTCCCAAATCCCTAATATTCAGGAGACCAAAAACATTATTGGAAAAGGGGATATACTCTTCTTTTTCACCTTTATTTTAGAAGATGTAAAGGATGGTTGGCTTAATATACCCCTTAGCAAAAAAAAAAAAACATTCTCAGTTGTTACGTGTTTTTTTCCCCCCTGGACTAAGATTAATTAGTTTCACTTGGACAGCAGGTCTTCAGTAATAATTCTTCAAGAGCAGTTCCTATTTGACTGGTTTATAGCAGCTATTTAGCCCCAATTAATAGATAAGAGAAGATAATCCTAAAATGTATTAATCAAGGAGGATTTTTTTTTACAAAAATAAAAAAGCTGCATGTGTAAATATGAATTATGTATGCATTTAATAGTCTTGAAAGTGAAAGAATGAAGCTGAATGATTCTGGGTCACCACAGAATCCATGTTCTATAACAGCAGCTGCATTTTGCTTTGTGCTCAGAGCATCTCAGTGACAGATCCCAGTGAAGATTGTTTGTTCTTCCTGATCCGGAAACCCTTGATCCCGTGCTTCACGACGTGCTCTGCAGAGCCAAGGAGGTATGGCTAGAGCCACCCTTTAATTCAGGCATCTGCACAAGCTGCCTCCTGTGGTTGCGTGGAGGCTCATTCCTGCACAAAGGAAAGAGTTCTGTTGGGGTTGAGATTACAGAGACTCCTGCTGTGGAGGGCTGGAACAAGATAATCAAAATAAGAATGCTAATTGTGCCTAGTGGAATTTGTTCTAGGACTAGTAAACCTATAACAATTATTTACATTTTTCAGATACTTTTCCCCTTATTCTACAGCAGTTATGTGGTCTGACCTATTTCATCTCCCACCTATTGCCTTTTTTAAAAATTGCTGTGCCCTTGGCTGTTCTCGTAACTCCCCGCTTACAGGGCTCAGTTAATGGCCAGAGCACTGCATAGAAAGGCTGCCATTGGTGTTAATAATCCCTTTTATTTGAGACATTTTGTTACTTCCATCTATTGCCCGAGGAAGGAAGATTATACCTGATTATGCTGATTATACCTTCCCTGCCACAGAAGAGAAAGGAAACAAAATGTCAGCAAGAATGATCAGTCTGACAAACCGATCTTCAGCCACTGCTCTTTTCAACCTAGAAATCTCAGCGTAGGCAGGCACCCCCCAAAAGATAAATCCAGACACGGGTAGAAATATCCGGTTATCTTTCCAAGACATTGATAGACTAGCCAGCATGCAGAGTCGCTACCCTTCCTTCACATTTCAGTTTAAGTCACCTCGGGGGTGTTTTCATGTTAATGGAACATGATCACTGATGCATTTTCGGGAGGGGTGAGACTCTAGGCTAGGCAGAGCTCCAGCTTACTTAAGACATCCAGAGTAGAGTACAATTTTCCACACTGATCTGCAGCTTTCCCTAGCAGCTTTTTATTCATCTCCTTCTTCCTAGACATCTCCTGGCGGGGCTGACAGTCTGGGAGTTACCATAGTCTCTGGGCTGGCATCTGTGCTTACATAGTCCTGCATAAGGAATACAACACACCCTGGACTCTAATCTAGTCTATGGTTTTCACACTGAAGTCACTCATAAAGGACTGTATCCCTAGTCAGATTAACACAGGCAGATGGCCTGAAACTACCCAAGGACTCCATGACTTGGTGTGGGACTTTTCTCTCTCTGTGCACCCAGGAAAAGCTTTTGTGCTGATTCATGCTCTTTCCTGGTATCTTGTGAAAAATGACCAGCAGACAGATATCTCACTGGTACAATGTCTAGCTGGACATTTCACTGGCTGTGGGAGGCTCCTCTCAATTAATCTAAAATTGCTACACTTGGTTATATTGCACGGTTTGGTACTATAGATGACTCTACTTGCATATTATTGACACTTGAGTATTGGATATAATTAGGCACTTGTAAAATACTGTATGTAAGTGTAATATGATCCTTGTTGTTATTATTAAGGTTTTTTCTTTCTTTCTTCTGTATTGCTTTGGAAGCATTCACTATCTTCCCTGATGCTGTTGATCAGTAATTGCATGCCTCATGTTAACCTGTAGAGAAGTGCTTTGTGTTCAGCAAAATCTGGAATCTTGAACTAAATCAGACTGATACCCAGAGATCCAGAGCTCTGAATTGATTCTCCCCTCCCCCAAATAGAATATATCTGGCATTTCCCTATTGGTGTTCTGGTTTAAGGGCTAAATATACCCAGTTCCTTAAATTTCTCCAGGTCAAAGAACTGGTTTCTATTGTTGCTGCTCCTCTCTGAAACAGTTCCAATTTATCTGCAGCCTTCTTGAAGTGCAGTGCTGAAAATTGGAAACAATACTCAAGGTGGAATTTGATCAGTAGAGAACAGAGTAGAAATACAGGCACTCCTCACTTACCGACAGTAATTGGGACCAGAAAATCCTTTACTAAGCAATGCAGTCATAAGGCGCAACATCATGTGACTGTGCTGACTTACGACAGCATTTCCAACAGTCCCAGTTGCTGTTGTTAGGTGAATCCCATGTGGTCGCAGTGTCCTGTGCTCACTTGATTGCCATTTGCAACTTCCTGCCAGCTTCCCCATTGACTTTGCCTGTTGGAAGCCAGCAGTGAAGGTTGAAAATGGCAATCACATGACTGCAGGACACTGCAACATTGTAATTGCAAGCCAGTCGCCAAGTGCTCAAATCACGATCACATGACTGGGACACTGCAAAGACTGGTCATAAGTACCCCTCATTCAGCGCCATTGTAACTTCGAACAGTCACTGAATGAGTGGTCAGTAAGTGAGCACTAGCTGTAGTGTATTTCATGACTGGAAATTGTATTTGTATTGATGAAACCTCAAATTCTGTTTGGCTTTTTTGCAACCACATCATCCTGTGGATTCATGTTCAACTTGTGTTCAGGTACAATTCGAAGACATGGTTTCCCAAGTCCTATTACCAATCCAGCCTTCATCCATTCTATACCTGTTCATTTCTTTTCCTTAAAGACATTTGGTTTTCTCTATTAAATTTCATTCTGCTATTTTTAATCCATTTGTCTACTGAAGGTTATTTTGAATTTATTTTTTTGTTTTCTGGAGCATTAGCTAATCCATCAAATTTTGTGTCATTTGTAGGAATTATAAACATTTCCTCCAATTCCTCATCCAAGTCATTAAGAAAAATATTGAAAGGTTAGCTCAGGATCTAATTCTGAGGCATCTCGTTCAATACCTCTTTCCAGTTTCATGAAAAACCATGGATGAGGACTGTTTCAGTAAGATTTTCAAAATATCTCAAAAGGCCTTGCTCACAAATCCAGCCTTACAGTTTTTCCTTCTTGTGCAGATTACCTTAAAATAAGAGGAAGATCTGTGTGAGTGGAGGCTTTGGAAAGAGCTCAAGACAGTCTACTAACAACTTTGTTTTCCAGATACTTGAATGTTGATCTAGATGGAGTCTTCCCGGGAGATTGATTGTAGGAGAACAAGCAGTTCCCAAGGAGCATGGGGCATTTCTGTACAATGTTTTTCATCAATATGGTTTTCCTTTCTTTTCTTTTTCTTCACCTGAAAATCATATTGATGAAAGGGCAACAATAGCCAGTGTTATATAGAGCTTAAGATGTTAGGTTAGTACCTAGGAGTTTCCACTGTCAGTCATGAAAAGTTACTGGGTGACTTTGAACCAGTCATTATCTCTCACCTGGGAAGTTAGTGGGAAAATACTGAAGGAGAGAGTACACTATCTACTCCTTCAAGAGAAAAGGAAGGATATAAATCGAACATCACAGTCACCCACCTAATGTCGGTAGCTCATACTTAACTAATTTGCTATTCATAATTTCATTGGGTACAAAATATTTTACACAGAGCCGCAACTAGGGGGGGTAAGCGGGGCATGTGCTGTGGGCTGGGGGGGCACCAAAATGACGCCCAGGGGGCGCGAAAGTGACAAAATAAAAGGGGCGCGGTAGCTCAGCGGGTTAAACCGCTGAGCTGTTAGTCTGCTGACCATAAGGTCGGCAGTTCGAATCCGCGTGGCAAGGTGAGCTCTCGTCACTAGCCCTAGGTCTCTGCCAACCCAGCGATTCGAAAGCTAAATAGCAAGTAGATAAATGGGTACCACTCACGTGGGGCAATATGCTGGCATCCTGTCGGGGAGTCGCCTCGGAACCGAAGATAAGATTTGGAGAAGCCCGTGGATGGCGGCTGAGGACGGTGGCAGAGGACGATGGATCCCAATTTAACAACTTCCGGGATGTCAGCAGCCGGCTCCGAAAGTGAGGCATTCTGGGGCTTGTAGTTGCGATGCCTGGAAAGAAGAGCCGGTTCCCTCACCCCCTCCCTAGTCGCGCGGGTATTGTAATATATATGGATGTATAATTTAAAAAATGCAATGATGTTGTAAGCTGCCTAGAGTCCTCCATTAGGGAGGGGATAGGCGGGGTATAAATAAGATAAATAAATAAAAAAAAATAACCCATGGGGGGTGCAGAATCCATGTTTCCCCTGGGTGACACATACCCTAGTTCAGGGCTTTCCAAAGTTTTCCCGCGGCGACACACCAACCGCCGTTGGTGTGTCGCCGCGGGAAAACCCGGAAGTGCCGCCCTTGCGGCAGTGTGCAAAAACCCGGAAGCGCTGCTGCCACTTTCAGGTTTTTGCGCACCGCCGTTGGTGTGTCGCCGCGGGAAAACCCGGAAGTGCTGATGATGATCAGCGCTTCCGGGTTGTGTGTCGCCACACACAGTTTGGAAAGCTCTGCCCTAGTTCCATCCCTGATTTTACAAAGATATGATGTTATGTTATGTCCACAGCATTCACACAGTCTACTAAGGAAGTTGCCCAATGAAAATAAAAATATAAGGTAAGATTTAATCTTGACAGATCTGTGCTGATGTCTTGTAATCACTGACTTCTAGTAATCACTAATTTTTGCCTTATGCTGTTTTTCATTCATAATTACTTCTTTACATCTGTTCTCCATTTTCTTGCCTAGAGTTATGTCTCCACTGGCTGCTGTTTTCATACAAACTGCATATTCGATAAAAAAGGAGAGAAGGAATTAAATCTCTCTCCCTAAAATTAATAAGCCTTTTTTAAAAGTACCACTGCAATTATCTTTCTGAAATTTTGCAGGTTTTGCAGGCCATATTGATATGTTTAATAGAAATACATTGTTGGATTGACAATCACTTGCTCTGGATTCCATTAACACGGGTTGTTGAGAATTATTAACCTGTCACTCCACACTGTCCCAAGTGCTCATTAATATATGCTTTCACTCTTCAGTCTCAGGATGAGATATGGTTTCACATATTGCTAAGATGTATTCTGCAGCCCAGTACTATGTTCTAGAAAACCGGGGTACAATATTCACGGCCATCCCATGAATTCTAAAGTTTTCTTCTCAGATTACTGAATGCCAATATGCCATACATTCACTACAATCCCATAAAGACATAACATAAAAGTTTTTTAAAAGGAAGATAAAAACTAATACAAACTAATATAAAGTAAGAAAAAGAAAAAGAAACAAAGAAATCAAAAAGAAAGCTAAACATGCAAGAGAGGAAAAAAGAAAAGAAAAAGAAAAAAGAAAGAAAAAAGATACAAAGAAGCAGCTTCCAATCTTCTTTACAGTAGTTTTAAGTACAATTATAAGTTTACCTCTTACTCTATGTTACAACATAACTCTTCTTTCTATAATCTATCCTGTTTAATCATCAGAACCATCTTTAATAAAATTATATATATATATATATATATATATATATATATATATATATATATATATATAAAGACATAACATAAAATAGATCAAGTTTCTTGTTTGTTTTGTAAAGGAGAAGTGGGTAGAGGGGGGGATTCCTGCATTGAATCCCATTCATATTTTTAAAAAGTAGTTTACATTAATCTACTAATCCGAACTGGCATGGGTTGGTCCATGAAGTCACGAATAGTCAGAAGTGACTGAACAAATAAACAACAACTAATCAGAACAGCGTATTTTTCTTTTTGTAATTTTTTTCTTTTTTGTAGTTTTTATCTTTCTTTCAAACTCAATAAAATTCATATATATATGTTCAGTCGTTCAGTCGCGTCCGACTCTTCGTGACCTCATGGACCATAGCACGCCAGGCCTTCCTGTCCTCCACTGTCTCCCGGAGTTTACTCAAATTCATGTTCATTACATCAGTGATGCTATCTAACCATCTCATCCTCTGCCGTCCCCTTCTCCTTTTGCCTTCAGTCTTTCCCAGCATCAGGGTCTTTTCCAGTGAGTCCTCTCTTCGCATTAGGTGGCCAAAGTATTTGAGCTTCAGCTTCAGCATCTGTCCTTCCAATGAGCAGTCAGGGTTGATTTCCTTTAGGATTGACTGATTTGACTTCCTTGCAGTCCAAGGGACTCTCAAGAGCCTTCTCCAGCACCACAGCTCGAAAGCATCAATTCTTTGGCGCTCAGCCTTCCTTATGGTCCAACTCTCACAGCCATACATCACTACTGGGAAAACCATAGCTTTAACTATACGGACCTTTGTCAGCAAGGTGATGTCTCTGCTTTTTAATATGCTGTCTAGGTTTGCCATAGCTTTCCTCCCAAGGAGCAAGCGTCTTTTAATTTCATGGCTGCAGTCACCGTCTGCGGTGATCTTGGAGCCCAAGAAAATAAAATCTGTCACTGCTTCCATTTCTTCCCCTTCTATTTGCCAGGAAGTGATGGGACCAGATGCCATGATCTGGGTTTTTTTAATGTTGAGTTTCAAGCCAGCTTTTGCACTCTCCTCTTTCACCCTCATCAAGAGGCTCTTTAGTTCCTCTTCACTTTCTGCCATTAGGGTGGTATCGTCTGCATATCTGAGGTTGTTGATATTACTCCCTGCAATCTTAACTCCAGCTTGTGGTTCATCCAGCCCAGCATTTCTCATATATACAGTATATATGAGCTGATATATATATCAGCGTGTCATTAGAATGCTGAATTTACCCAGTAGTGTGGGCTATTCCCATACTTAGATGAGTGTAATAAACAACTAACAGGGGTGTCTGTAGCTTGAATCATGTCAACCGGATTTCTACTTTCTCAGTGGAAACGTTTCGCTCCTTATCCAAGGAGCTTTTTCAGTCTTCAGAACTAACAGGGGTACGTGCTCATCTGCAAAAAGAGTCATTTCTCATAATGTCAACAACTTATGAATAGGAAGGAAGTTAGATTGGTGACTGGCTTTGAAAGAAGAATTATAACTACATTCTATCACTTTACAAAGCAAAATAGCAAGCAATTAAAGACATCATATCATAATATTTGCATTTAGTTCTCCAAACGCATTCAACAGAATTTACATGTTGCTAAAAATGTTGCCCTGCTGCCTGAAAGATATGGTATCTTTGCCTCTTCCTCTGCCACCTGATATACACTAGCAGGCTCTCCTGACTGGTGCTTCGAACTGGTGCTTCCAAATGGAGTGGAAGGAGAAGGAGAAGGAGAAGGAGAAGGAGAAGGAGAAGGAGAAGGAGAAGGAGAAGGAGAAGGAGAAGGAGAAGGAGGAGACTAAAGAGATTGGGATACTCCATTAAGGCATCCTTTCTCAGACAAAGGTAGACCTGCTCATGTCTCTCATAAAAAAATTGCATCACAGTTAACTGTACCTAAATTAATAAGGCCAAAGGGAAACAGGCAAAGAAACATAAAATCAAGGAAAACAAGAAAAAGCCAAATCTCGTTATGTGATTATTTGTGATTATCATTAATGAATAATTTGCCAGTTCACTGTTCAGAAAAAGTTATCTGTTGTATGTTTGTAAGGTCTGGCCCCAGGTTACCTCTACTTTGGATAAGTGATCTTTGGTGAATTAGTTTAAATTCTGTGGTCAGTTGAGGGAGTGACCATCTTCTTCCAGAGTCGGTCCAGAGAGGCATCTTCCACTCTCCTGATTTTGTATGGATTGCTGAGAATCAACTGAAAAGAGAGAGACTTAGAAAGCCCAGCTTGGAAGAGTAACACATTATCCAGTGATACTTCTTATTTAAAGGAATACAACTAACCAGTTGATAGACAACCAAGAGTTGTTGTAATCTTTTGGATGTTTCCATAGATTCCCCTTTTACTGGCCTATTAACTTTAGTGGGTTTTTTTTTAATGGGGAAAAATACACTGCAACAAGAAGACAATGGTGAGGGTACAGGAGACACTCCAATGAACATCCCTGCCCTGGGACTCCTTGGGCTCTCAGGTCTCTCAGAGGAAAAGGCTAGGAGTCATGTTTTTTCTTTCCTCCCCACCTTGACTGAATTGTCATAGATTACATAAAACCATAATGTGGCTTACTTGCTTGCTTGTGGTTTTGTGTGGTGTGAATCCAACCATTACATCTTCCTTAACAAAGTTTAGATAAAAAAGAACCCCATGGCTTAACATTATGTGAGAACTCAGCCTGGTGCTAAGAAGAGTGTTCTTAATGTCTGGATGACTGATCTTTAGCCTCTAGAAAACAAAAAGAGGAAAGTTCAACCCATGTAATCTAATTTTTTAAAAGTTATGCTGTAGTCATACTGGAGAGGGACATACTGAATTATGCTGACCTAGCCATCTGAGAAAGAATCACAATTTCTAGCAAAAAAATGGTATGCCCACAAGCACAGCAATAACTCCACCAATCAAATTCATAACAACTCTGCCTTTGTGTTGGAAAATGCCCACCCTCCTCAGATTTGGGAATGTATTCCCAATCAAATGTGATTTCATTGATATTAGTGAGACTGACATCCACATAAATGTTTGCAGAAGGCTTGTCCAATTTGAACAAACTAAATCCCAAGTTTTCTGATCAAGAAGAGGCCTTCTCTCTAGTTCTTTAGTCACAATCCCTACCATGGATGCACTCCACCATCACAGGCTAAACCTATAGGGCTAAGTTGGTGTGGGGAAGGGAGTGTTCTTGGTTTCAGAGGTTCACAATTGTGTTTTTTCTGCATTTTCATATACAATGTTCAAATCCCTCACAGCAGGCTAGGGCTTCTTCAGCCAAACTGCTGCCCTTCTGAGCTTGGGAGAAAAAGTAGCAATGAAGATATTTAGTGTCCCCTGCCTCAGTTCTTAGCTGCTCCACGGCTTCACCTCTACCAAGAAAAACAGTCAGATACGGGGTCCCTCATGAGGTGAAGCCTCTTAACATGGGCTGGCAATATGGCTCCTGGGAAAGAATCTAGGGGGCCCCAGAGAAGCTATGCTCTTCAGGAGGTTCTCCATGTTCAGCTCTGTGCATTCCACTTCCATTTCATGGTCAATAATACTGTATGGCCAATCCAAAAAGGTCGTCAGAGGAAAAGAGCAAAACACTCTTCGTCTAGAACTTTGGTTGGTTTCCGGTCATCAAACAGGCCTCAGGGGCCTCTTGTCAAGCCCCACTCAAATACCTCTGTGAGGCACTGACCACCCAAGACCAGTAGCCCATTTCTACCTTTTCCTGCACTCTAATGTATCTAATGTATCTAGTTTGAAAAGGCCCACAGGAGTGGTGTTGTGAAAGTTCCACAGAAAATGCTGGTGAGATTCCTTCTACTCGGGAAAGGGTTTTATCCTCCCCCCCCCCCCCCGCTTTTAAAATAAAAAAGAAATTTAGGCCTTCAGTGGTTTGTTTCAAAAAATGAGATTTGTGTGTGTGTGTGTGTGTGTGTGCGCGCATGCATGTGTGTTCTCCAGCCACCAGCACAATGTTTAAGAGGGCTGTTTCTGTTCTTTCTTTATCTCATTGAGTCCCTACAGATGGTCCCAAGCCTTTTAAATAGCCTTCAATCACTGTTTGTTCTTACTATGCTATTGTAAAATGTAACATTTTCCTTCCTTTTTATAATCCTGACAGTCTGACAAGATAACATGATCTTGATTCTGATAATCCAGCATTCTTGTGAGAAGTTCATTACCAAATCTTATGGCATGTCATCTGGCACAGCCAGGCATCAATCTTTATTAGCCTTCTCATTCTCTCAGCCTCCTTCTATATCATCCCATATTATTCATTTTTTAATCTTATAATTTGCTATTGTTTATCCGTTTATAGAGCCTGTCTCACTGCCCCCATTTCTGTATTTTGACTCAATTCAAAAGCCCATCGTCATTCATCATGTTCAATGCTTCTTTCAATAATGGGTATAATTTTAAACACACAATATAGCTCTCTTTGTGGAAAGCAGGCATTCCAGACAATGGCGGTTTAGGATACTTAGCCTTTTGTCCGCTCTACCAAGCACACTCTAAACAGGCAGGCTGTTAGGAACGTGGTGTTTAATAAGTAATGCCTGCTGAGAACAGAACCAGTCACAGACCAAATAGCACCCCAGGTGAAAACATCCTTAGGTTTAGGCAGAGTTTGCTTCCTTTTCATAATGCATGGTTTGCATTGATAATCTTCCTTGCTGGAAAACCTACCCGACTGCATGCAAACATACATTTAGTTACATAAACATTTCTTTTTCTGTTGCAAACAGTCGGTTGAAACCATGATGTCCTTTGGGAGAGCCTGAGATTGCTGGTTGCTACTGCTTAGGAGGAAAGCGGTGTTAGTCTATGGTGGCAAAAAATGAGGAGGGGTCTGGTAGCACCTTTTCCAACTAACACATTTTATTAAAAGGCATACGCTTCGTGAGCTGCAGCTTACTTCATCAGAGGCGTAGAGTGGCTAGGCTGATGTGGGATTTAAATTGGGGGGAGGGAGGAAGGGGAAAACAGGTTGGTTATGCAGATGCAAGTTACATGTGCAGGTACAGATGCAGGTTACATGTTACATCTACACCCACAGCACCATCACAGGCCCCAGTAAGTACACACTGCATAACCAACCTAATTTCTACTCCCCCGCCCCCCATTTAAATCCCACATCAGCCTAGCCACTCTATGCCTCTGAAAAATTGAGCTACAGCTCATGAAAGCTTATACCTTTTAATAAAATTTGTTAGTTGGAAAAGATGCTACCAGACTCCTTCTAACTGGTTGCTAGTAGAAACTGTACTAGGAAATATGTCGATGAAGATTCTCAGCCATCCAGGCGGAATTGTCTGTAGGTTGAGTCATGGCAACTGGATTTCTTTCCTTTGGTTGAAACGTTTTGCTGCTTGTCCAAGTAGCTTCTTCAGTCTGGGCAAAAGTTGGTGAGGGGACCCCATATATGTCTTCCAGGGTGGCTGTATTGACCTTACACCTGAAAGGCTTGTTAATTGGGCAATTGAGGTGTAGGTAGTCCTTAGGATGTCTTACTCCTAAAACCTTTATTCATCCCCAAGTAGATCATTAAATGTGGCCTTGCTGGAGAACTTGTGAAGTGGTCTTAATCTTCCTGGGGACTAATGAAAGAGCAGCATGATAAATGGGGGACAAGTTGTGCCTGAGGCCTCTGCCTCTATTGAGGGAAGGATTTTCCACTTTGGCATGAATGGATTCCTTGACCCCTCTCTCAAACCACCTATCTTCCCTGTCCAAAATGTGAACATTAATGTCCTCAAATGAGTGTCCTTTTTCTTTTAGATGAAAGTAAACTGCTGATTCTGGTCTTGTGGTGTTGCACCATCCTCTTGTGTAAAGTCTGTATGTACTATATATTGTATGTATGTATGTATGTATGTATGTATGTATTATGTACTGGGAAATGACTTGAACCCCCCCCCCCCTTGAGAATTGTCCTGGGGAATGTCCTGCAGGGCTCCATCTTGTCTCACATATTATTGGAATTTTATTTGAGATTTCCAAGAAAGATCAGTTTCCGGTTTGGAGCTCCCTGTATGTTGAGAATACTCAGCTGTGCTTCTCCCAAACTATGATGGACACATAGAAGAGAATGTGGTGGACATGTCCAGAGCCAATCTGGTAAAGCAATAAGCTGAAGCTGAACTCAGATCAAACAAGTTGGAGTTGTCCTTACTCAGAGGCTGGACTTCAGGAGTCAAGGGAAGTGTGTGTTCTGAATGTAGCTGCACTCCTCGTTACAGAATGGTTTGCAAGCTGGTGGCAAAAAAGCCATCACATCTGCAAAGTGCTTAAAAAGGCTACAAGCTCTTTGCAGCCACCTGATTGGATTTGCAATCCCATGTGGATTCCCAAATCTGTTTTGATAGGGGGGTTTAATTAAAGCTTCAGTGAATTTAAGTATTCTGAGGCTTTGCACAGTCCAACTACTCATGTAACACAGAGTAATGTACCAAGAGTCTAAGCTTGTAGGACTTTTGTCTACGTGTTTCACTGGGAAAGTAATAAAATATGTCTAAAAACAGCTCAGCAAAAGCACTCCTACTTGGCAGGCCTAAGACATCAGAATTATGTGTTTGCTAAGCCATTAAGATACAGTGGTGAATTTGTGGCTTAGTTAGAGGGAACCGATGAAATATGTCTTACTTTAATCAGTGCTTTCAAGTAATAAAATGTGAGGAGTTAACTTAAGGAGATTTCTTATATTTATTTCCTGAAAACTACCCTAGTCATAAAAAAGGGGCTGGAATTGACAAAAATGTTGTCCACGTGCCAGAAGCTCAAACAATAAAACTGCTGAACTATAGTGGATACTGTTAGAAGGATTATTGTTTTTTCTTTCCTTTTGTTTTTGCATTAGCTTCACTTTTCATTTTTTAAAACATTTCGTGTCACTGCAGAAATATAACTGGAATTTTAAGTAATTATCAGAAAGCTTTAAAACACATACACATACACACACACACACATACATATGTATCTTTTATGTCATTTTAAAATTTGTCAGACTTTTAAGTACTTGAGAGGGATATATGTGGTGTCAAGATTTAACTTTAATATGAATTACTAAGTCCAGGATATTATTGATAATTTGAATGAATTTAGTTCAAAAGTTGGATCACAGAAGTATTTAGATTGATAACTGAGAGAGGAAAATAAGGCTCTGTGAATTCTGTTCAATGTGATCTTTAGGTTAAAAATCTCTGAAATAATGTTATTTTAAAAGTGAAACAGCAGCAGAAGCCCCCCCCCCCCAAAAAAAAAAAAGGATTTATGCTCCAGGAAAGGCTGAAGCCTTATGTGTAATAATTATACAAAAATGATTCACTGTAGTCTGTCATTAAAGAAAAATGAAGGGCAATTAACAAATAGCGTAATAAAGTCATATACCCTTTAGTAATAGGAATTATTAGTGTGGCATCATTAAATACTAATTTTGTTTTCGTACTACGTGATCTGGGAAAATAATATACCTTCTTTCGCTGGGATTCCTAAAGGTCATGGTAAATTTGTGCTTTTAAGAACTGGGGGTCTCTCTTAGAGATGTCTCTCTCCCAGGGATAGCAGGGGACTAGTGCAACTATCTCTTGTCTGCCTCCCTGCCGTCCCTACCCTAAGATGCCTAGACTCCCATTCCAGCAAGCCCTGCGTTGTGGATGGGGAGACCATGAGAAGGGAAAATGGAATGCAGTTGTGAAGCAGCCTTCTCATAAGGACGCCCCAGGGCACTGGAGTTGCCAATCTGAGTGCCAGTCCCCACTGCTGCTGAAGCTTCTGGCACAACTATAGTTTTAAGCCAGTCTACATGCCCATATGAATACTGATAATCGGAGAAGGAGGAATCATCATGGAGAGGGAGATGAGGGGAAATGGTAAAGTCTCTTGGGGACAGATCTTCTTGGTTTATAGCCATTTCCTTGGCTTCTTCCAAAGTTATGTTTCTTTAATTAAAATATAATTTTTATTGAAGAAATTTTGAACAAAGGAAAAACCATAAAAGAAAATAAAGATAATAAAGAAAAATAATAAATAGAGAGAAAAAGAAGAAAAAGAAAAAGAAAAAGAAAAAGAAAAAGAAAAAGAAAAAGAAAACGAGAAAGAGAAAGAAAGAAAGAAAGAAAGAAAGAAAGAAAGAAAGAAAGAAAGAAAGAAAGAAAGAAAGAAAGAAAGAAAGAAAGAAAGAAAGAAGCGGCTTTCAATCTTCTTGAGAGCGGTTATAAATACATTTATATTTTGCCCTCTCTCTCTAAAGTTACATCATGATTTCCTTCTTTCCATAAGCTACCTTTTCGAATCCTCAAACCCATAAATCACAAGTTCATTTTTCTCTTTTTTTAAGCGAAAAGTCCATAAGGGGTTTCCAGTCATGGATAAATGTAGTTATTGATCTTTCTCTAATCAAACAAGTTAATTTTGCCATCTCTGCTAGTTGTCATCTTCACCAACCGTTCCTCCATTGTGGGTATTTCAGGGACCTTCCATTTTTGCGCATATAATAGTCTTGCAGCAATAATCATATATAAAAATAATCTTCCATAGCTCTTTTCTAATTGGCTGTCCATTAATCCCAGCAAGAAAAGTTCTGGTTTCAACTGAATGTTGATCTTTAAAATTCTTTGTATCATTATATGTATTTGAACCTAGAAATTTCTGGCTTTTTACAAGTCTGCCAGGCATGATAAAATGACCTTTCATGTTGTCCACATTTCCAACATAAATTTGAAGTACCTTTATACATTCTAGACAATTTTTCTGGAGTCATATACCAATGGTACATCATTTTACAAAAATTCTCTTTTAGATTATAACATAATATAATTTCAGTCCTTTTAACCACGTATTTTCCCACTGTTCCATCAGTATACTGTGTCCAAAGTTCTTAACCCATTTTATCCCTGGTTCTGCCACCTGGCATGGGAGGGAGGAAACGATAGTTCCTCATGGGGGTGGTTAATCCCGTAATTTTATAATGCCCTTCTTTTATTAATACTATCTCCCACTTGGATTTTTATTTTATTTTATTTATAATATATTAATTGTATAAATTGTTAGTTTACATATTTTATATTTTATGCTTTTATCTAATTTTATTTATTGTAAACCGCCCAGAGTTCCCCATTGGGGGAGATGGGCGGTTATATAAATTAAATAAATAAAAAATAAAATAAATAAATTATCATACAGTCTTTCACTTATTCTTCTTCCATTTCAAATTTCGATAAAAGTTTATACATTTTAGCACTAACATGTTCATCATTTGCCCATGTTTAACTTCAAAGTCTGTCTTCTGCTGCTGAATTCCAAATGTCCTATTAGCTACTTTAAATCATTCTCTTAACTATGCACACAAAAACCATTGAAAACTAAATCCTTCTGCAGCCAATTGCTCTTTTGATTTCATATTATATTCTCCATGTTCCTGTTCTAACAACTCTCAATAAGTTAACCATTTTTCTTTACTTACTGTTTCTTTCCTGTAAAATGCTTCTTCTGCTGAGACCCATAAAGGCATTTTCAGGCACGATCTGGGTTTATATACAGTAGGTTCCATATTCTCAATATGGCACTTCTAATATAATGATTCTTAAAATCTACATTAACCTCACTCTTTCATCCAAACTAAGCAGCAGGCTGCAAAATATAATTTCAAACCAGGCAGCCCCAATCCTCCTTGTTCCTTTGCAACTTGAAGTATTTTGTATGTAACTCTTGATTTTTTTCCCTTGCCATACAAACTTAGATACCGTATTTTCCGGCGTATAAGACAACTTTTTAACCCAGGAAAATCTTCTCAAAAGTCAGGGGTCGTCTTATACGCCGGGTGTCGTCTTATACGCCGGAAAATATGGTACTCGCCGTTTAAGACCTCTCCTGGCCAAGTGCAGCCGCTCGCCGAGCGCGGGAGAAACGCGGGGAGGGGGGAGCATTCCCTCGGCGTTCCCTCGGCGCCCGTTGAGTGTTGTGGGCGACTTTGGAGCCCGTCGTGGAGCCACTGCGTTTTGCCCCCTCCCTTCCCAAGTCTGCTCCGAGGGAACGGAGCTCGCTCCCCCCTCCCCGCGTTTCTCCCGCGCTCGTCCTTCTGCTCTTCCCTGGGGAGGAAGAGCGGCTGCACTTGGCCAGGAGAGGTCTTAAACGGCGAGTACCGTATTTTCCGGCGTATATCCCAAACTCTATATTTTAAATGGAAAAGTTGGGGGTCGTCTTATACGCCCAGTCGTCTTATACGCCGGAAAATACGGTATATCTTTCTGCAATTGTTTAAATGGTGCATCAGTTGTTAGAATAGGTATTGTTTGAAACAAAACATCATCCTTGGCAAAACATTCATTTTTAATGATAGAAATTCTCCCCAACAATGACAATTGTAATTTCTCCCATCTTAACATGTTCTTCTTAAGGTCATTCCATGTCTTAACATAATTATTCTGGTATAACATACAATTCATATTAGTCATAGTGATACCCAAGTATTTCATTTTTTTTTCAGTCTTAAAACCATTTTTTCCATCAATTCCATTTGCTTTTCGATGTTCATATTCTTCATTAACATCTTCGCCTTTTGTTTATTAACTTTAAAGCCAGCTAATACTCCAAAGTCTGTTAGTTTTTCCATTAATATTTCTATTCCTTCCAGAGGATCTTCCAAAATTATCACTGGGCCATCAGCAAACAGCCATAATTTACTAGTTTCTCTTTTAATCTTCACTCCAGCAATTCTCTCATCTTGCCTTATATCTCTATTCAATACTTCCAAAGCTAAAATAAATAGCAATGGTGACAAAGGGCATCCTTGTCTAGTCCCTTTCTGTATCTCACATTTTGTTAATTCCCCATTCATTCAATTATCTGTGCCTTTTGTGAGCTGTAAGTTGATTTTACCCATTTGATAAAATTCTCACCAAAGTCCATATCCTCCAACATTTTAAAAAAGAAAGTCCATTTCAAATTGTCAAAGGCCTTTTCCGCATCAAGAAAAATCAATGCTGCTTGTTTTTCATTATGCCGTACCAAGTATTCCAAAATATCCAATATGTTTCTAATATTGTCCCTCAGCTGTCTTTTAGGTAAAAACCCACATTGCTGTTCATGAATAAAGTCCTGTAAAACCATCTTCATTCTCTCAGCTAAAAATCATTGTAAATAACTTATAATCATTATTCAGTAATGATATCACGTGGTAATTTTTTGGTGAGGTCAAATCTTGACCTTCTTTAGGCATTAATGCTATATTAGCCTCTATCCAACTGTCCGGTATCTTTCCAGTCTGTAAAATAGAGTTCATAATATGTTGCAACAGTTGTAGTAGTTCAACTTCAAAATGTTTATCATAAGAGGCTGGTATACCATCTGGTCCAGGCGCTTTCCCTATTTTGACCTTTTTTATAGCTCCACAAACTTCCCTTATTGTTATAGGTCTATTCATTAATTGTTTCTCTTTTTCTGTGATCTTCTAAATTTTGCTTCTTTAAGTGTTCATCAGTCTTTGCCAAGGAAATTTCTTCTCTTTATACAATTTAAAGTAATATTGATGAAATATTTTTGCACCTTTAAATTATCAGTTGTTATGGTATTTCCATCTTGTAATTTTAATATCATTTTTTTTCTATTTTTCTTTCCTCAATTTATATGCCAACCATTTCCCTGGCTTATTTGCAAATTCAAAATTATTTTGTTTTGCATGACTCATTTTTACCTCCATTTCCCTTACTGTTAACAAAAACAACTGCTGTTGTAAAAGTTTAAATTGTGGTGAAATAACTTCTTTTTGGGGAATTTCTTTAATTCTTCTTCTTTCATTTTTATCTGATCTAAAATCACCTGTGTTTTCTCTTGTCTCTTTTTTCAAATTATGTTTCTTTAACTAAAAAAAATATATGTTTGCTGCATAAGGATAGGATGAATATGTTTGCTTCTCTATGGGAAGGTGTGTTCATGGGTCAAGACAGTCCCGTGAACTGTTTGATCAGTTATGGGCGGATTCCCAGAGAAGCTGAAAACTCCATACTGTTGGTTGTTCATCAGATAATCAACATCCTCAAATATTCCCTCCATTAATGAGGACAACAAAGGACAGCAGTGAGAGGTAGGACAACATATCACTACCCTGGCAAGACATTATCTAAATACAGTAAGAAATGAGTTACAGTAAGAATCCATAGAGCCAGTGTGGTGCAGTGGTTAAGGCACCAGGCTACGAACCGGGAGACCGGGAGTTCTAGTCCCACCTAAGGTACAAATCCAGCAAGGTGACCCTGGGCCAGTCCCTCTCTTTCAGCCTTAGGGAGATGGCAATGGCCAACCACTTCCAAAATCTTGCCAAGAAAACTGCAGGGAGTCTAGGCAGTCACCAGGAGTCAACACTGACTCAAAGGAACAACAACAACAACAACAAAATTATAGCAAGAGAAGATTTCATGGTGAGAATAAATATGCCTGTTGGAAAATTTTTGGAGGTAAATGAACAGGTAGTTTGGTTTGTTTGTTTGATGTGAGCAAAAATCAACATGTGTCTTCATAATTGGAATGGAATGATTTGAGAGTTTTAAGAAATTAAATGTGAAAGAAAGTAGTAGTGAACAGATTCACTGATCCCTTTCAGAGAGCATACATTTTGCCACCACTAAGCAAGCTTTGGCTATTACCCTTTGCATCAGTTCACCAGTCCGTGTTGCAGAAGCCTAATGACACCAATTTTCTATACAGTAGTGTAGGGGAAGCAGGCAATTACTGCAAAGAAAAGTAAAAAAAAAAATAATAGAGATGAAACCTTCCATAATTCCCATGCTATAAATATTTGGCAGGAATATTTTTTTGAGGGGTGCTTGCCAGAGCTGACCCTGGGAGGTGGCTAAATGTGGCACATGGAAGAACTATTCAGTCTGATTTTTTTTGGATCTTTTATGTTATCCTATTATTATTTACATCTAATCAGGGAGGGTAGGTTGGTCTAGTTTAGCAAATTTTTGACTGGTATTGTTTCAGCCCATCTGTCATTTGCAAATGTATGTGATATGTTTCATACCAATGTTTTTGTTTGCTCCCATTGTCTGCAAGCATTTTTTTGTCACTAGTCAGTTCCAGTTTGGCATTAGAACCATTTATATTTCTTCCCCGTGCCCACATAGCTATTGTTTTCCATTTCCTCTGGACCATCTACAATGGTCGACAACAATTAAATCTCTTCTTGTGAACGCACTGACTTTGAAAAGAGAACTCCTTGGCACTACTTCATACATTGTCAATTTGTTGTTTATAATTCCATGTACCCATAATTGTGATGTCATAGTAGACAGGATACTTGGATAGTGTCCATTTCTTTGATCAAGCCATTGCTCTTCCTATGTATGTGCACATAAAGCACAACATAGTTTTTTTTATATATATGATATTAAAGTAAGTGTGTGAAATGGCTATCCTAGGCTCAGATTGCAAGTTATTCTGATTTCTTTATGTTTGTCATCTGTTTTAAAATAAAATTAAGGAGAATCTGGGGCAGGTTCCACATTTGGGTGTTCTTATAAAATAGTGAGGAATGGTTCCTGTTGTCCTGAATCTTTATCACACTGGTCCTCAAACAAAGGGTGCCTGTGGTGGAGAGGGTGGGTGAAGGAGGGGGCACAGAAGGTTGGCTTCACGCTGAATCCAAAGCATCTCCATTCAGAGCATCTCTAGACTCATACACTATTTGAGACTTACTAGTGTGGTGGAAAATGCAATGAGATAAATATTGGATGTTGGTAGTTTGATTGCTCTTCAGACATACAGTACATACAGTACCCCTAGGTTGTGTAGATGGGTAAAAGGTAAAGGCTCCCCCCGCACAGTTGTGCAGTCGTGTCCGACTCTAGGGGCCGGTGCTCATCTCCGTTTGTTAGCCGAAGAGCCAGCATTGTCCGAAGACGCTTCCGCGGTCATGTGGCCGGCATGATGCACACGGAATGCTGTTACCTACCCACCGAAGTGGTACCTATTCATCTACTTGCATTTGCATGCTTTTGAATTGCTAGGTAGGCAAGAGCTGGGGCTAGTGCGGGAGCTCACTCCGCACGCAGGGCTAGGGATTCGAACCTCCGAACTTGCGATCTTCCGATCGACAAGCCTGGCGTCTTACCCGCTGAGCCACCACGCCCCACAGTGTAGATGGGAGTTCTAGTCAAAAACAGATCAAGAAGACCAGGTATTGTTTTAGTACCCATTGTCTCTTAATATGTGCAGCTCTGGAAGTGAAAAATAAAACCTCTGCTGCCTCTCTGCAGCAGATGAAATAAAACTTGCTTTCTGTTTGCATTCCTTTGCTTGCATGAATGAAATGGAGAAACGTCGTCTCTTTTCATCCACAGATGACAAATCAGGATGATTTTGAACTGATGAAGCAACCCCATCTGCATGTTCTTCTCCCACACAGATGCAGCCAGCCCTAAAACTGCTTTGGGATGTGAAAAACCAGATGGAAAAAAATAAAATAAAAACTGGAAATCCCCATAATGTCTTATCTGAATTATAGTAAGTCAGTAAAATTTTCTGGAGTCCTTGCTGATTCAATATAATAAATGAGCTTGAACCTAAATCTCATCATTCCAGTTTTGAGGATTGTTCATGTCAAACTTTAAAACTTATTTTTGGCTCCTTCTGTTACAATTTTTCTTTCACCTCTCATTTTAGGCCTTTAATTAGAAGGAAACTGTGGTTTAAATAGTGGTGCTTTGGTGCCCTCTATTGGCCCAAAGTGGACATTTATCTTGGGAGAAATAGCATTTGATTGTGATCTTAAATATTTTCAGGCAGATAGATCTTGCAAGCTCAGAAAGCCATTATTACTCTACTAAAAATTATTAGTTGAGTTATTTATTTACCCATGAAAGTTGAAACTGGGTGGCAGCTTCATAATCCAGAGTGGACATTGTAGAAGGAGTGCCCAATGCCCTTGCCAGAAGTCACTAGGAATTGCAGAAGCCATCTCAGAGTGCAAAGCCTACCTTTGGTTTGCACTGGCTACGACATCAGCCAGGAGCCAGTGCAAACCAGGAGCCAGTGCAAACCAAAGGTAGACCATTAATTTGCACTATTAGCAAAGACTATTAGCCCATATGCACACCACAGTTAATGTGCGCAGGAAAATGCAAGCAATCCACCCTATATTGCTGTCTATGCGACTAGTGGCCTTTTCTGGTTTCTCCCTCCATTTCCAAACTGGCGTTTTCATTGCAGCACTTTACATTAAAATGCAGAGGGCTGACATTCTTCTTTATGGCTGCCACCTGGACAGGCTTTACAAATGGGCAAACTGTACACTTGCTTGGACTGCCAAGCAGAAGAATGTGCCAAGCAGAGCTCAGCAACAGTTTTTTATGTGTGTATACAGATTGCTATTAGCTAGGAGATGTGTGTGTGTGTCTATGTATCTCTACATCACATCTGCTATGCTTTTCCCTTGTAAGTGTTATTAGTGAGCTGATGTCTTCATTTTGTTGGCCTACAGTTCATTCTCTGTCCCTGAATTTCTGAGTTTTAGGAGACCAATAGGTAAAGTTAAAGGTTCCCCCCGCACATTTGTGCAGTTGTGTCTGACTATAGGGGCCGGTGTTTATCTCCGTTTAATAGCCGAAGAGCCAGCATTGTCCGAAGACGCTTCTGCGGTCATGTGGCCGGCATGATGCACGCGGAACGCTGTTACCATCCCACCAAAGTGGTACCTATTAATCTACTTGCATTTGCATGCTTTCGAATTGCTAGGTTGGCAAGAACTGGGGCAAGTGCGGGAGCTCACTCCATCAGTCGGGGCTAGGGATTCGAACCTCCAAACTTGTGATCTTCCAATTGACAAGCCTGGTGTCTTACCCGCTGAGCCACCACACTCCTAGGAGACCAATACTCATATGCAAGTCCATGCACTTGTTTGAATGAAACCATGAGTAATAATGGGCCTGGTGGTGTCTATGAGCTCTGTGTGAATATTTTATTTGGACTTGCTTGCAGTGGTTTGAGAAGAAGAGGAAGGAAATCACAAGTGAAGATATCCAAGCTGTTTCAGCAGCTGAAGCCTGTGCAGAGTGAAGTCCAAATTAACAACAGCAGTGTTAATAACAAGTCACAAGCAGGGCCGCAACTGGGGGGGGGCAAGCGGGGCATGTGCCCCAGGCGCTGCGCTGGGGGGTGCCAAAATGACAAAATAACCCATGGGGGTCATGGAATCCATGTTTGCCCTGGGTGACACAGACCCTAGTTCCATCCCTGATCACAAGGACGTCAAAATGATGACATGTGTGATGCAATAGTATGTATGTAATTCCGTCATGACATCTGACACCAAGATGGGAATCATGATGACATTACTTGCCTCCCCATGTCCATTCCTGCAGATGCCCAAGGTTCAGAATTGGAAGGATAAGGAGGAAATGGAAAGAGAGAAGTTCTGCAATGTTGAAATGCTGAAATCAGAATGGGAGAATAAGCTATTGGGCCACCCCCAAAGCAGGAAAACAGGAAGTTGCAATCTGGTCACATAGTTCTAATAGAAGGCTGAATCACTCTTATACTTGGAACTGGCTCCCATCAGATCAGATAGAGATCTGAAGACAAAAGTGAACTATTTTCCAATTAGGCTGCAGGCTGCCCTCTTTGTGGTATCTTTCTCTCAACGGAGCTGGACAGCATTTTTCTGGACCACCAAAGCTCCAGAATGAAAAGGAGTAAAACGTTTTTCAACAATATGGCCATGCTTGGAGCAATCTCAGGGTTGGGGAAGAATGACTTTGATTTTCAAAATGACTTCCACAAAAGCTGAATGATGATGAACAACGGCAGGCAGCTTTTCTTAAAGAGAGTTTCCATGAGGTTATCCACTCTCCACTGAATGAATGAATGAATCCATGAAGTTAGATGAAAGCTCAGCTGAAATCAGCTTTGCAATTTCTCAAAAATTTTCTTATTCTGCAAAAATAAGGGGGGGGGGAGTTGTTTTTCTATCTAATTCTTGAGTGCTTGAGATTTTCTTGGCAATGTTTTTTAGCTTACTCTATTGCTAGATGTGTGCAAGATGCTCTTTTCTTTTATGCGTCTTTCCCTTTCTCTGCCTATAATTTTGGGAAGAAATATTATAGTTAAGGATCTCAGTGTGATGTTGAATTATATTCTTAATTTGTCTAGGATATGGCAATGGGGAAACATATCCCAGGCTCAGTAGAGTCAGAGTTCTTCATGAGATGACAAATTCCATGTTTTAAGAATATAATTCAACATCACACTGAGATCCTTAACCCAAAATTATATTAACATATGTAGTGATTTGAAGCCAAAACAAAGCTATAACAGAATAGGACCAAATCACGTGAGTTAAAGGACCTTCAAATTTCTTATGTTACCAGCATAAGAAATCTACGGTCTATCCCTTTTTAAACATTCCTTGGGGGTGCAGTAAACACGAAATACTATTTTCTGATAATTAATTTCATTTTAAAATCATTGCTACTATATATGATCACGGCTGCAAGATTGTTATATGCACAACGATGGAAAGTTCCACAAATACCTACAGTTGAAGATTGGATTGTTAAATTAATGGATTTGGCTCAGATGGCTAAATTAACAGCTTTAATAAGAGAGCATTCTGTTTCTACATTTATATCAATTTAGCAACCACTTTTGGAATATTTGCTTGTAACCGAAAAAAATGATGTTTTGATTTTGGGTTTTAGAGATTGAATGATTTGTTGTAATAGAAATAATGTTATGATAGGTTAATTAATTGTAAGAGACTAGATTTGTATATTTACCTATATCTGTATCGGAAAAAGTCGGAAGTCACCTTTTGTCTTTTCTCTTTCTATTCACATCTTTATAGTTTGTTCTTTTTTCTTTAGTTCTGTCTTCTATCTATTCTATAGTTTTTTTTCTTTTTTGTATTTTAATTATATCTTGAAAATAAAAGGTAAAAAAAAATCATTTTAAAATCATAAGTGTATTTCATTTTTTTAAAAACACCTAAACCCATTGTTTCTACAAAACTCAGTATTCCAATTCTTCATTCCACAGTTCAAGTATATAACTAATACTGACTTTCATTTCACATTTTAAATACATTGTAAAACTGTTGGTTTCTGTTAAAGTACTGCATCTCTTAAAGAAGCTAAGTTTGTAGGCTACTAAAGCATCTGGGCCAGCATGCTGGCTGGGGAATTCTGGGAGTTGAAGTCCACACATCTTAAAGTTGCCAAGGTTGAGAAACACTGATCTGGGCCATGCTGTTTAAATAACACATGTTTCAGATGTACAGATAAATTCAGATACCATAAAAATTTGATAAATAAAAATAAAATAAATATATTGGCAAGCATATATTGGAGGTAAGTCCAACTCAAAACACAATCTCTCAACATCTTTAAAACAACTATTAGAAATCAATGTATTTAGAATGTTAATCCTTTTTTTGGCCCAAGCATTCCAATAGAACGTATTCCCCACAATTTTGAAATGGGGGTTATCCCACAACATTAATTTCTCCTGTGATTTGGGAATTAATTTCTGATAAATAAGTAAGGGAGGGCAGTCCCACACGTTGCCTGAGTAAGGTAATACACATTCTTTCTTTCTTTACTCTATGTTAATGTATTTTTTTGACAAAGAAGAAGGGTTGCCATCATTGTTTCCCTTTCCAAAATTTTTGTGGAATATCTAATCTCCTTTATCCTTACAGCAGGTTTTTTTTTTTCCCTTTCCTTTCGGTAACTCCTCAAAGTGTTCCATTATCTGAAATCTGAGAGTTTAATCTACGAGACTTCTCTAATGGAAGAGTAGCAAGATCTGGAGTTAGAGATCCGGGCCACTACTACACCAGATTTGGGGTTTCCTTCAAGATCCATTACTCTGTTGGAAGCTCTGAAAGGGGCCTTTTGTGGGTCATTGCTTGGCCGTTGAAAGCGTCGGTCAACCAAAATAGGCACTAGCCAGAATTAACACAGGGCAATACAAAAACAAGGGATTCTCTGAGCTGCTACATTCCCCCAGTCACCAAAGACAGTAAAGAGCAATGGTTATTTTCAGAATCAAACCAAGGAGATCCAGGTCAGCCATGCCACTTAGCCATGAAAACTCACTGGACGATCTCCCATTCTAGAACTTGTGCTGGTCACTTTTTCTCTGTCTACCCAACTTCATGGGATGTTGTGAGAATAAAATTGCTGGCTGTATGTTATCCTAAGAAAATGGATATGTAAATATAGGATTCCATTTGCCTTCTCTTTTGTTCTTTTATCTTAAAATCATGCAATTTTGTCTCTTTTTATCTCTTTTTTATTATATGGAAATGACCATTTTAGATTATTTGTTGACTTGTTATTAACTGGCATTTTAGTTTCCAGAACAGGAGAAAGAAGCATGTTAGTAGTTCAGTAACTAAACTGAGTTTATTATGAAAATATTGGGCTTAGCCCAAATCACATGTGAACTTCAGTGTGCAAATGTGACAGAAAAAATGGCTCAGCCTTCTTATTTCAGAGACTAAGGACTATTTTGCTCCTTGCCAAAATTCCCTCTGAAGTTGCTATTTGTATTTCAAGAGAGGTTTCAAGTAAACACATGCCTTGAAAAACAAATACAGCTCGGAACCCGCTTTGCTTATTTGTGTAAAAGGGGGAAAAATCAGTTTTTCACACCGACCTCACAGTCCTGAGGTTGCTCAGAGCTCTCTGCTGCTATTATTTATAACAATGTTACATATTATTAATATAAGTAACAACATATACATTAATTGCATGTACACATTTATGCAGTTAATATCTAATTTAACTGCCCCTTAGTTTTATTAGAAGCAAAAGAGTTGCTGCAGTGAGGTCTGAGTTAGGATGCTAAAGTTGGGGCCTGAATCCCTAGAAGAACTGAATATACAACCATGCAAAATGGTGTTCTATGCTTCTTGATTTCTAGTGTCTTTTAGCCATGTAGTTCTTCACGTGTTTTGTTCCTGTGGACTGAGAAGTGTGAGCTATGCCTGGCTTTGGGTATAGGCCATGGCAGGAACTCTGGCCCTGGGATCAATACACGGAACTCTGCTTATACGTTTGTTTTGTTTTTCCTTTTACAATGATGTATCTTGTATATTCATCTTTTTCATTTTCGCAATAATGTACTGTATCTGCATTATTGCCTTATGCTACCAGTAAACACTGTTAGCCCTAACAAGCTGCATTCTTGTCTGTTTATTCTCAAGCCTCGGTTTTTCCCCTTTAAGCCAGCGTATATCCCATCAGTTCAGTCATAAAGTAAAGGAAATGGCAAGGAAAGTTACCATCTTTTACCTAAAACTTCATCAGATTGTTCCTGAGAGCTACACCAGAGTCACACAGCAAAGATCCATATGAAACAATGTTATGAGATCCCTCTTAAGCTAGATTTAGCACCACAAATATTTAGAGTCAAGCCTTTGACAAAAAAAAAAACATACTTAATTTTTAAAGAATAATTGCCATAAGGAGCTGGACATTTTTTATTTGCAACCTCCTTTATTTGCTTTTTTTTTTACCTCCCCCTCCCCCCCCATTGCATTTCCTCAGCAATATTCAGAGGTGTTCTATGATGATCTCACAAGTATGTTTTGGAATGTATGTGAATATGTGCGTTAATTCTGGGTCATTTTTCTTATGGCTTTTTTTCATTCTTTCTCAGAATGTGAATAGATTCCACCCATGGTCTTTTCCATTAACTTCTTGTTCCGTATTTACTTTAGGGTACTGCTTTAAAAACAAAATGGTTTCAGGAGTTTTTGAAATGGGGTGTGAGAAGGAAGATATTCCTTTTTCCTCACCACCATGAACTACCCCATGAACTTTGTGTCACATCCCGTTTTTCTTCTGTCATTTTAGGTAAACAACGTGCACTGACGAAACATACCTTATGATTTCCATCTTGCCTCCCACAATCTTGATACCACATTTTCCTGTTGAGCTGCAAAACACTTTTTTCAGAATGACTTAAATTAGAAACATGGGCCAACTGAAAGGAAGTGAAATGAAAGACAAGAAAACGCTATTAGTTGTCACCAAGACTGATCCAGCAATTGGGGCCCACTTTGAAATCATACCACCTTGACTGAGTCAGTGAAAAGAGAGGTAAGAGATAAACAGATGTTGCCTTTGGAAAATACCATCCACAGATGTCTTTTCTAATGGTGAACATGATGCACTAAGAGATCTAGGGCAAACAGAGTGCTTCTCATTCAAAGAGTGGTTGTGTCACTGAGCTTAGCCTGTGACTCTAATTGTTATTCACATTCATCTACCATTGAGGGGGGATTCTGCATGGCAAGGAAAGCACCGCTACCATGATCCTAATTGCACAGGCCATTTATGAAAGTTCAAAACAGTTAACAGTATTTGAGCAACCAATGGAAGGTAGGCTATTACTATACTGCAGAACAGGAAGACAGAGGCAGTAAGAATTGGCCATGATGGAGATAAGAACTGAACCAAAAATGAACCATGTCATTGGTGACTTTTTTTAATAAAAGCTGCCTCATTGGTAGTTGAAATCCACGCCTGTTTACTCAGGAGTAAATCCTGCTGTATTTAGATAGAGTTACGTACCTTCCCTAATTCTATCCTTGCAGCTTTCTCTTTCAAACCAGTAAGAAAGGCATACTGTTAGATAACCTGAGAGCTCCTTCACATGGTAGTATATCATCCCTTTGAGATAGGCCCGATGAGGAAACAGATTCCACAAGAAATACTGGAGCTCTACTTTACTGAAATAGGCTTTGGGAACAGAATCTTGAAAGCCTGAAAGCATTTCCCCTCCCTTTCTCTTATACCAGAGAGTTAAGGCGGGTTTAAGTTTCTTTCTAATGTTCTTTTTTCCCCCCTGGGCTTAAATCATGTTTTACTAACTGTCACATTCCTTCTCCAAGGTCATCTCTGTGCTACACGGTATGACAACAGGACTCTAGAGCACCACTTTCATGTGATTTATAGCTTCTTATCATTCTTGCAAAATTGGTTGCCAAGTTTTTCTACTGTTTTTCTGAACAGAATATACAGGTGAATTCCATTATTTCGGGAAGTTACTATCAGATGAGGAAGAGAAAGGGTGATGCTGGACTTGAGCTTGGACTGATGAAGTGAAGTGAACTGAAGCAGCTTGAAGATTTTAAGATCAAAGCCTATGCAAGTGCAGAGACGTTGTCTTCAAAAGCCGGCACTCGCAGCTGGGGAAAGGACTAGCCAGACGGTAATGGTCTGTTCTCAGCCTAATAAAAATACAACAGAGGGTTGGGAAGGATCCCTGCACATTTCTCAGTTTTCTGGGAAACAACAGGCAGTCTGTCAGCGCAGAGAAGGGATGGTAGAAAGAAACGAAGAAGACTACCCTAATGAGCTGAAAGATAAACTGGATTCTAAATTGAAGTGATCCAGTTGTTGAAATTTCTGTACTAGTACTCCTTGCCCTGTCGATAAATCTGGTTTTAAAAAGGGCTCAGTGGAAATCTTGCTTTTGACTACCAAGAGCCTGATCCCACTCTCAACTCTTTCCTCTGTATGTGATGTGATGTGATGGCAAAAGTTGAAAAGAGCTTCCGTAGACAGAATCTCAGAACAGTTCTGTTATATTTAACATTACAACACTGATCAGAGGTGGGATGAGTTTTCAACATCCTGCATTAGGTGGAGGGTTCGATCTTTTTCCTGTCAGTTTCACCACCATGTGTATCTATTGACAAGTCCATTCCTGTGCATTTCCATACTGATTTACAACTGGGGGTGGGAGTGCGAAAACGAATGTTTAAGTGCATATTGTTTTAACACATTTTGTTTTAGAATATTCATTTCCACACATTTGTAATTCCAAAGCACTTATCTATTTGATCCTAAAACATGCATGTTTAAGTAGGTTCTGTTTGTCTGTTCAGCTAAAAACTGTGTTGCAACCTGCAGAGTACCGAAGGTGAAGGATAGCCACTGTTTTATCCTTACTGATTCAGTCCAGCAATGGCAGGTAAGGTGAGTTTATACCAGAATCAGAAGGTTGAAAATCCTCAAGTGTCTCTCTCATGCAGGCATACACGGGTGTCTGCTAGATCACACCTCTCACAACTTTATGCCCAACAGATATGTTGCTGTAGCCAAAGAGAAGTTATAGGCCAACCACGTCTAGAAGGCAGACACATGGTCAGAACACATATCTTTGTTGTCAGCAAAATGAGTCATAGGCCAAATCTCTGCACTGTATGCGTTTCATTTTTTCAGCTCTGAGGAATATAGATTTTGTTTCTGAGGTTCCAGTTCCAGGAAGCAGTCTGGTTAATCACTCATTTCAAAACTATTAATTTTATCTTGTTAATATTGAGTTTAATACTTTCAATATAGCATCAGTCTTCATGAAAATTCTAACCTGATCTAATTACATTTTTGAAGTTTAGGTTTGCTGAGGTTACAGATTTTAATTCTAAAAGCTGTCTGCCTCTCTAGAAAAAGGCCATGTGGGTAATAATATCTAATTCCTCGCCCAGACCCATCATCAGCATCCAAGCTTGTGGGACAGGTGCCAGGGCCAACTAAACTCAGAAAGACCAGAAAGACCAGATGAAACCAGTCTCCGTTTTTATAACATTCAGAACAGCTGAAAGCAAACATATGATCCAGTACTCTGAAGAGCAGATACCTTTATGCAATGGTAAAAGAAGGATCTAGAGAAGAGAAAATATTTTTTTCTGTTCTTGACCATTTTGTGTGTATTCATGCAGCCATATTTGCAGGTGGCATCTGTCATAACCAATCCTAAAAGGGCTAGGAAGCTAAGGGAATATGAAACATTGGAAGCATCATGAAACACATACAGTATCTGCCGTTCTTCTCAATTTTAGCCATGCATGCAGAGAATTATGCTAGTTTACCTGTTATGATCAAGATGGAGCAACTTGCTAAGCATATACACACATATAAACACCATCCAAGCCAAGCTTATTTTATAAGTCTTAATGTACCACCTGTCTGACCTGGACTTCAGGATTCCGGATTGAGCTGAGAAACATTAAAGTAAAGGAATGCTAATTCTGATTGATCTTGTCATCATGGAGATTGTTGGGGTCCTGCTTTGGATCTTTGAGATGGAGAGAACTATCAACCTAAATAAATAATTTTTGAACATTTGCAGATTGGTAGGGTAAGAGATTAGCAGAATATTCCAATAGGAATTTGGATGGGAGAGGGACATTTTAAGGAGATAGGAATTGAAGGCTGGTTCACAGTGGCTACTGCTTCCTTCACACCCATGGTAGCTCTGCTTCCTTCTAATGGCACATACACATGTCATTTGGTGAGAGGCAGCATTAAAATAGCCCTGAAGCTGGAAAGAGAACGAGAGGGAGGGAGGGAGGGAGGGAGGGAGGGAGGGAGGGAGGGAGGAGGGAAGTCTCCTACAGGTGAACACAACCAGAATTGTATTCTGTTGTAAGTTAATCTGTATCAGTTGAATTTCTATAGTTCATTCATTTGGAACAAAGCAGTTCAAGTTTCATTTTACCCTCAAGGAAAACTTTGTGCTGCAAGAATGGTCTTCTGTGGAGTCCTTGGTGCTCTCTGAGCTTGGTTGTTTGCTTGCAGATATTTCATTACCCATCTAGGTAACATCATCAGTGCGAGTGAGTGTAGGGTTTGTTCCTGTTTATATACAGTAGCTTGCCCTGCCAGTGTTGGTGGGGGTGTGGTTTTCTCCTTGGTAGTTCCTTGATTAGGGTATTGTTTTTTGCTTGATTGTTTGTCTGCTTGACTGTTTCCTTGGTAGTTCCAAAATTAGGGTATTGTTTTGGTCTTCATAAGTGTCATCACCATTAATTTGTGGGTTCAAGGGTTAAGAGCACTTTATATGTATTACATCAATGTAATCCTTCCAACATCCCAGAGAGTGAAGTCAAGTGGGCCTTAGGAAGCATTACTAACAACAAAGCTAGTGGAGAAGACAGTATCCCAGCTGAGCTATTTAAAATCCTAAAAGATGATGCTGTTAAAGTGCTGCACTCAATATGCCAACAAATTTGGAAAACTCAACAGTGGCCACGGGATTTGAAAAGGTCAGTTTACGTTCCAATTCCAAAGAAAGGCAATGCCAAAGAATGTTCAAACTACCGTACAATTGCGCTCATTTCACATGCTAGCAAGGTTATGCTCAAAATCCTACAAGCTAGGCTTCAGCAGTATGTGAACCGAGAACTACCAGAAGTGCAAGCTGGGTTTCGAAGAGGCAGAGGAACTAGAGATCAGATTGCCAACATTCGCTGGATCATGGAAAAAGCAAGAGAGTTCCAGAAAAACATCTACTTCTGCTTCATTGACTACGCTAAAGCCTTTGATTGTGTGGATCACAACAAACTGTGGCAAAGTCTTAAAGAGATGGGAGTACCAGACCACCTTACCTGTCTCCTGAGAAACCTGTATGCGGGTCAAGAAGCAACAGTTAGAACCGGACATGGAACAACCAACTGGTCCAAAATTGGGAAAGGAGTATGACAAGGCTGTATATTATCACCCTGCTTATTTAACTTATATGCAGAGTACATCATGAGAAATGCCGGGCTGGATGAATCACAAGCCGAAGTTAAGATTGCCGGGAGAAATATCAACAACCTCAGATATGCAGACGATACCACCCTAATGGCAGAAAGTGAAGAGGAACTAAAGAGCCTCTTGATGAGGGTGAAAGAGGAGAGTGCAAAAGCTGGCTTGAAACTCAACATTAAAAAAACCCAGATCATGGCATCTGGTCCCATCACTTCCTGGCAAATAGAAGGGGAAGAAATGGAAGCAGTGACAGATTTTATTTTCTTGGGCTCCAAGATCACCGCAGACGGTGACTGCAGCCATGAAATTAAAAGATGCTTGCTCCTTGGGAGGAAAGCTATGGCAAACCTAGACAGCATATTAAAAAGCAGAGACATCACCTTGCCGACAAAGGTCTGTATAGTTAAAGCTATGGTTTTTCCAGTAGTAATGTATGGCTGTGAGAGTTGGACCATAAGGAAGGCTGAGCGCCGAAGAATTGATGCTTTCGAACTGTGGTGCTGGAGAAGACTCTTGAGAGTCCCTTGGACTGCAAGGAGGTCAAATCAGTCAATCCTAAAGGAAATCAACCCTGACTGCTCATTGGAAGGACAGATACTGAAGCTGAAGCTCAAATACTTTGGCCACCTAATGTGAAGAGAGGACTCACTGGAAAAGACCCTGATGCTGGGAAAGACTGAAGGCAAAAGGAGAAGGGGACGGCAGAGGATGAGATGGTTAGATAGCATCACCGATGTAATGAACATGAATTTGAGTAAACTCCGAGAGACAGTGGAGGACAGGAAGGCCTGGCGTGCTATGGTCCATGAGGTCACGAAGAGTCGGACACGACTAAATGACTGAACAACAACAATCCTTCCAAAAGCCCAGTAGAACAAGTTAGTATCATCCTTCATCTGGCACAGGAGGAGACTGAGGCTGAAAGAAGGTGGTTTGGTTCTTGGCAAGGATGATCTTGAATATTCTAATTTATAATTCAGATTTATGCAATTTTCCACTTGCATGGTACGACTTCCCTTCACTTCCCTTCAATGCAGACTTTGGAGCTACTCTACAGGATTCTCCAATTACCCAGAGCAGATGTCAAATTTCATGGGCAGGGGGAAGGAGAATTTGGCTGTAATCTTTTGGTTAATCATCGCCCAATGCTATCCCAACTCTGTGAAGAAATATATTTCTAGATTTTGAGAGGGCTGCTGAAAGCTTATTCAGTTTTTCTTTGTTCCTTAATTTGCCGGACTGCTCCATCACAACCAGAACCTGTGATTTTGCAGAAACCATCTCAGCATGTGTTGAACTGAAGTATAAAAGGTAGAACGTGCTACTTATGGCAACTACATCAGAAAATACAGATGTCTGGGAAAAATACAGTGAAACTCTCAGTGAGCACCACAAGCAAAGTGACTAATGTTCATTAGTCCTGTAGGTGGTGTTAAACAACGAGCCATTGCTGGGAAATGTCACCCAGTGGTAGCATTTTTCAAAAAGAAAAACCAATGTTAAACACCCCATCCCTGATCATGTATTTCCATCAGACTGTGTCTTAAGCATTATTTGAAAAACAACTCTTCTCTCTAGCTAAATTAATGAGATCAGAGTTATGAGAAAGAGAGAGAGAGAGAGAGAGAGAGAGAGAGAGAGAGAGAGAGAGAGAGAGAGAGAGAGAGAGAGAGAGAGAGAGAACATATGTGCTATCATTCTCCATGATGAGGTGGTATCACTCAAAATTATTAGAAAAAACTATTGAAAAGTGTATATAATGTGACTGAACACCTGAAACTGAGATATACAGGTAAAGAATACCAGCAGTAAATATTAAGGGGTAAAGGGGAGAAAATGGTCTCTGCTGAATGATCATAAAGTGAAATCATGTAGATCATAGTCGAAAGAGACAGTCTGATTAAAAATCTGAGATTGAAAGTACTGCATGTTTTGCTTTAAAAAAAAGCCATCATAAAACTGAAGCTGGATTTACATAATGAACCTTTTTCAATATTTCAGGGCTGTCAGTTGTGTGTGTGTGTGTGCGTGCATGCATGCATGTGTGTGTGTTAAGAAGTGCCAGTTGGATTAATGTTTGCTGCAATTTAAAGCTTCCTTCTTGATTGTTAGAATGATTTATTTCTTATTAAATGCTGATCTCCAGCCAAATGAGAACTTACTTGCTGAAGAGCTAAATACTATGGAGATACTAATTTAGATGAAGCTTTATCACTCCCCCACACAATATCCATATCAACTCTTTAAATATAAATAAAGTGCTGACCTGTGGCATTTATTTGAAAATTGACTGATCTTTTCCTATGCCCAAAGGGATTGAATTGTAATCATAGAAGAGAAATGATTCAACCCATCAGGAAACTGAGATAGGTCTGGGCTGGAACCTAGACGGCACCAACAGAAAGTGAAGGGAATGAAAGAATTCTTTTGCTAAGATAGGTTAACATACAGACCCAAGTGCTTTGGGACCAGGTTATATAAAAACTCATCTGCACCAGTATGGACTTGATCAAGCTGAAGTCATCTTCCCTTCCCTTCCCTGCCAGTAAATCTACTAGATTGACTTCCTTTGCTACTGGCCTCATTTTTATGGACTTTCCTCTTCCAGGATATATGTGTATGTCCTTCTTTGATTTTTAGAATGTCAAGAAACATCATTCTTATTTTGACCTGCATTTTATCAATTATCTTATTGCAAAGTGTTACTGCTCATATTTGAGAAGGTATCATTTTAACTTGATGCTTGTAGATGTTTGTATCTTGTCTTGGGAGGGAAATGTGCTCTGAAAGATAATGGAGAATAACTAAAGCAATGGTCCCCTCAGGCAACCAAGAGCTGTAAGGGAACTCAGAAGTGGAAAGAAACCAAAAGCCATTGGCCATACATTTGCTCCCATTGATATTTGGGACCTTGATGCTCTACTTGGCTAACATGGACAGTAACTCTTGATGGATGATTATTTCCCATCATTTTCTTCAACCTTATAGTCACATAAGCTACCAGTCCCTGCCAATTCTAGTGACACCCTTCCTCACTAATGTGCAGCTCAGAACGTGGATATTCTTCAGATTTTGTGTGCTTCCAAGTGTTGTGATGCGGTTCTTGCATAGGAGGAAATAAATGTGGGAAAGTATCATGGTTTATGGTTTAAGGTTGCAAATTAATGTAAAAGCAGCAGAAAGGACTCCTGAATGCATCCATTTTAAAGAGACAAAAGACTAGAAAGAGTGTACTTCACCCATCTCTACTGCTTTTTCTTGTCATATCTTCTGCCTCTTAAAGGATTATAATCTGTGCTAGGAATCTCAGCTTCTTACTCAGGATGGTACGTCTCTACTTGCATACAGTAATTCTCAATAGCCTACTCCACAAGCTTCCCTTTTAAACCTGTAAAGCTTCAGTTCTTTACAACTTCATAATATGTATTTAATAAAGATACAAGGCAAATGCAAGTAGATGAATAGGTACCACTTCGGTGGGTAGGTAACAGCGTTCCATGCACATCATGCAGCCGCATGACCGTGGAAGCATCTTCAGACAATGCTGGCTCTTCGGCTAACAAATGGAGATGAGCACCGGCCCCTAGAGTCGGACACGACTGCACAAATATGCGGGGGGAACCTTTACCTTTACCTTAAAGATACAAGGTACAACATTATGTGTGCCCAGCTCTGTGTTGGGCTTATAGCTGAGCTCCTTTTAATGGGCTTGGTTGGTTACTGTAATTTCATAGCTCACTCAGATGTCATTTTAATGTTTGATAAAGTTTACCCTGTTTTATTTTGGCACTGTAACCTCTCCATCTTGATTATTATGACACTCTCCAGCATATTATTCGGGCACCGTTTTCTCTTAATATACCATTTTTCCCTGTATTTTTTCATCGTTCTTCAGCTCCTGTGTACTGCCAGGTAAAGTGTATTTCAAATTTGAGATGTGCCACATGACCGTGGAAGCGTCTTCGGACAACGCTGGCTCTTCGGCTAACAAACGGAGATGAGCACCGGCCCCTTGAGTCGGACACGACTGCACAAATGTGCGAGGGGGAACCTTTACCTTTTTTTTTTTAACTTCCTGAGAGGAGTGTTTTTCACTACTCAGAGTGAGGAGAAACAGAGTTAATGATGTTAATGAAACAGAGTTAACTGGAGATGCAGTGCCTCCTTTAAATTCCCCAGAGGATGTGTGGAAGGCAGAGAGGTAGGAATAAAGAAACAGGAGGATACAGAGTAACTGGGGCAGCCAAGGATTAATTTCTCAGTTCTCAGGAGAAAAAGGATTAGTGGGCAGGAAATTATTAGTTTTCTTCTTTCTTTTTGCTTTTTTTTATATTTAGACAAGAAAAAAAAAAGATTCAACAGTACAGAGTGTCTTTAAAAAAATTTGACTGCACATGATCACTGTCAAATATTGGGCTTAAAGAAAATTCTGAAGGAACTGCAACCGCAATGCAACTAGTTTATTTTAAAAACCCACAATCCTTTTAGTACATTTTGCTTTTCCTGCTGTTATACAACTATAGTCTCTCCACATTGAAAAAGGGCAGCAGGGTAGAATCAGCCAGGAAATGTATATACTGTATACAGTACATTACAAGCAATAAAATCTTGATCACCATTCCATTAGCCCAAGTTTTTTCACAACTGGTTGGAGATCTGCATCTCTGCTTTTTAAATATGTGATTCAATACCGTTACTTATTTACTGTATGTATGTATGTGCCTTCGAGTCAGTCTTGACTCCTGGCAACTGCCTGGACCAGTCCCTGCAGTTTTCTTGGCAAGATTTCAGAAGTGGTTTGCCCTTGCCTGCTTCCCAGGGCTGAGAGAGAGTGACTGGCCCAGTGTCACCCAGCTGGCTTTGTGCCTAAGGCAGGACTAGAACTCAGGGTCTCCCAGTTTCTAGCCTGATGCCTTAACCACTGCACCACACTGGCTCTCAATACCATTTATTATACCATACTATGGGAAATGAATTTCAAACTTTCAATACAGGTTATAACAAAGATAGTATATAATTTATAATATCAGATGAACAAAAAAATAAACGGTGAGCTGGTCTGTCACAAGCTTTAATACACGATATTGCTATGATCATTACCTACATTTTGTCTAGCAATTTTTTTTCCAAAGCAAAAGATTAGAAAGAAATTTGCCAGATTTCTACTATATGGGTTTGGATTGGACCACCACAAGATAAGAAATTTGCACAGCCTCCACTATATTAGGTGTTCCATCATCAAGTTTGGCCCCAAATACTTGTTTATTGAATAGAAGTTATCTACTACAACTAGATTACCACATTAGTTTTCATGAAGTCACATAGTGAAAGATTAGTTAATCTACTGCTGGTTAACAGGCTGAAAAGGATGCAAAGGGGAAATCATAATCATTGTTTTAATTATTTGCATTAATATACATAACAAAAGATAGCTATTGCAGCTATTCTATTAGGTCAGAGCTTTCCAAACTTCTCATGTTGGTGACACACTTTTTAGACATGCATCATTTCGTGACACACTCTTACAGCAGGGCATCATTTCGTGACACACTCTTACAGCAGGGCACAAGGCAGGCACCAGGACCTGTGTGGAATCCTGGCAGGGCTCGGAGGCAGCAGCAGCCACAACACACCCAGACGCTGCAGCCGACACACTAACGTGTCACGACACACAGTTTGGAAAGCTCTGTATTAGGTACTTCACTGAAGTAGATTGTCTTAGTTACTGGTTAAAGCAAAATCAAAAAAAGAAATCTGCCTAAAAGCTTAGTATCTCAATTTAAATGGGGTTATAACCATTTATGACTGGGAAATATCATGTTCTAGTTGTTTAACAAAAACAACAGCAATCTGATTTACTTTCTTCCTGGGCACCAGTCACTGCCCAGTGTCAGCAGAGAAATCTGAGGCCAAAACCCAATATTGAAAAAGGGTGGAAGTTTCTTACATCTTACGCTCCCTCTGACTTATCCAGGAATTCATCCAGAAAACCAAAACTCTGAATGTTACAAGATTTTTTTTAATTTAAAAAAGAGAAGGATTGTCCTGATACAATATTCCATCTTTCCATTAATCCTTGAGTCTTTGGTTCATACCAGAAATAACAGTGGGCAAGGCAGTCCTAGTTTCTAGAACTGGTATTACGGAGGGATGCAAAATTGACACGTGGAGAAGAACCTTGATGTCACGGAGGTGGTGTGCTGGGTTGCTCCTCTGCAATCATTCAGAGTAGTTTCTCGTTTTATGATCTTTTCTGATGAAGCCAAAGTTCAGAAGAAAGAGAAGGGCAAGAAGTGTAAACCAGGCCTTTGAAAGTAAACTAAGTCCAAGGTCAAGTTTGACCCCACTGCTTGATTGAGCCCACCTTACATATTATCTCTGGATGCTGCATTTTTATCTAGGTTTCACTGCTGCCATGGACATGTATTCAGTGCTGTTGTCATGAGTGCTGGCATGCTGGCAAACCTGGGAACAAAAAGGAAATGGAGTGGATTTCAGATAAACAGTTTTGATGAACGCTGTCAACTTTTGTTTTTTGAGATGACCAAAACCATGCAAAAGTGAAATAATGGCAAATTCAGGGTAAAAAAAAAAAAGGATCATCACCCCTGTTCACTTTCTGCTGGATGCTTACCAAGTGACTTCAGAGCTCGGCTGGGCCCAACATTATTTGTTAATCCTTCTACAGCCAGCAATCGGAGGAATTGCTTTCTCAGATATTTTTGCTGATGTTCACAGCATTCTCTCTCCCTTCCCCCTAGTTCTAAAGCTTCAGACCACTAAATCAATAAACAACTCCATCTTATACAAATTAAAAGTAAACTGCTGCCACTTGTGACTGAATTCCAATAGTAAATAAATGGCTTAGATTTATTCTTCAAAGTGGTTTCCATTCCACATGCTGGCATAGTATGTCTCTGAATCTCACAAGATGAAAGCTGTGCTACTATATCTTTGGCAGAAACCGGACTTGAAGAAGGCTGTGGAAATCACTTACCGCACTTCTGAAACAACCGCTTGCTGAAGAAAAGATGCAGGCAACAAAGAAAAAAACGGTGAGACCAATAAGGATCCATGATGTAAGTTCCGATAACCAGCAAGACTCTTCTGAATCTGGGACAGAATCAAATCAGTACTTATAATTAAGACTTGAGACTAACAACCACCACTGTGAATTGTGTAATATGGCCCAAAGATTTGGCCAATTTTCTTTTTGAACTGACTGATGATCAGCTACATCCATAAGTACCTCTTGACGTAAGATTATAGACACAGGTAGAGGGAAGGGCGTGGTGGCTCAGCGGGTAAGACGCCAGGCTTGTCGATTGGAAGATCGCAAGTTCGGAGGTTCGAATCCCTGGCCCTGCGTGCGGAGTGAGCTCCCGCACTAGCTCCAGCTCTTGCCAACCTAGCAATTCGAAAGCATGCAAATGCAAGTAGATTAATAGGTACCACTTCGGTGGGAAGGTAACAGCGTTCCGCAGCGTCATGCGGCCACATGACCGTGGAAGTGTCTTCGGACAACGCTGGCTCTTCGGCTAACAAACGGAGATGAGCACCGGCCCCTAGAGTCGGACACGACTGCACAAATGTGCGGGGGGTACCTTTACCTTTACTTAGAGGGAAGGGATGAAGCCAAGAGAAATTAGCAAAGCTGCCAACCATCCAGTCTTTCTGACTCAGAAATGAAGTTTGACGAGAAGAACCCCTGGACTGCTATTTTTCCATCTTCAACAGTTGAATTTTAATGATGAGAAAAGATGCAACTGATGGAATTTCCCCCTCTATGCACATCTTATAGATATGCGAATCTTTTCAGGCTTGGGCCTGATAACTGAATGCATGAAATGCCTCTTCTACCCTTTTCTATATCACTTAATGTATAGATACATTCTGTTCAGAGATACATACTCTGGAACTTAAACTTAACCTTAAGAATAGCAAGCCCAAAAAGTTAACAAAATAAAACTTTCCTCGCTTACTTTATGTACCCAGCAGGAAAATGCTAATAAGTAGATGTTGCCAGAATGAAGATCTCCATAATTATGTATCTGTATAGTTAAGAAACAAGCTTTTTCATTTTTTATGGGAAAAATGCATTTAAAAATTAGGTTTTTTTACGATAAGGAGTATGATCTATAAATAATCTGTGGCATCTGGCACTCCTCAAAGAATGCATTCCATACCTTCCATTTATATTCTGCTTTTCAGCCATCTGGTTGCTGTAATCTTATAATAATAAAGTAGTTTGATTAAAATGCAATAAAACTGCAATTAAAATTACATTTAAAATCTATCAGTTAAAAAAAAATCTATAAAATGTCAAATATGGCCATCAGGAATAACTAGAATACAAGCATAATCCATCAACCACAAGGAAAATCTGGCCAGCCATTCTGTTAATCCAGGTGTAGAACGTGGCCTGCAAGGACCATATACTTGATTGCCTTCCCGTGGTGACTACCGATGAGCATGGGAATTGACTTCACTGTCAAAGCATTGCATGTGAGGGGATAAAATATTGGTGGGTGGGAGAATCTATGGGGCTATAATTGTGGGGATATATTTAAATATGCAGGTCATCAAGGGATGTATGTTTATTTGTGAAGACCTTAGAAAGAAAAAAAGAACTCTGCTCTTTCATCATTTTGCCCCAACTGCATCTTCCATCTTACTGCTGTTTGATCTCCAGTAGTTCTGGAACACTAAAAACTGCTTGCAATTTTATTAGGGTGGAAGTGAAGGCATGTGTGGAATAATGATGAAGCAATGTTTCTCAATAGATCCCACATGGACCTGGTGGGATTTGTGGAAATTGGGCTTCTCCTAAAAGGTGTCATGTTCCATTACACATTTATATTACATGCCTCTTTTCAGGAAGGCTATTTATGCTAGTTGAGAAGAAGACCACATTTTCCCAACAAGCTGATGGCATTTTCCCAGAATTCAATGTCCTTACAATGGACATCAAAGAAGAAAAATGTGTTCTCTGAAATAAGAGGAACAGTATGACAAGTAGGAATGATTTGACAAAAGGAATTGGTCCTTTAAATCATACTTTGCTAGATTTATTTAATTATGTTCTCAAAAAAATGACAATTTACCTTGAATATAGAGATGCTTTTCATTCACTTTGCAACAACGATAGGTTGGAGTAAGACCTTGTAGGCAGCAGACATAAGTATCACTATCCTTGCTTTTTAAATTTCTGAGAGTGAATGATACTGTTTCGTCTGAATGGATTGGTTCACAGAATTCATTTGTTCTTTTAGAATTGTTTTTTCCATTGTCTATATAAAGAGAACAGACTTCTTGATTGCTCTGCCCCTTAAACAGTTTCATATGGAAACCTTTCACATTGCTGGGCAAAGGACAATTCAAAGTAAAGTTTTCTCTTGGAAATTCATCTGCGAGCTGAGGATGGTTGATGATATCATTCTCTGTAGAAAGAAGGAAACAGTTAACAAACAACAAACAACAAGAAAACATTGCCATGGGAAGTAAGCAGTTGTCTGTTTCTTTAACAAAGAAATATGTAGAGGAAAAATAAAGATAAAAGAAGGAAATGGACTAAGGCTTTTTCTAGATATCCTGCCTCATATATTATTTAATCCCACAATTATCTATATAATGATCAAGGTATCTCCCCTGCCAGGTAAGTAACCCTAATGATATAGTATAAACAGCTTATAATTTACGGTCCATGCAATCATACTCATTCCAATACAGGATACTTGTTTGGCAAACGTTTTTCTATGCGTCCAAAATGGCTGAACTGATTGTCAGATGATTATCCTAGCTTGCTGATAGTTCTTGTGCTTTTGATCTTCTTCAAAAACAAGTTGATAATTTTTCTTTAGAATTTCAGCATTTGCAATTAGTCCTCACAAGCCCGCAGCTGACTTGTCCAAGGTAGCCTTTCCTCTCTGTGACATCACAGCATTTAAGCAAATACTGTAACAGCCAGATAAGGCATAACAGGGACAGGGCCCATTACAATACCAATGCAGATCAACAATTTGTTACTGGATGATGCAGTCTCAAGTCTGTGTCACTAATAATTTAAGTTTTCATTATATTTCTTTTAAAAATATTGAATAGGCTGCCTCAATTACCACAACAACTTTAGGTGGCATAGAACAACATAGTAAGTTCAAAATTAAATAGCAGCAAAATAATAATTTTACAAAAACTAAAAAAAAATAACCACCCATACCAGGGAGACAGCACAGATGTTACACAACTCTCAAAACATAGATCAGTCAAAATCAGTATCAATATCAACAGCAGATCACAAATCAACTTCCCCCAGGGCCTGGTGAAAAAGAAATTATATATACCTCAAGATACCAGGAGAAATATTTTTTATGATATTCACAGTACAGACCTGAAACATTAATCACAACCCAGTAGGAGTTAACCATATAATGGATCAAAGTTTGTTGCTGCAATCTCTGTAACATATAGTTTAAATCCCACTGACTCACACGGCATTTATGCAACCAAATGTTGTGCAGAATTGCAGATCTCATTTGTTAATTCTTTCTTGTCACACTTATTTGGATATGATGTCTTAATTAATGTCATTAAAATATAACAAGTCATACCTGTGCAGGAAGTGGTACAGGATGAAATGGATGAACACTGTTCAACACCTAAAAATAGTAAATCAATGGCACTTGATCATTTTTTAAGAAAAAAGAACAATCTACATAAACATTTGAATTGCATAGTAGAAAGTAGGAACTCAATAGCTTAAATAAATTAGCAGCAGTCACTGTAAAGTACCCCTGTGACTTTGGATATCATGAATTCTTTGAACAAGGTTTATATTATAAATTCTGTTAATTTTATGACTGCAAATAGCTCACTTAATTTTCTAAGTTTTGACTGCAGCCAAGGATGTGCATGTTATGATAATAATTAGAATCAAAACACACTGTGCAGGGGGGGGCAAGAAAGGGCATGTAACATTGTGAGATGTGCAATGCAAGTACAAAAGGATGGATTGTGTGTCATGATATTATCATTTTGGCATTGTTGTGGTTAGGAATGGTGCCCTAAGAGCACACAAACAGGGAAGGCATGTTGCCAGTGAGTGGGGCTGCAATAGGAGGATTGAAAACGTATCTCCCTGTTTGCCTCCAGTATATTCTGCTTGTGTAATTCCAATCCTACAACTTCCTAGCTCCTTTCTCAAATTGCTTTATGGGCAACTGAGAGTCCTATGTACCTGGAGTTGTACCCAGCATGTACTGTAGGCTTCTGCTATGGAGAAAAATCTTGGTGAAAGTAGAAGGGCCAGATGAAAGAGGCATGGAAGCAAGTGTAGTTATCCCATTTTCCCTCTCAAACTTTGGGAATCCAAGGACGTTAGAGAGTAACATGGAGAAAGCACCAGGCTACAACTCAAGAGCAAAGGGGATGCCGTTCTGGAATAGTTCGACTACAGCAAGACTAGAAAACAATAATTGTTGAAACTGGATACTCTAGCTCTTGGCTCAGCTGGTACACAAGTCTTAATTCTTTTCTACTACTTCTTTCTTTTATCCACCTCAGCTTTATTACCTTATCTTTCAAAAGATTTGAATAAAAGCAGAATATTGGATCTGCAACCAGAAATTCAAAACTATAACACTGAAGCATAAATGAATGATCGGAGGCCTCTTTTTTACTTTGTATTTCCCAAAGAAACCATATATAGGTCTTGCAAAACCTTAAGCATTTGTTCCAATTCATTGTTTATTTTTATAATTATTGCCATTGTTATAGATACGAATTAATGACCGAAAAATGGGGGAAGATGAATTAGATGGTCAAGGAATTTGTAAACTTCTCCCCCATCCTTTAAATCAAACTTATCTTGGGCACTTTTCTCCAAAACGGGTTTCTTTCCAGTCTCAGGGGAGAAAAAAAGCAACTACAGGGACAGCCAAAAAAAAAACAAGAGGGGGAAGTTTTTAACACCCAACAACTACAAAGTTAAAACTTTAAGCTTGCATCTTACCAAAACAAGTTTAAAAAGACGAACTGTGCTCATACGCTTTCCCCAATGATGTATTTTCACCAACCTGACATCTTTCAGCTGAACCCCATGCTCTAAAACTCATGGCTCTGGCAAGCATGTCTAAAGTAGACCCTTGGTCTTTGAACTCAGGGCTGTCCCAAAGCAGCAGAGGGGAAAGAACATTGTATAGGTGTGTGCATGTGTGTGATCTGGGGAAATGGGTGTGACCATGACAAAGCATGAAACATATTTAAATTACATTGATTTGAAACCCATATTGCTAACAATTTTGTGGATTGCAACCACAAAACCATTGGTAGAAGTCTGCATAATTTAAATATGGAAGGGAGATCAATTATTTTCACTATATGTGAAAAAGTGAGCATTCCTGCCACTGTGAAATGATGCTTGACTCTTCTTAGGGGTTTTGACATAGTAATACTATATAAATGGAATGACTCACTGTATTCAGCAGGACTTGTTCCCAAGACTGAATAGCTTAAAACATAACAACAACAACAATCTAAAATGTTAACAGTAGTTTAGAAATAATATAATACCTAAAGATTTGGTTTCTTGTTAATTCCTGAGGTTTGATGGAAATGAACCTAAATTAAGTAGCAGAACTACCGCAATCTTAAGGCCACTTCTTTAGCCTGCCCGCAGCTGTCACTCTCCCACTGTATGGGGACACTTCCTAGCATTTCAAGTCAGCATAAGGCTATGCAGATTGGGAATTCTGGGAAGTGCAATGTAAAGTTATCTGAAAAGCATGACATACTTTTGCATGACTTCCTCTGGAAGATCAGCAGGTTGCCACAAATAAGCAGTAGGAATGGATTAATGGAGTACTTTCTTTCATATGCAGGGTTTAGAGATGAGCAAAGAGGTGCTGAATGTTTTCTTGGTAGCTAGGTGACAAGGTATCTCCATCTCCTTTCTTTGCTTGGCTCTAATTTTTGTACAATGATTGGTCTGCTTGTTCTCTTAATCTCACCTGTTCCTATGTTATTTAATCATATGAAGTAAATCTTACCAATAAGTTGCCACAGTTACATATTTGGCCAACCTTCAATGTTCCCTCAGCACTCTGCTTTTGGGGGAACTGGATAAACTGTAGTATTCCATGGAGCAAAATTAGAGTCCACCATGTAGAGCAGAAGACAACACCCATACGTCTTCTATTCACATGGCAGCACATCATACTCTGCCCTCTCCTGACTTTCACACTGATTGTTCTGAAGCACCATGAGATAATACAAAGGCTGTATTTCTTGGACAACCATAATCATTCAAATATAATCTAAGTATACTAAAGCTGTACTCCTAAATATACTCACCTGGGGGCAAATCTCACTGAATTCAATAGGATTTTTAATTAGACATGCATAGGATTCATTCTCTGTAAAATGGTCTGAGGAGGGTCCTCCACACTTGTAACTAGAATACTTCAGAATGATCAGTGGATCATAAATGGATATAAAGTAACATAAGCCAACATTATACGATATAAGCACAGACATGGAAACAGAAAACAGTAAACAGTTTGAAAACCAACCAACAATATGCTGGAAATCTTGCCCCTTTCCAGAAAGATAGGCCTTTCATAGACAAGGAATTCTAACTGAGAAGCATTTGCCTCTTGCTAAAACACACTTCACAAAGTTGGCAGGCATTTTCCGGAGTTGTTTATAATGTAATGTTTCTAATAATGCTAAAAAATGTTTTTATAGCTCTCTTCAAACACATTACTATACTATACACTGGTGGATACAGTTTTGGTAAGCTAAATAATGGAACATAAGAAATATCAACAGATACTTGGAAAATTTTAAGTTTGGTTCTATAGCTAGAGAGTGGTTCGATGGTTCACAGTACAAATGTCTGTTCTTCATCATACCTTCAGGATCACTGCTTCTAAATATTTCTTATACAGTCTTTAAACTTGGTAAAATCATAACCAAAGGAAATTGCTGTCAACAGAATCTGCAGTATCACTTACCATGCAAGGCTTCAAAGCAGCAACACAAAAGGCAGAAAGCCGCAGTGCCTATTTTCATATTCATGAACCTAGGTGCTGAAACTGTTTTGTATTGTCAAGGAACAAAGTTTTATTCCGAAGAAAAGACAGTACTTCTCTTTTTATATATATTCTCAGTAGTAAAGAGAAGATCACTGTTTTTGTTAAAATTACTCTGTTCTTTGTTCAAATCCCACATGTAGAAATACCGATACGTCAGCATGAAAGGTGTAATCTGTCTGAAGGGTATGGTTTTCCCCAGTTCATTTCTTGCTTATTTCACTCAGATGATAGCCCTTTTCCTGTGTCAGTTTATTTCAGTGAATCAGAATTTGAAACTAGTTCCAGCCCAGTCTAAGCCAACAGAAATCAAGCTGATGACAGCATTTGTTATGCAGATCTTTTGCTTCACAATGACCCTGTAGTTAGAAAATAGAGGCTGGGCTGAGAGAGGGAAGCATAGACACAGCCCTAATAAGTAGAGGTTGGTGGTCTGCAAATTATTGGGACTTCACTCATTCATTTCAACATTCAGTGCTTCTTTTTCTATATTTGTTTTGAAATCCCATAGAGGGTTTTTTTTTAATGTTATACAACATTTAAGACTTGAATTAGAAAGAGCAGAAATCTTTTTCTGGCTCTTTTTTGATATACCTCACAGTATTTTGGATATTTCCATGGATTTCTAAGGCAGCTCTTGCATCTATTCTGGAGAACATTTTAAAATTTGCTTTCCTTAGTGTAAATCAGGAAATTACCTATCACGATAGCGACATTGACCTTTTCCCCTGAGGAGTTGCCAAGTTCCTCATCAGAACACACAAAGTCAAGACAGTTTTTTCAGTACTGGGTCATCTCCAACAAACCAGTTTAATATCATAGGCTTCAAGCCTACACCCTAAACCAGATGAATTGCATTGACTCAATTGAGACTGCTGGTCTACTTAGGAGCCATAGCAATTTGTGAATCAACCACTTTCCCTCAGTCTTCTACATTTGTATCTTTCAGCCCTCTTTGGATTTCGACCCATGGTTGCTGTGGGCTTAGGATTTAGGACTGCAGGCACTCAGGTAGCAGGAGTCACTTATATGCTTGCCATATAGGCTCTAGCTCCTCTTCCCAATCTGTCTCCAAGGGCTCTGAGGATAAGTCTTCAGTGGGAGACATGACATGACAGAGATGGTTCTCTTTGACTCTTTTTAAAAAATCCCTTATCCCTTTCTGCAATAGCAAAGGACAACTGAAAAGAGGTCAGAAAGGTATAGTTCACAGCTTTCCAAATTGTGTGTCGCGACACAAAAGTGTGTTGCCTGAGGGGCCCAGGTGTGTCGCGTCAAAACCCGGAAGTGCTGATGGCGCGCTGCTGCCGCGCGCACAGCAGCAGCAGGCCATCAGCGCTTCCGGGTTTTCCCGCGGTGACACACCAACGGTGGCGTGCGAAAATCCGAAAGCACCGCAGTCACGGCAGCACACAAAAACCGAAAGCGGTGGCGCTTCCAGGTTTCTGCCCACCGCCGCAGTAGCAGCACTTCCGGGTTTTCTTGCACGCCGCCATTGGTGTGTCGCTGCGGGAAAACTTTGGAAAGCTCTGGTATAGTTGCTTATCTTCTAAATTTCTCATTGTCAATTCTGCATAAGTTCTTTAGTGAGCCTCTCCTTTGGATGTAATTTGTAGCCTCCTTGTGAATTAACCCAGTTACCACTACTTTCTTCAAATTTACTTGATATATGTAAGGCACATAGAAGTAAAGAGGTCAATAGGGAAGAACAGAAATACAAGAAATTCTAATGAATTTAGTTTGGGGAATTAACAATTCAACATATAGTTTAAGCTATTACCTTTTGGCATAAGTTAACATTATGCAAAGTGAGGAAAAGGAATGAGCCAAAGAAATAAAGGCATGAAATAAGAAAAAGGAAAACAAATATAACAAAATCTAGCTAACATCAACAATATTCAATATATTTCTCCATACCTTTCTGCCTTAATAAACTATCTTTGCATCCAACATATCCATACTTGGTGTCATACATTGCCTTTTATTATTTAAAATTCTCATCTATCTCTTACTGAGGATTACATCAAATCTATCCAACCACAACTTCCTCAGTCTTCCCCTTTCTCTCAACCCATTCACTCTGCCTTCCTATATTTATTTTACAGTTCGAACCTCATTCATTCTTTCTCAATGTCCAAATCACCTAAATGTATTTCTTTTCTACTGGTCTTTCACTTTTTTATTCAATCCTCATTCATTCAGCACCCATTCATTCTTGAACAATCTCTTCTTGTTTTACCAAAAAGTGACCATTCCCATTGCATTCAAATTACTAGATGACACATTTCATTTCATTTCATTTCATTTCATTTCATTTCATTTCATTTCATTTATTGTTTTATATCCCACTGTTGTCAAAAACTACTCTTAGTAGTTTGCAAGATATATAGAAAGAGACTAAAACATCTATGGTACATCTAATTAAAGCCAACTAAAATCAAAACATTGTAAAACAAACACATCAAATCAATATACATCAATGGCTATTTCTAAATTACAAATTCTCTACAAAAGAGATTGCAATTTCTTGAACATGATCAGAGAGGGGGTAAGTGTGGAAGGCCATTCCAAGGAGCCAGTGCTGCTACTGAGAAGCAGTGCCTTCTGGCTTTAGTCCCCTTCGCTTCCCAGAAGTAGGGGACTATCAACTGTAACTCCTAGATTACCGTATTGGTCAGGCCAATTCCAGTTGGAGTAAGCAGTCCTGGAGATAACTAGGTGCCAAGCCATAAAGTAAAAAGCAGCCCTTCAAATTGTACCCCGAAGTCTATCGGAAGCCAATTCAAGTCCTCAGGCACAAGTGTGATATGCTCCCAATGATGGGTTAACATATGGACTACAGCATTCTGGGCCAACAGTAGCTGCCAAGGAATTTTTAAAGGCAGCCCCAGGTAGTGCACATTGATGTAGTCTAATCAGGCAATAATGAGAATATGAGTTACTATTACTAGGTCCTCTTGCATCAGATAAAGCCACAACTGGCACACCAGACAGAATTGGGCAAAGGCCACTCTAACCATGGCCTCCAACCTGCTGATCTAGCAAATGCTGTGGAATCCAGAAGAGTCATGGATCTGCTTCTTCATGGGCAGTGCCTCCCCATCAAGAGACACTAGTAGCATCAGCAGAGAGTCTCAATGGATAAACAGCACCTCTTGCTTTGATTCAGATTCAGCTTTGTGTGTCCCAGCCAGATGCTGATAGCCTTCAGGTACCACATGTAAGCCCCACTAGGTGGACCATATCAGGAAATCAACTCCACAGTAAGGCTAAAACTACTTTTATTGAGATTGGCTATAATAACAGAACCTTGCAAGTCTGATTATGCTGTACCTCCTCCTTCTCATACTTCAGTGAATTAGAGAGGCATCTGCCTTAGCTGCTTCCAAATGTTATCTCGTTGTTCTGAACATAAAAAGTGTCTCGGTCTTTTGCCCAGGTAATGTTTCCTGCATATTTCTGTCAAGGTCATCTTCCTTACTCTCTACCCCTGGATGAGATACCAACAGCATCTCCAGTATGCCCTGGGACAGCAAAGTAAAGCTGGGTATTATCAGCATATTGATGATACTATACTCCAAAGTATCACAAAGTACCCCAAAAATGATCTCTCCCATTGACTTCATGTAGATATTAAAAAGCAGGGGACACAAGACCAACCCTTGCAGCATCTCACAAGAGAGAGACCACTGAGCCAATCTCTCTTCTCCTTCCACTGTTGAAACCACCCACTGGGGAAGAAATAGAACCACAGTACAATATTAGTGGTCCAGAAGGATACCATGTCAATTATATCAGAGTTCTAAGAGGACTAGGAGGGTGGACTACTGTGACGCCCTTGATCCGTTGACTATTAAATCAGAGTTCCTGACACAAGCCACTCAGGGATATGAAGGAATCTTTATTAAAGCCAGTGATCCATTGCACATTATTCATTCATTGGCGATCACTCGTAGCCGAGTAAGATTGTCTTCCAAAGGTAAAATTTTAACAGTGGATCCATAAGTGGCTATAAAAGCCAATTCTGGATCCGCACAACCTCCCACAATGAGGGCATAGGTTTCCGGGTGGGAGACGGTCATGATGAGGGTTTGCCTGACGTGCCTTCCTTTTAGCTTTTTTCTCCCTTTTGCCCTGTACTAGTGCTTCTTCAAAGTCCATAGCGCCATTAATACAGGCTGACCTCCAATTGAAACGCTCATGAGTTAGGGCTTCCCAGTTCTCAATGCTGATATTACATTTTTTTAAATTAGCTTTGAGAGTATCTTTGAATCTCTTTTGCTGTCCACCAATATTCCGTTTTCCATTCTTAAATTGGGAGTAAAGTAGCTGCTTTGGAAGACGATGGTCAGGCATTCGAACAACATGGCCGGTCCAGCGAAGTTGATGTTGGATGATAATTGTTTCAATGCTGGTGGTTTTCGCTTCTTCTAATACGCTAACATTAGTCCGCCTATCTTCCCAAGTAATTTGCAGAATTTTTCGGAGGCAGCGTTGATGGAATCTTTCAAGACGTTGGAGGTGGCGTTTGTAGAGGGTCCATGTTTCACAGGCGTACAGAAGGGTTGGTAGTACAATGGCTTTGTAAACAAGCATTTTGGTCTCCCTGCGAATGTCCTGATCCTCAAACACTCTACGCTTCATTCGGGAGAAAGCTACACTCGCAGAGCTCAGGCGATGCTGAATTTCAGCGTCGATGTCAGCTTTTGTAGATAGATGGCTGCCGAGATAAGAAAAGTGGTCGACGTTTTCTAGTGACACACCTTTAAGTTGAATTGATGGCGCTGCGGAGGGATTGGTTCGAACTTGCTGGTAAAGCACTTTGGTTTTTTTAATGTTAATCGAGAGGCCGAGCTTTTCATATGCTTCTGCAAAGATGTTTAGGATAGTTTTAAGATCTTCCTCGGAGTGTGCACAGACTACGTTATCATCAGCATATTGAAGTTCTATAACAGAAGTTGTAATTACCTTATTTTTTGCTTTCAGCCTACTAAGATTAAAAAGCTTTCCATCTGTTCGATATATAATTTCTACACCAGTAGGAAGTTTCTCTTCAACAAGGTGTATAATCATAGCGATGAAGATAGCGAATAAGGTTGGAGCAATAACACATCCCTGTTTAACGCCGGATTCCACTTTAAATGGATCACTTTGAGAGCCGTTGTCATTCAGGATTGTTGCCATCATGTCGTCATGGAGTAGCTGCAAGATGTTCACAAATTTATCAGGGCATCCGATTTTCAGAAGGATGGTCCAGAGAGCAGTACGATTTACAGTATCAAAAGCTTTAGTCAGATCAATAAACGCCATGTACAGAGGGCGCTTTTGCTCCTTGCATTTTTCTTGAAGCTGTCGTGCAGTGAAGATCATATCCACTGTTCCCCTGGAAGGGCGGAAGCCATTTTGCGTTTCAGGGAGGATGTCTTCTGATACAGATAGGAGACGGTTTGCGATGATCTTTGCCAGGATTTTGCCTGCTATGGCTAGAAGGGAGATGCCTCGATAGTTTCCACAGTCTGTTCTATCACCCTTTTTAAAGAGAGTGATAATTACGGAATCCCTAAAGTCTGCTGGAATCTCCTCCCTCATCCAGATTTTTTCGATGAGCTTATGAAGTTGTTGTGTAAGTTCAGGCCAGCCTTCTTTAAAGACTTCAGCAGGAATCCCATCAGGCCCACTAGCTTTGTTATTTTTCATTTGTTTAGTGGCTTTACTGACTTCCTCCAAACTAGGGGGTACTGCAAGCTCATCTCTTATTTGTTTTTGCGGGATTTGCAGGAAGACTTCATCACCCACAGTAGAGTGATGATTAAGGAGATTGTAGTAATGCTCTTTCCAGCGCAGTGCAATAGACTCTTTGTCCTTTAGAAGTTTAGCACCATCTACTGAGCGTGAGGGATTTGTACCATGGTTTGTTGGTCCATAGATGGCCTTTATGGCATTAAAAAAGCCCCGTGCATCATAAGCATCTGCAAAATGTTGGGTTTCTTGGGCTTTTTTTATCCACCATATGTTCTTAAGTTCTCTAGTTCTTCTTTGGACTTCTGCCTTTGCAGTGGCGTAGATTTTTTTCTTAACGGCACAGTTAATATCTTTTTGCCATATCCGGAAGGCTTTCCTTTTCTTGTCAATAATATGTTCAATCTCACTATAGTTCTCATCAAACCAGTCCTGATGTCTCTTAGTTTGGTATCCAATAGTTTGTTCACAGGCTGAAATAATAGAAGTCTTCAATTTAATCCAGTGTTCCTCAACATTTTCAGGAAGTTCCATAGGCAGATGTTCCTTGAGAGTTGATTGAAAGCAAGCTTGTTTAATAGAATCTTGAAGGGCCAGTGTATTCATTTTACGCCTTGGTTTTCTTCCTTGGAGCCTACGATGAGGGACAATCTTTATGGCCATTGTGGATCAAATTAATTGATGGTCTGTCCAGCAGTCATTGGCGCTCGTCATGGCTCTGGTGAGAAGTACATCACGGCGATCTCTAGCACGGACAATTACATAATCTAAAAGATGCCAGTGCTTCGACCATGGGTGCTTCCATGATGTTTTAAATTTATTTTTCTGGCGAAAGAGTGTGTTAGTAATGACAAGGTTATGCTCTGCACATTTAGTCAGAAGTAAGATTCCATTCGTGTTGCTGTTGTCAACTCCTTCTTTCCCAATGATCCCTGGCCACAAATCAAAGTCACGCCCAACTCTTGCATTGAAATCGCCCAGGAGGATAATTTTATCCTCCTTTGGTATCTCTGATAAGATGGTGTCCAGCTGGGTATAAAAATTTTCCTTGATATCCTCATCTGTATCTAGTGTTGGTGCGTAAGCACTTAGGATAGTTGCCTGTTGGTTTTTGGCGAGTTTTATTCGGAGAGTTGAGAGTCGTTCGTTAATCCCAGTGGGAACTTCTGACAAGAGCTTCACAAGGTCGTTTTTGATAGCAAAGCCTACCCCATGTATTCGTCGTTCTTGTTCAGGCAGTCCTTTCCAAAAGAAGGTATAACCTCCTTTTTCTTCCTTCAACTGTCCTTCTCCTGCTCTTCGAGTTTCTTGGAGTGCTGCTATATCAATATTAAAACGTCTCAGCTCCCTTGCAATAATGGCAGTCCTACGTTCAGGTCCTTCACTATCCATATTGTCTTGCAGTGTCCGTATATTCCATGTTCCAAAATTCATGTGTTTTTTACAACCACTAGATGGTGACCCCACTGGTCGCGGTAATCCAGTCAGGGAGAAAATGAGGCAGACTATGTTTAGGGCACCTTTTCTAGCCCCCTCCCCATATGGGGTGAGCAGAGTGGATCCTAAATAGGGCTGCTCAGTCGTGGATACAGCTGCCGAACTACTCAACTGCCTCGATCCTTGAGTCAGGGCGACTGACTCCGTATCCACCGCCCATGTGCTGGTCCATGACTAGGAGCTTCCGGATTTCACAGTCCTGCCCCCGTTGCCATTCGTCAATCGCCATGGGACTTTTGGTTGTTTTGGGTTTGGTGTGGTTGGAAGACCCCTGTGCGTGAATTTGTTTTATTTGTGGAGATCGGTGCACAACGATCAGCACACAACCTTCACAGAAAAAGGCTCTAATCCAATGGCATGGATACCATGACAATTGTTGACCTTTTGTCTGCTGCAGCCTTCATCCGCCTTCGCAGCCGTTGTAACAATACACCTTGTTATCTTCCGCCTGTTCTGCCGTTGAGGACTTTCTTGGATCGTTTTTTGTCTGGTTCCTCCCCCTGGACCTTACCACCATGGGTGACCCTACCAGGAGTACATGACTCCCGATGGCTTCACTCACAGGGTTCATTGGGAACACACAAGCCCACTCACCACAACAAGGTGACGATCCAGCGAGTGAGATTGCACATTAAAGACTTGAGTGAATCAAGCTCCCACAACCAACATTTTAAAAATCTCCAAGGTTTCCCCCACCCCATCGGGATTCACGGCTCGATCGCCCTTCCCTTCGTCTCTCAGTTTTCAGGTCTTTCTGTGTCTGAATCAACTAATGCGGTGATATTGCCCTTTGATCTATCCTGGGTGCTGAATTGCTCAGCACGATACTTTGATTAACATAGTTTGCTGTTCTGTGAATACACCAAAACCCCATCGCCAGCATTCTCCCCTACTTTACACGTCTGGTAGTTTTACTGTAAAGCACCCCCAAACGACCCTGTGATTTTAACAGACTGATGGGATGTTCCTTCCTGGTGCCATGGCAAGATGGCATGGGTGACATCCTGACAACTACCTCCATCCAGGTCCCAAAAAAATAGTCAGTAAGAACAACCATACTAGTCCGATACTTAGACCTGAATCCTGAATGAAAAAGTCCAGATAATCCTCTTCTTTTAGGATGCTCTGTCACTGGTCTGGGAGACTGTCAACACCACATTATGGGAGGAGTCATTGCCTGAAACCTTGAAAGAGGATGGGGGCATAGGCAGTCTCCCAGATCCAGGTGGCTACACACCCTGAAAGAGCCAGGAAGGGCATGGATCAAGTCACCAGTGGCAAAAGACAACTATGGAGCACCTATCTAATTCATCAGAGTTTACAGGTAAATAGAAATCCCAGATAATATGGCAAGATGTTGCCCCAGTCACTTCCATAGACTCTGCCTAGGAAGAGTCAAAACTGGAGCAATATTAGCTCTTACACTCATATTTAAATCTTCACTTTCACCACCTTCATTGAAATCTACTGCATACTTCCCCTTTCCCTTAGTTTCATCAGAACACAAGCTATCTATTCATCTTTCTTCTATTTGTTAAATCATGTTTATATTATTTAATCCTCTTACAATCCAAGTATCAATCTTCCATTTGCATAGTCATCACCAGATAGGCCCCTAAATATTGACATCATGGCTTTGGTCAATCAAGACTGTCACATAATGCTTTTTACTAATATAAAAAAAGTATAACTTAGGTTCCCATCCTTGGTTGTGTTCATGCCACATGCAACATTCCCTCCAATGGAATGAACAATTCCAGTCACATTGGACACATTTTGGCCAGTATGTCACAAGTCCAACCAAAGCCCAGTTTTACTCTAAGCATGCTGATGCTAATCTCTCAACCTAGAAGGTGCCTTACAAGATAATATCCTGTTGCCTGCATCCCACCAACCAAAGGGTATATGCAATGTATAAACTCAGGATACAGTTCAAAATAGAGTGAAATATACCTTAGACATGGTACAACATAAACAATACAAAACACAAAGAATAAAAGGTAGCTTATACAAACGATTCTTGGGTGGCAAGGTTAGTATGGATTTGAACTGGGTTTGAAGTCTCGGGTTACTAATTATTTTAATAGTCCTATGACTCTCGGTAGCAGAAAATAATGATTCTCCACCATTTGAGAAGTACAGCAAGCCAGGAGGAAGAGAAAGGGTGAGCAGTAACATCTTGGTGCTGGTGGACAGAAGTTGATATGGTGGGAATCTTGGGGTAATATTTGACTCTGATTCCATCTTCTAGCCCCCAGTATTTAGCCTCAGTGGCCCTGGCCCCTGGATGTTGCTGCTAAGTGCCAGGTCAGTATGTAATAAGGCTCCCCTCATCCAGGACTTCATCATACATTTCATGTCCCATCTATTAAGCAATGGCATCTAATCGGTCCCAGAAAGCGTGCTTTCTCTGCCACTATGTCTGCCCTCTGGAACAGCATCCACCACCACCATCATCACCCTGCCCCAGGGGTTCCCTGCCATCATTTAAACAATTCAATTAAAACTTCTTGTGGAAAGACAGGTGTTAGACAAATTGGAGAGTTCCTGAGGACCCAGGAAATTGGGGTGAATTTGGGGACAAAGCCCGCAAAAGGGATATTGAGAAACTACAGCATTTTGGAGACTCTGTAGAGTGCAGGAAAATTGACTGAGGAATGGGGAAAAATTAACAAAAGGATCCAGCTACCTCAAACTCTTGCAGTGCTCAAGAGAGACTGTAATGCCGTTCTGAGCCAGCCCTGGAACAAATCTAATCCTCTATTCAAATAAGTACTTAGATAGTCAGACACAATAGGGAGTTGAAACAGGGATGAAATCAAAAGATTCAAAAAGGAGCTGAGCCAAATGCTAGCCTGACTCCACTTATTTCAAGTAAAAGAACAAAAGAAAAAAATAAAGTGCTCACAGAGACACACAGAGATTATGAGAGGAATCGGGTTCAAGAGATGAAGAATTTCTAGTTTAAAGATAGAATTCATTCTGAAAGATGGGGGGATCAAAAGTTACCTTTTTAGAAGACTCAAGTGGCTTGATCTAACAAGAAGCCATGGAGAGTGGATGCCATGGATCTGACTCTGTATTTGAAGCATAAAAAGTAAAATAAAATAATTTTTAGAAATAGACAATGGCACTGCACAACAGTATGATCGCTTTTCCTGCTGTCTGCTGGCTAGGACTACAGAGTAAGGCTGTTCAGACTTCCAAAATGAAACAGGCATCCATGAGGGGGGCGGGCAGATGACAAAATGGGTGATGCAACATTGGAATGCAAACTCTGCCCTTTATGTACTTGCTTGCAGTGTTATGATACAAAAACAAGGGCAGAGCTGTCATTGTGACATCATAATGCATCTTTTGTCATTTTGGTGTCACAATGATTAAGAACTTATGTTCAGAAGAAGCGCTTCAGACCTCTCTGCTAGGCACTAAAGTAACCCAACTTTTTTCAGTCTTCCATGAGAGCCCTAAAAAAAGATGCTACTGCTTTAATGAGCCCATTCTTTAAAGTTAATGCAACTCTTTAAAAAATGGCACCTTTTTTCAGACTCATAAAGAAAGCTGAAAAACATCAGGCTACTCTAAAGAATAGCAAAGAGTTTGTGATGCTCCAATCCTTCGATTGGCAAATTAGGCTCCGATACAATTCCGTAGAATATGTAAAAGCTTTTATTTACAGCGAGCGATCTGGGTTCATGTCAATAAACCAAGTAAAGCAGGTATACAATAGCTTACAGTTAAATAGGTTCCCGTTTCCTCCCTCCCATCGAATGCATTATCAGTGCCGTCTCGCACCCTCTCGTCCACACTCAGAGCTGTCCGCTTGAAGTGCTGATTGTCTTCTCCAGTCCACACTGCCTGCTGCTTGTCTGTCTGACAGTTTGATGTTACATTCTTCCTATTGATTGCTTTTTGGTGCCCTAGCTGGGGTGTGTGTTAAGTGGTTTCTGTTCATATTAGGATGGTGTAGATGCCAACATGACATTCCGTCTCCCCAAGATCACTCCCCCCTCTCATTGTGGTTTATTTGGGAATTTAGTGTGAAACTTTTTCTTTAAATTGTTCTGCCACCCACTCTCTGTGTGAATTATCGAATTGTTTCCATTGAATTAAATATTGCAGTTTTCCTTGATGTAATCTAGAATCTAGAATTTCTTGCACTTCAAAGTGTTGTTCCCCATCTATTATTGTTGGGATCAGTTCTACTTTCTCTGGGTGCCACTGATTTGCGGGTTTGGTAGGTTTCAGTAGGCTACAATGGAATACTGGGTGAACTCTCCTTAAATTTTTTGGGAGTTGCAACTGTACTGTCACTTTGTTTATAATTTTCATAACTGGAAAAGGGCCAATGTATTTTGGTCCCAATTTTTTGCATGGTTCTGTCGACTTTAAAAATTTGGTGGATAAGTAAACTTCGTCTCCCACCTTGAATGGCCACTCTGGTGCCCGTTTCCTATCTGCAATTTTTTTGTATGTTTCCTTGGCTTTTGTTAAGGCTTTCTCAATTATTGGCCATGCCTCTGCTATGTGTTGTATCCAATTATCTAAAGGGATAATTTCAGTTTTGTAACTTGATAATTGCAGGAAAGCTAGAAACTCCTGTCTGTTTACAACTTGAAATGGAGAGTAATCCATGCTCTGATGCACTGAATTATTGTATGCCACTTCTGCAAATGGAAGTAGGTCCGCCCAATCGTCTTGTTGATAATTAATGTAACATCTAAGGCAGAGCTTTCCAAACTGTGTGTCGCGACACAAAAGTGTGTCGCCACACACAGTCTGGTGTATCTCCACACAACCTGGAAGCGCTGATCATTATCAGTGCTTACGGGTTTTCCCGTGGCGACACACCAACTGCAGCGCGCAAAACCCGAAAGCAGCAGCAGCGCTTCCGGGTTTTTGCTCACTGCCGCAAGGGCGGCACTTCCGGGTCTTCCTGTGGCGACACACCAACGCCGGTTGGTGTGTCGCCGCGGGAAAAACTTTGGAAAGCCCTGATCTAAGGTATTGTTCTAGTAATTGGTTAATTTTTTCAGAGGCACCATCCATTTCCGGATGAAATCCACTGCTTAGCCCTTGTCCCACTCCAATTATTTTTAAAAATGCCCTCCAGAATTTAGAAATAAATTGGACGCCTCAGTCGCTAATTATTCTGTCTGGACATCCGTGTATTCTGTACATGTGTTGCACAAACATTTTTGCCAATTGCCCTGCATTCAGGATGTTTGTACAAGGATAAAATGAGCTTGCTTAGAAAATAAATCTGTTACTACCTAAATGACTTTTTTTTATGGCTTTCTGGTAAATCTACTATGAAATCCATGGCTATTTGTTTCCATGGTTGAGTGGGGCTTGCTACGCTTTGTAACAATCCTCTGGGTTTGCCTCCCACTCATTTTGCCATTGCACACATGGGGCAACTAGCTATGTATTCCTCCACGACTTTGCGAAGGGAGGGCCACCAGAATTGCCACCTAAGTAGGTGTAAAGTTTTGCCAAATCCAAAATGCCCAGCTGACTTTTCGTCATGGCTTCTTTTCAAAATTGCTTTTCTTAGGGTTTCCGGTATGTATAACCGTTCCCCATGCCACCAAAGTCCTTGTTTTTCCGTTAATTTTATTTTATTGTCCTGCAACCATTTGTCAGTTTCCAATTGTGATTGCAACTCATTGAGCAAATCCCCTTCCACTGGCAATTGTACTTGTTTCCCCCAACTCCTAGTGACTGCTACCAATCCTGTTTGTGCTTGTGGGATGATTGAATCTACTATCTCCTCTCTCTGACTGTTATGTTGTGGTAACTGAGATAAGGCATCTGCCAAAAAGTTCTTTTTTCCGGTTATGTACTTCAATGTGAAATTGAATCTTTGAAAGAACTGTGCCCATCTAACGAGTTTGGAATTTAGTTTTTGTGGGGTGTTTAAAGCTTCTAAGTTTTTGTGATCTGTCCAAACTTCGAATTTGTGAGGGGCCCCTTCTAAAAGATGCCTCCAAGTGGTTAATGCGCATTTTACAGCATATGCTTCCTTCTCCCACACATGCCACCGACGTTCCGTTTCAGTGAATTTGCGGGAAAGGTACGCGCATGGCCTCAGTTTCCCCTGGTCATCTCTCAAGTAAAATTCTACCTAAAGCAGTATCAGATGCATCCACTTGTATGACTAGTGGTTTTGTATGATCAGGATGCTGAAGTATGGGTTCAGAAGTGAAAAGTTTCTTTAACTGGTTGAATGCTTCCACGCATTCCTCTGACCATTGTATTTTTGTCCCCGGTTTGGGTGTTTTGGTGTTCCCCTTCCCTTTTGTTTTGAGTAGTTCTGTGAGTGGTAGTGTTACTTATGCGAAGTTGTTTATGAATTGCCTATAGAAATTCGCGAACCCTAAGCAGCTCTGTAATTGTTTTCTGGTTTTTGGGGTTTCCCATGCCACTACTGCCCGTACTTTCTGAAGACGTCTACCTCGTCCAACGCCTCTGCTCGTGCTGCCATCTCCTTTTCTAGTAGATGGAGGATCCAGTTGACCGCTCCTTGCAGATACGATATCCGATCCTCTAAGCCAGAGCTTTCCAAACTTTTCATGTTGGTGACACACTTTTTAGACATGCATCATTTCGCGACACTCTCTTACAGCAGGGCATCATTTCGCGACACACTCTTACAGCAGGGCACAAGGCAGGCACTAGGACCTGCGTGGAATCCTGGCAGGGCAGGTTTGGAGGCAGCAGCAGCCAGGACACATCCAGACACTGCAGCCGACACACTAACATGTCCTGACACACAGTTTGGAAAGCTCTGCTCTAAGCTGTCTACCTTCCCTTCCAAAGCCTCTACTCATGGCTCCATTGTCGTTTGGTGGGGATGGGCTTCTCATTTGCTCACCCCCGGGTCCGAGTACTGTTCCACGCCTCCCCCAATTTCGGTCGCCCAGTCATATTTATTCCTTTTTGAAGTATTAGTTTGAGGCGTGCTCTCGTAGTCAGTAGAGGTTTTTGACTGGGTTCGTCATCCCTCCGCCCGTTTCTGGTGCTTTTGTTCGCTTGAGCTCGCTGGTGCTTGCTGTCCACCATCAATCGACTGGCTTTCTGCTTTGCGCGCTCTGCTTTACTTAGGCCAGAACCCTTTCCCTTGGTCCCTCCGCTCTCACCTCCCGAAGTTGGAAGTGCATTCACAGAGTTTGAAGTTCCTGGCTGTGGATCTTCCTTGATAAACTGGTTGTTTACAGGTAAGTTATCCATATTGACTTGGTTCATTCTGTCATGCTCTGATCCTTCGACTGGCAAATTAGGCTCCAACACAATTCTGTAGAATATGTAAAAGCTTTTATTTACAGCGAGCGATCTGGGTTCACATCAATGAACCAAGTAAAGCAGGTATACAATAGCTTACAGTTAAATAGGTTCCCGTTTCCTCCCTCCCATCAAATGCATTATCAGTGCCGTCTCGCACCCTCTCATCCGTGCTCGGAGCTCTCTGCTTGAAGTGCTGATTGTCTTCTCCAATCCACACTGCCTGCTGCTTGTCTGTCTGACAGTTTGATGTTACATTCTTCCTATTGATTGCTTTTTGGTGCCCTAGCTGGGGTGTGTGTTAAGTGGTTTCTGTTCATGTCAGGATGGTGTAGATGCCATCATGACATTAGCTGCTGTAGTTGCATGAGGCCTGAAGCACTTCTTCCAGACTTTTTATGAAGCTACAGAGACTTCTCTGCTGCTATGAGGTTAGATCTCAAGAAATCTTTGAATAAACAGGATTTTTTTTTACACCAATGGCATTGCTTAAAATCTCATGATGGCATCCAGTAGTTAAAAAGATTGTTGTCAAGCCTACTCTAATAGAACTGATCAATTTAAAAACTGAAAAAGCTGTAATGAAAAATTGCTAGACTTTCAAAAGGGCTACTTAGGAGCTAGTGTTTTGATTGTTACAATTATTTTGTACATCATCTCTTAATAACACACCCCCATGTAGCTGACACAATCAAGGAAGCAAGAACAACATGGATTTCAGGAAGGTGTTGTTAATGCCAGTCTGAGGTAAATACAGAATCTTGGAAACTATAAGGAATTCCTAAGCCCTAAAATCTCCCTGAAATGCTTTTTTCCACAACTTTCAGCAACTGGACTGAGATGCCTTTTTTGAAATAAAAATTCAAATACCTCATCCCCAGCTTCCCCACAATCTCTCATACCTAGCTGCCTTCTTTCGTCCTCATACTGTAGTTACCCCCTGTCTTAATTTATCTTTGAAGTGTTGCTTTTTGACTGACTCTCTTGTCTAGAACTTCTCAAATTTCCCTGGAGAAAAAGTATGAGTACTTGCATTTTTCCCTTTCACAGGGAAGAGACTTTGATTTGGAAAATAGCAAGGAAAAAAAAGAGTCAAGTAACTCCTCCTCAACCCTGTCTTCCTGCTTAAAATCATACCTTAGCTAACTCTTGGGATTAAAAAATAAACTGTGGGAAAAAGTTGTATTCAGCTGGCATGTAATGTTTATTTAGAGCTCTACTATAATATTGGACTTTGGGTATCTTCAGTGCAAGTCTTCCCCAACTTGAGCATTATCCAGATGTCTTTATTTCAGATCTCAGACAACTCAGCAATGGCCTTTTTCTATGTGGGATTGTTAATATATGTTACTTCATCTGTAATTCCCTAAGGCAGAGCTTTCCAAACTTTTCATGTTGGTGACACACTTTTTAGACATGCATCATTTCGCGACACAGTAATTCAGTTTTACTAGCAAACCGGAGGTTAAACTAACTTATAAGAGATATAGACACATACATAAATTGTAATAGCGAAATGTATAGGGACACAACATATCTCATGAAAACAGAGTTCCGCTTTACAGCAGGGCAAGGCTTGGACAGAGCTCCCCTCTTATAGCCGGGCACAAGGCAGGCACTAAGACCTGCGCGGAATGAGGCGCTTGAGGCTCTGAGCATCTGACTCAGAGGTTTCTTGTTACATTCGCAGGACACACCTACACACTGCAGCCAACACACTAACGTGTTGCGACACACAGTTTGGAAAGCTCTGCCCTAAGGGATGTCTTCACCAGTTTCTACCTTAGCTTACACAGTCTAAAGAGATATACTCCAGTATAGCAGTAGTCTCTAGACACTTATTGGAGAAAAAGGGACAAATCCAAAAGGGGTGAGGATTGCATCAGTACACCACTTCTGCCATCTTGTTCTTTTTGACCCCCCCTCCCCACAGATACCTCTGGTCAATCAACAGAATGAGAGTTGTTGCAGAATAACCATGCATTGGTTTATGCTTACTGACCCCCCCCCCCATTTCTACAGTTTCTCTATGGGCAATTACATACCTACCTCTCTATGCAAAAGAGAATATAAAGATGGGGGGATCAATTAATTTGACAAATAGAGTGCCTTATTTTACAGGCAATCAATTTTAATCAGTAACTATAAATATACATTCATTTTTTGTCCTAGCTCTGCTCACTGTGTGTGTGTGTGTGTGTGTGTGTGTGTGTGTGTGTGTTGGCAACCTTAGATGACAAGTAGAAAAGCTGGGCAATGCATAGGATTTTATTAGTGTTTCTAATCTATTTTCGATCAAATCTTTATTTGGGGTGGGGATCATCTTAAATTTGGTGTTGTCTTCCTTATAGATAAACACTGTATTATCTTCCATTTTGATCAATGCTTACTTCAGACTAATTTCCTTTCACATTAACAATAATATTCATAGATCAGGTGCCATTTCTGAAAGCACACTGCTACTTTCATTGTTCACTTCAGTCACACATTCTCTTTGATGGTTGTTCCACTGGATTTGCTTTTCCTTGCTTGACAATCATCCACATAAAATTTTAAGCTGATGCTTAAAACAAAACCAGTGCTTTCTTTGCTTCCTAGCAAATGGGTATTTTGAGACTGGTCACACCTACATAACATCATTTTGTGAGAACACCTTTGACAAGCTCTCAAAATCCTGAGCAGCGTGTCACTGGGAGGAAGAGAGAAGCAACAAGGTTACCCTTCCTCCCAGCTACCTGCTTGCAGATGATAGCTTTCTCATCCTGGGAAACCAGTTATTTTGATCAGGGTTGTTGGGATGCAATCCTGAAATGGCCACCAGGAAAAGCAACCAGCCACTGGAGGGAAAGGGATAGGCCAGGCACTACAGCGGATTGGAGCTGCAGCTGCTACTAGAATTGAATGAAGGGCTGGAGACCATCTGCTCTGAAAGGCTTAAGACGACTCGGGTCAACACAACAGTTTTGAATCAAAGCTGGAAAACATGGCCATGGGGTGCATTCTCAATGGGCTGGGAGTAAGAGGAGGACAATATAATCTGCTCCTGCACTCAGGAACCGGGGAGTGGCCCTTCCTGGCAATGAGCCAAGCAGAAAGGGAGGATCTGCCCTAAGTAGTTTTCCTCTGGTATTATACCACAAGGCCTCTCATGTAAAGATGCAACCATTCCAGAGTGCATGGGGGCATCACTTTCAGATTGGTTATCAGCTGGGCTCCAAATGATCCAGCAAGTCTGCTGTGGGACTGCCTCTCTTATCTGGTCACTGGGTTCTAAACCTTCAGGAGTATTTTGGCTGTGGCTGAGAGACCAAATATCTCACTTGTGCAGCCTACTTAATTTTGTTGTTGTTGTTTAATGATGAGAATATTGACCTTGTGTAAGATTGAATGCAGGTCTTCCAGGAGGTCAGTACTCCTCTTGGTAAGAGAAGACAGAGATTCTCCCAGAAATTTTTTTCCTTATAGGTGGATGAATATTTTGATCTCCAGTCCTCACCGCACCACACATTCAAGATGACGGTTCTTGCTTGGTTTTCCTGGCTGTAGGGGACTCTAGGTAGGCAGGGGAAGGACAGCTGGGAACCCACCAAACATTTCCCGAAAGTAACCTGTGTTGTATTCTGTGAGAACAGCAATTCTGTGGGCCTTTTTACTGAGGTAAAAAGTAGGCTGTGGGTGCTGCACTCTTTATATTGCCATCTTTTCCTCCTGTTTCAAGGGTGGGAGGAGACCATATTACTGTTGTTGTGTGGATGAACCCCTAGTGATGTGCAAACCAGCTTATGGTATTAAGCTAAAACAGGATGCAAGAAGATAACTCTGCTATTCATATGTTCTTCTGAAGCTTGGAATCTTCAGCTGCATATCGAATGGTTGGGACTTTCAAGTATCCACTACAGAAGCATTTTCATAATTTCCTCCTCACCTTGCTCCCCCCGCTCCTACCCCCTGGATTCCTTGGATCCCCTGTGGTGAGGAGTAGTATCATATGCTCCAAAATCCAAGCGTAACTGTTTCCTGGCAGCTGGTTCCTCCTCCCTGGCCTGGCTAAATATGTCTTCATATGAGGCTGACTTGTGTCAGCCTGCTGATGTTTTTCACTCAACCAGGTTGCCTCTCACATCTATAGAGGTGATTCTTCAACATTCTTGAGATTTGTAAGAAATACTCCTATTGTGCTTGTGGTTTACAAGATGGCTTTCCATCTCCTGCTTCCCTTTCTTATTCTATACAACACAATACTCATGCTATTTGCAGCCCAGGCCCTGTTTTAAGCTGAACTGGCATCTCTGCATTCAGACAGCTTGTTTCCTCCCCAGTTTTGTAAAGACGACAGGCTAATGGACACCATAAGGATTTCAGTGGGGCATCACACCAGATGAAAGCTTCTCCTAAGAAATAATATGAGATCAGGTATTTTCCTTTGAGCAATTGCTTAGCTCTTTGCTCTTTCACGCAGGTACCTGAGAAGATAACTCTTCCTTGTAAATCAAAAAATAATGTTTTCTGCCTGGCTTATGGACACGCCTCCTAAACAACATGCAAGAAGACTAAAAAAAAACCCAGTCCCCCAGTGAAATGTATCTTGAAGCCTGTTTAGCTGGCAGCAGCAGTCAAGCAGGTGTCCCCAGTGGGATAAAGTGACTTCAACATTGGACTTTCTCTGGAGAGACTTGGATTCAAATATTCAGGCAGTTCTTTAGATATCTTTGAGCTTATCACTATCTTTCAGCCTAATCTACTGTATATCACATGTTTATTGTGACTAATAAACTGAGATGTGGGAAGAATTATAACCACACTGAGTTCTTTGGAGGAAACAAGAGAGATAAATATTATAAGATCATAGTGGCTAGAGGGATGGATTTGAAATCGGGAAACAGAGCTCCCCGCCGCCTCCATTTTGAGGACATTTCCCCATCAGTGCTGTGCTGTGCACTACCATAGCAACATGCACCATAGCAACATGGAACTGGGAAAGGGCCAGTGGCAATTTGCCCACTTGTAAGATTTCAGTGCTCTTGTTTACATTTTTTTACAGTCTCCATTTTCACACATACCTTCTTTTTACTGCAGTCTCTCAGGTTTATTTATCTTGCAATCCACTAAATTTTACTCTGGAAATTTACTCTGTGCAATGGGTTGAGAGGATTTTTGTTCTTCCGTGACTGATTGTAAGTCACAGTGCAGGTACTTTGTAGTTAGTTTAGTTCTTTGTACTTTCCTACTGGTCCCCCAGTAAAAAAAAAAAAGAGAGAGAGAGAGAGCTCACAGAGTTCTCTACATTTTCTCCACCATTTAGGATGGGCAGAAATGAGAACAGTCACCGGTCAATTTAAAATTGCTTTACTGGGAGGTAGAAACACTGGCAGGGTAAAAACTGCCATTGATGCCTTATTCAGAGGGCTTCTGAGCTACCCTGTTTTAATTGGAACTTTGCAAAGAAATGTGGGGAAAGGAATGAATTGTGGCTTTAGCTGTTTTGCCAGGACAGTGAGAAAGGCAATGCCCTTCCTTTAAATCTGTTAAATTCATAGCCCTGTGCTACTGTTAACGTAATGTACAAAATGCCAATTAGCTCCTTTAAAAGGATTTAGCTATCTGTTGTTCTAATAAGTTTTGCTACCTTTTTTACACTAGCCAGTTTGGTGTAGTGGTTAAGGCACCAGGCTAGAAAGAACCTGAGTTCTAGTCCTGCCTGAGGCACAAAGCCAGCTGGGTGACCTTGGGCCAGTCGCTCTCCCTCAGCCCTAGGAAGAAGGAGGCAAGGGCAAACCACTTCCAAAATCTTGCCAAGAAAAATGCAGGAACTAATCCAGGCAGTTGCCAAGAATCAAAACTGACTTGAAAGCACACGCACACACACACACACACACACAATCCAAAGCTCACTGACTGGTATTGCTATGGGGAAAGTGGTACAAGAAAGCTTACCTTTTTGTTATTTCTTAACCCTTTCACCCAACATCTTGTATGTATCTTTGTTTGGAAAGCAAGCCACGGCTCCAAAGCCCTGAGAAGTTTTTGGGGGCTGTTTAGCTTCATTTCCCAGTTCTAATATAGTCTTTTTGCCTATGGAGCCCAAGATAATGTAGTCAGTCAACCTTGCATGCCGAATAGTGTCAGTATGCTCTTGGGTCATCTTTCAGCAGATAGAATCATAAAGTTCCCTTGTTTCATGAACACCTCCCCTTTAGAACGCTTTAGAACCTTGCAGCAAGACATTTTTTCTTCTTCCTTCTTGTTCTAAAGTCACCCACTTGCCACAATTCTATAGCTCTTATATAGCTATAAGAACACACTTACAGAACTCAGCAAAACTCTACTATATCAGGCAGGCCTCAGAGGAAAAACCAAATGTTCCATTATAGTCCCTTAATACTATACTCAGTACACTAGGAAAATGAAGGGGATGATGAAATTCTGTGATCACCAATAGCACAGACCTTTAAAAAAAAAGTTTAATGGCCAAGATCTTGTGAAATGTTGGTAATTTCACCCCTCTGATTTTGCAAATGTTGAAGTGAGAACACTGAAATTCCATGATTTTCATATACAGATATTTGGCTTCCAAAAGTATAATTTAGTGGTGTTGAGAGCACTTAGTTCTCTGCTTTATACAATCCCAGTACTCTGATTCACTGCCGTAGCACCACCAGGTGCCAGGGATGGAGACAAATTTCCCCCTTTCCCTCTAGCTAGCTGCTTCCAAGGCAGTAGCTGCTGCAAAATGAAAATGTCAATGGAAGAGAGGAAGGGGAGAGGGTTGGAGAAAACCAAGCTAGAGGACTAGAGACATGGAGGGGGGAGACCATAACATTCACCCCCTATTTAAGTTGCCAAGTTCATGTTTGGGCAGAATACGAGTCTTTTCTGACAAAAATGTGCCATGTGTGTTTGCTTAGTTACACCACACAAACCATAACTCTTCCTCTCCTGGCAACATTGCATGCATCTGTGATTCCACTCATAAAAGTATCATAACTTGGACTTGCTATGAAAAAGAAGAAGATGAAGCTATCACCGTGTGGAGAATCTCTCTCTTTTCATTACTCTTTTCATCACCGTACAGTACTATGTATGGAGATGGCTTTTGAAGGGAAGCGAACAGGTGTTCTTTTCAGGAACCGCTGCTGGTATATTGCTTTCTGCTGCCCCCTAGAGGTTCAGAGCTTCTACATTTTGCTTTCTCTCCAAAGCAGAACTCCATTCTGACAAGAATTAAATGCTGTCTGCCAACTGCAGCAGTGTGGGGTTCACTGACTATATAAAGATAAGCTTCAGGAAAGGGACAGCAGGTTAGTTAATGTAATGTAATCCCAGTCCTTGTGGTGTTCAGAAGTGAAGAACACTTGTCGAGGCTCAGCGTGCAACTTTGAACCTGCTTGAATCACTCCTAGGGTTCTTCCTCATGGCCAGGTAAGGTGCTCTTTACCAGTCCTTGAGCCACCAGAAAACTCTACTCGCATAAACATTTGCTGCCACCACTGGCAATCCCTATCCTGTCACAGACAGGATGCCACCACATGGTGTCCCCCTTATTTATGGCGTACAAGGCACATTACATCCGGGATTGATGAATTCCCCTGGATTTGTTCCCTTCCCCTTGCACAAATACTGGAGCTGGCAAGATGGGAAACAAGGAGTCTGGGACCTGTGTGACAGAAGCACAGTACAGGTGCCCTCCACAGCTCAGCCAGAAGAATGGTCTGTAAGCAGCCCATACCATTAATGGTGGGAGACATACACTCAGGATTTAAACCCAGATGCATACATATAGCTAGATTCTTGGATTCTCTAGAAGCTGGTCATTGCCACTACCTAGACCTATTTAGTATCTTCAATAAAAGCATTGTATGTACTCAAGCTATGTTCTTGACTTTCCAGCGACAGTTCTTGAGTCCTAACGAAAGAGCAAATTATTGCAGTGGCCTGGATATAACCCTGACACTTCTCCACAAAGATCCTCAGCTGGCAAGAAAACATCTGTTACTTACTCTGCTAATAATGGGGATGGGGAGGAGGGGACCAGCAGTTTTAGCTAGCCACCTGACAAAACTTACTCTGGTCTGGCACAATTCTTTGCATGGGTACATTCAAACAGATATCTGAAATTATATCATCAATCCGCTGATAGCTGAAATATCTATCCTCTATTCCAGAAGAGCATTGGACTTCTGCTCAAAAGCAGGCTCAACACTAGAGGGCAGGCAGACGTGTGCTATGAAGCAGCACACAGAGAGAGATCCCCCTCTCTCCTGCTTCGCTGGATGGCTGCCCCCATTGACTCCATTGGTCAGCCACTCATCAGAATAATCCTGTCTTTAAGCTGGGGATCCCACTGCCCAGAGCAGAATGGTCCTCAAAAGACAGCAGGAGGGGACTGGAGGGAGGACAGCATACCCACACTACCCTAAAGGGATTAGTGTGTGTGTGTGTGTGTGTGTGTGTGTGCACATGCGCACGCACCTTCGAGTCAGCCTTGACTCCTGGCGACTACCTGGACAAGTCCCTGCAGTTTTCTTGGCAAGATTTCAGACGTGGCTTGCCATTGCCTCCTTCCCAGGGCTGAGAGAGAGTGACTGGCCCAAGGTCACCCAGCTGGTTTTGTGCCTAAGGCTTGACTAGAATTCACCCTCTCCTGGTTTCTAGCCTGATGCCTTAATCACTACACCAAACTAGCTCTCTAATAGGGGAGGACAGCTATCCCACCCCCAGGGGTCCCCCATCTGGGCCACCAATAGAATGCTCAGTGAAGAGTGTGAATTTCTACCCATGGCAAAACCTGTGTTAGGATGGGAAGGAGGAGCCAAGATGGCGACCAACTAGCTTCCCCTGTATGAAGCTCCTGAACTGAGGCTGGACTCACCGCATCTGACCTAGCCCCCGCAGCCCAAAATGCCACCCAGAGGCAAGAAAAGAATCCGGACCAGCCCTGGTAACGACACCGGGATGCACAAATCAACCAAAACAAAGAAACAGATAAGAATGGTGTTAGGATGAGAGACAAATTACAGTACTTTACTTTAACATGGATACAACTAAGGATGACTTAAGGCTGCCTCAGGTATGGGCCAGGGATCAGATGAAAACAAAATCATGAAGGTACAGCAGAAGAAAGAGGTTGTCAGGGCATGTTTGTGCCCCATTTAGCTAGTGAGGAGATGGAACGTCATTTTCCTTTGTTTCACTGGTGGAGAGAGTGAATTGTTATATATGTTTTACTCAGAGGTTCCAGCAGGAATTGGGGAATGGAGAGGCAAAACATGCAACAGTGGCACAAGTTAATTTCCTGAAACATGGTCCCAATATTGATTCCAAACCACCCTAACAAGTTATTTTTCTCTCATTAGTAAATATGGAAAATAATTCTACCACCTTCCCAGTCCCACCTTTGCAAGCTGGGCTATGAATGCTATTGCTGTGCTATAAGACTGCTGGGTAGGATGGCTCTGTCCAGCCATCAGAACAAAAAATAACATTGCAATAGTCACGGGATCACAGCAAAAGTACAACATAGCAGCATGAAATACACTAGTATCAGGTATTTTATTTCTTTGAAAATGTTAAAAAGCCTGGGAACATAATGAGGTAGCATCTCTCATAAAATTCTGCAAAGGGCCCATAGAATCTTCTCCTCATTTGCCACCACATTGCAGGATTTTGGTTGCCAAGCTCTTGTAAATAGCTACTAGTCAGCTAAAAGGGTTAACATTAGAAAACAGAAAGACTGACAGATAAAAAATATCCAGGACTGCATATATTTAAGACGTATGGATGTACAAGAGCTACTAAGTCTTGGTTGCAAAAATCCAGCCAAAAATTAGCTGGCATCAGAGTTTTTGTTACTATTTATTGGCAGCCTTCTGATGAAATGTATATAAAAAAAATAAACTTCAAAACTATTTTTGAAATCAATCTGTTTACCATTAAAATTGCACCTTCTTCTTTTCAGTGCAATCAAGCTTCAATTTTAAGGAAGAAATATTGGGCAGCAAAAGAAAATGATAGTGTGTTCTTCTAGTTGGTTTTTTTTTTTTTTTGAAGCTCTTACTCTGGTCACTGCTAGAGTTGGAATATCTATTTTACTTCTTAATTTATATATTTAATTTATTACATATAAATTTACATCCTGCTTTTTTCCCCTCTTTGCTTCTCGCTCCACATACTTTCTGTATTGGCCTGTCCCACTGTTTTCTAGAGTTCCCCACCTTTTCCTTTGGTGATACCTACTTTTTGAATGGAGCCCTTAGTATATCGCATAAGATTGAAAGTGGCTCTGAGCACAGATAAGATGGTTCTCCCTTGTCCTTGCTGGTACCAGCTGAGCCTACTTGGAAGGAGAACTCTAAAGGCAGATTAACTCATTCTGAGTTAATCATAAGGAGAATTTTGGCAGATTAACTCATTCTGTTGGACTGAAATAAGGCAGGTGATTGCAGTTCCATATATACAAATATTATGCCCATGTAGTATCATATCTCTTGTCTTCTTCCTTCCTCACAAAAAAATAGGTTTCTTCATACAGGACCTGCCATCTACCACAGAGGGGTGCTGTCGGTCACTATTTTAGCTGAATCTGGAATGTGTCTGTCACAGTTTAAGAGAGTGAAAAAAAACTACATATATATATATGTGTGTGTGTGTCTGTGTGTGTTTAATAACAATAAAAACCCTTTAATAGCTTATTTTATGGTAAGAGCTGATGCTAAGTTTTGTTGAATGCTCAGAGTGAACTAGAATTATAAAATTATAAAATTCTGGAAGATTTATGATTCACGTGGGATATATATAGAGATAGATAGATAGATAGATAGATAGATAGATAGATAGATAGATAGATAGATTTATTTATCCAACTTATATCACCGCCCATCTCCCCCCACAGAGGGGACTCTGGGCGGTTTACAACAAAGTCAGTAATTAAAACATGTAAAATATCAACACAATGTATCGATTTAAAATTAAATATAAATATATACAATCCAAGAGGCTGTGATGTTATGTATTAAAAGAATTCTATGGTAGATGATAGATGATAGATAGATGATACTGATAGATAGATGATAGATAGATGATACGATAGATAGATAGATAGATAGATAGATAGATAGATAGATAGATAGATAGATAGATAGATATAGATCGCATTTCCTTTACATTGTTTCTTCATTCCTTGCTTCTCTTTGTCATGTATTTTTAACCTTCATTTCTGTGTGCTTTAAATCAAAATCATACTTCTTTTTTCTGGCTGAAGACTGCATTTGGCTTTGCAACCATGTGCCAGGAGCCTCACTGCAAAAAGGCCATAACAAAGGAATGAGTATAGCCAAGACAAAACCTAAATTTTATTTCATTTAAATTCAATTAAAATGAATTAAATGCAGTTACAGCGATTATTCCTATATATTCAACAATTTATTTCTACCATAAAAAAAAAAACCACAGAATTTGTGGACAGCTTTTGTAGGGTTCAGGCTATGCATTTCTGCTTTAGATTATTCCAAAATCACTAGTTTATGTTGTCTGTTATCCCCTAGAATGTTACATAATTTGGGCAATACCTTTATTAGGGCAAGTTCAAATGACAACATGTTGTGCAAAATATGAGTTATAGTTCTTAGATGAAATGCAAGAGGGGGTTGCAGACACTCAATTTAGCCTCTAACATGTGCAGAGATAGGGGACGTGGTGGCTCAGCGGGTAAGACGCCAGGCTTGTCGATCAGAAGATTGCAAGTTCGGAGGTTCGAATCCCTAGCCCCGCGTGATGGAGTGAGCTCCCGCACTCGCCCCAGCTCTTGCCAACCTAGCAATTCGAAAGCATGCAAATGCAAGTAGATGAATAGGTACCACTTCAGTGGGTAGGTAACAGTGTTCCACGCGCGTCATGCCGGCCACACGACCGTGGAAGCGTTTTCGGACAATGCTGGCTCTTCGGCTAACAAACGGAGATGAGCACCGGCCCCTAGAGTCGGACATGACTGCACAAATGTGCGAGGGGGAACCTTTACCCTTTTTTTTTTAATGTGCAGAGATAATTCTGTTTTAGGATTCTCCCAAACAGCGATTGATCATCACACTTTTAAAATGTAGCATCTAGTTGTTAATAGCAAATAATTTCCCTCCTCAGGCAAGCCATACACTTCCTCACTAGTGGAAAATAGAAGGAAGAAAAATACCTGAATATTTACAAAGCTGGATTTGATGCACTAGGTAAGTAATCAGCGCAGTACATAAAAATAACAAATGCGTAACACCTTTAACTAACCTGGAAGCAATGTATCTTCAAAGAATAATGTCAAATGATATAAGTAAATATTTGGTAAACTTTTAACAGTATAACAGCATATGTTATTGTTTTGAACAGTAGCAGAGCAGCATTTAAAACAAAAGCTAAAGAAAAGAACAGAACTGGGGGGAAAGGGCAGGAAGTTATAATTAGGAATGGACAGGATGGAATATCCCAGTACTTAGCCCAATACTAACACTACTCATGCGCACTACTCATGTGTTCCTATGCAGCTCTCTCAAGCTTATGGGCTTTTGTGTTCTCCCCTCAGTGCAAACTCTTGCCTCAACCCAGCTCAGACAAATCTCAAACTCAGGCAATCTTAGGAGGTCTCAACAAATACACTGGGTCTTTAACACATTATAATGGTGGTTAATTCCTTAATTTATTGTCCTTCGTTTTAATTCCATCTCCATCTGGATTTATAATTATCTATTAATTTATATACTGTACATTGATGTTTTATATTCTGTTTTAATTTGTTATATTCTGTTATATCTGTTATATTCTGTTATAATATCTGTTATATTCTGTTTTAATCCATTTTATTGTAAACTGCCCAGAGTTCCCCACTGGGGGAGATGGGCGGTTATATAAATATAAATTTAATTAAATAAATATAAATTTAATTAAATAAATATAAATTTAATTAAATAAATAAAATAAATAAATAAATTGTTCATTGATGAGATACTGGTCATCCCTCTACCATATAACCTGCATCTGCATAATCAACCTGTCTTCCCCTCCCTTCCACCCTCACCTTTCCCTCCCACCTCACCCCAATTGAAATCCTACTTCAGTCTAGCCCAGTGTTTCTCAACCTTCGCAACTTTAAGATGTCTGGACTTCAACTCTCAGAATTCCCCAGCCAGCCATGTTACTCAGAAAAGTTACTCCCAGACTCCTGATTTGTTTGCCACCATAGACTAACACACTTGTCCTCCTCTTGCGTCTCACTTGCACTCCATTATTTCCCAGGTCTTTCAAGAAGAAAGACACCTGCCTCACATAGCAGTTGCTCAGATAGACACCCACAGCCTGGACTGGGGGCAATTTATGGTCTGCCCCTTTTGTGTAGAGTGGGATGAGAGGAATGTTTTCCTTCAGAATCAGCTCTGACTACATGGGGTTTCTTCCCACTCTCCTTCCTCATGTCCAAGAAGACACGACTAAGGAGAACGTGTGGTTGGGCTGCAGCCCCCTTTGAGTGGTTAGGTAGAGGAAATGGTCAAGGGGAGGAGATGCCCTCCAGCAGTTTGGGGAAATATCTCTGCAGAATGGCTGCTGATGAGTCCTGTGAAAATGGCTGTTTTTAATTAGAAGCTTGGAACCTGCTTGAGCTTCCATTTCAAATTCTTTCGTTCTTCTTTTAGAGACACTGGTGTTCATTTTATTGACAGTGTCAAAATGACTTCTTTCTCAGTTACAACAATTATAACTAGGCTGACCATACATCCCATTTTGAACGGGACAGCCCTGTTTTTTAAACAAATCCCAACCGTCCCGTCGTTTTAAGAAAAATATCCATTTTGTCCCGTTTTTGAAAGTTCCCACGGCGAAGCGCACCTGCACGCAAGCACGCACGCACGCACACACACCCATTTTGTCTGGCAAGCCGTGGGTAGGTTAGGGTCCCGTTTTTCTCTCAAGGAAATATGGTCAGCCTAATTATAACAAGTATAAAACCAGAAAGAGTACATATACATTGCTTAAGGATTCTGCCTACAAAAAAAGGTCTGCCTTATACCGCAATGGATCTCTTATCAGGAGGAGCAGATTTAGCATTTCCAGTGGTTCAGAAACCTTCTCCTGTTATAATAATTTAAGAAGCTTCTGATGGTGAGGAGTGTGCCAAAGGAAGATGAACAGAGGACTGTTGTTTAGTTTGCACAGATTTAGCAACCACCCTACAAGCATATGCAGAATCACTGCCAGAGCGATTGGGTTTTGGTGTTTCCAGCGAGAACTCGCAATCAAAACTCTTTGCAGCCATCTCTATAACGATCTGGTTGGGCCCAGAGCTATAGAAATAGTGGCTTCAAAGAATTCCACTAAGTCAACTCCTGCTTCCACAGAAACGCATCACTCTCAGGACAGGTTGATAAAGAATTGCCTCTGCCTGCTGAGTGCAGTCATGTCAACACCAGAAACCAAAGCCTGGTGAGTTATAAATGTCAGTAAAAACGAATCAGGTCAATGTTTCCACTGCTTAAGCAACCACTTCCCATTTCAGAAACATGGTTTCCTGTAATTGTGAAAAACAGGTAAGGCAAAGACAGGCTTTGGGTGTGGTTCGCTTCACTGATACCAAAGGTATCACAGACCAACTTTTTAACTCTTATTTGTGTTACTTCTCTTGAATTGGATTTGGACGTAAAGCCGTTTTTTCCCAAGCTGGGACTAGACATACCTTGTGGGGATCATCAGCATGCCCATTGCCCAATAATGTGGTTCAGACAGAAGGTGCGGCAGTAGAAAAAGAAGCGAGCTAGATTCAGAGACTGCATTCACTGCAGTGTCAACTTCATTGCACCAAGTAAATTGCTGGAGAGAAGTAGCATATACAAAACCTAATATTGTTTTCCAGATGGCCTCATCGCAACAGTTTTGAAACTTGGAACTTTCACAAGTGGAAACTGAGTTTCCTTTGCACACATAACTCAATATTTAATTGACAAGAGACTGTGCCCTTTGTCAATTAATTCTGCTCCAATTTAGTCCTGAAGATAAATCTGGGTAGAGATTTTATATAGACTTTGATAGAAAATGAAACAAAACAAGGGCATTGAGACTAATTTCCCACAGAAAGTTGATGTCCATTTTGTCATCCAAGCGTTAAGGAATGTAGTGGTCTCTTATGGGTTGTCTGAGTAAATGTGCTGCTATTTCAATCTGAGAAAATAATCAATTTTTTTTTCAAACAATGGCTATTATCCTCACTACTGGCCCACAACTGGCCCCCAGCTTCCTCAAATGGAGAAGCAGAATGAGTGGCTCAGTTAATGAAGTTTGGGATATTCACGTTGGACTACAAGAGTTTTTAGAGAGATTAGTGATTAGATCGCTCTTAAAACACGGCATGGCTGGGAATATACCAGCATTGTTGTTTTATGGTTGGGAGCTATTGGTCCCACTTGGTGTATTATAAGTGATCTGTCAGTTTAGAGCATAGAGCTAGTGCAAAAAGATCAAGTCCTATTTTCTACTCAAAAAGTGTCAATTTCATTTGGGGCAGAAGATGCTGGAGAAAAATAATGGCCTTTCTTCTCTGAATTCTATCTAAGGTATTCCAGCAATTGGGAGCTGTTATATATTTAGTAGAATGGAAGGATGGTTCAGTGATTTAAATGTGCACATAGATGGGTATGTAAGATGTTTATCTAAACTATGTGCATAAATCCCAAATTGTAATTTTACTCGCAAAAATTGCTCTTGAGATATACCAGTCTAATACACAGGGTGTACCAAAAGTCAGGTCCTGTAGGCCAATTGCAATATGTTTCATTATTTTTTTTTCAGAGAAAATGTTACTGTTCTTAGGAATGTTCAAAGGTCATGGATCAAACGAGTAAGGATGTATTTAGAAGAAAATGGCAACCATTTACACTGAATGTAATTTGTATAATAAATTGTCTATGGGGCCTGGCTTTGTCGATGGAGTCTGACATTTGATACACCCTGTATATCTCAGGCAGTTTTATTGAACTTGTTCCATATAATATTTTTTAATGCGGTTTTGTTAGGAAAGTGGTGTAGACTAGAAAGTGGTGTAGACTAGACTAATGTTGCTGACTCCATCTACATTGAAAATGTTTCCTTTTCTCAAATTGTGTAAAATGTCCTGTCCCAACTAAGATCTGTAGCAGGGAAGGTGTGGCATAAGTCTTTATTTACAAACAAGGCACACAAAATATAACTAGAGAAACAAGAGTGTCACAAGGTGCTCACAAAGTTCATGTGGCTTACGGTGGTTCGTTCCCGGTTGGCGTGCATGTGGGCAGCCACCATGTGGCTGCAATACGAGGTTCCAGCGCGGGACTTGGTGTGGCAGCGAGGAACAGCTCTGGTGCGAGTTTCTGCGCGGCGGCAGCAAGGCAAGATTGGAGCTTGAGGCTTGGTGCGAGGGCATGGCAAAATTCCGGCACGGGGCTCGGCGCAGCAGCAGCAAGACGAGCTTGCGACTCGAGGCTTGGTGCAGAGGTAAGGCAGAATTCCGGCATGAGGCTCGGCTGGTCAGCAAGGCAGGGTTCTGGCGCGAAGCTGGGCTGATCTGGAAAGCAGGGCTCTGGCGTGGCAGCAGGGCGAGGTCCAAGCGGAGATGCTGGTGCGGCAACAGAATCTTGACTCACTTCAGGATGTGGTACGGAATGTGAACGGTTGTCTCCAGCAATGGTTGCCCGCTGCGCTCGCCTTTTATCCCTTTGATTTTCACGCCATTTGTGAGCAGGGACCAATCGCGCCTCACATTGCTCTGCCTGCCTTTTCCACCTCCGTTCTCACGTGCTAATAGGTGGAGGCGAGTCTCCTTCTGAGCTGCCTCCAATCAGCTATTCAGAAGCTGATTCAAAATTCATGCCATACTCATCCTTTCCCACTTCAAATGCTAACGGCCCTTCTATTTCGAAATCAGACTCATCGGACTCAGCCTCCATCCTGACATAAAATATCCAATTCTTATTTAAGATAGTTATGGCCACATGGGGCAAAAATCCCCCAAACTGCATAAAACAGTTTTATTCGGTGAATATTCATCCCTCACACACATACACAAATAAGGATTATATTTTCCTATCATTTATTTATTTAAATTTATCTACTGTTGAAGGGGGAGATGGGCGGTTATAGAAATTCAATAAATAAATAAATAAACAAACAAATAAATAAATAAATAAATATTGATCTTCAACAATTTCACCCTGGTTGTTGCTACATTCTCTTTCTGGATTAGTTGCACAGCAAATTCATCCAGTTAGCAAGTATGTAGTAAGCCAGAAGATGCTGTTAAGTTTTGTAGCCAAATAGTGTTACTTTATGATGTTAGCAAAATAAAATTATTTTACAGAGGACACTATAAATAACAAACATTTTCAGAAGGATTGCCAAAGATATTTTCTGGAAAAAGGAAATATTGTCAGAAAGATTCATGGAAAATAGCATATAGTTCTATCAAGGAAGATGACCTTGAGCTCCTAGTACAGTGAGCAAAATATAAATGTGATAGATTAGCATATACTGTAGCTTGATGTTTTATCAAGAATAAGTAAATATCTACAGTATGTGAATAAATATTCTTATTTTTAGGAATGATTATCTTGATGGAAATATCAAATTAAGTTATGTATATTACAGTAGCAACAGAAGAGTTAAATGTACTTGTTTTTCAGAAGCAACGTTATTTTATGTGATGAGCAAGACACATTATTTTTTTTAAGGGAGCATTATAAAGCAAAATATCCCCAATATATACTTGCCTCTTAGAAAGCAAGCTGGGTATTGATCTGAACTGCATTGGATCAACAAAATAAGAGTGTCATATCACTGGGCCAAGTTATGTTGGTTAAGGCTACACATATCTGGGCTGCAAAAATCCAGTTGATCACTAGATAGCAGCAGAAAGTTAGAGGTTTCTTTATCTCTCTACTGCCACTAGATGGTTGTCTGGATTTCTGCAGCCCAGATTTGGTACCTTTAGTATTGATCCAAGTCGCCCCTTATATTATACTTAACTAACTAGGAATGGTCTCACCATAATTGTAGAAAAAACCCTGCAACTGTAAGCAATTTCTGTATGAGTGCTGCAGATTTTCACAGTAGTTTCACTTTTGAAGGGTATATTTGAAAAAGAAATCAGATGAAGAAGATGAGAAACGAACCATCAATTAAATCTATATTGTTAGAGTACTCCTAATTATTCTGTAGGATTATATAACTGTGTCATAATTAGAGGAAGAAAAGAAATATTTTTTTGAGCCACTGGCCATCTGGTGCCTCCAGCATAATGCTTGCTATTATGTTCAAATATAATGAAAAAGAGGGTGGGGAGAAGAGAGGGGTTTTTGAAAGGAACTGTCATGTTGATCAATGTGCAGAATTTAGCCTGTGGTATTCATAGAAGATATTTGTGAGTTAATATCATAAGGAGTTGTATGGCAGTTCTTTGTGTGTTAACTTCAGTCACAGTTCCATTATATGCATCAGAAGATGATAGTCACTAAATTCTGCTACATAAGTGACTAGGGAATTGTTATGTATATAACTTGCCTCATCTGCAAAGAGAAATGGACATTTAAATTATTAGTTAAATCACATTGTGTTTAGCTAGGCTAGAATAATTCTGCTGAACATCATTAATCTTTGCCTACTAATATACAGTATATGTACAGGAGCTAAAAATATGGTCCCAGGAGTATCCACTGCAAATTCTGCTTCAGTCATGAATTAATGGATGCAAAGGAAAGAGGAGGATTGGATCTACCTGATTTGAAACTATACTTTGCTGCTTGTTGTTTAGTTTGGATGAAGGAGTGGGTGTTGCTGAGAAACAGAAGGCTATTGGATATAGAAGGACACGATCTGAGATTTGGGTGGCATGGCTACCTATGGTATGACAAAGCTAAGTTTGATGTAGATTTCAAAAATCACTATGTCAGAGGTGTCATTTTGAGAATATAGAATAAATACAAATCTAGGTTGTGCCTGAAAACACCTTCATGGCTGTCAGCACAAGAAGCATTTTATAGACAAGAAATGATAACTAAACATAAAAGGTTAACTTATTGTGATATACTACAATTTTCTCAAAGGGAATGTAAAATAAAATGAAGAGAAGATTTGACAAAAGAAGGATATACTTGTCAATGGTTTTCCTATGTACGACTATCAGAAAGGTTTAAAGTGGATAAAAGATTTTATGGTATTGAACAATGTAAGACTGAGTTTGAAACAGAATTATATACAAATGATGAACATGTTATTGCTAAAATGTATAAACTTTTGTTGAAATTTGAGACAGAAGAAGAACAAGTGAAAGAATGTATGATAAAATGGACTAAAAACTTTGGTTACAATATACAAATGGATCAGTGGGAAAATACGTAGTTGAAAAGATTGAAATGTACATTATGTTCTAGTCTTAAAGATAATTTTTATAAAATGATGTACCATTGGTATTTGCCACCAGAGAAATTGTCTAGAATGTATAAAGGTACTTAGAATTTATGCTGGAAATGTGAACAACATGAAGGGACATTTTTTCATGTTTGGTGGATGTGTAAAAAAGCAAAAAAAATTGGATACAAATACATACACTAATTCAGAAGATTTTAAAGACTAATGTACAATTGAAGCCAGAGATTTTTCTTTTGGGACTAATGGATAAAGAGCTGGAAAAAAGTCACGGAACTTTGTTTTTATATATGACAACTGCAGCGAGATTATTATATACCCAAAAGTGGAAAGGTTCGGAGCTACCCACAATGGAGGAATGCTTGGTGAAGATGGTGGAACTTGCAGAGATGGCTAAATTGACTTCTTTGATTAGAGAAAAGACAACATCTACATTTATTGCTGACTGGAAACCCGTTATAGACTTTTGCATGAAGCAGAAAAAAATGAACTTTTGATTTGTGGTTTTAATGACTAGAAAAATTTTAGATAATAGAAAAAAGAGGGCATTTTTTTGTAACCATAGAGTAAAAGATAATTTTGCAATCGTATTTGCTGCAAAGGAAATCGGAAGCTGTTTCTTTCTATTTCTTTTTATCTTTTCTTTTGCACTTTTGTCTCTTTCTCTTTTTTCCTTTCTTTTCCTTCTTTCCTTTGTATTAGTTTCAGTTAGTTTTTATTTTATTTTATGAGAAGCTGGAGAAGTACCAGGGCCTGAAGGAGGAACTAGAGAGGATGTAGAAAGTGAGGGCCAAAGTGGTCCCAGTGGTGGTAGGGGCACTCAGGGCTGTGATTCGTAAGCTGGGAGAGTGGCTCCAACAGATCCCAGGAGCAACATCAGAGCTCTCTGTCCAGAAGAGTGCAGTGCTAGGAACAGCTAAGATACTGCGCAGAAACCTCAAACTCCCAGGCCTCTGGTAGAGGACCCAAGGTTGAGGAAGACACATACCGCCAATAGGGGTGAGAAGGGATTTTTTTAATGAATTAATCAGTCATGAATTAATGGAAAAAGCAATAGTTCTGAACAAGGGCTGCATGGATGAAGGCACACTTTAAACATTTATCCAAAGCCCACAGCTGCCAGGTTAGATCTGTAGAGACAGGGAGGCAATATCTTTGTGAGATGACTGATCTGGATCAAAAGAAGAAACTGAGAGAAAAGTTCTCAAAATAAAGGAAGATATTTTATTTGTGATATGCCATACAACTTGGTTACAACCAAGTTGACCACCCTGTCCCAGTGCCTGGGGGCTGTGAGGGCCTGGATGGGGAACAACAGGCTTCAGTTGAACCCTGGCAAGACCGAGTGGCTGTGGATTGATGGCTTAGCGTCTTCTAGGAAATTATCATCTTTGGTTCTCGATGGGGTAGCACTGCCCCATTCGGAACCAGTGCGCAACTTGGGGGTCCTTCTAGACTCACGACTCCTGCTCGAAGAGCAGGTGGCAGTCGTGGCTAGAAGGGCTTTTGCACAGCTTCGGCTTGTGCGCCAGTTGCGCCCATTCCTGGATCGCGATGCCCTCCGAACAGTCACTCACGCTCTTGTCATCTCCCATGTAGATTATTGCAATGCGCTCTACATGGGGCTACCCTTGAAGACTATCCGGAAGCTACAGCTGGTGCAGAATGCAGCTGCGCGGGCGATTTTAGGTGCGCCAAGATCCGCACATATAACACCTTTGCTCCACGAGCTGCATTGGGTGCCGGTCTGCTTCCGGGTACAATTCAAGGTGTTGGTTATCACCTTTAAAGCCCTACATGGCATGGGACCAGAATACCTGAGGGACCGTCTTATCCCCATATTATCGACCCGCCCCACCCGATCGTTCAGAGAGGGCCTGCTACGAGCCCCATCAATTAAAGAATGTCATCTGATGGGGGCTAGGAGGCGGGCCTTCTCTGTAGCAGCACCCACACTATGGAACATCTTGCCCCCAGAGTTGAGACAGATCCCCTCCCTCCCGACCTTTAGAAAAGAATTGAAGACCTGGTTCTGCCGCCTGGCATGGGAGGGAGGAAACGATAGTTCCTCATGGGGGTGGTTAATCCCGTAATTTTATAATTCCCTTCTTTTATTAATACTATCTCCCACTTGGATTTTTATTTTAAATTATAGTAATTGTATAAATTGTTGGTTTTTATATTTTATATTTTATGCTTTTATCTAATTTTATTTATTGTAAACCGCCCAGAGTTCCCCGTTGGGGGAGATGGGCGGTTATATAAATTAAATAAATAAATAAAAATAAATAAAAATAAATAAACCTAGGACAACTATGTCTGATAGTTTTGCACCAATATGAAAGCATCTCTGGATGTTAAGCTGGACTAAACCCTCGGAATCCATCCCAGCTGGGAATTCTGAGAGCTAAAATCCAACAAAACTGGAGGGCTCTAGCTTGAAGAAGGCAAGGCTAAACAAACTTGCTGCTACTTTGTTTGAAATTCATATGACGGCATCTAGGCCAGCATAAGTTTTCCTTTTACAAAGCATTTAGAGACCTCTTCTCTTCTCCTTTAACCTGAGGCCTTACAGCACCTCAAGCTAGTAGTCATTATCTTTCAGTTCAGTGCTAAATTTTTCTACAAAAGGAGAGCATAATAGAGAGTAGAGAATTAAGCATTTCTCAATATTAGTAACTCCTACTTTTGAAAGTGTAAAACTTCCTCCTACCAGCACATTTATGCACTGAGTTACTGAGTTTATACCAAGGGGAGGAGGCTCCCAGGATGGTTTAATTGGCACTCCAGTATCAGATTGAGCACCATCACCATTCAGATGGTCCATCTCAAACATGCCATTGCAAGAGATGAGAAAAATGATAGTATGTTCCTCTTCTCTCCTCCCGATTGACTAAATAGGCAGATGGTCTTATACATGGCAGGGGAAGTGGGACTTCATTTATACCTTCTAGCCCTGACCCTGGTTCTCAGTGCACGTCGTAACAAAAGTTGTGACTTTTTATGACAAGTGAGTCCTGGGTTTTATTTCTTATGCAGAATTCACCTCAAGAAAGAATGTCTTACTTTCAGCTTGCTGCACTCAACAGTCCTCTCCTATGACCTCTTTGGAACAGTAAGAAAGAAATTGGCGCTTTCAAGCTGGCCCAGTATTTGGGACATATTGTTTCAACAAAAACAGGTGTTTAGACTTGCAACATGGCTCAGAAACATGAAATGTGGCAGAAGTATGGGTGTACCTGAGGCAAGCAGTCTACTTTTACTCTGACTTCTGGAAGGTGCCTCTCAGAATAACCTTCTGTGGTTACTGATATGCTCAGGAGACAGTCCATATGTTGTCCATCTCATTGTATGCATTAGATGCTCCTTCTTGGGGCCACAGCTGTGTCTGCCACTTTGAATCAAGATTTTTATCCAACCTGGGGTGGATTTCACCATTGGCAGCCAGACCATTTGGCCTCAATGTTTAACTAATTAAAAAAAGTAATCACAAGTAAACGTCCAGTTCAGACACCATGCTGGAATTAACTGTGAACCATTTTAAGGGTGGCGTCAACAGAGCATAAATCTTCAGCAAAAAAAACAGCTACAAAGTCAGCCCATTCTGCTGGGAACTGATAAGGATATACTCTCTCATCTGTAAGCAAGAAGTCAGCAGTTCTGAAGCTGCTCAATATTTCCAGTATGCTGTTTACCAGAAGAAACTGATACAATTCATAGTTTTGCTTTCCCCTCTCTGATATTACAACAAATAACCCATCATAAAGATTAATTACTTTCAAGAAATATTTTTTCCATAATATGTAAGCACTGACCTAATGATTTCCGGTCTCTTGGATATATTTAGATGTTTTAATTTTAAAAGAATGCTGTTGGCGGCATTTTCTCTCTCTCTTTTTTTTTTTGTCAGAGATGCAAAAAAAGAGAAAAAGAGAAAAACGTCATTAGAAAGAAGCATTTCATGGTAAGCCTCCTCTGACTCTCAGTTCTTAGCATCCCTGCCAATATTTTTGCTTCTAAGATTAGAATAAGTTCTTTCTCCTGGTTTCTGTGCATGAAGTGGTGTGTTGACATAGAACTATCGGTCAAAAAATCCTAGTGCTAAGGGTTTCGTTAGGTAATGTAACCAGTACCTTGGACACCATTCCTGTTTGTTCCCTAAGTGTCCTTTTGACCACTGCAGCAACAGCAGCAGCATCGGAAGGTTTCTTCGCCACACTACAAATGTTAGCTGAGGAAAATATTTTCTTTTTCCTTCATCTTTTGAACAGTTTGAACATTCTGAGTTGTACTCTACATTCACTGCCTATTTACTGAGAAAATTAAGATATTTTGGGGTGGTTTTTTCCAAGCCTTCCCTTTAGGGCCTAATTCCCATGGCCTCACGTGTTCCATTCCACAAATGTTCAAGCAGTGGTAGTAAACTGCCTTTGATGGATGAGCATTCCCTCTGTTTGCTCTGCTCACGATAAGTCCATAGTTGGGAAGTTTCCAGTACTACCAAAAGTTCATCAAGTGGGCACCACACAAGGATTCAGTTCTCTTCCCTGTAGTTCTCTGGGAAAAGGCTTTTGAGCCAGTGATATCCACCTCTTCAGAAACTCTGGCTACTCTCTTTGTTCACAAAAGACAAAGTACGAGTAGTGTCAGCACTTGAACTATGGTACCAATGCTTCCCACTGCTGAATTCGGGGAGTTGAAGTCCACACAGCTTAAGGTTGCTGAGGTTGAGAAACACTGCTCTATACCATGGCAGGGTGTCCAAATTCAAAGGCAGCTTCTCTTTATATATATAACACTTACTGGGAACAAGAACTAGGCAGGCTGTTATTCATCCTGTCTGCCTGAGAGTTTCTCATAGATATCTGGTTGGCAAATCTGGGCCTTAGGATCCTGGACTGGAGGGTCCTTTGTCCTGATTCAGCTGGGCTTGGCTCATATTCTAAAAGATAATCTATAAATATGGAGCAGAGGTGGATGTATTGGATACTATAATACAAAAGGGGATAGGGCTAGAAGAATATGTAACTGACCTTTTAGTTGAACTTTCTATGACAAATTATTATTATTTATTATATTTTTATCCTGTCTTTTTTATATTTTGGTCAACTCAAGGTGGCGAACATACCTAATGCTCCTGCCTCCTATTTTCCCCACACAACAACCCTGTGAGGTGGGTTGGGCTGAGAGAGAGTGACTGGCCCAAGGTCACCCAGCCGGCTTTCATGCCCAAGGCAGGCCTAGAACTCACAGTCTCCTGGTTTGCCATTGGCTCCTTCCTAGGGCTGAGAGACAGGGACTGGCCCAAGGTCACCCAGCCGGCTTTCATGCCTAAGGCGGGACTAGAACTCACGGTCTCCTGGTTTCTAGGCCAGCACCTTCACCACTACACCAAACTGGCTCCAAGTTATCGTTTACTTTTGGAAATAATTCCTAAAATGAGACTCTCATATTTTGTAATGTTGTTAAAACTTTGCAGAGTCCACTCTGGAAAAGGGCTACTATACATGGAAATTAATTTTATTGAATAAATTATGTGGAGGACAGCAAGTCTTCCACCTTTGGCAGGGCCAAGTGCCTGTGGTTAGACCAGCAGAGCTCCCTAATATGATCACTTGTAAAACCTACATTTCCAGCAGAGCTTGACCTCCCTCTGGTAGCTGCCTAAGAGGTCTCCTGCAGGGCAGTCTTTCTTTCACTCACTGCCTGACATTACAAATAAAGGAACTTTGATCTGGCTCTAAAAACAGCAGCTTCTTCAAATACAAGGTACATCCAGATCCAATTGTTTCTTTTGAAATTCAGGGAGCTCCCAACTCCCAAGGTTCAAGATTAGGATATAGCACTATGGTCCTCTTGGATATCATTATTAATTGTTAGTGTGATTTATTTCACCTACAGTGGTGGTAAAGTAGAAAAGTGGGGTGTAAATCTTGCAGTGAATGTGTCTGTCACTTTCCTAAGTGATAAGAAGGTTCAGCATTTATCTGGATTTGACTTTCTTTGGTTAACAAAAATCACAGGAGACTTACAATCATTTGTAGCATTTGACCTGCCAACAAACATTGAAGTAAAGAGCAACTACCTATATTTACAAGCAAAGGAAGAAACCTGTTCCTTACATACGTACTGCATAATGGAGCCGCAGTGGGAGGACTCCCAGGATTGGAAAATAGCAGTTCAAAGGTACCATTTGTTCAAAAGGACCAGATGAAATAGTTATTGCATTACTGTTTGATGTTTGCCACCTTCTGCACCCCTGGTGTGCTTCAATAGCTCAAACATACTTCTGCCTTCCTCTGATCCATGTCCATTTCTATGGTAAAATTACAGTTTTTACCTACACAGACACAACAGCCACTGCCTCACTCAGTCAACAACACTTACCTTCTTAAATTTGATGGCTTTTTCTGAATCTTTTGGGGAAATCTTGAATTAGTCTCTCTAGCCACTGAGAGTAACCTGCTTAATAAAGTGTAAAACCAAAGGGCACTTTCATAGGAATTAATATATAGCAGGCTGGTAAGAAATGCAGGAGAAATTTGGACAAAGGTGTATGACTACAGACAAGTCTCTAAAGATAGAAACAAATGGGAAGCCTAGAAAGAAGCTGATAAGCTGGACCTGAAGGGAAACACCAAGCAGGTAGAATCCCTACATTCAGGAGAGCTTTACCTCAGCCTGTTTTAATTGACTCCCTAGAGCTGTTTTAGAAGGGAAATACAGGGAAATGACTTTTGAAGCAGATGTAGTCCCTGTGGCATGGGTGTGATAGAAACATGGCCCAGGTTCCTCTTTATTGCCACTTTTAAAGGGACATTCAATACCAGTTGATTACCTCTCTTTCATCTAAATTTCTCTGGTTTTCTGGTGTTTTATTTACACTGTTTGTTAGATGATTGAGATAATTTTATCTCCTTAAAAGTAGCATGTTTTTGTTATATTATGTAAAAACTTCACCTAAAAAAGGTAAAGGTAAAGGTTTTCCCCTGCACAGTCATGTCTGACTCGTGCTCATCTCCGTTTCTTAGCCGAAGAGCCAGGGCTGTCCGAAGACACTTCCACGGTCATGTGGCTGGCATGACGCGCGCGGAACGCTGTTACCTTCCCACTGAAGTGGTACCTATTTATCTACTTGCATTTGCATGCTTTTGAATTGCTAGGTTGGCAAGAGCTGGGGCGAGTGCGGGAGCTCACTCCGTCACGCGGCACTCGGGTCTCGAACCGTCGACCTTATGATCAACAAGCCTGCCGTCTTAACCACTGAGCCATCGTGCCCCTAAAACATCACCTACAAATGGTCAATAACAGACATTGATGTAGTTAGGTGCTAATTTTATTTTATTTTATACAGTTTGTTACACCTATTGCTATAATTCACTCTCTTAAGTATTGCAGCCACTAGAACAATTAAGGCAACACCCATACATTTTTTTAATTGTTGTTGTTACTTTAGGTTTTCATCTTTAGATTCCCCACCATCCCTTTCTCTGTTTTACCTAAATTTTTGAACCATATTTTTATAGTCACACCATTAATATTCAGTTTTGAAATACCTGTAGATTTTAGTGATTCTGTGTTAGCCATTTGTACTTAACCATTTTAACATTATATTTATACTCATAATAGTATTGATATTATGTTTTTATTTTTGGGTTTTAATTATTCTTACAGTATATAGATTAAACTATAGACACAATGGGATGGCTTCAACTTTACTCTTGCATGTAAATTTTGTTGCTCAATGACTGAAATAAATGATGAAGCAGGTAGAAACCACTGAAGTGGGATTAATTATCTTGACATTTCATAGCTTGTCTCAAGTCTTAGCCAAGTACAGTAACCAAAACTGTGTGTTAGAGGGGCACATATACTTTCTTATTCAGCTTCTACTTTCAGCTAAATTATCTGGCAAACCACCAGTTGACAGGGGTTTTTAAACAAAAGTTTGTAGTTTAAACATAGGAGCTGCTAGACTGGGTCTAAATCAATCATGTCCATTAACATGCATGCAACATCAATGCACAAACAGAAGGGAGTGCGACTTCAGTCACACAGTTGTGACTGCCATCTTTTTAAAAATTATTTTTACTAAACATTTCAAGAAAGTATATAAGAATATAAACAAAAAGAAATAGAAAACATTTTAAAAGATTTAAAAAGTAGACTACACAATGTTGGAAATGTGAAAAACATGAAAGGACCTTTTTCCATGCATGGTGGACTTGTGAAAAAGAAAAACAAAAAGATACAAATGCATATGTTGATACAAAGAATTTTATATATGGTATATGGTAACTGTAACAGGATTATTAAATGCACAACAATGGAGAAATACTGAAATACCCACAATGGAGGAATGGATTGTAAAGATGGCAGAATTAGCAGAAATGGCAAAACTGACCTGTTGGTCAGGGATAAAACAATAAGTACTTTTATAAAAGACTGAAACCTTTTATGGACTTTTGCTGAAAACAGAAAAAAGTGAAATGGTGGTTTGTGGATTTGCTGATTGAAAAGGAGTTGAATATGGGACAGAAGGGATCTCTGTAATGTAATTTGAATTAGGGAGGAGGGATAATAACGTTATTTGTAACTGCTGGAAAGATCAGAAGTCGCTTCTTTAATTATCTTTTTCTTTTTTTCTTTAACTGTATTACTTTCTTCACTTTTTCTTTTATCTTTTTTCTTTCTCTAACTTTATATACTTTCATGTTTATTTTTTATCTAAAACTTTCAAATTATATAAACAAAAGTAGACTACAAATAGTGGAATATGAATACATGAACAAGGGATCAAAATACCATAAAAATTTCAATTTTCCAATATATTAATTACTTATAAAATTATTAGTTATATAATATTTAGAGAAAGAACTTTTTAAAGAAAGAACTGAAATCCCTATTAAGCTTAAAACTAAAAATACCTAGTTAAGGTAGTATAAACCACAATCCTGATATTCCCTGGTGATCTCCCATCCACTCATCAGGCCTGACCAGCAAAACCAGCCAAGGTTGTTAAGATGTGGAGGTGCTGCCCTGCTGTGACTTTTTCCAGAATAAGTCCTATAGGACCATATCAGAAAGTATTGATATGTCTAATTAACAACACAGTGCCCTCCCTCTCACCTGTCTCTCCCCTCCATTTTATATATGAATCCTAGAATCCAAGAGCTGGAAGACCTCACATTGACTTCACATTGACTTCAGCCCCCTGCTCAGTTGCAAGGGCTGAAGCCGGCAGGATGGGAACTAGTTCTGCTCATGCCAGACATAACTGCTGTGTAAACACTGAGTAGATGCGTCCCAGATTCAAGGTTTAGAAAAGGGCTTCTTTTTGCCTACAATAAAGCAACCTATCTACCCATTTCAAGTCTAACTTGTTACTGAATGTGGGGCCAAGGGGTGAATTTCAGGAGATTAGAGATTTATTGCTATGTCTATCTGAAGTCTAATGTCCCTGCAGCAATCCAAATTAAAGCATCCCCGGCAGCATTCCTGCAATCTGTTAAGGAGGTTACATGGTCTAAAATGACCCAAGTTTAGTGTAGCAAGTTTTGCTTTTGACAAATTAGTAAGACTGTGCAGCACCAGCTTCAAAAGCAAACATTGCTTCAAAGTACAGTACATGGGAGCTATCTTTTAGTCCCTGTCTGCAGCTTCTTAAAGCAGCTGCATCTTTCCCAAGATTGCGTGGTTTCTCAGCCCTAGGAAAAGATGCATTTGATTTAAATATTTACAGACAGGTACTACGGATGGACCCCATGTGCTCTGAAGTATCTTTTGCCTTAGCATCTAATGCATATGCACAGCTTTAGTCACTAGAATATAATTCTCAAAGTGCTTACAGGTCTTTATGATCTACCCTAGAATTCTCCCTGATTTCCCTGATAGATTTCCTGGATATCTATGTCACATACAACTGGTCTGTAGTTTATGGAATCTTCCTTCCTCCCTTTGAAGATTTGCTTTCCTCCAGTCATATGGGATTTTACCAGTTCTCCAGGATTTCTCAAAATTAGTTGTTACGTTAGTTACATAATTTATATCCAGTCTGATTTCACAAACTCTGGATGGCTCCTTTAGTACATGAGGGTTCACCAGACCATCAGATAGTTCCATCAGTATCCTAGGTTGCAATTCATCTGGTCCTGGAGATTGAAACTCATTCAAACAACAGAAGAATTCCATGACCAGGTATTATTAATCTCAAGTTTTAGTCATATCCCGTTATCGTACTCTTTGCCATTTCCTGGTGGAGCACATATTTTTCTCTTGGAGAAGCTTGTATTGTGATTTTGTATTGTCTTTTTATTACCCATTCGCATTTTGTCTTTATCACTGAGCAGCTGGAATACGGATCCTGTTCTTTTCCTTTTAGAAGCTTCCTTAAAGAAGCTTTTCTTGTTATTCTCAGCCTCCTTGATTAACCACAGTTCATTCTGACCCCCTGCTTTCCTAACCCCACCTTTGTATTTCCAGGCTACCCACTTGTAATCTTCTTTTGTGACCTGGCCCTTTCTCTATCTCCTGTATGTGTCCTTTTTAATTTCAGATCTTCACTAATTTTTTTGTATAACTGCCCTGGCTCTTTTCTCTGTCCTCTGTTTCTCCTCCCCCACCCCACTAGAATTATTTGCAATTCTGTTTTTAATAGCACTTTCTTTAAGAATTCCCATCAGTATTGAGTTCCTTTTCCATTAACATCTCCTGCCCTAGGAACCTACTTGCCATTTTTTGTTTGTTTGTTGTTTATTCGTTCAGTCGCTTCCGACTCTTCGTGACTTCATGGACCAGCCCACGCCAGAGCTTCCTGTCAGCCGTCGCCATCCCCAGCTCCCCCACGGTCGAGTCCGTCACCTCCAGAATATCATCCATCCATCTTGCCCTTGGTCGGCCCCTCTTCCTTTTGCCTTCCACTTTCCCCAGCATCAGCATCTTCTCCAGGGTATCCTGTCTTCTCATTATGTGGCCAAAGTACTTCAGTTTTGCATTTAATATCATTCCCTCAAATGAGCAGTCTGGCTTTATTTCCTGGAGTATGGACTGGTTTGATCTTCTTGCAGTCCAAGGCACTCTCAGAATTTTCCTCCAACACCACAGTTCAAAAGCATCTATCTTCCTTCACTCAGCCTTCCTTATGGTCCAGCTCTCGCAGCCATAGGTTACTACGGGGAATACCATTGCTTTAACTATGTGGACCTTTGTTGTCAGTGTGATGTCTCTGCTCTTAACTATTTTATCAAGATTTGTCATTGCTCTCCATATTCACACTTAAGTCCAGCTGTGCAGTACAGAACATTGGACAATGATTGCTTTCCAATAATTTAAATCAGTTCTTGCCGAGCTGCATCTTCAATAGCAGTGGAAAAAAATTGTGAAGTCAGGTTCTACCTTTCTTCTTTGTCATTTAGGCTTAGGACTGGCAATGGTGAAGTTCCTACTCATCATAACTCTGAGTTTATTAACATCTGCTTTTTTGAAGTCCAAGAGATGTGTTTGACTATGCTCTGTTTTAGTTTTCCTTAAAATCAAGAATCCTAGAATTATATGGTCACTTTCCCCCAATGTTTCTGCTATTTCCACTTTAAGAAATTCAATCTTTTCTACTGGTTACTATCAGACCAAGGAGACCTAATCCTCTTGTGTTTTCCCTCCTCTGGAGGAGAAGAAAGACAAATCAGGAATTTTCTGGAAGAATCATGCTTGGCAGAGAGTTTATCTCCCAACAAATATGAGGATAATAAAAGGTTCCCATCACTGCAATGGATTTACATTTTTGTTTTTGAAAGCATTGCCAAGTTCATCTATCTGGAGTTCTGAGCAGGAAAGGATAATTTTAGCATACCAGGCAATTCATCCTCTCAGTTGCTTTTGTTTCTTTTGAACAAATTGTATTCTTCAGTTGCTAGTTGCAGTCATGGGAATCATCCCACCAGGTCTTTGTTTTACCTATAGTATTAAATATTTGTCCTTTGTTAGTAAGAGCTCAGGTTCAACATGTTAATTTCCCATATTCTGAGCATTAATGTAAGGGTGATGACAGCCATTAACTTTGAATCAAGGTTCTGATTATTTTTTTAGTAGTTTAAGATATTCAGTTTCAGCAACACCCCCACTTCCTACAGTGCACAAGTCTGAAGCTGAGATCCTTTCTTTATGGTTTTCATTTGCCCCCCTTTAGGGTTTTCATTCCATCCCCCCATTCAGTTTAAAGCCCTCCTAATCCAGACCACCATTGTTGGCCAAACACATTTTTACCACTACTTGTCAGGTACAACTCATCTTGTGCCAGTTGTCCATCATATACATGTTAATTTCTTGCATTGTTTCCCTGTCCTCGTGTGTGTGTGTGTGTGTGTGTGTGTGTGTGTGTGTGTGTGTAGGTGTGGAATAGGCAGGATACAAAAATATGTATAAATAAAATAAATAAATATCTAGTTGAAGTTCTGGCAAACTTTTCATTGTTCTCTTCTTTTAAAGAACCGCCACCTCCTTTGTATCCCAGCCACACACTGCATTACCAATGCTCCCTAAAAGCTTTTGAAGAGCCTTCTTAGAAACAATCAGAAATGTACTTCTGTTAGAAGAGCACAAATACATTAGATGCACAGACTAATTAAGATTGGCTCTCACAGTACATCAAGAATTATCTTGGATTCTTGAGACAAAATATATTGCATTTTGCTTTCTAGGCTGACCATATTTCCTTGAGACAAAAATGGGACATTGGGATGGCAAAACGGGATGGGGTTTTATGTAATATTCTGTATTCATGAAAAACACAGGGGTCCCCACCCCCAGTCTGCGTGAATGGCTCCTGCCTGCAAATCCCGCCCCGGTCCATGTGATTGGCTCCCACCTGCAAACCCCACCCCCACCCCGGTCCACACAATTGGCTCCTGCCTGGAAACCCTGCTCATGGTCCGCCCTCCTCTCCGCCCTCCTTTGCCATGCGCTGATAGGCGGGAGCACTTCCTCTTCCAGGCTGCCTCCAATCGACAGCTCCGGCTCGGATCCTCCTTCCGCGCCATTCCCACCAGGTTTTAAAAATGGGACAAAATTGAGATTTTTATCAAAATGACGGGACGGTTGAAAACTGCTAAAAAAAATGGGACTGTCCCGTTCAAAACGGGACGTATGGTCAGCCTAGCTTTCCATATATGTCTTTAAAGTTATATATAACCTAGTTAATGGGATTAAAGGAGGACTTCATGTGGGTAGAGCCAGTTTGGTATAGTGGTTAAGGCACCAGGCTAGAAACTGGGAGACGGTGAGTTCTAGTCCCACCTGAGGCATGAAAGCCGGCTGGGTGACCTTGGGCCAGTCACTCTCTCTCAGCCCTAGGAAGCAGGCAAATCACTTCCAAAATCTTGCCAAGAAGACTGCAGGGACTTGTCCAGGCAGTCACGAGGAGTCAAGGCACCCCCCCCCAAAAAAAAAAACCTTAGTATGGAGAGAGAGGGAAAGAGAGAGATGTGGATTCCATCAAAGAAAAAACCCACTGTTATAGAAAATACATTAATGTATACATTCCTCAGTCTCTTCTTCCCTCAAAATTCCTCAAACATATTTTCCATTAGTTTCAGTAACGTTTGTATAATTACAAACATTTGTATATTATGTAGAATTTTTCCTCCTTTTTTGAAACCTCTTGTATGCCAGAAACTTTAGTTAGCTTGGGGGTTAATATTTTTCCGTCTGTGATTCAACCCACGTGCAATTGATTATACTTCCTTGCAGAACAAATAATCACTGAGATACGTTTGATACTTACACTTTTATTTCCCAAACATTCTTCAAACAGAATGGCAAAAGGGAATTGAAGCAAAGTAGGGGATGAAGCATAGCAGCTCAGAACAGATGCTGGAAATGGTAGCATTTGAAGAGAAAGAGAAGGCTGGCGTACTTCTGAGCATCCCCTCGCCTGAGAGAAATGGGAGCAGCTCTTTCAGGAAAGTAATGAAATGTGTTCCTTCTAGTATTGGAATATAAACCTTGGTCTGTGGTAAAGGTACAGCACAGACTTTAAACACATTGGGTAGTTAAGGGGATGCAAGTGAGGAGAAATGTTTATGAACTTTGGAGTAAGGGCAGAAGGAATTTTGTGATTCTGATGTAGATCCTGATGTTATCTCATAGTCAGATCTAGATGGCATCATGAGGAAGCATCTTTGGAGTATAGGATTCCTGCCCTTACTCTGATTTGGCTTTGTTGCTGTAATTTTATTCAGTTGGTTATGTTAAGGACTGATCTTGTCTCTCTTCCTCTGTGGTCTCAGATTGCCTTGGTTTGCTGCTACAAGAAGTCTTTAAAACAGCCAAATGTTATAAAAAGAAAAGACCACAAATAAATACATGCAGCCTATGGAAAGGTCAAGCTCAGAAAGCAATCAGCCATGCAGTCATCATCCTCACCTGCAGCCTGAAATGGAGCGCTCCACAAAATACTTTATCCACTAATTGCACTGAATGTAACATCATTTCCTAAGCATAATGCTATTACTTTTATAAAGGAATTCGTGGTAATCTTTCACAAGGAGAAGTACATTGGACTTTGCTCTGGGGAAAGGTACAGGTGCATTCCAATGAATTCAATTATTCAATAGCTTTGTTGTGTAATTTCAGCATTTTTTATGTTAATACATTGTCTTGCCTTTCATTATCCAATCTGGAAATTATAATTACATTCCTAGCTATTAGGAAATCCATTCTCTTCATTGACACTTCATAGAAGTCATTTTTTCCCCCTTTTTCCACTGAAGTTCTTTCTTTCTAATTACATTGGTATCATTTTCTCATAAGCCCCTGGAGAAAAATAACTTTTTCTGACCTGTAAAATAAAAGAAACATTACTTGAAGCTGCAAGTAAGGAAGGTTCCATATACTACCCTAGATTTTTAAATATTTGACGTCTATAATCCACCAACAGTGGTTAGTAATTAGAGCTCTGAATTCACAATCGGTTATCATAAAATACCAAATAGAGGCAGTATCAGGCTTTGTGGCTTGAAGCAAGATGGGCAGTTTATGGACTAGATTTGACATGGAAGTCAATTCACAAATTAAATATTGTCATTTGGATGCCTATTGTTGGATTTTTTTTATCCGTTCAGTCGTCTCCGATTCTCGGAGACTGCCTGCACAAGTCCCTGCAGTTTTCCTGGCAAGGTTTTTCAGAAGTGGTTTGCCCTTGCCTCCTTCCCAGGACTGAGAGAGAGCGCCTGGCCCAAGGTCACCCAGCTGGCTTTGTGAATCATGCCACATTTCTGATGCCATCAGGTAGAATGCAGGAGAATCTATTTTCTGGTATTTATTGCAGGTTAGGCGGGGAGACGTGTAGGCGGATAATTAGTTCAGTTTTCTAAGCTCCATTCAGAGACCAGAGCAATTCACCAAACACTCATAATAGTCCATTCCAAATATATTTAAGATATGTTTCTCTGTTCCCAGCAAAGAGGCCTTGGGATTTTGCAGACCTCCCTTTCCCATTACAGCTGGTGGAGTTCTGCCACTAAAGCCTCATTATTTTGGTAAATTATTATTATTATTAATTTAATTTATATAACCGCCCATCTCCCCCAACGGGGAACTCTGAAGCTAGGAGGCAACTAATGGAAGTTTTCGTAGATCCAGAGAACCCCATGTCCCTTTGCGTCCCTAAACCATAAACTGACCATGGCAGTCCCAGAATCTATAGCCAGCAGGACTTGAGGCTGTTCTTTGTTGGTCACCAGATCTCCCAACCCAATATCCAGAGGAGTACTTTGTTCTACATTGCTTAAAAGGTGTAAAAGGTGTGAAAAATTCTCCCAACTCTAAGAGTATCTGCTCATGATCCTTATGATTCCTCTTGATTTGCTTCCCATGTAGAGTGTTGGATTATGATACTTACCACCTTTTTCATAATGAAGATCGTGATTAAAATGCTGTATCCAAGCAACCCAGAAGCTACTGGTACTAAGATCCAAAGATAGAGATGTTTTTCTGGGCATGAATCTACATCTGAAATTAAAACAAATAAATAAATCATAATTTCAAGGATTCTATAACAAACCTTAAATTTTAAAGACTTAGCAATATTGCACTAAGCCGGAACAAAATAAATTATATTTTAACACAGTGAGAAAAAAATATATAGCCACTTATTTACAATGTATTTACAATGTACAATGTCTTTGCCTAGGCTCCCCTTGAAACCTTCAAAGGATTATGGAGACTATGTTCTGGAGGATGTGAAAGCATTCTTCAGAACAGTTAGTTCTTTAGTTGCAAGGTCATGCTGTAACTAATTATACATATTAAGATTTAGATTTAATCAAAGATCTCTTCCTAGGTGTGTATTGCTAGGGTGCAAGCTTCATGGAGTAGGGATGTGTCAGAGTGATTTTTTGTAAATTTCCATTTAGATAAATAAAGTGATGCAGCAGCAGCAGCAACAGTGGGATTTGCTACATTCCATAAAGCTGCTCGCAAGACAGAGGTGTTCTGATGGTTCTGCGCAGGTAAAGAACTATCCAGTCAACCTGAAACACTTTTTCTCAGCCAACAAGAGTTTGGTTTCGGAAAAGCTGCCCAATTCTAGGGAGAGGGTCACACCCCAGAAAGAAAAAGTGAGCCTCTCTTATACACGTATTGTGACCTGGCATGAAGCTCCTACAAGGAGTCTAGCATGATTTACAGATACTCATAATTAGCTAACTCAGGGGATTTGGCTAATTTGGCTGACTTGAAATAGTTCTACTAATGAACCTTGAGTACAATATGCTGCAAGGAATTAAGGCAGTAATCCTAACTCATTTACTATATGGGCTTTGGTAAGCATACTCAGGGGCACCTAATGCAAGGGGTGATGGGGTTACAAACTTGTACTAGTCAACTTCAAACAATCAGCTGCATTCATGAATTCCTTTTCTCAACTATTTTAAAGCACCCTTAGGTTTTCTCTACTCACCAATGACAAAGAGCTGGGTCCCCTTTCCTTTGACTGGGTAGTAGGGTGGAGGGTATATCCGTTCAATCTTGCAAACATACAAACCAGCATCACTTGACTGTAGACCCAAAAGTGTTACATTTACCCTGTCATGACCAGGATAAACTTGGCATCTGGTGTTATCCTTCTTGCTGCATGGTGTGATCCCAGTACTAGTAAAGGATGAGGCACAGATCTCAGTTGACTCATTGTCTTCTTCTTTAAGTAAAGTTACCTTTAAGTCTTCAGCATTGCCAACATTCTTGATTTCACACAGAAAGTGGGCGGCCTCTTGTCTCTTTACCACTATGAATGCTGGCTGGGTCACTTCCATGACTAGTACAGAAACAAAAACAGACACAGTTTTGTGACAAATTCATCTCTCTAGGAAAAAGACATCCTAGCCACAGAAAGGGAAGATGCTGGTTTTTCAGTCATCTATGTGTTTTTAGTCCTGTTAGGTATACTTTTAACATTGATATAGTAGGTCTGTAAAACCAAAGTATTTTGCTTTAGGATGCCTTAGTTACTATTACTTTTCTCCTAGTTGCTTAATTAAGTGTCTTTATAAAAATAGAGCAAACAAGGACTACATTCCCAAGAATATACAGAAATTATATCCATAGATTAATTGGAATGCACATTAGAATATCTACAGAATTATATATACAAGTTAGCAGAGATTTTAATGTAAAGAATGAATGTTTGTTATTTTGTTTGTTTGTTTCCTTCTTCCTTCCTTCCTCATATTGTCTCCTTTATGTACTGTAACGTGCCAGTGCACCCACCCATCAATGCTGGGCTCCAGCTGAGAGCCTTCCTTCTTCCCTACCAGCTGCTCTTCTGAGGCTATTACACAAAGAATAAGCATCTGGTGAATGGGGTGAATTTTGGAACTAAGAATTTAGTAGTTGAACATGTTCCTTCTCCCTCCTAATCCCTTTTCCTTTTTTTGCCATGTTTTTCATATTATAAACCTGCTGGTAGGTGAGGTTTTATTTTCTGAGCTATACTTCTTGGTTGAAGAACAGGGTAAAATAATATGGAAAAAAAATAACAATAATATACAGATTGTAAGAGCCTTGGGGCAATAACAAGTTTTCTTATTCTTTGCAAAGAACTATGTATATAACAGGTACAAAAACAATCCCCATCACAATACCCCAGTTGCCATGAATTACTCATGTCTCTTCTTGACCATTCTTCAACCCTGGAAAAATTTGACCACTCTGATCTACCTACCTTTTGTGAAGCCAAAAGCTATGTTGTAAACCACAAGGGTGAACAGAAGTGAAATCATCTCACAATCAGATGTCCAATCCAAGTCAAGCTGGAACAATCCAAGTCTGTATCTAGAATTCCAGGTTAGCAGGTAGATCCTTTCTCAGGATACAAGATTTTGTTGTGACAAAAATGGGAGAATTCACACAGTTTATGTATGAGGAAGTAAGAAATAGATGCACACAGAGAGAGGAAAATACCTGAAAAGGTAATCAAGGTTTTGTTATGGCTTTTTGAAAAGGAAGTTGTGGGTTGGCTCAAGGCGTGCACAACTAACCTCAAGCAGCAATAAGCAAAGCAAGCATTCATCAAAGAGCAAAATCAGTCAATTTGAAACAAGTATTAATCTGATGGCAGTTAATGTATGAGACTGTCCAATAATTCTAGTGTTAATTCATTTCCTTCAACTCCTTATGTATTTTTCATTCCAGAAAACAGAATGTATTTTATGTATCAATTATTACAATCAAACAGTGTCCACAGTATGCATTACTACATTAGTTCAAATATAGCCTCAGTCCTCATCATCCTTCCCTGTGTCTGGATTCTGGCAACATGAAGCTTGCTCCAGTGAGCCCTATAGACCAAGGCTATATTGTTAGGTATTTATATTCTAAATGATGTCAGAATGTTGGTGACTCAATAATATAGTTGCTATGTGAGATGGGTAGCTATATGAATATAATAAATAAATAAATACTACAGATATTTTTCATGTTGTCTATTAATGTTATATTGATGCACAGAATGCATGTGAATTCAGAAAAATTATAGTAACATGACTAGTTCTGTGCCAAATGAAATATACCTGTCTCTGAGTTCTGGGTTCCTTCAGAAACCTCTTATTAATTTCTTGATGGTCACATTTGGATTCTGAACATTTTGTCCTAAGGTCTCCTGAGCTTCCTGTTAGAGGGAAGCCCTATTTAAAGAACTTAGTAATTATGGTAAGCTGATTTCAGCCAACTCTTTCTTCTTTGCTTTATTTGCATATCAGTTCACTGACAACTCAAAAACATCAAATATGTTGCACTTCTGAAATACTGTGACTCTAACATAATCTAGGAATGATGCTTCAGAGATTACCATCAATGTACTATGAAAGGCTTGCAAATTAACAAAATATATCAATGAGAGGAAAAGACAAGTCTATTCCATTAAATATTGGGTGTGTGTGGATCCCATCTGCAAGATTTTCTCAACAGAAAGAAAATGCCACATTGCTTTCTACAACAGAAAGGGGGAGCAGCTTGCAATGAACAGAGCTATTTAACCAGTTCTTTCTACTTTACTTATCAATATTCTGACTAGCATGAGTCCTTTCAGCTATCGATGCTGGGCATTGATCTTGGAACCTAGTGCATACCAACTCTGACCTCTATCACTGAGTTAGCTACATCACACCTCATCCCAGTCCACATTTGAAAATCCTTCTTAGGAACATACTAACTAAACTTAAGTCCTAGACTAATCAGACATTAGAATTCACCATTACAAATATCTAACCCAACACTGCTTCTTGTTGCACACTTATTGTCAAGGCCAGCCAAGGGTTTCCAGGGATGGAATACAGGGCAGCAGAACATTTTTATCATAGTAGCTTTCAGTGGTTTGCTGCTGTTTTACTTCTAATTTAAACTGTGATTACATGTTTTACACAGATAAAGATCCATCTTTATTGCCCCTATATGGTAAGTACATGATTTGGGTTGTTGTTGTCTTTTAACATTACTTCCTCTTTCACTTTGATTTCCATCATTGATAATCAATGTCTTGTCATTTACTTCTGAAACATCCAGTCATAAATATAGTGGCCATACTTCTCCATGTCATAATGAAACTCTTAAATGTGTTCACATCACGTGTGTTACTGCCATTGCCACCACACTCATTATCTTTCAATTTTTTCAGCACAAAAAAGTGATAAGCCAGCAACTTTCCTCTGTTACATGCAGAATATTGAGGTCAAGTCATGAAGAAACCTCAAGCTATGGCAATTCATTGAATTAATAAATGGCTTCTCCATTTATATTGGCCAGAATTTCCAGATGTGCACAAAATATTTTGGAAAGAACCTTGAGGAGAAAAGAAAAGTAATAGTACTCTAATGCAGATGGAAAACACTCAGAGCCATGAAATGCTGTTTGACAAGAAAAGAGGAGAGAAGAAGAAATGTGGGGTGCAAATGGTCATAGAGTCTGGATAGGAGGACACTCATGCTTTTATTGTGGCTCTCTGTTGTCTGCTTTGAAGTCAAATGTGGATTCTCTATTTAGAATAACACCACTGTGGGCTTTAGGCAACGATCTGGAAATTTTTTAATCCAGAGTCAGTTAATGCCATTCATTTTTCATCTATAATTGTCCATCAATGTAGTTGCATATCTAAAATCTTGTTCATTATATGCCAGTAACTGAGTAAGAAAGAGAGGTTACTGTTTTCCATGCCTGTAAAACTCAAGAGTTGCTTCCTTCCACCTGATGGGTTGGATAGAAATTGCTATACCCCTGACTGATGTAACTCTTTGGTCAGGGGCGATGGGAGCTTCAGTCTGATACTGTACATCTGAAGGAAGGCAGGCTTGAAGAACTGATATAGGCTCAGAACCACATCTGCTGCTTAGCAAAGGAACAGGCTTGCACATGAATGCGCTGCCTACTTTGTTTTAGCTTTTCTGTTGCTTTTGAACATTCTTTGATGAATAAACTCTGGTATATTCTCTCCTGGGAATATACCAGAGTTTATAGACAACTAACTATCTCACACTTTGCCCTTTCAGGGCTCCTCCACTTAGGACATAACACTGGTTCGAAACCCATTCCAGACCAATGTGATCACACAGCATCAGCTGGTTTTGAAGGCTGAGGGCTTTCAAGTTCTGCTGTGGTTTATTTAAAACTAGAGCAGACTGTTCTTTGCAACCGCTCAGTTCTGCTGAGCTTCTGGATGATCTGCTTACCCATGGTGGGAACTTGTAATTCATGTATCTCCTGGACTTGTTGTCCCCACTTTGCCAGTATACTATTAGTTGGGGGCTTTTAAATGCAGCAGAGGAATGGGGACAGAGTGGCTTGGATCTTTACAAATGACCTTTCCTTTGCGTAGTTTCTCAAGAAAGCAGCATGGATGGGTATGGGAGCAGGGACATCCATGGGGGGAAGTAAAGAAAGTAAAACCTGCATGTCTGAGCTTTCTGTCCTCATGATAAAGCAAAAAAGGGAAGATAGTACTCTATTCATCCTGAAAGAAGACAACTAATGGGAAAAGACTGAGTATTAATCTTCCACTTAGGGAAAAGCAGCACAGACAGAGGACAGCTCTTGGTTGTCATCACTAATTCTAATGTCCCTAATGGACAATAGAATAAAAGCTACAAGGAGTGGATGCTTCTGAACCTCCATCTCCCGTGAGCACAGGTCAGTTCCAAACTGCTTTCATGAGGCTGCAGAATTGAAGTGGTGCTGGGTAGAAGTGTCCCCAATCATAAGAAAATTTGTAAACTAACAAAGAAAGAAATTGGTACCTAGGACATCTAGGAGATCAGTAGAACCCATATTTAATGCAGAAAATACCCTGCCTTGAGCCCGTCTGACTTTAGATTCACACCATAGTTTGAAAAGGAAGTATAAAATAATTCATCTCCTCTTTCATACTCAGAAAGAAAAGGAAAAAAGAATTGGGGATCCAGCCATTCAGGAGCACCCTGTGAAAGCAAAGAAGGACCAGACCCTTGACATACTTTGCTAAACCTTGACCATTTAATTCAATGGTATTAAGGCACCAGGCTAGAATCCAGGAGACTGAGAGTTCTAGTCCCACCTTAGGCATGAAAGCCAGCTGGGTGACCTTGGGCCAGTCACTCTCTCTCAGCCCAACTCACCTCACTGGGTTGTTGTGGGGAAAATAGGAGGAGGAAGAACTATTAGGTATGTTCGCCGCCTTGAGTTATTTATAAAAATAATAAAGGTGGGATAAAAAATCTAAAAAAAAGGGTAAGGGAAATCATCAGAAAATAACTGTCTGCCAACACATTCTTTCCTTGCCCTCAAATCATCTGGCAGACAAGAAAAGGAAAGGAAGGAGAAGGAAGAAGAAATTTACTTCTACCCTGAGATGCATGATTCTGCAAGTGAATGAGGGGCTACTGTATGTCCAGATCATGGAACATCTATCAGTTGTCTGAATTTCTGAAATCTGTATCAGGTAATCACTCTTCCCCCAACATGACATTTTTGTGGAAAGTGTGATTCTTCAGGACCTTACAACCCACCGACCACACTGGAATATAGACAGTTAGAATTTACTCTGCATCCCTTCTTTGTCTTTCCCTCTGCTTGCTCTTTTCTGGGAGACTGTTAATGCTGTGAAATTACTGGGGATAATTTTCCCATTTAGTCTTCAACCAGGCAATCCCTATATTCAGATCAGAGCAAGTACACATGCCACTCAGTTCAGCTAGTAAAACATATACCTTGGTGTTTCTTTATTAAACCTTAGCAACACATCAGCAAAACAGTTAACTGGCGAAAGGCAGGCAAAAACAGGAGAAGAAAGACATGAGCAATAGGCAAAGATGGACATTATCTATATCTATCTATACCAAAAAGCACAGGAGGTTTCAGAGCCACTAGGAAAACATTGTGGGTAATTGGCCTGGACAGGCCCGAAGAGAGTGGCCTTTGGTTATTCCAGCCTTAACTCTTTTATGTACATAGCAGCAGTAGAATAGAGATGGGAAATTAGACACCAAGTGATCCCTTCTCTGTTCTGCATCTTTAAGGAAACACTTTGGTTGGTGTGGATGATCAATCAATCTCAGGGTCTTCTGCCTTTTGTTCAAAGACTCTCTTCCTGATAGGATGTAGCTAGCTAGATGCTATGCTTTATCTATCCCTTCCATGTATTTCCTTAAATAGGCTTTCTTTCTTAATAAAACTATAAATCTGTTTCTTTAAGCCTTGCTCAGGCTAGATTTCTACTCTCAGAAATGCTCACCTACATGCATATATACATACACATGCTCTTTCTCCAACAGTTTTAAGACAATCCAAGCTACGTTGTTATCTATTTTTAATCCTCTTGTTTTCCCAGTCTTCTTTTTTTTTCCTACCACAAGAAGAGCAGCAACTTCATTTTGTCTGGAACTAGTAGGTGGTTTCTCTCTGGAAGGGCTCTGGGTCTTTCCCAAGGAGCCTTTAGAGTGGACAGATGGACAGCAAAAGACACAAGACAATTTGGATATTTGGCAAATGGGTTTCATGTGTGTATAAGAGAGAGAGAGTTCAGTTCATTAGTTAAATAAGCTAGCCCTTCATTTTTGAACCGATGATTTTACTGAATGAACTTGGCATGTATACAGAGGCAGACCAAAATAATTAATAATTGTAATTAATTGATTCATTATTAATGATAGTATCTGATAATTAATTTCACAAGAGTAGCAAACTGCAATGCAAAAAATACTAGAGTTGCATTAGCAGGTGGTTTGGATTCTCCTCCAAGGCCAAATAAAGATTCTATTTAGCTGTAAGTCAGTAGGTTTTACCTAGCAACAAATTAGTGTGTGAGTGTCCTGAGACAGTACTTTAAAACATCTAAGGTGCTAAATAGATTTAAACCCATCAGATATGTATGATAGTTCATCAAAGGCTTAATAAACTGCCTCTGTTAACACCTGCTTAGGACTAGGAAAAGATAATGGCTATTAAGGTAGGTCACAATATCATCATCATTGGCAATCACTCCTAGCCGAGTAAGATTGTCTTCCAAAGGTAAAATTTCAACAGTGGATCCGTAAGTGGCTATAAAGGCCAATTCTGGATCCGCACAACCTCCCACAATGAGGGCACAGGTTTCCGGGTGGGAGACGGTCATAGGGACTGTGTTAAACTTTAGAATCACAAGTTGAGTGATCGTATAGACACTACCAGGAAACTTGATTACAGTGCATTCTTTGGATAGTGTGAAGCTTGAAGCTTTATGAATTACAAACTGAGAATAGCTCTATTTAGAAGATGGAAATTTGATTTAAATCTCTTTTCTCAAGCTTTGAAATTGAAGACTTTCTCATCATTACGGTAAGTTAATGCTTTGTGAAGCTGCAAAGCCACCGAGGCCACACAGGCCATAAACTTCACTGCTGCTGGTAGATTTTGGAGTGGCTGCAGTCATTCCCCCCACTCCCACTGTTGCCCTCCAGATGTTTTGAATTTCAAGTCCCAGAGGACACCAGGTTGAAGAAGGCTACCATAAATGCAGTCTGGTCTTGTCAACCTCAATAGCCCACTGAACTCAGCAGGAACTATTGGTTACAGTTATGGAAATGAAGTCTTCTCTACCTGTCCCAAGTCTTGCTGTCCACTTTACTCCTATGGAAGCATGGAAATTCTGAATGCACTAGCAACTCCACTATGCAAGGGCGAGAACTGGGTTTTAGCCTTTGTTGCTGATTGCCACTTTATAAAATGGGCTGTGTCCTTCTTTCTTTCTGAGGAGAATGCTTATCATCGTATGAACTAACGCATAGGCAAGTGCCAATAAGGGTGTGAGAAGCACACATACAGTACCACACAGAAGAGTTGTGGTCTAAGGATGTGAGGAGAGCAGAAGGAGCAGAGGGAAGGACAAGACATCCTTCCACTAAAAGGCATCCTTCTCCAAGTTGATACCCTCCAGATGTGATGGACAAAGGGTGCTGGGTTGAGGAAGGCTCAATGAACACTGAAGAGAGATTAATGGGGAGATAAAGCTAACCAAGAGAATCTGGATTAATTCTATCAGTGGCAACTGCTGCCATATACTGAGAGGATGAATGTCTCACTGAAACACAGACAGATTGCTGCCTGTTTGTCCAGCAAGGTGAATTTTCTGTCAACCTGTCAGCCCAGGGAATAGAGGAAGAGGAGAAGCAGTCAAGAAACCTGCCACTCAGACATGATATGAGCTCTGGTAAAGGTAAAGGTTCCCCCCGCACATTTGTGCAGTCGTGTCCGACTCTAGGGGCCGGTGCTCATCTCCATTTGTTAGCCAAAGAGCCAGCGCTGTCCGAAGACACTTCTGCAGTCATGTGGCCGGCATTACACGCGCAGAACGCTGTTATCTACCCACCGAAGTGGTACCTATTCATCTACTTGCATTCGCATGCTTTAAAATTGCTAGGTTGGCAAGAGCTGGGGTGAGTGCACGAGCTCACTCCATCACGCAGGGCTAGGGATTCGAACCTCCGAACTTGCGATCTTCTGATCAACAAGCCTGGCGTCTTACCCGCTGAGCCACCACGCCCCTAACATGAGCTCTGGTACTTCTTCCTAAAGTCATTTCCCCACACAGGCTGAGCTTTCAGATGTTTAGCTGCTGATTTCTGTCTGCTTTGAACCCAAAATGCATTCAGATGAGTGCTGCTGAGGATCCAGCTTGCTTATTGGTCTCAGTTCTTCAGTTCTCAAAGTTTCATTTCTAAGAATGAAGGCTACACCCATGAGGCAGCATCCAGAGCTCTTGATTTTGTGGCTTCCCACGGAACTGAAAAGGCAAGAATGCAACAACCCAGGCTGTTCTTCTACAGGAGTGTGGCTAGTGCTGCTTTCCCCCAACTAATATTGCAAGAGCAGATAATGAGGAGTCATGAGAAAGGGGCCACGATCCATTGAAATTGGAGTTCAGCATTACGGCATCCTTTCTTCTTATTTCTTAAGAAAGGCTATAATCGGGTTTGTAGCCTGGCAGAGGCTCAATATATTATTTAATTTTTTAAGTATATTGACTTTTTCCATTGCGGCATGCTAAACATCTTGGCAGCACAGGCAAATCAATTGCATTCTTTTAGTCATGAGGGTGCCATGATTTAAATTAGATGAATGCATGAATAAATGTATTGAATTAGTCAGTAAACCAGACTGAACTGACACCAAAATACAAAACTCCATATATTCATTTTAAAAAATGGCTGCTCTTTAACATATGACCACTCAACCCACCACAGCAAAACCAACCAGAAGCTAAGAAAAGGATTACACTGCCATACATCAGAAACATCTCAGAAACTACTAATAGACTGTTACATCCACATGGCATCACCGTAGCACACAAACCAACCAAAACCCTTCAGAACATCATAAGTAAACCAAAAGACCCAGTAGCCCAAGAAATAAAAACAGGAGTTATCTACAACATACAGTGTAAGGACTGTAACAGCCACTATGTAGGACAGACTGGCAGAAGACTAGCAGAACGCATCCACGAACACCAACTAGCAGTCAGAAGACATGATGAAAACTCCTTAATCTCACAACACATGGACAGACTTAACCATACTTTCAACTGGGAAACTGTGAGCATCTTAAACCAAGCCAAATCCAAAAATGCTAGAGAATTCCTGGAAGCTTGGCACTCAGACAAAGCAGCCATCAACAGACACATAGAGGTAAACAACATTTACACATTTACATACCATTCATAAGAGACAATAGAAAAGCCAGAAGACCAGAACACCTCCTTGCCAGCAATCAACACCCAGATATGCATAGATTAACACCAAGATTAGCACCAGAGGAACAATCAAACAACACAATAGACCCTAATCAAGGAACTATTAGTCAATCAACCAAACAGCAAACAATAACCCAATCAAAGTACTACCAAGGAGAGTACAACACCCCCACCAACACAGGCAGGACAAGCCAGGGTATATAAACAGAGAGCAAGTCCCACTCGCTTTTCGCACTGAAGATGTTGCCTAGCCTGGCAATGAAACGTCTGCAAGAAAACAACAAGGCTCAGAGAGCACCATGGACTCCACAGTTCAACCCTGAGCTACAAATATTCTCTTCGATTAAGCCATACTTTATCATGCTAATCTTTCTTAGATGCCCCTTCTAGATTTTTTCAATATTTTGCTATTATTTACCTAAAGGTTAAATGTACAGGTTCCCCCCGCATATTTGTGCAGTCGTGTCCGACTCTAGGGGCCAGTGCTCATCTCCGTTTGTTAGCCGAAGGGCCAGCGTTGTCCGAAGACGCTTGCACAGTCATGTGGCCAGCATGACACATGCGGAACACTGTTACCTACCCACCGAAGTGGTACCTATTCATCTACTTGCATTTGCATGCTTTCAAATTGCTAGGTTGGCAAGAGCTGGGGTGAGTGCAGGAGCTCACTCCGTCACGTGGGACTAGGGATTCGAACCTCCGAACTTACGATCTTCCGATCGACAAGCCTGGCGTCTTACCCGCTAAGCCACCACGCCCCTTTTATTATTATTTATGTATTATTTATTATATTATTTATTATTATTTATCTAGCAGCCATTAATTAAAAATTAATAGTGCCTTACTTTTCAAATGTGTATTCCTACCAGCAGGGCTTTCCAAAGTGCCGCCGCTGGCGACACACCGAGCGGCGGCGGCGACACGCGTGCACACGGCGACGGCGCGGGGGGGCGTGCGGCGGCACGCGTGCACAGCAGCGGCGCGGGGGCGGCGTGCGGCGGCGCGCGCACACGGCGGCGGCACGGGGGCATGCGGCGGCGCGCGCATGCTTGGTGGCGGCGCGGGAGGGGCGTGCGGCGGCGCGGGGGGCGTGCGGCGGCACGGGGGGGCGTGCGGCGGTGCGCGCGCACTCGGTGGCGGCGCGGGAGGGGCGTGCGGCGGCACGGGGGGCGTGCGGCGGCGCGCGCATGCACAGCGGCCGCCGTGCACGCACGCGCCGCCGCTTCCGGGTGGTGTGGCGACACACCACGCTGTGTGTGGCGACATACTTTTGTGTCGCGACACACAGTTTGGAAAGCTCTGCCTACCAGAATAGCCCTAAGTACAATGTTTTCTCAGCTCTTTCATTAATAATTAGTGCAATTTCCTGAAATACTCTACCCCAAATGTTACTAAAGTGGCCTTTGTCCTTGCAATCCTTCCAATGTTGATGTGTGCTTGTTTTTATTATAACTGGGGCAAAATGTAAATGATGTAAAATCTTTAAATGTGTTTCCTGCAGAATTGTCGAGGAACAATTTTTAGGTGAACCCTGGTAATCGAACAGGGAGTTCCCATGAGGTCGTTATGAACAAAGCCTGAAAGTTTCAAGCTGTATCACCACCAGCTCCATACCTGACTTCCCATGTTGATGCTGTTACTAGCCTCTGAGCAATCAAGACTCGTAATTGTGCAAATCACATGGGGAATTCTAAACTGTAGTCAGCAATCAACTATTTTCACGTTTTCCTACTGAATGCAGGAAAGTCAAGAGTTGAACAAGGCCAGATGTTAGTCCCTACACACTTACAGTCTAGAATATGCATACAGGACCTGCGTCTTTGAAGTCATCACACTACACAGATGCTCATACAGCTCATTTGAATGCTAAAGTGGGGAAGAGGACATAGGTGCTCTGGCTTGTGCTCAAGCATGGAAGCCCTCTTCAAAAATTTTCCTCCCAATCCCAATGCAGGAAAGCTGTAGACCAAACAGATAGATGGGAATTAGGGGTATGTTCCTGTCTTCTCCTTACTATTACCCCTCATCTGAAGTCAGGACACAAGGACTGGATCAAGATTAATGCTGCAAGAGAAGTACTTGAAAACTGACTTATTTTCTCCTGTGAAATAATTAAGATTTCAGTTTCTTTGAAGTGAATGGATCCCTCTAGTAACTGGATACTCTGGTCCAGTATCTGTGCTTAGATTACAGGTCTTGAAGCTCAGGAAGACATCATCTTGGTGGAGTGCATGAACAATATAGCTTTGTTATCACTTTTTATCTAAATGTCTCATTTTGAAACATTCTTACCAAACTAAAAGTGAACTTTTTGAGGGCTTCCATGACAGAGAGAGATTTATGACGCACTCCAAATAATAGAACAACCACGGATTTGATATCTTAAAGGTTAACACATCTTTATAGGACCATGGGGATTCTTGCTTGCTGCTGACATAACAGATGAATACCTCCTTTTTTTGATGTTGTAAAGAAAATATTTTTTTTCTTTTCAAAGTTAGATTATAGTACCAGGTTATTTAAGAATTATTTAAAAAAAAGCCTAAAGAAGTCTTTCTTAACCAGGACCCTACCCTAGCTGGGAGCTAGAACCCCAATAGTTCTAGAGGTCACCCTGTTGAGGACAACTATCCAAAAGGCTTATTGAGCAATGCCTCCTTTTTGTCTTTCTTTAGGTTTACTGTAGCTTAAATCATTCTGAGCTTTGGTGCAGCATTTCCTGTGGTTTTCTTGAGCATATAATCTAAGACTAGACATTTGAAGAGAAAAACATTAAGCTGGACAAACTGTACCAGCATCACAGTTAAACCAATGGAGTCATTTGATTTTTTTTCCAGTAGAATTGCAAGGCTGGGCAGTTGAATATTAATAGGCTTTGATCTCCAGAGCATTAGATCTAAAGAAGAGGAGCATATTAATTTCCATAGGGGAGAGGTTAGACAAGGCCAGTTTGTGAAGTAATAGAGTAAATATTTGCTCTTTCCCTTTGAATCTGGAAACAATTTCCTTAGGCTGGTCAGTGACTCAAATAAAACATGGAATATTTCTCAGAATGGGTATTCTGACATGATTGACTTTACAAACACACATCAACTATTCCTTGAACCTAGGAAATTGATTGATAGACATAAATTGATTAATCTTAAGATTACAAAACAATTCTTAAACAATTAAAACAATATAAATACTGTATATATTATTGCATTTAAAGCATATGTTTTCCTCAGTCATACTGACTTTTACATCTAATCAGTTATTATTTGCACAGCACTTGGTTTATATTCAGCAGTTTACATCTTTGATTTCTTTTAGGATTTAAAAAACCAGGAAATGTGAAATATTAATACAACAGCATGCCACTGAAGTTGTGTTGATTTCAGTAAGACACTACAGTCTTACTTGTACATATCTAAGGAATACATCCTATAAGCTTAATGAGATTATCACACAAGCATGTATGGGGGGAGATTCCTTGAATTAGCTGCCTGTAGAAGCTGCTCAATCTGACTGATTATTGGCTGTCAGAGATGCCTAGTTGAGACTAAGAGTGGCAATTGTTGCTCTCCAGTCATGGGTAAAAACTTCAGGCTTTCAGAGAAAAGGCCTGTGGATCAACATTTCTTCTCCAGTGTGATGTCTTTCACATACCAGAGCCTGGATACTTGTTTTTTAATTGTATGCTTAAGTTATATATTGGTGATTGTGGTCAGTAACAGTAGGCATCTTTCCTCAAAATCAGCAGAAGCTTTGTGCTGTTAATCTTGCTGCACACAAAGCAATAACTTGGACTTGAAGAAAGATCAGGAGGTGAATGTAGCTCTAAGATGAGCTCTTACAGAGCATGTGAAAAAAAATTGAATTTGGGTGTAACAACACACTTATTTCTTCCATCCTTCCATTTTATTGTTGCAGCAATGCTGGGATATGATTACATTAGCCTGAGAAAAGAGGAAGTAATTGGTTCAAGTACAGTTGATTTCATGGCCAAAGTGGAATTCAGAACTGCATCTCTTCAGTCAAAGTTCAGATCCATACTTGCTGCTTGCCTCATTGCCAATATGACCCACTACTATTTTCTGTGTTCAGGAATCAATGATATCCACTCCCAGCTGACTGCAGATGCACCCTTACCCATGTTGCTTCCGTAACGCGTCAGAAGTTCTGTTTTCCATCATAAGTTATTTTAAGCCCTTCCAAGTGGTTGGTTTACCACACTTCATTCCAATCTAGCAACATCCCCAGCTCCGACTGACTATAGTGCTTGGTATGGTCCCAATGCTCCAGCAGCTGGTGGCTGCCCTATATGGCCATTTCATTTCATCTTGGGCTACTGGGATGCTATGTTCTCAGCTGGTCAGCAGCTTCCTTTTTTTTTCTTTTAGCTGACCCAACAATGGCCTATAAAGATTATGAAGCCCAGTAAAGACTCCTGGCCACCATGTTTTCCCTTTCTCTTCTGTCAACATACAGTACTTTGTTCCATCCTAACATCTCCCAATGGGCACTCTTAGTTTCTACCCAGGCTGAGAGAAACATACTTTCCTTTCTTTCCCACCCTATGGTCATTGTAGTGAAACAGATCCATTCCCTTTTTTTAATTAAGTTTCAACATAGACACATAGGAACAAAGCTACAAAGTTTCAAGAAATGCTACTTTTTTGTTTCTATGAAGTTGAACCACTATTTCTTCATTGCCAAAAAGTTTCTTTGAATTCACAGTGGAACAAAGAAGCCACTTGTCTCCTTTGCTTTGATCATTGTAGCATCGAAGCAACAAGGATACAATAAGGGGGTAGGAGTAGAGGGTCGCCATTAGTGTCAAAGAAGAGAACACAGGAATGGGGTATGAAGGCAACCAGGAGAAGAGAGACGCTGGCAGACACAGGGGACAATTAGCTACCTTCAGTGCACAGAGGGAAAGGTCAAGAAGTAGAGTAATGACCCATCAAGACAGTGGTGGCCATAGTCCAGACTAAGCACCAACCCAGTCTTGTTGCCAAACCACTGCAATCTGGACTGGAATTTGTACATTAGCTTCAGGAACAGTAGCAGAAGAGATATACAGCTGAAGCTGCCATGTGGAATTGTCCTTAGTCTGATGATTTCTGCATGCCGAAATGCAGCCTTACAAATACATGCAATTGAGGGAGTGTAGGTTTGCAACCTTACAATTCTTAAAACTGAAGCCCAGTTTTTATCCCCGACCCTAACCCGTGGTTCATTCTTTGTACAGAAAAGCCCCCTTTAAAGCAATGTAGATCATAAAACAGGGGCGTGGTGGATCAGCGGGTAAGACACCAGGCTTGTCGATCAGAAGATCGCAAGTTCGGAGGTTCGAATCCCTAGCCCCGTGTGACGGAGTGAGCTCCCGCACTCACCCCAGCTCTTGCCAACCTAGCAATTTGAAAGCATGCAAATCCAAGTAGTTGAATAGGTACCACTTTGGTGGGTAGGTAACAGTGTTCCACGTGCGTCATGCCAGCCATATGACCGCGGAAGCGTCTTCGGATAACGCTGGCTCTTCGGCTAACAAACGAAGATGAGCACTGGCCCCTAGAGTCGGACATGACTGCACAAATGTGTGGGGGGAACCTTTACCTTTTAGATCATAAAACAATCATGATTCAAATAAAACATGCACGCATGGGTTTATCATGGTTACTCATATTAAATTTTGATTTCTTTTTAATATCAATATTTAATAAAAAGTATATTATTATTAATAGTTTTAAAACAAAACAAACTTTAAATCCTACTTAAACATTTTAATATACTATATTTAAATATCCATAGTGATAGAAACATCTTTATTTAGGTTGCCTTTTGAAAAGTGTGGACAGGGTGAGCAACTTTTAATATTTTATTTTATAAAATAAATGTATAAATAAATTTTATTTCCTAAACCTTTGTTATAGAATTGCCTACAACTGGAACTGAATAATTAATGTTGGGGTTTGAATAAATACCCAAAATTTACAGATAGATTAATTAGACAGGAGAGGTAAATAGGTGAGAGGTAATACTTTCTGCAAGCCATTCAATTAGCAGCCATTGTTGAAGTAAGTGGTGACACATACTGCAGCTGATATAGTTTAAGCTGGGTGTGGCAGATAATTTGTTTGACCTATGACGTGATTGGTTGATATTTGTATAAAAGTAGAGAAGTTCTGGTGTTCATTCTTCTCGTTACTATCTTCTCATCTGTATCTGTGTTGGACGTTATTGGACTGTATTGTACTACGTATGTATATAGAGTAAATAGACTATTTTATCTAATCCCTTGTGAGTGTCTGCTTACTCAATAGAACGTATTACTCTGAGGTCTGGAAGGAACATTGGCAGCCCCAGCGTTGTGTACTCTGACAGGTTACGGGCCCAGCAGTGGAACATGTCCAGTTGGGACTCTAACAGGTCACTGGCATGGCTGTGTGGACGTTGAAGCCTATCCAGGAGTCTTGTGGATATCTGGGGTGAATTTGGAGCTTTTACCAGTTCCGTGCCTGGCTGTGTGTTTCCTAAGATGGACTTGGAGCTGTGGGATGTTCTGTGAAGTCTGTGCCATTTATTCATCGTTATCTTGCCCAGGAGGGGGCCGTGAGCAATGAGCACAGCAAAGATGCAGTCAACTATCAGAGGAGGTTTCCCTCTAACATGGCTGAATGAATCCAATTATCTTTCGTGGGCGTATAAGATGGAAATTTTTTTGCGACGTGAAGGTCTTTGGAGTGCCGTGAGTAATCCACCAGTTGATTTTGATAAGGAGGAAGATATAGAGAAAGACGAGAGAGCATTGTCCAGCATAGTTTTATGTGTGGAGGACAGTCAATTAAATTATCTGCGTGGCAAGGAGTTAGCTAAAGAGTGCTGGGATTCTTTAAAGGATGTGTATCTCAGATGCACACCTTTATGTAAAGTCATGTTAACAAGAAAACTGTATCATGCAAATTTAAGTGAAGGAGACCGCGTCTCAGCACATTTACAGTACATGACGGAGCTCTTCCTAGAATTGGCACAGCGAGGGATGCATTATACAGAAGCACACAAAGTTTATGTTATTCTTAGTTCACTTAATGAGACATGGGATAACCTAGCGACCAGTTTTGGGTCATTATCTGAAAGCGATTTGACTGTTAATTATCTAACCGGTCAGCTTCTGGAAGAAGAGCAGAGAAGGAAAGAGTCTAACAGCAAAGTAGTTAAGCCACGGCAAAGAGACTCTGTGGGGGAGTATTTTTCCTGTACAGATAAAGTGTTGGCTGTAAAGAAATGTTTTCGCTGCGGATCTACGTCACACCTTCAAAGAGACTGTGATAAAAGTAGGACAAAGGGCAAGCCGAAGATTGCTAAGCAATGGAGTGGAGCCCAGCTGTCTGTTATAAAGTCTGCTGGAAGGAATTTAAAGAAAACGTGGCTTTTGGACAGCGGAGCAAGCGAAAATGTTGCAAATGACCAGGAGATGTTTACAGGTTTTAAGCAAGCTGAACGGAATTATGTTAGCCTGGCTAATGGTAACTGTGCATCCGTAACTGGACAGGGGTCTGTATTTGTACCTTGTTTAAATGTTAATTTAGATATGTTACAGTATGTGTACCAGACCTGGAATATAATATCCTTAGTGTTTCTCAATTGGATAAAAAAGGATATGAAGTAAGATTTGTTAAGGGTGAATGTATTATTATGAAAAATAATCATGTCTGTGGCAAGGGTTTATTGCAGAACAATTTATATGAATTGGAACCCAAGACAGATAATGTAGACCATGCAGCATTTATCAACAAACCATACCATAATTCATGTGAACATTTGTGGCACAGAAGGTTGGGGCATCCAAGTTTCAAAGTGGTTGAAAAGATGTTAGATGCCAGTACTGGAATGAATTTGGAACCGTGCCAAACTTATCTGGATTGCATGGCATGTAAGATGTCTAAGTAAAAGGTTTATCCAATAAGCAAACAAAGTGATAGAAAGTCACATAAATGTTTTGAGCTTGTACATGCTGACCTAATTGGCCCATTGCCAGCCACATTAGGTGGTGCTAAATATGTGTTTGTAATTGTTGATGATTATACTCGTTTTGGTTTTTGTTATCTGTTGAAAGCTAAGAGCCAGACATTTGAGAAGTTTAGGAATTGGGTGCAGTTTGTAGAATGTAGGTACAACACAAAGGTGTGTAGTTTGCAGACTGACCGGGGTACTGAATTTATGGCTAACAGTTTTCAGCAATGGCTCAGTAGGAGGGGCATTGCACACAGAAGAACCAATCCACATTCTTCTGTCGAGAATGGAGTGGCAGAATGAAGGAATTTAGCATTACAAACAGTTAAGGATTCATTGTTAGCTGACTCAGGGTTATCTAGAGGGTACTGGGGAGAAGCTATACTGACTGCTAATTATTTAATTAACAGGTTGTGGAGTGTGTCAGTGATTCAAACACCATATTATATTTTGTATGGCAAGAAGCCATCATTAGCTCATTTAAAAGTTTTTGGTTGCTCAGCCTGGGTACACGTAAATAAAGCAGTACTTAGAAAAGGGCAGGCTAAGGCACAAAAAATTATTTTTGTGGGCTATGAGCCAGGAACCAAGGGATATAGGTTTACGGATGGCCAGAAAAGACTTTTTATTTCTAGATCAGCGAGTTTTAGTGAGCATAGTAATTGGCAGAAGTTACACGGGGGAAGTGAAATTTTTATTCCTAGTCAAGGACAGATCGAGCTGTTGAGAATCTGATCGAGAACGGCAAGATTCCAGAGATGTAATTAAGGAAGAAGAAAAATTAACTCCTAGTGTGTCAGTGAAACAGGAGCCCACTATATTATGCAGATCTGAAAGAGAAAATAAGGGCATACCTCCGCAGCGTTACAAACCAGGTGATGTTAAACTGTGTTATGTAAATTATGAACCACGTAGCTATTCAGAGGTATTAGCGTTGCCACCACGGGAGCAGAAAAAGTGGAAAGCTGCAATGGATGTAGAAATGAATGCCATTAATAACCATAAGGTTTTTACATCTACCAGGCTGCCTGAGGGACAGAAAGCAGTAGGTTGTAGATGGGTTTATAAAAAGAAGACCTTAGTAAATGGTGATATACAATACAAAGCTAGGCTTGTAGCACAGGGGTTTTCCCAGGTAAAGCATCAGACGTATGATGAAGTATTTGCTCCAACGCTGAGAGGTGAGACATTGAGGTTTGCTTTAGCGCTGGCAGCAGCTGGGAATTGTATTGTTAATCATTATGATATCACCACAGCATAGCTGCATGCTGAATTAAAGGAAGAAATTTATATGGCAGAAGCTCCAGGCTACGAATCAAAAGAGGCCGGAAGAGTGTACGAATTGCAGAAGGCTTTGTATGGACTCAAACAATCAGCGCATTGCTGGAACCTGCGTTTAGATGCAGCATTGCAAATAATGGGTTTTAGGTGTAGACCCATGTCTATATATTAAACAATGTAATGATGAACAGGTGTTGCTATTGATCTTTGTAGATGATTTATGTTTTATAGCAAAGGATCAAAGGAGGGTAAATGAATTTACTGAACAACTCAAGCAACAGTTTGATTTAAAAGATCTGGGAGAGATTAGGAATTACCTAGACGTAGGTATTCAGAAGGTTGATGGGGGTTACGTTCTAGAGCAGCGAAGGAAAATTGAACAGCTGCTGAGAGAAAATGATATGGATCATTCCAAAGAAGTTCCTACCCCAATGACAACTGATTTTCTTAAGGCAGAGGCTGGAGACGAAGACCAAACATCATGTAATCAAGAACAATATCAGTCAATCATAGGAAGTTTGTTATACTTAGCACAATGGTTGTGTCCCAATATCGGGAATGCGGTGAATGTACTGAGTAGGTACATTGTACAACCTACCCAGAGACATTGGATAGGTATTAAACGTGTGTTTAGATATCTTAAAAGGACAATTAATAAATGTTTATTAATTAAGCCTTGTAAACCATTGGAAATCAAGTGCTATGTAGATAGTGATTGGGGCAATTATATGCATGATAGGAAATCAATATCAGGATTGATAATTATGTTTGGTGACACCTTGGTGGGGTGGAGGTCTCGGAAACAGAGTTCTGTCGCCATATCTACTGCAGAGGCAGAGTACGCTGCACTATCTGACCTATGTTCAGAACTCATATGGTATAGGCAATTGTTAAGGGATGTTAATGTAACAATTGTGAAACCTATAATTGTATATGAAGACAGTGAAGTGTGTATACAGATGGCAAAGAATGATAAAATCAGAGGGAGAAGCAAACATGTAGATATTAAGTATCAAAATGTTAGAAATGCTGTGAAGGAATCTCTGATTGAATTAAAGTATTGTCCATCTGAAAATAACATTGCAGATATAATGACCAAGCCTCTATGTATAGAGAGACATAGAATATGTGTATGTCTTCTATATTGTGTAATTGAAATGTCTATTGTAAATTGGAGGGGTGTTGGGGTTTGAATAAATACCCAGAATTTACAGATTGATTAGACAGGAGAGGTAAATAGGTGAGAGGTAATACTTTCTGCAAGTCATTCAATTAGCAGCCATTGTTGAAGTAAGTGGTGACACATACTGCAGCTGATATAGTTTAAGCTGGGTGTGGCAGATAATTTGTTTGACCTATAACGTGATTGGTTGATATTTGTATAAAAGTAGAGAAGTTCTGGTGTTCATTCTTCTCGTTACTATCTTCTCATCTGTATCTGTGTTGGACGTTATTGGACTGTATTGTACTACGTATGTATATAGAGTAAATAGACTATTTTATCTAATCCCTTGTGAGTGTCTGCTTACTCAATAGAACGTATTACTCTGAGGTCTGGAAGGAACATTGGCAGCCCCAGCGTTGTGTACTCTGACAATTAATGAATCAGGCTTAATCAGTCTTTGTGAAGCTAAGATGTTTATAATGCAACCATCTCCTTCTTTCTATTTACTAGAACCACTACAATATATTAAGCATGCCTCCTTAATAAAACTTTCCACATTAGGCCTAATAAATCTGGCCTGCAAAAATCCAGATGACCACTAAATGGCCACCAAGAGAGAGAATTCCCTTTCTGTTGCCACCCAGTGGTCAGCTGGATTTTTGCAGTTCAGATCTGGAGGCATTAATCCATCTATTAAATGTAACAATAGAAACATACGTACAGTGGTATTTGTTTTCTACATTGGAACTCCTATTGTGCATTTTCCTTTTTATGTAAGTTCCTGCAAAATGCAATCCTAGATAACTTTTCATTGGTATTTTAATATTTGCCTGACTTGATGAGAAACCTGAAGATTAAATCCACAGTTCAAGCCCCCAAATAGGTTTGTTCTTTACCAACATTTCTCTACAACGAAGAGCTGAGAAGACAGGGGCTAGAAACTTCATTCAGCAAACAGGATACAAAACAGCTCCACTCAGTGGCTGGAGGCATTGCTTATACAGTCATTACATTATTAAGTTCAATAACAATATTCAAATTACCGAAATCTACGTTATCCATTAAAACCGAAAGCTGTATGATGCAAGATGGCATAAAATAAAAAAGACATAACTTTATTTGTAAGGAAGATCTCAAAGAAGTGAAATAGAAACTTAAAAGAAAGGAAAGTGCATTTGATGAGAAGTGTTGTAACAGAAAGGACCCAACAAAAATTCCTCTTATGGACTTTTTGCCTAAAAATGAAAAAAATGAATTTGTGATCGATGTTTTTGATGATTAGACAGGATAGATTATAGAAAGTAGAGTATTATGATGTAACTTTATGGAGAGAGGTCAAAATATAATTGTACTTATAACTGCTGTGAACAATATCAGAAGCCATTGCTTTGTATCTTTTTTCTTTCCTTTCTATTTTTCTTTAACTTTTTTTCCTTTCGTGCACTTTTTCCTTTCTCTTTGCTTTCTTTCTTAAAGGTTAAAGGTTAAAGGTTCGCCCCGCACATTTGTGCAGTTGTGTCCAACTCTAGGGGCCAGTGCTCATCTCCGTTTGTTAGCCGAAGAACCAGCGTTGTCCAAAGATGCTTCCACGGTCATGTGGCCGGCATGACACACGCGGAACGCTGTTACCTCCCCACCAAAGTGGTACCTATTAATCTTGCATTTGCATGCTTTCAAATTGCTAGGTTGGCAAGAGCTAGGGCTAGTGCGGGAGCTCACTCCATCACGCGGGGCTAGGGATTCGAACCTCTGAACTTGCAATCTTCCGATTGACAAGCCTGGCGTCTTACCCGCTGAGCCACCACGCCCCCTATAATATTACGTAATATATTACGCCCCCTATAATATATAGTATACATATATACACCACACCCACATATACATATACAGTATAAAAAGGTAATGGTTCCCCCCGCACATTTGTGCAGTTGTGTCCGACTCTAGGGGCCGGTGCTCATCTCTGTTTGTTAGCCGAAGAGCCAGCGTTGTCCGAAGACCCTTCCACGGTCATGTGGCCGGCATGACGCACGTGGAACGCTGTTGCCTACCCACCAAATTGGTACCTATTAATCTACTTGCATTTGCATGCTTTCGAATTGCTAGGTTGGCAAGAGCTGGAGCTAGTGCGGGAGCTCACTCCGCACGCAGGGCTAGGGATTCGAAACTCCGAACTTGCGATCTTCCGATCAACAAGCCTGGCATCTTACCTGCTGAGCCACCACGCCCCTAACATGAGCTCTGGTACTTCTTCCTAAAGTCATTTCCCCACACAGGCTGTGTGGGGAAACTACCTTATATTTGTTTGTATTCGTTTGTATCTTCTTTTTTAAAAGTTTTAATAAAAAGTATATTAAAAAAAATAGAAAGGACCTAACAAAAATGGGTTGACTAAAGAACTCAGCCCTCCTGTGGTTGCAAATGCTTCCAGATTTCACAAGATGATTTCATTTATATCCAGACTTGACTTTCCCTCTCTTTGGGACTGTAGGCTCTTCCCCATATCATATCATGTCATGTCATAGCACACCTACCTTTCAAAGAGCCCTCACTTTGCCTAGTGGCATCATGAAGGTGGAAGATACTCTTGGAGAACATCCCTGGCAGGCACTCTGCTACCCCTTGCCAGCTCTTTGGACAGCAACCTGTTTTGCCCCATCCCAGAGAATGAGTGAAGCAAGCATAGGCTGACCATACGTCCCGTTTTGAACGGGACAGTCCCGTTATTTTAACATTTTTCAACCGTACCGTCTTTTTGAAAAAAATCTCAGTTTTGTCCCGTTTTCGGAGGCAGCCCAGAAAAGGAAGTCCCCCCGCCTATCAGTCTGCACAAACGCAGCCCGGCGGGCAGCAAGGGGCGGCATGGTGCAGCTGAAGCCCTCCAGCGCAGCTGGCTCCTGCCTCTCCTGCGCGGTGGCGGTGGTGGTGGTGGCGGCGGTGGCGGCGGCGGCAGTGGCAGCAACTCTCCTCCCTCCCTCGGCCAAGCCCGAGGGGGCTGGGGCGGCGGTGGGTCTAGGTCCTCGGCAGGAGCCAGCTGCGCTGGGGGGCTTCAGCCACACCACTCCGCCCCTTGCTGCCTGCTGAAGCTCCCCAGGGTGGCCAGCTCCTGCTTCTCCTGCTCGGCGGCCCGACAACTCTCCTCCCTCGGCCAAGCCTGACCAGTTGCACACACACATTCACATACTCACAGGACAGACTGCCCTGGGAGAGAGGGAGGGAGGGAGGGAGGGAGAGAGAGAGAGAGAGAGAGAGAGAGAGAGAGAGCGCTACTTGTGGCAAGAAAAATACAGGATTCGTTCTTCACAAGGGAAAAGGGAAACCCTTGTTTGAGCTGTTACAGTTAATAGCTGTTGCTCCTCTGAGACCAGGGCTGCAGCTTCAGCCCAGTGTTTGTTTCACCTTGAAATTGGAACACTCCATTTTCTTCCATTTGACAAACTGATGTCTAATCTATCCGTGTTGTGGGGAAGCCAAAATATGAAGTACATTGGCACAGACTTGAGAAGTCAGGGTTATATTCGTGGCTGAAACATTTTTTCAGGGTTATATTCCTGGCTGAAACATTAGGATGCATTTTTGATCTACCCAATCTAACCTGCAGCCCTGGGATACCCAGGTGGTCCCTCATCCAAGAACAGACCAGGAGAGCTGTGCGGCTCTTTGGATTTAAGCACAAAAATGTGCTTCCAAGTGAGCAGGAATGCCCATGTAGCACCTGTCTTCCTAGATGTGTGTTTCTTATCACAAAGATGCCAAAGTAATAAAATGTAAGTCATGATGTCACAGTGCAAGCTACACTATTTTGTAGTTGTGTTGTAATGTTGCACACATGTATATGAGGGGTGGAGTTTGTGTCCACAACACAGGTGTCATGGAGTGTGGGAAGTTTTATGATAAGGCATTGAAAGACCGAAATTTGCTGCATAAGATTACTTCATCGGAGAAATATTCATGGTACGATTGTGGTGAAATACAGTCCCCCTCTAAGTGTACCTAAATTTTTGTATGAGTTCTGTCGCTGAAGAATAATTGTTAGCTCAATATGTTAATGTAATAAAACTTGTTCATTTTAATGAAAACAAAAACCTTTTTATATAAACAGTAATCTGTTTAAGCAGGGGTACCCAACCTTTTTGGCACGAGGGACCGGTTTTGTGGAAGACAATTTTTCCACAGACTCGGGGGGGGGGGGGGGCAAGGTTTGCAGGTGGGAGCCAATTGCACTGACCGGGGGCGGGGTTTGCAGGCAGGAGCCAATTGCGCTGACCGGGGGCGGGGTTTGCAGGCGGGAGCCAATCGCGTGGACCAGAAGGCAGGGTTCGGAGACTGGCATGGCAGCATAAGATCCTGTCCCGTTTTGCCGTCCCACTGTCCCGTTTTTGTCTCAAGGAAATATGGTCAGCCTAAGCAAGCAACATGGCAGTGGCACTGCTGGTGTTCCTACCGAATCCCTCAAGTTGGTTTGCCCTCTTCTTCAGAAGCTGGCTTGCTGCTCTCATGCATCACTGTTCCACTGTTCTGCTGCCAGTATTGCAACAACATTCAATTTCCAGTTGCATAGACTCTTTAAGTGAAAAAGTAGAAAAACAGTAAAAAAAATTACTCATCATTTATGGCTACAATATGAATTTTTATAGTTTCTGCTACTGGGGAAAGAGACGTGGAAGGGTGCAATAAAATGTGTCGGTAAAAACAATGATTGCAGTGAAAAAAACATTTGGATAATTGGTTGAAACATAAATCCATCAGTTGAGGGTCAAGGAAGGCAACAACCTCATAAAGATGAGTAATGATTAAAAACATTCTTCAAAGCATATGTCTTTAAAAGTTAACTATCACAAACCAGTAGATGCCTGATGAATCCAGAATAAAATTTAAATCCTTGCTTTGATAGGCTCCAATGAAGAAAGCGCCAGGGATGGGGAACGAATGTCAAGAATTTTTAAAATGCAAGGCACATTTGTCACCAATAGATGGCGAACACTGGCTGCATAATACACATACTCATTGGCACGGAGATAATAGCAATAGGGAAGTGCATAACCAGTTTCTTCAGAGGTAAGAAATTTGCTGCACTCCATGGATTCTTCCAGACAGACAGCTCCAGCACTCCCAACCCAAAGTTGTTACATTACTACCATGTTGCCCCTTCCCAACTGATTTTTTAGTAGTATAAGAAAAGTCAGAAAACATGGTGGCAAAACAGAGAGCCCCTCTCCATTTGGACCTGCCCTGGCAGCCCCATTTTCTGCAATGTCCCACTGCTTCATCTCACCCCCATGCCATGAGTAAGACAGGCCGAAGCCATCCTTAACTGTGCTGGTGGTATTAAAATTGTATTTCCCCCCTTATTTGGATGCTGTTCCAGGGCACCACCAAGGAGTACAAAATTGGTTAGGCTTGGCCACCCATTAACCTGGAGGGAAGTCAAGTGACCAGCAGTGACTAGAAACAAAGGAGATAGGAGCAGGACAGAGACTGGCAAAGATAAGAGCAAATTTCAAAGTGGTGGTCTAGTTTCCTGGGGAAAGAGTTCAGGTCAGCAGCATGGAAAGGCTCACAAGAGGTATTGCGGTTTTACAATAGAAGCCACCTCTGACAGAGATCCTTGGAAGTAAGACCCAGCAAACAGTTGGGGTTTTAATATGCATAGAATCTGGCTGTGAGTAACAACTAAGAACTAATTAACAGCTCAGTGAGACAGTGATCTCCACAACAGGTGGAAGAGGAAATGCCACAGCTGCCAAGAGGAGGAGTGTGTTTGCAAAATTGCAGCCCTTGTCATGACAGCCAGTGTGGTGTAGTGGTTAAGGCGCCAGGCTAGAAACTGGGAGTCTGTGAGTTCTAGTCCCGCCTTGGGCACAAAGCCAGCTGGGGGACCTTGGGCCAGTCCCTCTCTCTCTCAGCCCCGGGAAGCAGGCAAGGGCAAACCACTTCTAAAAATCCTTGCCAGGAAAACTACAGGGACCAGTCCAGGCAGTCACCAGGAGTCAAAAACTGACTCAAAGGCAAACCCCCCCCCCAAAAAAAAAAAAAACAAATGGTAGGGGCAAGGCTCAGTGAAGTGCTTAATTTCCAATTTGCTGGGCTTTTCAGTACAAGTGGAAATTGTGATAAAATTAAGGCTATCATATTTGACTGAAATCTTTTTTTTTAATGATGGAATAAAGAATTAGCTGCTTCTTTATTGCTAGATAGACATTTTTAACAGAATTGTTAAAGATTTTTAACTGAATCCTATTTTGGAATTTGTATTAGTGAGAACTGTAACAAGGTGGTGCTACTAATTATTAATGACATCAGCGCTATCAAGGAATGTTGTCATTTTTAAGGTGTCCTAGGAATTCTGCGGGGGCGTGGTGGCTCAGTGGGTAAGACGCCAGGCTTGTGATTGGAAGATCGCAGGTTCAGAGGTTCGAATCCCTAGCCCTGCGTGCGGAGTGAGCTCCCGCACTAGCCCCAGCTATTGCCAACCTAGCAATTTGAAAGCATGCAAATCCAAGTAGATGAATAGGTACCACTTCGGTGGGAAGGTAACAGCGTTCCGCGTGCATCATGCCGGCCACATGACCCTGGAAGCATCTTCGGACAATGCTGGCTCTTCGGCTAACAAACGGAGATGAGCACTGGCCCCTAGAGTCGGACATGACTGCACAAATGTGCGGGGGGAACCTTTACCTTTACTTAGGAATTCTGCACACTCTTATGAGAGCTGTGAAAATCAAGTGAATTGCAGGAACTTGTCTATCACTACCAGCTAGGGCTATTTTAACTTTTTGCGTCTTGGAAGAGTAAGTCAAAGACATGGATCAATAGACTGCATTATTAGATGACCTCAAAAATGCTAAAGGCTATAGCAATTTAGACTTTCAGAACACTTGGAATTTCTTGGATATGCTTAGTGGGGTAGTGTGCCATTATTTTTTAATTCCTAATTTGAATAGATCCTGTAGCTTGGCTGTATCCTGGATGGTTTAGAACAACTATTCAGGCATTCAGATTTGAGGAGGGAGGGAGGGATGGAGGATCCATCCCCATGATCCTAGAATGTAGTCTTTATTTCCTTCCTTATTTCTATTTGATAACTAATATCCAATAAGTTTTAAAACAGTACCAGGTGGATTGATACAAACTGCTACCAATTTTAGAGATTACAAAATCTATGGAATACCATTATGAGAAAACAGTAGTGTATTGTCCAAAAAGCATCCCTATTTTGTTTGAAGTGATTGTTCCTCAGCAAATGAAAGCCTTGTTGGAAGGGACAGAGTTCTTTTATTACTTTAAAGTCTTGATAATTCCGCTTTTCCATTCATGATACGCCCATGTGGTTGCAACTTCTCAATATTTTGGACACAGCTAAACCCAAGTAACTCCTTCCACTGGGATGAACCTGTTCTTGGTCCCTAAATATTCTGAGCCAAAGCCAGCTTCCTCCCAAAGATCTTGGCCAACTAGTATAACAGAGAAAGAACCTTAAGGAAAGCATGGTTGGTCTTGGAATAAGTATTCCACTGGGGTGGCAAGGATTAAACTGGACTCAGTGTTTTGCTTGGGAGCATTCCCCATAAAAATAACATGTGCTCTTTAGTGTAATCTCACATTATTTGACAAATAGCTTGTCTTTTTCCTTTCCCCTTTCCCTGCCATGTCTCTGTAAGCCCTTTTCTCAACAAGTTTAAACCTTGGCTATTCATTTTGTTAAACCACAGTAAAAAAAAAATGGTAGGCACGTTCTGAGTGCTTGGTAATTTTTCCTAAATGTCTCTGGATTTATTCAGATGCAAGGAGAAATCAATATCAAATACTGTGGTCTGTATTATACTTTTCCAAAATATGGCAAAGCAACCTTATTACATCTCAGGGTCCCAAATCTTTGCTCCAAACTATTTCATTGATGCCACCAGTGATTACACCATTACTGCCTTTCTGAGATGCCCCTTCTTGCGTCATATCTCAATTAGGGTTAGGGTTACATATTCAAGGCTAAAATGGAGACAAAGGCTATAATAGCAGCAAATATTCAAAGGTACTTGACTTTATACTTAGAAATCTTAAAGGTCTCCCAAAATTGGGATCATATTTTTAAGCAGAACATTCTTTAAGAGTCTTAACTATTGGATACTATCATAATTACTAAAAAAAGCATAATTATAGTTTTTCCCAAAGGTATGCAGATAAGACTGTTCTGAAAGGAGAAGGAGGGGGAGTGGGAGGGGGAGGAGGTGGTTTTAAACTTCAGAGGGTTCTGTTTTTTAACTTCCGTGTATTTATAACTGGAAAAAATGTCTTGGAGATGGCTTGGTAGATAGAGGTGTGATGTTGTTATTCACCAGAAACACAAGCAGGAACAGACTAAGAAGTATTATGCCAAAGCCTTTTTTATGCTTAATAAGAACTTATGTATTGAAACCAAGTTACAAGCAATTTTGAAGTCATGTAGAAAAGAACAATTCTATGCCAGCTGGGTTGCTCTAGTACAAGTCTGGTACTTTGAAAATTTCTTTTCCCATTCTGGAGTTTATAAAGAAAACTAAATACAGGCACTCTTTGCAGACATAATGTCTACCTTTCTGTAGTGCTCTGAAATAGTGAACCAGCATTTTAATATGTTGTAATGATTTTTGTCTCTCTTCCTGAGCTCAGATATGATCATCACTGCACAGGTGCAGCGGCTGCAGAACATCTGGAGTCTAGTCTGATGTGAGTGTAGAGTTCTACTGTCAAACTCTTGAGGACAACAAAATAGGAACACTTGCATGAAACTGAACTTTCAGAATTAGACCCTTGTGTTAACGTATCATGTCCAATGTATAATTTTTATTCAGTTTCCAAGAATATGCAGATCCTCGTATGTTGCCAGTTTGACTGGCATTGACATAGTCGGATTCTTTGACTCTTGCACAAACATGTCTGGCAAATAGAAAATAATTATTCCAATGATGTCAGACTCATTTATTCATTCCACATTCATATTATAAGAACAATATGAACACATTGTTTTTCTTCATGAAAGACCTGCAATTCATAGTTCGTGGAAGAAGGTTGTATTTTTCCACAGACACTTTACATCTGAGTATGGGTAATTGCTTTGTGTGTTTGTTTTCTGTCCCAGGTTGTATTTTTAGGGGTAATGTACTGGAAGCCCTTGCCACTAGAGGAGAGGGCAGAAGCAGAAATGAAAAGTGGGCAAGATCATCCTTTTTTCTTCTTTCTACTAGTCCCTTTCTCCTTCCTCTTCCTCAGGGATGGAACTAGGGTCTGTGTCACCCGGGGCAAACATGGATTCCGCACCCCCCCCCATGGGTTATTTTGTCATTTTGGCGCCCTCTGGGCATCATTTTGGCACACACCCCCAGCGCGGCACCCGGGGCACATACCCCGCTTGCCCCCCCCCCCAGTTGCGGTCCTGCTCTTCCTTTGTATATATAACTCTTTGTATATTGGGGGGAAGTCTGTAAATATGTAGAAATGCTTGTCCAACTAGAAGCACATGGTGGTTCACACAACTTTTTACTTTTTTATTCAGATGCAATTTTTCACAAAACCTGGGGGTGGGGGTAATTTGCAAATGAGATTGGAAAAAAAGCATAGATTAGATTGCACTAATGTGTATCAAAGCTGCAAAAGCAAAGCAGAAAATGCCACATTCCCAAATACAAAACTGATGGATTCATCCATCCTAATCTGGAATCTGATAGAGCAGGGGTACCCAACCTTTTTGACACCAGGGACCGGTCGTGGAAGACAATTTTTCCACAGACCGAGTGGGAGGGGTTTGCAGGCGGGAGCCAATCGTGTGGGCCAGGGGGTGGGGTTTGCAGGTGGGAGCCAATCATGCAGACGGGGGGTGGGGTTTGCAGGCGGGAGCCAATCACACGGACCACCACCGCTCACCTGCTGTGCAGCCCACTTCCTAACAGGCTGCATCCAGTCCTCTCCTACCAAAGGAGGGGTTTGGGAGACGCAGCGCTGGAGGTCTCCTTCGGGGAGAAAGTGTGAAAGTGTGCATATCAAAAGTAGAAAAATGGGGAACTAAGCCACATTGCACTTGACAAATTTAGCTCCTCTATGTCCCTGACATCTCGTTTGGTGCTAGAAAACAGCTTTTGCTGGATCTTTAGCAGTCCAAATCAAGAAGTTTCAAGGGGACCCAATGATGTCAATACTATGGGTCTGATGTTGAAGAAGGACAATTACACAATAAACATTTATCTGAGAGCAGCTGAACTTTTTTGAGATCTACCATGGCAGCAGTGAAATATAAATTTACTCCAACACTTTTTTGCTCAGATGATGGTGTTTCAGCTACAACTTGTTTGGATTACTGCAACGTGTAACACCACTGTATGTATCCCTGCAACATGGTCCCTTAAGGACCACCCACAAGTTACAACTGGTCCAGAATGCAGTCATGCATGTAGTGTTGGGCGCCCTTAATTTCGCCCATTTTACACTCTTATTTGATTATTAAACTTTGCATTGTTTATTTGCCTACCTAACAATTTACGATGGGCTTGTTGTGTTATTTCTTAAAAATATATTTATTTATTATTTATATTTATTCCTAAATAAATTTATTCCAGCATGGCTTCAACGTCATTTCAACAGAAAACAGAACCCAAAAAAGGAAAGAAAAAAAGAAAAATCGCAGATGAAGGAAGAGTATTCAACAAAAAATGGACAGATGAGTACTTTTTTGTCAAGACAAATACTAAGGCACTATGCTTAATTTGTAGGGAAAATGTGTCAGTTTTCAAAGACTACAATTTGAAACGGTATTATACAGAAAAATATGCTGCCAAATTCGACGCATATCAAGGAATTTGTCGTAAAGATAAATTAGCGGAACTGAAAAAAAGTCTGTCATCTCAACAATGTTTTTTTTTAAAAGTCACAACTCAAAAGGACTCTATTATAAAAGCTAGTTATTTGGTAGAAAATCTAATTGCAAAAAATTCAAAACCATTTACCGATGGTGAGTTTATTAAGCAATGTATGGAAAGCGTGGCAGATATAATTTGTCCTGATAAAAAAAGCGATTTTTCTAAAATCAGTTTGTCTCACCAGACTATAGCCAGGCGAATTGAAGAAATAGGAAAATCTATCGAAAGAGGTTTGAAGAGTAAAGCTGCTAATTTCAAATTTTATGTTTTGGCGATGGATGAAAGTACTGATGCTAGAGATACAGCTCAACTTGCCATTTTTATTAGAGGCATTGATAACAAATATAATGTCACTGAAGAAATGGCTTCTTTGGTGCCATGAAAAGACACAACTAAATCTCTTGATTTGTACGAAGCAGTATCCCTCACTTCACAATCACAATCGCTTTTTGGCAGCACGTACATTTGTGAGCAACTATTTTCAAGGATGAAGCACACAAAGAGTAAAATTAGAATTAAAATTTCTGATGAGCACCTTGAGAACTCACTGAGAATTGCAACCACTTTCATCGAACCAGACATTGATGCATTAGTTTCACAAAAACAAGGTCAAATATCCCACTAGTTTTATGTTGCCCTCTTTGTTAAAATCTTATAATAAAAATATTTTAAAAAGTAAATGAAATTTTATTACTTATATACATTAAATATATTATATATTTTATGTGTGGCCCAAGACTATTCATCTTCACTCAGTGTGGCCCAGGGAAGCCAAAAGGTTGGACACCCCGATCTATCAACTAATTTATTTATTTATTTATTTATTTATTTATTTATTTATTTATTTATTTTCTATCCCACCTTTATTATTTTTATAAATAACTCAAGGTGGCGAACATACATAATACTCCTTCCTCCTCCTATTTGCCCCACAACAATCACCCTGTGAGGTGAGTTGGGCTGAGAGAGAGTGACTGGCCCAAGGTCACCCAGCCGGCTTTCATGCCTAAGGCAGGACTAGAACTCACAGTCTCCTGGTTTCTAGCCCAGCACCTTAACCACTAGACCAAACTGGCTCTTCTATATTACTGAACTAATAAAGAATGTGTGTGGATAGCCTCCATAAGCCATAAGAGCATGAAAGTTTTTGAGGGTGGGAGTTCCTGAAATAATAAAATCAAATACTGGTTTGGGGGATTCATTCTGAGTATTCTGAGAATACTGAGAATAAACCAGAGATTAAATCAAAATCAACTAAATCAACTAAAATAAAAAAGTAGAATATGCTTAACAGCCATCAAATGCTGAGCAAATGAAGCATCTATACAGACATGTTATCAACAAGACATACGAGATCCGGTTGACAGATGATGGAGGAAACAGTTGGTGCCTACTGGATGATGTCCACATGATATAGCTTCCTTCCCATGATTGCATTATTTCAAGAACTGTTTCTATTTTACAGTAAAGAAAAAAATCCAAGCAATAAAAAGGAAGAATACCTCAGTGCAATATACTGTAGACACTGTTCAGATGTTCATATAAAGGACATTTAGAAATCAGGGTTGCACATAATGAGTCTCCTCTATATCCATCCTTCTTGTCTGCTGTGCCTTTAGCTCTCCCCAAAATACATTTACAAATGTGTATTTTGTAGAGAAAATATATTTAAAGAGCTATGTGCAGATTTGTACTTATATATAAAGGTTTTTAAAAAACAGACAAGAATGCTAATAATTGTATGGAATAGACTTGTGCAACTAACACAAAATGGAAATACTTTGACCCACCTATTCATAATAATAATAATAATAATAATAATAATAATAATAATAATAATATATTAAATTTATATGTCGCCCAACTCCCAGCAACTCTGGGCAGTTCTTATTCTTAATTCATACATCGGTACATTCTTCCATGGTTTTATGATACGATACATACCAGACTTCCTCAATTTGCTGTCTATCGTTTCTATGATCACCTGTCGATAATGGTGTTATCCATACTGGGATAGGTATCATGTGCCTTCAAATGCAGACCATCTGGAGAAGACCAAGTTATCAACTGTTTATTGAAATCAAACTTTGGTCAACAGACCTTTCAAGCTTGAAAATGGTAAGTGGCGTGTTTCCCCTTTGAACAAACTGCCCTGATATCTAGATTGTTCATTTAAACATAACAGTATCTCTAAACTAACCACTCTACTAGGTTAATTACTTTCTTGGGCTGAAAACAGTGTAGCAAAGAAAAACAGTTTTACATTCCTTCAGCTGTGTTACTCTCAGTTTTAGAGAAGAGGAAACAGGAACTTCTTCAAGCAAAGTATGGAAAGTTGATAAATTATGTAAACAGGAGTTGCAGGAAAATGTCAGCTATAAACAGTACAAATTCTGTTGTTTTCCTACTGTTGTGGCTTTATGTAGTGCTGATGATTTCTGCAGATTATATGAGGCAACATAAACCTCCGAAGAGATCACTCTTGATACCACCTTCAGTAGTGAAAGGAAACGTGGGCGTTACTTCCAATGGTGTAATGGTGTTGAAGTAAAAAAAAAAACCAACCTAAAGCACCTTATATTATGTAGGACAGAAAAAAATCAGTCTTAATTGGTGGGAACTGGTAGGCCTTGAGTCTCTGAAACTGTGCTGGATTCTGCAGCCCTTCAGAATGAGAGAAAATAGGGACGCTAGTGGAAGGAAAATGAGTCACTGCTCTTTCCCATAGCAGAGGAACATAATCCTTCCTGCATTGTCACACCTTGAGGAATGAATAGTGCCCACTGGCTCTTGACCTTAAACTATTTGACCTCACGTGCATCACTTCATACTTGCCAATTCCTATTGCCATGAATGGCAACTAAGCAAGCTGGTCTTTGATAGCCAGTTGATCACTTAGTAGTAGCGGGGAACCAGTGGTGAGTCATTGGAAGGATGCGGTATGTGTGTGAGTTTGAGCAAAAAACATAATAAATGTGTCTGAGTGTGATAGTTTAAAAGGGGTGAGAGAAGGGATCATGTGTGCATGCATATGAGTGAATGCCACTGAACTATAATCCTGAATGCTGTGTGGCCCCTATGTTATCCACCCTTGTATTAGAGTATTATGTGCCTTTTCTGCAATCTGAGGCAAAATCTTGAGATGATGGCTATTTGCCAAAGGCTTTTAAATGAGTAAGCAAGAAACAAAAATGCAAGAACGTAAGTGTGCCTGTCAGTGAGAAGTCATGATTGCTTGGGTATAAGTCCCACTGTATTCAATGGGGTTGCTGTAAATTCCTTATCCGCGTGGAAAAAAAGAAGACACAGCAAATGTGAGTCAAAGTTTTAACCCATAATTGAGAAATAGCAAGAGTTTTAAAATATCTATGCCCTATTTCCTTGTTGATGGTCTTTTTCTTTCCCACTTGAAAGCTGCTGATCATAGCTGCTGTAACCTCAGTCTGCCTCCCCACCACCATCACCTCTCCTTCATTTCTGAAACTTGATTAAACCAACGTGTATTGTGGAAGAGTGCACAAGCAGGTAGCTACTCGAAGGGTTTACCCCAGAAACCACATGTGAATTCATTCTCGGTCAGAAATCCATCGGTACCCGAGTGAGCTTTTCAGAGCTTTTGAACCTCGGTGGAGGCAGATGGCATACATGCTGGACTCTTGGGCAGATCAAAACAGTGGCAGCATCATTTCAGGAAGGAAAGGACCAATTTAACTGCAATGACGCCCTTACGCTAATATCATCCACATTGGGGTCTTCTTCATTTTAAGAACATTTTCTGGTTCTCTTGTGAGAGATATGCATACCCACCAAGCTCACACTCATGCCCAGAAACAACAACCACCTCTCTGGGTTTGATATGGGGAATTTGTGTTTTAAGTCCCCTCTGTCAAATCAGTCAATCCTAAAGGAAATCAACCCTGACTGCTCATTGGAAGGACAGATGCTGAAGCTGAAGCTCAAATACTTTGGCCACCTAATGAGAAGAGAGGACTCACTTGAAAAGACCCTGATGCTGGGAAAGACTGAAGGCAAAAGGGAAGGGGACGGCAGAAGATGAGATGGTTAGATAGCATCACCGATGTAACGAACATGAATTTGAGTAAACTCCGGGAGACAGTGGAGGACAGGAAGGCCTGGCGTGCTGTGGTCCATGAGGTCACGAAGAGTCGGACACGACTAAACGACTGAACAACAAAAAACCTGGACTCCAGGTTTAACACTGTAATCTCCATGGTGAATTAGTACATCACTCGTTGATACCATGTCTGGTTCAGTTTATCATTTTAGGAGTGCAACATGGCTAACAACTCTATCAACACTGGGATAGACAACCATGTGTAATATGTGTGTAAAAGTAATGGGGAAAAACTCCCGTTGCCTCTACATGTCTAAAAGTACGGAGCTTCTCAGAGAAGGGGGAAAGGGGCAGTGCAGTTTGGGCACAGTTTGGCCAGTCAAATACCGGAGCCTGGGCTGCAAGGAGCAACACATTCAAGAGGGAGGCAATTGTTCAAATTCTCTCATATGGTAGAATTCGTGGACAGGATTAAGGCTTCTTTGCTTTTATTTCAGGGCTCAACAGAGGACATGGGCTTTATGCAGATGTTCAGATCTTTATGCAGATGTTCAGATCTTTATGCAGATGCTCAGATCTTCAGCCACCAACATCTTTAATCAAAAGAGCCAATAAGAATAGAGAGGCTCCATTTCCAAACACTCCGTTGTGAAGCACTAAGAAACTTGTTCCCACAGTGATTTATACAAATAAATCAGTTTGAGGCATCCCAAATTAAAAAAAAGAACCTGAATTTCATATGCATGTTAATATGTATACTTTAAAGAACAGTCTGTGATTTAGAAAAATAAGGACAACATGTATATATTAAGGTAAAATGTTTTTCAAGTGTGTTAGCAACACTGAAAAGTTCAGTGTTTAATGAAAAAACCTTGCAAAAATGTGCAGAAGAATAATACCCAAAAAGGGGGTACAATGGAAGAAATATACATGTAAAAATATTTATGTGTACTTTTTTATTATTTGTACAGAGTGCAGTTGAATAAATTTGGTAAATATCCCTGCTTACAATAAGACACAATTTTCCATATGGAACTGTAATGTGTGTTTTAAGTTTTTTATTGCAAGTTTTTAACTGTTTACAATAAAGTTGTAGTTCTATTATTTTGTACCATTTTGGGCTTTTTCAAGAGAAAAGGAAATAAATGAACAGATAATCAGGTAGTAGTAGTAATCTATAGCATCTGCTATATGGTAGCAAATACTCCGCTAAGTAGGCCAACTGTCAAACTTGATATAAGGATATATTTATATATCTATGTATCTATTAAAAGGATTGAAGACTTCCATTTGTTTACAGAAAAGGAAATTGCAAAAAGCAGCAATTTAAAAAAATAATCTGTAGTAATGTTTTGTGTGCAGTTTTCTGTTTTCTTATATTTTATCATAATGGTTGTTAATACCTTCTAGCTTAAGATGTGTGCAGGATATGACTATCTAAGGCAGTGCTTTCCAAACTGCCGCCGTTGGCAACACACCAATGGTGGCAGCGGCAGTGGCGCGTGCGTGCACGGCGGCAGCGCGTGGTGGCAGTGTGCATGGCAGCGGTGGCAGCGGCGGCCTCGCTAAAACATGGAAGTGCTGATGGCACGTCGTTGACGCTGCCACCGTGCACACCACCCCCGCGCACACCCCCGCACCGTGACACACTAAAGTGTCGCGACACACAGTTTGGAAAGCTCTGATCTAAGGTTTTCCACTGACTGCTGAGCTGGCAATCAGTTTAGACTGAAGAATTTATCTAGAATAAAATGCTATCTTTTCTCATTTAATCTCAGCAGTTACTCTAATTTCTCTTCCTACAAACCAGTTAAACCAAGTGTATGTATAAGTGTGCCTTTGAGTAAGTGCTGACTCCTAGTGACTGCCTGGACTAGTCCCTGCAGTTTTCTTGGCAAGGTTTTTCGGAAGTGATTTGCCATTGCCTTCTTCCCAGGGCTGAGAGAGTGACTGGCCCAAGTTCACCCAGCTGGCTTTGTGCCTAAGGCAGGACTAGAACTCACGGTCTCCTGGTTCCTGTTGGAGAGTGTGTTTTCTTGCACACACAGAGTATCAGAAAGCGATCAGCACCAGAGACCAATTAATGAGGCCAGTCATTTTAGTAACTTAGTTGCAGTTATATTTGTTACTCATATAAACAGATATTTACAGTTATCTTCCAGATCCCTGGAAGTGTTACAAATTCACATAGTAGAAACAAGCAAACAAAAAGAAACAGTAAGCAGTAAGTAGCAAGGAGAGAGTAGCAAGTAAGCAAGAAGGGCGTGGCAGGCAGGCAGGTTCTTTTATACTCTTCAGCCTGGATCACCTGCTGCCTGACCTTTTAAAGTTTGTAGGTGATTACCTAATAACGCTATATTGCTGTGACTTACTCCTCAAAAGAATAATACACCAACAGTTCCTAGCCTGGTGCCTTAACCACTACACCAAACTGGCTCTCTAGTAAGTAAATCAACAATATTGTGTAATAGTCTGCCCAATCTGCTTTCCTTCAAATGTATGTCACAGGTACATTATTCATATAGCAATGATCACTCACACATACGCATATAAATGAAGAAAGAAATCCACTAATGCACCAATGCAACATGTATATTCATCTCAATAGTGACAGCAATGATTCCAAATGTCCAAAGTAAAGGGATTGTTTTACCTTTCAACAAATAATTGGTTTTATATCAGAGTAAAAAGAAAAACATGAGTGAAGAAACAATACAAAATGTACACTGAGGTAAAAATCTCTTTCAGGGCTAGCTCAACTCATGGCAGATGAAATCTTGGCAACAATACAAAAGAAATTTGTTACTGTGTTCTTCCAGGATATTTTTTGACTTTCCAGTCCAGCTTTACAAGACCAGCCAAGTCTGAATAGAAGCTGCTACAAGGCTGGGTACAATGCAATAACCCTTTTTCCCTTTAATGATATTGCCAAAGGTACATAAGAGAACGGAAGGCAGCTTAGACAAGGAGCTGCTGCCCATGATATCTACACTCATACCACTATTGTCTCACGTGAACAGATTTGGACATTCTTGTAGTTTCAAAATCCTCTTTAATCAGAGGCAACATGAAATAGAAATAGAAGTGGGTCAACTTGGGAACAATACCTCCTCAAACTCTTTCCTTTTAAGTTTCAAACTCAGTTGTGTCTGCCAAGTCAGAAATGTTTGATAAAGAGCGTGATTAAGTAAGTGTTTTTCTTGGTAGAGTCAAAAAGGAATTTGGCTCTCTTGTAAGACTGATCTCTGAATGAAACCACATGGTTCCTACAGCATCCACGTGGCTCTTGTAAAGCATCTTATGAAAGCAGTGTTGAAAGAGCTGTGAGGTCTTGCTCCTTATAAAGCAAAGGAGGAGATGGTAATGAATGTGTCATTTATTTCATTAAAATATTTATAACTTACCTGTCCTCCAGAGCTGTAGGTCATTCACAACATTAGTGCCAACCCAGAAATATAATACAACAAAACAGCAGCAAAGAAACACCACAGTACTAATAGAACATTTAAAATATTAAAAAACAACCCCATAAAAATGGCCACAAGATTATCCATTGAAAGCACTCCTGAAAAGCAGCATCTTGATCAACTTCTAGAGAGCTCTTAGCGAGGAACAGAGATGGGCCGCTCTCAGATCTCGGTTCCAAAATCGAGGTGCAGCCACCAAAAGGGCCTCTCCCAAGAAATGTCTCTCAAGAGTTAGAAGAGGCAGCCAAAAACAATCTCAAGAGACAGCAGGTTCATAGGGAAGATCAGTTGTTCTGAGTAAGAAACTTTATATTAAGAACACACAGACAGACACACGTGAGTAAGCACATGAGAGTGATTAAGTGAGGCAACTATTTGGGATAGTATATTGTTCAAGTGAGAAGTACGAAAAAAAGATCATGCAAAGTGAAAAATTGGGAAATGCATATGAATTAGATTTTGGGAACACAATTGCCATTAAAAGCTGCTGCTTTCCCCGAAGTGCTATAAAAATGTTGCATTCTCTCACTTTTCTTTTGCTATGTAGAAGAAATTGCCTTGCAGTGCACATAGTAAAATATGCTTACACTCATGGGAATGTTCAAGCCTACTTTATTGAGATGGTGATGGTGGTGGTGGTGGTGGTGATGGTGATGGTGATGGTGATGGTGATGGTGATGGTGATACCAGGAAAGAAGAGTCTTCTGGAACCTCCTATCTCTCCAGTAAAACTATGCCAGTTGTTGACAGAGTTTATTATAGATCTTCATGTAAAAACACCAGCACAACCTTCTGGCATGAAATTGCTGTTCTTAGAAACTTCTCCATAACAAAATACAGAGCAAGGACAGAAATTTAGCTACTTTGAAGGAAGTGAATGGAGGTTTGCTTATGTAACCATTATAATATAGAATGAATAGAAGCAGGAAAGCCCTTGTGGCTTTTTAATCATGTTACACCAATTCTGTGTTAACTATTTTACTGTAAGAACTGGGCATTATTCCTGTTGAATCTTGGCTCAAAGTTGCTGAATGCAGCTTGTGCCAATGGTGCATTAAAAGTCTGTTGGACAACATGGCTGTTGATACAGTCCTTGTATAACAGGCTACAAATACATAGTGGGAGAGGTAAGATTGCATCAACATAGCAATATAATTCCATTGTTGACTTCAATTGGTTGGTCTGCAGAATAAGTTACTTTAGGCTTATCTTTTTCCATATATTTCAGGGTCTTCCTGCAAGTGATGTTCTAGCAATAATAATGAGACAGTAATGATCCAACCCAACTAAAACTGAGAACTTTCTGGATTTCACTTCACCACTCTCACTCTATCATCACAATAGAGGTGCAATGCTCTGGACAGAAACCATTCCTCTATGCAGTGTACAGGAATGTACAGTTTAAAGTCTGGGCAATTAAATTAGCAATGACTTATCTTATTAAGTACAAATAGTGTTACTGACAGTACGTTTAAAATACAGGATAAGCCCACAATGGAAACTTTGTCTATTGGTCACAGGCATGGCCTATTTTTAGCTAATCTTTCACTAAGATTCTTGCAATTCTAAATAAGTTGATTCAAATTTAGGATGATACTAGATTTTCTCACTTCACTGCTGGTGTTAGCAGGACAGTATTACAATCCAACCTTTTTTCCACATACTTTTTAATTGTAGAAAATTTGGAAATGTTACTTCAACAATATCTCATAACATACACATGCTTTCTCTATCTCTTCCCCTAATTCATATAACTGTTAACGTTGTACAAAAATCTATTTTTTACTTAAAGAACTCTACTTTTACTTCTTGACCAATATGTGTCCTTGATGTAACTTTTTGTAATGAATGTCACCAATGTAACTCTCTCCTCCAAGCATAACTACCAGAGTTAGTACACAGCCTCCAGCACCATACACTTTTTCAGACATGAGATTTTGATAGGGGGTTAAATCAGGGAAGATGAATGCTAGATGGACTTGGTTTGATGTTAGCATTCACATCATTGCATAATAGAGAGGAAGCAGGATTTGTTGGCTCAAGGGTAGCCCCTGTCTTAAAAGAAAGCAGGACAAGGACCTATATTGGGGACGGGATAGAGATCTGAAGGGGTGAAATGGATGTTTTAGGTCTCTGCAAGGCTTAAGAAACCTATTTGCTCCAGAACTTTCTCCTAAATTCCCAAAGATGGGTGGGGGGAAAAGGGGGGGTCAGAATGTAAAAAAAAAACACTTTAAATACTTGTCAAAAACTAGCTGAGGAATGCCACTGCTCCCCAAAAATTTGGTGGATAAGAAGATGGTTAATTTATTCCTATGGTATTTTAGAGCTGCTAAAATATGGTACTTCAGCTTACACTGTTAGAGACTCTTCAGTTTAAATGTCTGCAATCAATTTAGGCCATTCCCAAATGTATGCCTAATGCCACTTTGGAGTTAGAAACATGATTAGTGACAATGGAGGCCAGAGCAAGGTTATGCTATTTTAATCTTTGGCTAAACCTATTTTTCCCTACTTGGGCTAATTCCACTTGTTCTGGAAGATTGCTTGAAAGATAGCTTGAAAATAGCCCTGTCGGGAAAAAAACTCCATCTTTGTGGTTTTTCATCAGAAGTTATGACCATTTTAGATCTAAAGAAGTCCAAGGAAGTGATTAGAGAACAATTCAAGATTTTGATCTATAAACAGACTCACCCCCCCCCCAAATACTCCCTCTGTTGAATGTTAAGAGCAGTTTCATATCAGTTTGTCATATATCATGATTTAATGCTATTCCATAAGCAATTTTGGCAAGAAGAGTTTTGAAAATCCTGTATGAGTGGTAGTTTTGATCTTGTGGTGGGAGAGACTGAGTCAGTAGAACGTATATTGGGGCACTGTTCCTTTCATAGAAAAAAATACAATTTATTTACATGTCTATTATTATGAATACGCTACACTGGGATGTACTATCTATGCACTTTATTTATTTATTTATTTATTTATTTATTTATTTATTTATTTATTCAATTTATTTATTTATTCAATTTATTCCCCGCCCATCTCCCCTGCTAGGGACTCTGGGCGGGTTACAATTGAAAGTTTAAAAACTATACAAATAACAATATCTAAAAATACATCCAATAATAAAATACATGAAATCCAAGCTGGATTGGGGACTGTAGGATAGATCGTATTACTACGGGGCCAGCCAACCCCAGGAGGCACTACCGCCTCTGTCGTCCCAGGCCCGGCGGCAGAGCCAGGTCTTAAGGGCCTTCCGAAAGGCCAGGAGTGAAGGGGCCAGTCTCACCTCCGGGGGCAAGATATTCCATAAGGCGGGCGCTATCACAGAGAAGGCGCGATATATACCTCCTGAGTGATCTTTTGACTATGTTGCTTAAACAATGGTCAAACTTTGTGCATCAGCCAATTCTATAAGATAACATTTAGTCAATTCCTCAGAGGTTTATTTCTGATCTACTAAATACTTTGTATAATTTTTAGTAATGAAAATCTGTTATAACTTGTAAAGAGAATTAAAATAAGCTTTGTATGACAGAGAGATGTTAGGATTTAAGTCATTTTATATATTTTATTGCTGGCTTATAACAGAAAGGGGGACTTACACAGCCATAGGTCTATAATATGTTAAACGCTTACAGTGTGCCATTTCCGCTTGAATGACCACACAGTAGTAAGGTTGCTGATGATGGCCCCATCTGCTCTGAGGGATGCAGAAAGTGTGGCTTTTGCACACCTCTCCTACAACAACAACTCTGTGAGGTAGGTTGGGCTGAGACTCACACGAAGTTATCCAGGAGTTTAGGATGGGTTTGAACCTAGTGCCCATTTAATTAATCAAGGAAATAGAATCCGGCAAAGGAACAACACTTGTAATCTTTGCTATAATCATAGAACCATGTGCATACCAGCATTTTGACATTCAACTGATATCTGATATCAAGAAAGAAAAGTATCCCCTACTTACAGTGGGAACTGGAACCATTTGGATAACCAGTAAATTACTTGGGCTTTCCCTTCATTACTGTTTATCCAATTCTTTGTCAGTTTCTTATTTATGCATCAGTGGAAATCTGTACATCGCTGCAAATATCGGCAGTATTTTCCACTATTTCTTCAAGTCTTCCAGAAATTATTTTCAGGTTAATTATTTTCAGGTTATCTTTGATATGAAAGATGACAGATTTTTACCTCTGCTCTTTGCCAGAGTTTGGATATGATCTTTATAAACCTTCTGTTAAGACAAAAGTAGAAAGATCAGAAATGCTTTGGAACCATCATTCGCTAAAAAATGGGGGTGATCTCACCTCCCTCTGTTTCCAATCTAATGTGGCTCATTTCTTCTTTCCTATCCAACTTGAAAAATTACTGTACTTACAGAGACCTTTAGTCCTTCATAGAACTAAGAACAGCAAGATATGTCTCTTTGAAAACAGTCTCATTTTGCTATGGCAAGGCTGCTCTTATTTCCACCGTAGAGAAGAAGTCATTCATCAGGGTTCCCATGAACGGTATGCAGTATAGTTCCTCACTGGAACACCAAGCTGTGGGGGCCTTTTCCTGGGTCCATTGGATTGCCAGGGCATCATGTTGAAATAGTCATTCTGAAGGACCCTATTCTTCTTGCTTTTCAGCTGCATGAAATACAGTAAGGAGGCAAGAGGAAGAATTTGCCATTCAAGGAATGGAAATTTCAGTGAGCATGGTTTTGGTTACAGCAGGGGGTACAATCCCCAGTGCCACATGCACGTTCCTAACAAATTCAGTGAGACTTCCTTGAACTCTCCAAAAGCTGGAATCACTGTAATGTTTAAAGGGGCTGAGGGGTGACACAGGTAAAAAAATGGCTGTTGTGGGTCTTCCGGGCTGTGTGGCCGTGTTCTGGAAGTTGTGGTTCCTAACGTTTCGCCAGCATCTGTGGCCCGCATCTTCAGAGGGCAGGAGCACAGACAGAAGCGATCTCTCTGTGCCCAGGCTTCTGTCTCTGCTCCTGCCCTCTGAAGATGCCGGCCACAGATGCTGGCGAAACGTTAGGAACCACAACTTCCGGAACACAGCCACACAGCCCGGAAGACCCACAATAGCCATCGAACTCCGGCCGTGAAAGCCTTCGACAATACACAGGTTAAAAGATTAGAAGGTTGTTTTTTTTAAGGAAGAGCATGGAACCACAGGAGGGCAAATGATGACATCGGCTTCATGATATCACCTGCAAATGATATGACTTATGTACTCGTATCATATGTCATGATGCAATTGTCACCAATTACATAATCATGATCAAGGTATCTCCCCTGCCCGATAAGTACTTCTTTCTTGTCCCAGCTATTTTTTGGAGATGGCTCCCAATGCATTGCTCAAAAGTCAAGCGCAAGTCAATCAGCCTCCCAGAGATGTGCAATCTGGTTTCTTGAGGGCACTTCCTGGGCATCCTTGTTCCATTCTAGCAATGTGATGTCCACAAATGCAGATGCACTTGCTAGGCAATGCTTTAGTTAGAGCCAGTTTCCAAGCAAGGGGAGAGAAATATGGACCATATAAAAGGCAGCTAATGTTTTTTTTTTTTAATTTGCTTGCTTGCTTGTCTATCTATAAGTTGAGTGGACTTGATATAATAGTAATATTTCAGGTGCACAACCCCATCATGAGGGCCCTCATAAATGTAGTCCCACGGGAAATCCAAAACATTGGCAGGTGCATTGCTCCATTATATAGCATGTGTACAGATGCGGGAAAGTTTTACATTCCCTCGGGTAATATTTTTCTCACTGGCTACATCTGAGTAGTAGTAAAGGTAGATAAAATAGTAAGAAAGAATGATTTCTTACCCAACAGTGGCAAATGGCTGCTGTGATTATCATACTGTAGAAAACAAAAAATCCAAGTGCAATAACAGTTGCCATGTTCAAGTGATCTAGCTTTTCTGGAGGCTGCAGAAGTTCTGAGGATTGACAGGAACACAATGGAGCTCAGACATCTCAAAACAAAGTATACTTTCACATTCATTTAGGTAGGTCATGCTCCATGAATGCCAGAAGATAAATTAGCTGGATGCACAACTAACTGAAGCTCAAACTACAGGTAGTCCTCACTTAACAACCACAATTGGGACTGGTATTTCGGTTGCTAAGCGAAGCAGTCATTAAGCGAATCCGACCCAATTTTATGACCTTTTTTGCAACTTTCATTAAGTGAATCCCTGCAGGCATTAAGCGAACCACATAGTTGTTCAGCGAATCATGTGGTTCCCCATTGATTTTGCTTGCCAGAAGCTGTCCGGGAAGGTCGAAAATGGTGATCACGTGACCACGGGATGCTGCGAAGGTCATAAATGTGAACTGGTTGCCAAGCACCCAAATCACGATCATGTGGCCACAGGGACGCTCAGATGGGTCGTAAGTGTGAGGACTGGTCATAAGTAGGTTTTTTCAGCACTGTTGTAAGTTTGAACCGTCACTAAATGAATGGTTGTTAAGTGAGGACTACCTGTACCTGGTTTATTATTATGCTGTTTTCAAACACTTTGCTCAAAAGTGTCACCTAGATCTTGAAGGAAAAGAGTTGCTGAATTCCTGTCTAGGACCTCCTTCTTGCCACCAGTTGCTGGCCAGCAGAGTTGCAGTGGGGTGGGTGTGGGTGTGGGTGTGGCAGGAAATGGCTCAGTGCAGGGGCAACAATCTAAATCAGGGATCTTTGGCTCTGAAATCAAAGAAGCCAGCTTAAGCACACCATTTCAATATGGGCAGACCTATACTGTAGTTAGTAAGGGTTATGCGTCTCTGAGACCAATTGGAAACGAACTTCGGGATTTTACCTGTCACGTAAATTAAAGTCCTGCTGCTGTTGGTTTCATATGGCGGTGGGTCGATCACCTCAAGCTTGCAGATGTAACTGTCTGTGTGGTTGACCTGCAAGTTGCTCAAGTGAAACTCTGCATGCTTTTCTTTCTTCTCAACGTCTATCTCAAAGTGGAATTCAGAGATGTTTGTCGTGACCCCATCTGCGGAGTTCCAATTTACTTTAGAAAGGAGTACTCTGTCTGCTCCTTTCCACAGGTAGGCATTTAACTTTGTAATGGTTTCTCTGTGAGCTGGGAACTCACAGACCACCTGGGCATCTTCGTGCACTGTTCTGTGTTGGACTCCCTGTTCCTCTGAATTGGTTTCAGCTGTGGGAGGGGAGAAACATTTTAATGAGCAGGCTGGCAGGGAGAGCAGAGGATGCCTTAGCAAAATTGTTTGGGGATGGCTCCCTTTCACTGTAATTTTTTCAAAGAGATACTCTGCGGTACTTCCCAAAACAAGTTGCTCCTAAACATTATAGGATTTCAGCTTTAATTAATATTAATTAATATATTATCTCTGTGTTTGATTACTACAGTGTATCTCTTCCTTTTTATCGAAGAACTAAAAATGAGAGCCATCCCAACTGCAGAAGCAGATGCAGGGCAAGTGGAAAGGTTTGTCTGAAATTCAGAGTTCTCCTTGTGGAGAAGATGGGTGGTAATATAAATCAAATAAATAAATAAATAAATAAATAAATAAATAAATAAATAAATAAATAAATAAATAAATTTCAAGTTGGTTGAGTTTCAGGTCGGTTCTGCATCTATTATAAAAATGCACAATCCATGGCAGACAATGGACAATGACCACAGATCACAGACCATAGACCATAGATGCTATCGGAGTAGCTTTGAAATAGTAGCTGACGTGAATAAGGCCATTTAGACCATAGGTGTTATCAGAGTAGCTTTGAAACAGTAGCTAACGTGAATAAGGCCATTAGCAAGCTGCTCCTGCCCCCACCCCACCCCAGGAGATAGAACAGAGTCAGGAGCTAGATTTCCCCCGACTGGTTCATACCTGTAGAGGGAAGAGGGAATGGCCGTGAAGGATAGCAGGAAGAGCCTCTACCAAGGCAACAATCAGACAAGCACAGTTTGAGTAGGCTGACCATATTTCCTTGAGACAAAAACAGGACATTGGGATGGCAAAATGGGACGGGGTCTTATGTAATATTCCGTATTCATGAAAAAGGAGGGGTCCCTGCCCCCCAGTCCACACAATTGGCTCCTGCCTTTAAACCCCGCCCCTGGTCCACGCAATTGGCTCCCGCCTGCAAACCCTGCCCCCTGGTCTGCACGATTGGCTCCCACCTGCAAACCCCACCCCCGGTCCACACAATTGGCTCCCGCCTGCAAACCCATCCCCCCCGGTCCCTCCTTTGCTGCGCACTGATAGGCAGGAGGGCTTCCTCTTCTGGGCTGCCTCCAATCAGCAGCTCCGGCTCAGATCCTCCTTCCGCGCCATTCTCGCCGGGTTTAAAAAACGGGACAAAATTGAGGTTTTTATCAAAATGACGGGACGGTTGAAAAATGCTAAAAAAACGGGACTGTCCCGTTCAAAACGGGACATATGGTCAGCCTAAGTTTGAGCCCATTCCAAGAAACTAATAGAGTAAACGTCTCAGACAAGCCCCTCCCTAATTCATATGAAGATAAAGTGAGGGAGAGGGGAAGCACATTCAGACATGCAAGATTCTAGTACTATAGCTATCCCAGTAAAAGTAGTATTAGACCTACATGGCATTGGTTTGTTAGTGTGGTCTATCCTATAGGGCTGACAGTACCTCTGGAAGGGGACAAGAGTGGGCTTGCTTTCCCCGACTTCTGGATGCACATGCCAGGCTACATAATGAATAATCTGCAAGAAGACAGCCAAGCTCAAAGAACACCAAGAACCCAACTGTTCAACCCTGAGCTTCATATATTCTCTACTATTGGAAGCATTTGCCAGGTTCTGAGATCTCAGTATCACCAAGGCTTTCAATACTGCCTATGCTCCTAAAATCCAGCATGTACTCGGTGCAAAGCTGCCCAGATGAAAAAGCCTCTTCTTCTCATGCATGTAAGAATCATTGCTTATACTAATGCGCTGATCTTTATATTCACCTTCAGAAAAACGTCTATTGCATCTCAAAAAACTTGTCACCAAAGTGGGGTGGAAAAAAGTGCTGCAATTGGGATGTTCAAAATCCTTGCATTAGAAAAGCCCGGGCGATCTAATGGCCATCTAATGGCCATCAAGATATCTCCAGGAAGACCCCACGAAGGGCATCGAGGCTTCAGTAGCTGGCTTCCATTCTCCTTCCTCCCCTCTCAACTAGTATCCAGAGGTAAGTTGCCCAGAAATAGGGTTTTAATTTTTAGTTTAATTTGTAGCCATTAATAGAACCTTCCTAAACAAAAATCAGGGGGGCGTGGTGGCTCAGCGGGTAAGATGCCAGGCTTGTCGATCGGAAGAGCGCAAGTTCGGACGTTCGAATCCCTAGTCCTGCGTGCGGAGTGAGCTCCCGCACTCGCCCCAGCTCTTGCCAACCTAGCAATTCGAAAGCATGCAAATGCAAGTAGATGAATAGGTACCACTTTGGTGGGTAGGTAACAGCGTTCCGCGTGTGTCATGCTGGCCACATGACCGTGGAAGCATCTTCGGATAATGCTGGCTCTTCAGCTAACAAACGGATGATGAGCACTGGCCCCTAGAGTCGGACACGACTGCACAAATGTGCGTGGGGAACCTTTACCTTAACCTTTAAACAAAAATCAGCTAGGCTCATGGTCCTTGCTCCTTCTTATATCAGTGAATTATAGACACCATCAAACCAGGTGATGTAAGTTCCATGGAGGTGTTGAATGTTAAACCACATTGTTAAACTGTCCTACAGAAGGACAGCTAGATCCAGCAGACCCTGCAGAGAGCCCGACATAGTTTGGGATCACACTTTAGAAACGTATGGATATTTAGCCAAATTGGTTGGGTTCCACCATTGCCCTGAAAGAACTGAGAAACTCAAATTTTCAGGGAATAAACCTGCTGGGCAAAAAAGTCCCTCCCCATCTGCAGAACCAGGGGGGACAGGGGATTGGGAAGCTGCATGACTGGGACCTGAAGCAATAAGTGTCTCAGGTTCGGACACAGTAGTATTTATTCTAAAAGAAAGGGGCAGGTTATAGCTTTCTCCACTTTTGTACGTTGTCATAGTTTATTTTCATTAACATTGGGAGGGGCCTTAAAAAGCAGAGTTGCCTGAGCTATATGAGCAGGCCTGTTCATACAGAATGTTCATGTGCTGTAACATATCTCTCTTCCACTTCTGTCATAGCAAAAGAAGCGAGGGAGTGGGCCGAGAGGCACCATCATCCCAAGGAGCTTGAGTGCTTCTTTGTCCTCTGGCTTGGCCTAGAAAATGAGGAGCAGGGAAGCCACCCCTTAGGGTGGAAAGGGTTAGAGTTATATACAACATAGAGTTATACACACATGCTGTATTACTGTATGTTATACACACACAACCAAGACTTCAGGGCAGCAGCAGGAACAGCAGCAGAAACTAAGAAGTCAGAAACTAATAACCTTTCAGGTTCTACTCCCAAACACCTCTTCATCTACAGGTGACTTGGGACCCTCTTAGGTAGTTTGAAGTAAAATGCAGATGGACAGGTGTTGGAGGCAGAGCACTATTTATTTATTTATTTATTTCATCATATTTATATAACCTCCCATCTCACAAAATGTGACTCTGGGTAGTGTACAATAAAAATCACTGTTGCTCAGTCAAAATAAGAGTTCCTTGCAACAGGGGAGATTTACTTCTTTTCTGTACCTCCTCCCCACAGTTCAGTGGCACATGTTGGCACTGAGGAGATTGGGTGACAACTTTGTGCTGGGGGAGCTCTAGGAGTTGCACAAAAGGCTTAGGGATCATCTACTGCAGTGTTTCTCAACCTCATCAACTTTAAGATGTATGGACTTCAACTCCCAGAATTCCCCAGCCAGACATACTGTCTGGGGAATTCTGGGAGTTGAAGTCCACCCCTCTTAAAGTTGTTGAGGTTGAGAAACACTGATCTACTGTATGGCTAGAAAGCAAGATAAAAATTGCCATACTATGAATTTCAGGATTATTTTCACTCAACTTCACAAAGGTAGTCAATTATATTTGAGTCTATCAGAAATCATCTGGGGTGTATGCAAAATCATGGCATTTCTGTGAGCCAGCCAACAATGCCAGGTTATGAGATAGCGATATTACAAACAAGTAACAAAATTGCTATAACGTTATTCATTCTGATAACCTTCATAACTGTTTTCAAGAGTGTAAACCCATTTTAATCCATTGAGAATTAAAGCCTTAAATGTTGTATTATAAGATGTGTGAGTTCCATTTAATGATGCACATAATATAAACTAAATTTTTGGGCACTGATTTCGCATTAAAAATAAGCTCATTTTATGAATGAGCATTAATTAAACATTGCTTCATTACTTTCTTGTGTAAGCAAATCTGTAGCAATCATCTTATTCATATAAAAATCATGTTCAAATCAAAAGCAGGTTTATAAACCTGTTGATTTTTATTTGTTTTAGGTAGCAGTACATCCTTCCTTAAAAGTGCCTTTTTGATCCTTCTTTAATTAAGTTATCGAAGTTCATTCTTTGTCAAAATACATTACTGTTTTTGATATCAGCACAGCAGGTGTAGCTACTGTAAGTGAGCATTCATGGGCATCTAGCTTTTTACAGGTCATCTACTAAAGGCTTTTTCATAATTTAAGCACTTCAGAGGGAAATATGCAATTCATGCTATTCTATAAAGTAACAGGTAAGCAGTAGCCCTGCAAATAGTCCATCTTGCTGAAAGCTCCCTAACATCTGCAGGAACCTCTACAGCACAAGATATATATGGATAAAGAGGAATGGGGCAGTGATTCTGGTCTTGTTCCCCATCTGTCATCCTCCATTAGCTCCATCTCCTGGACATCTGCACGTTGAACACAAGGGTCTTGTTCACCTAATCCAAGGAGTTGTCCCTTTGCAGGCATCACCAGTGCAACCTGTTGTATCTAGGGGCTGAGGGCCTGTTGTGTGTCCAGAATCAAGGATGGGATTCATTGGTACATGTAGATAATCTATAAACTGGGAGTAGGTTAAGCATCTCCTAGTATGCTGTTCACCGAGTTCTTCTGTAATTAAATACAGCCTGGTTCTGCTGAACTGAAGCATGGACGTTTATATTGGTTTCCTATTGTTATCATTTTTTGTTTGTTCTATTTGATTCAGCTTAATTGCAATAGGTGAGAAGAGAAGATAGGTGGTTTGAGAGAGGGGTCAAGGAATCCATTTATGCCAACTTGGAAAATCCTTCCTTGAATAGAGGTGGGGGCCTCAGGCACAATCTTTCCCCTATTTTCCTCCCTGCTTTGTCTTCTGTGCCTAGGAAGATTAAGACCATTTCGCAAGCTCAACAGCAGCATGGTGATCTTAACGATCCTCCTTTAGATGATAAAGGGACTTAGAAATAACATCTCAAAATAACCATGACCTAGCCCCAGGTGTAAGGTCACACAGCCACCTAGAAATATTTAAGGATTCCCTTACTAACTTTGCTCAGACTGAAGAAGCTCCTTGGATAAGGAGCGAAACGTTTCCACTGAGAAAATAGAAATCCAGTTGACATGATTCAAGCTACAGACAATTCCACCTGGATGACTGAGAACCTTCATAGACTTAATTGCAATACTTTCTGACCATGACTTGCTGGTTATTCACTTTAGGCTCTATCTCACAGTTTAAGATCTGGGTCAGAAGACACCTGATTATGTAAAGTCTCGTCCCTCACCTCCAAGTGCGTTTTCTCTTTGCTTTCCAAATATCTCGCTAAAGAACAAAAAACGCCTCTTCCTCCACTTTTTTTTTGCTTAATTATGTTTATATTGGTAATATTTCCACAAGTAGTTTAGGAAATACTCTCTGATGAATCTTTGTTTCCCTTTTCCCCATTTTTTAACCCCATTCTACTTTCCACAATAGAATAGTCATGAGGGGTAGATGGGAGGAAGGCAGAGGTAGATGAAGAAGTTCTGTTATCTTAGCGAAGGTTAAAATCAGATTATTGAAGACAACAATGCTGGTCTATCATACAGGGAGTAGGGCCTAGTAGAAATGCATTTAATTTGGATTTTTAAAAGTATTATTTAATTAATATTTAATTAATATACATTTTTGCACATTTTAAAAATTCATGAAAAAAGACTAAAACCATACAATGAATGTTGAAAATCAACTAACCATTTAAAGCCCAGCAAAAGAGACGCATTTTTATTGGTTTCCTGAACATGGAGGGTGTGTTTCATCATCAGAGAGAAACAGGCCAGAAAGGTGGATCTCTGATACAGTGGGCCATCCCTGGTTGGCTTCACCTCTGGATAGGTTCTTCATGGGAGAGCCAGCCATTAGGCCCTTAAGGACTTGAAATGGCAATAAAGAAAACACCTCAACCATAGCTCAGTTTTTGGTGACCATGTGACACATCACTGTAGGGTTTGGAGCCACAATGCCCCACTTTTCTTTGCACCTAGTGTACAACAGACAACCAACACTTATTTTTCAATAGGAGCATCATGGAATCCCTTCACCTGTTACTGGTTAGCAGCCAGACCCCTTTGAATATAAATTTACCTAATTTCACATTTTCAGAAGACTATACAACCCAAAACTCACTATCCTTTCAAACGTACAGTACATATCTCTGAATACCGTGATGTACTTTACCAATCATAATCATGTATATTAGAGAAATGTACTGCATGTACTGTATATATTGAGAGAGCCAGTTGGTGTAGTAGTTAAGGCATCAGGCTGGAAACTGGGAGACCGAGAGTTCTAGTCCCGCCTTAGGCACGAAGCCAGCTGGGTGACCTTGGGCCAGTCACTCTCTCTCAGCCCTAGGAAGGAGCCAATGGCAAGTCACTTATGAAAAACCTTGGCAAGAAAACTGCAGGGACTTGTCCAGGCAGTTGCCAGGAGTCAACACTGACTCGAAGGCGCGCACGCACACATACACAAACAAACACAAGTATATATTCATGATAATGTATAAAATGCATTATAGGGGGAAATTATTTGCCAAAACTGTACACAAGTATAAAAATACATTGATAACAAAAATGTATTTCAAAAGATGTGCACAAAAATACCTATATATTTTACTTGCAACTACTTAGAAATATTCTCAAACTAATATGAAATGTAACAAACTGAACTAAGGAATTTATGGGAAACTGAGGGAAACTGAATGGACAACAAATTCACCCCTCCCCAATAAAGACTAAACTATTTTTGTCTGCTATCCAGACAATGACGCCCTTCTCTGTCTCTGAAACTGTCCTGTTAACAATCTGCCACACATTTAAGAAAGTGAAGTGGCAAAAGGGCAGAGAAAGAGTTTCATAGGCTGGGGTCTTCAAATTTACTGTAACGATATACAACATTATTTATTGTAAAAAATTCCTCAAAGAGTCATTCTTGGTTTAACAAGCAAAGAAAGATAATGAGATGTCCCTAAAAGAGACAGTTAATCAGGTACTATAGACAAGAGGGGAGCTGCAGCGGATTGCTCAATAGGGAATTGATGTGCCAAGGAAGGCCATGGCTTTTGCATGCTGATAGGGCCCCAATTGAACCAGTGACTACTCAATAGGAATATGGTAGGTAATTTTTGAACTAAGCCATTTCCCTAGGTGAAATTGTTCTTCTAAGTTGCCATTTGCCCAGCTAAGGAAAATATAACATTACAGTACTATAGGATGACTGCTTGTTTTCTCCAGCAAGTCAAATGCCAGCTTGGTGGAGGGCAATTTAGACTTAACAGATGGTGTAGTGGAGATAATTTACTGCCCTTTCCCTGAACTACACTGAGTAACAGGTGCTGGGGACATACACAGAGGACATTCATCTCTTTTGTAGAACGTTGGCTGCATCCTACCCCCAACCAGTTGTTGAAAATAGGACAGTCAAGTAGATAGACCTTGATCTGACCCATAAAAATAAATATTTATATTCTTCATGAGATTTAGGATGTCTAACCTTCTTCTTTGTAAAGGAGATATCCACAGATTAGTGAGAGGTAAGTTCAGTTTTGCAGTCAGAAAAATTAAAAGCATGTCTATCTGGTAATATGTACTGAGATCTAAACCTTGGCACAAGGTTCAGTGCAACATCCACTATGTTACAGTGGATTTGGTTCAGTCAACATCATCAGTAAAAGCATTCCCTCTTGTTTCTTATAGCCTTCTCCAGACTGGTAGTTTTCCAGTGTGCTTATTACATGATAGCCATGTTGGTGCATCCAACAGATTATAGAAGGCTGATTTACCATTATGAATATTATTTTGTGAAGCTACTGCAAGCTGGTTAATGTTAAATGGACAAGCCCATTTCTCTGTATTATTATTATTATTATTATTATTATTATTATTATTATTAATTTAGGACATCTTAGCTATCTGCTGCTCATTTCGTTGAAGCAAGGTGAAAATCACCAGCCCTAGGGAAGGAATAAAAAATGCAAGTAGATGAACACTTAAGAAATAAGGATTAAAAATAATAAATACAGATAGAATTATTCATTAGAAAAGAAAATATAAAGAAAGGTATAGGGTGTGCCAAAACTGTAAAAAAACCTTTTTCTTCTAAAGCCCTTTCTCTATTTAAAACTTTGTCAGAATAAATTTAACAACGGAAAAACACTGATTTAGCAAATACTGTTCTATGTAACTTTAACTTTCAATGTTCTGGATGAGATAAAATAAGATATATCAATGGAATAGAATGGTGGTTCTCAGCCAATGCTATGTATACCAACAGGTGGGATTCAGTCTAGATGTGATGCAGGGTAAATCATTGAACATTTAATTAAATCCTTAAAATCTCCATAAATGATATATAATAGTAATAATGGAATGCCTGTACACGTACTTCTTTCTCCTGAGAAGAATAGGCTTTTTGTTTTCATCATTACTAGAATCCAAGTTCTCTGATAGTGTGATTGGTGGGACTATATGAAAAATTGAGAGCCAGATTAAAAAAAACCAATATTCTTAACAAGAGAAGAAAAGAATCCTTATATGCCAAGCAGGACAATGAGGTCTACATTTATTCCAGTAGTACCCTGCATTTTCTCCAAGAAACTAAGAGCCCCCTTTTTGTAATGACTAGATGTGTTTCACCTGGATAGCTTATGGGCCAAGATTTGGTCAGCTTCAGCAAAAGGAAAGGAAAGAAAAGCATTCATGTACTTCATTATAAAAATTATAAAAACAAACCTTGTTATAAACCATTTATTACAGTAATGCCCATAGATGGCTCCTTATTTTCAATCCCCTATTATTTTTATAATACGGCAGCCCAATCCTACATGTGTAGGTTGGGGGGGGGGGGTTAGAACTCCAGTTGGATGAATGAACGTTATACTTTATATCCAAATAGCTGTGCCTTGGCCCCAAGTTTCATTTAACAATTGTCTGACAGATTTTCCACACAGGAATCTGAAAGAGGGAGCAAGAGGGGAGAGAGAAAGAGGCAGAAAGAGAGAGATGATTACCTGCTGAACTGGTGTCCTGAATAATGTGAAATGCAGTAAGAGCAATCCAGGCGATCACGCTGGTAAAAGGTATAATGGACATCTTGACCTCATTAGGAACAGAGCAGAAAGTTGCAGTGGTATCAGTTTAACTTAGGTCAAGCAGGTACCTCACCGATTTTGTTCTCATCTTTTCCTCTCAGTAGCATATAAAATGCAGAAATATCAAACCACTCTGCTGCAAACAGGAAATAGAGCTCTTTGATGACTGTGCCATTTTATCTTTGTTTATTCGTGCCTTTTTCTATAGTTTGGTTGCTCTGTTCTCAGAAGCACTGTACGATTCCTGCCCTGACATTCACAGGAAAGAAATGCCAGCCCTTGACCACTGAGAATGAGAACAGGGATCAATGTCCAGCTTGAATCTTACACTGCTGCCAGGTGAGAGAAAAATGCTGTTGAGATTCAGCCATTTGTTTCCATTGTTAAGTAAATTTTAACAATGGAAATTTAAATTAAATTAAATTAAATTAAATTAAATTAAATTAAATTAAATTAAATTAAATTAAATTAAATTAAATTAAATTAAATATTAAATTAAATTAAAATTCAGTTCAATTCAATTTAACAATGGAAAAACACTGATTTAGCCAATACTGTTTTATGTAACTTTAACTTTCAGTGTTCCGAATAAGATAAACAAGATATATCAATGGAATTTATTTATTTATTTATTTATTTATTATTTCAATTTATTCCCCGCCCATCTCCCTTGCAAGGGACTCTGGGCGGGTTACAACAATTATAGAATGGTGGTTCTCAGCCAATGACATTTATACCAACAGGTGGGATTCAGTCTAGATGTGATGGACCAGACTTAAGGCTTTTTTCCTCATCTTTCTTCCTCTAAAGAATCTGCATCATGGAAATAGAGCTGCTACTACCACCATAAAAACAGGCAAAGCAACATCTCTTCTACTTCAATCCCTCTGAAAGAGTCCCACTATTAGAAATGGGCTTATCCAGAAATGGCTTCATCTCTGTCTTTCCATGGCACATTTCCAAACTTCAATAAAGTTATGGCGGGCTAGAGACCATCCGTAAAAATGTAGGCATCATCAATAAAAAAATGTGTGCGATCCTCAATATTAAATATTTGCTATGGAATAAATAGAAATATAAACAAATAGATTCAAAAAGTATTTGACACCAGCAGGAACTAAATGCTCCCAAGAGGTCCAAATAGTGGCATGAAGGCCTTTGCCAATAGGCCAATGGACTTTCATACATGCTGTGGCCACCATTGCTCTTTTTTTCTTCTTCTTAAAACTGAACATTTTTTTTCCAAATGAGCTATACGTTTTCAAAACAAAGAAGGAGAATCTGGCTTGCTACTGTGGAGCTTTGGGGAAGATAAAAAAGGCATTTAAGTAAACACCTATTCCAAACTGTTTATGAACTTTACCATAATTAGTTAATATCTGGTTTCTAATGATGTAGGGAAAATATTTCTGGGCAGCTTTAAATCTGAGAGCAAGCTGTATGCCAACCATGTTTAGTTATAAATGAGGAATACCTTTAGGGCCCACACCAAAGCCTGGACACTGGGGAGCTCTATGAATTGCCCATCCATTATTTAAACCAAGAATAAGCAATGCCTGAGATTAGAATTCCCATTACCCCAGACTTTTGGCCATGCTGGTTCATCAGATGAGAATTATAATCCTAAACATCCAGAAAGGACAGGATTGCTTGGCCCTGGTTTAAACTAATGAGTAAAAATCCTAAACCAGTAAAGTTCCAGTAATTCTGTGGCATTGCTGTTCCCAGAAGGTCTTCAGCTTCTAGTCATGTATTTGGAGAGATATGCAGAAATGCTAATTTCACTTTGGTAGGCTTTTCCATCAGGAGCGAATCTTTGAATCTAACTTGCAAGTCAGTGCCAAGTTCTTGTCTCCTGAACCCAGTTTCTTCAGCTGGCAAAAGGCCCCACCTGTTTCCTCCACTAGCCTATCATTCTCTCTAGGAGAGTTCAGGAATTCCATTTTTCCTCAGTCATGTATGCTAGTGATTTTTCATATATAACATTATTTGTGATTATACGTACATTCATGAATACAGAGCAGTATCGTTGGCTTCTAATGTAACTCCGTGTGGTTCACATGACAGGTAGGTTGCCTACAATTGTAGAAGTGGGAAGTCACATGGGCTGTTCCAAGTTCCTTTTTTTCAAAGTCTAGTAAGTGTCTGTGAACCCAAGCATTTCTGCAGGGGTGAGGGTCTTACAACTGAAAAACACAAAACAAAACAAGAGCTGTGCTGTTATTCAGAATTCTGCAGCTGTATAACGGTCATTCAGAATTACATCTTTCAAAATAATAATGCCAGATCAACCATCTCAGTATATTAAAAAGAAGAAGAGGAGGAGGAAATGGAGGAGAAAAACAAATTTCCAGCCTGCAAATGCTTTTACCCCATTCAGATCAGATGTGCAGATAGGGGAGAGCTGACCTGGTTCTACAGTTTGACGGTTCAATGAAGTATTTAAACATTGGGTTGAGTGACTCTCTCTGTATGCAATGTAACATGTTTCTATGTTTTCTGCCTCCCTTTTTAATTGTTTTCTCTTTCTTTGGGTGGGGGAGGCTTTCCTTTCTGCACATTTAGTGCACTTAAAGTAGGATGGAAAAAAAGCGTAGAGATAATTATTTGGGGAAGGCAGATTGGACATCTGCCTACTGGATAAGATTATATAACAACTTTATCTTCTGATTGTTGCTGCTTCTTTATCCTATCTGTGGTCTACCTACCATTTCCTAAATCCCTGATCTTCGTCTCACCTCCTTTCTAATGCTTCCATTCTTTGCTCCTCACTCTTAGCTATCCCATTTCTTGCCCTTTGCTTCCATCTTACGTTCTTCCTACCCTCAGCATCTCGCCTCCTCTCACGCCCTTACTAGTTCTTTCTGTGCTGATTTTCTGAATTGCTAGCACACAATTCTACTGTAGAATTTTCCCTTATGAGCAGAAAGGGACACATTCCTTCCTGGTTACTTACTGATCCAGATCATTACAACTGAAAATCCTTGTTCAGAGAAAAAATCAGCACTTGGTAGCTATCAGAAAATTCAAGGTGGGTGTTTCCCTCTTTAGTTTTGGGTTAAAGAGTTCCAAAACATGAGAGGTGGTGTGCAAAATTAGTTAGAATGATAAGGGCATCTGAAGACAAAGCAAGACTCGCCTATTTCCTAAGGGACAATTATGCAACTTTTGGCCCACCAAGCTGAATGTAGATGTTCTGCTAGCTGTTTGACAAACCCTCTGTTTTTAGTATCCCAGAATGCAGTAACCCCAGGAGGTTTTATTGATCCCCTGATGGGATGCCATATACTGTATGCCTGGTAAGCTGTAGGGGGAGCAAATGAATATGAAGTTTGGAGTGCAGATTGTGAGATGGGGGTTGATACTGTATAATTGCACTACCTCTACTACTTGTCCATTTTTTTGTATTACCTGTCTATACCATTTGCCCCCTTTTTCTGACTGAACTGTGTTATATATTTCCTGAAGAAATTCTTGACACCATCAGCTCAGTAAGGAACCTGGAGCTAAATTCAGTGCAGAGAAAGAGGTAAACAGGGAGGGGCGGGGGAGTCATTGTTTCACTCAGACACCATTCTATTGCAACTACAGATTTAGTTGCAATAGAACAGAGGTCACCAGCTTGTTGAGAATTGGGGTCTTCTTAGAACCCTATCCTGCAATTACTTTATGGGATTGTATGGATAATTTAAACTGCACTAGATAGGCTGACCATATTTCCTTGAGACAAAAATGGAACATTGGGATGGCAAAACGGGACAGGGTCTTATGCCGCCATGCCGGCCTCCGAACCCCGCCCCCCAGTCCGCACAATTGGCTCCTGCCTGGAAACCCCGCCCCCGGTGCGCGCGATTGGCTCCTGCCTGCAAACACCGCCCCTGGTGCACACGATTGGCTCCCACCTGCAAACCCGCCCCCGGTGCACGCGATTGGCTCCTGCCTGCAAACCCCGCCCCCCTGTCCACACGACTGGCTCCCGCCTGCAAACCCCGCCCCCCGGTCCGTGCAACCTTTAATGACATCAAAATTCATGGTATCTAAAGCTTGTTCAGTGTCGGCGGGCTGCTGTAAGTTGACATAGGCGTAGCCTAGTGAGCGCCGGGTGATCATGTCCCTGCAGACGCTTTGCCGCCCGCCGGCTGTGGGGTTACCATTTCTATTTTTAAAAGAGTATATTCTATTTTATTTATGGTGAAAGCCTCATAGATTTACATCAAATATGGGATATTATAGAGGAATTAAGAGATAGGATAGGATAGGATAGGATAGGATAGGATAGGATAGGATAGGATAGGATAGGATAGGATAGGATAGGATAGGATAGGGGAGTGTTCGGAAAAGGAGAGGAGGAAATACAAGGATATTTATTTATTTATTTATTTATTTATCGTATTTATACCCCGCCTATCCCCTCCTTAACGGAGGACTCTAGGCGGCTTACATACATATATATATTTCATTAACATTTCATACATATACAATTTCATTTAAACCGTGTGCTTAAGGAAAGGGGTAAGGGAACCGACTCTTCCGTGGCTTGGACTACAAGCCCCACAATGCCTTGCGTCGGAGCCGGCTGCTGACGTCCTGTAGATGAAACTGCTTCTTTCCAGGATCCGTGGTTACCGCCGCCATTCCAGAGATCTTCCGATTTGGTGGCTGACTCCCCAACAGGACGCCGGCATATTCTCCCACTTAAGGTGGTGCCCATTTATCTACTTGCTAAGCTTTCGAACTGTTGGGTTGACAGGAGCTGGGACTAGCAATGAGAGCTCACCTCATTGCACGGGGATTCGAACTGCCGACCTTCCGATCGGCAGTCTACAGCTCAGCGGTTTAACCCGCTGAGCCACCGTGTCCCACTTAATTAATAATTAATAATTAATAATCCAGAGCATCTTTTCAGAATAGAATGAGTTAAAAGTGTGCCCATACAAATATAAAATAGTCCTTTAGTACTGTAGTGAGCCTGAAGGTAAGGTAAAGTGTCCCTCAAATCAAGCTTCATTCTTGATTACAAGAGCCCATCTTTTGTGGGGAGGGGGAACAGTATGGAAGTAATTGGTCAATGCCACTTCTGAGAGGTTCTCGGCCTTCAGTAGTCCAGGGCTGTTTAATGGTATGTGGGAGCTCCTGCAGCCCGGCGGGTGGCAAGGGGCAGCGTGCTGCGGCTGAAGCCCCCCAGCGCAGCCAGCTCCTGCCGATGAAGGAGGCCCACCGACGCCCCGACCCCCTCGGGCTTGGCTGAGGGTGGGAGGAGAGTCGCTGCCAATGAGCAGGAGAAGCAGGCGGTAGGCAGCAGCGCAGCGCGATGAGGTTGTGACGCCTCCCGGGAGAGCAGTGGCGGCGGGGAGAGGGACGGTTCCAGGCGGAGGCACTCATGGAGGGGCCGCTGTTAGGTGGGGGAGGCAGCTCCTTGGGCCCCTCACGAGGAAAGGCAGCGCCATGGCTCCAGTGGGCCCTCCTCTCCCTCCTCCGCCACAGCGCCTGACTAACTCTCCTCCTCCAGACACGCTTCAGGCTGCAGCCCCATCAGTGTCTCTGCCCCACCTCTCATGCACCTCATCATCATGGCTGGGACCCAATTGGCTGAGCAGCACACTGATTGGTAGAGGGGCTACTTGTTCCGGGCTGCCTCCAATCGGCAGCTCTGGTCTGGACCATGCCAGCTTCTTCTGGAGGTCGGCTCATCTTCCTCCGATTGAGTCCGAATCTGGCATGGCGGCGGGGGCTGACCCACTCCTGTCAGGCTTACTCCTGACTCAGATTTTTCAAAAACAGGACAAAATCAAGATTTTGACTATAACGACGGGACGCTCCAAAAATGGTGAAATAACAGGACAGTCCCATTCAAAACGGGACGTATGGTCAGCCTAAGTGGCACTAGATCATTTTCTCCAATCTACCTTTGTTTTTACTGCTTCTTACAATGTGCCTTACATTATGTTTTTATTGTGTGTGTGTGTGTGTGTTTATTACTACTACTACTATTTCTTTATTTCTGGGTCTTTGACTATAAATCAGTAAACTAAGCAGGTAAGTAACCTACATTATGGACCCACTCCAGAAGCCTGCCCATAGCACCTTTGCATCCAACAATAATGCAGTTGTGCAACTCCTTGGCATTACAATGGACTTGCACACAATAAATGTTGAGTGGAGTAAGCCTTTCTTTTGGATTACAAGTTTTAATGTTTTTGCTTAAAGGAAAAGATACCTGATTCCTTCTTTAAGTTAATTTTAAAATTGGCAATCAACAATATCATATTTGCATCATCTTTTTTATGTTATAGGGAAAGCTAAGTGAAGCAGTGCTTCCTGATTCTCTTTTTTCAATTTGATAAATTTTGATTTGAGGAATTTCTCAATTCAGTGAAATCATATGACAAACAAAAACAAACAAGCAAACAAAAAATTTTCCCAGTCAGGAGAAGTAGTAATTCTCTACTTTAGGTATTTTTTTACAATTGAAGTCCAATTAATAAATCATGGGGAAGTTATTTAAAAGTAAAGCTGTTTCTGGTATATTAACAGTGTTTTCATGTTCCAGCCAAGACAATGAATTTCTACATTGCTATTACCAAAATACTGTACAATGAAATGCTTGTTCCATATAATATTACTCAAAACCAAAACCAAACAATAAAAAACCTAAGTCAATTGGAAAAGTTGGGGATGGGCACTTTCAAACTGAAGACTTTATTTAATCAGTTTTATAACTCTTCCTGTGTCAAGGAAAATGGTATAATTCAGGAGAGTTATTACAGGACAATTCTAGAGATACTTCACTGTCTCCAACACTAGAATCTGGAGTTGGTAGAATGAAATTCCCTGGTTACCATACTTTGGACACATTTTATACATCCTAGAATTCACAAACGCTGTGATTGTGGTTGCTGGAAGAAATGCAGCCAGAGCCACAGAAATAGCAACCATTTCCCTGCGGAGCAGTCCTGATGCCTAAGATCCATATCCCATGAAAAGTTCAAGGAGCCGAGCACTCTTTCAGGTTTTATTTCCTTTGACAGGAATTCACAGGAAGCTTACAGCATTTGGGGTTATTTGACTCCAAAACATAGCTGAGATGGCGATGCAGCTGAAGCAAACAGAGAAATCAAATAATCAGGAGTCCAGAGCCCCCAAAGTAATTTTCTACAGCTTGCTGGCTCTCTCCCATTGCGTATCTCTCTGCCTCTTTTCCAAATGCTGTGAGTATTCTCTACTCAGAGCTGGCTTGCTCCTCTGCTCTGGCTGCTGAGGCAAGGAAGCAGCTGTAGTATGAGACTCCAGTCTGTCCTGGCCTGATCCCTTTAGGTAGCTAATAGCACCCCCAAGAGTCTGTCCAATGCATAGCAAGGTAAGGAGGCCAATGTTCCAGAGAATGTGTTCTATGGCAGTGGTTCTCAATCTTTTATATCTTACGTCCCATCAAAGAATGGGACTAATATCTTAAGTCTGTCAAAGAATCTGAATCCCACAATCCCACCAACAGAGAAACAAAAAGCCCATTCTCCAATGATATATATACACTTACAGATATTATAACATTAGATTATTGCCAGTTACTGCAAGTTGCAGTGACTTGACCTGAGTTCCATCTATAGGACTTCTAGGTCCCCTCTATGGTATGTGTACCAGTGGTTGGGAACCATCATTCTATCACTCATTCTCCAATAGGGAATTCTTTTCTCCAAAGAATTATGATTCCGGTGCAAAAGTAAGGTGAATGTTTTAATTCAGGCAGGAGTGTCTTGTGTCTTGTGTCTTGTGTCTTGTGTCTTGTGTCTTGTGTCTTGTGTCTTGTGTCTTGTGTCTTGTGTCTTGTGTCTTGTGTCTTGTGTTTTGTTTTACTAGGACATGGTTTGGATGACTGCGTCAACAGCTAATATTAGATGGTTTGTTACATGCTCCAAAACACAGAATTGGAAGGCAATAGAATATAACAATAAAGAATCAGTCTGTTGGAAAATGGTCTTCTGTAAACCCCATTGAGATGCTAGAAATTGCTGAAAACATTAAGGACACCTGAAAGATGGCCTCTCCCATAGAAACCGACAGATGTACATACACATAAGGTTATTCCCTTTCAGGGTAAGCAAAATTATGTAAAGTGCAGGAAAAAAAGCAGGAAGTAATAACTAAAAGAAAGGAGATAAGAGAAAAGGAAAGGGAAAGAAGTAGCATGTAATTAGTAAAAGAAATTACAGTAGGGTGACCATACGTCCCGTTTTCAATGGGACAGTCCCGTTATTTTAGCATTTTTCAACCGTCCCGTCGTTTTGATCAAAATCTCAATTTTGTCCCTTTTTTAAACCCGGCGGGAAGGAGGACAGGAAGACAGGAAGGAGGACTGGAGCCGGACTTGCCATTGGAGGCAGCCCGGAAGAGGCCCTATCAGCGCGGCAACTGGAAGCCCAGTTGCCACGTGCGAGCCCAGCAGCAGACACAGCACCACAGTCCAGGTTCCTGCCTCCTTACCTGATCCTGAGATTGTCTGCCCAGCAGTGGTGAGGCCAGGGAAAGCAGGCACGGGAAGGTTGTGGAAAGAGGGTGCATGTGTGTGTGTGCGTGCACGCGCAGATTACTTGCTCAGAGTAATCGTGTGCACACACACACACACACACACACACCCCACACCCTCTTTCTCCAGCCTCCCTGCAACAGGTGCGGGTGCATTTGGTCATGGGGAGGCTGGAGAAAGAGGGTGTGGGGTGCGTGCGTGTGTGTGCGTACGCGCAGATTACTTGCTCAGCGTAATCGCGCGCGCACACACACACACCCCACACCTTCTTTCTCCAGCCTCCCCATGACCAAATGCACCCGCACCTGTTGCAGGGAGGCTGGAGAAAGAGGGTGTGGGGTGCGTGCGTGTGTGTGCGTACGCGCAGATTACTTGCTCAGCGTAATCGCGCACACACACACATGCACCCCACACCCTCTTTCTCCAGCCTCCCTGCAACAGGTGCGGGTGCATTTGGTCATGCGGAGGTTGGAGAAAGAGGGTGTGGGGTGCATGTGTGTGTGTGTGTGCATCTGATCGGGCTTGGCCAAGGGAGGAGAGTCGTCAGGCTGCCGAGCAGGAGAAGCAGGAGCCGGCCACCCTGGGGAGCTTCTGCGGGCAGCAAGGGGCGGAGTGGTCGACAACTCTCCTCCCTTGGCCAAGCCCGATCAGATGCACACACACACACACACTCACAGGACAGACTGCCCTGGCAGGAGCTGGCCATGCTGGGGGGCTTCAGCGGGAGGCGAGGGGCAGAGTGGTGTGGCTGAAGCCTCCCAGCACGGCCAGCTCCTACCGAGGGCAGTCTGTCCTGTGAGTGTGTGAGTGTGTGTATGTGCATCTGATCGGGCTTGGCCAAGGGAGGAGAGTTGTCGGGCCGCCGAGCAGGAGAAGCAGGAGCCGGCCACCCTGGGGAGCTTCAGCGGGCAGCAAGGGGCAGAGTGGTGTGGCTGAAGCAGCCGAGCGCAGCCGGCTCCTCCTGCTTCTCCTGCTCTGCGGCGGTGGCAGCAGCAGCGACTCTCCTCCCTCCCTCGGCCAAGCCCGAGGGGGATGGGGCAATGGTGGGCCTCCATCCCCTCCATCCCCGCCCCTTGTTCCCCAGCCGATGATGGTGCTGTGTGCACAGTGTGTGTACTCCGGCCTCCCCCAAACACACCAGCTCTGCCGCACCATTTACTGCTAGAAGAAAAAAAAACCTTTAAAAATCGAAAAAGAAAATTAAAATCCGAGCCAATCACGCTGATGGGGGCGGGTTTTGCAGGCGGGAGCCAATCGTGTGGGGCAGGGGCGGGGTTTGCAGGTGGGAGCCAATTGCGTGGACTGGGGGGCGGGGTTTGGAGGCCGGCATGGTGGCATAAGACCCTGTCCCATTTTGCCATCCCAAAAGTCCCGTTTTTGTCTGAAGGAAATATGGTCAGCCTAAATTACAGGCAAGAGATAAAAGGAAAGGAAATCTACTATAAACCAACAACACTCACTGTGCCAGTCCACACTTTCTATCCTTGCAAACTATCCTTGTTTCCACCACATCCAAACACTGGTTAATACGTTGCTTGTTTTTTTAAACTTCTCACCTCTTTTTGAGGGTCTCATCAATTCCACCCAACCACAACTTCCTCAGTTTTCCCTTTCCTCTTCATTCATTCATTCATTCATTCATTCATTCATTCATTCATTCATTCATTCATTCATTCTTCCTTTATTTTTTTGTTATGCAATTTAATTCTCCCTCATTCTCTCTATATGACCAAACCATCTCAAGGTACCTCTTTAGTACTGGTAACTGACTTTTGCTTTCAGTCCACATTTGTTCATCGCCCATTTATTCTTGGCATTATCTCTCTTTCTGTTATCCCATACAGTTCTTAAGCACTTCATTCCTACTGCACTCAACTTACTTTTAGGTTTCTCCTGATATACCCAACTCTCACTTCCATAGGACCAGCTAGGCAGAAGCACACTCTTATGCATAGCTGTTTTTGATTCTTTCACAAACACTCATTCCTTGCCTCACAACACGTATTACCTACTACATTTCTACTAGTATGTGCACATGTAAAATTTCATCCATTTACTTTACCATCTTTAGTAAATATTCTATCAAGATATTTATACAGAATATTCTATCTTCAATATAAATATTCTACCAATTAATCTACCTAATCTAGTTTTTCTCTATTTAGGTATAACTTTATAGTTATACTTTAGGTATAACTATTTAGGTATTTCACTCCATTTTCCCTGTCAAACACAACTATCGTGGACTTTGCTATATTAAATTTCAGAGCCATACTCCTCATTTCATCATACAATCTAACATTCACTGCAAAAGTGCACACACATTCAAATCCCCAACCAAGACATCTCTAACATCACAAACATTATTTATATATTTATCCATAAATATGTTAAACAAACCAGGGGAACTTCACACATCCTTGTCTTAATATTGGCTAAGCATTCCACTTGTTTTCACATCACAAACTGTCAACTCCAGGAGGTAGACCAGACCATGAAATCAATTCCATAGGAAAGCTAAAGTCACTTTTATTGCGAGTGGCTATAATAACAGAATCTTGCAAGTCTGATTGTGCTGTACCTGCTCCTCCTTCTTATACAGGGCTGCAACTAGGGGGGGGAGGCAAGCGGGGCATGTGCCCTGGGCGCCGCGCTGGGGGGGGGGGGGCGCCAAAAGTCCTTTGTGTTAGGCCTGCGATGCAAACTGGGACTTAATCTCATGCTCGTGCAGATTCCTTGTGGGCGGAGCCCACCGCTCAAGCAGGTCTAAACAGGAGCAGCTTTCGTGCGCCCGGCTCCTCTGACAAACTAGCGCTCGCCAGAACGGGAGGGCGGGGGCTCGCTCACTCTTCTTTCTCGTGCGCTTGGGGAAATGTTACGCAGGTTTGTACACACGCTGTAGTGCGAGTAGGGGGGCGTGGCGGAACTTCTCATTTTGGGGGGGCATGGAATCCATGGGGGGGCGCGGAATCCATGTTTGCCCTGGGTGACACAGACCCTAGTTGCGGGCCAGTTCTTGTAGTTCAGTGAATTAGAGAGTGTCTGTCTGAGATACAGTATTTCCAAACATTATCTGGACTTTCTGGACTAAAGAAATGTTTTAGCCCCTTTTGCCTAGACAATAGCTGTTGCATATCTCCAACAAAGTCATCTTCCTTACTTTCTGCCCATTGCCACCCCTACTGCATTCAGCAAGTAACCTTCATCTCCATATTAACACAAAACATACCATACTTCATTCTATCATATGCTTTCTCTAAATTAACTCAGTATACTTTATTTCTCACAGACATCAGTTTTTAATGACCTGCTGAAGAGCAAAGATTTGGTCTGCACACCCTCTGCCTGGCATAAAAGTGCACTGCATTTTCCAATTTTTGCTCACTGCCACTTTTGTACCCTTTCAGTTAGAATTCTGCCAAACATCTTTGCAGGTATGCTTGACAAACTACCTCTTACACAGCCATTTTTGCATTCACTTATTAGCTTTCCCTTTGTATAAGGGAATAGTAACAGCATTTTTCCACACATGTTAACAAGTTGCAGAGACACTCCCTTACCAAAATACAGTATATCCATAATTTAACACTCTAATTATACTGTACAACCTACACTTGCAACCGTACCACTTTTCAACATTCTCACAGCATTTCTGACTTCCTTTTTATTGTTTTTGGTTTTCTTGGACACTAACATTTATTGCACTCATTTCAATGTTATTCTTTGAGGTATCACTCCCAGTCCCAGATACTGTTTTATTTCTATGCCATTTATTCTCCTGGAGGGTCCTTGTTTAGCCCTTTTCACCCACTTCCAAAACATGGTTTTATTTCCATCAAAACTGCCCTGCATTTTCTCTATCTCTTTTAATCTTAACCAGTACTTGACTACATTATTGTCAACTGTGTTTTTCCTCTATATCCACATTATACAATATCCTTCTCTTGGTTTCATTTTCTGCAGCAATAATTCTCTTATATGCACTTCCCCTCCCCCTTATTTGCAGTCTCTTTCTCTTCATCATTCAGACAAACTTCCTTTTTCTTACTTCCCTTTATCACTCACTTCTGTGGTACTGTGCAATATAATTCTTTTCACTATTCTATGCAGCTTCCAGGACCTAAATTTTTCTGTATGTCCCGTTTTCATTCACTCTGTTGGGAGATTCATAGTTTCATTCATATTATACCTTCTCTTCCTGCAGTTATTCTGCTTTCACTTTAGTTGCTTTCCCTTCTATCTTTTTCCTTCATTTTTTTCTCATGATCTGCTCTTGACACTACCCAAAAATGGTCCACACTTTGATTTAGAACAGAGCTTTCCAAACTGTGTGTGGCGACACAAAAGTGTGTCGCCACACACAGTCTGGTGTGTCGCCACACAACCCGGAAGCACTGATCATCATCAGCGCTTCCGGGTTTTCCCGCAGTGACACACCAACCGCGGCGCGCAAAAAACCAAAAGCGGCAGCAGCGCTTCCGGGTTTTTGCGCGCTTTCGCAATGGCGGCACTTCCAGGTTTTCCCGCGGTGACACACCAGTGGCGGTTGGTGTGTCGCCGCGGGAAAACTTTGGAAAGCCCTAATTTAGAACCTCTCATCACCTTTGTATCTTTCACTAATTCTCTCAATCTTTCATCATAAATAATAAAATTAGTCAAGTTTTTCCATTTTATCTATTCCTTTATCGTGTGTATATATAATGGATTTATGTTCAAACCATGTATTTGAAACCAACAGATCTTTTTGCAAAGCTGATATTCATCAAAGAGTCCCTTCAGTCATTGAGACATTTATTCTTGGGTTTTTTGAATGGCGCAAGTGTTAACCAATTTTTCCCTAACCTCATTCCTGATTTCCTTGTTATCAGGAATGACTTTAGGGAAAAATTGAGTAACATAATGTCCAAGTATCACCACACAGTGAATTCATTCTTTCATATGCACCTACTGCAATCTCGATGACACCAACACCAATTCATACTTTCTAATATGATTTTTAGTGCTTTCATTAGCAATTAAATCTACATAGCATTCATAGTTATCCTACATTTTCACTTTCCTGCATGTACTTAACTCCACTCCAAAAGTTCAGACTATATTTATTCAGAACTATTACATATTTTTCTTTGTTTCACAAACTCAGGAGTTATCTGTTTTCCTTTCCTTTCCTTCATTAATTCATGTTGTTTACATTTTAATCACAATCTTCTACATGCCATGTTTTTCAACAGATTGGCCCACTAATACTTGCTTCCAGTGCCATCATGTCTTTGGTCAACTAAGGTTTCACATAATGTTTTTTTAGTAAAATAAGTAGTAAATAGTAAAATAAGAGCCTTAGTTGTACTCATGCCACATGCAGCATTCCCTGCTCATAGTAAAGACACAATATCAATCAGTTTGGGCTCATTTTGTCAGTATTCTATAAGAACAACCAAAGCCCCATTGTTCTTCAGGGCAATGTTCTTCTTCAACACACACACACACACACACACACACACACACAGAGCACCAGATAGTAACAAACTGAAGCTCTTGTTATGCACCTTGATCAGGAGTTGACTGAAGTACATCCAGATATGCTGGTAGATCTTTGGGTGATCTTAAATTTGAGTTACTGCAATATAGTTGTTGGGACAAATTCTTCACATCCTTCTCCATCCACAAAGCCCCTGTTGAATAACTGAAGACTATTTTTAAATCAAGCATGAATTCTAAACATGTTTGACTCCAGTCTGTAATTAATGAGAACATACCCAACCAGGAGATAATGCTCAAGCATTAAATGCGTAAGTTCACTCTTCTCTATTATACATTCATAATATATATTATACTCAGATTCTTCTTGCTACCACCACTGCATATGCTGCAATTGTAAAAACCTGTTCTAGGGTTTATTCCAACTATTATTATTGGTAGTAACTGACTGTAGTTCAAATACAGTATAGTATAGGGGGCGTGGTGGCTCAGCGGTTAAGAGGCCAGGCTTGTCGGCCGGAGGGTTGCAAGTTCAGCGGTTCGAAACCCAAGCGCCGCGCGACAGAATGAGCTCCCGCACTCGCCCCAGCTCTTGCCAACCTAGCAATTCGAAAGCATGCAAATGCAAGTAGATGAATAGGTACCACTCCGGCAGGAAGGAAACAGCGGATGCAATGTAGACTAGCCCCCTGTGGTGCACCCCGGGCAACGTGACTTGTCACGGCTAAATAGTCTACACAGCCGGCTGCTGGACCTCACAAGGGATTTCCCAGCAAGAAAAAAATTGCCATACGAAATAAATAAACAGTATAGTATGATTGAATTTGTACTATTTTTCTTCCTTATAGAGATGTAGGTGCATGGATAGACATATCAAACCCTTTAATTCTGTACAATACAAAGGTGTATAAGAGATAAACTTTCCTAATAGTTGCCTTTTGGAGTTATAAGGGTAATACAAGTAAATTGGTTCAAAGGAGAAAACTCATTCCATTCTGTACTGAGCTTTAGTGTGTGTCAACAGTTGCCTGTGTCAACAGTTGAATGAGTTTCAGCTAACCACCTCATTCTCAGACCTACCACATAAGGATTTTTCTCTTCATCTGCTACTGGAAGCACTCTCATCAATCACACAGCACTAGTTCCAAACCACAAATGGTGCATTACAAGCAGCAGAACATACTGTTGCTGTGCAACAGGAAATCAGCCTTCCCCCCCCCCCCCCCGTCTCCCCTGCACTTCTGACCAGGTTAGGGTCAGATTGTCACAGAGAAGATCTATCTATGTGGTTGCTAAGTGTCGACACCAACTTGATGGTGTGTAATCCATCATTTAATCTGCACTTCTGCACTGGGTGGAACACTCATTCAAGTATGTTTCTCATGTTTGATTTTTCATTGGTGAGCTTGACTGCCTGTCATGCACTCTGCCGTACCAGCTCACATTTCACGTTCATTCAGCAGGTGGGCAGTAGCAATCTCCTGAGAAAATTTGTGCTCTGCAGTGGGTAAGTACAAAGTGAAACAAGTGGGTTTGAAAGGGCTGGCAGGATGAAGGGGGTGTGGTATGGCAGGATTCTCTGTTTAATAGTACTGAGTGAGGTGTATTTCCCTGCTCCCCGTGTATAAAGGTCCCACTTTGCTCTTGAAGCCAGGTTTTGCTTTACCAGGAACAGCCTGGCAGAAAGATGTGAACTGAAAATTATTAGCAGCAGGGCAAGGAGCCCAGTCACTGCCAGCCAGAAGTTAATTTATTTTTCCTCAACAAGAGGGAAGTGGAGTGGGGGGAGAGGTTTAGTTCGGAGTGGGAAAAGTGTTCACTTGGGGAGAAAAGTTATTGAGAAAAGGGGCTACAAGAAAGGGAGGCAGTAGGTACAGCTCTGTCTAAAAGCAAGGCCTAGTTCAGAGCTTTCCAAACTTTTCATGCTGGTGACACACTCTTACAGCAGGGCATCATTTCACGACACACTCTTACAGCAGGGCATCATTTCACGACACACTCTTACAGCAGGGCACAAGGCAGGCACTAGGACCTGCGTGGAATCACAGCAGGTTTGGAGGCAGCAAGGCACAAGGCAGGCACTAGGACCTGCGCAGAATCCTGGCAGGGCTCGGAGGCAGCAGCAGCCGTGACACACCCAAACACTGCAGCCGACACACTAACATGTCCCAACACACAGTTTGGAAAGCTCTGGCCTAGTTGATTGGATGAACTGCCCCCCTCCCTAGCAGTTACTTAGAACAGAGGCTGTGTTAAGACCAGCTTGCATGTTCTCTGTGTGTGCTGGACTGACCCTTATATTTCCCTGTACCACTCTTAGTGTGTGCGTTTGTGTGTGTGTGTGTGTGTGTGTGTGTGTGTGTGTGTGTGTATCTCCAAAACAGCAGCTTGTCTGTCTCCGCAAATACGTCCAGAGCTCTTCAATCAGAGCTAGTTTGGCACCAACATTCCCCTTCTCCAGCTGTTGCAGCAGGGGCATAAATACAAAATCTGCCATGCTGTCATCTCTAGCATTGATTAAGAATATTGTCAGGACAAAGTTTCTCCAAAGTTCAGCAAATTAAGACGATTGCTTCTCCACTGAGATTTTTTGTTTGGTTTGGTTTTTTAGTGGCCACAATGCTATTGTACAGTTGGTGTGAGATTTGGAAAGGGCTTTGTTTAGATTACTGGACTGGCTTGTTTATTTATTTGTCTTTTTAGAGCAGGGCTTTCCAAAGTGCCGCCGCTGGCGACACACCCAGCGGCGGCGGCGGCGACACGCGCGCGCACGGCGACGGCGCGGGGGGGCGTGCGGTGGCACGCGCGCACGGTGGCGGTGCGGGGGGGCGTGCGGCAGCGTGCGCGCGCACGGTGGCGCGCGCGGGGGGGGGCGTGCGGCGGCGCGGGGGGCGTGTGGCGGCGCGCGCGTGCATGGCAGCCGCCGTGCACGCGCGCGCCGCCACTTCCGGGTGGTGTGGCGACACACCACGCTGTGTGTGGCGACACACTTTTGTGTCGCGACACACAGTTTGGAAAGCTCTGTTTTAGAGTCTAACTCCCAAATTCTGAAGTGGGAATGGAACATTTGGGAATTCTCTGGAATATTCCATTCCCGATCAGTGAATTTTGTATTTCCCTAATTCATTTATTTATTTTTAAATAAGATGTAGAAACAGTAACATTAACAATATATCATTAGAAACGAGCTTTCTTAAAGCTATAAAAAGTGACTGTAAAATGACTAAGTAGTAACATGGGAATTAAATGATAACTATAAAACTAGAATCTTCAAATCACTATAGAACTAATTATAATTAAATTTTAATTACAATTAGAGGTTCCAATGTGACAATACACTACAGTAAAAGTGGTAAAATACTATAGATTATAGTATAATAAAATAAGATGCAGTGGTATCTAAAAATGCCTAAACAAAACACACCATGAAAACCATAATACTAATTATTAAAAATAATAGACAATTTTCAGTGTAGCCATAATGTATATTGAATTATTAACTCTTTTTCTTCTTTTCCCTTCCATCACCAGGAGAGATTAAATTTCTCAGCCTGGCTCCCACCAGTTGAGAGATGCACTGGAACCTGGAGAAAGATTGGAGAATCAGAAGCAAGTAGCCATCTAGAAGAATGTGGCGCTAGGTTGACCTGACTGTAGCTTGAATCATGTCAACTGGATTTCTATTTTCTCAGTGGAAACGTTTCGCTCCTTATCCAAGGAGCTTCTTCAGTCTCCTTGGATAAGGAGCGAAACGTTTCCACTGAGAAAATAGAAATCCAGTTGACATGATTCAAGCTACAGACAATTCCACCTGGATGACTGAGAACCTTCATAGACATAGGTTGACCTGAGCTCTTCTTTGATATGGGAAGTCCCATTTGTTCTCTATGTAGTGTAGGAGTATTCATGAGTACTGGAAGCTTAGTTGGGAGTTCATTTGATTCTCACTGTTTCACCTGGTACAAGTAATTTTAATTAATTGCACAATTAATCCAAATATTAATTTGGAAGTCAGAATTACTTACAGTAGGGATGAATGCACTGCTGGAAGACCTGAAAGACCAGGTTAAGTACAGATTGTCATGGAGAAAATCTATCTATGTGGTCACTAGGAGTCAACAGCAACTTGATGGCACATCATCATAATTCTGAAGTGACAAAACTTTTCCCAATATTGATGGTGGGGGGGAAATAATGGTCATGTTTCTGGTATACATGATATGATTGTTCAGTGAGGGGGATGAAAGCAGTTTTTGTTCTGAGACAAAAAGAAAGTTATGAGGGCATGGGAATGTGAACAGAGTCACTGTTGTGAGATGGGCAGCCATATAGATGATGATGATGATGATGATGATGATGATGATGATGATGATGATGATTTTTCCTCAGATGGTGTAAGGATGGAAAACCCAGGAGCAATGGGTAATTGCACCTGGATGCTCCAACCTTACACAGGGTAATAAAAAGAATGAGAAAAAGGGTGGGAGGAGACACAAGTCCACAAGAAAACAAACAGCAAGCAGCACCTTTCGCACCAGCTGATACGAAGCCGGAAGAGAGCAACCAACACGACATGAAACTGAATCAAAGAAGAAAAGAAACTGAGAGGAAGGGGAGGGACAGAACGAAAATCCAAATGCTTAAAAGAAGGGACAGGGAACAAAGGAAGCCATTCGCAACTTTAACGTGGCACGATGCTAGTCTAATAAAAGAATTGCACATATCCCTCGTGGCTTGTGTTGCTGATTGCTAGGATTGGACTATAAGATCGTGAGTCTCACAGAAGTGAGTCTCACAGATGGTAGATGAGGAGAGGTTGTAGTTCACTCATCCAGATTGCCATTCAACACCCATCCACTACTGTCTGCTGCTCCCCAAAGCGCTCGAGCCTTCAAGTGAGGCATCTGGCAAGCAGCAAAAGTCTCTGGAGCCATTTTCCTGCTGTAGTTAAAACTATCTTGAGCTCCTGCTTGCTCTGCCAATTGCTTGCTTTCTCTAGCAAATGTTGCCATGGGAAACATTTGCTCCATCTTTCATTCTGGTAAAGGACTCCTCCAAAGTTTGCCGTCTTCGGGGTAGGAGGTTTGCTCAGAAACCCGAGAGAGTGTTGCTATGTGGAAGATTTTTCGTCCACAGAACAGCTGACATGATCAGTGGGTCCATTCGCAAGGCCCACATTTCCAAAGGGCAAACTGCTGGTATTGATAAAAACAGCCTTTGGGCTAAGGGGAAAGTAGTGGTGAAATGTAAGTTCTTAGGACCCCCACAGTTTTCTGCACTAATATCAAATCCCAGAAGGCAAATGTACAAGGCTCAGAGATTGTTGAAGAAACTGAACATAAGGCAGGGAGTGGGGGCTCTGATGCCCCAGGGCTAAGCAGCAGACCTAGGGCTATTCCACACTGCAGCCTCGGCTGCTTGTTTTCCAGCTGTTTCTTAACCCAACTGCAGAAATCCCAGACTGGATTGCTGTGGCTTGGCTATGGGGCCAAGCTGGGTTGGCCACCACAAGACCCGGTTGGTCGTTCTTGTGTGGAGCCATCTAGCAGTGCCTGCTTTTTCCTTTCAGGATAGGTCCCACCTCCCGTCCCCAGGCCTTTCCTGTGTTTTCCTGGATGTGTGCATGCAGGAATGCCTTCACGCACACACCCTTCCCACACGACCTCCACTGATGCTAACACGGACCCTTCCTGTAGGGTTCCAAGGTAGAAATTGGTTTCAGGCCACCCCAGAAGGTCTCCGCAAACACAACGGGTTGTTAACCCACTGCACTTGTTAATCGAGGGGGGGCTTGCGGCCTGTCTCACAGGTAACCTGCATCTGCAGAAACAACCTGTCTTCCCCTCCCTTCCCCCTCCGTCTCCCCAGTTTAAATCCTACCTCAGCCTAGACACTCGACGCATCATCGGACGAAGTGAGCTGCAGCTCAGGAAGGCTTGTGCCTATTTACAAAATGCGTTAGTCGAAAAGGCGCTACCACACTCCTGATTTTTTTTTTGCCACCATAAATTAACACGGCTCTCCTCCTACAATGGAGAGCCAGTTTAGTGGTTAAGGCACCAGGCTAGAAACGGGGAGAGTGCTAGCCCCGCCTGAGGCACAGAGCCAGCTGGATGACCTTGGGCCAGTCTCTCTCTTTCAGCCCTGGGAAGGAGGCAAGGGCAAGCCACTTCCGAAAATCTCACCAGGCAGTCGCCAGGAGTCAACCCTGACACAAAGGCACCCCCCTCCTCCTACAATCTCTCTGTAGAAACAGAATAGCAACGTTCCTGTTTACCACTGAACGAGGTTAGAAAAACATTAAGGGAGGGGAAGCTCTGAACGGCTGTGGTCAGAGGGTGGGAGAGCAAGGGGAGCCTGCTTCACCCATGGACAAAAACTGAAAGGGTGCCCCCTGGGTGTGAGGGTTGAGTGGAGCATGCGCCTCTAGGACTGAGGATAGTTCATTGCCTTAATAGACCATATTTGGATCAACTGCAGGAACATTTTAAAAAAAACCCCAAACCCAACAATTGCCAACCAGCACAGGATGAAACAACCTAGCAGCCCAGGAAAAACGCCCAGGGCAGTGACCAGCCGCTGGAGAGAAGGGGTCTGGCCAGGCACTACACTGCAGCTGCTACTGGAATGGAATGAAGGGCTGGAGACCATCTGTTCTGAAAGGCTTAAGATGACTTGGGTCAACACGGCAGTTTTGAATCAAAGCTGGAAAACACAGCCGGGGGGGGGGGGGGGCATTTGCAATGGGTTGGAGTGAAAGATGAGACCCTTTTCTGCACTCAGGAAGTGATGAATGGCCCATGATGATGAGCTTGGCAGAAAGTGCACATCTGCCCTTAGCCTCACGAAGCAGAACAAAATACCCATTTTACAGATAGCAAACTTACAATGCTTGGAGAAATACACACATTTGTTTAAGTGACCCACACAATCATTTCTGCCCAGACAAAGGCAAAATGTAGACAGACACCACACTCAAACAAGATAAAGCACACACCACATCAAAGCAAACCAACAAGCACATATTCACGTTCTGCCCTCTAAATTGGGAAGAAAAAATAGATACAGCGCGTGCTTTGGATGAAGTCTTCTTGGCTGCGGCAAAGAAAACCAGCTATCATAACGCTTTGGAGCACTCATCAAGCCACATGCTTTTCTCTGAGTAAATTTTCCTGAGAGGAAGCCTTTGTAGGAAAAATGGTCCCAGGCTCAGTGTTGGGGTTTATAAAATACCCAAAATTTACAAGTAGATTAATCATACAGGAGAGGCTAGAGTTATCTAGGTGAGAGTTGATATATTCTGCAAGTCATCCAGTTAGCAGCCATTGTAGAAGGTATGATGTGACTCATATTACAGGTGCTGTAGGTTAGTTGGGTGTGGCAGATAATTTGTTTGACCTATAATGTGATTGGTCAGTTTATGTATATAAGCAGAGGAGATCTGGTGTTCTTTCTCTTCTCGTTACTTCATCTCATCTGTATCTGTGTTGGACGTTACTGGACTGTATTTTGGACTGCGTATGTATATAAAGTAAATAGACTACCGTATTTTCCGGCGTATAAGACGACTGGGCGTATAAGACGACCCCCAACTTTTCCATTTAAAATATAGAGTTTGGGATATACGCCGGAAAATACGGTACTCGCTGTTTGGCTCCACGACGGGCTCAAAAGTCGCCCACAATGCGTTTCCTACCAGGCTTCCCGAAACGCGGCCAATTCTGGGCCCCCGCTCCATTTAAAGCGCGGCTGGGAGGGGAAGGCGAGGCGAGGCGAAGCGAGGCGCCCGTTGAGCGTTGTGGGCGACTTTGGAGCCCGTCGTGGAGCCACTGCGTTTTGCCCCCTCCCTTCCCAAGGCTGCTCCGAGGGAACGGAGCTCGCTCCCCCTCCCCGCGTTTCTCCCGCGCTCGTCCTCCTGCTCTTCCCTGGGGGCTGCGTTCCGGCGAGCGGCTGCACTTGGCCAGGAGAGGTCTTAAACGGCGAATACCGTATTTTCCGGCGTATAAGACGACACCCGGCGTATAAGACGACCCCCGACTTTTGAGAAGATTTTCCTGGGTTAAAAAGTCGTCTTATACGCCTGAAAATACAGTATTTTATCTAATATCTGTTTGAGTGTCTATTTACTGCTTAGAACGTATTACTCTGAAGTCGTGGAGAAGAACAGGCCGCCCCAGCGTTGCGTGCTCTGACACTCAGACCTTTGTTCAGGATCTTAGGTGTTACTCATTTTTATCCCCTTCATGATAAGTTTTTTCTTTCTGTGAGATGTTGTTTTGTGACTAACAGCAGAACTTTGCTGCCATCTAGTGGTCAACCAGCCCAGATGTGGCAACCCTATTGGTGATGGATTGCACCCAATGACAGCCATTTTGTGAATGGCCTGTACAAGTGGCAGGCATTTTATGAAGAGATCCGCAATACTTCCTTGGAATTCCAAATGTGCCCATGCCGTCTTTAGAGATTTGGGGAGCTGATGAACACATTTGGAATTCTCTTTAACCAATACAATTCCTTTTGTTCAGGGATACAATTATAATGAATTAACGTGTCAATTCTTGGTTAATATTTGGTAATATTGGACTGGTTAGTTGACCAAAGGTACCATTCAATCTTTGCCCCTGCATGGTATTAAAACAATGTCCTGCTTCTGCCTACCCCTCCCCCACATACAGTATACACACACCTTAGACAGTGTTTATACACAATGCATTATAAGGATTAGGATGTTTGCGCATGACTCCCACATCTCCATCCAATCCCACTCTCTGCACAGCATAAGGTGCTTCTTCATAAATAATTGAGGAAAAAGAAATCTATTTGGGTCTTAGATCTTTGTACATGGGTATATGCTATTTGCAGAATTCAAGTAGATTGTGTCTCACATATTTTTACTTGTTGTACTCTAGGCTTGTAAAGTGTTCTTGTAGAACAGATGTTTTCCCTTATCTTCTAATTTTCCAAAAAGTGTGCTTGAAAGAAGTAGCCAGAAACCTATTAAATACTCTTTTGGATCAAGCTCACTTCCTGGCGACTACTTGGAAGAGTCCATATAATTTTCAAGGCAATGTTATGGAAGCAGTTTGCCACTGCCTTTCTCAGAAATGTTTCTTCAACTTCCTAGTCTGATCTAAACATATAAAACTAAGTTGGACCACTGTCAAGATGCTCTTAGAAGAAAATATCTGATAATTAGGAAATGCTACCTTTATACACTCTGAAACTTTGAAGCTATTGTCCAATACTTCAACGGCATTCTGTTTTTCCAATGCTTTGTTTTAGAAGTATACAGAAGAAAATTAAAAGGGGGAGGAAGTTTATAAAAGAAAAGGATTGCATACCAACTTCTTGTCCACCAGTTGCCCTCTACAAATGCTTCTAATATGTTCATAATGTTGAATACATTGTTTTAAATGGTGAATTCCATTTTGGTTTTGGAAGGAGTAGCAAGGAACCGTTTTAAGATATCTCTTTACCTAATTTGGATTGCAGAAGAAATATTAAATTGCATTGTCCTGCACATTTAATCTGCATGTCTGGCTAGCATTATCAAATACATTCCAAAAGCAACATCTGGATTATTCAGTATCAGTAACTCCAGACCAAAGCAATCCAGCCAAAGGTGAACTTCTCAAAGTTGATGAAGTTGTCCAGAAAGAAACCTATTTCCAAAATATTATTTTTCCTTTCAAATTTCTTCCTCCCATACACACATCCACATATCCACCCACCCCCATGCCCACACAACCTTGACAAGAAGGACATTCCTTTTGTTTTGTTTTTATTAAATCCATGAAGCATGGTATTTCAAGATTATTTTTACCATTGTTTTTATCACAGAAGAAGACAAAATGGAGTACAACGCTGAGGAGGAAGATTGCATACTTTGTCGGGACAAGGATGGTTGGGTTCCAACTTACAGAGGCAGAGGAACCGAGAACAATAGAAAGGTGAAACCTTTTATAATGGAATTGTAGAGCAGGAAATTCTAGGGCTCTGATCTGCTGTCAGGATCTTGGGACCATATAGGGAAAACCCAGTTAGGCTTGATTGTGTAAGGACAGCTGTTTTATTGTTAAGGAAAATCATGCTGTTTAGAGACAGAAGCAGTGCTGGAAATAACTGTGGTCTCCTGTAAATGAGCGGAGGGACGTTGATGGGATTAGGTGCATGCCCTTAACTGACTATAGAACATCTGCAGTTTGGCCCAATTATATTGGTGCCTCTTCCTTATTAGGTTTGCCGTAGGCTTAGACAATTGCATGGGGCTTTTCATTCTGCCTTTGTTAAGGTGAGCAATACTTCTTTCTCTCTGGCAAGGAAAGGCTGGCGGGGGGAGGGCTTTGTTCTGGGAAGGGAATAGATTCCTTAGGTATGATGGGATTATGCAGACAGAGGAGCTGAACCTGGTTTCTGTCATGTCCACAGGGACAGAGGGAGTTGTCCTAAAAATAAATTATCTTTTTTATTTCAGCCATAACATTTTCTTTGTTATGACATGGCTGCTGTCATCATACATCAGAAGTTTGGGGGGGATCAATCCTGAACCATTGTTGCTTGGGATCCCAGCCTAGCTATTGACTGACTGAAAGTAGTTCAGAGATCTGCTGCTTTTACCCAAACTCTGGAGATGGAGACCCTTCCGAGAGAGAATTCAGCTGATAAAGTGGGGGAAAAACCTTTTTGTCTCAGAGGGAACCAATCCTAGGGAGGAGATTCTCCCAGAGGCAGCAAGCAGACAACGACTGCCCACTAGCTTCCCCACTTTGGTAGCAAACGATAAACTCTTAGGTCTCTTATATGAAATAAGCATAAAGTTTAAAAACCAAGAGGGTCCTTGATTGAAATTGTGAGCAAAGAGTCCTAGTTGTGTGTCAGACACTCATTTACTTGTAATCCTAACAAGGGGAAGGGCAAGAAAAACCAATCTGTTTGCAATATTCAGCCTTGGGTGGTTCACCCAAACTGCTCCCTGAGTTTGATCCACAAAGGCTACTTTGAACCTACTGAGAAGGAATCTGTGAACCACTAGCAATAGGGTGACTTTTCTCCCCACTTGGGAGCCTCCAGGCATTCCTTGAGTGCGTATATACAGTCAACGTTTCATTTGTGGCTTATTCTCAGTAAGTGAAGTCCAGCCAGTAGCACAATATCACCCTTAACTCTCTTCAAATGTATTGAGGTAACTTAACTTACTTTAATTTAACTTAATTATACCAAGTGTAGTTTTACCTTGGCCACATAACTTTCAAAGGCCACAGGTAGTCCCCATCCCAAAAAGTTTCCATAACACGATTAAGACCAGGACCTGGAGGACTAACTCCAGCTAACAAACGGAGATGAGCACCGGCCCCTAGGGTCGGACGCGACTGCACAAATGTGCGGGGGGAACCTTTACCTTTTACCTTATCTGAAGGACTATCTCTTCCTGCATGGTTTTCCAAAACATGATTCAAAACAACAAAAGGGAATTCAATTGGCAAAAGAAAAAGAAGTTTCTGTAAACAATGGCAAATTGCCAGTTGGTGACCATTTACTACCTTTTACTGAGACTGTCGTATGTCCTTCCACTAAGAGACACTAGAGTAGTGAAGAATATTTTCTTAGGCTGTCTTGAATCAATTTTCAATAGTTTAAATGGCAGTTTACAGCATCTTTCCTGGCTTTGTTTATCTTACCCAGCAATATAAAATTACCTGGATGTCTGAGAGAACACCGACCCTGACTTTGGCAAGGGCAATAGGTTGGACCCAGTCAACTGAGCCTCAGCACACATGAACTGAGCCTAGGACAGAAGAGGGCAGCAGCTCAAAATCTATGGCTGGATTGTTGGGTAATAGATGAGCAAGCCTTCTGCTTCCCCTCTGGTTAACAGCTGCAACAAGGAGAAGATTCATTAAACATTTATTTATTTAAATGGATTTATTGGATTTATTTTGCATTGGGCTCTGGTTTGCAGACTTTGGGTTTATATAAAACACAAAGTTGATCACACAGGCCTCTGCACCATAGCTTTAGAATGGGAATCCTTTGGGCAGGCATCAATTCTTCAGCTGACCACAGTGATGCAGGAAGAGTTTCACGGAGGAGAAAAAACTTGAAAAGCTGGGAATACACATGCACACAGATGCACCTACCTGAACATAAAGCCAGAATGCTCTTCCCTTCCATCATTTTGAATCAAGTTTCGGAGAGCAATATTAAAAGTTTCCAAGTTGCAGCTGCTCTAAAACAGGCATAGATGTATTTCCGTTGTTTTTCTCCCAAGGGAACTTACAGCAACTTAAGAAACAGGCCTGCTTTAGAAGCCAAGGTGGGATAGATCAAACTGAGTATTATAGAGCAAATAAGTGCAGCATGGAGTGGATGGCAAAGATAATTCAGCAAATTGTAATTACCGGTGTGTTTTTCCCCTGACAGTTTTAATGTGAAAATAAGGCATTAAGGTCATTACACTATTACTGTCAACCTATTTGCCTGCCTGATGTATGTTTTGCCCTCATCTCTAACTTTTTGTATGAGCAAAGTGATGGAGTTTTGAAGGTTAATAAAAGAATTCCAAGCAGCTAACAACAATCTTGCAAAGTAGAATCATGAACCAAAAAGGACTTGCACATTAAGCTTAATTACGTTCAGAAATAAATTCAGTCTTCACACAGTAGTTAGATGAAGAAGAAAAAAAGAGAGAGCTTACATTTATTCAGTAGAACTGGATACAAGTAGATTCATAGTAGAAAACACTTAATCATCACCGGTTCTTTGTACACAATCATTATAGAAATGGAAATGTCTGTGTGCAAGCGAGATTAAAGGACGAGAGCTGCATTCTGCAGCAACTCCTGCTTGCAGGTGTGCCCAAGAGTAATGGAGATTGCTAATCCCCAAACTCAAGAAGGAGAAAGGAAGTGGAAATCAGGTGACATCCCACAAGCACAATAGAGATGTGTTTACTAGAAGGACCCCCCCCCTTATGCTTATGAGACAATGCTGAGTTGACCCCTGATAATTCCAACACAAAGAATCAAAAGAAGTGCCCTGCATCCTAGAACCAGAACTGCGTTTTTCCAGATGTTTTGGTGCTCTGTTAGAGATGGTACGGGCCACCTTTTTGTGCAGAAGCACATTGGAGATCTTGACAGCTCATGGTGAGAGTACCCATGAAACAGCTGTTGTATCAGTACCCCTTGATCACAAAATGACTGATCAGACAGGAGACATTTACCCAAAGGGGAATAAACCCTCCCCTGAAATCCTGAAAAATTCTTTCCTCCTTGGGGTCTTAAAAGTCTGAACCAAAGCTCTCTGGCAAACAGCTGGAATCCAAGTGAGTTTCAAGGCCTCCTTTATGTGTATAATGTGCCTAATATAGTCTGCTGTGTATACAAGTCTGCCTTCCAGAGGATTTTGTTTTAATACTAGTTCCATTGCTCTGAAACCATTGAGCCTGATTTACTTCTACACCACATTAAGTCTGTCAAATTCTTAAGTCACCAGGTTGCCTCTGCTTGATCCTCTGCTAAGAGATTATGGACCCAAATCACTGCTGCTCTAGCCAGTGCCTGGAAGAAGTAGGAAAAGACAGATGGCCCAGAAAGAAATAATACCTGGGGGAAATGCCAAATAGCTCAGATTTAGCTTAGGAGGTAGCAAAGATATACAGAGGAAATTCAAGATGAAGGTTCTCCTCTTCAAAGATACTCTCTGAGATGTTCTCAGCATAGCAGCAAACTAAGACATTTAGGGGCAAAAGGAACAGACAAGCCAAAGCAGTGATCAGTTTTCTGGCCAAAGATGATCAGCTGCTCATCCACAACAGGAGACAAAGCCAGAAGCATGCAATGGAGAGACCGCCTGAGCTTGCAACTTTAACCAGTTCCTGTTACGCAAACTCTGTGGCACGAGGATGCAGAAAGGACAGAAAATGCAAGAGCATGTGCTTTTCATGATGGAAATTGCAGAGCAGCTACATGGAATAGGGAGGAAATGAAAGACAACCATGTTGTAGGGCTTTTACTGATTCATCTCCTTGAATCATACAGTGTCCTGAGTCAACTGTATCAAGACCACACTACAATTCGTCAAAGTCACATTAGTTGGATCCCTACAGCCACAGAAAGGAAAGCAAGCAAGCAGATTGAAAGACACAGTTTTCCAAGCAAGTAAAGCTTCTAAGGGAAAGGTCAGAAGCCAGAGTGTGCTGTTGCTGCAAAAGAAGTAGAAGTCTAAAGAAAAACTACTCAGCCAAGAAAGCTGAGCAACGCATGTGGGTAACTGGTAGCCAGAGGGGAAATGGAAAGACACACACACACGTCTACAAAGGGTGGACCAGAGACTGCCAAATTTTCCAGAGAAGCTGGATGATGATGTAACCTGTAGCCTTGGGTTTCTAACAGAAATGGACTTTGGTACAATCCCTTGCATGCCGTGGAGAAGAGTTTCAGGGAATGAATGCAAGAGCCTTGCAAAGGATGCCTTGTAGGAGCCCATCCTGCAGGAAGGCCTACTGGCATGAAAAGCGCCAACTGGTAACAGGAACTCAGTACAGTACACTGCTACAGATTGTATTATACAGTCGCTGCTAACTCAGCCTCCAGCTCTTGGACCCTGTTTTCCACTACAGTAGAAGAGGGCTGTTTGAGGGGCAAAGATTGCGGCAACAGCACAGCGGAAAACATCTGGGCTTCTGTATGTGCAGGATGCAAGTCTTCCTTTCTATACTGCTTTATCTGTTGTTCTATTACTACGCATATGCCCAAAGTATAATTAAAATACCATCAGTGATGCTTTACTAATAGTTACAAGCACGATCTTTTAAAAAATAAATTGTTGATTTCAACATATGCATAGGCAATATAGGACTTGGATCTTGAGGAATATACCAGCTACTTTTTAAAGCATAAGCTTAAAACTATTAAGCAAAGATAATTGACCCCGTACAAGCTAAGCAAAATATATCATGATGATCTGGATTACAGTCAAATCTCTAAAGCAAATTAAGATGCGGGAGGGGTAGATAAACTGCCTTCTGCATCCAGGTGCCAAAAAATGTTTCTAGGAAGCAGATACTAAGATCCCTCCCTCTCTCTCTCATTCTCTCACACACGCACGCACACACACACACATACATACACACACAGGTAAAACAGTGCATAATCTTTTCTGTTACTGATTACATTAACATGTATGATTATGATTTGTCTATAGGTCTTGACCTCTGTACATTACCTCAATATATTACCCTAATTTATGTATTTGTTGAATTTATATCACGTCTTAAATGCATGAGTTCATAATAGCTATATATGCCTCTCTCCTCCCATTTTTTCTCACAACAACAATCCTGGGAGGTAGGTTGGACTGAGAGGGGAGAGTGACTGACTCAAAACCACCCAGTGAGTTTCTGTGGCTGGACTAGAACCTGGGTCTTTCCAATAAAGCCAGCATGCTTTATATATTATAAACTTATTCTATTCTATTCTATGCTATTCTATTCTATTCTTATTATATTAAAAAGGTAAAGGTTCCCCCCACACATTTGTGCAGTCGTGTCCGACTCTAGGGGCCTGTGCTGATCTCCGTTTGTTAGCCGAAGAGCCAGCTTTGTCCGAAGACGCTTCCACGGTCATGTGGCCGGCATGACGCACGCAGAACGCTGTTACCTACCCACTGAAGTGGTACCTATCTATCTACTTGCATTGCATGCTTTCGAATTGCTCATTTGGTAAGAGCTGGGGCAAGTGCGGGAGCTCACTCTGTCACGCGGGACTAGGGATTTGAACCTCCGAACTTGTGATCTTCTGATCGACAAGCCTGGCGTCTTACCCGCTGAGCCACCACACCCTTATTATTATATTAAATTATATTATATTATATTATATTATATTATATTATATTATATTATATTATATTATTATATTAAATTATATTATATTATTATATTATATTATATTATATTATATTATATTATATTATATTATATTATATTATAATATTATAATATATTATATTATATTATATTATATTATATTATATTTATTATATTATTATATTCATTTTTCATTGGCGATCACTCATAGCTGAGTAAGATTGTCTTCCAAGGGTAAAATTTTAACAGTGGATCCATAAGTGGCTGTAAAGCAAAAGTTGACTTTGGGGCATCAGCTGCTGACTCAAGCATCTTCCTATTTTATCTCCCATTACCACATCTAAAAAAGCTTATGACCATGCTTTGATATGCAAGGCCTCTTTCTAAAACTTCAGCATATACCTGTGATCCGTATGTGTGATCTGTTAGGCACACCATTTATATGCATTAAAGTATATTATAAATATGTATTGATATATATGCATGTAGCACAAATATCAGCATGTTAAGCTCAACATATGTACATACAATTTTATTGCATTCAATGATCCATACACAATAAGATATAAGAGCATATAAATAAGATATAAAAGCATATATTAACCTTGACATACCCCACCTTTTTACATTATCTCATCAGTGACAGATAAAATGAACAAATCTGTGTAAGATCTGAGATAATAGGATAGTGAAAAAAATGAAGACATATTATATTACTGTAAATAAATAAATAAATAAATAAATAAATTACCGTACATGTGCACTTGCTAGTATGACACTGAATATTTTCGGTAAAGAAAGAAAATTAATTCCAATGCTATAATTGATGGAATGTTAATTATCATGTCAACCATTGTTACTAGAATGTAGATTAGTATTGTTGTTTATTCGTTCAGTCGCTTCCGACTCTTCGTGACTTCATGGACCAACCCACGCCAGAGCTTCCTGTCGGCTGTCACCATCCCCAGCTCCCCCATGGTCGAGTCCGTCACCTCCAGAACATCATCCATCCATCTTGCCCTTGGTCGGCCCCTCTTCCTTTTGCCTTCCACTTTCCCTAACATCAGCATCTTCTCCAGGATATCCTGTCTTCTCATTGTGTGGCCAAAGTACTTCAGTTTTGCCTTTAATATCATTCCCTCAAGTGAGCAGTCTGGCTTTATTTCCTGGAGTATGGACTGGTTTGATCTTCTTGCAGTCCAAGGCACTCTCAGAATTTTACTCCAACACCACAGTTCAAAAGCATCTATCTTCCTTAGCTCAGCCTTTCTTATGGTCCAGCTTTCGCAGCCATAGGTTACTACGGGGAATACCATTGCTTTGACTATGCGGATCTTTGTTGTCAGTGTGAAGTCTCTGCTCTTATCTATTTTATCAAGATTTGTCATTGCTCTCCTCCCAAGAAGTAGACGTCGTCTGATTTCTTGGCTGCAGTCAGCGTCTGCAGTAATCTTTGCACCTAGAAATACAAAGTCTGTCATTGCCTCCACTTTTTCTCCCTCTGTTTGCCAGTCATCAATCAAGCTGGTTGCCATAATCTTGGTTTTTTTGAGGTTTAACTGTAACCCAGCTTTTGCACTTTCTTCTTTCACCTTCATCATAAGGCTCCTCAACTCCTCCTCGCTTTCAGCCATCAAAGTGGTATCATCTGCATATCTGAGATTGTTAATGTTTCTTCCAGCAATTTTAACTTCAGCCTTGGATTCATCAAGTCCAGCACGTCGCATGATATGTTCTGCGTACAGGTTGAATAGGTAGGGTGAGAGTATACAGCCCTGCCATACTCCTTTCTCAATCTTAAACCAGTCCGTTGTTCCGTGGTCTGTTCTTACCGTTGCTACTTGGTCGTTATACAGATTCCTCAGGAGGCAGACAAGATGATTTGGTATCCCCATACCACCAAGAACTTGCCACAATTTGTTATGATCCACACAGTCAAAGGCTTTAGAATAGTCAATAAAACAAAAATAGATGTTTTTCTGAAACTCCCTGGCTTTCTCCATTATCCAGCGGATATTGGCAATTTGGTCTCTAGTTCCTCTGCCTTTTCTAAACCCAGCTTGTACATCTGGCAATTCTCGCTCCATGAATTGCTGGAGTCTACCTTGCAGGATCTTGAGCATTACCTTACTGGCATGTGAAATAAGTGCCACTGTTGGATCGTTTGAACATTCTTTAGTGTTTCCCTTTTTTGGTATGGGGATATAAGTTGATTTTTTCCAATCTGATGGCCATTCTTGTGTTTTCCAAATTTGCTGGCATATGGCATGCATCACCTTGACAGCATCATCTTGCAAAATTTTAAACAGTTCAACTGGGATACCGTCGTCTCCTGCTGCCTTGTTATTAGCAATGCTTCTTAAGGCCCATTCAACCTCACTCTTCAGGATGTCTGGCTCTAACTCACTGACCACACTGTCAAAGCTATCCGTGATATTATTATCCTTCCTGTACAGATCTTCCGTATATTCTTGCCACCTTTTCTTGATCTCTTCTGCTTCTGTTAGGTCCTTGCCATCTTTGTTTTCGATCATACCCATTTTTGCCTGGTAGATTAGTATATGATGTCTCAAAAAAAAAACACTGTTCTCCCCCAACTGTATCTTATAGCTTATCTGCTAAACATCAAATGGTTCTTTCTTTAATTCTGGCACTGCCAAGTCAATGTTGCAAAGCATAGATAAAGTACATTCTGTGGAAACACACAGGAAACATTGATTGCAATTAGACAGCTATAAAAACTGCCATGCCTTTTTACAGAATGTGCTGTCCATATAGTTAATAAATTATTTGGCAATATAATGTATGACTAGTAAAGGTTATCTATCACAGATACAGTTCACAGAAGTACATTATTACTCACATGTGCTGGTTTACGACTGTCATAAAGACCAAATGACTGACTGATTAGTATTTTGTGGAGTCCTTGGTGCTCTCTGAGCCTTGTTGTTTTCTTGCAGATGTTTCATTGCCAGACTAGGCAACGTCTTCAGTGGGAAAACTTTCGCACTGAAGATGTTGCCTAGTCTGGCAATGAAATATCTGCAAGAAAACAACAAGGCTCAGAGAGCACCAAGGACTCCACAGTTCAACCCTGAGCTACAAATATTCTCTTCGATTGATTAGTATTTAGATATCTCTATCCACTGATATTTTTAATTTTAAGATTTATCTGTTATTGTATGCCCATAATAAAGAGGTTCTAGAACAATGGACCCTAATGTATTTTTTGCAACAGAGCTCATTCAAAGTACAGTAATCAGCAGTGAAGTCTTGTTGGAAAAGTCAAAACTTTTCTAAGTCCCTATAGCCTCTTATTAGGCATTTAGAAAGTGAAAAACCTGCACAACGGAAATAGATTTTACCATGCGCAGTTTCTTTGCACTTCTATGTGTGCGGTTTTACATGGGGCCTTTGCACTGCTCAAGAATGAGTTCCAGGCTTGTGTGCTGTCACCCTGTCAGTCTCTTTCAGCAGCTGAGCCAAATCATTTCTGGTTCAGTTGTGGTGCATTTGAAGCTGAATTACCATTCAACTTTTCTTTGAAATTCTATCCTCTGTGGAGCTTAGAGACAATGCATTTCTCCAGTACAATAGTGGAAAGTTTGGCTATACCCCAGCAACCACTTCCCAGGGTTTAGCCAGTCTCTGCAGTTCTGCAACTCCCCCTCAAAGAAATCACTCTGATGCCCCACCTGAGAAGACTTGGACCAGCAAGGGCTATTTTCTGGGCTGTGTGGGGGAGTGTGGGTTGGGTGAGGCTGCACTTGTCTACTGCCCTCAGATGAGAGACAGAGGGGGGGCATAGATTTGGCAGCTTGGGTGAGAGCAGGTGTTGGTGGGGAGGCTAGGGATCGAATGGAGTGGAGTGGGGGGCTGGGTGATGTGGGGAGGAGAGGCTGCCCAAATTTAGGCACGCCCAAACTTAGGTGATGAATGTCTCCTGTTTGTGTTTGGTAGGATGAGTCCCTTTGGTTTGCGTAAAGGGCTGAGAGAATAACCTTGAGGAACTGTCCTGACTTCGAGTGAAGGAACATACTGAGATTTGGTGTAAAGGCGCTAGTGTTTTATTGTTCTACTCTGCTAGACAGAATCCAGCTAAACTGAAATGAATTAGTAATGCTCAGAGAAAAGGCCCAAGAAACTAGGGCGGGGCCTTCTTTAGCCTCTTGGGAGGAAAGCAAAGTGATTCAGTACTGCGCATGTGTTTATCCCCCTGGAGGCAGCCCCCTCCTTCTCCACCAGTTATCTCCCTGACAGTAACAGGAGGAAGAGCAGCAGCCAAGACAATGGCCAGATAAGAGAAATCTGAGTCTGGGGCAGAAATGTAATTTGAGAAAGCGCCTCAGACTTGACCCTCCCTAGTTCTCTTTAGGATAAACCGCCCAGTGTCGCTTGCCGAGATGGGCGGTGAAGAAATGTGATAAATAAATAAAATAAATAAATAAATAAAGGCAGGGAGGGAGGCAGGGAGGGAAAAGGTGCTTTCAGACTTGCAAGATTCTGTTACTGTAACCCTATAATAAAAGTAGTTTTAGCATTCATAACTGGTTTCCTTGTTGGGTCTACCTTGAAGGGCTGGGGAGGATTTAGATGGTGAAAGGGAAGAGAGGGCAGGGGAGAGCATTGCTGTGGTGACAGGCAGGGAGAGATATGGCGGGAGACAGGGAATGGCTGCCCTCAGGGAAGGCAGTGTCTACGACCGATACCATGTTCTAGTCCCCTGTGCTCAGCCCCAAGACCTGGTCTCTGAAGCTTTGATAACTCTGGACTCTGGCTGCTGCTGCTACCTAATGCTAGATTGGCCTATAATAAAACTCACCTCACCCATGACTTGGTTGTGGATGAGAGGTCTAACCTGGCCTGTACCACTGAAACCTGGGCGGGTGCAGGGGTGGTGGTCCCCGCTCAGAAATGTGTCCTTCTGAGTTTTGGGCACCAGCTACAACAGCAGAGCAGGAGTGGAGGAGTGGCTGTTGTCAGCCGGGAGTCAATTTCAATTCAGTTCAATATGTTTATTGTTTGATGGCTGGTCATAACAAATAAGATAAAATCTGCAGAAAAGTGGCCAAACATTAATAAAATACATTGAAATATGCAAAAATCAGTAAGAACATTAAAACATTGTTATTATAGCAGATAAAGTAATGGAGAAATATTAGGAACTTTTGATAAAATCTCCTCTCTATTTAGCAGCAGCCTGCACAAAGCTTGCTAACCTCCATAGTGGTGTCTCCTTATCTACAGTACTTCCATTAAATATTCAATTTTAAGCGAGTCAAACCAAAATGATTTCTATATCAAGAGGGGCTCCAAAAATTGTTCACGTGCTGAAGTGGAAATAGGGCAGTACAATAAATAATGTGAAAAATCTCCTATGATTTCCCTGGAACATGGGCAGAAGCGCATATTATATGGGATATTAAAAGATCGTCTCTGGTGGCCTTTACATTCCTTGGTAAAAGAAATTATTACAAGTGGAAATTTGCCTTTTCTGTTCTTCAGCTCCTTGACTTTAGGACAGAGAAAAAATCCAACATAACTAGAAATACTAAATATCCAGGGTTGCAGACTTAAATAGGAGATTCCTGCTATTATATGGAGCGAGCTTTTTCCATTTGACTCTCAGTTCCATTCTCCCCTTAGGGAGATATACTATGTGCAAAATGGGGGAGAGTTTTTCCTGGGCTAAAGCTTGTTATTTGCCCAGGCAGTTTAGATTTTATTATATTGGTGATTATCTCTGTTGTTGAAGTTATCTACAGATTGTTTCATATCAAAAGTTTTATGTATCATTTATGCTATATTTTATTGTATTTTTATGTCATGTTCCTTGGACATTGCAGTAGTACTGTGCGAACAAAGAGCAATTGCACAGTATCTTAAATTAAAAGTAAGTGGCAGTAAATGAATTGTCTAAACTGCAAGTTTACCATTGGGTGGTACAGCGCAGCTGAGCCAGAGGGACACTGACTCAGCTGCCCCAGGTGGATGAAATTGGGGGAGCACAGCTGGGCTGACCAATGTTGAATGAGCACAAATATTGCATGCCAAGTGGACCTTAGATATGTGGAGTCCTTGGTGTTCTCTGAGCCTTGTTGTTTTCTTGCAGACGTTTCATTGCCAGACTAGGCAACATCTTCAGTATGAAAAGGGAGTGGAACTTGCTCTCTGTTTATATCCCATGACTTGTCCTGCTTGTGTTGGTGGAGGTGTTGTTCTCTCCTTAGGAGTTCCTTGATTGAGCTGTTGTTTGCTGCTTGGTTGATTGACTGAGTTAATAGTTCATTGATTAGGGTATATTGTGCTGTTTGATTGTTCCTCTGGTGCTAATCCTGGTGTTAATCTTTGTATATCTGGGTGTTGATTGCTGGCAAGGAGGTGTTCTGGTCTTCTGGCTTTTCTATTGTCCCTTATGAATGGTGTGTAAATGTTGTTTACCTCTATGTGTCTGTTGATGGCTGCTTTGTCTGAGTGCCAAGCTTCCAGGAATTCTCTAGCGTTCTTCGATTGGTACCTTAGATATAATTTGGCAATTCTTCCAGACATTATATAGAAAAATGTTTGCAATCCCTGAGATAATTTTTAGATAATTGCTGCTGCCCAAGGACCCAAGACTAAATAGCTACTAAGGATCTTTAAAATATACACTCTGAAAAGAAGATGGCTAATTATAATAGATCAGGCATGACGTTCTAGTACATTTTGCCAAGAGAAAAAAGAGCTATCGAGGAATGAGGGTTGGATGCTGCTGCCTAACTGGTTAGGTGTTTTTATGAGCTCTCCTTTGGACATAATCTTCCTTTTCAGCAAGTAAACCAGGAATCCAGAAATAGGTTTCTACCTGCAGCTAAAATCTCAAGGTAGAAATCCAGGAATGCTGGTGCTTAATATCAGCCATGGACTGGATGAAGACAAATGAACTAATGCATAAGGCAGCTCATACAGAGATACTTCTGGTAGCCAAAAGCATATAAAGAAATTACTAATTGCTTTGAGGAACTTTTCAGAAGGAATAATTTATTATTGTTATTTCCTTCAACTTTGCAATGTCCCTTGAGCCAGCTTGCAATTCACCTCTTGGCTCTAGTCTACTAATAATAATAAAGTGGATCAGGAACCTTCACAATGGAGGAGAGGGGGTTGACAGAATAAGAGAAGACCCTAGTTTCTGAGGGTCTACTCCAAGGTCTACTTTAAGAGTGGAAGAGAGGCCCCACCCAAGAAGTAAGAAAAAGAAAAATTTGCAGCCTTATATAATATTGTGCATAACTACACCAGAAAACTCTCTAGCCCTAAATAAATTACACAGCTACTACAATCAACCTCAACTCCCTCGCTATATTTCCCTAAAAAGAAACAGATTTCCCTAAAAAGAAACAGATCCCATGGAACAATTTTTAGGCCATCCAGAGTCACAATGTTTGAGTTTGGTGGCCATATACGTAAATAAATAAACAAACAAACAACAACGCTAAGTGATTGAATAGCAAACACTGAGGAACTCTGCAGGGCTTTAATATGCCATTCTGTCCCTCAACACGGGCATAATTGTTGAAAGTGTGGTAGCATGGACTCTTCAGCATCTCACAGCATCTTGACCAGGAGGGGCAGTGGGATGTAGATAAAAGGTCAGGGATTTACTCTGTATTCTCACTTGGCTTTTTACTCTGCCTGCTGATCATCTATGAGATTGCTTATCTCAGGGTCTTCCTTCTGCCTTTGCTCTTAGATCCCATGGATCTGTTGCTCTCTGACTTTCCTCCTGATAGGATGTAACTATGCAGATGCTAAACCTTGCCTATCCCTAGCATATATTTCCTTAAATAAATCTTTATTTCTGTTAAAGCTATAAAGCTGTTCACTTGGGCACAGAGAGAATCTTCTAGCTGTGCTCCTGGCCTCTGAAGATGCCAGCCACAGCGACTGGCGAAACGTTAGGAACCGAAACTGCCAGAACACGGCCACACAGCCTGGAAATCGCATGATGGCGATTGCGGCATCACGATCCAAACCCCGCCCCTTTTGTATGTGTGCCAACATTGCACATATAAAAGAGTGGGGCTTGGATTATGATGCTGGGACAGCCATGTTGCCTGTTTTCACACACACACACACACACACACACACACACACAAAAGAACATCCCATCCCATCCCAGATAAAGCATCTGCAGGATAAAGTCGCTCAGATTCGGTCTAAGTTGGACTCTAAGCATGTAGCACAGTCTGGGGAGATGCCGAGGGAACGTCTTTGCCCGGTTATCTGGGAACAGTTCGATCCTGTTGGACCTAAGGAAGTGGACAGGATCCTTCGGGTTGTAAGGGCCACCACATGTCATCTGGACCCATGCCCTTCCTGGCTGGTACAGGCAGCCCGGGAGGTGACATGTGGTTGGGTCCAGGTGATGGTTAATGCATCTCTGGGGGAGGGGGTGTTCCCAGCTGCTTTTAAAGGGGCTTTGGTGCACCCCCTCCTCAAGAAACCATCACTGGACCCTACTATATTGGACAATTTTCGTCCTGTCTCCCACCTCCCCTTTTTAGGGAAGGTGGTTGAGAAAGCGGTGGCGTTGCAACTCCAGAGGATCCTGGATGATACGGATTATCTGGACCCCTTCCAGTCAGGTTTCAGGCCGGGATATGGGGTGGAAACTGCATTGGTCGCGCTTACAGATGATCTCTGGCGGGAGCGGGATGGAGGGAGTGCATCCATCCTAGCTCTTCTTGACCTCTCAGCGGCATTCGATACCATCGACCATGGTATCCTTTTGGGACGGCTCAGGGAAGTTGGGGGTGGGAGGCGTAGTTCTGCGCTGGTTCACCTCCTTCCTCCAGGGCCGTTCCCAATCGGTGGTAATAGGAAAGATCCGACTCTTGCCCCCTCGTCTGTGGGGTACCGCAGGGTTCGGTTCTCTCCCCTCTCCTATTTAACATCTACATGAAACCGCTGGGTGAGATCATCCGTCACCATGGGATGAGATACCATCAATATGCAGACGATACTCAACTATATATTTCCATCCCTGGTGAGATAAGTGATGCAGTGGCTACCCTTTCTCAGTGCCTGGAGGCTGTGGGGGTCTGGATGGGGAACAACAGGCTTCGACTGAACCCTGGTAAGACGGAGTGGCTGTGGATTGATGGCTCCCGTGGATCCAGGAAGTTATCATCTTTAGTTCTGGATGGGGTTGCACTACCCCATTCAGACCAAGTGCGTAATTTGGGGGTTCTTCTGGACTCACGGCTCCTGCTCGAAGAGCAGGTGGTAGCCGTGGCCAGGAGGGCATTTGCACAACTTCGTGTTGTGCGTCAGTTACGACCTTTCCTGGATCGGGAAGCCCTCTGTACAGTCACTCATGCCCTGGTCATCTCCCATATAGACTATTGCAACGCGCTCTACATGGGGCTACCCTTGAGGAGTATCCGGAAGCTTCAATTGGTCCAGAATGCGGCTGCTCGCGCAGTTATTGGTGCGCCTAGATCAGCGCATGTGACACCTCTGCTGCGACAGCTGCACTGGGTGCCTGTGTGCTTCCGGGTCCAATTCAAGGTGTTGGTTATCACCTTTAAAGCCCTACATGGCATGGGGCCAGGTTACCTGAGGGACCGTCTCATCCCCATAACGTCGAACCGTCCCACTCGGTCATTCAGAGAGGGCATGCTGCGGATCCCGTCCGTAAAGGAATGTCACCTGACGGGGTCTAGGAGGCGTGCCTTCTCGGTAACGGCGCCCACCCTTTGGAATATGCTACCCCCGGAGGTGAGGCAGGCCTCATCGCTCCCGGCCTTCAGAAAGAACTTAAAGACCTGGTTCTGCCGCCTTGCGTTGGGGGAGGGGGGGAACAGTTCCTCTTGGGGATGGCTGGTGCCATAGGGCCCTTTTAAACATCTAAATACCAAACAATCGCATCTTGGATTTTTATACTTAATTTTACTATATTAGAGTATTTTATTAGGTTGTTTTAATTGTTGGATTTTAATTGTTGTGTTTTGTAAACCGCCCAGAGTTCCCTTGTGGGGAGATGGAGCGGTATATAAATTGAAATATAAATAAATAAATAAATAAATCCCTGGCAGCATGCACGTAAGAATTAGGGACTTCATCTACATTCAGTGGTAGAATAACATTTTAAAATGTTTAGAAACTGCCAACTTTTAAAGGAACGGCATTAGAAACAGTACAAACTCTTATTTTTGTTCCCATTTTTTTTTTTGTTACTGAGTTGACACACTCCTGCCTTATAACAGCTACAGCCGTTATCCAGTGTCCATGTCAGTCATGTTTAGGACTGTTCATTCATTGGCTAAAAACATGGAAAAGGAGGAACAGACTTTCTTCAGAATGGATAGAAGAGAAATTGCTTTATGCCTCTGAGTAGACTAGCTCTTTATCTAAAACAAAAGCTGGGACTTGGGAATTCTGACTCGTGTAAGCAAAGCCGGTAACAGCTTTGTTGACACCCATGGCTGCTGAATGCACTGTATTCAACACTCAACTTTTAAAGTAATCATGATAAATAAATCTAGTATCGCTATTACTAGATGATCCTTTCTCCCAACCATTTCTAAAATCAAATAGCCCCAAGACATTAACATGACCCACACAGTCAACCTGTACTTTTAAAGTCAACCCTGGAGCACTTTTATTTCTCTCATCATGAAGACCATTGTTAACCACCCATCTATCTTGGTCCATGGCAGAGCCCACATTATGGGATAAATTGCCACTGGAAGTGAAGCAAGCTTCATCCTTGCTACAGTTAGGAGGGAACCCCCAATATTTTCATGTTTCTTGTCTTCTAGTACTATTAATTTTTATTTTTATTTATATCTGCTATGTTTGTTGTTTTTATAGAGGCTTCTGCTGGACTTTGTAAGCTCTCTAGAAGCATTAAAGGTTATGGTGGCCTAGACATTTCCTAAATAAATAAAGCTTTCCATCTTCATCCAGCCTTCATCATGTGGAGGTAGAAGTTCTTGATGATTGAAAGTCTTTCTTTATTGTCAATCTTCCTTCTCTTGAATTTTCCTTAAATTTATTCTGAAAGCCTTTATTTTTCTTCTTTCTTTTTATACATTTGTTTTATATACAGTCTCTATAAAGCAGAAGAGAAGCATTCTGATATCATCCCCCTCCATCAGTGGACCCTCCATTCCTCTTCTGCTCTTTAGCTTCCAGAATTGGGGGTGTTTATTTGCTACCTAAATCTTCCTTAATGGATGACATAATCAGGCCAGCAGGGCCATAAAGAATTGCCTCATGGAAGACTGGTGTCACTCAAGATGCAGTTAGCAAGGTTTTAAGCTGAATGGCCTTATTTATGCAACAACCCCTTCATAAATTACATAAAAAATACTGAGAAAATATCTCAAAACCTATATAGCATAAAATATAGTAATCTCACTTTGTTTTTGGTTTTAACCAAAGCTAGTGGTAATATCAAAGGCCTGTAACAAAATTAATGACACAAGCAAACAGCCAAGTAAAGAGACCCATAAGCTGTTAAAAAATAGGAAACCAAATCCATTGGAAATGAAGATAACAGAAAAGCCTAACATGTATGGTCTAGTAAATAATGTAATAACTGATGTCAGATAAAATAAATAATTTGGTGTACTTGCAGCCGTGTTGGATTTATTTCTAACTGGTTGCTGCACTGAATTCCAGAGAAAGATTTTAAGCCTTTGTAAAAGTCTCTAATGCCCTCTTTGGATTCTCAGTTTTAAAAACAGTTAAATTTATCTTTTCTGTTTATCTTTTCTGTTAAAAGAAAAAAGTGATTTAAGAAAAGAATCAAATGTGGATTTGATTCCAAAGTTTATATCATGTTTTCCATTAAATCATTGGTATGTGCATAAATATGCATGTTTATCTCCTTTACATCCGCTGTGTGCGTGTGTTTTAGCAGCAACAGCCAACACAACATAAAGTGCTTCCACTGTGAGACATTTAATTTTTGTTATATCTTAAGATAATGGAAACGTTGTTTGAGTGAATATGAATTATAGTAATACAGTAAAATGGAAGGCTGAGCGAAGGAAGATAGATGCTTTTGAACTGTGGTGTTGGAGGAAAATTCTGAGAGTGCCTTGGACTGCAAGAAGATCAAACCAGTCCATACTCCAGGAAATAAAGCCAGACTGCTCACTTGAGGTAATGATATTAAAGGCAAAACTGAAGTACTTTGGCCACATAATGAGAAGACAGGATACCCTGGAGAAGAAGCTGATGCTAGGGAAAGTGGAAGGCAAAAGGAAGAGGGGCCGACCAAGGGCAAGATGGATGGATGATATTCTGGAGGTGACAGACTCAACCATGGGGGAGCTGGGGATGGTGACGGCCGACAGGAAGCTCTGGCGTGGGCTGGTCCACGAAGTCACAAAGAGTCGGAAGCGACTGAACGAATAAACAACAAAAATACAGTAAAATAGCCTATTCCTCTATTCCCACAAAGGACCATTGCTGATCCTTGATCTTTTGATACAGTAGATAATGTTGTTTAATAATATCTGCTATTCAAGTTCTCTTTCAATTTCAGGTTAAATATCGAGTTAAGATTTTGGTTATTTCAGATAGCTCCCTTTATGTGTTCTTTAAAGAGCCACACGCACTAAAGGTGTTATATTGACAACTAAATTCATCTTCATATGAAAGTTAAGAAATTGTCCTCATGAAAGGTAATAAATGTGAGACCTAAGTATTCTAGATAGCCCTCCATGCATGGAAGTCCAATTCTCATGAATCTTCAGCATCATTAAGAGGCAGAACTTGCTTAAATTGTATACAAACTCCCTCTACTTCCTGTATCCTAATTAGCTCCTCTTTTAGCTCCCTGCTCCAAAGTATTTGAGCTTGGTGTGTGGTCCTGAAAGCAGATGACACACTTCTTAGGAAAAATCAGATCAATGGGCAAGCCAGAGCACTTGAGCCAAGGCTGTGGAGGAAGGAGACAGGATGGTCCTCTTGTCTTAGCGTCTTCTTACACCTCCCCTGTTTTGCTTGGCAAGGGAGAAGAAGAGGTAGCTCCTTTCTCCACCTCTCCTGCCTCCCTTCCAGCCTCTTGCATTCATTATTTGCAACAAAGAGTAACCAACCTTACCTCCAGCTCCATCCCCCCATCTCTTGTTTACCCAACTTGTCCACCTCCATTGCCCTATTCTCAGCAAAAAGAAGACAATCCTCTCGTTTTAATGGTAAATGATTTACGGAAGAGAAATTTGTTTTCTTTGCAAGTAAATATAGTAGACCTGTGTCAGGTTTCTACAGCAATTAGGCCCTGGCCATGGGAGCTGGCTATTGCCCTTGTGTCCTGCCTATGGGCCTACAGAGACTGGGAGAAAAATGCTACATTTCCAGGGACAAGCCCATAGCCGCTAGTATTTAGAGGTCTGCTGCCTGGAGGTAGTACAGAATCTTCTTCCACAATCTTTTGGAAGAGCAGGGCAGTATTAGTCAGAAGGTTCTGTATTTAACCTGGCCCTAGCATTTCTCACGGACTCCAGACTGGCCATCCATGGGCAGCAATTCTGCAGGCAGGACATTTGCTCTGAAGGTAAGTCTGCATTAAATGACTGCAGAAATTAGAAATGAGCAGGGACATCTCATTACATTTTACTTTGAAGTCAAGGGGGAAAGGAAGAGACAGCTGTTTTTATAACTGGCCTTTGGTAATACACCCACATCCCTTGTCATCTCAGAAAAAACATGTGTTTTCTCTTGCTCATCCTAAGACAGCAGCCCCTTTTGATAAAACAGTCGCAGAGAGTTGTCAGTGCCTGGGAATCCTCCCGCTACAGCATTTCACATACGGAAACAGTGACTCATGTTTATTTGTATCACCTATTTTCTTTTATCCTGTTTTGTCTTTGGCCGTTATTTTGGCTGATCTCAAAAACTTAAGCAGGGTTAGTGCTGATTAATTCTGGAAATCCCATTGCTGTAGGTTAGATTGGGAAGTTTTAAAAAAAAGCATCCTGGAAGAGGGCAGGGACAAATTATTTCTGTACTGTTCTGAAGAAAAATTCATAGACACCAGGAGTCAAGCTTGACTCAAAGGAGACTTTACCTTCACCATATGGTAAGTGATCTTTATGAACTCAGCCAGAGCTGATTGTGTTTTGGGTTTTCTAAGCAACAGTTTGTGGCTTAAAGATGTAGTGTTGAATTGTGCATTTTAGACCCGCATCTTGAGAACAGATCTGCCTGCCCGGGGTCTCTAGCAGCATATACCTGTGGGCATGCGGCCCCTAGAGTCGGACACGACTGCACAAATGTGCGGGGGGAACCTTTACCTTTACCTTATGGGCAGTTAAGGGAAGGTGTGGGTGATTTAATCAGAAGCAAAGTTAAGGTGCAGATTGCCTTCTTCCAATGTGTCATGCACAGGAACTCATTCCAAGGTAGCGCTGGGATCCAGTGGCTCTGGACTGTCTCTGCCTAATTGAGTTAGTATCAGCAGGACCGCAACTAGGGTCTGTGTCACCTGGGGAAAACATGGATTCCGCGCCCCCCCCCATGGGTTGGTGAGGGAGGTATTGTCATTTTGGCGCCCGTCCCAGCATGGCGCCTGGGGCACATGCCCCGCTTGCCCCCCCCCCCCCCAGTTGCAGCCCTGAGTATCAGATCCTTTGGGCAAGAAGAAGCAGAAGAGGGTTGGCTTGAGCCTTGCTTGAGCAACATTTCTTAAGCTCTGGAGTGTTCCTTTACCCTTCCTCATTCCTTGGACCCCCATCTGAGTTTATCCTTTGTTCTAGACCATTTTTTGGTCAAGACTACTCTCGTGTTGCTTTTGGTGTCCTTCAGACCTCTGTCCCTGGACTAACAACATTCCAAGTAGACATCTGCAGTATCTCTCCCAAAGACAAAACAGGATCAGTACTTTAACCAGGACAGTCATGAAAAAATAGGGACTGTCCCTAACAGAGCCAATAGAACATATAGGAACCTTCTGCAAGTTTGTTGTGTACCTCTGTCTTCAACTGCATCTACAATCCATCCGCTTCACTTCTTATCATTAGTTTTTTATAAATAATCATATCCTGGTAGCCAGTACCTTTTTTCCTATTTATAAAATATTAATGGATTTATTCCTGGACTGTTTTTAAAACTTTTTACTAATTTGATTTATTTTTCAGAATTACAGAAGCTTTTGCAGTGAAAACTAAGCTCAAACATTTTTGTGAACCCTCATAATGGCCTCCTTCCATATCTACCCCAATCCTATCCCATATATACAATCTTCTGAGTAACTGAAATTTCTGTTCTAAATCTGAAATTACAGTTTTCATACTTCTGAAATCAAATCTTCAAACTTGAATCTTCTGATATTTCTCCAACTTTTTGTTGTTTTCTGTTAACATATTTTAACATTCAGCCAGAAGACAAATCCTGAAATATTGAATAGAGAGATAAGTCAAGATGAGAGAATTGTAGGAGTAAAGATGTAAAAAGAAACTTATAAGTTGAGGGCACTTGCTGATGACTTGGTGTTGGTTTTGAAGGATCCACTAAAGGGAATAGAAACATTAATGGGAAAATTAAAAGAATTTGGTACACTAGCAGGTTTTAAGTTTAACAATCAGAAGACGAAGATGTTAACAAAAAACATGAAAATGGAGGATCAAACAGAACTGATAAAGAAAATGGGTTTTAAGATTGAGAAAAAAGTAAAGTATTTGGGTATCATGACAAATATGAATTGTATGTTATTTCAAAATAATTATGTTAAGACATGGAATGAAGTTAAAAAGGATATATTAAGATGGGAGAAACTACAATTGTCATTATTGGGGAGAATTTCTGTGATAAAGATGAATGTCTTGCCTAGAATGATGTTTTTTGTTTCAGACAATACCTGTTTTGACAACTGATGTACCATTTAAACAGTGGAAAAAATATATATCTAAGTTTGTATGGCAAGGGAAAAAGCACGAGTTAAATATAAGGTGTTACACAATGCAAAGAAAAGAGGATGATTGGGTTTACCTGATTTGAAATTGTATTTTGCAGCTGCTTGTTTGGTCTGGATGAAAGAATGGGTGTTGCTGAAAAATAGAAGACTTATAGAGTTAGAAGAACATTACCTGAGATTGGGTGGCATGGATATTTGTGGTACAATAAAGTCAAGAATAATGTAGATTTCAAAAATAATTATGTTAGACATGCCATATTGAGAATTTGGAATAGATACAAATCCAGGCTGTGCTCGAAAACACCTTTGTGGCTCTCGGCACAAGAAGCATTCTATAGACGAGAAATAATAGGCAAACACAAATGGTTAACATATCGTGAGATACTAGAATTCTGTCAAGAGGAATATAAAATAAAATCAAGAGAACAACTGATGGCAGAGGGACATAGTTGTCAATGGTTTTCTTATTTACAGTTATCAGAAAGATTTAAAGTAGATAAAATAATTTAAGGTATTGAACATTGTAAGACTGATTTTGAAATAGAATTGTGTACAAATGATGATCATGTGATTGCTAAAATGTATAAACTTTTATTGAAATTTGAAACAGAAGAAGAACAAGTTAAGGAATGTATGATAAAGTGTGCTAAAAATTTTGGTTATAATATACAGATGGAACAATGGGAAAATATGTGATTGAAAGGACTGAAATTTACACATGTTATAATCTTAAAGAGAATTTTTATAAAATTATGTACCATTGGTATATAACACCAAAAAAATTATCTAGTTTGTATAAAAGTACTTCAAATTTGTGTTGGAAATGTGAACAACAAGAAGGGTCATTTTATCATGCTTGGTGGATGTACAAAAAAGCTAGAAAATTTTGGATTCAAATACATACAGTGAATTAACATTCAACTGAAACCAGGACTTTTCTTCTTGGGACTGATGGATAAGCAGTTGGAAAAAGTCATGGAACATTGTTTTTATATATGATAACTGCAGCGAGATTATTGTATGACCAAAGATGGAAAGATTTGGCAATACCTACAACAGAGGAATGGTTGGTAAAGATGAGAAAACTTGCTGAAATGGCCAAACTGACTTGTTTGATTAGAGAAAAGTCAATATCTATGTTTATTGGTGACTGGAAACCCCTTATGGACTTTTTTGCATAAAAAAGAAAAAAATAAACTTATGATTTATGGTTTTGATAATTAGATAGGATAGATTATAGAAAGAAGAGAGTCACAATGTCACTTTATGGAGAGAGGTAAATTTATAATTGTACTTATAACTGCTGTAAAGAAGATTGGAAGGCACTTCTTTATATCGTTTTTCTTTCTTTTTTATTTTTCTGCTACTCTTTTTCTTTTTGCACCTTTAGTTTTTTTTCCTTTTTCTCTTTTCTTTTTCGCTCTATTTTACTGTGTATTCTTGTGTTTAAAAATTTCAATAAAATTATATATATAAAAAAGATGTGGACAATAGGGACGTACAGTAAGTATACGGAAATAAATGCTCATGAACCTTCCCAAGCATGATCTTCAATTTAGCTTCTGTTATGTTTTTCTCCAGGTAATAGAGATATAGAGAGATGTAGAAGACTCTTGAGAGTCCCTTGGACTGCAAGGAGGTCAAACCAGTCAATCCTAAAGGAAATCAACCCTGACTGCTCATTGGAAGGACAGATGCTGAAGCTGAAGCTCAAATACTTTGGCCACCTAATGCGAAGAGAGGACTCACTGGAAAAGACCCTGATGCTGGGAAAGACTGAAGGCAAAAGGAGAAGGGGACGGCAGAGGATGAGATGGTTAGATAGCATCACGGATGTAATGAACGTGAATTTGAGTAAACTCCGAGAGACAGTGGAGGACAGGAAGGCCTGGCGTGCTATGGTCCATGAGGTCACAAAGAGTCGGACACGACTAAACGACTGAACAACAACAACAACAGAAGAGATACATTCTGTTCACCATTGTCATGCTTCCAACAACATACCACCCAGCCCAATCATACAGTCTGCCAGCCTAGCCAAAATCTATTCTGCCATAAATTGCAGGTTTTGCTGGAATCAACCACTTTGGCTACTGATGCAATTGCTTATTTGAGTATTTCTCCACTTAGCAGCAGCAGCTGCTCAGTAGCAAGAGGTATAAGAATCACTGGCAGCGTTAGAGAAATCGTGCAGTCAAGGTTTTTTATACCAAATACTGTTCAATGCAAAAAGGTCCAATTCAGCTTCTACTTTTGGGGGCAGGGAGCAGAAAAGCAGCTCGTCAGGCTGGGATGTTGAAAAGAAGAGTAGATGCAAAAAGGGGGTGCTTAACTCTTTTCAGCTGTCCATGTTTGCACTCCAAATCTCTCCTTTCTCCATGGAATCCCAGGTGCTACTTTACAAAAGTTTGTAATCTTTTGGAACCTCATGAGATGGGGAAGCAGTTGGAGAGGAATGCAGGTTTTTTGGGTGATACCGTCAATGAGAAAAGAGTTATGAATTTCAGCCTCCTAAAGCTGCTTTTCATCTTAGCAAATCATCCCTTTGTTAGCCACATTTATCTATAATGTGTAGGATACCTTCAACATAAAAAGTGTATGATGTGATTGAGATACGACCTCGTTCTTTCCAAAATTCCACATTTTAGGTACATCATCCACTTAAAAAAAAATTTAGATGGCTCTTTTTTTTTTTTTTTTTTGCGATGCTGTGTCAAACGTGCTACTCAAAGGTTGGTGAGGTCCAATGACAGTTATGCACCACTGGTACAGTCCCTATATAGCCATACAAATATAACATAAAAATGAAATCTAATCCTACTTTTTTCCATGTGTTTATATTGGCTTAGAGAGCCAGTTTGGTGTAGTGGTTAAAGGCATCAGGCTAGAAACCAGGAGTCCCTGAGTTCTAGTCCCACCTTAGACACAAAGCCAGCTGGGTGACCTCGGGCCAGTCCCTCGCCCTCAGCCCTAGGAAGCAGGCAAGGGCAAACCACTTCTGAAAAACCTGCCAAGAAAACTGCAAGGATTTGTCCAGGCAGTCTCCGAGAATCGGACATGTTTGAATGGATTAAAAAAAATTGGCTTAGCGGCATTATCTATTGACAGAATAGTAAGATTAACACAAATACGTGATTGTGATCATTTTTTAAGGGGGAGTCATAGAATACAAGATCACAAGCAAAGAAACTCTTTCCTGGTGGGGAAAATCTTCTTCCTCTTCGGTCAACTGTTCATTAAACAGCACATAAATCAATGGCAGAGGGTACGCTATTCCATAGAAATGGGAAGTGATTAACATTGCCCCCATACATATCTCTATAAATGGCAAATGTTTTGAAAAGTCTTATAACACATTTAAGGGGAAAGGTTTGAGGTTGTGGTTTAAGTGTGGAGTTGAGATTCAAGAGGTCCAGATTCTATTTCGAGTCCTGCCCCAGGCTTCCTGCGAAAGCTGCACCAGTCAAAGAAACTGCCCTCAGCATTTCAGTCTTTAAATAGGGATAATTGTCAGTTATCATGTGCATAGCACTGCAAGTAGTGTTCGTACTGGGTATTTTTTTAAAAAAAAAGCCTTCTGAAATAAGAACTGGGAATAAAGCACTTCCTGTTGTTTAGAAGATTATAAATACTGGTATGAAGAAATTTAAAACAACTCTAGATTGTAAGCCAAGACTGAAACTGTGAATGTCTTAAGTTACAATAGGCAACATTTTGGAGTAGATGGCCACATCTGGAATCTTATGACCATGTTTCAAGTGGTTGCTCACAAGCAACTGCCATGGTGGTGTGGCCAGTCACTGATCCATTGAAGGGGCTAAAGGAATTGTTGTAGATAAAAATGATGCTGAAGGCTGGTGCTTTGATCCACAGTATGCCAGTTTTTATTAAAATAATATTTTGAAATACTAAAATCAGGTAGGGCGGAAATCTGGCAGGCCATGGAAGATGTTCAGAGACATTGATCCTACTGTCCTCGCATTGCCTACTCCTTGCTTGTCTGTGAAATGCTTGTTATTGAAATTGCTTTCCCCAACCTTGTGTCTCCCAGATGTGTTAGGTCTAACATTCCTACACCTGCTGGGACTATGCCTCCCAGAATTCCCATGCTGACTCAATACATATGGAGAGCTTAAAATCTGCTATGGCTGATAGGCTGATATGCATGCATGCACGCGCACGCATGCACACGCACACACACACACACGCATAATGTTAGAGTTGGCTAGCCTGGAAAACTAATATTAATTTTATTACAAGTAAGAACTGCATACTTTGAAAGGTACTTCTATAACAAACAAACAAAATCAGTCTAGAACTTAATATCAAAATCATCATATTGCTGAATTGCAATTGTGTGGAGATAACCTCCCAGATGGTAACTTAAGGCAGCAGATACATTATTTATTAGGGAATCTGATAAGTTGAAGTGGGCAGCAAAGTCATAGGACGATTGTTGTGAGGTCTGTCTGTCTTGATAGGAACAGCAAATAGTGAAGATCACTCTATAGCTGAGATAAAAAATTGGCAGCCCGGAGGCCCTACTGTGTTGCAAGGCCTTCTTAAACCAAGAGCTACACTTGGCTTATGAGCAGCATGATGGGAGCTATGCTCCAACAGGTATTCAACCGTTCTTAAGTTGCCTCTTCATTTTGTGCAGAATACATGTATTCTGTCCTTCTGGAAATCCATATTGTTCATTTGTGCAAACTTTACATCTACTCAGCTATAAGCCTGATAGGGTTCAATGGGACTCTTGAAATTGTGTATCGGAACACAGTTTCAATCCCTTTTATTTAATTTAGATGCACTTTCCGAACAAACAAACAAACAAACAATAAGTATTGCCTCTCATTATGCTTCTCTAAATAAAACGCCTCCCACAGCAGCACAACCTCTCTGGCTTCTTATTTTTGCAGAGGTCTTGAACATACTGTTGCCCTCTGTTCACAATTGAACATTTCATTATTCATCTTGAGATTAATGCAAAAACAAATTGAGTGATTGTTCAAACATTTGGCCAGGTTATATGACTGCATTTTTTCATATTGCCTTTCTGTTTCCAAATAATATTCTTGTCAGATTTAAAGGATATTGCACTTTGGCTAATATGGCACACTTTTTGGCTCTTATGGGAAAATACTGATAATCAATAAGAATGCATAACAGCTAAATATTTTGTCACAAGAGTTGGCTGTTACAAAATTCACAGTAGGGCAGCTAGTCTGATAGAAACTAGCCAAATATTCCCCCATCTAACTAATGCTTATGGTCTGTTTCCTCATGTGCTCTCATAGAAATGAGGATTTTCTCAGAGAATGACCTGAAGGATGTTTAAACCTTTTTACCCTGAGCCATATCCAGTCATAGGTCACCCTGGGAAAACAAATGTTCTTTTAATCATGCTTACAACGGGATCAACTACTGAGGTGGTGAGCCTATTTGGGGGCTCTCAGGTGGCAGATGAAATGAAGTGAAATGGAGTTTTTTTATGCGCCGCCCAGAGTTGCTTTGTACAAGATGGGCGGCCATATAAATTTGAAAAATAAATAAATAAATAAATAAACAAATGTGTGTAGATGTTCCTCCGGTATTCTCTCTTTACTATATAAAAAAACCATAAGGAAGAAAGAGGCTAATCTTCTCCAGGGATTGCTGCTTTTTAAACTGCAGGAAATTATTCTGAATGAAAACGATTGATTCATAGGAGCCTTTGGCTGCTAATAGCAAAAGCACAGGTTTAGCTCCTGTTAGGTCCCAATGTCTCTTGAAAGAGACACAACCTCTTTGCTAAGTAGATTCTTCATACAACAAGATGGAAATAAGAATTTTTACTAAGGCAGTGTCCTTCGATTCACTCAGACTTTTAAGACACTCATAACTGGTGATACTTGCTTCAGTAAACTAGGTGAACAGGATGTAACCCCCCAAAAAAAATGTACGTGTGAATACACCATTTAAGACAGTGCTGTTCTTACAACAGCTCCCAAAATTCCTGATGCCCTCTTGAACAGCTTTCCCCAGAATTGCTTAACATAAGATATTCATTCAAATTTTGCTGGCTTCTCCTTCAATACATAGCTTGTTCAGACTTCAGACTTGCAGAATAATTAAAACCAGGTGGTCCCTTCCCTCACTTTACAATTTAAACCAGAGGTTTGCAACTTTGGGGGGGGGGCAAGGGACACACTTAGCCTATGATATTTCAGAAAATCATGGATGGGGTCAAGCAAAAAGTGAGTGTGTTTTCATTTTATTTAAATCTAAACTTAATTAAAATTAAATACAACATATTCAATTATTTTTTCTTTCTGTCACATTAAAAATTACAGTTTGACAGCAACTTTTGGAAGTCTGCAGAGATGCACCCAAAGCTTTTAGAGGTCATAAAAGCTGTGACCTAAAACATGACACGTAGAGCCTGTTAAGGAGCTAGATTCTCATCCTTTCCTGCCATTGCTCTGTTAGCACTTGGCTTTTATTTTACTAACCTGGCATCTCCAGTTAAAAGGATCAGGTAAAACAACAAGAAAAGGGCCAGTTTGGAGTAGTGGTTAAGGCACCAGGCTAGAAACTGGGAGACTGTGAGTTCTAGTCCCCGCTTAGGCACAAAGCCAGCTGGGGGACCTTGGGCCAGTCACCTTCTCTCAGCCCTGGGACGAAGAAGGCAAGGGCAAGTCACTTCTTAAAATCTTGCCAAGAAAACTGCAGGGACTTGTGCAGGCAGTCGCCAAAGTGGTACCTATTCATCTACTTGCATTTGCATGCTTTCGAATTGCTAGGTTGGCAAGAGCTGGGGCGAGTGCGGGAGCTCACTCCGTCACGCGGGGCTAGGGATTCGAACCTCCGAACTTGCGATCTTCCGATCGACAAGCCTGGCGTCTTACCCGCTGAGCCACCACGCCCCTTAGGAGTCAAGGCAAAGGCACAAAAAAAACCAAGAAAGATCTCGGCCTGAGATTTTAGGCAGCCAGGGTCAGTCAGAATGATTTATTATTCATTGAAGCCATCTCTTTCTTATCCACCTTATGTAACAATATGACCCATGGTATAATAGACAGAGCCAGGAGGAATGTCCTTGCAGGGCAGTGGATGGGAATGAATAAACTTATCATTTGTACAGTATCTCCCATTGTTTGGTTCTTCTCTAGTCTTCAAAGAAACAATTGTCACCATTATTTAAAGGACATGCTGCTTAGCTTTCATGTGATTGGTGTTACCTATTGCATCTGGATCTCTCTCTCTCTCTCCCCCCCCCCCCACATACTCTTTTTCTTCAGAAAGGAGAAGTGGGGAGGGCTTTGTTGAAAGAGTGATGACATCATTCTCTCTTGCCATTCATAATCTTGCAGCCCACCAACTTTTCCAGCAAATTGTCACGGAAATTAAAATGATATATATTGCACATGACAAATGTTCTCTAGATGTGGAGTTCCACAAGGAGCCACAGGGCAGAAAGGAAAAGCAGGTTCATGTTATAACTTTATTTGCAAAGAAACATGTTCCCTCCATAGTGAAAAGACATGTGGCTTTATTATTTTGAGAAAGCCAGTGGAATTCACAGATGTTACCACATTCATTTCCTCATATACCGAAAATGGCTTCAACCTTGGATTTAAATATTGCTTTGTGATTCAAAATTCCTTTTTCAAAAACTGATACTTGTGTGATTCAGTGGACTGGTGTTCTATTTCCTTTTTTCAAAGTCTGACATGAGAAATTATGAGTTCCCATGACAAATATACAAGTGTATATTTTTCTTCTTGGTGTTGATTAGATGTTTTAGCTATCACAGTGCATTGTTCTAGAATTTGTTCAGTTGCTATGACAACCCTTTTCTGCTTTCTCATACCTTCAGCAAACACTGGTGCTGGATATGTATACAGAGTGAACTGTTAAAGGCCATATTAAAATAAAAACAAAACGAAAAGGATTCTCTTATTGTATACAGCCTGGACCGTGGTCTGATGCTGTATGCCAGCCATACCAACCTGGTGCTCCCCAGATATATTGGGACTACAACTCCCAGAATTCACATGCAATATAACTAGTAACTGGTATACAAATCAGACCAGATCTTTCATGGCTCATCTGTATAGATCTAATGCTGAAATTATTTAGAATTCATAAATATATATAAAATTGATGCAATGAATATCCCCAAATTTGGTGATTGCAGACTTTCTAACAAATCTGTGAATGTTTGACAGCAGAGATACACTAGCAAATCTTATTTTAAATATAGATATCCATGTTTACTAGTGTTTATTCTAAGTTAAGAGGGAGAAAAAGTTGAGCCCAGATGGGTTGGTAGATGGCTTTCTTAGTTGTCATAGTGTGTTTGTGTTTGGTGATTGTCTGGTTTGTATAATTTTTAAATGTTAGCTGCCCATAAGTTGTATATGCTAAATGGTTGACCATATAAAATGAATGAATAAACAAACAAACAAACAAACAACCAGCCAACCAACCAAACAAACAATAGATAGTATTTTTTGTCTTTTAGAACTACTGTACATCAAATGTTACAGAACCATTTAGAATCAATTGGAAGTTCCAGGGCATATTTTCTGTTCCAGAAATTTCCTACTCCTTGAGACAAGAGGTTCTGCAAAGCATTGCCTATTGTTGGTTGCAAGACTCCTGCTGCTTTTTTTTTAACATTGGAAGTTCTATATAATAAAGCAAAAAAGTATGAAAAACTCATATGATTATAATGATAGCATTTTTAATATTGCAGTATTTATTTAAATAATTTGTTGCTTACTTGCCTACTAAAATTACTCAAGGTGAATAAATTGCAATAAAACAAGTTAATAAATATAAGTATAAGGGAAAGGCTCACAAGTCAAGCTCAATTCATGGTGACTATTTGGACATATCTGCATCATTTTCTTGGCAAGAACATGGAAGTGGTTTGCCACTACCTCCTTCCATATAAAGTATGTATGTATGTATGTATGTATGTATGTATGTATGTATCTATCTATCTATCTATCTATCTGTCTGTCTGTCTGTCTGTCTGTCTGTCTATCTATCTATCTATCTATCTATCTATCTATCTATCTATTTATTTTCTATCCCGCCTTTATTATTTTTATAAATAACTCAAGGCGGCAAACATACCAAATACTCCTTCCTCCTCCTATTTTCCCCACACAACCACCCTGTGAGGTGAGTTGGGCTGAGGGAGAGTGACTGGCCCAAGGTCACCCAGCCAGCTTTCATGCCTAAGGCGGGACTAGAACTCTCAGTCTCCTGGTTTCCCATTGGCTCCTTCCTAGGGCTGAGAGAGTGAGTGACTGGCTCAAGGTCACCCAGCCGGCTTTCCTGCCTCAGGCGGGACTAGAACTCTCAGTCTCCTGGTTTCTAGCCCATTGCCTTAACCACTAGACCAGGGGTCGGCAAACTTTTTATGCCGGGAGCCATTTTGACATGCTCGTGCACATTTTGAAGTGCTTGAGAGCCAGGGGGCGGGGTTTGCGGGCGGGGGCCAATCGTGTGGAAGGGGGCGGGGTTTGCGGGTGGGAGCCAATCGCGTGGAAGGGGGCGGGGGGCTCACGGAGGGAGGGGGTGCAGCCAGCGGCTCCGCGCAGCCAGCGGCTCCGCGAACCCGGCCCGGCCGCCCCACCGGGAGTGGCGGAGAAACAGCTGCCACCCTCCGCTCCCCAGAATACCATGGGGCAAAGGGAAACCTGCCCGGAGGGGTCATCAGGAGCACAGGATCCGGCCCCAGCCCAGCCCGCAGCTTCGGCGCCCTCCCCTCGCCATCGCGAAAGTCCCAGGCGACGGCGGGGGCATGTTCGACCTGCTCGTGCAGCACGGGGCGGCCGCCCCCGGAGACTCTGCGGCCCCCCGGCTGCAGCTCTTCCACCACCTCTCCTCCTCTCTGGCAGCCGGGGGGCCGCGGTGTCTCCAGGGGCGGCCGCCCCGTGCTGCACGAGCAGGTTGAACATGTCCCCGCCGTCGCCTGGGACTTTCGCGATGGCGAGGGGAGGGTGCCAAAGCTGTGGGCCAGGCTGGGCTGGGGCCGGATCCTGTGCTCCTGATGACCCCTACGGGCAGGTTTCCCTTTGTCGTGGGGCAAAGGGAAACCTGCCCGGAGGGGTCATCAGGAGCACAGGATCCGGCCCCAGCCCAGCCCAGCCCACAGCTTCGGCGCCCTCCCCTTGCCATCGCGAAAGTCCCAGGCGACTGCGGCCCGGGGATCCTGCCGCAGATGGGAAACCCAGCCTGCTCTCCCCACCCGCTTCCCACGCTCTCCGCTCCCCAGAATATCGTGGGGTATTCTGGGGAGCGGAGAGGGTGGAAAGCGGGTGGGGAAAGCAGGCTGGGTTTCCCATCTGCGGCAGGATCCCCGGGCCGCACATCCTCCGCCACCGCCGCGGCCAAGAAGGCGAGAAGGGGAAAGGCCTTCACCAGCGCCTGACGTCAAGGGCGGCGCGCGGCGTGGCACCCTCCCGCCCCATCAATCCCCCCACCCCGCTGTTTGGCGTCCAAGGCTCTTCACCCTGCGCCGCCCTGCCGCTCGCATCCCGGGCGGGCGAGGCAGGGAGAGAAGGGGAGACGGAGGGGCTCCCTCTCCGGCCTCTGCGCCCCTTCAGGCCCGTCACTGCGAGGCCCGGCGCGGCAGGGAGGTGCTGCTGGCCTACTCGGAGGGCCTCCCATGGCCGCTTCTCCAAGGCGGGTTGCAGAGCGCGCGCTGCGCCCACAGGAACGGCTGGTCCCTCCACTCCCTCCAGCTCCGCCAGCAGCACCGCCCTCCCCATCCTGCCGCCCGGCAAACCTCTGCCGGCTCCGTCCCCCCGCCGCCACCGCCCCAGCCAGGCCCCCTGCGCCGCCCTGCCACTCGCGTCCCGGGACGCGGCGCTGTCGGAGGCGGCGCAGGAGTGGCTGCAGGGGCAACGTGTGTGCGTGAGAGTCAGCTCCGGGGGTTGCGGGGAGGGGGAGGCTGTGTTTCCCCCCTTTGGGTTGCAAACGGCCTTGCATGCGGGCCTGATCAAAGCCAAAACGCTTTTTTTTTTTTTGAAACGCGGCGCAGGAGCGGCTGCAGGGGCAACGTGTGTGCGTGAGAGTCAGCTCCGGGGGTTGCGGGGAGGGGGAGGCTGTGTTTCCCCCCTTTGGGTTGCAAAAAAAAAAAGAAGTATATTTCTTTTGTTTTTCCTGATGAAGTGACACATATTCAGGGATGCTCCCTCAGAGTTCAGTAGTAAAAGTGCTAAGATAATAAGGTAGTCCTCAGTTAATGACCACTCATTCAGCGACTGTTAGCGACTCCAATTAGTGCCTCCTGAGTGAGAATCGACTCGTCCAAGCAATTTCAGCATGGAAGAATCTATGGAATGTTTCCAGGCGGGGGAAGAAGAGCAACCAGGCACTTCTTCAGGTTTGGAAGTAATTCCCAAGGAAGAAAAAAGTATGGCTGCTGAACCCGAAGTGGGCAAGAAAAACACCTCCAAGAAGGGGCCTCGACGGAGTGGAGTAGAGGCTGCCGAACTAGCCATGGCACGCACCCCCAGAGTGGGAGCAGAATGGTCCGTGGGAATTGGAGGTGGCATCCAGGCTGGGATGGGAAAACGCACGGCTAAACCCAGAGTGACCCAGTCCCAGAGGATGGCTTCACTGGAAGCGAAGACTGCACGTACTGATTTTGAAATGGAGACTATTAGCCATCAACTGCAAACCCTTATTCAATCCGTGCAGCAACTGGCCCTGGCTCCAAAGCAGGAAGGGGCCCCAGGGGTGGATTTACAACCTAAATTGATGACCACGGCAGCAGAGAGCGGCACGTCCAGTGGGGAGGAAGAAGAGGAATTTTCCGGACCTGAGATGGAGGTGCCTCAACTGCCCGTAAGTGGATTACAAAGGGGCCAAGCTAGGGTGTTCGCATTAAACAAATTGAAAATGAGATTTGATGGAGACCCAGGGAAATTGGCTTGCTTTATGACCCATGTCAGGGGTTTTATGGAGGAGTTTGAAGATTCTTTCTTGACCGAAGAGGCCAAAGTAAGGTATGTCTCAAGTTTCTTAGAAGGAGAGGCTGCTTTATGGCTGGTGGCGTTGCATGACTCCAAGTCCCCGGAGTTATTGACTTTTCACAGCTTTATGCTAGCCTTGCGACGAAGATTTGAGGATACGCTCTCTAAAATGTCAGCTAAGGTGCAACTGCAGCAGCTAAGCCAGGGGAACCGATCTGTTGCAGAATATGCGATGGAGTTTAAAAAGCTTATAGGTATGGTCCCCAACTGCCCTGAAGCTTTTCAGGTGGAATATTTCCAGATGGGACTGAAACCAGAGATTTTAGAGATGGCAGTGGGACGAGGTGACCCTGACACCCTGGAGGAATGGATTCAATTAGCTGGCAGAGCAGAGAGCACCCAATTAAGACTGAGATCGTACAGGAAGCTGCATAGCTCTGGGAAAACCCCTCTGGGACAGCCACCGGCGAAGAAGCCGGCCAGAGCAAATGCTTGGGAAGAAGAAAAAGAACGCAGAGCAAAAAGGGGCTTGTGCTTCAAATGTGGCAAAGAGGGGCATCGCATTAGCAACTGCCCTCAAAAAACCTCTGCAGTAAAAGCAAAGCCAGACAGCCAGTTTTCCAAACCATTTAAGCTACAACCACGCAAGGGGACAGCTCATGCGCTGGATGAAAGCAAGACGCGGGAATTGGTTGGGGGAGAGAACGACTCCTCTGATGAAGAATTCATGCAGCTGGTGGAAAACGAGTGATGCCTGGTTTGAAGTGCGCCGGGGGCCAGGCATTTACAGATCGGCGCTCCGATCCGCTGGTGAGTGGAGATTGTCCTACCATGCAGATTAAGATAAAGCTTGAAACTTTAGATGGGAGGGATCAGAACAATTTGATGGCAATGCTGGACTCGGGGTGCTCAAGATGTTTGATGCATCCTGCCATTGTTACTGGGCTGAGACTTAAGTTGCATAAATTAAAAGTTCCCATCATATTTTGTCAGTTGGATGGATCAGACATGAAAGGGGGTCCAGTGGAATATTATACAGAAGCTTTGAAAATGACTATTGGGACGCATCAAGAGACTATTAGGTTCATTGTGGCTCCCATTTCCAATCAGCCCATAGTGTTGGGACTTAAATGGTTGAGGGAGCGTAACCCTCAGATTGACTGGGTTTCTGGAGAAATGGAATTTGCAGATGGCTCATATTTGGGAGTTGAGCAGGAAGCTGCAGGACTTTGTGTGTTACGGGAGCTAGCTCAAGCAGCGGTGGCACCGTCAGTGTATGAGGAGGAGGGGGAGATTTTTGTAGAGACGGAGTCAGACCAGATGCCCCCTCATCGGAAAACAGACTGTTCTTTGCAATTGGAGCCTGGGGCAGTGTTGCCTAAACCTAAGTTGTATTCAATGACTCATAAGGAACTGCAAGAGCTGAGGAATTTTATAGATAAGAACTTAAAGCGGGGATTTATTCAGCCTTCCACATCCCCCATGGCAGCTCCAGTATTATTCAGGAAAAAGAAAGATGGTTCGTTAAGACTCTGTACTGACTATAGGGGGCTGAATGCTATTTGTATTTCTAACCAATACCCGCTGCCTTTGATGAAAGATATGCTGGCTCAGCTAACCAAAGGAAAAATATTCACCAAGCTAGATTTGAGAGAAGCGTACTTTAGAGTACGCATAAAAGAAGGGGATGAGTGGAAAACAGCCTTTAATTGCCAACTGGGTTGTTTTCAATATAAAGTCATGCCGTTCGGATTAAGGGGCGGGCCTGGAGTCTTCATGAGCTTAATTAATGAGGTTCTGCATGAATTTCTGTACCAAGGAATATTGGTATATTTGGATGACATATTGATATACACAGAGACCATGGAACAACATGTGAAACTGGTAAAAGCAGTACTCAGAAAGCTCTTAGAAAACAAGTTGTATGTTAAGTTGTCTAAATGTGAATTTCACAAAGAAAAACTGGATTTTCTAGGTTACAGAATATCTCATCAAGGCATAGAAATGGATCCCGCCAAAGTCAAAGATCTGTTGGCGTGGGAAACACCCAGAACAAAAAAGCAATTACAAGCTTTTCTGGGATTTGCAAATTTCTATTGCCAGTTCATTCCTGCTTTTGCAAAGATTGCATTACCATTAACTGATATGTTAAAAACCAAGAAATCGGCTGATGGCGTATTAGCAAATAAGCCTCAAACTAAATTAAAATGGATGCCGGCGTGCCAAACGTCTTTTGAACAATTGAAGCAATTGTTCACTGCAGAACCCATTTTAAAACATCCTGATCCAGAACGTCCCTTTGTGATCCAGACAGACGTGTCTAATTCTGCAATTGGATGTATATTATTGCAAAAAGACAATAACGATCAATTAAGACCTTGTGCATATATTTCTCGTAAGTTTACTGAGGCTGAACAACATTGGTTGGTTTGGGAAAAGGAAGCTTTTGCAGTGCGACATGCTCTAGCTACATGGCGACACCTGCTGGAGGGTTCTCCTCATCCATTTGAAGTCTTTACTGACCATAAAAACTTGGAAGCACTTAAAACTCCACGGAAATTAAATCCTAAACAAATCCGTTGGGCTGAATTTTTCAGTAGGTTTAATTTCACATTAAAGTATTTACCAGCAGGGAAAAACTTTTTAGCAGATGCTTTGTCTAGGCTACCACAACATGACACTCAAACGGAGCTAGTGGTATCTACAGTAATGTCACCACAACAATTAGGATTATCAAGCCAGGAGGAGCCTGGTCCTGAAAGTACTAGAGCACCTGTACCTGTACAATTACAAGGGAACGTGGCTCTGACTAGAAGCAAGGCCAAACAACAGAAAACCCCATGTGAACCTTCCTTAGAAAAAGAACTTCGGGAAGCTATGGTGAATGATGATTGGTGGAAAGATCACAAACAAACTTTAACCGAGACTAATGGGGTGTGGTGGAATGGAGACAGATTATATGTTCCTGAGACTGTGAGAAAAGCTGTTTTACAGCGTTGTCATGATAGTAAAATTGCCGGACACTTTGGATTTGTAAAAACTTTACATTTGGTTAGAAGGCAATTTTGGTGGCCAACCTTGAGGAGGGATGTTAAACAATATGTTTTGTCATGTCATGTTTGTGCCTCCATGAAAAAAGTGCCCGGGAAACCTGTGGGGCTGTTGCAAACCGTGGCTGAGCCAACGAGCCCATGGAAGCAAATTTCAATGGATTTCATTGTGGACTTACCAGAGAGTAAAGGTAAAACTGTGATATGGGTAGTGACTGACTTATTCTCTAAGCAAGCTCATTTTATTCCTTGTAAAGGACTGCCATCTGCTGGTCAACTGGCAAAATTATTCATCATACACATCTACCGAGCACACGGCGCCCCCTTGCGGATTATCAGCGACCGCAGAAGTCAGTTTACCGCCAAATTTTGGAAATCATTTTTAAAATTGATTGGGACTGAGCAGGGTCTCACTAGTGGGCACCACCCCCAGGGGAATGGGGCTTGCGAACGGCTTAACTCCGTATTGGAACAGTATTTACGGTGTTACATTAGTCATCAGCAAGATAATTGGGTGGAGCTGTTACCTTTTGCTGAGGTGGCCTATAATAACGCTGTTCATCAGAGCACTGGGTTTTCCCCATTTAAAGTGACTACTGGTCAAGATTTTGTCCCTATTCCTGAACTACCTGACCCTGCCATGATTCAACAGTCTGATCCTGTACTGGCAGATGAATGGATTACAAAAATACGATCAAATTGGCCTGTAATGTTAAATATATTGCAGGAAGCTAAAGATTCTTACAAAACCTTTGCTGATCGTAAACGGGCTCCTGAATGGCCTTTGGTAGTGGGAGAAAAGGTTTACCTGTCTACAAAACATTTGAAATCAACTCAGCCTTCCAAGAAACTGGGCCCTAAGTTTACTGGCCCTTTTCCTATTGTGAAAGTGATCAACCCGGTGGTCGCTCAGTTGGACTTGCCAAAGAACCTTCGTAGAGTGCATCCTGTCTTTCACATCAGCTTATTGAAACCAGTTAAACCTGCTCATCAATGGCATCCTGATCCAGTGACCCCTCCACCTATCATGGTGGGAGATAACGAACACTTTGAGATTGTGAACATTTTGGACTCCAGAATGCATAGAGGAAAATTACAGTATTTGGTTCAATGGAAACATTTGCCGGTGGGGTTTGAGGAATGGGTTGACAAAATCCATGTTTCAGCACCAAGGTTACTGAAGAAATTCCATGATCAATTCCCTACTAAACCTGGTTAACTGCACAATTGTTATTGTTTCTGTTTTTCAGATCTCCGTGCCTCCCATTGTGTTGCAGCCTGAAGATTTTTGGAATTGTTCCATATGCCTTTATGTTTACTTGTATTTTTTAACCTTTCTTGTTCTTTGCATATTATTCTTTCTTTTGGAGGGTCGGCATGTCAGGGTTCATGTCAATGAATCCTGCCATTAGGATTAAGCATAGCATAGTGCTTGCAGAGTAGTTGGGATGGGGGATGGCAGTTGAGTGTTATGTCTGCTGGTGGAAGCTAGAGACAGCTCGGCCAAGGTCACGCACCTGCAACGAAGTGGAGATGGGACCGTTTTGCTTCATGAGATCATCGTTGGTGAATTGGCGCGCAAGGGGGAAGTTAAGAGGGAATAATGTATTGTCGAAGGCTTTCACGGCCGGAGTTCGATGGCTGTTGTGGGTCTTCCGGGCTGTGTGGCCGTGTTCTGGAAGTTGTGGTTCCTAACGTTTCGCCAGCATCTGTGGCCAGCATCTTCAGAGGGCAGGAGCACAGATAGAAGCAAAATCTCTGTGCCCAGGTAGAGTGGCAATGTTCTATTTATAGAGCTAAATTATAGGAGATTAGGTGGGGTTTTTTTGTTGTGTTGAAATGTTAACGAGTGGCTGATGAGCGTGATTAGCATGTTCATTGTGAGAAGTATTCCCATGACCTGGTGGTTGGACTGAGTTCGTTGACCTTTTGCAGGCTGTGTTTTTCAGGACTGGTAGCCAGGTTTTGCTAATTTTTAAACTTTCTTCTTTTTTATTGTAACTGTGCTGGTGTTTGTGAATTTCAATGGCTTCTCTGTATAATCTGGTGTAGTGGCTTTTGGTGTTGTCCAGTATTTCTGTGTTTTCAAATAGGATTTTGTGTCCTGTTTGCTTGAGAGCATGTTCAGCTACTGAAGATTTTTCCGGTTGCTGTAGTCTGCAGTGTCTTTCATGTTCTTTTATCCTGGTGTGAATGCTTCGTTTTGTGGTTCTGATGTATACTTGTCCGCAGCTGCATGGTATGCGGTATACTCCTGCAGCGGTGCGGGGGTCCCTTTTGTCTTTAGCTGATTTTAGCATTTGTTGTATTTTTCTGGTGGGTCTGAAGACTGTTTGAAAGTTGTGTTTTTCCATCAGTTTTCCCATGCGGTCAGTGACTCCTTTGATGTAGGGCAGGAATACTTTGTTTGTGTGGGGCTGTTTTTCTTCAGTTGGATGTTGTTTTCTTGGTTTGATGGCTCTTTTTATTTCATTCTTGGAATAGCCATTCACCTGTAGGACCCAATTCAGATAGTTAAGTTCATTGTTGAGAAATTGGGTTTCACAGTTTCGATTAGCACGATCCACCAAGGTTTTGATCATGCCTCTCTTTTGTCGTGGGTGGTGATTGGAACTTTTGTGTAGATACCGGTCTGTATGGGTGGGTTTTCTGTATACTTTGTGTCCTAGTTTGAGGTCCGGTTTGCGTATGACCAGCGTATCTAAAAATGGAAGTTTGCCGTCAGTTTCTTTTTCCATAGTGAATTGTATATTGGGGTGGATGCCGTTTAGGTGGTCCAAAAATTTCTCCAGTTCTTCTTCAGTATGACTCCAAATTGCGAAGGTGTCATCCACGAACCGGAACCAGACTGTTGGTGTAATGGGTGCCGATTCCAAAGCCTGTTTTTCAAAGTGTTCCATGTAAAAGTTTGCTATGACTGGGCTCAGGGGGCTTCCCATGGCAACGCCATCCATCTGTTCGTAGAACTCATTCTCCCATTGAAAGTAACTAGTTGTTAGGCAGTGTTGAAATAAAGCTGTAATGTCTTCTGGGAAGAATTGCTTGATGAGTGCCAGGGTGTCCCTTACTGGCACCTTGGTAAACAGGGAGACCACGTCAAAGCTGACCAGTTTGTCCATGTGGTTGAGTTTTAGGGTGCTGATTTTGTTGATTAAGTGTCCTGAGTCTTTGATGTGGGATGGAGTCTGTCCGATGTGGGTCTGTAAAAGGGTAGCCAAATGTTTGGATAATTCATATGTTGGGGAGCCAATGGCACTTACAATGGGTCTGAGTGGGATCGAGTCTTTGTGGATTTTGGGGAGTCCGTATAGTCTAGGTGAGAGAGCTTCTGTCTTGCAAATACGTTGTAGTACGTTGGGATGCAGGGAGGAGCTCTTTATCAGTGTGTTGGTTTGCTTCATGATTTTGTTGGTCGGATCCCGTCTTATTGTTCTGTATGTGGTAGGGTCTAGTAGTTCTCTGATTTTGTCTTTGTATTCATCTATGTTCATAATTACCGTGGTGTTGCCTTTGTCCGCTGGACAAAGAACGTAGAACATTGCCACTCTACCTGGGCACAGAGATTTTGCTTCTATCTATGCTCCTGCCCTCTGAAGATGCTGGCCACAGATGCTGGCGAAACGTTAGGAACCACAACTTCCAGAACACGGCCACACAGCCCGGAAGACCCACAACAGCCATAAGAGGGAATAGTTTGGCGGGAATCCGCATTCAAGTCTTTAGGAGTGCTTCAATGAACATGTATCCTGAATAAAGCTTTATCTGCATTTTACTGAACTGCATGGAGAAGTGTTTATTGGGACATTGTTGTTGAGATCATCACAGGGTCATCATGGGAAAAAAAATTTAAGGAAAGCTTCCAAGGAAAGAGTGGAATTGACAGGGGCGTGGTGGCTCAGCGGGTAAGACGCCAGGCTTGTCGATCGGAAGATTGCAAGTTTGGAGGTTCGAATCCCTAGCCCCGCGTGACGGAGTGAGCTCCCGCACTAGCTCCAGCTCTTGCCAACCTAGCAATTCGAAAGCATGCAAATGCAAGTAGATGAATAGGGACCACTTCGGTGTGTAGGTAACAGCGTTCCGCGTGCGTCATGCGGCCACATGACCATGGAAGCGTCTTCGGACAACACTGGCTCTTCGGCTAACAAATGGAGATGAGCACCGGCCCCTAGAGTCGGACACGACTGCACAACTGTGCGGGGGGAACCTTTACCTTTACCTTTAGTGAATAAATGAATGAATTTCTCTTTGATATTCATCTAAGTAAATGCTATTTAATTAGTGAATTCCTATTTTTCTTAGCTGCTCATATGAAACTGAGATTGTCCCCATTCCCTCTCCTCATCTCCCATGCCAAACATAATGCATCTTGCATACATTGTACATCTCTTCTTTCTCAAGAGGAATTGTGTAATTTATTAATGAATCTCCAAGAAACTAACTCCATACAGTAAATGTGAAATGTATGGTTATTTCCTATTTTAATGTGTCTGTTAGGGAGGCTACATTTTGTTTATTCATGTTTCACAACTCGATTATAGAAATGGAACTACCTATTCAATATCAGTGAGAGCATTGTCACGAAATATTTCTCACCACCTTTATTGACTCATTTGCTTCTCTTTCCTATTTGAAACCTACATTCACAACTGGGGGTAACATGAAATAGCACTTACTTTGGCCATGTGGCTTTTTATGGCTCCCACCTCCTAGCATTGCTTCAGAGATTCTGATGTCACCTAACTACGTGGATTCTGATTCTCCCAGATTCTGTAAGTGGAAAATAATGAATGGATGTAGCCAAAATAATGGAGCTCTGATACAGAACCATGTTATTTTCCATTCAGAAACATCAGCTGACAGCAGTCACAAACCTGAACTTTTACTACATCTTGGGTTTACACTCCATCCACTTTTATCAAGATAATGAGAGTAATAAGAATTTCCATGATCAGTGATGAATTGTCCAATTTCCTTTTTGCCAATTATGATGACTTAATTTGGATTGTTTCACCTAGACCATACAAATGAATCTCAGTATCCCTGCAGAATTATTTACTTATTGATTTGCAATTATTTGTATGCTGCATCTTCTATGACTTTGAAATGAACATTGCAAATTTGGAGTTTAGAAAGCATAAGAAAAATAAAACAGGATGCCTTATCAACCTGACTCCAGTTTAACAGATCTCTCACATTAGATGAATATTGTGAGCTACCCAGAACTCTAATTATTCAATTCTTTCCAAAGATACTTGCACAATGTCTAAGGAGATATAAATTACAAAAGAGATGTTCCATGAGAAGCAGAAATCCTTACCCAAGACACACCCTATCTTAGGTACAGGAATCCAACACCCTCAGATTATTACTGCTGAGCAGTGGGTGAAAAATTTGGCTTACTCAAACTCCCCTTCTCTATTCTCTTCCTTTGCTCCAAGGAGATTGTTTAAGGTTTCAGGTTTTACCCCAACATCACAGGAAACCCTATAAAGGTAAGAGCTGGTCCTGCAGGCAACAAACTGGAGGCATTTAAATAGAGGGTGATCATCATCTATTAGAACTGCTACATTTACAAGATTCCTGCTGTGAAAAAGAATTGGACTAAGCAACTTCAAAGATCTTCTCCAACCCAACATGCTGTGATTCCCCACTTTTCTCATGCTTTCTGTTTGTGCATTTCCAATGCATTTCCAACAAATGAAAAATGCACAACCTGTTCCCAATGTGTAAAGCACAGCAATATGAAGAATTCCTGATTTTTTAAGAATTTCCTAATACACAACCTAAGTGAGATCTGCCACTGCAATTCTAATTCTTTCCTCCTGCTGCTGCTACTGCATTCATTGTAAAATATTTATCATCATCATCATCATCATCATCATCATCATCATCATCATCGCTGTATTTAATTTGGGATCTGTATGGTTTTCTTCTTGAATAAAGTAAAGGTAAAGGTTTTCCCCTGCACAGTCGTGTCCAACTCTAGGGGGCGGTGCTCATCTCCGTTTCTTAGCCGAAGAGCCTGCGCTGTCCAAAGACGCTTCCACAGTCATGTGGCTGGCATGATATGCGTGGAACACTGTTACCATCCCACCGAAGTGGTACCTATTTATCTACTTGCATTTGCATGCTTTTGAATTGCTAGGTTGGCAAGAGCTGGGGCGAGTGCGGGAGCTCACTCCGTCTCGTGGCACTCGGGTCTCGAACTGCCGACCTTCCGATCAACAAGCCTGGCATCTTAACCACTGAGCCATCACACCCCTCTTCCTGAATACAGTATGTCAAATCCTTCAACCATTTCTGTGGCTTGTCTTTTAATTTTCCTCATTTTGTTCATATATCATTTTTAAAATACATTGAACCAAATTTAATACAGTATGAAAAGATATTCAAGTGGCTATGACTGGAATGTGGTAATGGAATGGACCTATTCTAATAGCGTGGATTCCATTGACTCAGATATCTCATTTTATATGGCCCTATTCACAACCTTATTTACCACGGGAATGTCCCACTTTCAATTTAATTTGATGCATGTTCATCCACCACCTTGTTTAAAAACAGAAGGAAGTTTCAGGACAAGTTAAAGATCTACTTCAGATTTTGTATGTGGAAATGGTACTGGAACAAGGATTTGGGTCCTCATCTCCAGACTTCCAATCATTAGTGGTCATGGCCACGAAGGAAAATATTGTAAGCAGTTCAAAGAGCTTTCTTAGAGTGTAGTTGGGAAAACAAACAAACATTCATACAGCCCTTTCCCACAAAAGCTAGCCCTATTTCACACAAACACCCACTGTTGACCCTCTTCTCGTCATTTGAATGGCTAGAGACACTAAATCACACAGAAACAGGCTTTTGGTTTTCAGCTCAGTGTCAAGAGAACTCAGTTATGATTCTGCTCCTGGAATCATTTTCCTAGTCTGGCTCAACCGTTCCCCAGCAATCTGACTGTAGTAACTCCATCTTTGACTCAAAAAATGCAGCCCCAGATCGCAGCCTGGGCTGGAAATTCAATTGTTTGTTTTGAACAGGAAACTGTAATGGTTCTTTATTCTCAAGGGAATGACAAGACTAAGTAATTGGGGTTGGGGGGGGAGCAGAATACCATGGAAACATTTGTATTGTTTCATGCTCCAAGTATCTCCAAGCAGGAGGAGAACCTGGGAACAGCTTTTCTATCATTTACTGTTGAAGAGATATTGCTGAAGATACCTAGGTATTTACAGATACTAAATACAAAGCTGACCAAATACTGAATAAAGAGGGCCAGATATAAAAACACTGCTGTACCAATTTCCCAAAAGCAAGAGAATGCAGACATGTTGGGCAGCTTTTTTTAACAGCCAGCTCAACAGTTCAGAACGTCTTCACCATTTGCTGCCAGTAGCCAGACTCTTATTTTCTCCTTCTTCACCCACAAAGCCAAGCTGAAATCCCACAGAACAGATATAGATGTTACACAACAGTATTCCCTAAACAATATGGGCTCTCATAGACTAGCTTTCCTGTGTTTCGACTCCATTTGAGGAGAGGGAGAGAATTACTATAACTCTAATCATAGAAAAGCCATTGCAGCCTACACCCATTCAGCCCAATGGGGAAGAGAAAGCACCAGCCGTCCAAAAACTCCAAAACAGCTGCAAAGCAGAAGCAGTACTTTCAATATCTGTAGATAAACAGTCTAAGCCCACCCCAGTACTACTCACGTGCCACCTGCAACACACAGAGGGGAGGAGCCATGCCCCCTCGTACATCTCCTGCATCAGAACATTTGCAGCATGACACCAACTGAATGAGGCCCAGTGGCTCGGGCAACAAGCTGTGGCCACCAGCCCCTGGGGATCACAGACAACACCCAAGAGGTAGAAAGGGGAGCACCTCACCATTTACTTGTTCTCGTTCTTGATAAACTGGCTTGAGATTTTCATTAAGCAGTGGTTGGACAAGTACAGCCATAGGAAGTTTGGGGACCTCCTCGAGAAGGAGGCGGATGCCGTTCTGACTTTATTATATTTTATTTTATTATTAAATTTATACACCGCCCATTTCACCATAAAAGTGACTCTGGGTGGCTTACAAATAAATGTACTTATGACTGTTCCTACAAGAAAGCCTCATTTCCCACCTAACTCCTGCTTCTATTATTTCTGGCTTATTAACTTCTCATGTAAAATATTGGTTCCTCCTTCTTCTCTTTCCTGATTAACATCTCATTTCACTACTGGACCCTGGGCAGAGGGAGAGGACACCTACACCTCCTTTGGAAAAGGGATGAAGCTCCATCAAATAAGACTATATTCTTTGGCTGAGCAGTCAAAGAAGGGCCAGGACATGCCAGAGAACAAATACTGACTTCTGGTGTCCGACTAATGTACCAAAGACATCTTACTGTGATTTGGAACCTACTTCTACTGATGTAGCCTAAAATTGCATTTCCCTTTTCAGCATCATACTTCACATTCCTATTTTGAATATTTGGAGATATATGGCAAACGCAGGGATTTTCTTGGTTTCCACCATTGCAATCCCCACAAAGCAGTTTCCAAACCCCTTAGCCTCAGCAGCACAAAAGAAAGAGATCCATCATAGAGCCTCCGTCTTTTGCCAGCCTTGAGCGATAACCATTGGCCCCAAGAAACTGCCCACCGAATCCCCTGGAGTACGGATTCCTCTTGCTTCTTTATATCTAGCAGTCCTAAACATGTCTGAATGTCTGGAAGACACCAAGGTCAACAATGTGTTAAGTGTTTTCTACCATTATACCTTTTCTGTATAAAATGTCTTTTTCCTTGGTTTCCCCTTAGGAGCTGAACGCATAGTAATATAGCCAAATGACATATGCCTTGAGCTGGATTCTTCCTATGTGACGGTACTATACTGGTGGTGGCCGTGAGCAGAGATGTGTGCCACTTACAATATTTAGCCAAGGGGATGTAGGTGGACTGCTTAATGTGTCATTCTCATTTTTCCCTTCCACTGGCAAGAAATTGTTTATTCTGGAGTTAAAGTCCCACCATCACCTGAACTGAATGAAGAAATCTACATTCAGAGAATGGAGAAATCTCTTCCAGAGCTCTGACTCATTTTTAATCATCTCATTAGCTGATTACCTTGTTGTTGTTGTTCAGTCGTTTAGTCGTGTCCGACTCTTCGTGACCTCATGGACCATAGCACGCCAGGCCTTCCTGTCCTCCACTGTCTCCCGGAGTTTACTCAAATTCATGTTCATTACATCGGTGATGCTATCTAACCATCTCATCCTCTGCCGTCCCCTTCTCCTTTTGCCTTCAGTCTTTCCCAGCATCAGGGTCTTTTCCAGTGAGTCCTCTCTTCGCATTAGGTGGCCGAAGTATTTGAGCTTCAGCTTCAGCATCTGTCCTTCCAATGAGCAGTCAGGGTTGATTTTGTTTAGGATTGGCTGAGTACCTTACCGCATGGTAAATCTGAGATGTTCCATTGGCAGATCCAGGGCTGCAATATGGTGGCAACGTCTGTTTCACGTTGCTGATGGGGCTTGTGTCACATCCTGTACAGCCTTTTAGCCAGCAGAATTTAACTCCGGAGCTTTTTTGTAATTTGTTATTGTTGATATTTTCTCATTGCTTGAAATCAGGAAAAGGTCTTTGCTTCATATGCATTCTCTTCTAAAAGCCATATAATAGAAATCTTCCAGAAGAAATTCAAATTATAGGGCAACCCTGTCCACATAAGCATGAATTTTTCAGGATCAAGTCTAATTTATTTCTTGTATTATACCATAGAACAACATTAGGAAGTTAGTTGAAAAAAAATGATTATCCATTATTAATGCTCTATCAGACAAAAATAGGCTTTTAAATATTGGAATATACATTAAACATTTATATTTTATCATCAGGCCACTTAAGTCAAGTTTTAAACCATGAATGTTTATTATAGGAGTCTTTTATTGATCAATATTTGCAAATATTTTGCCTGCTTTGAAGAATAATAAATACAGGAGCATACTTCCTGTATCCATGAAGCCATTTCACCAATATTTCCATTGGAAAGAGAAGGAAGGAGAAGTTGACCTTTCAAAGCTTGTTATAAAATTCATCAAAGAATTGGATTCATGCATAGGATACAAACAGAAACGGGCTACTCTGATTTGTGTTTTCCAACTCACAACAATTCCTTGCTATGTTCATTTTCCAACTATTTTATTCATTCTAGCTCACACTGAGTCTGCTGATAAATAAACACAAAAGACCTAGATTGTACCTTCCAGTTTGCAATTTATAATACTTGCATACCCGGGTAATATAACAATAGCAATACACCAATACTGTACAACAAAAAGGGGAAATGTACCAATTCTCTAATAGCAATGATAAAGACAACATATAAGGTAAAGGTTCCCCCCGCACATTTGTGCAGTCGTGTCCAACTCTAGGGACCGGTGCGCATCTCCGTTTGTTAGCCGAAGAGCCAGCGTTGTCCGAAGATGCTTCCACAGTCATGTGGCCGGTGTGACACGCACGGAACCCTGTTACCTACCCACCGAAGTGGTACCTATTCATCTACTTGCATTTGCATGCTTTCGAATTGCTAGGTTGGCAAGAGCTGGGGCGAGTGCGGGAGTTCACTCCGTCACGTGGCGCTCGGTTCTCGAACCGCCGACCTTCCAATCGACAAGCCTGGCATCTTACACGCTGAGCCACCACACCCCTTCTAAAGACAACGTATATTGTTAACTTTTATAAAATTATCCAACTGATGTTTACTTGGGGAAAAAAAAAAGGTGCCATTTTGAGTACAATAAGAAAGAAGCATTTTAACATTTTAAAAGATATGGAGACTATTATGCCTTCTCATCCATAGGAAGGGGCATCTTCAGCTACATTATTATTCTGAAATGTAGTGTAGGAATAGGATTTTATTACTTCTTTGTCTATCCTGATCCCCTTGCATTAGCCATTATAGGCACAGTTCTGGCACAGCATCAGAAAGGTCTATAAGTGCCTATAAGAGATCTCAAGTTCAACCCACAGTATCTCCATGAACATCTGGGAATGGCTTCCGTCGGAATCCCAGGAGAGTCATTGCTGATTTCTGTAAACCAAGACTGAACTTGGCAGACCAATTTTCTGACTCAGTTTCCATTATCTCAATTTAGCAATATGCCCATTGCTCAATGAAAAAAATGGTCTTTGGGTAACATACATTGAAAAAGGAATTACATAAAAGCAGTCAATCAGGAGCAAATAAAACCATTATAAAACCAGTATTTTAAAATAAAAATCAATGGATTATAGGAGCCATTTAAATACCTGGAATCAAATATGTTTAAACAAATAAGATTTAAAATATCACAGAACTTTAAAATGCCACACTATATGAAGTTGGAAACACCGTGGAAAGAATGATTAAAGTAGGGGCCAAACAGGCTGATTGGACTAGACTGCTGTTTTTCCAAACCCAGCTGTATCTGTAATATCTCTATAGGCAACATCCTGCAGGGTAGATGCCATAATCTTGTAAGAAGATCCCGACAGAAGCCTGTTTCTGACACAGCTCTCCCAAACTGGATTGAACTAAGTATAAATTTGAAAAATAAACTGCATTAGACTAATTCAGGAGGCCCCTCTTAGTGCCCCACATTTCTCTAGCTGTCCTACTCTTGCAGAGTGCAGGTTCACCATCATTCAAGCTACTGGGACCTTTAGGATCAGCACATGAAACATTTTTGGCTCAAATCACTTCTTAGTTCATAATGGAAATTAACTTTTGGCATCTGGTGTCCACATGAGCAGAGGAAGAATGAATGGAATTTTTGCCATGACCAAGAAAACAAGATTCGTGTTCCAGCACTGAGATGCTTATAGATGCTCTGCTAGTGCATGGGGACATCTGAGTAACAAGTTTTATAACTACATTCCTGGACTGAACAGAGTTCCTAAATTTACTCTCTTCGGCCTGTTTACAAAACCTGTGGCAAGAGAATGCTATTCAGTGGCTTGGAGTGCCTACATAAACCTGATGCACAAACTTCATCCTACAGCATTTCAACTGCTTTTTGGCAATCCCATGTACTCAGAGCAAGTGCCAAGTTCCAAATATATGCACATAGTTACATACATACAAGGCAAGAATCTAGTAACTCTAAAAGCAAAGCATATGGAAATACAGCACACAAAACAGTTGCAGTATTTCTAATCAATGAAAAAGAGGCAAGAATTGATGGAGTCTTGAAGGTTAATAAAAGAACTCCAAGCAGCTAACAACAATCTTGCAGAGTAGAAGCATGATCCAGCAGGGAACTTGCACTTTAAGATTAATTGCGTTCAGAAATAAATTCAGTCTTCACACATTAGTTAGATGAAGAAAAATAGAGATAGCTTATGTTTATTCAGTAGATCTGGATACAGGAAGATTCATAGTAGATCTGTGTGCAAGTGAGATGGAATGGAGGAGAGCTGCATGGTGCAGCCCTCCTGCTTGCAGGTGTGCCCAAAGCATAATGGAGAATGTTAATCCCCCAAACCAAGAAGAAGGAGGAAGAAGAAATCAGGTCACTCAGGTAACATCCCACAAGCACAGTAGAGATGCGTTTACTAGAAAGACCCCCTATTATGCTTATGAGACAATGCTGAGTTGACTCCTGATAATCCCAACAAGAATCACATGGGAGTTGCCTGACTTCTTGATGATCACCAGGCCCCAAAGACTGGAATCATTCTGATATGATACACTATATGATTCATCCAAAGACTATCTCTTTAGAGCCCTATCTTTATTTGCTGGCAACCTTCATCCTGGAAATAGTTTCATGTTCGTAGGTTAGGGAGGAAGTATGTTTCTTCCCCAAAAGGTAAAAGGGGTCTGTAGAATTCAAGCAGCTGCCTGAAACAACCAGGTACGTTGTGACTGTGACTGCAAGAGATCGTATTACAGTCCTGAGCTCCCTGTCTGATTATACTATATTAATGCAAGCATTATATGTATTGTATTGTATTTTTACTTATTTTAATTATTGATTGTAAACCGCCCAGAGCCCCCTTTGGGGGAGATGGGGCAGTCATATAAATAAAATTATAAATAATTAAATAAATAAATTCCGAACAAGGGATTAAAATTCAGCAAAATTGCTAGAGCACATCCCTGGTTTTTAAGAGAGATTTCAAAGCTTAAGGGTACAAACACAGTGTAAGAGGGGACTGGCATATATTCATACAAGTCCTTGCTCAGTATAAATTATTATCCATAGAAGATCTTGGAGCAGCCACTTTTTCGAATCTATTCTCTTCTTATCTATAGCCCCCCCTGTTAATTTGCTATGAAATCCGAATTAGCAAACAATGGCTAGTGCTTACTTTGCACTCCAGAATCAGAAGCCCACTGCAGACTATTGCAAGAGCACGCAATGTTTGCTGAGTCACAGATCAGAGCCACAGTGGATAACATTAAACAGGGAAAACATTTGCAGCTGGAAGAACAGAACATATGAGTCCATCACTCAGTTCTTGTACTTAAGGATGTTGTAGACTGACTGACTTAATTCATTGTAATTAGAACATTTAAAAACTTGATCCCCAATATATAGTTTAAGGTCATATAGTTCCCCTCCCCCACACACACGCACACATTACCACCATGGAGCAATCCATGTGACATTTCTGACTATGAGGACTGGTAGATTTCTGGCACTGTTGAAGGAAAGGTAGCTTGCCTGTCTATTTTTATGATGGGCAGCCTTCATTAGTAGAGCAATTAATGGGACAAGATTTCCACTCTACTAACATAGCTGATAAACATCTAGAAATCCTGCTCTCTGCAGATGAAATTGCCATTTGTTTTAAGAAGAAATTGTTTTCATGAGTGAAGCACTGATAATAAGACAGAGATTGTCAGAAAACAAAAGTATTGTTGCAAAGAGACCTGAAATAAACATAGCAGTAATTACATGTCCCAAAACACCCAGCAGAGCCTTGCCTTGATACTGGGCTTCTTTTGAACTAGAAGTACACAGTATATTCCTGAGGGTCTTAAGGCTTTTTGAAACTCAAGTCCTTGCTCAGTTACTCTTCAGAGCCTAACTTGGTCTAATGTATTCTATAATACTGAGGAAATTATTGTATATAAATAAAACACAGAGATCGATCCTATCAGTAGTTCATTATAAGAATGGGAACATGCTTGCTCTTGGCCTCGTCCCCCACTAACCATTTGGTATACACTGAGGGTCAGCAATCCCACTTTGCTTATAGCTTTCCCTGTTTGAGGCATGGGGAGGGTCAGTAGGAATAAACAGTGGGTGTAGTCGGTGATCTTCTTGTCTCCTGTAGCAAACTAACTGATGATAACAAGGGGAACGCCAAAGCATACTTTCCAGCAATTTCAATCATACCTTTTCTCCAGGATATCCACCTTTTCCTTGTTGGCCTAGTCTTCCTTTGGGGTCAGGCTTTCCCTTAAAGTAAAGAACTCATTCGACACAAATAGGTTTATGAAGGAAAATACAACTCTTCATTCCCAAGATCTTCTCTGCTCACACCACTGAGCTGAGAGCAGGGATACCCCATTTCTTCTGGGAACTCTGCCACTGCTGGGGAATTCTAAAGTCCTCACCACATGCTGGAAATGCTTTAAAACGCATTCCATGGTATTTAGGCTTTCTAGAATCTATATACTACTAAAACTCTCATGTCTGTTTGATACTTTGTAACCTTCAATTGGGCGAAACGCTACATCATAGGGCAACACTTTTTCAACAAAGGTATCTCAAATGGGCTAACTTACAGAATGCCGGTGTCACGGGTTCTTTTTTATACCCAAAGTTTGATTGTTTCAGGCTCAAAATGATCTCCCAAAGAGCACTTCACTCTACAACACTTAGAGTTTTTATATCTCTCCCCTTATAGGTTGGGGAGATGTTTTATTTTAAACAAAAGTATTTACAGTATAAAAGTGAATCTTTCAAAACTATGTGACTATATGACTAGAGCTAATATCTAACTATCCTAGCTTATTACTAATGAAACTATATTACTAATGAAACTATCCTACACAATGTTATTCTATTCTTATCTTACTATGCCTCATACTACTACTTCTATACTAACACAAATATATTCTAACTATTCTTCTACTACTACTATTACTAGCCTACTGTTACTACAGCTAGTATGGAGCTTCTGTTATTGGGCAGTTTGCACAACACTTGCCCCTTCTCACTGGTTTGCTGCAGGACTTTGCCTCTTCATTCGTTTCTTCGGGACCTCAAAGTCTCTGTGTGGAAAACAAACACTTCTCCATTCCTTTGGCTGCTTTCCTTTGTGGCTGCTGCAGGACCTCCGAACACACCCATCTCTGCTTATCTCCTCATGTCTCCTCCTGTTTCCCGCCCCAGCTGTTACAAAGCTGAGGCTTTTTATCAGCTGCTCTGCCATTCTGACACTGGGAGGAGGTTTGAAATAGGAGGGAGGGAGGCAGCACAGGTCCCTGTGATTTCTCTGGCAGCCTGCTATCCCACAGCCGGGACCTCTTACTCCTGGGGGAAAGAAATTTTGGAAAGTTGTTGTCATTTCAGTGCCGCTGCCATGGTCAGCCACATTCACATGATCTTCATTTACAACGTTCCGTGACAGCTTCCCACAAGTCAATGGGGAAGCCCTTCCTTCCTCCCCCACCCAGCAGTCATTCATTCATTGGCGATCACTCGTAGCTGAGTAAGATTGTCTTCCAAAGGGAAGACGCCTGTGCGTGAATTTGTTTTATGTGTGGAGATCGGTGCACAACGATCAGCACACAACCTTCACAGAAAAAGGCTCTAATCCAATGGCATGGATACCATGACGATTGGTGACCTTTTGTCTGCTGCAGCCTTCATCCGCCTTCGCAGCCGTTGTAACAATACACCTTGTTATCTTCCGCCTGTTCTGCCGTTGAGGACTTTCTTGGATCGTTCTTTGTCTGGTTCCTCCCCCTGGACCTTACCGCCATGGGTGACCCTGCCAGGAGTACATGACTCCCGACGGCTTCGCTCACAGGGTTCATTGGGAACACACAAGCCCACTCACCACAACAAGGTGACGATCCAGCGAGTGAGACCCAGCAGAACCCAGCAGTAGCCACTTACCTGCCTGCTACCTTTGGACTTGCAACTTCCTGCCTGGGAAGCTTGCAGGGAGAAAGTCAATGGGGAACCTGGCAGGGAAGGTCAGAAGTTGCTCGGATAAGTCTCCCCCACTTGCATACTCTCCGCCAGTCCCTCTGCGCTTGCACTGCGCCAGCCACTCATACACTCCCTTGTTCCCTCCCTCACCCAGCAATCTGAAAGAATGACCCAACAGGTCACGGGTTGTCTAGTATATTCTAAAAAGTGGTCTAATTCAAATTTTTAAGATCTATTTTGCAAGTCTCTAGATTAGAGCTTTCCAAACTGTGTCTCGGGACACGTTAGTGTGTCGGCTGCAGCGTCTGGGTGTGTCGCAGCTGCTGCTGCCTCCAAGCCCTGCCAGGATTCTGCACAGGTCCTAGTTCCTGCCTTGTGCCTTCTTGCCTCCAAACCTGCTGTGATTCTGCGCAGGTCCTAGTGCCTGCCTTGTGCCTTGCTGCCTCCGAGCCCTGCCAGGATTCCGCGCAGGTCCTAGTGCCTGCCTTGTGCCCTGCTGTAAGAGTGTGTCGCGAAATGATGAATGTCTAAAAAGTGTGTCACCAACATGAAAAGTTTGGAAAGCTCTGCTCTAGATGCATACCAAATGCTGTTTTAAGATTTGAGGCTAGACTATTGAAAGTTGAGGAGAGGATTTGGGCTGCGGTGCTGAATTTTTAGTTAGAGTTAGATCAGTTGTGGTCCTTTAGTACTGATTGGTTCCTACCAGTCTCCATGGGGCTGCCATTTACAGGTTAAACTCTATTTGTATGGCTTTTCACCAGGCTCACTCTTGGCTTTAGGGTTTGATCATGCTAAAGCAGGCATTAAAGTGAGAACTAATGAACACCAAATAGATGTTTCTTTGGTTGTAAGCTATTAGAACTTGTATAGAAGAAATTGCTTGCTTAAATCAGTTAAGTATCTTTATAACTAAACATGGAAGCTCCTACACATGGAAGAGCATACTAATTAGCAAGATATACTGTAATGCCTTACTCTCTGCAGTGCTATATGGAGAATATATTGAAAGTGTGTGCCTTAGTGGGAGTTTGGGAGCTCCAGCATAGGTGTTTGTGTTTTTACTAAGCCTTGATACCATGTTGGTTGTTTTTTGTTGTACTGTTCTCTTCATTTTTGTTTGCTTGCTTCACAGATTTTCTCGGATAGGTAAGCGGATATGTATGTAAGCGGGTATGTATGTATGTATGTATGTATGTATGCATGCATGCATGCATGCATGCATGCATATATCCCTGTTCAATCGTGTATGATTCCTGGAGACCACCTGGACAAGTCCCTGCAGTTTTCTTGGCAAGGTTTTTCATAAGTGGCTTGCCCTTGCCTCCTTCCTAGGGCTGAGAGAGAGTGACCGGCCCAAGGACACCCAGCTGGCTTTGTGCCTAAGGCAGGATTAGAACTCACGATCTCCCAGTTTCTAGCTTGGTGCCTTAACCACTACACCAAACTGGCTCTTCAAGGCGGCTATATAAATTGGATTAATAAATAAAATAAATATATAAAAATAGCTACATTTTTATGCAGTAATTTGCAATCAGAGAACAAAGACAATATTGATTCTAAGATTTAAACTCTGGTCATTTTAATTTTGAGACAGGTTTTTCTATTATTGTTGTAATAACCTTATGATATGATGACTTTGCATTGTATATATATTTATGTTTTCAGATTCATGTTTGTTTTGTTCTGGGTTTCTATAGATGGGCCTATAATTAAAATAAACAAAAAATAATAGTAATCAGCAATGGGTGCCAATGTGGGCATGGGAGAAAAAGTGTCATGTGCACGAAAGGTCCAGTGTCAGAACAAGGACAGATAACAGAGTTTAACCAATACTTCAGCTTTACCCAGCATGCACCTTCAGATGTCTTCCCTAACTTACTCCCTTAATCCCTAGCCCCTAATAACTCCTTATACTGTATGTCTGCCTGGGCTTACTGGTTACATTCGGAAACCCCTCCAGATGGTGCTTCCCAGTGAAGTGGGTCAGGTGGCTTTAAGGAAGAAAGCCTTCTCCATGACTGATCCCTGTTTGTGGGATGCCTGGAGCCCATTCTGATGCCCTTTCAGCCCCAGGTTAAGACAATTATCTTCTCTCAAGGCAGCATTTATACAGTTTCATGGTAGTATCTTTATTATGGTCACTGACCAGCATTTTGTATTATCTTTGTAAGAGATTGCAAGGCTCAAATTAAAATACAGACACATTTTCTGAAAGTTTAATAGAGGTAAATAAAATGGTTCAAACTACTCAACCCTGCAGATACAAAATACAAAAAAAAGTAAGTCCTTAGAACTAATTGTCTAAATTATAGGACTATTTTGCAAATTCTGAAATAATAACATACTGAATTGCTAAACTACTACTACTGGCATTCTGCAAAGCCTTAAAAACCTGGCTGTTCTCCCAGGCCTTGGGTCAGGATGGATGGGGTGTTACCTCTGTTGGATATGTTTGGGGGTGTGGGTGCTGTTAGCTGGACTCGCCATCAGTTCTTGTTCTTATTCCTTTTCTTTTTATAACTCTATTGCATTGTCTTTTCTGTTTTGTTTGGTTTTATTGTATACTGCCCAGAGTCAGTTTGAAGTCAGGGGGTCCCTAAATTGAATCAGTTAAATTTAATTAATTAAAATCAAGTGAGTAGGTGTGTTTATGTGAATGTGTATATAATTTTCTCATGGTCAGTGACAAGAGAGGCACAAAATAAAACAGAAAACAGAATGGAAAGTGTAGAAAAAATTGTGTATTGGTGAAGTCCTAAAACTAGAGTATTTCCTTGCATAGAGCAATGGCAGCTGAAATAAATTTTGTGACTCTCCTGCAAATGTCAGTGTTCCTGTCTAACAGTAAAAAGCAAATGAGACTCTCCTGAGAACAGCTGGAGCTTCTGTTAGCAATTGCCGTTATGAGGTGCAAGTTGTAGAAAGCACAGTTCTGTAGTCATTTGATTTGAGGCACCCTACTGAAGATTATATCATTTCTTTGTTCCTGTAAGCCTATCTGATCACTGTTGGTGATGGGAGATAAATGAAGGGAAGGGTCTTCTCACACTGCCTATATGACTGTTTCCCACCTGGCTTGTTTTAATTAAATGAGTCTCTATGTTTAAGAGACAAGGAAGCTTCTTGCCATCTATCTATCTATCTATCTATCTATCTATCTATCTATCTATCTATCATATTTATACCCCGCCTATCCCCTCCCTATTGGAGGACTCTAGGCGGCTTACAGCATTTCAATATATATTTAACAATTCATATACATATCGTTTAACCGCGCGCACAGGAAGGAGGTAGGGGAACCGACTCTTCTTCCATAGGCATTGGACTACATGTCCCAGCATGCCTCACTTCTGAGTCGGCTGCTGACGTCCTGGATGTTCACCGATCGGGCTCCGTCGTCCTCCTCCACCATTTAACGGGATTCCCGGGATCTTCTTCGCTCCGAGGGCGACCCCCGATCACAGGACGCCGGCAAATTCTCCCACTTTAACGTGGTACCCATTTATCTACTCGCCTTAGCTTTCGAATTGCTGGGTTGGCAGAAGCTGGGGTGAATGACAAGAGCTCACCTCGCCACGCGGGGATTAGAACTGCCGACCATCAGATCTTTACAGGCAGTCTTCCGGCTCAGCGGTTTAACCTGCTGAGCTACCGCGCCCCTTATCTATCTATCTATCTATCATCTATTATGTAGGTTACACAGAAATAAGGCTTTTCTTTTCACTTGTATTTCTTAATAAAACGACATTTAACTTTCAATACAACTAATGTTTCTTAGCATTCACTGATAGCTGAGCTAAGTCCATATCTGCATCCAAGTCAGCTATATTATGAACCATTTTCTTTTTTAAATAAGAAGTGATGTTATGCTACCAAGCTGGCATTCTGCTTAGGCTCAGGAGTACAGTATATCCTGAAAAAGAGCTAAAAAGAACTCCTGCTGAATTTAAATCTCTAACATGTCCATTGTATACTAGAATACTACATTTGATATGGTTTACATCATTTTCATACTGCTTATTCATGACTTGTTATTGTTTGTATTGTTTTGTTGTTTTAAAAATATTTTAGTTTTTTGTAATAACTTTATATTTCATGTAGAGAACTTTGGTTATTGAGTGGATGATAAGTATACTTAATCAATATAGCAATATTGCATTCTATACTCTGGGTCAACTCACTGGTCTAGTTAAAATAGCATATGCACTCTCAGATCAACTGCCTGTCATTCTTCAAGATCTTAGGATGAAGTTTTTCCAGCCTTAAAATGCTTTAAAATGGGGGCAGGGTTCAGAAGCTTAAACAAGCAAGCCACATACAGCTATTCACTGTGATCTGTTATCTATGAAGCAAACAGATGTGTTATAGCATGAACAGTAGATAAGAACCGCTCCTACTTTTGATAAAGCAAGTTCTTCTCAATCAAAGTTAATGCCATAATATAGTTATATATACTGATGGTGTTACAGAAACACATATTGTTCTTGTACTCAGATAACCTTGCACATTATCAGAGCAATGGATGAGTCCTACTTCCTGTCATTTTCAGAGCAACAGAAGAGCAGCCATGTCTCTGGCTACCAATAGGACTGCTGATGTAGGCCCCGTGGCTACCTTGTTTATTTGTTTAGTCCCATGTTTTATCTGCTCAGATTGGAATTGCTATTCTTTCATGCACGTGCATTTTATATCAATCTTTAAGAAAAAAAGAAAACAATCCTGCGCGCAAATCCCCTGGGAGAAATAGAACCTGGGGCATGTCCATGGATATCTGTGTGGGGGATCAAAATCTGCAATATGGAGGGCATTGTGATCAAAATCCTGTCTCTTTTGTACGTGCAGACAACATCATGAAACATGCAAACAGGCAGGGTTTCTGTTGCAATCCCATGTCCAATATCTTACAAATTTTGATACACAGAACTTGGTTGCCACTGGGCATGCTTTCTTCCCATTGTTATTTAAGAAATTTACAACTTGATTTTAGGAAAACGCCAATTTGGTCAATTTCTTAATTCCTTAGATGGTTTCCAGTAGATTTTCTCTGACTTGATTTTTCCTGCTTATATAAGTGGTATACTCTTTTCCCTATATACACATACACATACACATACACATACACATACACATACACATACACATACACATACACATACACATACACATACACATACACATACACATACACATACACACACACAGAGAGAGAGAGAGAGAGAGAGAGAGAGAGAGAGAGAGAGAGAGAGAACAAGAACTGAGACATGTTGCTTAATAGTGTGGCTTAAAGACTGTGAGCTTCTATTCCCTTTCCCCTTAAGTGAGAAGCCTTTTAGATGCCATAGCAACAGCAGCATCACATGGTTTTCTGTGATGCCACCTATAAGCAAATGTGAACTATGATGTCTAATAAAGTCAAAGCAAGTGTCAGACAGGAAAAAAATACTCAGCCAGAGTCTGCATTGTATTAGAATAATTCATTAGTAAATGGTTCCTCACCTCCCTTGTTTCACATAGGTGATCCCCAAGCCACAAACTAAGTGAAATTTAATTACTATTGTGCCACTGAAAAAGAAGCTGACAATGCCATTTACGTTCTGCAGATTTTTTTGTTTCATTCCATCATCCTTTCTGCATAGCTCTAAAACAATGAATCTGGATTTTATGGTTATTAGGGTATAGACCTTATAAGTCTTTTACTTTGCAATTGATGGGCTTGATCCTGGTTGCAAGACTGATTTCTTGCATATAAAGCAATACCCCAAATCTAAAGTTGTATGGCGATTGAAACAATAGCATTTAACACATACAATAGCCGTGCCTATGTGAAGAGAGTTTTAAAAAACTGCAGGGCTTTCTTTTCAAAAAGAATACATATGTGATGCAATACTAGCTATTATTTCAACAAAAGGGTTTCAGATTTATTAGTGGTTAACTCAAGCAGTCCAATATTTATGGACAAGCTTCCAAAAAGCAATTTGCCCATCATGACCTAACATACTGACTGCAGAGGATATACTATAGATGTTGATTGTAGTACATGGGAATTCTTTCAGTCCCAGAGGAAATGCTGAAGGCCCACAGTACTAGATGACATTATTCCACTCTTTCCTCATCTCAATGCTCTCCAAATGTGTTGTCTTACAACCCCTACCATCAACCCAGGCAGCATGGTTGGGAAAGGCTGTTCTATAATATGAGTGTACCCAGATAGTGAAAGTCATTGTTTTCTGGTATTAGAAGCATATCTAATAGTAGGGGCGTGGTAGCTCAGCGGGTTAAACCGCTGAGCTGTTAGTCTGCCGACCATAAGGTCGGCAGTTCGAATCCGCGTGGCAAGGTGAGCTCTCGTCACTAGCCCCAGCTTCTGCCAACCCAGCAATTCGAAAGCTAAGGCAAGTAGATAAATGGGTACCACTCACGTGGGGCAATATGCTGGCATCCTGTTGGGGAGTCGCCCTCAGAACCGAAGACGAAGATCTGGAGAAGCCCATGGATGGCGGCTGAATGGCGGCAGAGGACGACGGATCCCAAATTAACAACTTCCAGGACGTCAGCAGCCGGCTCCGAAAGCGAAGCATTCTGGGGCTTGTAGTTCCGATGCCTGAAAAAGAAGATTCGGTTCCCTCACCCCCTCCCTAATCGCGCAGTGCACTGTAATATATATATGGATGTATAATTAAATATATGTAATGATGTTGTAAGCCGCCTAGAGTCCTCCATTAGGGAGGGGATAGGCGGGGTATAAATAAGATAAATAAATAAGATAAATAAATAAATAAAAATATCTAGTCAAAAAACTGCCCAGAGTCCCTCTTCTCGGGGGAGATGGGTGGTGGTAAAATTTGAAATATATATATATATAGTCAGATCCTCTGTTAACCCAACACTGGAAGGGGGGGAGGACTTGTGTGTCACCATCTCCCACCAAACATGGGAGGAAACCACCTTGAGCTCCTTAGAGAATGATTGTAATGGGATACATGGTGGTTGCAATGATTATGGTGATTATGTTGATGTTGAAGAAGATGATCATCTACAAAGAAACTGATTCTGCTACAGGTGGGAAGAACGGCAAACAATGAAAGTTTGAAGTAAGTTGTTCATATAAAAACATGGTCATCTTAATTTCTATTAAATTTGATTTCCAGAATACTACAATGAAGGATGTAACAGCCAGTTTGGTGTAGTGGTTAAGGCATCAGGCTAGAAACCAGGAGACTGTGAGTTCTAGTCCCACTTCAGGCACAAAGCCAGCTGGGTAACCTTGAGCCATTCCCTCTCTCTCAGCCTTGGGAAGGAGGCAATGGCAAACCACTTCTGAAATGTTGCCAAGAAAACTGCAGGAACTTGTCCAGGCAGTCGCCAGGAGTCAACCCTGACTCGAAGGTACACACACACACACACACACACACACACACACACAGAGAGAGAGAGAGAGAGAGAGAGAGAGAGAGAGAGAGAGAGAGAGAAGGATATATTCCATGTTTTTGCCTTGCTCAGAAAGAAGAGTTGGAGTCATGATACTGCTTGGGCCAGAGAATGGAAGAGAAAGTAGGGTTTCTAAAAGTTTCTTCCAGCTGCAAATAATATACATTCCTTCCTTGCGGTGTTGGTAACCTGAGATCATCAACCTTCTATTTGGAATGCTGATTGTGTATGTTGCAAATACTACATATTGTGAGAAAATGGTTTCTTGATCCCTGGCAAAATCCTAAAACTTCCAGAAAAAAAATATTAAAACCACAAGTATTAAAACCAAAACCAAACAAAACCTGGCACCAGAGCTAAACTTCCACATGCAGCCCACAAGAGGTTCATCTCATCAATCTCATCCTATCCCAGCGCTTGGGGGAAAAGCCAGGTCTTAAGTGCTTTTCAGAAGGTTAAAAGGGTGGGGGCCTGCTGAACCCTTCAGGGGGGAAGGTGTTCCATGGGGCAGGGGCTGCCACGGAAAAGGCACGCTTCCTAGGTCCCATAAGATGGCAACATTTAAAGGAGGGGACTAGAAGCGTGCCCACCATATCCAATCTGGTAGGATGGGCAGATGTCCTTACGGTAGGCTGACCATATTTCCTTGAGACAAAAACGGGACATTGGGATGGCAAAAATGGGACGGGGTTAAACTTATGTAATATTCCGTATTGATGAAAAAGTAAGACGATAAAAAAAGTTTTAAAGAGTTTTTAAGGTCCATTTGCTGGTCCTTAAACAGATTACTGTATATATAAAAATATTTTTGTTTTCATTAAAATGAAAAAGTTTTATTACATGAACATAGTGAGCTAACACTTATTCTTCAGTGACAGAACTCATACAAAACTTTAGGTAGATGTAGAGGGGGACTGTATTTGACAGGAGGCGAATGGGGAAAGCACAGCTCACGGGCTTTGTAACATCACGGATCGCAGGAAGGAGGGGAGGGGGGAGAGAAGAGAGGCAGGGAAGGGAGGATTCAAAAACTCCACACCCAGCAAGGCTTCTCTTCCTTCTGCCTCCTGCTTTTTTTTCCTCCCTCTTTCTCTCTCTCCCACAATCCCAAATGAAAGACTCTCTTTTGCCAAGCTGGAGAAATAATCACTCTTGAAAAAAGGGGGCAGGATCACATCCCGAACACATTTTAATAAAACAAACAGAGAGCAGAGAGTGACCAGCTAAGAGCAGAGCAGAGGCAGTGGCAAAGATCTCTCTCCCCGTCTCTCTCTGTCTCCCCCCCCTCTCTCTTTCTGCCTTCCTTGCCCCTCTCTAGTCTCACCCAACATCAGGCACCTCAATCAAGCACTTTTTAAACGATAATTGCATCTTGGCCAAATCAATCTTGCCATGCTTGACATTTTGCTAATTTTTTTTTTAAAACGGGACAAAATTGACATTTATATTAAAACGACGGGACGGTCGGAAAATGTGAAAAAAAAACGGTACCGTCCCATTTAAAATGGTATGTATGGTCAGCCTACCTTACGAAGAGGCAGTCCTGTAGATAACCTGATCCAATGCCATATGGGGCTTTAAAGGTAATAACCAGCACCTTGAATTGCACCCAGAAGGAAACTGGGAGCCAGTGCAGCTCACGCAACAGGGATGTAATGTGGGTAAACCTGGGGGCACCCATCACTGTGCATGCTGCCACATTCTGGACCAGTTGTAACTTTCCGGTGGTCTTCAAGGGCAGCCCCATGTACAGCGTGTTACAGTAATTCAAACAGGAAGTGACTGAGGCATGAGTGACCATGAGCAAGCCCTCCTGATCCAGGAAAGTGTGCAATTGGTGCACAAGATGAATCTGTGCAAAGGGCCCCTAGCCATGGCTGCCACCTGCTCCTTGAGCAGGAGCCATGAGTTTAGGAGGACCCCCAAATTGCACACTAGCTCAGTCTGGGAGAGTGTCACCCCATCCAGAGTCAAAGATGGACTATCACCCAGGCCTCTATCACCCAGGCCTGGGGAGCCAAAAACCCAGAGCCACACTGTGTTGCCATGGTTGAGTTGAAGCTGGTTCCTCCCCATCCAGACCCTTACAGCCTCCAGGCACTCAGCCAGCACCGCAACAGCATCACCTCTCTGGCTAGGGGTGGAGATGTGTAACTGGGTATCATCAGCATACTGATGATACTGCACCCCACGCCTTCAGATGACCTCACCCAGCGGTTTCATGTAGATGTTAAAGAGGAGAGGCGAAAGACTTGATATGAGATCACTGCTTTGATCAATCATCAAACATGCCGCTTGAACATTTGTAAAAAGTTAGAGGCTAGGTGACCAAAGGGATTTCTTTCTTTTAAAGAAAGTAAGAGGGCAGGGATTCAAGACTATCAGGACATGAGTAATGAGTGGAATTTGTTATCATTTGCAGTATGGTTTGCTCTAGATTCATTCAGCTTACATGAAATGAGGTCTCTTCCAAAGATAGCTCTGCCTGCATTCATGATAGCTCTCAGGAAAAGAAAATGTCCCTAGGGAGGGAGTTTATTCATGACGTTCAAACCTCCTCATTCCTCTGCAATCATTCTCATTAATAGCACACATCTCTTTCTGCTTTTTTTTTTTTTTTTTTTTGAATTCCTGGAATTTCATCGTAGCAATTTGGGCAGTGCAGTCGGGGGACTGCATTTAGCCACTCTGCTGGAGAATCTGCCTGCCTCTGCTTGCTCATTCACCCTCTCTGGTAAATATGTAGCCCAGGGATTGCAGGCAGCCCACCGGCATGCCAGGACTGCCCCCCACCCCCATTTCAGCTTCTCTTTTCTTGTAGTTTTGGAAGGAAGGATCAGGGGCCAAATGGGTGCTTGGTGCAGCCCTCAAATGGAAAGAAGCCACGTGCTACTATCCTATGGGGTGGAGAAGAGGCAGCAAGAAGAAATGGTAGAAAACACAGCGGCACCTTGGAGGAATAGACACTAGCCCTGTATGGCTGTCTTCTCAATCCCCACCCCTGTGCCAGTCAAAGGTAATAGTTAGGGAGAGAGGGAAGCCAGCAGGCAAAGGCAGCTGATCCTCCTCTGCCTCTATGCAGCCGATGGGCCCCAAATCCCACCAGTAGCAATGCCAGCTGGCGCCATTTGCATCCCCTAATTCATACTGCTCAAAGGGCAAAATGGCTCATTTTTAACAGCATGATCATTTTTGCTTTGATTTTAATGAAAATGGAAGCAGGAGTCTCTGGGATGCAAAGTGCTCCCCCAATGGCCAGCAACTTCCCAGCAACATGCCCTGAAACCAAATTCCAACAGTGTTTTTTAGGCTGTTTTTTTATTTGATGGGGGTGGTGGTGGTTAAGATTCTCCTTTGCCTTCCCGCCCCAGAGGCTTCCTTCTCCAATTTTCATCCTTAATCACCCCCACCAAATTAAAAACATATTGAAAAACTGGCCGTGCCACTTCCTGTAGCTCTTCAGGAACATCGCCTATGGGGCTCAAGCTGGTCGAGGGAGCAGGTTGTGGGATCTGACCCTGGGAAAGCTGTACAGCGCTGAGCTAGAGGCTTGACGCTGGATCCGAAAAGGTTGTTGATGGTCTTTGACAACAAATGAAGAAAGGAACAATCCTGCATTTCCTGTGTGGTATTAGTGAGCGTGTTATTATTATTAGTTATTATTTAATAATTTAATTTAATTTAATAATTTAATTTAATAATTTAATATTTAATAATAATTATTATTATTATCATTAGTGGTATAAGGGGCGTGGTGGCTCAGCGGGTAAGACGCCAGGCTTGTCGATCGGAAGATCGCAAGTTCGGAGGTTCGAATCCCTAGCCCTGCGTGCGGAGTGAGCTCCCACACTAGCTCCAGCTCTTGCCAACCTAGCAATTCGAAAGCATGCAAATGCAAGTAGATGAATATGTTCCACTTCGGTGGGTAGGTAACAGCGTTCCGTGCGCGTCATGCGGCCACATGACCATGGAAGTGTCTTCGGACAACGCTGGCTCTTCGGCTAACAAATGGAGATGAGCACCGGCCCCTAGAGTCGGACACGACTGCACAAATGTGTGGGGGGAACCTTTACCTTTACCTTTATTAGTGAGCAGTTCATATCAAATTTGTCACATCGGATTTCTCACTCAATTAGTTGTGAGGTAATTGATGTGTTCTCCCTGGAGTACCTTGGGAATTATCTGAAAGAAACAGACCACAATTGGATCGGGCTTCTTCTGTTCAAGTAGAATTTGCTGGAATGAATAATAAGGCAAACCTGCATTGTGGAACAATGAAAGACTTTGCTGTCACAGTTATTCGGATAAAAATGACAAGACTCTTTGTGAATGTTTTATAACAGGAATCATTTCAGAACTGAGGGATTAGAAAGCATTGCATGGAGAGTCAAAATTCTCCAATCCATGATACTTACATTCACATGCACATGTCATACTATATATTTTTAAAGCATTAATTAAAACTTAAGAACTGTTATACAATACATTTATCAAGAGAAAGAGGTTTGGGGTGCATTCTCAGTCCATAGGCATATTTAGTTGTTTATAATATACTGTAAACTACTAAAGAATGTTGATTTCAGACCAAATTATACGTGACAATTGCTTGACTGCAATTAATGAACATAGTTTAAATGGACAGTTAAGATGATTTCTCACAATCATAATTGTTTGAGCTTAAAAATTACAGCAACTGATACACCAAAGTGATGAAAAACATCAGTGGAAAGATTTGATAACTCAGCAACGTTTGTAAAGAAACTGTCATCATAGGGAAATTGTTTTAATTGGCTATGTGGCAAAACTGCAAGTTCCTTTTTTCTTTCTTTAGAAGAATATAAGCAAGTCCTTTTCTACAAGCTAAGATGTCAGTTACCAAAGAATTTGTGATCAGCATTTCTGTGTTGAGAAAATCATGTTTTAGTAGAATGTTATTATTAGTGAGTTCACTGGATCCCAGCAGATATTTTAATTCCTTCAGAATTATCATTCTATAACTACTATACTTTTTTTGTTTGTATAACATGGGGGGGTGTACATACACATACACACACACATTACACACACTAATGTGTGCCATATTTAGATAATGAAAACCATCCATTGCAGCAGACACTGAAGATGGGTTTATTGACAATTCAGCCCAGGTCAAGAATGACATTCATCTCCGTCTTTTGAATGCTTACATGGCTGCCCTGTACAGCAGGATTTCTCGAACTGGGGATCATAACCTCTGGGGGGAGTCATACCAACTGATTCCAAAACATTTTAAAAGCTGATCAAGTTTGTGCAGGCTGTCAAAACTTGCTCCCACATTTCCTGGGCAAGTCTGCAACGGGCTTGCACAAAGCAGGGAACAAAGACTGGAATGAGTTTTGAGAGATAGTTAAAACCATGGGTCTAGCCATCTCTCAACACATTCACCAATCACAACAGTGCTATGATTGGCAGATGGTTTCCCACCAGCTGGTCACTTACGGCGTGGCAGGTAGTAATATATTTATAGTCTCTGGAGTGTCTGTAAAAATGTAAGTATTAATGAAGTTCCTTATATTTTTCCATTATTTTAAATTTCTAACCTTTCAAAATGGAAAAGGATGGGACTTCTGGTGGGAATATTGCAGACTATGCAGCTTTGCCCGCAAGCTCCGCAGGCAGAACTGGCAGTTTTTTCGGGCACAGGCTGGTTTCTCCTGTAGTCCAGAGCGTTTTTCTGGATCAAGGAAAATGCCTGGAATTGACCCATTCATCCTCCAGACGGCGAGTTGTAGCCAGGGGATCATGGACAGCGTGTGCGATTGACCGGTAAGACTTCGCCAGGAGGCTGAGGTTTCACCATTTCCGAGCTGCGCTGCAGCCCTTAAAGGGACAGTAAGTCCTGCCACCCCATTTCTTAAACACCCAATTTATTGTTTTTTTAAAGTTTTTGTACCCTAAGAGAGGCTTTCTACAGAAAGAAGAAGCGGACTCTCTTGGTGCTTATCATTATTTCTGGATTTAATTTTTAAGTTTTGGCTCGTTTTCCCATCTAAAGATTAAGGAGGACTGAGAATAAAGAATTGCCTTCCTGTTACTATTTTTGTATTGAATTTGAAGGATTGAATCCCTACACGTTGGATTTGTTGCTTTGAATCTTCAGCTTTCTGTTCACTTTCTTTGGGATCTGCTTGTTAACGTACTTTCCCTTGTGCCAATTTCATTCGGAACTTTTCTATTAACCCATTAACTGCTATCTGCGCAATTCAAGTATCTAGGGGGCGCCATAATTTACTGCCTGAAACATGGAAGATAAGGAGGCTTTTTTCAGAGTCCTGTTACGAGCCTGAGCAGACCTTCAAAGAGATCTTATTAAAGTGTTGTCAACCCATTTTGCAGACTATTCAGGACTTTGGGGAAGAAATTATTTCTAAGCTGTGTCATCTGGCTGAAGACGTTGTGGAGGAAGATGAAGATTTTGATAAGGATGGAACTGATAGCAAAACTGAAGTAATGCCAGACGAAGATTACATTTTGGTGGTGAAGGGGTTAAGGCGACAATCTGAGCTGCAGTTTATAAGGAGAGCTGTTTTTCTGAGGGATTGTTATGACTTTCTGGGGAATTGTTATGGGAGAGAAGAGAATCTGCTTTGTGGGAGTTTTTCTGCTGAGAAGTTTGAGTTTCTAAGGGGGGCAGTTGGGCTGTTTGATTCTTGCAAGAAAGATGCCTTGGGTGTAATAGGGAGATATGTAAATGCTTTGGTATACTTTGAGGTGGGGTAAAATTAAGAATATGTAATTGGATTGATAATGAGGTTATTATGATTTCATTTTTATTTTAATTATTTGGATTACGACTTATAAGGTATTCATAAGGTATAATAGTAATTGCTTGGTTTTTAGGTTTAATAGGATTAAGATTGCTGTAGTGTTATTAATTATAAAAGTAGACAATTTATATGTTTTTACAATTTGACTTTTATTATAGTGGACAGAAATATATAGAATAGCGGTGGGAAGGAACAATTAAATAAATGTTGTTTTATGGGGGAGGGAAGTTGATTTAGAAATTTATATAAATATATATATATTATATAAGGGGAAGGAGCAATTGCATTAGTGATTTGTATATGTGTTAATGGAAGGATTTATAGAAATAATGTGATCTTGGTTTGACATAGAGTAAGAGATTGATTATGGAAATTGCTGTATATTCTTCCTGTTGAAAGTCGGAAGTCACCTTTCTATGTAATCTTCAAAAATTCTTTTTTCTTGTGTTTCTCACTTTTTTTAGTTTTTCTTTTCTTTTGTAGTTTTTTGCTTTTTAGTAATTTTTATCTTTGCTTTAAACTTAATAAAATTCTTTTAAAAAAACAAAGTGGAAAAGGATGATAAAAGCCTAAATTAAGTATGATGAAGTTACATATTGAAAAGAATATATACAATATATACAAAAGGCTAAAGAATTACTTGAAGACAAAGCAACATTACCCTAGTAAACACCAATCCCATACAGAAACTAGACAACAAGGTAAAAAGAACTCTTAATGACTCTTAATGACCTTACCAAGAAAGGTCAAATTACAAAAGAAGAACAGAGAAGGATGAAAAGCAGTGGACCTATCATCCCACGCTTCTACAGACACCCCAAAATACACAAGCCTGACATACTGCTCCATCCAATTGTATCGTTACCAGGAAACCCCGCATACAACATAGCTAAAGAACTTACAAGAAAACTTGGGCATCTCACAGAGGAGAGTGAATATTCTATCAACTCCCCACTACAGTGCCTCCAGAAAATCAAAGACTTAAAAATAGAAGAAGATGAAATTATGGTGTCATTCAATGTCATTGCACTCTTTACATCCATAGACCCAGCACTAGTGAAAGAATCCATGGCAACAACTCTACGAAACACACCTGACCTAGTCAAATACACTAAGATAGAAATACCCAGAATCATGGACCTCATTGACCTCTGCCTCACTACCTACATTCAGTTTGATGGACAAATATACCAACAAATCAAAGGAACACCCATGGGATCACCACTTTCAGGACTCATAGCAGAGATTGTAATGCAGCATCGAGAAATGATAGCACTTCCACATATACAACCCAAAGTACAACCTTCGTCATAATAAAAAAGGAACAACTGGAGGAAACACATGAAACCATCCACAACATCTTCAATGGAATAAAATTCACAAGGGAAGAAGAAAACAACAACACACTACCCTTCTTGGACATTGTCATCAGTAGAGGAAATGAGGGCATTCTAGAAACACAAGTCTACTGGAAATCTACCCACACTAACCAAGTGCTCCACTACCAAAGCAATAACCCAACCTCCCACAAGAGAAGCTGTGTAAGAACATTATTCAGATGACCACTAACGCACTGCAGCAACCCAGAAAACCAGAAAAAGGAAACAGATCACCTATACAGCATCTTCCAACAAAATGTATACCCTCGCAACTTTATCAAAAAGTGCCTGACTACACAACCCACTACAACACAACCAACAGAAGCTATGAAAAGGATAACACTGCCATACACCAGAAAGACAATCTTACTCAGCTATGAGTGATCGCCAATGAATGAAAGACATCAGAAACATTTCAGAAACTACCAATAGACTTTTACAACCACATGGCATCACTGTAGCACATAAACCAACCAAAACCCTTCAGAACATCTTAAGTAACCCAAAAGACCCAGTAGCCCAAGAAGAAAAAACAGGAGTTATCTACAACATACAGTGTAAGGACTGTAGCAGCCACTAGGTAGGACAGACGGGCAGAAGACTAGCAGAACGCATCCACGAACACCAACTAGCAGTCAGAAGACATGATGAAAACTCCTTAATCTCACAACACATGGACAGACTCAACCATACTTTCAACTGGGAAACTGTGAGCATCATAAACCAAGCCAAATCCAATAACGCTAGAGAATTTCTGGAAGCTTGGCACTCAGACAAAGCAGCCATCAACAGACACATAGAGGTAAACAACATCTACATACCATTCATAAGAGACAATGGAAAAGCCAAAAGACCAGAACACCTCCTTGCCAGCAATCAATACCCAGATATGCAAAGATTAACACCAAGATTAGCACCAGAGGAACAATCAAACAGCACAATATACCCTAATCAAGGAACTATTAACTCAGTCAATCAACCAAGCAGCAAACAACAGCCCAATCAAGGAACTCCTAAGGAGAGTACAACACCCCCACCAACACAAGCAGGACAAGCCATGGTATATAAACAGAGAGCAAGTCCCACTCCCTTTTCGCACTGAAGACGTTGCCTAGTCGGGCAATGAAACGTCTGCAAGAAAACAACAAGGCTCAGAGAGCACCAAGGACTCCGAAGTTACATATCTTTTAGTAAGTAGAGTTCCATTGGTCAGATGGGTAGTATATACAGCTATATAAATTTGTCAATAAAATAAAAAAAATTAAAAGAAATAAAATATTTCTTGTCCATCCCCAATCCCAATGAAAACAATATTCATGAGGGTGGCCACACAAATTCATTTCTCATTATAGAGAGGTCATGTTTCCCAAAGCTTAAGAATCCCTGATGAATAAATAAGTGTGGAAACAGTTGTAGCATTGTGCTGCAATCTTTGTACTAAACTTTCCTCTGCTAGTAAAATGTCTACTTGATTCATCTTCAATGAAATATTTGCCTGGATCATTCAGAATTTCTGAGAATAAGATAATTAGCTGTCCAGTTACTATAAAGACAGGAGAATCATCATTTTGGCTAAAAATTTTAATCTCACAGAGGAGCAGGATGAATATTGGTGGAAATCTCAGGATGCTTGGGACAAGCAAAGGAACTGAGGCTGAAGGAAAAGCAGAGAGTAAGCAGAGAAGGAGTGCCAAAGAAAAAGTGAAGGAAGGGTTGCTGGAGACAATTCAAGAAACAAAAGAAATTAAGGAAATAAATTGGTAATCAAAAGGGGAGCCTTAAAATGTACAATGCTTAAGTTCAAGATGGGCTATGGAAGTGAAGGAGAAGGCTGCCAGAGGGATTAAATTTACAGGATGGATGAACAAAGTAAACAAGAGCTTAAAAGCAGGTATCTGAGGGAACACTTGGTAAAGAAGTTCTGTAATTTAGGAAAGGAGAAGGCAAGTGCAGTACCATAATTCTATACAAATTCATTCAGAAATAAGTCCCACAGAGTTCAAGGGCATCTTCAGTGGAAATACGTTATACGATCCCTGCCTAACTCTGCAGAGGAAAGGAGGTTTTGGAGGGCTATGGAGAAACCAGGGAACGCTTGGTGCATAGGATAGCTAGATCTAGAGCACTGAGAGACAAACGTTTTGGACCAATGTCGTGGGTACATTAGAAACCAAGTTGTGGGCTCACTCACAAAATGAGTGCATGCAGGGGTTTATTTATAAAATGGCTGCCATTGTGGGGCTTGATTATTCTGGAGATTGCCTCAATATATAGCTGAACTGAGGTGTGAACCCAAAGTTCTGCTCTTAGCTGTTCAGTCAGCCTGCTCATTATAGCAGAGAGTGCATATTTGAAATGCTCAGGCCATGAAATGTTCAGGCCAAAATGGATATACTAATCAGGATACTGTTGGTGTCTATGTCCTCTCTTTCTTATGCTTTTTGTAAGCAATGCAAAGGGCTGCTTTTCTCTTTGTAAAGAACACCCACTATAATACGACCTTTAGGGTCTATTTTATATAAATAAAAGCTTTTAGGTCATGCATTTCTGTCCATCATCGACAAGCTTTTTATCTGATATATACAGTACCAGATCAGAGTGGCAGAAAATGCCAAGACAGACAGAAATGCTAAGTGTTATTCTTTTTCTGTTGTAGGTACAACACAATTTTAATTCTTCCTTGTCTTTCAACAAGGGATTTATATTATATTTTTCAACTCAAAGATTTCTCAGGTTTCCAGTTTAAACTTCAATAGGGGTCTCCAACCTATTTCAGCCATTGGACACATTTCGTATTTTGCAGATGTATTTTAGGCATTCTTTAGGCATTCATCCAAAATGATTACTAGCTCTGTAACAAAACATTGCAAAAGAGCCAGTTTGTTGTAGTGGTTAAGGCACCAGGCTAGAAACCAGGAGACCATGAATTCTAGTCCCCCCTTAGGCACAAAGCCAGCTGGGTGACCTTGGGCCAGTCGCTCTCTCTCAGCCCTAGGAAGGAGGCAATGGCAAACCACTTCTGAAAAAACTGCCAAGGAAACTGGAGAGAGTAGTCCAAGTAGCCGCCTGTATTGGTATGTGGGAATGACCTTGGGAGACAGGGCAACGAGACACAGCCAAGGGAATGGTCAGATAAAAGACAGCTTAGCCCACAGTGAGAATGTTGGAAGGGCAAGTGGCTCAGAAGAGACCCTCCCTAGTTTTTTGGGCTGTAAAGGGGATGGGGAGAGAAGTACTTTCAGACTTGCAAGATTCTGTTAATGTGACCTTACAATAAAGTAGAATTAGTTCATCTTGTCATGTTTCCTGTCTGGTCTACCTTGTAAGGCTGACACCACCAGGAGTCAAAACTAACTCGAAGGCACACATACACACACACACAGAGAGAGACACATAAAACCCTGCCAAAACATTAGGGCTACCAAATATGGCCTGCAAAACTCCAAATGACCACTAGATGGCAGCAATGGTCTTTGTTGTCCATCCAGTTGTCCTTCAGAGTTTTGCAGGCCAGATCTGGTAACCCCACAAAACATCCAATAACAAGAAGGCAAATTGGTGAGTCACCCCATTGCTCCCTCTAGTTTTCTAGGAAGCTGTTTCCGTTTTCCTTTCTTCTTTTTTCCTAGGCAGCTTCCCAGGCTTTTCTCTTCCTTTTTTTAATCTAATAAAATAAAAATCAGATGGGGCGTGGAGCCTGGCAGATTGCCAGGGAAAAATGCATGCCAGCACATTGATGCCATGGGCACCATTCAGGAAAGCTTAAATATCTCAAAAGACACAACACAGAAGGAAAAGAGTTGTGGAAGGAAAAGGAAAACAAGATAACTCAGTTTTATGGTCCCTGTAATTGCCAACTCTGATGGAAATGAGCTGCTTACAATAACAGTGAGAGAAGATGAACATTCCTCAGTACTTTATCGCTTCCCTCAAGGTTTGAGGTTATGCTCAAAAAACCACAGTCTGCCTTCTAAGACAGGGAGGTGTTCTGTTCTTTCTTTTTAAGAAGTAATATTTGATTCTCTATGCATGTATCGAGAATACATCAGAGGAGAGGTGCTTTAGCTTTCTGGTACAATAGTGCAGGTATGCTGCATATAACAAAGCTCCTAGGACAGCAGAGATTAAAAAAAAAACCTCCAGTATGCTAGAGCAGGGTTTTCCAAACTGCAAGAACTTGATGGGGTTCTGTAAGAGACTGAGGACAAAAAAGGAATGTTCATTCAAATGCCAATTTTCTGTCACTAGAACTTTGCCTCTTGATCAGGGCTTCCAGGGATTTGGGTTAAACAACTCACAGGCTCCACAGCCTGGAGAAGTTTGAACACCCTGTGCTAGACAGCCGTTGATGGCCATTTCCCCCAACCCTTCTCTCACCCATCCCCATTTGTACACACATATTGTACTCCCATGCACACAAACATTACTCACTTTCTTTGCCTCTCCCCTTGCATGAAACAAAAAGGGGCATTTGGCAGTGCTCTCTTTTCCATTGACTGGTCTTTCCCCACCCTGAGGGGTGAGGCTTTGGGGAGGATATGGAGCTTCCACATAGACAGAAGCTCCCTGCCTCCAGAGTGGGGGGGGGGGGGACGACAGTGATCTCCCTCACAGGAGGACACAACCACAGCTATGGTGGGAGGTCCTGTAGCAACTGGACACATGGTCTTTTTTAAAGAGGCGGTGGAGCTCCTGGCACTTTTCAAGCACCATGGATGTTGCCTTGATGCTGTAAATTGCTATGGTAGTGCCAAAGGAGCTTGGTTCATAACAGGGTTACTCATGAGTGGAATTAGTTTGCCTGCAGGCCAAAATCAGTTATCTGGGCATAGTGTCCAACAGAAAGCATTTCCTGAAGTCTGCCTGGCCAACAATAAGAAGATTTCACAGTTCTTCAATGTTTGTACCGTTTGGTCATTTACTCTCGTTCAGGAGCGGAGGATGAGCAGAATGTTTGCAAGGCCCTGCCTCTTTCGGTGGCAAGCTGAGCACGAGCAGAGCATGTGAGCGAAGTGGAAGAAAGTTGCACCTTTGTAAGAGTGAACCATTGCACGAGTGACTTGGCCTGTCTGGGTTTCTCAGAGGCCCCAGAAACCCTTGGCCTAGTGGGCAGGCTAATTCTTAGACATGCTCCTGCCTTTTTGTTCTGTGTTTTTCTGTCGTAGCTTTCTTGGTAAATTGCATTATTTGAGTTTTGGGAGTAAATCTGATTTGTGCTGCTGCTGTCATGAGCAGAACAGTTGTGACCATTTCCTTCCGTAGTTTGGTTGAGGCCAGTATATGATGCAGTTTCGTCCCTGCCTACACAACTTGAACCAAGATCCTTATTTATGTATAAAAAGGTAAAGGTTCCCCCTGCACATTTGTGCAGTCGTGTCCGACTCTAGGGGCTGGTGCTCATCTCCGTTTGTTAGCCGAAGAGCCAGCGCTGTCTGAAGAAGCTTCCGCGGTCATGCGGCTGGCATGTTGCACGCAGAACGCTGTTACCTACCCACCGAAGTGGTACCTATTCATCTACTTTCATTTGCATGCTTTCGAATTGCTAGGTTGGCAAGAGCTGGGGCTAGTGCGGGAGCTCACTCCGCACGCAGGGCTAGGGATTCAAACCTCCGAACTTGCGATCTTCCGATCGACAAGCCTGGCGTCTTACCCGCTGAGCCACCACGCCCCTATTTATTATTTATTTATTATTTATTTATGTATATTTGTGGTTAATCCTTCCCCTCACCCCCACTGCTCTGTATCGGACATCTGTCAGATAAATTGGCCTTTTTTTCTTTCCCCAAGGCTGTTTTATAACTTTCCAGAAATCATAAACGGCTTATCAGCATTTTCCTCCTTTTCTTCCACCAAAAAGTCAGGTCCATATTTCAGTGTTTGTATTGCATGAACGTAGAACCATTACTGTGTGACTGTGTTTGCAAAGGGACATTGGATTAGTCATTTTACGCATTCTGGTAGCCTTTCCCCATCCACCTGCACAGGAGGTTTCTATACTAGGACTATGCATGCTTGCTCAGAAGCCTGAAAAAAAAAGTTGGCTGCTTCACCATATAACACTCATGCAAAGTCCAGAGTACTTCTTCCAAATCATTTTCGAAGTGTACATGGCCTGATACATATTTCACTAGAGTGAATAAACTTATTTTGTTGTTAAACTGAACATTTCAGGGCATTTTATTAAGAAGAAACAGCAGGGCTCGAGGAAAGTTTATATGCTAAAAGAGTCTGTGAATTCTAAACTCTCCCACTCCCTCACCCAGGGATGAGGAGCAGATTTAGATGAGCCATTCAGCTGGTCAAAATAAATTCACATTTCTTGGAGTTGGATAGAAATCATTTTTTAAAAAATAACATCACTAAGAAAGTGATGAAGAACTGCAACTGTCCTCAATCTCTCCTCTATCTGACCAGCCTTAGGCAGAACGTAGCACCTTGGCCATCAAAGCATCAAAGGATATTGATTGTCCGGCCCATATTTCATAGATATATAGATAGTATAAATAAACATAGAAACATAAAATAGACCTATCAATAAATAAAGCATATATTGGAAACTTTCATAAATAATGTTTCTGTCCTTTGTCTTTTCTAAACTCAACATAATTTGCATATCACATCCGCTTTTCTTAGGGCCCTTTTCAAGGATATTGAAATGAAAAAATTAATCTTCTCTCTGCAATCTAAAAAATCAGCCATTGAAAAATTGCTGCCTTGCCTTATTTAGGATCACAGGGTTTTTTAAAGTTCAGAGAGTGTGCTCGAGTTTCTTTTCCTTATAAATTCTATTTCTGAAGTTGATAATAGGGTAACCACGGCCCAGACACTGCCAGACACTTCCCAGAGTTCTCCAGGATGGCACAGCCAAAATTCAGCAGCAAAGTGGAGGTTTTTGGCAGTACATTTTTTTAAAATTTTGCAATTAACATTGTAGAAGTGGGGTATTAATCCTCTAAAATGCTTAAACCCTCCATTAAAAAAAAATAAAGTAGGTTTTTCAGAGGGGAAAAAACTGCTCTCTCCTGCTTTAAGAGTGAGCAAAATGGCATCTCTTTATGACTATTCGTAATCATTGTGCAACACACTTAACACTATAACATGGAAAACACACTCACCACTTTGTGTGGAAGTTTCCTTGACAAATATTTTCACATTGGCAGGAAACCAAACCAAAGAGGTCTGATTGTGATTCCACATTGATTGTTGTTGTTGTTGTTCAGTCGTTCAGTCGTGTCCGACTCTTCGTGACCTCATGGACCATAGCACGCCAGGCCTTCCTGTCCTCCACTGTCTCTCGGAGTTTACTCAAATTCATGTTCATTACATCGGTGATGCTATCTAACCATCTCATCCTCTGCCGTCCCCTTCTCCTTTTGCCCTCAGTCTTTCCCAGCATCAGGGTCTTTTCCAGTGAGTCCTCTCTTCTCATTAGGTGGCCAAAGTATTTGAGCTTCAGCTTCAGCATCTGTCCTTCCAATGAGCAGTCAGGGTTGATTTCCTTTAGGATTGACTGGTTTGACCTCCTTGCAGTCCAAGGGACTCTCAAGAGTCTTCTCCAGCACCACAGCTCGAAAGATGCTGAGAACCTGAGAAGATGCTGGATGACTGAGAACCTTCATAGACACACAGCTCGAAAGCATCAATTCTTCGGCGCTCAGCCTTCCTTATGGTCCAACTCTCACAGCCATACATTGCTACTGGAAAAACCATAGCTTTAACTATACGGACCTTTGTCGGCAAGGTGATGTCTCTGCTTTTTAATATGCTGTCTAGGTTTGCCATAGCTTTCCTCCCAAGGAGCAAGCGTCTTTTAATTTCATGGCTGCAGTCACCGTCTGCGGTGATCTTGGAGCCCAAGAAAATAAAATCTGTCACTGCTTCCATTTCTTCCCCTTCTATTTGCCAGGAAGTGATGGGACCAGATGCCATGATCTGGGTTTTTTTAATGTTGAGTTTCAAGCCAGCTTTTGCACTCTCCTCTTTCACCCTCATCAAGAGGCTCTTTAGTTCCTCTTCACTTTCTGCCATTAGGGTGGTATCGTCTGCATATCTGAGGTTGTTGATATTTTTCCCGGCAATCTTAACTCCGGCTTGTGATTCATCCAGCCCGGCATTTCTCATGATGTACTCTGCATATAAGTTAAATAAGCAGGGTGATAATATACAGCCTTGTCGTACTCCTTTCCCAATTTTGAACCAGTCGGTTGTTCCATGTCCGGTTCTAACTGTTGCTTCTTGACCCACATACAGGTTTCTCAGGAGACAGGTAAGGTGGTCTGGTACTCCCATCTCTTTAAGAATTTGCCACAGTTTGTTGTGATCCACACAATCAAAGGCTTTAGCGTAGTCAATGAAGCAGAAGTAGATGTTTTTCTGGAACTCTCTTGCTTTTTCCATGATCCAGCGAATGTTGGCAATCTGATCTCTAGTTCCTCTGCCTCTTCGAAATCCAGCTTGCACTTCTGGTAGTTCTCGGTTCACATGCTGCTGAAGCCTAGCTTGTAGGATTTTGAGCATAACCTTGCTGGCATGTGAAATGAGCGCAATTGTACGGTAGTTTGAACATTCTTTGGCATTGCCTTTCTTTGGAATTGGAACGTAAACTGACCTTTTCCAATCCTGTGGCCACTGTTGAGTTTTCCAAATTTGTTGGCATATTGAGTGCAGCACTTTAACAGCATCATCTTTTAGGATTTTAAATAGCTCAGCTGGGATACTGTCTTCTCCGCTAGCTTTGTTGTTAGTAATGCTTCCTAAGGCCCACTTGACTTCACTCTCTAGGATGTCCGGCTCAAGGTCAGTGACCACACCATCGTATTTATCAGGGATATTAAGATCTTTCTTGTATAGTTCTTCTGTGTATTCTTGCCACCTCTTCTTAATCTCTTCTGCTTCTGTTAGGTCCCTGCCTTTTTGTCCTTTATCATGCCCATCTTTGCACAAAACGTACCCTTGATATCTCCGATTTTCTTGAAGAGATCTCTAGTCTTCCCCATTCTATTGTTTTCCTCGATTTCTTTGCATTGTTCATTTAAGAAGGCCTTCTTATCTCTCCTTGCTATTCTCTGGAATTCTGCATTCAGTTGTTTATATCTTTCCCTTTCTCCCTTGCCTTTTGCTTCCCTTCTTTCCTCAGCTATTTGTAAAGCCTCATCAGTCAGCCACTTTGCTTTCTTGCATTTCTTTTTCTTTGGGATGGTTTTAGTTGCTGCCTCCTGTACAATGTTACGAACCTCCATCCATAGTTCTTCAGGCACTCTGTCTACCAGATCTAATCCTTTAAATCTATTCCTCACTTCCACTGTATATTCATAAGGAATATGATTTAGGTCATACCTGATTGGTCTAGTGGTTTTCTCTACATTCTTCAATTTAAGCCTAAATTTTGCAATAAGAAGCTCATGATCTGAGCCACAGTCAGCTCCAGGTCTTGTTTTTGCTGATTGTATAGAGCTTCTCCATCTTTGCCTGCAAAGTATATAATCAATCTGATTTCGGTATTGACCATCTGGTGATGTCCATGTGTAGAGTCGTCTCTTGTGTTGTTGGAAAAGAGTGTTTGCTATGACCAGCGTGTTCTCTTGACAAAACTCTATTAGCCTTTGCCCTGCTTCATTTTGTACTCCGAGGCCGAACTTACCTGTTATTCCGGTTATTTTTTGACTTCCTACCTTAGCATTCCAGTCCCCTATGATGAAAAGGACATCTTTTTTTGGTGTTAGTTCTAGAAGGTGTTGTAGGTCTTCATAGAACCGGTCAACTTCAGCTTCTTTGGCATCAGTGGTTGGGGCATAGACTTGGATCACTGTGATGTTGAATGGTTTGCCTTGGATTCGAACTGAAAGCATTCTGTCGTTTTTGAGGTTGTACCCCAGTACTGCCTTTCCCACTCTTTTATTGACTATGAGAGCTACTCCATTTCTTCTAAGGGATTCTTGCCCACAGTAGTATATATAATGGTCTCCTGAATTAAATTCGCCCATTCCTGTCCATTTTAGTTCGCTGATTCCCAATATGTCAATGTTCAATCTTGTCATCTCATGTTTGACCACATCCAGCTTACCTTGATTCATAGTTCTTACATTCCAGGTTCCTATGCAATATTGTTCTTTACAGCATCGGACTTTCCTTCCACTTCCAGACACATCCACAACTGAGCGTCCTTTCGGCTTTGGCCCAGCCGTTTCACACTTTCTGGAGCTACTCGGAATTGCCCTCCGCTCTTCCCCAGTAGCATTTTGGACACCTTCCGACCTGAGGGGCTCATCTTCCGGCGTCATATCTTTTAGCCTTTTGATACTGTCCATGGGTTTTCTTGGCAAGGATACTGGAGTGGTTTGCCATTTCCTCCTCCAGTGGACCATGTTTTGTCAGAACTCTCCATCATGACCTGTTCTTCTTGACCTGACTTCATTGAGTTACGCAAGCCCCTTCGCCACGACAAGGCAGTGATCCATGAAGGGGTCCACATTGATATGCAACACTAAAGAAAATATTTGTAAATATCCACGATGGCCATAAAGATTGTCCCTCATCGTAGGCTCCAAGGAAGAAAACCAAGGCGTAAAATGAATACACTGGCCCTTCAAGATTCTATTAAACGAGCTTGCTTTCAATCAACTCTCAAGGAACATCTGCCTATGGAACTTCCTGAAAATGTTGAGGAACACTGGATTAAATTGAAGACTTCTATTATTTCAGCCTGTGAACAAACTATCGGATACCAAACTAAGAGACATCAGGACTGGTTTGATGAGAACGATAGTGAGATTGAACATATTATTGACAAGAAAAGGAAAGCCTTCCGGATATGGCAAAAAGATTTTAACTGTGCCGTTAAGAAAAAAATCTACGCCAGTGCAAAGGCAGAAGTCCAAAGAAGAACTAGAGAACTTAAGAACATATGGTGGGTAAAAAAAGCCCAAGAAACCCAACGTTTTGCAGATGCTCATGATGCACGGGGCTTTTTTAATGCCATAAAGGCCATCTATGGACCAACAAACCATGGTACAAATCCCTTACGCTCAGTAGATGGTGCTAAACTTCTAAAGGACAAAGAGTCTATTGCACTGCGCTGGAAAGAGCATTACTACAATCTCCTTAATTGTCACTCTGCTGTGGCTGATGAAGTCTTCTTGCAAATCCCGCAAAAACAAATAAGAGATGAGCTTGCAGTACCCCCTAGTTTGGAGGAAGTCAGTAAAGCCACTAAACAAATGAAAAATAACAAAGCTAGTGGACCTGATGGGATTCCTGCTGAAGTCTTTAAAGAAGGTGGGCCTGAACTTACACAACAACTTCATAAGCTCATCGAAAAAATCTGGATGAGGGAGGAGATTCCAGCAGACTTTAGGGATGCCATAATTATCACTCTCTTTATAAAGGGTGATAGAACAGACTGTGGAAACTATCGAGGCATCTCCCTTCTAGCCACAGCAGGCAAAGATCATCGCAAACCGTCTCCTATCTGTATCAGAAGACATCCTCCCTGAAACGCAAAACGGCTTCCGCCCTTCCAGGGGAACAGTGGATATGATCTTCACTGCACGACAGCTTCAAGAAAAATGCAAGGAGCAAAACCGCCCTCTGTACATGGCGTTTATTGATCTGACTAAAGCTTTTGATATTGTAAATCGTACTGCTCTCTGGACCATCCTTCTGAAAATCGGATGCCCTGATAAATTTGTGAACATCTTGCGGCTACTTCATGACGACATGATGGCAACAATCCTGAATAACAATGGCTCTCAAAGCGATCCATTTAAAGTGGAATCCGGCATTAAACAGGGATGTGTTATTGCTCCAACCTTATTCGCTATCTTCATCGCTATGATTATACACCTTGTTGAAGAGAAACTTCCTACTGGTGTAGAAATTATATATCGAACAGATGGAAAGCTTTTTAATCTTAGGCTGAAAGCAAAAAATAAGGTAATTACAACTTCTGTTATAGAACTTCAATATGCTGATGATAACGTAGTCTGTGCACACTCCGAGGAAGATCTTCAAACTATCCTAAACATCTTTGCAGAAGCATATGAAAAGCTCGGCCTCTCGATTAACATTAAAAAAACCAAAGTGCTTTACCAGCAAGTTCGAACCAATCCCTCCGCAGCGCCATCAATCCAGCTTAAAGGTGTGTCACTAGAAAATGTCGACCACTTTTCTTATCTCGGCAGCCATCTATCTACAAAAGCCGACATTGATGCTGAAATTCAGCATCGCCTGAGCTCTGCGAGTGTAGCTTTCTCCCGAATGAAGCGTAGAGTGTTTGAGGATCGGGACATTCGCAGGGAGACCAAAATGCTTGTTTACAAAGCCATTGTACTACCAACCCTTCTGTACGCCTGTGAAACATGGACCCTCTACAAACGCCACCTCCAACTTCTTGAAAGATTCCATCAACGCTGCCTCCGAAAAATTCTGCAAATTACTTGGGAAGATAGGCGGACTAATGTTAGCGTATTAGAAGAAGCGAAAACCACCAGCATTGAAACAATGATCATCCAACATCAACTTCGCTGGACCGGCCATGTTGTTCGAATGCCTGACCATCGTCTTCCAAAGCAGCTACTTTACTTCCAACTTAAGAATGGAAAACGGAATATTGGTGGACAGCAAAAGAGATTCAAAGATACTCTCAAAGCTAATTTTAAAAAATGTAATATCAGCATTGAGAACTGGGAAGCCCTAACTCATGAGCGTTTCAATTGGAGGTCAGCCTTTATTAATGGCGCTATGGACTTTGAAGAAGCACGAGTACAGGGCGAAAGGGAGAAAAGAGCTAAAAGGAAGGCACGTCAGGCAAACCCTCATCATGACCGTCTCCCACCCAGAAACCTATGCCCTCATTGTGGGAGGTTGTGCGGATCCAGAATTGGCCTTTATAGCCACTTACGGATCCACTGTTAAAATTTTACCTTTGGAAGACAATCTTACTCGGCTACGAGTGATCGCCAATGATTATGAAAACAAGGAGAAAAATGGGAAAATACCCACTCATAAGTTGTATAAGAGAGAAGAGAGATAGAGTGCTTTTCAAAAAGGAATAAATTGGTTAAGGGAAGCTGGGCAAAACACAATCTATCTCTCATATGGGTGGCCAATCAGAGTCAATCATTGCCTCTGTAATGGCGGAACTTTTAGCATGGTACTTCAAAATCAAGTATCCTTGACCAATTTAAGTTAGATCCAGAATGTTAGCTTTAAACCTGGAAGACATGGTTGACTTTATATTCAGGCTCCAGAATGATAATAATTTGAGTGTTCTACATTTGGGCAATGCATGCTGCATCACTTTATATAAGAAACGTAATGATTAGAAGTATTTTGTTTTTTAAAAAGCTATCCTTATAGAGAATCCTCCCTTATTTCCCACCCAGAGTGATCATTCTCCTTACTAAAGTTAAATATTGTACAAAGGCTCAATTGTTCATGTTGCTGCCTTAATGGACTCCAGAGGATAATCATGCGACAATAAGTCACTGAACTGAGTCAGTGCATTTACGACCAGAATTACAAAGCTAATTCTGGACGACATGTGCTTCTTTCCATAAACCAAGCCCACACATACACACACCACTGGCTAACTCCACATCTCCACATTCTCTCTGTGTGTTTGGGTGTGTGTGTGTGGATCTGATAGATGATAATTACCAGAAAAGTTGGGAGGGAGCAAGCAAGGTAAATAAATGTCATCCTTGGATCATTTTCTCACATTCCAGACTTCCTGCCTGTGCAAGAGACATGCCAATCTTCAAACCAGGAAGCAAACACAGTTAAAATAAAGTATTTACTGGTGAGTGAGGAAGTGGGTGTGAGAGAGAAAAAGAAAAAAAAGATCTGACCCGCTTTCAGTTGCAGCAAGTGCAGAGAAATAAAACTGAATGGTTCTACAGGTGCTTCATACTGAGATTGCCTTAGGGTATTGAGTACAAGAACAATGGAGCGTTTATCCTCAATGCCTCCTTCATTAAAAAGAGATGTGAGCGTAGAATAGCAATGATACAAAAGAGTGAAGAACTTAAGACAGGGGCAGGGGGATGGGGGTGGGGGTGGGGATGGGGAGCTCAGGACTGGCCAATCCAAACAGCTGAGAAGAAGCAGGATGGAAGTATCCAGCAGACAAAGAGAGTTTTGAGAGATTGGATTGTATTTTTTGCCCACGAAAGAGTCCTGAGGTCCACCAACTTAAGAGTCAGATGCAAGATGGTAATGCGGTGAAACATATACAGAATTCAGGAACAAGGTATCTCTGAATCCAGGAAGACCTTTGTATGAAGGATGCATAGAAACCTTTCACACCCAAATCTACTCCTACTCCCCTTAGCTTTTGCGATTATACCTTCCTGATGTAAAAGACGAAAATATATGTTTGCTTTTGCTATTTTAAACCAATGAGAATTGGAAATATTTTTGCTCTGCTGCAAATCTATTGATACACGACCTCCTTTCACCTTCCCCTAACTTACACTATCCAAAGAAGTATCTTTGAAGGGACTTAGCCCAGTTCTATCTCTTTAGCTCAGCAATACTTGTTCTATAAACAGCCTGAATAGGAAATGGCTGGAGAGCTGAATCATAGTAGACAAGAATGGGATATACAGTACTTTAATTTAATGTATTCAATATACCGGGTTTTAGAAATAAATTATAGGTACTGTATGTTTTTGTCTTCATTGTCTCTTAGCAGATGGAGAAAGAGAGAGAGCACGCACGAGTGAGAGAGATCACTTGGAAGTTTATATACCAGCATATTCATTTAGAGATGTGGAAGCTGCTGCCCACCAGATGCTGCTGAACTAAAATTCCAAGAAGCCTACAGTATGGCAATGGTGATATATGATGGTAGTTGTAGTTCAGCAATATCTGGAGGGCTACAGGTTTTGTATTCCTGACTTAAATAAACTAAAAGCCCTCCATTAATGCTTCCCTTCTCACTGTTCTCTCATGCTGAACTAAAGGCAATGAGTGTGACATAAAATAGTAATATACTTTATTCTAATCTAGTGAATATCCACCTGGAGAGTGCAAAGCTATTTCCACACAATGTTAAACTGAACTCGGTTGCAGCCATTTGTGACAGATATACTGTCCTTCTTACACATGCAATGAACAGAAGACATAGCAACCTGATGGCTTTTTTCTGCTCATGTAGCACATCTGTCAAGTAAATGTGGAACTGAAGCATAACACCGAAGAAAATGCATTTGGATGCTGAGAGGAATTAGAATGGAAGGGAGTTACATGCTGGGAATAATACACTCCTGCCTATATGAAATAGTTTAGGTCACAGCTTTCAGGTATTCTACAGTAAGTATGTCAGTACATAGCATATACTTTCTAAATTGTGGCATTTGCGCCCAATTGCACCCATTCCTGGACCAGGAGGCCTTGCTCACAGTCACCCATGGCTTAGTCACCTCCCATTTGGATTATTGCAATGCACTCTACATGGGGCTGCTCTTGAAGACCATCCGGAAACTGCAACTGGTTCAGAATGCAGAGGCACACACAGTTTTGGGTGCCCCACAGTTCACCCGAGTAACTCCACTGCTGTGTGAGCTACACTGGCTTCCAGTTGCTTTCTGGGTACAATTCAAGGTGCTGGTTACCACCTTTAAATCCTACATGGCACAGGGCAAGGTTAGTTGCACGACTGCCTCTCCCTGAGAGTATCTGCTTGTCCTACTAGCTTAGATAGGGTGGGTGTGCTCCAGGTCCCCTCCCTTAAATGTTGCCACCTGATGGGATCTCGGAGGTGTGCCTTCTTGGTGGCCACCCCAGCCCTTTGGAACAGCCTCCCACCTGAGATCCGAGGGATCCGCACCCTTTTAGCCCTCTGAAGGGCTCTGAAGACCTGGCTCTTCCCTCAAGCATTGGGCTAGGATGGAGGTTGAGCTGGGAGGATGTTTGGTCTGGCGCCTGGAGGGAAGGGTACTTTTGGTTTTAGCCATATTTTAATGGATTGTTGTGAGTCGCCTAGAATCATTATATGAGATAGGTGGCCATATAAGTCCAGGAAGGGAGGGAGGGAGGGAGGGAGGGAGGAAGGAAGGAAGGAAGGAAGGAAGGAAGGAAGGAAGGAAGGAAGGAAGGAAGGAAGGAAATACAACAGTATGTGCCCTTGCAAGCCAGTCTCTAGATCAGAGTTCCTAGCTTGCATAGAGTAGCATAAACATGCTTGGGATAAAATTGGATTTGGTTGCACTTGTGGTAAACTGTCCAAAATGTGTGAAAACTGACCTATGCTATTCTTATCATCAGCAGGAAATGCTTCCTGTGGCACAGGTAAAATTAAAGCTGGTAACCTACTCTGTACCTTCCCTTTCTTAGTAGGAAGTGTATGTGAAAGCTTTGGTTTACTAAAGCCATGATGGGCAGCAAAGATCAATATTCATGGGCCCATCTGTTGATGGCCATGACATCATTGAAAATCATAGATTGGAATGTAAGAGGAGTAAAGAGTATGAATTAATAAATTAAATTTTTTAAAAGTTACAGTATATGCCTGTGAAACTAAAGGGAAGAAGAAGGATGTAATAGATTTGGATGAAGGTAATGCAATCTTATGGAGTGGAATTGATGAATACATACAGGGAACCATAGGTGTAGGTTTAATTAAGAATGAGAGCCATAAAATGTATGTCATAAAGTATGAAGTATGGTGTCATCTAAATTGTTGTGGGTGTATATGTAAATAGGAATTCATAAGTTGGTGATAGTTGCATGTTACACTTCAGTGAATGGCAATACAGGTAGTCTTCATTTAGCAACCACAACTGGGACCGGCAACTCCATCGCTAAGCGAAGCAGTCGCTAAATGGGAAATAAAACAACTGTACTTTCCAGCTTGAAACTGACAAGACTAATCAGTTGCACACCTTCAGCTTTGGTTTGCCTCCTAACCACTCCCCCACCCTTTGGAATGCTCACCCCGGCGCTGGGATAATTAACAAGGGAATTAATATTTGTATTTACATTCATTGGAGAGGAAGGGATTACAAAAGAGTAGGCAGGCACACAATGGGGAATGCACCGGGCTGTTTGCATAGCATGCTCGCGGCTCCTGGCACCAGCACCTGGCTCTTGATGTGTATTCTTCATTGAGTGCCTGCTTACTCTCTTGTAATCCCTTCCTCTCCAATCTTTCTGCTCTGCAAGAAGTGGGGGGAAGAAAAGAAACAAGCAATTTCTGTAGGCAATCCCTCCTGTGTCTGACCTGTTCTCCCTCCGCCTCACAGAGCAGAGACATTGGAGAGGAAGGGATTACAAGAGAGTAAGCAGGCACACAATGGGGAATGCACTGGCTGTTTGCCGAGCGCACTTGGGGCTGTTGGCACCACCACACTCCTTTCGATGTGTATTTCAATGTGTATATGTGTAAAGACAAAGGGCTGTAACTGTTGCATCACAACCTTGTTTACACCTTGTAATGGTGAGTGTGTTAAGGACATGAAACAGTGCACATTTAATTTTTTAAAATTTATTTATTGCTCACATTTTGCCCTTTCCCCCCTCTCTGGAGATTCTACTTTTGGAATTACTGTGCTATTCTGCTTATTGCTCAAAAGAGGAAGTTATCAAGCCTGCATTTCAAAGCCCCAGATAATGATAATTGGAAAACGAGATCTCTGTCTTGTTTTCTGTTCTTCTGACAATCATTTCATGCTGGCCTTTGCTATGATATAGATCTTTCTCCATCCCATATACAGGGTGTATGTGCAAGCATCCTTTTTGAAAGAAGAACTAATTCTTTTCAATGACGGCAGTTCATAAACCCATCAGTGGAAACATAATTGATAAGACTAGAACTGTATGAAAATATGAGACAGGAATCTCCTCTGAGGCAATGCAAGAGTGTTGTTTTGTTTGTTTCTGTTTATGATCCTGAGTGAAACTTTCTCAGTTAAAGCAGTTCCATAGCACTGAAAGATATATTCCTATTCTGGCTAGAAATGTAGAGGAAATTCACACAACCATAGTTGAGCCAAAGGGATCACTACGAAATTTTGTTATCTAACACCACTCAAGCCACAAAATGTTATCACACAGTGATGGATTCCAGTCTCTCCTGCCATTGCTTTGAAGCCCCAAACAGATGTCCAGCACTGTCTAAGCATGTGGTATTGACCATCTGCTTCCTACACTGAACTTGATGCAACTTATACTCCCTGACTGGCAACCTCACTGAAATTAGTGAATCTAAGTGTTACAATACACATGTGTCAAGCATACCTGTCTATCATTTCTAGGGTAGGGTGACATTCACACAGGAAATCTAGGGGTTCATATGTGATTTGTTGGAGGAAATAATTGTCATTTGGGCTCCATGGCATGCTTTCCTAAATATTCAGCTTATATGGCTAGTTTGACTGTGATTCTGATGGGCACCACCTCCTCAGATTCCCTGGCCATGCTAAATATTCCCAGTGCTAAGAATAATTCAAAAAGGTGTCCCTCCCTGCTCCACGCTGCCAAGCGTGGCAACACTTGAGTTCCTCCAGCTGTGTTTTAAGTATGTCTAGAATTCTAGGGAGGGTAAAATTTCAAGATTCAAAATAGGACATATGAATGAGCTAATCTCCAGTGATTTAGAAATAACTTGTCTATTAACTAAGGAAGTGAGCAATAGCATTATACTCAAAATAAATTTAAAGTTCCTAATATAGTACTAGAGGGTAGGGTTGCACAAAAGTCAATTTTGACAGGACAGTTTGAGTGTTTTGCACTTAACTCCCACCCCCACCCCTCCCCCATCCCCTATTGCCAAACCAGATCAGGAGGATGGAAATTGCATTTTTTTAAAAAAATTATAAAGCAGTCAAAAGGTCTTTTCTAGCTGCATTTCGTTGTTAAGAAGACTGGCATACTTAATGCAGCACTGGGCAATATATATAGAAGCTTCTTCCCTTCTCTGTCATCTTCTGGAATGGCCATGTGAGGGTCAGTCCAGGAAGTGCCAGAGAAAGGGGGAGGGGGCTATCTGCAGAGCCTGGAGCTGTTGTAAGCACAGTGGGATTTTAATGGGTTAAACAGGCCTAGAATAAATTCTTATGCTACCATGTACATTTTTTTAAAATGTGCAACATCCAAAATCCCCACAATTGAGTTTATTTAATTTGGGGGACAAAGGAAGATCAAATAATAAACTGAATTCTGTTGTGGTTGATGTTAGTTTATCCTTGGTTCCCCTGGGGGCAAAATCCCCAAATAAACTCACAAAGAAATAGGTAGCACAACTTTTTTACATTGCCACTTAAGACCATTGCAACCAGATGTTTAAGAAAATGGATATGAAGCAATTATCCTGTGCTAATAAGTGGTGGATAATGGCTTTAATGATCTAATTAATAAAAGTGACTGTCTTATTTCTACAATGCTAGTCATGTTTGTGATGTTTTATAAAGAATGACAAGACATTCCCTGTCAAATATAAAAAAAGTATTAAAGGGGATGAAGAGGAGGGAAATGGAAACAGGGAGAAGGTAGGATTTTTTGCACCTATATAGAGAAGGGAGTTATAAATGTATAAATAAAAAAGCCAGAGAAGACATAATCATTTCAGTGACACATATTTAGGTTTAGTTGCAACAAGCCTGACTGAGGAGAAATGATGATTGCAGTAATGAAGCAAAAGCAATTACAGGTATTTAGAAACAATTTGGAAAGATCTTAAGGAATCATTCCTAAAGAAAATCATCCATTAAGGGAAGTGAATAGCACGGTAAGACTATTCTTGGCAAGGCAGGGGTGGGCTATTGTTAACCTGTAAATATATATGCTCATAAATTTCACACATATACACACGCACACAGGCTGCACCAAAAGTCAAGCCCCATCGAAGTTTATTATGTAAATTACATTAAATGTTCAAATTGGTTGCCATTTTCTTCTAAACACTGCTTTACTCATTTGACGCATGACCTTTGAACATTCCTAAATACAGTAACATTTTCTCTGAAAATAAATAAATAAAACATATTGTGATTGGCCTATGGGGCCTGACTTTTGCTACCTATTGTATTTAGCACATCTTTACTCAGATGCCAATAAATATATTTCATTCTTTTCCCTTGCCTTCCCTATCCCCCATCTTTGGTTTAATCTCAGTCTCTTCAACTCTACTTTCCCAGCTGCAGGCTCACATCTTCATCAATTTCAGTAAATCAATGTTTCCTCGGTCTGTCGTTATGTCTATGAAGGTTCTCAGTCATCCAGGTGGAATTGTCTGTAGCTTGAATCATGTCAACTGGATTTCTATTTTCTCAGTGGAAAAGTCTGTCGTATTCCTACAGGAGTGGTCCTAGAGCAACAAGCTCTGATTTAGCTGTTGTAGGATGAAAAGAATTTGTGTGGCTTCGGTTTGTTTTTCCTGACTGGCCTCACAATGAAATACGGACAACGTCTGGCAACTTCACATAGCTAGAGACTCCTATGTGATGCTCACAGTGAGACTGTAGCATGATTCCACGTACACGATGGAGATGGATCATTCACTGTATGAACTGCCACGTCTGCATGGGAACATGGACAATTTCCAACTCTTTGCTCAAGGCTCCTTTTCAATACTGGGCAAATAAAAAGCAGCAGACTCTATCAATTCCTATCTTTCAACATGGATGCTCATTGGGGAGTTTTACAGCAGAGGAAAAAATTACCCTGGACCCCCTTCTGTGAACTATACTTGAAATATAGCTGTTGCACAGTGACACAGGAGAAGGAATGCCACACAGTGTCCAATGGGTGCACAATGCTGTTATGTGCCACGCAGTGAACTAAAGAGAGATAAGCAAGAGAGGGCAACCATGTGTTGAAACCGGCATGTGTACTTTCCCACTTACAGCACTGCAGAGGCTTCCACAGCTCTCAATGATGTTTTTCTTCCTCTGTGCCTGGTAACCGCATGTAAGCCTGCATTTCTGCAAAGAAGCATACTGAAATCATTAATTTTGCATCTTGGACCCCTGTTGGTGCATATTGGAAAATAAAACAAATTCCGGAGAACATTGTTCAAATCCCCTCCTGTCACAGCTCTTAGCAGAGCAGTTGGCTTTTGCCTGGTTTTTCACAAATTAATGCTCTGTGGGCTCCCTTCTAACTGGGTGTTATTCTTCTTTTTTATTTCCATCCCCTCCCAGCAGCCTCACTCTTATTTGGGTCTGGCACAGCTGTCTTCCCATCCCTGGCAGGCTAGCATGCTCTTGGAAGACTCGGGAAATATTCCTCAGGGTACCGTGGAAGTGCATTATCACAAAATCGAAGCCATTTGTAGCTGTTGCTGTGAATGGAAGCCTCAAATACGCCAAACCACCATTGTAGAAACAGTTAAGGGAAAATGGGATATCCGTGGGAAATATCATTTGGGGAACGGGGCGGAAGAGGAGGGTGTTCTGTGTCTCCCGAGTTCTGTAGACTCTCTTGGGATGCCAATTGGGCATGGCAAATTGTTTACAGAAATCACATGGCTGGAGCACTGGAAAGTACAGTGTTGTTTTAGAACAGGCAGGTTATTTGCCACCTGCATCTATGAAAAGAAGAGAAAAAGCAGTATACAAGGGAACAAAAGCAGAATTGTATCGGCAGATTCTGTCTTGAACTGGGACCTCTGTGCCCGGAGCCATCACTATGCCTATATAGGCACTTCCCTTGATGCTAGCCAGGTCCACTGCCCTTTCTGACTTATTTATTTGGACAATTTATGTGGCCACCCATTTTGCTACTGCAACATCTTTACATTCCACAATAACAATTTAAAAAATGAGAACTTGGCATGCTGCAAAGTATCAGCCTCCAGTATCACCTTATTTCGAAGAATTCCTCAACAACCCAGAGGAGATTGTTCCACAGGGCAGGCATCACAGCAGAAAGGTGCCACACATACGCACTCAATCAAGCGCATGACATGTGCCTTCAAGTCAGGACAAGTCCCTGCAGTCTTCTTGGCAAGGTTTTTCAGAAGTGGTTTGCCTCCTTCCTAGGGCTGAGAGAGAGGGACTGGCCCAAAGTCACCCAGCTGGCTTTGTGCTTCAGGTGGAACTAGAATTCATGGTCTCCCAGTTTCTAGCCTGATGTCTTAACCACTGCACCAAACTGGTGATAGGTAGGTAGGTAGGTAGGGAGGGAGGGAGGGAGGGAGGGAGGTAGGGAGGGAGAACCAGTTTGGTGTAGAGGTGAAGGGGCTGGCCTAGAAACCAGGAGACTGTGAGTTGTAGTCCTGCCTTAGGTAGGGTGACCATACGTCCTGTTTTGAACGGGACAGTCCCGTTATTTTAGCATTTTTCAACCGTCCCGTCGTTTTGATCAAAATCTCAATTTTGTCCCTTTTTTAAACCCGGCGGGAAGGAGGACAGGAAGACAGGGAGGAGGACTGGAGCCGGACTTGCCATTGGAGGCAGCCCGGAAGAGGCCCTATCAGCACGGCAACTGGAAGCCCAGTTGCCACGTGCGAGCCCAGCAGCAGAAGCAGCACCACAGTCCAGGTTCCTGCCTCCTTACCTGATCCTGAGATTGTCTGCCCAGCAGTGGTGAGGCCAGGGAAAGCAGGCACGGGAAGGTTGTGGAAAGAGGGTGCGTGTGTGTGTGTGTGTGTGTGTGTGCGTGCGTGCGCAGATTACTTGCTCAGCGTAATCACGCGCACACACAAACACACGCACCCCACAACCTCTTTCTCCAGCCTCCCTGCAACAGGTGCGGGTGCATTTGGTCATGGGGAGGCTGGAGAAAGAGGGTGTGGGGTGCGTGTGTGTGTGTGTGTGTGTGTGTGTGTGTGTGTGTGCGCGCATCTGATCAGGCTTGGCCAAGGGAGGAGAGTTGTCGGGCCGCTGAGCAGGAGAAGCAGGAGCCGGCCACCCTGGGGAGCTTCTGCGGGTAGCAAGGGGCGGAGTGGTCGACAACTCTCCTCCCTCGGCCAAGCCCGATCAGATGCACACACACACACACACTCACAGGACATACTGCCCTGGCAGGAGCTGGCCATGCTGGGGGGCTTCAGCGGGTGGTGAGGGGCGGAGTGGTGTGGCTGAAGCCTCCCAGAACGGCCGGCTACTGCCGAGGGCAGTCTGTCCTGTGAGTGTGTGAGTGTGTGTATGTGCATCTGATCGGGCTTGGCCAAGGGAGGAGAGTTGTCGGGCCGCCGAGCAGGAGAAGCAGGAGCCGGCCACCCTGGGGAGCTTCAGCGGGCAGCAAGGGGCGGAGTGGTGTGGCTGAAGCAGCCGAACGCAGCCGGCTCCTCCTGCTTCTCCTGCTCTGTGGCGGTGGCAGCAGCAGCAACTCTCCTCCCTCCCTCGGCCAAGCCCGAGGGTGATGGGGCAGTGGTGGGCCTCCATCCCCTCCATCCCCGCCCCTTGTTCCCCGGCTGATGACGGTGCTGTGTGCACAGTGTGTGTACTCCGGCCTCCCCCAAACACACCAGCTCTGCTGCACCATTTACTGCTAGAAGAAAAAAAAAACCTTTAAAAATCGGGAAAAAAAATTAAAATCCAAGCCAATCACACTGATGGGGGCAGGGTTTGCAGGTGGGAGCCAATCGTGTGGGGCGGGGGCGGGGTTTGCAGGTGGGAGCCAATTGCGTGGACTGGGGGGCGGGGTTTGGAGGCCGGCATGGTGGCATAAGACCCTGTCCCGTTTTGCCATCCCAAAAGTCCCGTTTTTGTCTGAAGGAAATATGGTCAGCCTAGCCTTAGGCATGAAAGCGGCTAGGAGACTTTGGGCCAGCCCCTCTCTCTTAGCCCAACCCACCTCACAGGGTTGTTGTTGTGGGAGTATTAGTATGTTTGCCTCCTTGAGTTATATATAAAGAAGGCAGGATAAAAAATCTAATAACAACACCGGCTTTGTTGTAAGACTTTCCACTGATCTAAAATAAATGTTTATTTATTAAAAACTAGAAAGTAAATAACTTTTTAAATGTCCCCAGAGGTTCAGTTACTGTACAGATCAAAAACAGAATAAATAAATGGAGGGGGAGGATTTTGCCATTGTCATGCTTGGGAATTCTTCTCCCTGAGATCCCATTTTCTACAATGGAGAATTTTAGATGCATGAAAAAAAATGTCCAATCATATTTTTGCCCACTTGCAACTGAAGCCCTTTATCACCTTAGTATTAAAGTACATCTTACAGCAAAACCAATGTGCTTAGAAGTGGTCCCATCTCAGCCCCCTACGAAACTATGGTATGTGCTTGGTGGCGTCTTTGTGCATGGTGGAGAAGCAATTATCTCATTTACAGTTAAGTGACCCCAGAAACATGGCAGAGCCCCAAACTCCAGAAAATTGCCCACCCATAAAGCTGTTGTTTGACTATAGCTATTACTTTTGGGTCCAATAACAGCTTTGTGGTTAGATTTCTGGTGGAAAAATTATGTGGGAAAAAAGGTTACACTTACTTCTCCTGTTTTACTGTGATCCCAGTCTCTGTGGATATATTTTTTTCTTTAACCTCCCCCCCCAAATCTGGGGTTCAAAAACTCCAGATGACCACAAAATAACAGCAACAAGCTAGAAGCTAGAACTTCCTACATCTCTTTGCTGGAATCTAGTGGTCATCCAGATGTTTGCAGCAGCCCACTTCTGGAAGGCCTAGGCATGTGACCAATGCTAAGCACATCCCATTAAAAACATTTTAAAATAGTGTATACTTAACATATGACAAAACGAAGTCAACCCTGAGGGGATAGGTAATTATTACTCTTCTTAGACACCTTAATAATTACTCTTAGTCTTCTAATTATTGAATTGGATCCTTTTTCCTGTTTCAACTCCTTGCATTTTCTATTTTTATAGAGTTGCAAAAGATGTGGCCTGTTGTGCAATACTGAGGGACTCTGGCCTCAGCAGAGGGGGAGGGAAAATGCCCTGCATCCTTAACTTGGTCTACTGTAGTTTGGAAGCTGCATACGATACATTTTTCTCTAATTAGCCTGAGACCATGTGTTAAGAATGATTAATGCCAGCCACAGCAAACATTTCCTGTTTTCAAATGCTTTTAATAAACAAAACTGAACTAAAACGAACCAAACAGGCATTTTTCTTTATTATACCTAACCACTTTTAAAAAATGGAATTCTTACTTCTTGGGGGGGAAAGCCACTGCTTCCTTCTTCCCAGAGACACAGTAGGCAGCCATTCCGACTCTCCAGGTACTGTTTGTTTGCAATTCCCATTATCCTTCACAATCAAACCAGGACTAGTGGGAGTTGGAATCCAACAATGTCCAGGGAGTCAGAGGTTGCCCACTCTGAGGTTCATGAAATGTGCCACGGTGATGTTGATGGTTTTTTAAGGCTGCACTGTGAGTGTGCCTGAGAGCAGGAATCCAGCCTGAGCAAGGATAGGTCATTCAGGTTTTGTAACTATAACAGAAAGGAGCGTTATTTACAGGAAATGCATTACAGGGATAGGCAAATGCTACACCTAGCTAGAGGAGGAGCGTCTAAGAACGTGTGATCTGTGCAGGGTGTATGTGCCTGGGTCAAAAGGCAGAAGGAAGTGATCTCAAGTTAGCAATCTCTTAGATAAAGAGCAGGGGCAGAGTCATAGAGAAAGGAGGGATATAGAGTAAATCCTTAACTCCCTATCTATCAACATTCTGCTGCCCTCTTTGTGGTCATGAGATGCTGGAGATTCAGAGCCTTGGATTTTGACCTTAAAAGATGGAGACTTGAGATGATGTTGGAGCAGAAGAGTGAATTCAGCCTGATTTCAGGTAGCTGGTGAGCTGCCAGAAAAACAAACAAACAAACAAACAAACATTTATATTAGCTCTTCTCCCTGCACTAAGGCTTGTACCCCAGTTTTGTCCTTGGGTTATAGTCAGGACATGTCCTTCTCCTCTTCCTCTTCCTCCTCCTCCAATAAAAAAACAAACTGCTGGTTATTCTATGGAGTGCAATGCAATGCTAGGCAAAAGATAAAGAACAAGAACAAGGAAAATGACTGAAACCAGAAATAAAGGCTTATCAACTAAAAACACAACAGTAAGAAATAAATCACGTAATTTTACAGAAGATGCCATTTTCTCAATGTGCACTTTAACATGAAGTGAGAAAAATGTCAGTGAACAGTATTTTTAGTTGGTAGTTTGACAATGATCACATTGGCTTGACTTGGCTGTAAAAGAGGGAGATTAAAAGCACTACAGTGATTATTAGCATGTGCTATTTGTTATTTTATTAGTTCAAGACATACATGCCAGAAAGTGAAAGGCACCTGGCCAGGAGGACCCTGCAAATGGTGATAATGCTGGCATGGGAAGCAAATTGATAGGAAGCAGGAGAACAATCAATCAAGCTTCAATCCCCTGGCTTGAGTTGAGGTTATCCACCCATTCTTGACTCTGCTCCCAGTCCCCTGATTTTCCCCAAGTACATTTGCCATTTTCTTGTATATTCTTTTCCCACATAATTTTCGCTTATTTTATCTTTCTACCTTCCATGTTATGTTTTTAAATTTCCTCCACAAGGTGGGACTTAGTTTTTTACCCATCCTTCTGATGCCTTTTCCATTCATACCTCCTTCTTCGTTCTTCTTTTCCTGCAAATACATTTAGCCTGTTGTATTTTTCTTTTCTTTTCTTTTCTTTTTGGACCCTTCGTTCTTTCTCTCATTGTTCCTTTCACGACACCAGTAATTTCGCTTCAGAACTTGACCTAGGCTCATCTCAAATTACAATTCTGAAACTTCTGTTTTCGTGAGTTACATCCCAACTTTGTAATAACTCTCAAGGCAAATATAAATTAAAATACAAAATAGACAATAACAAGTTTCAAAATATGAATTCAAAGGAATGCTCAAATGAAAGAGATGGATGCTGGCTGTTCTTCTAAAGGAAGAGAGAATGTCATTCCACAGCCTGGGAGAACAGGAGAAGGCCCAACATTCTCCAGATCAAAGAACTGTGACCAAGGCTTGCTGGATCAGATCAAAATCAGTAAGAGCAATGCTTTAGGGAGGGAGAGGATGGGAGGGCAAAATCCCCCTCCTGCTTATATACCCCAAAAGCTAATACTGAGAAATGTACTGCCAATATAAGCTGCTCAAAAAAATAAAGGGAACACTGAAATAAGACATCCTAGATCTGAATGAATGAAATATTCGTATTAATTACTTTGTTCATTACATAGTTGAATGTGCTGACAACAACATCACACAAAAAGCAATGGAAATCAAATGTAAGCAACCCCTGGAGGTCTGGATGTGGAGTTACACTCAAAAATTAAAGTGGAAAAGAACACTACAGGCTGATCCAACGTTGATGTCATGTCCTTAAAACAAGTCAAAATGAGGCTCAGTAGTGTGTGTGGCCTCCACATGCCCGTATGACCTCCCTACAACGCCTGGGCATGCTCCTGATGAGGTGGCGGATGGTCTCCTGAGGGATCTCCTCCCACACCTGGACTAAAGCATCCCCCAACTCCTGGACAGTCTGTGGTGCAACGTGGCGTTGGTGGATGGAGCGAGACATGATGTCCCAGATGTGCTCAATTGGATTCAGGTCTGGGGAACGGGCGGGCCAGTCCATAGCATCAATGCCTTCGTCTTGCAGGAACTGCTGGCACACTCCAGCCACATGAGGTCTAGCATTGTCTTGCATTAGGAGGAACCCAGGGCCAACCGCACCAGCATATGGTCTCACAAGGGGTCTGAGGATCTCATCTTGGTACCTAATGGCAGTCAGGCTACCTCTGGCGAGCACATGGAGGGCTGTGCGGCCTCCTAAAGAAATGCCACCCCACACCATTACTGACTCACTGCCAAACCGGTCATGCTGGAGGATGTTGCAGGCAGCAGAACGTTCTCCACGGCGTCTCCAGACCCTGTCACATCTGTCACATGTGCTCAGTGTGAACCTGCTTTCATCTGTGAAGAGCACAGGGCGCCAGTGGCGAAGTTGCCAATCTTGGTGTTCTCTGGCAAATGCCAAACGTCCTGCACGGTGTTGGGCTGTAAGCACAACCCCCACCTGTGGACGTCGGGCCCTCATACTACCCTCATGGAGTCTGTTTCTGACCGTTTGAGCAGCCACACGCACATGTGTGGCCCACTGGAGGTCATTTTGCAGGGCTCTGGCAGTGCTCCTCCTGTCCCTCCTTGCACAGAGGCGGAGGTAGCGGTCCTGCTGCTGGGTTGTTGCCCTCCTACGGCCTCCTCCACGTCTCCTGATGTACTGACCTGTCTCCTGGTAGCGCCTCCATGCTCTGGACACTACGCTGACAGACACAGCAAACCTTCTTGCCACAGCTCGCATTGATGTGCCATCCTGGATGAGCTGCACTACCTGAGCCACTTGTGTGGGTTGTAGACTCCGTCTCATGCTACCACTAGAGTGGAAGCACCGCCAGCATTCAAAAGTGACCAAACCATCAGCCAGAAAGCATAGGAACTGAGAAGTGGTCTGTGGTCACCACCTGCAGATCCACTCCTTTATTGGGGATGTCTTGCTAACTGCCTATGCTTTCCGCCTGTTGTCTATTCCATGTGCACAACAGCATGTGAAATTGATTGTCAATCAGTGTTGCTACCTAAGTGGACAGTTTGATTTCACAGAAGTGTGATTGACTTGGACTTACATTGTGTTGTTTCAGTGTTCCCTTTATTTTTTTGAGCAGTGTATATAACTATCATATCTAGCAATGACTGATACCCAACCTTCTATCTATTTGCCTAATCCCCTTTAAAGTTGTCCAAGTTGGTAGCCTCCACTATATCTTGCCATAGCAAATGTCATAGCTTGACTATATTTGGTATAAGGAAGTATATATCCATCTCCAACAGATTTTAATGGCCAGACAGATTCATAATGGGAGAAACAAGATCCTCAAGTAGTTACACCAGAGCTTTCCAAACTGTGTGTCGGGACATGTTGGTGTGTCGGCTGCAGTGTCTGGGTGTGTTGTGGCTGCTGCTGCTGCCTCCGAGCCCTTCCAGGATTCCACGCAGGTCCTAGTGCCTGCCTTGTGCCCTGCTGCCTCCAAACCTGCTGTGATTCCGCACAGGTCCTAGTGCCTGCCTTGTGCCCTGCTGTAAGAGTGTGTCGCGAAATGATGCCCTGCTGTAAGAGTGTGTCATGAAATGATGCATGTCTAAAAAGTGTGTCACCAACATGAAAAGTTTGGAAAGCTCTGAGTTACACTCTTAGCCATTTAGAGCTTGAAAGGTTTACACCAACATCTTCAATTGGCAACCAGTGCAAATATTTCAGTACAGAAAGCTGGTATCTTATACTACAGTAAATAGCATCCTAGCTGCTCATTCTTTTTCTGACTTATTTGTGAAGGTTTTGCTAAAGCTAACATCTAAATAAAATAACAGCTAAAATAAAGGTGGGACTGAGTGTGTGTATGACAGAGAGAGTGTGAATACTGACAGAAGGCAGAGTTGAGTATTTTGAAATCCCTTCAGACTGATGTTGAAAAAAATAGAGTTTAAAGGAAAAGTGGCTAGTGAAACAAAGAGCTAATTTACACGGGCATTACATCACTTGATTCCTCTGCCTGGAATTATTACCAGCTGAATATGGAAACAGGATGTACAGTATGTGGGGGGTGGGGGGAGTGTTAGGAACACATGTACTCTTCTTTGTGTTATATTTGTTAGACACTTTCATACATGCCAGACTTCAAGTGATGAATGCATTTATTTATTTGTTTGTTTGTTTATTTAATATCCCACCTTTATTATTTTTTATAAATAATTCAAGGCAGTGAACATACCTAATACTCCTTCCTCCTCCTATTTTCCCCACAACAACCACCCTGTGAGGTGAGTTGGGCTGAGCGTGTGTGACTGGCCCAAGGTCACCCAGCCGGCTTTCATGCCTAAGGCAGGACTAGAACTCACAGACTCCTGGTTTCTAGCCCAGTGCCTTAACCACTAGACCAAACATATGTGAACAATGCCAAGAGATCTAGCTGAAGCTGTATGCTTATGACAGGCACTAACAATAGAGAAATGAGAAAGTGCATTTACTACAAAATGGAATGGTGATTTTTCTCACTTCTTCACAAAAGGGAACATTTCCAGGTTCAGCTGAAATTAGGCCTGTCCTATACTATATATAAGGGAGATGTACAGCAGGTGATCTTTTTCCTGCCACTTCAACATTATGGCAAGCGTAGTTTCCATAAACTAAGAACCTAGAGCTTTGTCTTAGTGCTGATTGCTATAGATCCCTCTGCAGATCTTCCTATCTTCTTCCTGTTCCTGTGCTGCCTACATTGCACACTCACCCCTTTCCTTCTATATTCCTCTCATCTTTGTTTTGCTCATTCCTTACTGTAACGGTATGTGGAATGACTCTGGGAGACAGGCGGGAGAGTCACAGACTGGACAACCAGCGTGTAAAAGATGTCTCAGCCCACAGAAGGGAGGATGGCATGGGAAGCATCTCAGAAGGGACCCTCCCTAGTTTTCTGGAGAGTAAAAGGAAAGGAGGGGAGAAGTAATTTCAGTCCTGCAAGATTCTGTTAATGCAACCTTACAATAAAGATAGAGCTAGTATTCCTGGTTGCGCTTCTTGTCTGGACGACTTTGCAGGGCTAACACTTACTTCCACCAACTCTCTCTCTCTCTCGTCTCATATCCTACTAGCCAGATGATAAACGTGGGCCTAACTTTTTGCTTACTGTACTTTTTAAAGCACCAAGTATCTTTCTGTTCCCCCCATCACTATCTTGTTCCTATTTGTGGCCATTTCCTCCACTGTGATTTATCACGTCTTATAGTGCCATCTGACCATTGCTGTGCCAGTATAACAAAAACAAAGACAGGCTTTTTATTGCTGGAATGATGGTTGAGTGAAGCTATTAAAGGGGTCATTGAGTCAAGCTTGACTCTGGGACTGTATTGACAAATGTCTGCCATCTCAACCATTCTCTAGTGATAATCCATAGCTCTTACAGGGACAGAGATCTCCTGTCTCCTTGATCCCATCAGTCTTCAAGTGATGAATGTATCTATGTGGGCAATATCAACAAATCTAGCTGAAAACGTATCACCGGGAAATGCAATTCACTGCAATAAGGAATGGTCTTTTCCTTCTCTCAATGTGTTAAGCTCAGTGCCCAAAATATGTACAGTTTTGCTTCCTGTCTGATCATTCGCAGCCTAGTTCACCTGTATGGATGAGCCATCTTGAGATCAAGGACCAAGTTAGTAGTTCCTGCAGTCTGTAGCACTCTTTGTAGCTATATCCAAACCCATTAAAATGGTATTTATCATCTTTCTCTGGTTCTTTTTCAAGGTCCAGCTTTCACACCCATACATTATTAACTAGAAAAGTCTTCTTTATCTTATGCTAACAATGTCTGCATTCAGTTGTCATACATTATTCTACTCGCTCAAGGTTCTTTTCCTATGTCTTTCCATGGTTATCATGGTAGCCTCTGCTGAAAGCTACGTACTTCCTTTGAAATTTTGGGATGTTTTTCCCCTGCATCAATTTTCAGAGTATCTCTTATCTCTTTCTGTAAGTCCTCAGATTCACTTTTGAATAAATTAAATAGAGCAAATCTGTCCCTTACTTTGATCTTATAGAAAGATTGTGTCATATCTGATCTTGTTGGCATACCTACTTTCTTTAATTTTCTAATCTTAACACCTATATTTTCCAATAATTCATGATCTGTTCCACAGTCTGCACCTGGAAGTGTTCTGGTTGATTGAATTGTATTTCTTCACCTATCTCTTACTAGCAGTAGATTTGTTTTCAGTATTGTCCATCTAGTGATGTCCAGGTGTAAATTCTCTGTTTAAATTGCTTGAAACAGATTATTAATGTATGCTGTGCTTTATTGAAGTCCAAATCCTTCCATAATTCCAGATTCTTCCATTTCTTCACCTCCATTAGAAGTATTGTCCTTTCTAAATACTGCATTTAGTATCTCTTGCAATTTGCTGTAGAATTCCTTAATGACTTCCAATATCAAAGGATACACTTGTGTAATACTGCTTTTTGCTGAATATCCACTAATTCTGATTGCTATGATCCTGTCATTTATTGGGTTCCAGCAGAGAATATACTTAGTAATGTATTGTCCTTCTTGTATATCATTGCCACTCTGCTTCTTCATATTGGTCTTATACCCTGAATGATATTCTGTAATCATCATCATCAATCATCTAGTAATCTGAATTATTCTGGCTAATCATTCTGGCCCACTTAATATCAGTTATTCTTAAAATATCAAATGTTGTACATTTCATTTTCACTTCGATGATTTAAAGTTTTCCTTGGTTCATGCTTCTCACATTCCATGTTCCAAGCATATATATCTTGTAAAATTGAGGAATTCCTCTTTTAGTACAAGCACCATCAGTGACCAAACTTCCTTGAAGTTTGAGTGTAGCCAGATCATTACTTCCAGAATTATTTGTGCAATTTGATGCTTTTTTCCTGTACTTAGAGAGGTGCCTTCTGATCTGTGGGTCTCATCACTTGGCTAAATGTTACAGCTTGCCCATATGTTTTCTTGGCAACAATATAGAAATTGTTTGCCATTGACTACTTTCAGGTTTGACCTTGGAGTGTGTTCTTCTGTCAGTGGTTATTAAACTGGGGGTAATTACCCCCTTGGGTATATCCTGGGGGTAATGGAGCAATTTGTAATTGCTTGTTTGTGAGTCAAGGATCAAGTTTGGGACTTCTGCTGAGACACTTGTTTAAAACAACATTGTCTGGTTGTTGTTGTTGTTTTGTGGGAGTAATGACATGATTCAAGACCAGGAAAGGGGGTAATTAGGTCAAACAGTTTAAGAACCACTGTTCTGCGTGGAATGGCTTCTCTCACATTTGCAAAGTTCCATTTGCCTATGCTGCCACTGTGGATTATTCTTAGCTTGACTGTTCCCTTTTTAACTTTACAGGTGAGGTAGACTGTACCAAGACCTCCCAGTCCCACAAGTGTGCTTAGTGGTTAAGATATTGTTACTATGGCAAAGCAGGTTCTTAGAAGGAAGTTATGGATTGAAGATGTCAATATTTTGTCAAATTATATTGCCAAAAATGAATCTCAATCTATGAAGAACTTTGGATATATTGAGTTTGAATGTTGCAAAAAAGGTGATCATGTACTGTTGGAAGAAGATTTGTGTGCCAGACTCCAAAAGATGGCTTAATGACATTTGTCAACATTCAGCCTTTGAATTAGCAATTTATCAAAAGAGAGGCAAAACCAGATAACATGATTCTGCATGATCTGGATTTAATTCATTGTCTTCAAATTATACCATAATGATGAATTTGAAAAATTAATATAATTTTGGTATTTCTTTTTATTATTTTCTCTTTTACATATAAAATATTTGTTGTTTGTCATTATTTTTTTCTAATCATGTTATGTGTTTCTTTTCCTAATTTATCTTTTCTATTTTTTTTATTTTTATTTTAGGCATGTACAGGGTTTTTTCTTTATAATAGGTTATTTTTTTTCCTTCTAAAATATATAGGCTTTATTTTATAGTTTACATATAACATTACATATTAACAGGTAATGCCTTTTAAGTAATTTTACAGAAAAAAAATTAATTTAATTTTTAGAACATTAATTTAAAAAACACTCATGCAGGTGTCATTCTCAGGGTCATTGAAGTTACAGAGGGTCCCACCACATCAGGTTTGTTATTCCCAGAGAAGAAGTCATAATATGATACAAATTTCTAGTGATGAAATGGCTAGTATGAGTACTGCTACCTATACAATAGAACTTCAGAAATAGGTTGCTAAATTGAACTTAAAATTTGCAGGAGACTTAACGCATCAGATAAAAAGAGAGGAGTAATCTTGTATGGGCAAGAATTGCTTTAACAAGATTCAACAGGTGAGATTATGGGCACGTCAGCTCTGAATGACAAATGCACTCAACAGATATGACAGATATGTTCTGCAGCAACTTTTTGGAAGGGAGAAGAAACTTTAAAAATCTGCCAAGGTGGCAGCAAACACTAAGCACTGTCCTCTTTATTCCTTAGCAAACATTCTTCCCCAAATGAAACAAAACTACTTGCTTGATAAAAAATTCTTTTTAATTGTTGAATCCCACTCCACCTCAGAAAGCCATTGAGCAGAGAGCTCAGTAGCAATACAGGAAAATTAGATGGCCATGGCATCAAAGATTACATTTGCAGCTCTGAGGTTTAGAATAGAACAATGCAAGGGACAATCAGGATTGTATCAACTGATTGTGGGTGAAGGCCCACCAGATAACCGTGCATTGCCCAATGCGTAGGCATGGCAACAGGCTTCTAGCTGATCATCTCTTGGGAGAGCCTTCCATAACCAGATAGTGGAATCTAAAGGGCCACAAATTTATTAATTTACATAAAAGTTTGCAGGAATCCAATGACTGGGCTCAGTTAAAGGCCCCTTCTGAATGCACAGTTCCCATTCCTGTTCTACTTCTCAATTTCTTCAGTCTCTGTCTTTCCTCAACACGCAGGAAATGTTCTTAGATCATTAATCCACAGTTCCCTCAAAAATACCTTCATTCAGTCCTACCCTGAACCAGCTCAGTTCTTGCCGAAACAATAACTCTTTCACCAGAACGCCACATTTTGTAGTGCATGTATGCATTTGGTATTTGCTGCATGGGGATACTACCTGGGTGTCCTGCTGCCACTCCTCCTATGTCTGAAGCTCAACTGACAACTATATTGATGAAATGACAAGAACAAGAGGAAGGTGCATGGCATGGCTTCCATCTCCTTTTCAGTACATGTGCATTTGTCTGTTAATTTTCTAGGCAACTTATCACTCCTCCTTCATTTAAATATAGTTATCACAGTGAAATGCTGAGTCTCAGTTCAGGGTTTAGTAGTGGGGGCTGAGGGCAAGAGCAGGGGCAGTGTGATGGTATGTGCGAAAGGCCTTGGGAGACAGGAGGAAGACCCTCGGTCTAGGCAACATTCTGATAAGAGGCAGCTCATTCCACAGGAGGGGGGAAAGCGTGGGAAGCGTTTCAGAAGGGACCCTCCCTAGTTTTCCGGAAACTAAAAAGAGAGGAGGGGAGAAATACTTTCAGTCTTGCAAGATTCTGTTTAATGTAACCTTACAATAAATATAGTGTTGATGCTCCTGGTTGTGTTTCTTGTCTGGACTACCTCAAAGAGCTAACATCAATCTTGCAAGACTGAAAGTATTTCTCCCCTCCTCTCTTTTTAGTCTCCGGAAAACTAGGAAGGGTCCCTTCTGAAACACTTCCCATGCTTTTCCCCCACCCGTGCCACTAATCAGACCATTGCCTAGGCTGCAGGTCTTCCTCCTGTCTCCCAAGGCCATTCCAACATACCATCACAGGCAGTAAGGGGTTCACCCTGGACCATAACCACAGAGCTGTCATCAAACATCCAGCCATGGACCCACATACTGGGAAGCAGGGCTTTCCAAAGTTTTTCCCGGCGTTGGTGTGTCGCCATGGGAAAACCCAAAAGTGCCGTCCTTGCGGCAGCGCGCAAAAACCCGGAAGCGCTGCTGCCGCTTTCAGGTTTTGCATGCTGCAGTTGGTGTGTCGCCGCAGGAAAACCCGGAAGCGCTGATTATGATCAGCGCTTCTGGGTTGTGTGGCGACACACCAGACTGTGTGTGGCGACACACTTTTGTGTTGCGACACACAGTTTGAAAAGCTCTGCTGGGGAGACTTATAGATGGATCTGCTGATGAATCTCCTCCCACAGCTAGATTTGGTTCCTCTGCCTCCACTGCCAGCTCATTCCATTTGCCCCATTTTTAAGCCTCCTGGTTGCCTTTCCATTCCCTAGTTAGGTTGCAGCAGACACTAAGCAATGGCTTCCTTGTGCCTGTAAGTTAGAAAGTGCAGTTGTGCACACCACCTACAAGCCACAGTGTTGCAAAAAATGGTCCAGCTTTGCTCCAGTTTCAAATATTGGAATAGAGTAAGTAAAAATCTAACTCCACTTTCCAAAGGCACCATTTTTTGGATAGGCTGCTCAAGAGCTGCCTTTGGAGTGCTGCAAATATATGATGTGTTGGGGCCCTAAGTGACTAATCTGCTACACATTGATATCTGAATCTTATACGTTGGATAGAATCACAACCTCCTTTAATACAGAGTCTTATTATGTTCCTTTAATCCAGCCCATGAGATTGACACAACTGATACTTGATGAGATCACCTAATATATGCAGGTTAGCCCACAAGTTGATGAAAATGCCTACCTTGGCATGGTACCATCTCCTTTCCTTCAAATGCTCTCCTGAAAATCCATCTTTCCTCTGGAGCCATTGGCTCAACCTCCTAGTTCCCAGGCCATATTACTCTAATCCACAGCTTTCCAAACTGTGTGTCGCGACACAATACTGTGTCACCTGCGGGGCCCAGGTGTGTCAGGTCAAAACCCGGAAGAGCTGATGGCGCGCGGCTGTGCGCATGGCGGCGGCAGGCCATCAGCGCTTCTGGGTTTTCGCATGGCACACAAGGACACCACTTCTGCCACCGCTGCAGTGTGCGAAAATCCAAAAGCGCTGCAGCAGCTGTGCACAAAAACCCGAAAGCGTGGCGGCGGCGCTTCTGGGTTTTTGCGCACCACCGCAGCGGTGACATTTCCAGATTTTCTTGTGCGCCGCTGTTGGTGTGTCGCCATGGGAAAAGTTTGGAAAGCCCTGCTCTAATCCTTAGAATTGTGTCTGTAGGCAGGAGTGCTCAACTTCTTCATGCCCATCAAACTCTGTGATCTTCTGATTTACTTTCTTAGATCAGTTTAATGTTTTGTTTCTTGTAAAACAGGGAGGCCAGGATACCTTCCAGTTTTGTTTTTTTTCACTTTACTAGAAAATAAAAATGCTAGATGACTTATTTTTGAAGCAAGCAAGCAAGCAAGCAAGCCACAGAAAACTAGCAATTATATACTTTCTCTTTTTTTAAATAGGCCTTCACTTTCTTCCCATTACCTTGCTGTAATGGCTATTGATGAGAATTCTAGGAGTTGAAGTTCACATGTTTGGAGATCCCCAAAATTGGGAACAGCTGGAATAGATTAGTATTAAAAACTGGCAATATAAAGATATTTCAAAATGTACCAGTGATTTTTTTTACTAGCTGCTAAGACTTCTTATAATCTGAATATGTTGTCAGCTTTACTCTCTTCCCAAATTTTTCATGCATGGACATATAACTTTACAACGTTTTGGAGCCTTTCTATTTGTGATGGTAATAACTTCAGGAATAGTGAAATGAAATTGTTTCCAGAATATGCAAATAACTCTACCTGCCAGCAACTCCTGGGCAGATTTCCTGTATGTCCAAGCAGGAGCTGAACAAAATCATGTAGAAGAGAGCTTTCTAGTGGATTAGCTCCTCATGAGACAGATCCATCTCATCTGTCTCTCACTCTGCCACTCTTAATGGAATCCTAAATCTTGAGATCAGGTTGACTCTTCATGACCTCTAAAGTGGCCACAATTCTTTTGCTCATGTCAGCCACTTTACTGAAACCCAATAGATAAATCAACAGCATTTTTACGAACCAGAATACCAGCTGTCTAAACAAAGTGTTATTAGATTAGGGTGGTATGTCTTGCCTTAATGGAACTGTATCTCATTGTTCTTCATCTCACTCTCCAAAATGTACTTCTTTTGCTCTAAAGTAGATGGTGAAAGTCTAAGCATGTGTTAAGAAAATAGGATTATTGATTTACATTGTAGCTGCTTTTGCAAGGCCAGTTTTTCTCCTTCCAGTATGCTTCAATCTGCTCTGTGTAGCAGATAAAAGAGAAGATTTAAAAAAAATACATGCTTTTATTCCATAGCAGTCTTAGTAGTTTGTTCTTAATGTAGCTAAATGTATATTGAAAATAAATTACAATGGAGAAGTAATGCAATGGGATGAGGAGTTTGCTATGATAGCTAAGATCCTTAAGTAAAGTGGGTGCAAGTGAACTTTCCTTATCGGGTGTTCCTTATCTCTGAAGTGGCTGGATACAAATGTAAGTCCTTGATTAAAAAGGAACATCTTGAGGACCACAGAATACAGTTAGCTTTGTATGGGTATGTACTGTATAGCAGTTTGCCAATCCAGTTTACAAGACTGGTTGTCACATTGAAACTCTACACAACAATGTTGCTGGTCAATAGGACTGATCTATTGAGCCAGGCTCAATAGACCATTGGGACAAGTTTTTAAAATGTGTACCTGAGTCATCAGTGCACAGTTTTTGGCCTTCCTTTTCTCTGCCTATCTCTGCTGCTTCATAAGAACTTTGTGTCCCACTTCTTGATCCATCTGATGTAGGCTGACCATATTTCAGGATGGCAAAACGGGACAGGGTCTTATGTAATATTCCGTATTCATGAAAAAGACAGGGGTCCCTGCCCCCGGTCCGTGCGATTGGCTCCCCCCTGCAAACCCCGCCCTGCAGTCCAAATGATTGGCTCCCGCCTGCAAATCCCGCCCCCGGTCCACGCTCCGGCTCGGATCCTCCTTCCGCGCCATTCCCGCCGGGTTTGAAAAACGGGACAAAATTGAGATTTTTATGAAAACGACGGGACGGTTGAAAAATGCTTAAAAAACGGGACTGTCCCGTTCAAAACAGGACGTATGGTCAGCCTAATCTGATGGAGATAGAATAAGTCACCCTTTAGAGCTGCACTATAGCCCATTCTAGTTAGGACAGCTTGCATTTCCCAATGGAACAAGCTTTGCACTGAATTTTATATTTTTATCTGCTGGCATGATTGGTTCAGAACAAAAATTTAATTTCAGATTTACAATTGTAATACAAAGATTTCAAAAAGTCAAGATATATCGTAACATAGAGATATCTTAATGAACAAAAAAAATCCTAGGATTTGGTTTTAATGCAACTGTTTCTGAGATACAGTGAGAACACTATTTTAAAAAACCCTGGAAAGTGAGGTAATTGTTTTTAATGGCCTCATTTGTCTGATTTTTGTCAGATGCTCTTGACAAGAAATCATGGATGTTATAGCTTGGGTTTTTTTTAACAAGGCCAGCAGTTTAAGCAGCTACAAAAATGGGGACAGATGCTTTGGCCAAATTTAAATAAGCAGATAAAAACTAGCTTGCATGATCAAATTGAAAAATACTGAGATTTCTATTTGTACGACAATAAAAATGGAATTCACAATGAAGCAAATGAAAAAGATATGCCGAAAAAAGTCCATTGAGGGCTGTAAGGAAAAAGAGATTTAAATCTACTTGAAAATAAGCTCATGAGAGAGCTGCCTTTGGGTCAAAGCAACCTAGGTCAGTTTATCAACTTTAATAACCAGCAGCTTTAAACTGAAAATATCCAGTGAGATTCTGCTTTTTTTATATACAGTACTTGAATGCTGAATCCTAGGGTAATTTGATGTGTTTCTAATGAAATATGGGGTTTGTGCCTTTTAAAATATGCATTAGATTTATATTGCTAGATAAACTGTGACTTCCCTTCTCCTCCCCCCATCCCACTGATTCTGCTAATATGATAAATACAGAGCAAGTTGGAAAGAGAGTGTGGTTTCTTGTGACTGCTCCTTTCTATGGTAAGAAGCCACAAAAAAACAGAAAAATACGTTACAATATGATTGACTGATTATGTGCCATCAAGTCAGTGTCAACTCTTACTTAGCAAACACATAGATTTTCTCCATGCCAATCTAAACCGGTCCTTCAGATCTTCCATTGGTGCACCCGTTGCCACTATAATTGAGTCCACCCAGTTTGCTACTGGTCATCTTCTTTTTCCTTCCACCTTTCCCATCATTAGAGCCAGAGAACTAGGTCTTCACATAGTATGTCCAAAGTATGATCATTTGAGCCTGCTCATTTGTGCCTTGAGTGAGAACTCTGGGTTGATTTGTTCAATAATTCATTTTATTTTCTTGGCTATCCATGGTATTCTCAAGAGTCTTCTCAGCAAAGTTCAAAAGCATCAATACTCTTTCTATCCTACTTCTTCAAAGTCTAATTTTCACTTCCATTGAGTGTCCCAGGGAAAACCATTGCCTGCTCTGTTCTGATCTTTGTAGGTACAGACACATCCCGGTATCTGAATTTCTTTTCCAAGGTCTTCATGTGGTAGCACCCTACCAAATGCTAGAGTGCAGCATATTTATTCACTGCTGGTTCCTTTACTGTTGAAAGTGGATCCTAAAAGGTAGAAGCTACGCACCACTTCAATGTCATTGTTCATTCAAGGCTGGTTGCTGTGCCTGTTGTCATTAGTTTGGTCTTTTTTATATTTAATCTTAGTCCCATTTTTTTCACTGTGCTCCTTGAATTTTCATTATTAGAGCTTACAAATAATTTGCATTTTCAGCTGTCATCAGCATAGTACAGGTTATTGATATTTCTCTCTCCAGTTTTAAAACTACACTCATCTTCTTCTAATCCAGCTTCCCGCAATATGTATTCCACATATAGGTGGAATAATTCCTTTCCCAACATGGAGCCCATCTGTTTCATCATGTTCTATCTGGATTGTGGCTTCTTGACATGTGTATAGGTTTCACAGGAGGACAATGAGATGTTCTGGGTTTCCCATTTTCTAAACACATTTCCCAGCTTGACATGATTAACACAAATTCCTTTCTATAATCAATGAATCACATATTGACTTCTTTTTGGTATTCTTTGGCTTTTTAAACTATCCAATGTGCATCAACAATAATTTCTTGTTTCTTGTTCCTCGGCCTTTTCAAAAGCCAGCTTGAGCATCTGGCATCTCCCTTTCCATGTAGGGTTCTAATCTACACTGGATGATCCTAAGCATTATTTTGCTAGCATGTGAAATTAAGGCTATTTTATGCTAGTTTGTGCACTCTATTAAATCTTCTTTCATTGGTATTGGTGTGTAGATTGTCCTCTTCCAATCTTTTGGTCATTGTGTCATTCTCCAGATTTGCTGGCATAGTTTGATTAGAACCTTTATGGATTCTTCTTCTGTTGCTTGCCACATTTCTGTAGATAGTCCATCAATTCCTATAACCTTCCAACTTGGTAATGGCACTAGTGCTGATCTAACTTCATCTTCTAGCACTAGAGCTTCTTATAAGCAGGGAATATCTTCTAAAGTATCTTGGATGTTGACATCTCTACTGTACAGAACTTCAGTATATTCCTTCCATCTTTGTTTGATCTTCTTGGAATCAGTTACTATCTGTCCACTGGCATCCTTTAACATACCAATTCGAGATTGGAACCTCCTTCTGAGTTTGGAGATCTTTTGAAAGACTTCCCCTTTTTTCCCATGTGTTTCCATCTTCAGTGTCTTTACAGATGTTATTGTAATACTGTTTCTTGTCTCTTTTAACAGCTCTTTAAAATTCTTTGTTAAGTTCCATCCTGAGATCGTTCTCTTTCTTGGCTTTGGCTTCTCTTCTTTTCTTGGCAATTTCCATTATCTTTTCTGATATCCAGTATGCTTTCTTCTGGCTCTTGGTCTTTGGCAGCCTCTTTTTACATTTATCCTTAACAACTTCTTTGATTTTATTCCAGAGTTCTTCTGGTTCCCTATCAATGAGCTTCAGGATAATTCCTGATGTTCTCCTTGAAAATGTTGGGTATATGCTCAAAATCATATTATGGGAATTGGCTGGCTTTCTTCTTCCACTTTAACTTAACTTTGAACTTGCACATGAGCAGTTTGTGATCTGTTCCACAGTCAACCCCTGGCCACATTTTTGCTATAACAACTGAGCTCTTCCATCTCCTTCCCTCAATAATATAGTCAGTTTGATTACTGTGTCCTCCATGTGGTAATGTCCATGTATATAGGTGTTGTTGTGGTTGTTGGAAGACTATGTTAGCAATGAAGAATTCATTGGATTGACAAAAATTGATAAGGTGTTCTCCTGTTTCATTTGGTTTCCTAGGTTGTACAGTCCAACTACATATTTCCAACTTTGGCATTCCAAACTCCAACTAGAAACAGCACATCTTGCTTGCACGTTCTGTCAGTTTCAAACCACTGCCTTCTCCCATGCAGCATGAATTGATCCTTTTGCCATTGTTACCAAAGTGATCATCCACTCCAGCATCTTCCTGCTGCCCAATATAGGTACCTGCTTGCTTTAGCTGGGCAGCTGGGATGTCCTTCATGCCTTGGGTGACTCTGCTGGCATACACTCCCAGCCTTTTTTGCTCACCCCTCCCAGGAACACCCCACCCTCCACCATGAGGAGTCCACGCAGCAGAACTGGGTGGGGTCAGGACAAAAAAAACCCTGATTTAATATCTAGGTATTGCCTGTAAATAAAATATCCCATTTATCAAGTGTGGAAAAAAAGTTCAACCAGCAGACCAAATCACTCTCTCCCATTTTTGTAATATCATGGTTCCACTTCCAGCTCCAACCATAAATTCACGGGCATATGTGTTCATTGTGTCAAGCCATAGTCTGTTTTAACCATGGCTTGTTAAATAATTGTTCGTATGACACACTAATTAATGAAGTGTAGTTTAGACCATATTGATAGGGTTCACCCAACTTGCTAAACAAAACAAACCATGTTATTGTCAGCATTGTGGGCAAACTGTGTCTCTGAATGCACTTTGATAAGTCACAGCTCTCACTACTCTTGACTAGTTTGTAACATGGGGTCAATACAGCTCATCCTACAGGACAGCTGAAAGGATCACTGAGACTTAAGAACATAAAAGGTCCTGCTGAGTCAGGCCACAGACCCTTCCAATCCACCAAACAGTGTCTCACAGAATAGATTAGTCATTTGGGAAGCTCCAGAGGCTGGGCTGGAGACCAGTAGACCAATTTCAATACTGCTTCCCAGCAGCTACTACAGAAGGCATTGCTGTCCAAGATTCAGGAGGTAAACAGTCATCAGTATTAAGAGCCATTGATTGCCAGATCCTCCATGAACTTGCCCAGCCCCCTTGTAAAACCACCCAAATTGGCTGCCATTTCCAGAACAGCAAATGCCACCATTTCATTAGGTATCACGTGAAGAAAATGTTTATGTTGGTCTGGAATCCCTCTGCATTTAACTTCAATCAACAACCCCGAGTTCTAAAACTGTGACAGAGGGAGAAAATATAGTATATGACGCACCTTGAACACTCTGGTGCTTTAGAAATGCTAATCTTTGCTATTTAATCACAACATCACAATTACATTTGCTTTCATCATCTGCTCAGCTAGTTCACAGTGACAGACAGTTGCTGTTAGGTGTGTCTGTGTCTAGGCCGAGGGGGATTGGTTTTTTTCCCTAGTCCTGCAGGATATTTATTCTTGCCTGGGCACTGCTCCATGGGTGTGCCCTCCCTTGGCTAGAAGGCAAGTGGTTCCACAGGGGTGTGTCTCTTGAGCTGGCACTGCTTGGCAGACTGCCTCTCTGAGTTGGCTAGAGCTAGACATGGAGCCGTTTTCTGCCAGTCTAACAGGTTGACTGCGGCTAGAGAGTTTTCCTTGTCGGCATCTGAACAGTGTCTCTACGTCCTTTTTACTGGTGACTGAGCTGATCAATGCCATTGCAGGAATGAATGATCCATTAACATTAACCAGCATCCATTACACATATCCTCAAGCTCACATACTGTAATCTGAATCAGTATACAGTATATGGAACTGGCTGAATACTGAATCAAGACTCTAGTTCCAATTTTGCCTCTCTCAGAAATTTACTAAGTATTGCCCTTTGGCAAGGCATCCAAGTCCTCAAATCTGCAATAACAATATTAACCTTTTTTCTTCTTCCTTCCATTCTAATAACACTTCCTTCTTTCCTTCCTTCCCTCTTTTTTGCCCATCCAACCCACCCACTCAGTTGTTCCCTGAAACAACTTCATCCTTTCTTCTCAACTCTCTCTTCTACCAGGAACGTCTTCCCAGAATACCTCCATATGCCCATCTCTCTTTCCTTACATAATTCATTTCTGGGAAATCTATGAAACGACTAGTATCCTGTTTTAACTAAGGCCAAAGCACATGTAATTAAAATAATCACATGTTCTTCTCTTGTTTTACCCTCTTCCCTCCCCCAGAGTTCTTACCTGTTTTGACAGGGTAAGTTCCTTAGCTTAAAGGTCCCTTAATGCATCTTGAGGGTGGATGTATTTTTTCTTTCTTTCAGAGATACATGGTGGGGTGTGGTATAGCCTCTTAACAGGTGAAGATTACTACTGCTGTGGGAAAACACCAGCAAAACCTGTTTAAAGCAAAAAAGTGAACTTGCGAGACTGTGCACATTCAGACAACACATTTATTATGGCTTATGGTTTGTTAAGAATACATCCAACTCTTTGTTTGTTTGTTTGTTTGTTTGTTTATTTATTCAATTTATATAGCCGCCCATCTCAAACCAGTGACTCTGGGCGGCTAACAATAGTAAAAACAATCAACAATAAAAACAATACCCCAAAATTAATATAAATATAAATACAGGCGAGAGATCTTAAAAGCCATTGGTGTTAGCACAACCATGAAGCGGGGCCCTTCACACACTCGGGACCCCAGGCCCAAAGCCTAGGTCTTCAAGGCCTTCCGAAAAGCTAAAAGGGTCGGGGCCATCCTAATCTCAGGAGGAAGGATGTTCCAGAGGGCAGGCGCTATGGCAGAAAAGGCACGTCTCCTGGTCCCCACCAGCTGTCATTCCTTGGCTGACGGGACCCGGAGTATGCCCATCCTGCTGTACCATATTGGATGGGTAGAAACAACTGGGAAAAGACGGTCCCTAAGGTAACCGTGAGCCGTGAGTCCAAGAGGACCCCCAAATTGCGCACCGGGTCTGTTTGGGGCAGTGCCATCCCATCCAGGACCAAATATGGAAAAACCTTGGTACTGGGAGGCCCAAACACCCAAAGCCACTCAGACTTGCTTGGGTTAAGCTGGAGCCCATTGCGCCCCATCCAGGCCCCTACAGCCTCCAGGCACTGAGATAGGACATCCACGGCATCACTCAGACAGCCCGGGGAGGAGATATAAAGCTGGGTATCATCAGCATGACCTTGATGCTGGGAAAGACTGAGGGCAAAAGGAGAAGGGGGCGGCAGAGGATGAGATGGTTAGATAGACAGTGGAGGACAGGAAGGCCTGGCGTGCTATGGTCCATGGGGTCATGAAGAGTCAGACACGACTTAACGACTGAACTACGACATCAGCAGCATACTGATGATACCTCACCCCAAACCGTCAGATCACCTCACTCAGTGGCCTCATGTAGATGTTAAATAAGAGGGGGGAGAGAACCCAGCCCTGTGGCACCCCACACAGTAGGGGCCGTGGATGGGGCCCAAAGTTTGCACAAAGTTCTCTATGCAACTTGCCAACTGCCACAAATGCTTGTTTAGCATTTGTTTTAGAGCTCTTGTAATATCTGTCAGTCACTTCCACCCTCATTAACAAGGCAAACAAGTCTAAGAGCAGGCAAAAGTTGTGGGCAGACAAGAGTGCTCTAAACAACCCAGGAGCAGCCATTGGTAAGCTATGTGAAGTTGCAAGCAGGAGCCAGACACCATATTGAATGAATTCGCAACTACTACTATCAATCAATTAATATTTTATTACGGTCACAGACCAGAATTTTCGCAACAACTATATACACAGTGACTATGATGTCTGAAAACAGACTATGTCCAACTACTAAAGAAATTTTAAAATTCAACGCCACGCCCCCCCCAAATGATAAGTTCTTCCTTCATAATTTTCTTCCCTCCCGGCTCCTATGAATGTGCCAAAAAAAGAAAGAAAAGAAAAAGAAATATTGGGAATGTTTAAGTCATTTCCAGAAGGAATGCTACCAGAACTTTCCACTCCACTTGAGTTTAAAGTAACCAAGAAAGCAAGTTTGGAATGTTGTCAAAATATGTAACCCACTGTTGTCACAGAGTGCAGGAGGTGCCAATCTGCACGTCAGGCTTCAACACCACTAGTTTTTGTACACACAACCAGAGATTCCAGAGAAATTACAGAGTCTGAAATATCAGAACATTTTCCCCACAGTTGTGTTACTGAGTTAGCAATATTTTAAGGGACTGCAAACATTCACAAGGGAACAATATACAACAGCAGTAACAATTCTTTTCTTTTACAGCATCTAAATCATGTAACTCAGCTTCAGGCAAACAATGAAGACTTTTTAAAAGTCTGACATTTTGTTTTGTTTGTCATCCCCATTTTTCCGGCTTAAATTATTTTATTTTGCTTTTATTGTAATAGTATTCGCTTTTTTTAATTGCACATGAATATTTATTTTGAGGGAATCAACTTTTTTTAAATGCTATTAGTGCACAATTCAGTTCACCATTTGGATCAGCTGTGGTCTATTTTACCTGCTTTGTTCTTTCCTCTTATCCACAGGTACACAACTTGCATTCTCTCCCAAAGCCTTGCAGCTCCTAGCCCACCTCCAAAAGTGCTACCAAGCTGCAATTTTAAATATGTCTAAAACATTAAACCCAGAACGACATCAGCTGTATTTACTTAATATAATCATTTTTTTTCGTTGTCCTGTCTCACATGCTTTTTTATCCTGCCCGTTTTTTGTACATACAAGATTGCCCTAGCCTTCAGATGCTGGTGATTGTGGCAGCTAACCCGAAAGAACTCTACACATGCCCAGAGGCGCTCTCTTCTTCCCTTGCGCTTGGCCCAGGACTCAGAAACAGTCTTTTGGTGGCGGGAGAAAAGCCAGAGGGATCGGCAGGGCTTCGTTTGAATGGAGAGAGGCGGGAGCTGGCTGCTCTCCCTCCTGCAGCGGCGTGCTGGAGGAGGAGGAGGAGGAGGAGGGAGGCGCGGTGAAGCAGGCGAGGCCTGCGCGCCGGAAGTGAGCGCCTACTGCGGGGAGAGGAGAAATCCCGGCTGGTTGGAGGGGCTAGCGGACGCTTGCGGTGGCTGCGGTCGCGCCGAGGGAGCGCGCGGCGGAGAGGCGTCTCTCGCGCGGAGGAACCTTCGTCTGGCTCCGCTTCTAGCGCGAGCGAGCGAGAGCAGCGCAGCCACAGTGGGAAGGGAAGGGAAGGGAAGCCGCCTGCTCCGCCACTCAAGCCAGCGGCCGCCGGTAGCAACAAGGGCGTTGGGAGAGGAGGAGAAGGAGCGCCGCCGCCCCCGCCGCCGACGTGAGCACCCTCTTCTCTTCACCCCGGGAAAAGGAGGGGAGGGCAAGCCAAACCAACCCGTCTACCCGCACCATTTTCGCCTTTGGAGGCTCCGCGGAATTGCGCCTGCCGTCTCCAGGCGGCTGAGCCCCGGGTGGGGTGCGGAAATCTGAGCTTGGGTGGCTGCGCTGCCGCTTCGGACCGGGGAGGCTCCCCCAGGCGAGCAGCGAAGGTGTCGGCGTGAAAGCGGCGACTGGGGTCGGGCTCTTCTGTTTTTTCTGACTCGGAGATGGGGGAAAACACCCATTTTCCCCCGATGGGGCCGGGCGTACATGCCCATTCATCCAGCTAAGCCTGGGGGGAGAGGAGGGGAATACAAATGGCCCACCCCATCTCTCCCCCAAGTCTTAGAAATATACAATTTAAAGAAACGCAGGAGCGGGGTTGAAGGCTGGTTGGCGTGTAGGGTCTTCTCTTTATATGAGGAGTGGGGCGAAGAGTGCTGGGGTAGTTACTGCGCATGTGCCTGTGGAAATAGAAGCCCTAAGGACCCATAGGAGAGATACTGTACTGTGGGGTAATTATTCCTTCATCCTGCGCTGAGCGGGAAGGGATAGGCTTGAGGCGGAAGAAGCATTGCGTCCTTTTCTTATTTTGGGTGTATTAAACCGCTGCCTGTGGATCCAGCTTCCCCCCTTTCACACCTTGCTTCTGGAATTCAGTTATGTTAAATGGGTTGTCTAGTCTCTGCTTGGGCCTCCTCCCATCTGAAATCTCTTCCAGTGGTATTCCTGGTGATAGCTGTCAAATATGCAGAGATTCAAGCGTAATAATCAGAAAGCAAATGCCACTTTCAAGGGGGATTGTCCAGCACTGAAGCAGAAAAAAGATTGTACAGTGCTGAGATACTGAGATGTTGCTAGTTCCAATGAGACTCCACCCTGTGGAGCTTGAATGAATACAGTTTCCATCTCCAGCTTCCAATAAGCGCATGTAAATTTGTATGGAATTATTCAGGAATCCAACACCAGTTAGGTGATAAGAGCTAATAAGTGTTGATTGCTATGCACCATGCCTTTTAGAATGTTTTCACATAGCTGTTTTTAAAAATAATGTTGTGACAGGTCACTGAAATATCTTGCAAGTATAGCTAGTGACTTTCATTAAAACTAAGAGACTTTTAGTGACTAGTGAAAATTGCTGGTAGTGGTAGAGAAATAGGTTCTTATCTCTTAATATTTGTCCTTGGCAGTGATGATTTTTGCAGTAATATAGTAATACTGGCCTTATGTGCAAAAAAGAATAAAAAGAAGTTTTTTAGGCAAGTTTAATGTAGATCCGTTTCTTGAATGCAGTTGAGTAACATAGAATAACAGAGCTCCCATAAATCTGTATACAGTTCTGGTGATGAATCTGTAAAATTAGTTGACATTTATTTCTAAAACTGCTTAGTTTCCTAACAGTCTCTCTCAGTCAACACAGCTGAAATCAATACAGAATCATAACAGAACAATAATTGTAACAGAATCTAAAAGTAGCAGAGAGGGGAAAAAAAGAATACTGATTGCAGCAGTAGTGTAGGCAATTAAAAGGGAAAATTAAACATTTTTTGCTTGGGGCTAAAAAAATAGCACAGTTGGCTTTTCTCAGGAGCATATGACATAGCTGGGGGTTATGAGGGCAGGGCCTTTGAAGATGATCTCAGATAGAGAAATATGGGAAGAGATCGTCCTTGAAACATTGCAAAGAAGGTTAGCACTATCATCTTGATTTTGGCTTAGAAGTTTACTGGGGGAACTGAAGATACCATATTTTTCCAAAAGGAAGATGATCCTGTGTATATTTACTCCCCTACAAAAGGCAATATAATCTGCCTCCATTGCCACATTTTCAACAAACCTAAGATGATACTTCTATTTTAAAGTTACTGTAAAATAATATTTGGGGTGTGTGTGGACCAGCTTTCCTTTTAGTAAATATAATTATTAAAACCTAGTTCTGGACACTGTGTAACATTTTCAGACCATCTTCAAGGGCATCCCTACATGTAATGTGTTGTAATCATCTAAATGAGAAATTAGAGATCACAGTCATGGATAACAAGCTGTTTCCATCTAGGTAAGGTTGTAGCTGGTAAACCAGTCTAAGCTGTTAATGGCAGTCTACACTACAGAAGTCACTTCCAGAACAGGCTGAACATCTACATAGATTGATGAACTGCCCATTAACAGTATTGCAGTCTTGCCTGGATTAAACTTTATTGATCTTCAGGTCAGTATAGTATCATGATGATTAGGTACTTCCACTGCCTCAACAGGAACAGATAAAAAAGAAAAGCTGCTGGCACTGCATTTTAGATCTTTGAGCAACTGCACTTTCATTAGATGTTAAATAACATGAGATAATGCTCTGCAGAGCCCCACAGAATAAATGCTATAAGCTTGACCAGGATTCTCCAGGTATGAGATAAACCTCACAAAGCAATATTCCTATTGGACAAGTTTTCTAGAAGGGTACCACGGTTGATAATATGGAAAGCTATTGGGATTCCAAGGAAAATTAAGAGGATTGCATTCATCGGTCCCATATGGTGATGAAAACAGAAGTGATTTCAAAACTGGGACCAAACAGTTGAAATTTATCAAGAAAATCCATTTAATTTTAGAGCATCTGGGTATTTTAAATGGTATTTGTTAAAAAAATGGTACAATAGAAAAGAGTTTACATTAAATAGTGAATTTACGGTAAAGGAAAAAACCTCGAAATACGTTATAGTAATTAAAATGAGATAAACACAACAACAAAGTAATTAACAGAAAGAACAATCCATATGATAAGTATAAATACCTATATCGCTCTTGGTCTTTTGGCCAAGATCAACTGTAGTGGGAACATCAGGATGTGATCACCTACTCATGAATCTTGCCAAATAAAAAAATCCAAAATAAAATTAACTTTAGACTTGAATAGCCATAATGACAGTCATTTATAGTTTGGTTGTACTGAACATTTTAAGCCAATATTAAAGCACTATTTTAGGCCAACTTGAAAGTCACAAAAATGTATAAGATCTCAAAACCTTGAATCTGTTCATCAGTCAAGATGTTACAGAAAGCAGAATGGAGAAAAGCCAACTTGGTACTGAAGACATTATAAAATTAAGAGTTCAAAAGGTTGTATGTTTTTCATCTAGCTTGATAAGTACTTTATATGGATTTTTCTTGTAGTCTGCATAGTTTCCTTTCTTTTTCCTCTCAATATTCATACTTAAAATTTGTAATCACAGAGCCAAAATGGATACTAGGGCTCAGTTCAATTAAGTGTCTGTGTGGACGGATATAGGTATTTACATGTGATAGAAATACTATATATATAAATGGTTTTGTTGTTCACTATGTAGCCTTGTTCAATTATAGCCCTCTACTTGCTGAACAAGTCTATATAAATGAAGGATGAGGAGAAGGATAAGAATGTGCTGAATCAGAATCTAGTGTCTCAAATGTTTTTTTTCCTCTCTCCAGTAACAGCCAGCAATGTTGGCTGTTAATATGCATATTTTCTCTTAGGGCTTTGCAAGCAGAATAGAGCACTAATGATTTTCCTTGCTTCACTTAGCTTGCCAAATTGGTTCCAAACAGATATTCCAAGAATGGTTACATTTGAAGAAAACAAAAGTAAGGAAAGGTTCCATTTTTTAAGCGTGTGAATAGACAATATTGCTGAGAAGGACTGGGGCTACATTCCAGTGTATTTGGTAATAAGGTATAAGTTCCACTGAATACACATGCATAGGATCAGACTACAAATGTATTGATTTCTTCTGACATTTTAAAATATTTAGAAAAGCATACAAATATTAGCTAATTTTATCTTTTAGTAATTTATAAGAATACTAATGCATTTCTGTTCTATTTTATGTTCTATTTTAAGAAACTAGGTATAGCTTTTGTACCTTCAGCCAACATAATATTTATGCTAAAATAGGCTGTGTCTAGGGTGCAGGATAGTGGCCTTTATGTGATACAAACAAGTGGGGTGAATGGTGAGGGATCAGAATGTTAATCAGAGATGGCTTCAAGGGATTCTGCAAAGCCAGGACTGAAGCTTAGAGAAAAGGGAGCAGAGATAAAGGATTCTGCCTTTAGCTTCAAATGCTGGCTATCTGGCTATTGGTGTAGTTTGCGGTGTCCCATCTCTGCTTCTATCATTAGAAGTTGAGTTGTGACCAGAGGGACTTGCGTCCAGGGGATCTTCTGATAGACCCAGAGCTTGAGCCTGGAATCATGATACAAATAATCTAGTATAATATATATTTTTCTTAAAGAAAAATGTAAATATTGAAATTGCTGTAATCCCTTCCCCGTCCACCTACATTTCAAAATATGACTTTATTTGATCATGAGTTTGATTTTTAAAAAAGATCTTGAAATCAGAGGGTTGCCTTCTGTTCTTTTATTCTCCATGTTACATCCTCTCTTTGTTGTATGTGAAAAGTTCATAACTGATGTTCCCATGCTCTCATCATTACTTTCTTACATTCCCACCACCCTTTCAGGACACAGCATTCTTCAGTCTTAGGGGCTTCCTGTACATTAGACTTGTCAGGCACAGAGTCTGAACTTAGATGTCACTTCCAGTGCATATTATACATTGTATCTAAACATTACTCTCACTAACTCAAAACATTACCTTAATATGCAGTTTCATTAGTAGCGTGACATAAACTTTGTATCAGGTATGCAAGGGCATTGGTTGATTAATTTGTTTGGTCATCCTGTGCAGATTTCAGGAGAAATTGCATTTGTTCTATCAGATATTTTGAATCATGGATCTGAATGGTTTTTCACCATTGGGTTATTTAGGATGATTTGTTTATTTTTACTTGTTATGACAATTTCAGAGTCCTCTCCGGTACACTTCTCTTGGCATATAATACGTTTCTCACATCTGTGGAAACCCATAAATGTTGCAGCAACTCTGTATGCTCCTTCTATTAAATCTTCCAGTAGGACTATGAAGATTTCTGTTTTACTTTGTTGATGCCAATTTTTCTTCCAGAGAAGCTTCTTAGGCTCCTGTTGTCTCTGGAAGTATATGGTAGGGACCAATGGATTGTTTTGGATTGCCATCTCTGTGGTCAGGGGGAGAGATCTAACCTTGGAGAGAGAAATCCATGGTCATAAATGCCCTGCCAATCTGAGACTCCTTTGTCTCAAAATGGGCAAAAGGGAAAGAGCAGAGATTGCAGATGTGCTCAGAAAGGCCAAAGGGCAAAGACTATATACTGTATATGTTCTTGATCCAGTGCTATCCCACCTCTGGCTGTGCTCCCAGCATGGGAAGAAATTTGTACCACCCTTCAAGCTGTTGCAGAAATGATGGGAAATCATTATGTTCCACTGGGCTCACAATGGCTTTAAATGTCTTCAGTTTTGCAATATCACACCACTCCAAAGCAAATGGTAGGATTGCTCTGTAATTTGAAAAGCCTCATTGTCTTTGAGGAAGCCAACTTGGTTTCCTAATAAACTGCATCTTCACTGAGAACTTTCTGTTTATATGAGGATGACCAAATTTCTCTAGACCTATTTTGCTATACAGTTTTAAAAGCTTATTTGACCTTGCTTATGATTTTTCTCTCATTCTTTCTCTGTTTGAATATTTTTACCAAATCGGTTCTCTAGAACCTTTCCAAGAGCCAATTGCCATGGAACATAGAGAACAGCTGTGCAAAGCAAAATGTGTAAATGATGTGGATCAGTTTGAAAGAAAGTACACTTCTTTATTCTGTGTATTTTTATGGTCGAGATGCAAACCCACACTGTGTTTCTCCTGCTTGTACCAATTTTGATTCCTCCATTATGGGAGTGGCCCAGAATACACATACCACTCCCACAGTTCCTTGTTATTAACAAAGTAGATTAGGGCTGGTAAAAGTTGGTCCAAAATGTCAGGAGGGTATCAGGGTCACTTCTGCTATTTCCAACATGTGTTCATAAGCAAATAGATGCTGTACGAATATTCTCGTATGTGGAAAAAAATGAAGTGATTTAAACTACATCATATGATCTTGTAGGCCATTGTGTGTGTGTCCTTCTTTAGCAGATACCGTCTTTATTGCTTTTCTCTTTCAGTGCCACCCCTTCGCTCTTACTCTTGCCGGGTCTGTCCAAACTCGATGTTGAGGCCGCATGGCTGCAGTGCCATTTGCCTTTTTGCATTATATTATCTCCCTAATTTCTTTGATGTGTAGCTTGGACTGAATATGTAGGAGGGGGGGAGGGGAAGGAAGGTTTTCTTTTAATATTAAAATGCTTTTAAAATGTTCATATTTGTTTCAGGTACCATTATTCACTTAAATCAAGGGTCGGAAATGGCGGCTCGCGAGCCACATGCGGCTCTTTGGCCCCTTGAGTGTGGCTCTTCTGCAGCTGAACTCACCCCCGCCCCTTCCACGCGATTGGATCCCACCCCCAAACTCTTACGCTCTTACGCGCTCTCGCTCTCCAAGGCCGGGGCCACCCGGAGCCGCCCACACCTCGCGCACAGCCCGCGGGGCTCTCTGCCGCTCCCTTCGACGGAGGAGGGACCGGCGTGCCTTGGGAGCTGCTGCTGGTGGCATGTCTGGGCAAGGCGCGCGGGCGGAGCTGCCCGTCTGGCACTTGGGCGCTCCCAAGCCTCTTCCCTTCTCCCTCGCCACGTTCGGGCGTTGAGGCCAGGCAAAGCCGGGCGGTCACGCAGGGGCGAGGCGAGGAGTCCCGCTCCTGCGCCTACCGCCACATCCGTCCGTTCCCGGCCTCTCTCCCCATGTCCGGCGGGTGCCCATGCCAGAATCCCCGCGACCCGGAGGCAGCGACTGCTCGGAGGGCCCCAGCGAGAAGAGGCGCGTGATTCCCGGTGGATCCATTCGAGGGGCCGCGGGGCTTCCCCGCTTTCCTCCCAAGGAGGCCTCGATGGCGCACCCTCCCGCCCCATCAATCCCCCCACCCCGCCGTTCGGCGTCCTCTCCCCCCGCTAACCCAAGCCCTGCGGCGGCCGGGGGAGCCGAGCCAGGCTCCGTTCCAGCGGGGCGACTGTAGTGACCGGAGGCGGCCAAGGGGAGAGCAGGCAGCTTCGGAAGGGGGAAAGGAAGAATGGAAAGGCTGAAAGGATGTGGCAGGAACGACCCTGGAAAGCGGGGCCTGCGGAGCGCCACCTTTGGGGAGGAGGGTTCAGCCGGCGAGCAATGGCGGCGCCGGAGTTTTCGCCGGAGCGGCTGGCGCGCTGGCTGGCCGAGGCATCCAGGCGCTGGGCAAGGGCGCGGGCCCGGGACGCGAGCAACCCGCCTTGGCGCTCCTGGAGAAGTGGCCGTGGGAGGCCCGCCAGGTGCACCCTCCCGCCCCATCAATCCCCCCACCCCGCCGTTCGGCGTCCTCTCCCCCCGCTAACCCAAGCCCTGCGGCGGCCGGGGGAGCCGAGCCAGGCTCCGTTCCAGCGGGGCGACTGTAGTGACCGGAGGCGGCCAAGGGGAGAGCAGGCAGCTTCGGAAGGGGGAAAGGAAGAATGGAAAGGCTGAAAGGATGTGGCAGGAACGGCCCTGGAAAGCGGGGCCTGCGGAGCGCCACCTTTGGGGAGGAGGGTTCAGCCGGCGAGCAATGGCGGCGCCGGAGTTTTCGCCGGAGCGGCTGACGCGCTGGCTGGCCGAGGCATCCAGGCGCTGGGCAAGGGCGCGGGCCCGGGACGCGAGCAACCCGCCTTGGCGCTCCAGTAGAAGTGGCCGCGGGAGGCCCGCCGGGTGCACCCTCCTGCCCCATCAATCCCCCCACCCCGCCGTTCGGCGTCCTCTCCCCCCGCTAACCCAAGCCCTGCGGCGGCCGGGGGAGCCGAGCCAGGCTCCGTTCCAGCGGGGCGACTGTAGTGACCGGAGGCGGCCAAGGGGAGAGCAGGCAGCTTCGGAAGGGGGAAAAGAAGAATGGAAAGGCTGAAAGGATGTGGCAGGAACGACCCTGGAAAGCGGGGTCTGCGGAGTGCCACCTTTGGGGAGGAGGGTTCAGCCGGCGAGCAATGGCGGCGCCGGAGTTTTCGCCGGAGCGGCTGGCGCGCTGGCTGGCCGAGGCATCCAGGCGCTGGGCAAGGGCACGGGCCCGGGACGCGAGCAACCCGCCTTGGCGCTCCTGGAGAAGTGGCCGTGGGAGGCCCTCCAGGTGCACCCTCCCGCCCCATCAATCCCCCCACCCCGCCGTTCGGCGTCCTCTCCCCCCGCTAACCCAAGCCCTGCGGCGGCCGGGGGAGCCGAGCCAGGCTCCATTCCAGCGGGGCGACTGTAGTGACCAGGGGCGGCCAAGGGGAGAGCAGGCAGCTTCGGAAGGGGGAAAGGAAGAATGGAAAGGCTGAAAGGATGTGGCAGGAATGACCCTGGAAAGCGGGGCCTGCGGAGTGCCACCTTTGGGGAGGAGGGTTCAGCCGGCGAGCAATGGCGGCACCGGAGTTTTCGCCGGAGCGGCTGGCACGCTGGCTGGCCGAGGCATCCAGGCGCTGGGCAAGGGCGCGGGCCCGGGACGCGAGCAACCCGCCTTGGCGCTCCTGGAGAAGTGGCCGTGGGAGGCCCGCCAGGTGCACCCTCCCGCCCCATCAATCCCCCCACCCCGCCGTTCGGCGTCCTCTCCCCCCGCTAACCCGAGCCCTGCGGCGGCCGGGGGAGCCGAGCCAGGCTCCGTTCCGGCGGGGCGACTGTAGTGACCGGAGGTGGCCAAGGGGAGAGGAGGCGGCTTCGGAAGGGGGAAAGGAAGAATGGAAAGGCTGAAAGGATGTGGCAGGAATGGCCCTGGAAAGCGGGGCCTGCGGAGCGCCACCTTTGGGGAGGAGGGTTCAGCCGGCGAGCAATGGCAGCGCCGGAGTTTTTGCCGGAGCGGCTGGCGCGCTGGCTGGCCGAGGCATCCAGGCGCTGGGCAAGGGCGCGGGCCCGGGACGCGAGCAACCCGCCTTGGCGCTCCAGTAGAAGTGGCCGCGGGAGGCCCGCCGGGTGCACCCTCCCGCCCCATCAATCCCCCCACCCCGCCGTTCGGCGTCCTCTCCCCCCGCTAACCCGAGCCCTGCGGTGGCCGGGGGAGCCAAGCCAGGCTCCGTTCCGGCGGGGCGACTGTAGCGACCGGAGGCGGCCAAGGGGAGAGCAGGCGGCTCTTCACCCTCAGCGCGCCGCTGGGCCCCACTGCACCCCCGCCTGGCTCGGCTTCCCCCGGCCGCCGCAGGGCTCGGGTTAGCGGGGGGAGAGGAGAGCTCGCCACGGCGCGGGTCCGCCGGCAAAAGCCCAGCAGGCCTCAGGCTCCTCGCCGTCTCTGCCGTCTCCCTTCCCTCTGCATTCTGCCCCCTCCCGCTGGGCTGAGGCTTGCCCGGGGCTTGCCGGGCGGTGCGCTTGTAGTGCGCAGTGCCTCTGCAGCGACGGCAGGAGCCAAAGGAGCGGGCGGCTCGCTCGGGGCTGGAGCAGGCAGGCAGGCGGCGGCGGCAGCAGCAGTAAAAGTGGCGACGACTCCTCCCCCTCCCCCTCTTCCTGCTCTCCTCCTCAGACTCCCGCAGGCAGGATGGTGGCTGTAGCCCTGCAGCCCTCTGCGGGCCGCGGGTCGGGTCTGTAGCTGGTGTGGGGTGGTGCCCTTTGCAGCAATTGGGAGCCGAAGGTGCCGGGCGCCAGGCGCAGCGCAAAGCGCCCGAGCGCCCCTTTTCCTCTCGCTCTCCATGGACGGGGGAGCGGGGGGTGGCCCCGGAGTACCCGGTTCAGAAAACCCCAACTGCGCTGTGGAGTATCTGCCGCCGCAGGGCTTGGGTTAGCGGGGGGAGAGGACGCCGAACGGCGGGGTGGGGGGATTGATGGGGCGGGAGCCGCTAACCCAAGCCCTGCGGCGGCAGATACTCCACAGCGCGGTATTCTGGGGAGCGGAGAGCATGGGAAGCGGGTGGGGAGAGCAGGCTGGGTTTCCCATCTGCGGCAGGATCCCCGGGCCGCACATCCTCCGCCGCGGCCAGCGAGGAGGAGGGAGAAGGAAGAGGAGACAGAAGGGGAAATGAAGAAGGAATTTTTAGGAAAAGGGAAAAGAGAGAAACGCAGGAGCGGCTGCAGGGGCAACGAGACCTTACAAGCGTGGCGGGGAGAGGGGAGCCCTTCTCAGCCCTTTTGCACGCGCACGCACACCTCTACACCTCCTCAACCCTTTTGCACACGCACACACGCCCGCTCCCCTTTTGCCCGCGTTGCTGCAGGCGCGCAGGAGGAGGTCTTCGCTGGAGGCGTTTTAGCAAATGGTGGGCAGTCACCTGGGAGCGGGTTTCCCATCTGCGGCAGGATCCCCGGGCCGCAGTCGCCTGGGACTTTCGCAATGGCGAGGGGAGGGCGCCGAAGCTGTGGGCCGGGCTGGGCTGGGGCCGGATCCTGTGCTCCTGATGACCCCTCCGGGCAGGTTTCACTTTGCCCCATGATATTCTGGGTAGCGGAGGGTGGCAGCTGTTTCCCCGCCACTCCCGGTGGGGCGGCCGGGCCGGGTTCGCGGAGCCGCTGGCTGCGCGGAGCCGCTGGCTGCACCCCTTCCCTCCGTGATCCCCCCGCCCCCTTCCATGCGATTGGCTCCCGCCCGCAAACCCCGCCCCCTTCCACGCGATTGGCTCCCGCCCGCAAACCCCGCCCCCTTCCACGCGATTGGCTCCCGCCCGCAAAACCCGCCCCCTTCCACGCGATTGGCTCCCGCCTGCAAAACCCGCCCCCTTCCACGCGATTGGCCCCCGCCCACAAACCCCGCCCCCTGGCTCTCGAGCACTTCAAAATGTGCACGAGCATGTCAAAATGGCTCCCGGCAAAAAAAGTTTGCCGACCCCTGACTTAAATGATCGGAAAAACGAAACAGAAATATTACTGGCTCTTTAATTTATTTCTTCTTTGTATTATACTTATGTTTACAGAGAAGTAAGTCAGATAAATTCTCCTTCTAGCTAAACCATTACTGGTATTCTGGAAATAATAGCTGCATGTGCTGACATAGGTATGGTTCTATATATGGGTAAATAAAATCCTCTTAAGCTGCCCCCAAAAAGAAGTTCTTTTGAAATATTACAATGTTACTAAAATCTGTAAAACAATAAGATGGAATTCATAAATACTTTGGCAATTTTAAGGTCCACTATTCTACTTATAGCAAGCACTTAAAATCATACTGAGTATAAACGTTGTAAGGTATGTGGGAATGACCTTGGGAGACGGGAAGAGCCACAGCTGGGGGAACGTCGGACAAGAGGCAGCTTAACCTGCAGAAGGAATGGGGGCGTGGCAAATGTCTCAGAAGGGACCCTCCCTAGTTTTTTGGCCTGTCAAGGTGAAGGGGTAGAAATGTACTTTCAGATTTGCAAGAGTCTGTTAATGTAACCTTACAATAAAGTAGATTTAGTCCAGTCGTGCTTCCTGTCTGGACTACCTCACTAGGCTGACAAATGTATAGAAATGCTTGGGAGAAGAACACCTTTGCATGATGCTGAAAACCAATATGGTGATGACCAGGCATGGCTCTGTGAGGGAGGGTATCCCATAAGTGTGATTTCACAACTCAAAAGGTCCTCTCCATTGTAGCTCCCCCACCCTTACTTGGTAAGGGCATCCAGAGGAGATTACTTTTAGTTAGGCCAGACTGGATATCTGATGGAGCATAGTCCCAGGAAGATCACATCAGCCAGTCTTGAGTTACTAATCTTGTACATCTGTTTTGACCTAACTAAAGTTTACAAACAATTGTCAAAGGTTGCCCATGTACAAGTACATTGCAGTAGTCCAGCAAAGAGGTTACCAGGAGTGCCTCCAGTGTGAACAATGTGAACCCCACTCACCTGGATAGATGGACCATTTATCTATACTGACTGTGCCTTGCCTGGACTGAGCATCTGGCTCAAGTCCCTGCTTAATGCAAGATGTTGCTACAGCATCCTTAACAGATGGTCTTTCAGTCTTTCTTAAATGCCTCCAGCACCTCCCAGCAGAGTGTTCTACTAAAGAAGCAGTACAGGTAGTCCTCGCTTAACAAAGGTAATTGGGACTGGAATTTCCATCACTAAGCGATGCAGTTTTAAATCATGCCGTCACATGACCTCATCACTTAGCAACAGAGATCCCGACAGTGCCCATTGCCATTGTTAAGCGGGGACCTCACGTGACCACGACTTGTGACTTCCTGCCAGCTTCCAACAAGCAAAGTCAATGGGGAAGCCAGCAGGAAGTTGCAAGTCCTGGTCACAACAACCCTTTCCTTAGGCAGCTTGCAAGCAGTCTAGCAGGCACATGAATGCTATGGAGTGCAGGCGGGCCTGGTGGGGCATGTGGGCGGGTGCTGCTTAGCTTTAAGTAATTCTTAGTTGAACTTAAAGTTGAGAAAATAATAGCTATTCATTTCAAATTCAAATGGAAGCTCTACTTCGTTAATACTATCTGTCAAGTCCAGTATGTTTATACTGCTGTGGCATTGGTGCCATCAGTTGAAAAGGAAACATCTCAGCTTCTTTGAATTTCTTCAAAGTAAATAGTAGCGATGGTAAAACTGATTTGTGAAAGCACTTCACACAGTTTTGAATTATGTTGCTGCATTCTGAAGGCCTTAATAATGGGATAAATATTACTGAAATTCAGTGCCAATCTTCTGACAGAACTGCTTATGTCAGCAGAACAAGGGCGATAATAATTCTTTCCCTTTTGATGCTACAGAAATTGTTATTCTAGAGGGAGGTCATTCTCCTGTGAATCCACTAGTAGAGGACTGGCAGTGAATTCCATATTTAGTCATGCTTAGATAGACAGTAGAAATAAATGAGACTTAACTCATGCTTTAGAATAAGTCTGGATTGAACCCAATGTATCGCATGCTTTTACCTACCTTGAATTCTATGGAAATATGTTTTTGTGACAAAATGTAAAGGTCAACCTGTGCTATATATAAATAAAATTACTGCTCATCAACATATTTTTGGAAGAAAGAAAGTATAGATTAAAGCAATTAATATTCACGGAGCACACGTTTCTCATGTCATTTCCAAATTTCACTTGTAAAACCTTTATTGCCTGTTCAGTTTGGGAACACTGGAAGAACACTTAAAAATACAACTTTGCAAATACTATCTGATTGTAACAATCCTAAGGAAATTACAGCATTCATTTGTAGTTTTCAACTGCTTCCTTTTACAAATTCACATGATGCGTATATTGGGTTATATCCAATATTATATATACGGATTTCCGCTCATACAATAGACCTTCCTTTTGCTCACCTCCCTTGTGTACCTCCCTTGTGTACTGTTTCACAATATCCACTAACTTTCTGGATCATATGTGAGTGATGATGGAGTGGAGTAATATGGTTTCGTTCTGGATTACAGTCTGTCAATGGATAGGCATTGTTGGAATACAATCCATTAAATCTAAACCAAGACTGAATTAGGTACAATTCATTCAAAACTGTGTTGAGTAAAAACTGTGTTGTACACATAGGGAAAATATGGAAAAGAACATGTAGGAAATATCTTGTCAGTCATATACTAACAAAAACATCTTGTTTTTAATAGTTGTAACAGCAATAAGTTTTTAGCATCCTGCTACCTTGAGAATGTAGGCATGAAAAAAATGTTCTTCCTAATGAGCTACTTGATTTCTGTAACGGCAAGAGAGAATTTTTATTCACCGTTCATCACTCTTATAGGTAAAACTATTAATTTTTTCCTCTTGATTGCTGAGATTCTTTCTTTCCTTAGTTTACAAAATTTAATTTTGTATAAAAACTGATTAATATTTAAATATTGGTTTAGAGAATTTACTTATTTTGGACACTTTCATGCATAGAAGATGTTCTACAGCTCTTTCCTGAGAATGAATAATGTACTGCTGTGCAGATGATTGTTTCACAAGAGAAAATTGTTTGGCAAAAGTATTTCCCCTGTCATATAGACAGATGTCTATTTTTAGCCTTGCTACATAAAACCTTCCAGCTGTATTTAATTTAAATAAAACATGGATGTAATCCCTCGTAGTGAAAAATTTCTATCAAGATTGGTCTTTTGTTGCCACTTCAGTGTGTTAGCAATTCATTCTAATGAAAAACTGCTTAAATTCCAATGATCATTGCACTCAATATAATTATTCTAGTGGCAGCTTGGTTCACAGAATATGGTAGTATGTATTTATATTATTAGCTTTTCTACTCTTTTATTTATATTAGAAACTTTTCTTGACAGAGTTTAAAATGTCTTTTTAAAGTTTATGGCATGGAACACCAACCTAATATTTTTCAGTATTTTTCTTAATGTGCCTTTGGCACATGTGAACTTAGTCTATCTGGAATGTGTTCTTCCTGAGTAGCCTTAGAGATCCCAGAGATACATAATGAACAGAATAGCCTTTTTAATGTGTGGTATGCAAGTTTTATTTTATTTTAGGGGTGTGATGGCTCAACGGGTAAGACGCCAGGCTTGTCGATTGGAAGATTGCAAGTTCGGAGGTTCGAATCCCTAGCCCTGCGTGCGGAGTGAGCTCCCGCACTTGCCCCAGCTCTTGCCAACCTAGCAATTCAAAAGCATGCAAATGCAAGTAGATTTATAGGTACCGCTTCGGTGGGTAGGTAACAGCGTTCCGCACGCGTCATGCAGCCACATGACCGTGGAAGCGTCTTCGGACAACGCTGGCTCTTCGGCTAACAAACGGAGATGAGCACCGGCCCCTAGAGTCGGACACGACTGCAGAAATGTGCGGGGAGAACCTTTACCTTTTTTTAATGCAAGTTTTATAAACCAAAAGCAGAATCCACCCCTTAGCAACAAATGGCTATTTTACATTACTATTGCTATTTAGTTGAGCCAAAGAGCCTATAATATTTGTAATGCAAGTTTAATGAATGTGATGCTCACCTCTGGGTTAGATAGTCTCTTGCTAGATTGAGTTGCACCATACAATATTATCCTTGGTTACTGACCGTGATGACTAGGACTAATGAGAATTGGGACTTCAACAACTGGAGGAGCATAGGCTGTCACCCTCACTTAGCTCTAAATTCAGAATATGTCCTGTGGTAAATCATTTGTTAGTCAACAGTGCAAAAGAGTTTCTCTTGTCAATGTATATCCTCTGAATAGCAAATTGATTGGATTGTTTTTAATGAGCAGACCATTTTTTTCCCAACAAGACAAGATGATGGAATATTTCAATTATTGTCAGATGGGTTTAGAAGACTCTAGAAGATAATGCAGACAATGAAGAGCTATTTCATATATTCCTTTTGGTGGAAGAAGAAAGTGTATATGGTCTTACTGCAGCCAGTCGTTTCTCATTGTTAGCCCTTTCAGGTAGGCAAGGTCAGGAAGGAGGAGTTGCTAGGAGTCCTGGAAAGTAATGTCCTTAAGGTATTGTAACAGAATCCTGAAAGCTTGTCACAGCCCCTCTCTACTTCAACTTATACCTAACACAGTTGAGGCAAAATTATTTTGAGTTTCCTTCTCTTGCTTTCTACTTTCCCAGAACTCAAATATCTTTTCTGTAATGGCTTGGCAATATCCTCTCCTGCTCTGAGTCTACCCTAAATGCCATCACACTCATAGTTGACTGACAAGCCAGAAGAACATGTAAGACCAGTAGAAAAGTTCAGGTAACTTTAAAAATAATAAACAAATGGGCAAACACCTTCTAATAATTTCCGCTTCCAGTTCCGTCTTTATGGACTTCCTATGGAACTATTGGAAAAATTAAATAAAGGGATTAGCATATTGTGCCTCTTCACTACTGATTTTTTAAAATAATGTTTTATGCATGGGGATAAAAATGGATGTGCAAATTTTCTAAACCAATTCTATAATAATTTGAAGCGTCATCTTCTGAAGGAAATCTGTTATATGTGTTGTCATTTTATTAAGCCAACGTATGCACCATTATGGCCATTCAAATCAGTTTGGGGTTATGTGCTTCATGCTGTAGTTTTCAGTGTTAAAACTAATCTGAATGCCTGTACCTTGTGTCCTAGAATTGGCTCATGTAATTCCTAGCAGACCCATGTCTTCATGCCAAAGAAGATATTTTTGAAGAAAGGAAAATAATTGTTGTTTTGGGATGTTATTCACACACAGTGTCTGTCTAACCATGCCAATATTTTGCACAGCTGCTAAAATGACATAATAGGCTTTTTGTTTAACCAAGAGTAAGAACTTCCTTCCTTCTTCATTTATATTTCTTTCAGCTAGATGTAGGATTAAGATTTTCGGATGAATCATTATGAAGTTACTGTCCACTATAAAACAGTTTTTGAAAAGTGCTGTAATTAGCATATCTTACTGTATAGATACTGATCTATGTAATTGGGCAAAAATCTCTAATTTATGCATACTTGATTAGAGGCTGGGTAACTATATGGAGAAATAGAAACTGGACTAGGAGAAAAAAATTGGAATTAAACTTGCTGGGGAAAATAACTTCACTTTGATGGTGGAAGATTTAAGAAGTTTTTTTGTTAAAGGTGAAAGAAGAGAGTGTAAAAGCCAGTCTGCTGTTCAGTATTTAAAAAACCACATGTCAACAGGCCATGCTATCCCAAAGCAAATAGGTGGAGAATTAGTTGAACTAGTAACCAACTTTATCTTTCTAGATCAGGGCTTTCCAAAGTTTTTCCCGCGGCGACACACCAACCGGCGTTGGTGTGTCGCCGCGGGAAAACCCGGAAGTGCGGCAGTGCGCAAAAACCTGGAAGTGCTGCTGCTGCTTTCGGATTTTTCGCGCTGCAGTTGGTGTTTTGCCGCGGGAAAACCCGGAAGCGCTGATGATGATCAGCGCTTCCGGGTTGTGTGGCGACACACCAGACTGTGTGGCGACACACTTTTGTGTCGCGACACACAGTTTGGAAAGCTCTGTTCTAGATGTAAACATTCGCAGAGTTGATTATTGTAGTCATGAAGCAGATAGGTCTGCTACTTGGTAGAAAAACTATGACAAAGGGACAGATATCACATTGACAACAAAGGACATTTTGCCAAGTCCGTGGTTTTCCCGGTTGTAACATATGGCTGTGAAAGATGGATTATCTGAAAGGCTAACTAAAGAAAAATAGATGCCTTTGAATTGTGGTGCTAGAGGAAATTGTAGGAAATACTTTGGATCTCAAGAACAACAAATCAGTCCACGTTTTTTTAAAATCTTAAACAATTATCTGGATCTCAGTATGCAGTTAGAACTTTGCTTTTCTACTTCAAAGCGACAAAAGATAATTTGATTTTGGGCTGGTCACACTGCTGCAGTATGAATGCATTACCAACATTACTTTTGTTATTTTAGTAATCTATTTATTTTATTTATATTTATTTTATATTTCGAATTTCGTCGCCTCCCATCTCACTCAAAGAGCGACTCTGGGTGGTTTACAGTAAAACTAAAAATAAATACAGATTAAAATACAATAAAAGCAGTATTTCTTAAATATAAATGTAAAATATAAAATCCAAGATGGAGATATTAAAAGTTCTTAATTTAGATTCAGAAATTAATTAGCAATTGAAGTATAGACATCAGTGACAAATGGTTTTTAAGTAAGAACACTCTAATAATTTTGGGATTCTGAAGTGAGTTCCAGTTATTGATTGTTGATTTGTACTGCTATAAATGAGCCAAACACAGAAAGGGTAGTACAACACAGCACTAAATATTTCCTTTCTATCTTGTCTCATTCATCTTTTGGATTTGCTCCACATTAGTTTTACAGTTGATGTAATGATGTCAAGACTTTGTCTACCTACAAAAAGATGTAACTGCTATAGAGGTGGCTATTCACATTGGAATAGCCAGTAGTATATACCAGGACATCAATAAGCAAGTAAGCAAGAATCCAGTTCTGGTTGGAATTGTATATCAAGTGAAGTCAAAACAGTGTGTGAACTAATACTTCATTCCTGTATTGCTTCAACCGTGTCAAACTATTTTTATAATTCTTGAGCTAGCACAAGATTGGCATCATTAGGGTGGTGTTATTTATTTATTTATTTTTATCCCGCCTTTATTATTTTTATAAATAACTCAAGGCGGCGAACATACCTAATACTCCTTCCTCCTCCTATTTTCCCCACAACAACAACCCTGTGAGGTGAGTTGGGCTGAGGGAGGGTGACTGGCCCAAGGTCACCCACCGGCTTTCATGCCTAAGGCGGGACTAGAACTCTCAGTCTCCTGGTTTGTTATTGGCTCCTTCCTAGGGCTGAGAGAGAGTGTGACTGGCCCAAGATCACCCAGCCGGCTTTCGTGCCTAAGGCAGGACTAGAACTCACAGTCTCCTAGTTTGCTATTGGCTCCTTCCTAGGGCTGAGAGAGAGTGTGACTGGCCCAAGGTCACCCAGCCAGCTTTCTTGCTTAAGGCGGGACTAGAACTCACAGTCTCCTAGTTTGCTTTTGGCTCCTTCCTAGGGCTGAGAGAGTGACTGGCCCAAGGTCACCCAGCCGGCTTTCATGCCTAAGGCGGGACTAGAACTCTCAGTCTCCTGGTTTCCAGCCCGTTGCCTTAACCACTAGACCAAAACAATTTAGTTAAATAAAATAATTTCCTTTGCCTCAAGCAGAATAGTTCAGCAGTTGCAACATTGCTGTTGTTTAATGATTACCTATGTAATTATGCAGAAAAGCTTATTAGAGCATTACAAGTGAGAATTCAAAATTATAGGTGTTGTGTTCTAGCATCCTGATGTTTTTATTTGTTTATCAAATCAGGTGTTGTCAACCAGCCATATTTTGGATTTGCAGATCATATGTAATATATTTTTCATGTGTTTATTAAAATCTCTGCATATTATTCTTATATGGAAATTGCTCATTCTGAAGAAGAATCATCTTTGGCCTACTCTAGGCAGTCCAGTACTAAAGGAGCTTGTGAATACACACAGCAGTGCATTTTCTGCTTTCCTTGTCCCATGTAAAATATCAGTATGCTTGCAACTTAGTTGTGGAAGAAGATATTTGTTCCAGATGTATTTTGCAATGCGTAAGTATGTTTGGGACTGAAAAGCTGTATGCAGAGTTGCACTAATGGTTAGGGTGAGGGTGTATACAAATATTTGATCCAGAAAATGTGTTCTGTCTTCATTCTAAAATATGCATTTGTATTCATATTTTCACTGAAATAACACAGATATGACTTGCTATTAACTACAGATAAGAATGTATTCGGGCTGTGCAGCCTAGGGGCTATTTGTTTCTCTACAAGAATGATTGTGAATGTTTTCACATACGCATTTCCTATAATGCTACCATTTAAAAAGTTGCAATGAATGAAATCGAAAGCTTTATCAGTCGGTCACATAACGAATGTTCAAGCCTGCTTGTTCTCTAGTACTTAAAAATGCAGCAAGGCCTAACTTACATGAAGAACTAAGGCTGAGCTCAGTTCTGTTTACTTTCAAGTAAACATGCACAGGACTGGGCTGTTAGTTTCGTAACAGATGTCTGGTAACGGTAGAAATATTTTTTCCCATGCTCATAGGATATAGCAGAGATTCACATTCTTTGCCATAGTCTGGGAAAATGCTTCATTTATCTCTTAGGGAAAAGGAAGGTAGAGTCTTCAAACATTTCAGTAAAATGTTTTTTTATAAAAAATATATTCTTAGCTGCATTAAAGTTCTTCATGTTGAAGTAATATATGTAAGATGGTTGTTGTGGGTTTTCCAGGCTGTGTGGCCGTGTTCTGGCAGTTTTGGTTCCTAACGTTTCGCCAGTCGCTGTGGCTGGCATCTTCAGAGGACAGGAGCACAGCTAGAAGATTCTCTGTGCCCAAGTGGAGGGTGTGTTCCTGCTGGTGTTTATAGCTGCTGAGAGGGTGTGTGTCTTCTGTGGGTCATTTACAAGAGATTAGGAGAGGGTTTATTGTGGTGATTAGGGGGTGTGGTGCTGTTGTGTGTGGGATTAGCATATGTATTGTGTGAGTTGTTTGTGTATTTCTGTGGTTGAATATTTTATATTTTATATAAATATTTTATAATAGAAATATTGTATATTTTTGTGGTATACAAACAACTCACACAATACATATGCTAATCCCACACACGACAGCACCACACCCCCTAATCACCACAAAGAACCCTCTCCTAATCTCTTGTAAATGACCCACAGAAGACACACACCCTCTCAGCAGCTATAAACACCAGCAGGAACACACACCCTCCACTTGGGCACAGAGAGAATCTTCTAGCTGTGCTCCTGTCCTCTGAAGATGCCAGCCACAGCGACTGGTGAAACGTTAGGAACCAAATCTGCCAGAACACGGCCACACAGCCCGGAAAACCCACAACAACCATCGGATTCCGGCCGTGAAAGCCTTCGACTATACAATATATGTAAGGTTAGAGAATTATTTCCTGGGCTTTAATATCTACTGCATCTGAGCCTTTGACTTATATACTTTCTCCTTTTCCTCAATAATGCCTAACTTCCTGGTTCTGATGAACCATAGCTTACTGTTATGCCAGAATTGGCAAGCGCTGACATTCAAACCAGAACTGCTTTCTCTGTGCCTTTCAATTAGGCTTGAAGATCCAGTGTAACATACGGTTTATCAGAATTAGGAAGAATTGCCCTGTAAGAAGAGGAATGGGTCCTTAGCCTGAGGCTCAGATCCAGGGTGCATCTGTTCCACTGGCGGTTTTTAGTCATAAAATGTTCTCCAGTTAGCATTTTTAGAATACTGGTACCTACAGTTGCCTTCAGGTAAGCAAAACATTTAGCTTTATCGTCCTAGTTAAGTGCTTAGAGGAATGGGCACGCTGAATTATGGAGAGGAGAACCAAAATCCAGTTGTTCCCATTGAGTTGGAGCAATCCTTTCCTTTCCTCCTTAAAATCTTAAAACATTTTTATTATACAGAGACGGAGGGAGGGAGGGGGGGCTATATCAAAAGTCAGGCCCCATAAAATTTATTATTATTATTATTATTATTATTATTATTATTATTATTATTATTATAAAAATTGTTATTTTATTACATTAAATACTTAAATTGGTTGCCATTTTCTAAACATTCCTTACTCGTTTGCCGTATGACCTTTGAACATTCCTAAGTACAATAACATTTTCTCTAAAAAAATTATTAATAAAACATAACGTGATTGGTCTTTGCGGCCTGACTTTTTGTACACGCTAGACATAGATACAGATATATGACCCGTACAGCTGAATTCACTTCAGTAACTATGTATTGTGGATTAAAAGGTATTATTAATTTTTTTTGCAAGTGTCAGACAATCCAGAAAGCCAGATTTATTAAGCCTCTGATATGTCATCATACATGGTCAGTGGCTACAAATTGTGAAAGCTTTTTCCAAGAACTCTTAAAAAGTTTTGGTAGAGCATCGCCCTCTGGTCTTTATAAAAGTGGAGATAGGCTAGGAAGTGGGATGATTCTTGAGAAGCGAGGATTTCAAAAGAGTTGGGTAAAGTTAATATCCAGATATGCTGAAATATGAATGGCTCCAGGGAAAGAGATCTCAGACTGAGGGCTGAGGGTGAGAATCATTAGTAATGCAGTGTTCTTTGCAGTAATTTGTTAAAAATCCAATTAAGGAAGCTTATGCAAATACAAGCAGGCAGAGCCTGAACTATTCTTTTTGCTAGTTCCTTGAAGCGTTCGTTTTATAGAAATGTGCAATAGCTGTAACTCAGCAAAAATATGGACCGTTAATGAAACAAGAATTCTTAACTGGAATCAGAGCGTCATTGGCTTTAGCCTTAGTGGTAGTTGGCTGTAATTATATATACACTATACATGGGGAAATGTTTTTACTGTAGCAGCTAGAAGACTGAATCTATCTTTATAAAAACAAAAAACAAGCCACAGTTGAAATGCTGATACTGAGTCCTTGTTGAAAGGAATTTGGCAGCTCCTCTGGAGTTTTACTGGATAAGTATCCACATTGTACAGTTCAACAATGTCTCTTATGGCAGAGAATCTAAAAACTGAGCACTAGCATAATTGCCACTTAAATCTTTATATAAAGAGTCCCTTCAGAAAGAATAAGGAAGTGTTTATTATTGCTGGCTTTTCAATAATGCTAAATCTTTATACACTTTTGTTTAATAGATTGAGGCCATGTTTCTTTAATACCATCATAAAAGGATAACTTTTTCCATTAAAGAATTAATCCAAACTATACCTTCTTAAAACAGCAGTTTATTTAAAAAAAGTACTGTGTGTGTGTGTCTTTATATCAGTGGCATCTGATAGAGTAGAAAATAGTGCAGGTGTAAGGGATGTAGTGTAACTGTGGGTGAAGCCTGTAGATAGATACAGGAACAAAGGCAGAAATAGGAGTAATAGTAACAGAGCCAATTAATTCCCTCTATATCCTTTTCTTATTGCAAAGCCTCAAAAGACACTTGAAGCAATACAGTGCAATTACTTACCCTTTTCAGTTTAACTAGATACTGTCTTACCTTGGTTTGGAATGGTTGCATGCTGTCATACTTTTCTGAGTCAGGAGAAAGAATGTAATCTATGACCTTCTGAAAACAATGTATATGCTCTACTGCTACCATATAGTTTCAAACTACAGCAAAAATATGCATCTCTATAATTAAAAAAATCATGAATGGGTTTTCTCTCCTTCTGTAAGATTTTTCTCCTTTAAAACTAGAATTCAGAATACTCATGTAAAATTGTTGGGTAGTACATTCAGAAGAGAAAAGAGAGAAGACCTTGCATAACCAGAACCTACAGCAGAGCTTTCCAAAGTGTGTGTCGTGACTCGTTAGTGTGTCGGCTGCAGTGTCTGGGTGTGTCGTGGCGGCGGCTGCCTCCGAGCCCTGCCAGGATTCCGCGCAGGTCCCAGTGCCTGCCTTGTGCCTTGCTGCCTCCAAACCTGCCCTGCCAGGATTCCGCACAGGTCCTAGTGCCTGCCTTGTGCCTGGCTGCCACCAAACCTGCTGTGATTCTGCGCAGGTCCTAGTGCTTGCCTTGTGCCCTGCTGTAAGAGTGTGTCGCGAAATGATGCATGTCTAAAAAGTGTGTCACCAACATGAAACGTTTGGAAAGCTCTGACCTACAGTATTTATAAAATTTGCTCAGAAAGATGTAGTACTGGCTATTTGGCTTAGAGAAATTTTAAAGCTATGGAAGAGTATTCTGTCGATGTACAGTATCTTTGCCAAGATTACTGTAGATCTTCTAGATTCAGAGGCAACTTACTTATGGTTATGATGAGAATGAAAGAGAAACAATGGGAGAAAAGAATAGCCCTCAAAATCTTGCTTATGGACTTCCTGGGACTAGTTGCCAAGGTTGAGAAACACTGCTATAAGCATTGCTCTGAGGGCATGCATAGAGAAGAGGCTAGATTTTCAGTACTGTAGTCTTACAGGACGAAAAAGCACTAAAGCTATAAACAAAAATGTATGAACATGTTACTAAAGGATTGCTTTTAAAAAATGAAACCTAAAGGAAACAAAATGAACCCAAACTCTATATAATAAAAATATTTAGTCCTTATTAGGGAAAAGAAATACCTCGCAAGCAAAATACTTTTGCTTTAAAATGCATGTTTTAATAAAATTATGAAAGCATTAAAATAAAAGGGCAGGAAATAAAATTAAGAGGTAGCCCCTATTGACTGCAGGCATCAAACGAGCAGAGAGGAATCTGAATTAAAAACCAAACCGCAAGGATGAAAATTTGGATCTAAAAGAGCCTAAGAGAACAGAAAGTTCACTTGGCTGAGGCTGAAGTATTGGTAAGTGGATGTCAGCCAGGCTTCCCTAAGAGAAGAATTCCAAAGCCCATTGTTCAGTGTATATGTGTAATAGGGTGAACATTATTGAGAAAGTCCTCTTTTATATAGACAATCTCCAAATTTCTTTTTCTTTAATAGTAATTTTATTAAAAATTACAGTTACAAAAATAAAAAAACTAATACAAACTAAAAAAAAGAATAAAAAGATATAATAGAAGGTGCAGGAAAGAAAAATAGAAAACAAAAAATAAGAATATAGTAAAGAAAAAGAAAAACATATAAAGAAGTGACTTTCCCCTTCATCACAACAAGTATAAACAATTTTATTAACTTATCACCTCCTCTTAAAATACAACAAATGATCTGTTCTTCCCATATCCCATCTCTTATCTATAAACAAATCCTTAAAGCCTCATCATTTCAGTCCTGATGTCAACAAAAGTCTCCATTAAGGGTTACCAGAGATAACATATCTATTTTAACCTTAATCAAATAAACCAACTTTATATTCCTTCCTTCTACTTCTAACAGTCTTGATCTTTAGTCCAAATAATGTCATAGAACTTATTTCTTTTCATTTTTTCTTTGTCCCTTCTCATAACATTCTTCACAGCTTTAAAAAGCCTCTTTTGTAAACCCAATATAGGGAAATTATCCAGGTCACTCCCTTGGTTTGTTATTTGTATATCACTTTTAATTATTAAGACGACAGCCCGTTTCTTTTGTATGTCCACTTTAGCATCTTTTTCCATGTCATTCTTGTAGCCTGTCATTTTTAAATCCACTTTCAGATTAGTCTCACTCTTGTCAGGTAAAACTTTTTCCTCTTCCATAACATCTTTTAAACACAGTCTATCTATAGAGGCAAACACTCTTAAAATTATATTTTGGGTTCATTGTTCAAAAATATCCTTCAATATGTCCAATGTTAAAATATTTTGCTTCATTCTGTATTTGTAGGTCGAGTTTGAATGTTCTTCTTTAATTGTAATCTTTAGTTCCCTCTAGTATCCTATTTTTAATGTCTTACTACTAGAATTCAAACCAAAAGCATTTTCCCATGGAAAAGATTCTTTATAATTAATTCCAAAATCTTATTTCAAATTTATCTGGACCCTTAGTCCATTTGTAACTTTCTAAAATCAATCTTTTGCTGTTTATTCCCCCCAAAATATTTTTTAAAGTCCTTTAACTTGTATTTAAAACTTCTTTCACTAAGGATTGAAGGAAACTCACCCGGTGTTGTCAAACTTGTCGATCCAAAGGTTCCTAATAGCTGAAAAGCAGTTTATGAGCAATTTCCAGAAGTGATTAGAAAAAGTATGCAAACCCAGTGTCCTTTCAAAGGCGCCGACTGCAGTTTGAGCAACATGGCTATTCCTTTGTCTCCCAGACCTCTAAATCCTCTGGAGTCCGCTGTCTTGCAGTCTCCTCGTGAGGAGCAGCTGTCTGGAGCACTTGTGGGTTGTCTCAAGTCATCTCCTTGTCCACAGAGGAATTATCAGTCTACTCGATGACACTTCATTCTGCCACGGTCATCTTGCTGAGTTTCCAGACTATATAGAATTTTATAAGACGAATCCAGCATTTTGAACTAAGCACAGAAATGCATTGGAGAGTATAATCTTCCATTATACCTCTTATTAAAAATCCTCACAATCTTATTTTGTATTAGCAGAAGTTTCTGAATCATCCTTAAAGACAGCTCAGTATTGGGAAGTTGCCAGAGTGTGGGTAATTTCAACCAGATTGTTTGTTTGCTTTAGAAATGTATGTACCAGACATTACTCCCTAAAAGGGTTTCTCCTTCAGACGGAGTCACAGTTAAACAGGCCACTTGAGCTTCTAGTGCAGAGCTTTCCAAACTGTGTGTCGCGACACAAAAGAGTGTCGCCACACCCAGCGTGGTGTGTCGCCACACCACCCGGAAGCGGCGGTGCGTGCGTGCACGGCAGCGGTGCGGGATCAGTGCTTCCGCGTTTTAGCGGAGGCCGCCGCCGCCGCCGTGCACACACACGCTGCCACACGCCCCCCCACATCGCCACCGTGCGCGTGCGCACCGCCGCCGCCACTGGTGTGTCGCCAGCGGCGGCACTTTGGAAAGCCCTGTTCTAGTGACAGTGTTTCCAAATGTTCGAAGTTACAAATTTAATACCTTAACAGGAATTCCACTCCCTCTCCAGCCAGCTTAGACCAGTGGTTTCTTCCTGCCACCCTCTAGAACAGTTGAATAGGTTCCCATCTCGCTTGAGGAATCCTACAGTAACAGCGTCTCTGCCCTGGCCAGACTGAACCTCCATTTGCTAACCTTCATCTAGCCCATTACTGCATTCAGGCACCATTTCACCATTCGCTCTGCAAGGCCTACTGCCAGAAAGGAATATTATCTGAATACTGTTTTCTAAAGCTGTACAGGTAGTCCCCGCTTACCTACCACTCGTTCAGCAACTGTTCAAAGTTGTGATGGCACTGAACGAGTGGTACTTATGACCGGTCTTTGAAGTTCTGGCCGTCACACCATGCCTGTGGTGACGTGATCACGATTTGAGCGTTTGGCAACTGGCCTGCACTTAGGACTGTTGCAGCACCCCACAGTCACGAGATTGCCATTTGCAACTTTCCCTGCCGACTTCCCACAAGCAAAATCAATAGGGAAACCAGCAGAGAAGGTTGCAAGTCACACTGGTAATTCCCCTGGCCTCCTTGCACTTGTGTGGTGCCACACCCTCCTTCCCCCAGCCTCTCTGCACTGGCACCAAGCTGCACCCTGTTTCCCCCGGCCTCCTTGCACTCACGCTGACCTGGGCCTCCTTCCCCTGACCTCCCTGCATTCACGCACTGCCATGCCCTGCTTCCCCCGGCCTCCCTGCACTCGTGCATGGGCTGCGCCGGGCCTCCCTACCCCTCCGTGGCAGCCCCTTGGCCTCCTTACCTGCGACTCCGCCACTTCTCACTTAATAACCCACATGTCTTGGGATTACAACAGCAACCAGGATTGTCGCTAAGCAATGCGGTCATGTGACATCACGCTTTATGACCGCATTGCTTAACAACAACAATCCTTGTCCCAATTGCTGTTGTAACCCAAGGACTACCTGTACAGGATTTTGTTCAGTGGCTTAATCTAAATGTTTTACAAGGTAGGTGTGATGGTTCTGATACTTTAGTCATTAAAACAGAGACTCTTATTACAAGCCATTAACGGATATAAAAGAGTTCTTTATTAATGCAAGTTATCATTTCCAAGGCAAAGCTCTGTCTGAAGAAAAGCGCGCGCAAATGCTAGACTAAAATCCCCATACCGTACTCGCCCCTCCCAAAAGGCTGCAACTATTCCCATAACATCAAACAGCTAAAAAAACCCTTTCTTGCTTAACTAACAAACAGCAAAATTCCATTCCACCTCCTGGCAGCTCTCCCCGCTTGTCTCACATACCAAACTAACGCCCACACCCATTGGCTCATCTTCACCCTCCTTTCCTTCCCAGACCCAATTGCTTGCTACTAGAAATACTACAAATCCCATTTCTAAACCTCTACTCTTATGCTGGCAGGATGTCAGATCCTGACAGTAGGCATGTACAGTGTGCAGTGACTGGGGCCCTGCAAATACAACCACCACCCCTTTCCCTAAAGTCTACTGCAGAACTCCTGGGGGAGAGCCAATTAGGTATGCTGCTATCAGCCACTTAGTCCAGAGAAACCCTCTCTGCTGCTGATTTTTCAGGGAGGAAGCCAATGACTATTCGCTTCCCTCATTAGCTGGATTGGGAGGAAGACTAAAAGCTAAATTCCTTTCCCAGGATGAGCACGGCTGGTTTATTTATTATTAGATCAGTCCATTCTGTGAGTGAGTGAGTGAGTGAGTGAGTGAGTGAGTGAGTGAGTGAGTGAGTGAGACCTAGAAGAAAATTCAAAGAAAGAATAGGAAGAAGGAATAAACAGATGCCTTCTGAATAGGTTGCTATCAGCTTGCAGACAAGGCTTTCTTTCAGCTTCCCTGATCTGACCTTGGTGCCCCAATTCATTGGGTCCAGCCCTGTTGCTACTGCCTGGGGACTTTTCCCTTCCTTTGCTTTCAGCCATCTTTGAATAAAATGGAGGCTTCCTTCTGGTTCTGAAAGCCCACCTGGGAAGGGAAATCCATCCTTCTGATTTGTTCCTCAGTATTGGGTTTTCCTGAGATTGACAGATTAAACTAGCTTTTCTTTAATCCTTTCAGTATCTGAACCTCCTGAAGTGGAATTTCTCCACATTGGCTATGTACGTTGAGTAGCAAGGGGGCAGGGGGACGTTAAAAATATGTTCTGTAGTTCAGCAGCTATTTCCCAGCACCATGCTTGGAGACAACCAAACAGGTGAGAACAGTGTTACTAATGATAGTTCCCACTCATTCTTAACTTCTCTTAAGACCATTAGGGTTAGGGGGTGTGGTATTGAAAGCAGCCCAGCCATTCAGAATTATCACTCCTGCTTTGATGAGGCCACCCTGCAGTTTGGTCAGAGCTGTTGTGCCCAACTTCAGAGTGGCCCCCATTTCAAGTGGGCTCAGAAGATCAGTCATTAAAAAGAATCTGGGCCCTGTTCACCACTGAGTCCTCAAACATCTTAAGCATATTTACCACCAGCTTATAAGTAACATTTTTCCAATCCAGTGAAAGTTTTTTCAGGAGTTGTCACACTTCTGCCTTCAAATTTGGGGCCATACTCTTTTGAAGAGAAGCTAGTAACTGCTTGGACCCAGTCACTGTCCCAGCCTTCATATGTTGTTGTTGCTAATCTTACTGCTTATTCTAACTGTATACTGCTGAGTCAGTACAGACCCCACACAATACAATAAGTTAATGTGATTAACCGAAAGGGGGAGCCACTCAAACCCATTCAAGTATCTTGTCTGTATTCTGACACCCCACAAACCTAGATACATCTAATAGGCATGCCTGCATCCAATTTCATTATGTCCTCAAAATGGCTTGCAAGAATAATAATACAGTAAGCTACAGTATTCTTGGGAACAATCATGTCTAGCTCCAGAATCATCTGCGTTTCTCAGATTGACCTAAATACATCTCCCCAGTACCGCTGAACCCATCAAGCCCAAGGACTTTAAAAAAGTCAAGAGTAAGCCTGCTTATATCTTACACAAAGGTAACTGTGGCTACAGGTTGTTTAGTGACCGCTAGGTCATTAAGCTAAGTGAAACTGCGGCTATGCTTATGATCTTACTTCAGCTTTCCTTTGCTTTATAGACCTGCGGAGGTCGTAAATGCGAGGACTGGTCACAACGTTACTTTTTCATCACTGTTGTAACTGCGAACAGTCGCTGTACAAGGCAGTTGCTAAACGAGGACTACCTGTATGTTTACAGCCAGTGAGATGGATACAACATCAGCAGAATCTCCTGCATGCTTTGCTATCCACTACAAGTTACTAATATCCCAGGTTATCACTTGCCTGAATGGTAAGTGAGGGGAGAGAGAATTCGCGTAGAACTCAACATCCCTTCTTAAAGACTGTTTTGATGTTGAAACCCCAATCATCCTCTGTATTCCAGAATAATTTTTTAAAAATGCATGCATGGAAGCAGGCACAGCAAGTTCCAACCATAGAAGAAAGCGTGCCCTTCCATGGTGTGGCAATAATTACTTTATTGCAGGGTGTACAGATAATATGCATTGAAAGCTGGATTTAACAAACTCCATTTAGCAGACTTCAGATGCAATAGACTAATTTTCTGTCTGGAAATAAAAATAATGGACAAGTTGGTTGCACCTGAAGTAGTCTGGTCGAGGCAGTTAAATTTACATTATTATTTGCATCTGTTTATGTCATTCAGTTAATGATGTCATCACACAAATTATGCAAATCACTGTGAATGATGTGATTTGGGAGTAACAGTCACCCTTTCCTTCAATCTGCTGAATTGAGGTTTCACTGTATTTCCTTTCTTGCTTTCTCAGACTGTGGATTGTATGGTCTCCCAATACCTTGCATTCTGTTTTTAGGCCAAGTAGCGTCAAGTCAGGTTATGGGGCGTGGTGGCTCAGCGGGTAAGACGCCAGGCTTGTCGATCGGAAGTTCGCAAGTTCGGAGGTTCGAATCCCTAGCCCTGCGTGCGGAGTGAGCTCCCGCACTCGCCCCAGCTCTTGCCAACCTAGCAATTCGAAAGCATGCAAATGCAAGTAGATGAATAGGTACCACTTCGGTGGGTAGGTAGCAGTGTTCCGCGCGCGTCATGCCGGCCACATGACCGTGGAAGCGTCTTCGGGCAACACTGGCTCTTCGGCTAACAAACGGAGATGAGCACCGGCCCCTAGAGTCGGACACGGCTGCACAAATGTGCGGGGGGAACCTTTACCTTTAGCGTCAGGTCCGTACCAGAAAGCATCTGAACTAGGATTGTTCTTGTATTAGTTAGTAGTTGGAAGGAAGGATTAGTCATTGATTCTTCATGGGGTATGGGACCTGATATTACTGGGCAGTAAGAGTGCCTGTGATAATATCAAGAGTATTTTTTACCTCTTAAAGCATACTCTTAAAAATTTTATGTAAAGACTTCCCAGACAGTTGGTCTCAGAAGTCTGTTTGTGCCGGTTCAACCAGTGTTTTAAATTTATGTGTGCAGTATAATTTTCAAAATAATTATTTGAAATGTTCAGTCCTATGTTCATTATATCTTTTTGTACAATACTTTTACAAGTTTTTATAAAGAAATACAAATACAATATTAATGTGCTGGAATGTCAGGTGTTTAAAACAAGGCACATATAAGCAATCTGTAATAACTTTTGTTCTATACTCTGAAAATTCTGCTGCTACAGTGTTCCTGCTAACCTTTGGACAGAAATTTGCAAATCTAGTGGTGTCCATTTTATTTGGCAGGCAGTGTTTTATTTGGCAGGCATTGTTTTGGATGTCAGTATTCAGAGCTACAGCTCCTGAATGTTAGTTTGGACCAAATGTAAAGCTGTATAGACTAATTTAAAGCTTGAATTAGAAAAAGGAAAAATCCAAAATCTTGGTGACTGATTCTGTGAGACTAATACAGTATGTAAGTCTAAAGCATATTTTCTATTTTAGATAGTTTAACAAACCTCACAGTTGTGTTTAAAGGGGAGGGTTATTTGTAAGAAGTTTATAAATACAAGTCAAAGTGTTCCAAGTGTTCTGTTTAAGCAGTTCTATGGCTTGGATCCCAGGCCAACCAAGCAGGGGGAGTTGGGTGAGGAGACCTCTCAACCCCTTCTATCCCAGGCTGCTCTTTCAGCCTGTCAGAAGGCTTCTTCTGATAGTTTGGGGAAGATCCTTGAAATTCTGGTAGCATAAGGCATTGTTTATCCAAATAAGACCATCATTGAACAGTTGCTAAATAACCATGCTGTTTGGCTTTTGAAATAGCCTATTTCAGCATGAGGGGCGTGGTGGCTCAGCAGGTAAGGCGCCAGGCTTGTTGATCGGAAGGTCGCAAGTTTGGAGGTTCGAATCCCTAGTCCCGCGTGACGGAGTGAGCTCCCGCACTCGCCCCAGCTCTTGCCAACCTAGCAATTCGAAAGCATGCAAATGCAAGTAGATTAATAGGTACCACTTCGGTGGGAAGGTAACAGCGTTCCGTGCGTGTCATGCCGGCCACATGGCCGCGGAAGCATCTTCGGACAACGCTGGCTCTTTGGCTAACAAACGGAGATGAGCACCGGCCCCTAGAGTCGGACAGGAGGGGGAAACCTTTACCTTTTTATAGCTGTCATTTACATATCTAATCCCTTTTCTACTGCAATCTCTCTCCTTTCCCTTCTCTTTTGTTTCCCTTTTCATTTCACCCCTGGCTTACATGAATTGGTGAAAACAAGGGAAACAAATAAAGAAACAAACAAAAATTCAGCACACTGTTAGTAGCTTTCAGAGGAAGGCAACAAGATTCAAGCATGAACAAATTTGACTAGGTTTTCTTATAATCAATTAGACTGGGCTTTGTTTCTTTCTCCTTTACTTAAGTAAAGTAGCTCTAGTGTATCCCTGTTAGGTAGGCTGCTGGGCCGAGCAGATGCTTTTGAGACCTAACGGTGGGGTTACATCGGGACCGAGTCCGGCCTATCCCCGGTCTGTGTCGCGTTAATGCCGCCCCCTTTCCCACCTGGGAGGCCAGCTTGCAGCGCAAACGGCAGTCGCTTACTGAGCGAGTGCATTTTAAAATCTGCTTAACCACCCCCCCTGTGCGGTGGCTGCTTTTCTCTCCCGACAGACAGCGTGGGGTTTCCAGCGGAGGAGCGCCTGGCAATTAAGCGATAGGGAAGGAGGAACGAAATGGGGCGTGTGGCTTGTGTAGCGATTCCGCCCATCCCGCGAGGTTTCTCCAACTTGAATGGCCTTGTCATTAAGGGCAGCTTCTCCCTTTAACGCAAGACTGAAACTGCGCTTTTCCGGCCTTCCTTTTTCAAAGAGGGAGAAGTGCGGGGGGGGGGTGGTTAAGCAGATTTTAAAATGCACTCGCTCAGTAAGCGACTGCCGTTTGCGCTGCAAGCTGGCCTCCCAGGTGGGAAAGGGGGCGGCATTAACGCGACACAGACCGGGGATAGGCCGGACTCGGTCCCGATGTAACCCCGCCGTTAGGTCTCAAAAGCATCTGCTCGGCCCAGCAGCAACTCGTCCGCTGCAAGCAGAACTCCGGCCGGCCTCCTTCCAGAGGACCCGCCCGCCCGCGCTGTCTGTGGGGAGAGAAAAGCAGCCACCGCACAGGCCCGCTTAAAAAACAACCACCCCGAAACCGCTTTCGAGCCGCCTCTCCGGAGGGTCCCTGCGGTCCCGCCGGGTGCACCCCCCCACCCCGCCGTTCGGTGTCCTCTCCCCCCGCTAACCCGAGCCCTGCGGTGGCTGGGGGAGCCAAGCCAGGCTCCGTTCCGGCGGGGCAACTGTAGCGACCGGAGGCGGCCAAGGGGAGAGCAGGCGGCTCTTCGCCCTCAGCGCACCGCTGGGCCCGCTGCACCCCCGCCTGGCTCGGCTTCCCCCGGCCGCCGCAGGGCTCGGGTTAGCGGGGGGAGAGGACGCCGAACGGCGGGGTGGGGGGGTGCACCCGGCGGGACCGCAGGGACCCTCCGGAGAGGCGGCTCGAAAGCGGTTTCGGGGTGGTGGTTTTTTAAGCGGGCCTGTGCAGTGGCTGCTTTTCTCTCCCGACAGACAGCGCTCCGGCGAAAACTCCGGTGCCGCCATTGCTCGCCGGCTGGACCCTCCTCCCCAAAGGTGGCGCTCCGCAGGCCCCGCTTTCCAGGGCCGTTCCTGCCACATCCTTTCAGCCTCTGACGCCCAACGGCGGGGTGGGGGGATTGATGGGGCGGGAAGGTGCGCCATCGAGGCCTCCTTGGGAGGAAAGCGGGGAAGCCCCGCGGCCCCTCGAAGGGATCCACCGGGGATCACGCGCCTCTTCTCGCTGGGGCCCTCCGAGCAGTCGCTGCCTCCGGGTCGCGGGGATTCTGGCATGGGCACCCGCCGGATATGGGGAGAGAGGCCGGGAACGGACGGATGTGGCGGTAGGCGCAGGAGCGGGACTCCTCGCCTCACCCCTGCGCAACCGCCCGGCTTTGCCTGGCCTCAACGCCCGAACGTGGCGAGGGAGAAGGGAAGAGGCTCGGGAGCGCCCAAGTGCCAGACGGGCAGCCCCGCCCGCGCGCCTCGCCCAGACATGCCGCCAGCAGCAGCTCCCAAGGCACGCCGGTCCCTCCTCCGTCAAAGGGAGCGGCAGAGAGCCCCGCGGGCTGTGCGCGAGGTGTGGGCGGCTACGGGTGGCCCCGGCCTTGGACAGCGAGAGCGAGAGCGCATAAGAGCGTAAGAGTTTGGGGGCGGGATCCAATCACGTGGAAGGGGCGAGGGTGAGTTCAGCTGCGGAAGAGCCACACTCAAGGGGCCAAAGAGCCACATGTGGCTCGCGAGCCGCCATTTCCGACCCTTGCTCTAAGAAATAGCTCTGTGGCTTATTAAAAAAAAATAAATGTATAGAGGGATGTTACCCTTGGAAAAGCAACAATTCATATATGTTAATGCCAGCAGAGACCCAGTTTGGTCTGGTGATTAAGACTGGGAATAGGGAGACTGTGAGTTCTAGTCCCACTTTAGGCACGAAGCTGGCTGGGTGACTTTGGCCCAGTCCCCCTCTCTCAGACCTAGGAAGCAGGCGAGGGCAAACCACTTCCGAAATCTTGCCAAAAAATCTGCATCAACTTGTTCAGGCAGTTGCCAGGAATCAAGACTGACTTGAAGGCAAAAAATAGAATAAAATAAAATCCAGCATATTATTAGAATAACAGACACTTGGATTCTCTGGCTAAGAAATTTAGAACAACATTTTGGATTTGAAAGATGCAGGGGTGTATAAAGATGTATTATGGACGTGTCTAAATATTTTCATAGAAGCTCAATTTTATTTGGTTGTGTATTTTATCTTTTTTTATGTTGGTTTGTTTTATTTGTATCCATTTGTTTTTGTTTTCTTTTTCTTTGTAGTTCTATATCAAAATAATTTTTAAAAGTTGCTGGCAAAGAACACACTGGCTGTTCTCTCAAATTGGGCATATTTGATTTTGTTAGAAAATAACTTGTTAGATAGTTTTGAATAGATCTGAAAATTGATATGGTTTAATAATCAGGTACAAAAAATACATTCCATCCTATTTTGTCAGAAAACCTATATAAATACGAGTATTATATATTCATAGTTCTACCCCAGTCTAGCATATGTTTAATGTTTTGCTTAGAAATTGACTTGGAAAATTTTCTATCTTACGTTTATCTGAATAACATATGAAGCACCTTACAACAATTTTGAGTCCTTACAATTCAGCACATTTATTTAATTATTTAAAATATTTACATGCTGGATTTTAGGTCGTGTTCATGACAACAGTGTATAACAATGAGATGAAATATGTGAAGATGATAAACCATTAGAAAACTATTCTAACAAAGCACAGAGAATCAAGAATCCATGTTATTGCACATAGTTAAAGAACAGCAAACTAAAATTGATGAGTATTTGGTGTACATTGGAAGTTCTGTCCTATAGGGTCAGTTCAGAGTAATATACAAAGTAATATAGCTATGGAGCAACACTGGGAAAATTATTTCTAGTATCCACAAACAAATTTTATCATTCTGAATGCGAAAAACTCAGAAAGGTTAACTTAATCCAAGTAATAACTTCAGTAGCTTTCACCCATCATTAGCTTGAATGTAGAACAATCCATATGGTAATTTTCTGGACAATAGTGCAAAACCAAACAGAACCATATAATCAGTTGACTATTCCACACATTCACATGCCTCTACTTTCCATCAAGCATACATCACAAAAACCATTATATATACCAAGTCCATATCTGTTCAGATCTAACAGTAGAGGCACATAGCTAATGGATGTCTATGAAGGTTCTCAGTCATCCAGGTGGAATTGTCTGTAGCTTGAATCATGTCAACTGGATTTCTATTTTCTTAGTGGAAACGTTTCGCTCCTTATCCATTGGATAAGGAGCGAAACGTTTCCACTAAGAAAATAGAAATCCAGTTGACATGATTCAAGCTACAGATAGCTAATGGATTTAAATCCAGAATTTCTCAACAAATATCTGCCAAATCAGGTAAAATACATCAACAGGCTGGTTTCCAGGAATAATCGTCTATAAGACTAGCCTGGCTTACAATTTTTCAAAATATGCTTATGAAGATGTTTTATAAGTAAGGAAAACAACATGGTAAAAAAAAACCCTCATTGTTTTAATGACAAAACATTTCTAAAGGTCTCCATCATTTAGATTTATTAAGACCAGCAGCAGTTATTCCAGCCAACGCTGGAAAATACAGTGCATTTTCTTTTTGCCAACGTCTTCCTCTTTCTCCCAAGCCAAAGGGACTTAAGGATTTTCTTCAAGCTTACATGACATTTACAATGAGTAGCAGTGAGACACTGTTGAACTCTAGCTCCACTGACAGGTTAATTTCCAATCTCATATTCTTTTTAGTACTAAAGGCACACAGTAAGAAGTATTTCTTTGAATGTGGAAAGGAATCCAAGCTAGTTTAATCTTTAAAAAGCAATACGTATTTATTTAAACTTCCAAAGAAATCCAAACTACTTTAGCCTTTAAATAAGGTTTTAAAAGGTGATGGTAGACAAACTGTACCAGAGAACATTGTTCTAACTAGCTTTGTATAGTGAAGGAAAGTCTGCTAGCCAAGTAGGATTACTCAAGGTTCCTGTTTCAGGAATATTGACTTTAGTTAAGCAAATAAATCAGCCAGGAAAGTCAGAAAATAACAAGGAAACAATAAGGCACAAGGGTATTTTGCTAGATGGGGAGACTACTGCTTTAATGAGACAGAAGTTTATGTTATTAAAGGACATTTAGCATTAATGAGGTGAGCAAATTGCAAACCTTTGTGTTAGTTGTCTTATGTATCGGAAAAGTTGTATTGGATGGGACATCACTACAGGGAAGTAGGAAATGGGACTGCGATCATGTGGCGATTCATCTAAAAACCATCTTGGAGGAAGTGGATTAGATCAGAGCTTTCCAAACTTTTCATGTTGGTGACACACTTTTTAGACATGCATCATTTCGCGACACACTCTTACAGCAGGGCATCATTTCGCGACACACTCTTACAGCAGGGCACAAGGCAGGCACTAGGACCTGCATGGAATCCTTGCAGGGCAGGTTTGGAGGCAGCAGCAGCCGCGACACACCCAGACACTGCAGCCGACACACTAACGTGTCCCGACACACAGTTTGGAAAGCTCTGATCTAGATCCTTTTCAGTCTAGTTTCTGAGCTGGGAATGGGACTGAGTCAGCATTGGTTGCTCTAGTTGATCACCATCATCCATTTCTAGTTGGGAAATGGATGGGAGTGTGCACCCTTCTTGGTCCTTTTCAACCTCTCAGTAAGATAAGATATTCTGCAGCATTGGAAAACTTGGAAAGTTTTTAGTCCCTTGCAGATGAAACAGGCTTTGAGCATTCAGAGAAGAAAAAGAGAGATGGAAGAATGGGAAACAGATGGTGGTTCCCTAAAGAGCAGAGAGGATGCAACTGTGCCATATAGGAATACAAAGAGAAGAGCAATGGTAGTTTTGGCTTGCTACTATGAAAAATTGAAAGAAATATATGCCGATTAGACCCATTGGCTCATGGAATGTGCAGTTTGCCAGGAGCAAAAATCAGGGATGGGCAGAACAACTTCTAAGACTTCTCAACTCCACTGACAGCTATCCATTCTTGCTAACCCATTCTTGCTAACAAACAATATGGCAGATAATAGCTAATGCCTTTGAATATCTAGAAATCATTTTCTCTTTTAGATGGAGCAGCTCTCAGATGAAGAACTTGACCATGGTGCAGAAGAAGATAGTGATAAAGAAGATCAGGACCTGGATAAGATGTTTGGGGCTTGGCTTGGAGAGTTGGATAAACTCACACAGGTTAAAGTTTGTTTATAATGCTATGAGATGCAAATAGTAAAGAGATCACTCTTTTTGCTATAACAGCTTTCAGTAACTTGGCACCCTCAGAGTGTGTGTATGGTAAAAATTCCCTTAGCTCCAGCCAACATGGCTGCTGTAACCCACTAGCAGATTGGTTTATGGTATATTGTTTCTTGCTCTTGATAATATAGGTTATATCAGCAGGAGAGATGATAATTTACAAGCACTATTTTTACACACAATGCTTGATTGCTCTTACATGGTTCTTCCTATCATTGGAAGCACCTCACCAGACTGAAAAACTTCCAGCACTCTGATATATTTAGTGTTATGTCAGAGCTGGGATTTCTGGTTTATTATAATTCCTGGGCCTCCAATAATCCTATCACCAGGCAACAAGGTAATGGGCCAGAAGAGGAGGTAGACAACAAATTCCCCATTTCTCTTTCCCAGTGGCTTGCCCAGCTCCTCCCACCACACCACCTACAACCTGCCACCTCTGGAATTAATTTGCCCTCCAACTCCCTTCCAGATCTTCTCCACCCCTCCCCAGTTTTCCAAGGAAACTCCCACTAGTCACTGCAGAGTCCATTATACCCCTGCAGCTCCAATCCTGCCCTCCCCCAATTAATATACTTCCAATTCCTAGGGCAGTATCTGGCCAAGCCACTTCTACCACTTTTCACTCCCTTCCCTTCCTCCTACCCTCTCTGTGGACCCCCACCCTATGCTCATTTGAGGGCCTAGGCCACACACATTACACACACACACACACACACACACACACACACACACACACACACACACGCAGAGCCATATTCTCACTCGGGGGGCAGGTAACCACCAATACATCCCAACTTTTCTAGACCAAAACAGTCCCTGGTGCCAAATCACCAGTAACTATGGCCCTATATCATAGACAACTATACTGAATACATTTTTCCTTGCTCATATAGAGGTCCATAAAAATATTTTGTGTTGGGATAGATTAGTTGAATTATTGGTAGCCATTAAACATTTTGTACATACAAACATTTCTAAGAAAAATTACCTGTGGATGTGAGTGGACTAGCACAAATGTAAATATTTCCTTACGTTCATTTATATATGATGCAGTTCTTGACTATTTTTCCCTATTCGTTTATTTAGAGTTTGGATACAGACAAGCCTATGGAACCAGTAAAAAGATCCCCTCTTCGCCAAGATGCTAATATTGCCAATTTCTCTTATCGCTTTTCCATGTACAACCTAAATGGTAAGATGGATTGCTAAATTACTTCAACTAGAGAAAAAAAATCAACTCTGCTCCTATTACAAAATGAAAAAAATTAAATTTATTATGATACAGTTAACATTAATTTTTTGTGTCACAAATTATCAAACTGGATATAAAATAAGTTTCTTCCAGTTGATGAATGGAGATGGGTTGGTTGAACTTGACTTGTTCTATTTAGAAAATGCAGATGATGATAACTCTAATGTGGGAATACGAATCAATTTATTATATGTTGTATGTTATACAATCAATGTTATACAGTCAATGTTATATAAGATCTTCACAGAGGAAGCTAAATTGTGTTTATTCATTGAGCAAACAGAGCTGTTTGATAGTAATAAGATATTGGGGATAAAGTTTTATAAGTTACAAGAAATCATACAACATGCTTTCCATGGCAATTGAAGATATTCCTCAATAATTTTGAAAGTGCAATCCCTAAACTTGATTTGTAATTAATATTAATTTTAATATTATCAAACCTAAACCCTTTTCATTCCATTTTAATTTAAAAAGGGAACTGAATTTTAAATAATTGGTTATTTAAAGTTATTATGTACTGTATTTGAATACAAAACAAACAAAATCCTGCTGAAACATATTACTTTGTCTATAAGTATATAGTAGATATGATTTTTCTAAAGAAAGTTTTCATGTTGAAATTTTAAAAGTATTGATAGAACTTCATGCAGCAGAAATATTTTAAATCCACATCATATAAATCAGTAGTTTGGCTTACACATAATGCTGAGCCATAATGTGATTGATTTGGTTTTGGCTCAGCATGATATATAAATTCTCTTCAATTGGTATGATATTTAAACTCTAGCTTATTCTTAGTAACAAATTACTCTCCATGAGCATTGTTTACTGGCATATGAATTCTAATCTGTTCTAACTATGGCTTGATTTATGTTTGAATCCAGAATAATTAATTTGTTCTCTGCCCATTTCTTCTGGGAATTGGCAGATATGGAGAAAACAAATTAGGACATGAGGAATTCATGGTTACTTTGCTCATCTACAAAAATAGCATTAACTTGTTTATCAAACCATGGTTAAAACAAATTCTTAGCATTATGTGCAAAAGCAGCCCATGTGATAAAGATAGAAAGCCTGACAATAATTTCCATAAATTAATAGCATCATTAAGGCACCCACATATCTTTCCAAACTGCTGCTGTCTCTGCATGCGTGTGAATGCAGAACTATTTCATCCTTTTTTCCCAGTAAAACAAAGTGGCTGTGCATGCATGTGCCTGTACAGACACTGGTGATCAGCTTCTGGACCTGCTGCATGAATCTAGAAAAAGAGATAGCTGCTTTAATTTGAGGGAAAATTCCAAAGAACCTCTTTTGATGGATTTGCATGGCCCAACTAACCAAATAAATCCAACATCAGAACTAAAATATCTTTGATATAGTGGAACATGATAATAGAAATTGGAATATTGTTCTTGTCATTCACTGCAGAAGCCTTGAACCAAGGTGAGACTGTAGATCTTGATGCTCTTATGGCAGATCTTTGTTCCATAGAGCAGGAGCTCAGCAGCATTGGCTCACAGTCCACAAATAGTACATCAATGAAATGTTTTCCTGCAGAAGGGAAAATGACTCAGAAACCGCCCGGTGGTAGCCGACTCCCTACCAAGCATGGTAGTATGAAAGGATTGTCTTCTTCGTCTAGTCGAGTAACAAAGCCTTCACATGCTATCTTCTCTCTGGATGACATTACTGCACAGTTAGAGAAAGCATCTCTGAGTATGGATGAAGCAGCTCAGCAACCTATAATTGAAGATAGCAAGCCTGTGGTTGCTACCCAGCATAGGAGGACAGCATCAGCTGGTACTGTAAGTGATGCTGAAGTCCGCTCTATCAGTAATTCTTCTCGATCTAGCATCACGTCTGCAGCATCCAGTATGGACTCCCTGGATATTGACAAGATGACAAGACCTCAAGAGTTGGAGTTGACTTCACAGGGGCAGCCCATCAGTGAGGTAAACTATGATTGATTGTTCATAGCAATTAAGCTTTAAAATGCAATTCATTAGTTCATCTTGGGCCCTTTGTAAAATAAAAAAGGTAGCTTTTTTACTATTTTCCTATTTTCCTCTTATAGGTTGCTATATAGGAGTCTTCTGCAGTGGGCAGACATAACAAATTTAATTGATGATGATGATGATGAGTGCTACAATAATAAAGGACTTTTTAAATGCTTAGATGTCTAAAATATAATAGCAAAGTGATATTTAATCTTAAACAGTGACTTTTTAATAACACTGCTTATTTGCTTGCACAGCTAAGGATTTAAATATGGGTTTCCACAAGATATATAAGCATCCATTTTCATGGCATATTTATCTGAAACAGAGAAATATTTTGGTGTTACACTAATGCAGTCTCCATTGCACAGCTCTCTGATATTGGCTAAGCTGTTCTTATGGTACATAACTTTTCAATAACTCAAGGATCAAACTTGCAAAGGGAAAGGTCATAATCATTCAGCGAAGATGGATATTAGTTTAGTTGAGTTCATAACCTTGTATGAGTTCTGTTGAAAATGGAGCCATGTAGGATTGGTAAGCTGAGTTGTGACTGCAAAGAGGAAAACTAAGGTACAGGTAGTCCTCGCTTAACGGCCACAATTGGGACCGGAATTTTGGTCACTAAGTGAATCCGACCTGATTTTATGACCATTTTGTGCCGGTTGTTAAGTGAATCACATTGTTAAGCAAACCACGTGGTTGTTAAGCGAATCACATGGTTCCCCATTGATTTTGCTTGCTGGAAGCTGGCTGGGAAGGTCGAAAATGGTGATCACATGACCACGGGATGCTGTGACGGTCGTAAATGCAAACTGGTTGCCAAATGCCCGAATCATGATCATGTGACTGCAGGAACACTGCGACGGTACTAAGTGCAAGGACCGGTCACAAGTCAGGCTTAGCGCCATCATAAGTCCGAACCATCACTAAATGAACGGTCATTAAGCAAGGACTACCTGTATGGAAAGAAATAGAACAAGTAATAGAGAAGGAGATATTGTCTGAGGTAGGTGAAAAATTTGGAAGCCTGAAGAAGAGGCTTAAGTAAAAAGGGTCTGGTTGCATTGAAGGAAAAATATGCCAGTCCTGAAGGGTCATTAAGAGGCAGTGAGGTTTTGGTGTTCTGTATATGCTGAATTTGATATGCTATTCTTACCAGCCAATTCTTTGGTTGCAGCTGTTCTTAGGGAAAACAAAAAGGCCTGGAAAATTATATCATGAAGAAAAAAAAAATCCAAAAAATTTGACCAAATAACTTGGTAGTCTACCTTCTTACCCTGTTGACAAGTAATATATATCAATAGTTCATTGCCACAAATTAAGTATAGATTTATTCTTCCAGTATTCAGTAATATATACATACAGTAATATACATACACACACACATACACACATATACATATACATATACATATACATATACAGTATATATTCTTGTTTTGTTTTATAGATTCCAAGCCCTATATGCATTTTTTATTTTTGTATGGTCTACAATAATGTTAACAATCTTATGGATTTCTACCCCAAATTGGTAATTCTAGGACAAGCCCACACTATATGAGTTAATGTTCCAATTTCTGATTTGCATTTCCAGTAGAAAAACAATGGTAGCCAACCCTTATTAAACATTCTCTGAATCATCCTATATTACACAAACAAGATTTTAAATTGTACTGACCTCATTTTAAGATCAAAGAAAATAAATTTCATATTCTTGCAAGAACAGGACAAACCTGTTTTATCAATGATAACATGAATTATTAACACAAATTTCATCAAATTCCTTCACCTGTTTGTAAACAGTGATTACAGGGCTAATCCTAACCACTGCACTGTGAGCTGAACCCATAAACATGGCCTTTTCCAGCTGACCTGGTGAATGAGTTGGATAATATTGCTCTTCCCATGCATGTTTTATTGTTTGTATTGATGTTTTATTCTAATTTGTAAGCTACTTTGTAAGCTACTGTGAATCTGAATAGAGTTTGTGACATATAAATCAAATAAATGGGCAATCCTCCATTCCCCACTTTCTCCATTTCCTGTTCCACATTTCTGGGGAACTGTTAATTCCCCAACTTTCCAGAAAAGTATTATGATGGGGAATCTGAGAGCCTTAAGTTACCTTGAGTCAACCAACAGCCCTAATTCATGATTCTCCTCTCCATCTTTATGTGTCATCAATTCTCCATAGATCTCAGTGATTACACTGTCATTTAGATTCATTCGACCTAGTTTGCTAGGAAGAGAAAGTCATTCCAGATCCTTGTTTATTTTGTAATATGTACCATACTCTGTGTAAGCACACCTTTGAATCAGTCTTGACAGCTTTGTAGCTATTAACTTTTTTAGATTCTCAGTTCTAATGTCCATTTCTGATGCTGCAGTGATTCTTTTCATATAAAATTAATCCACTACTATGTTCAGGTTCTATTATATTGGAAGGTATTTTTCATTTTTTGAAAACACGCATTTTAGGAAATATATGCCCCAAAGGAATTCACATACTTATTTTCACAAAATTTTAAAATTTGGCAAGGCCACATTGACCAAGATTGGGCTCATCAATATATAGACTTCTATTTAGAAAATCATATTTCCACTTTATTCTACATTCCTTCTTTCTTAATTAAAAATGTTCCTAAATTCCTAGGGCTAATATTGGTGATGCTTTCAAAACTACAATTGCATTCAATTCTCATACTTGGATTTTTGGTTCAGCTGAATATACTGTAGGTTTTGAAAAAATATAACATAACATAACATAACATAACATAACATAACATAACATAACATAACATAACATATAACATAACATAACATATAACATAACACATAACACATAACACATAACATAACATAACATAACATAACATAACAACATAACATAACATAAAACATAACATAACATAACATAACAATATATGTATATGTTACAATTTTTTAAAAAATACCTGCTTGCACATAGATATTTCCCTCTCCTCTACAAGAACTCATGTTTCCCTTAATACCTACTTCTGAGGTTTTCCCAGTCCTTTGAAAGGGGGTCCTTTCTGTTGATGGATGCAGTTCTATCTGCATAATTGCTTGATTTGATTCTACTTCTTTTCCTTTCATTGGCAGAATTCATGCTTTAAGCATTTATAGAGAGGAGTTTTATCCTGTTGATCCATCATTCCTAAATTACTAAATTTCCTTTGACCCAGAATCTAGGTCAGAAGATGGTATGAGAATTGTAAGATTCATGTATTCTTTGATTTTTTAAAAATTGAATCTCCATATGCAGTAATTTTGTTAGTTTAGAAACAAAATGGAGAAAATTTATATTCATAATTCATATTTGTACTAATGTTAGGAATATGATCATTAATATTGTTTTGGCCTACAGCATTGTTGGCAGCATAAATGTCAGATATTAGGATCTATTATTCATGTAACCCAAAAAGATAGAGCTTTCACTCTTGGAGCAACTCCAGCAGAATTCAGAATTATCCAACAACGTGTATCATAGAGATGGTTAATGAAGAAAATGTTCCTCAGAAATGTGTTGTATCTTTTTTTGAACCTGTTATTCTACAGAAATACAATTATAGCAGAACTCTTTTATATGGTGAAAATTTGACTTTTGATTGTTCTTAATAACAGGAGAGCTGGTATCCAGTTATATCCAGTTATACAAGCCTATCAACCAAATGGCCTCTCCTTTTCTACAGTCTCCAGATCTGCTCTCAAGATTTGAGTTACCTTCTGGAGCAGATTTCAGTAGGGCTACAGAAGGGGGAGAGGGAAAGCGTAAAGAATATTCTGAGTGGGAGTCCAATTACATTGTGATAGATATTGCCTAGTATGTTTTAAACCTGTGATTCTACTCCTATGTTACTCTGTAATACTGTTGGTTCCTGATCAAAATTTGCTCCCCTGCACTTCAAAAGATGTTAATGAGAGAAGATGTGATTTATGGTTTCTTATTCTTTGGAGATTTCATCTTAATTTGCTATTAAGAGTGTAATAATGATGGAAGAATACTTAATATGGAAAATATACAGTATGTTAGATGTTTTTGAATTGTAAAGGACCTTGGGGGGAAAAGGCAGCATATTATTAAAACAAAATAAGTAACTGAGGTGAAGAAGTAAAGGGAAATCAGTAGGAATGTCAGCCTAGCAAGTGAGAAGCATTCTTTCCTTTGTAGTAGCCAAGTGGTAATAGTGGAAATCAGAACTGGGTAATTTGTCAAATGAGCAAGTAGGAAGAGGAAGATGAAAAGGACGGAGGCACTGGGGGATTATGCGTAGCTACCCAGGCAGTTGGGCTGAGGAAGGCTGCAGCCATACCTAGTGAGCCTCTCCTTGTCTTGATTAGATAGGTTGTGTCTGCCAGATATGCAAATGGGAGCTAAATGTGGTAGCAGATCAAAGACCATTAGATAAGTAGGTATACAGCAGAGAAAAGATGTTTCTTGTTGTAATAGAATCCAACGGCACATTCCATAGAAAGTTTGAGGGGACTCTGAGAACTGTGCTCTGTCGTTTGGAGGGCTTATGTATATCCCTGGTTTGTAAGCACAAGAGGGTGGCATTGGGTGTGGGAGGGAAAGAATGACAAAAATGTCATGCCATCATGATACAAGCCCCACCTCTTTTGTCTGTGTGTCTAGTGACATCACACATACTCCTAAAATGGGTAGAGCTTGTGTAGTAGTGTAACCCTGCTTTAGTCATTTGGATGAAATCAAGCGTTTTTTTGTGGATGCCCACAAGAGTACCTCTATCCCATCTGTAATCTGTGTGAGGAAGGGATGGAATTGAATATTGCAAAGATGTGGCAGGAAACAGTCATCCATGCATTCTCTTCTGTCTTTCAGAATTTCTAATTTCTGTGACTTTATTTGATAGACATTAATAAATTGTAGCGAGCCAGTTTGGAGTAGTGGTTAAGGCATCAGGCTAGAAACCAGGAGGCCATGAATTCTAGTCCAACCTTAGGCACAAAGCCAGCTGGGTGACCTTGGGCTGGTCACTTTCTCTCAGCCCTAGGAAGAAGGCAATGGAAAACCACTTCTGAAAAATCTTGTCAAGAAAAATGCAGGGACTCAGAAACAGTTGAACAGATATATATGATATATATCCTGTAGTCTTGTTCTCTTGTCTCGTCCATGTATGGTTTGTTCCAGTAGCCCACTTATCGTCAGATTGTCCTGGTTCCCCAACATCTGACGCGGACCTTGTTAATCCGGACAACGTCCAAGCCGGCATGACTCTCTTAGTTCGTGTCACTCTCATATTTGAGGTAGGCAGGTGAAGCATTAGGGGGTCTTTGCCCAAGGACTCCTACTGGTAAGGTAGCTACCAGCTGGGATTTGAACCTGGTCTCCCGCTCCAAAGGTGGCGCTCTAATCATTACGCTATCCAGCCAAATACACTGAACGGCACAACCAAGTAGCTGGCATTGTGTACAGGAACATCTGCACAGCGTATGGGCTAGACCCACCCAAGTCCAGATGGGAGATTCCACAGAAGGTCATGGAGAATGACAGGGCTAAGATCCTATGGGACTTCCAGATCCAGATGGACAGGCAGGTACTGGCCAATCAACCTGACGTGGTAGTAGACAAGGAGGAACTAGAGAGGATGTGGAAAGTGAAGCCCAAAGTGGCCCCAGTGGTGGTAGGAGCACTTGGGGCTGTGATTCCTAAGCTGGGAGAGTGGCTCCAATAGATCCCAGGAGCAACATCAGAGCTCTCTGTCCAGAAGAGTGCAGTGCTAGGAACAGCTAAGATACTGCGCAGAACCTTCAAACTCCCAGGCCTCTGGTAGAGGACCCGAGGTTGAGGAAGACACACACCACCATAGATAAGAGATAGGATATGGGAAGGGGCGTGGTGGCTCAGCGGGTAAGACGCCAGGCTTGTCGATCGGAGGATTGCAAGTTTGGAGGTTCGAATCCCTAGCCCCACGTGACGGAGTGAGCTCCCACACTAGCTCCAGCTCTTGCCAACCTAGCAATTCGAAAGCATGCAAATGCAAGTAGATGAATAGGTACCACTTCGGTGGGTAGGTAACAGCGTTCCACGCACGTCATGCGGCCACATGACCGTGGAAGTGTCTTCGGACAACGCTGGCTCTTCGGCTAACAAACGGAGATGAGCACCAGCCCCTAGAGTCAGACACGACTGCACAAATGTGCGGGGGGAACCTTTACCTTTTTATGGGAAGAAGAGATAATTTGTTGTATTTTAAGAGAAGGTGATAAGTTACTACAATTGTTTATACTTGTTGTGATGAAGGGGGAAGTCACTTCTTTATATATTTCTTTTCTTTTTCTTTACTATATTCTTACTTTTTTTCTTTTTCTTCTTTCTCTCTTTTTTCTTTCTCTTCTGCATCTTCTACTCTTTCTTTTTTTAGTTTGTATTAGTTTTTACTGTTGTAATTAGAATCTTTAATAAAATTACTATTAAAAAAAAGTAGTTTCTTCCCTAAGCATGTTTGTTTTCTCCTGACTGTCCTTTTCCTCAGACATTCTAATAGAATATTGTTTCTGTGGAACATTCCAACACACAAGCTAAACATTTCATGGATTTTTTAGAAGTTTGGTTGGCTCTTGGGAGCTGTTAGTGAACATTGGGTGCATGTGTGTGGATATGGTGTGATTCCATAAATGAAGAAAAGAACTCTGTAACTGAACTGCATATTTAGAACTATGTGGTTGGCTACAGTTCAAGTGTTACACAATAGAAATTATAGTACAGAAATCAGATCCATTTTTCATTTTTATTAGAAATAAAAATTAAAGCTTTAGTTAAGCATAACATAAAAATGTATCATACTAGAAAGGGGAAACTTTAAGGAACACACATGAACAATAGGGATGTACCCCACCCGAAGTTGTCGTGATGACATCTAATCATTAGAAGCATCTGCATATACAATGAAGAATAATTCTAAGTTTTAACAAAAACAAAAAGAAAGGTCTCTCTTGACTCCTGCAAAATATTTTAGCCAGAGGACTGACACAAATTTACATGTACTTTCCAATGGAAGCTGTCTTTCCAAAATTGTACTGTATTATTTGCATATTTTTCTAAATGCGTAATTTATTGCTGAGTATCTCATAAATTAGGACTTAATCTTAATTTTTTAAAAAATGTGAGACTCTGTCTTTTAGAATCACTTGTTACTGCCATTAGGACAAAAAACAGCAAGATTATATATTTATAGATAGATAGATGGATATGGATGTGGATATGGATATGGATATGGATATGGATATGGATCTACAGCAAAGGAGATCGTTACCTTGTTGTGGTGCTGGAGCTTGAGCACCTCAATGACGCCATGAGCTAAACCGAGAAGGGACACCCAAGACGGGAAGGTCATGGCAGAGAGGTCAGACTAAATACGATCCCTGGGGAAGGTAATGGCAACCCACCCCGGTATTCTTGCCGTGAAAACTAAATGGATCAGTACAACCAGAGATATGTCGGTATACCATCGGAAGATGGGACTCCCAGGTGGGAAGATGGTCAAAATCCTACTGGGGAGGAACAGAGGATAAGTTCAACTAGCCCCAGATGTGATGATGCAGCTAGCTCAAAGCCGAAAGGACGGCTAGCGGCCGACGGTGCTGGTGGTGAATGACGAATCCGATGTTCTAAAGATCAACACAGCATAGGAACCTGGAATGTAAGATCTATGAGCCAGGGCAAATTGGATGTGGTTATTGGTGAGATGTCAAGATTAAATATAGATGTTTTGGGTGTCAGTGAACTGAAATGGACTGGGATGGGCCACTTCACATCAGATGACCACCAGATCTACTACTGTGGACAAGAGGACTACAGAAGAAATGGAGTAGCCTTCATAATTAATAATAAAGTGGCTAAAGCAGTGCTTGGATACAATCCAAAAAATGATAGAATGATCTCAGTTCAAATTCAGGGTAAGCCATTTAACATCACAGTGATCCAAATATATGCCCCAACCACAGATGCTGAAGAAGCAGAAGTAGATCAGTTCTATGAGGATCTGCAACACCTACAAGATAATACGCCAAAAAGAGATGTTATTTTCACTGGAATGCTAAGGTGGGTAGTCAAACGACACCTGGAATTACAGGCAAGCATGGTCTGGGAGAACAAAATGAAGTGGGACATAGGCTGATAGAATTTTGCCAAGACAACTCACTGTGCATAACAAACACACTCTTCCAACAACCTAAAACAACTTTATACATGGACTTCACCAGATGGTCGACACTGAAATCAGATTGACTACATCCTTTGCAGCCAAAGCTGGCGGACATCTGTACAGTCGATAAAAACAAGACCTAGAGCTGACTGTAGTTCAGATCACGAACTTCTTATTGCACAACTTAGAATCAGACTAAAGAGAATAGGGAAGACCCACAGATCAGTTAGATATGAGCTCACTAACATTCCTAATGAATATGCAGTGGAGGTGAAGAATAGATTTAAGGGACTAGATTTAGTAGATAGGGTCCCAGAAGAACTATGGACAGAAGTTTGCAACATTGTTCAGGAGGCGGCAACAAAAAACGCACCAAAGAAAAAGAAAACAAGGCAAGATGGCTGTCTGCTGAGACACTGGAAGTAGCCCAAGAAAGAAGGAAAGCAAAAGGCAACAGTGGTAGGGGGAGATATGCCCAATTAAATGCAAAATTCCAGAGGTTAGCCAGAAGAGATTTTTTTTAGAGATTGATTTTTAAACAAACAATGTGTGGAAGTGGAAGAAGACAATAGAATAGGAAGGACAAGAGACCTTTTCCAGAAAATTAGAAACATCAGAGGTAAATTCCAGGCAAAAATGGGTATGATCAAAAACAAAGATTGCAAGGACCTAACAGAAGCAGAAGAGATCAAGAAAAGGTGGTAAGAATATACGGAAGATCTGTATAGGAAGGATAATAATATCAGGGATAGATTTGAAGGTGTGGTCAGTGAGTTAGAGCCAGACATCCTGAAGAGTGAGGTTGAATGGGCCTTAAGAAGCTTTGCTAATAACAAGGCAGCAGGAGACAACGGTATCCCAGCTGAACTGTTTAAAATCTTGCAAGGTGATGCTGTCAAGGTGATGCATGCCATATGCCAGCAAATTTGGAAAACACAAGAATGGCCATCAGATTGGAAAAAATCAATTTATATCCCCATACCAAAAAAGGGAAACACTAAAGAATGTTCAAACTATCGAACAGTGGCACTTATTTCACATGCCAGTAAGGTAATGCTCAAGATCCTGAAAGGTAGACTCCAGCAATTCATGGAGCGAGAATTGCCAGAACTAGAAGCTGGGCTTAGAAAAGGCAGAGGAACTAGAGACCAAGTTGCCAATATCCGTTGGATAATGGAGAAAGCCAGGGAGTTTCAGAAAAAGATCTATTTCTGTTTTATTGTCTATTCTAAAGCCTTTGACTGTGTGGATCATAACAAATTGTGGCAAGTTCTTGGTGGTATGGGGATACCAAGTCATCTTGTCTGCTCCTGAGGAATCTGTATAACGACCAAGTAGCAACGGTAAGAACAGACCATGGAACAACAGACTGGTTTAAGATTGGGAAAGGAGTACGGTAAGGTTGTATACTCTCACCCTACCTATTCAACTTGTATGCAGAACACATCACGTGACATGCTGGGCTTTATGAATCCAAGGCTGGAGTTAAAATCGCTGGAAGAAACATTAACGATCTCAGATATGCAGATGATACCACTTTGATGGCTGAAAGCGAGGAGGAGCTGAGGAGCCTTATGACGAAGGTGAAAGAAGAAAGTGCAAAAGCTGGGTTACAGTTAAACCTCAAAAAAACCAAGATTATGGCAACCAGCTTGATTGATGACTGGCAAATAGAGGGAGAAAAAGTGGAGGCAATGACAGACTTTGTATTTCTAGGCGCAAAGATTATTGCAGACGCTGACTGCAGCCAGGAAATCAGAAGACGTCTACTTCTTGGGAGGAGAGCAATGACAAATCTCGATAAAATAGTTAAGAGCAGAGACATCACGCTGACAACAAAGGTCCACATAGTTAAAGCAATGGCTTTAAACCCTATGGCTGCGAGAGCTGGACCATAAGGAAGGCTGAGCCTGAGCGAAGGACGATAGATGCTTTTGAACTGTAGTGCTGGAGGAAAATTCTGAGGGTGCCTTTGACTGCAAGAAGATCAAACCAGTCTATACTCCAGGAATTAAAGCCAGACTGCTCACTTGAGGGAATGATATCAAAGGCAAAACTGAAGTACTTTGGCCACATAATGAGAAGACAGGATACCCTGGAGAAGATGCTGATGCTAGGGAAAGTGGAAGGCAAAAGGAAGAGGGGCCGACCAAGGACAAGATGGATGGATGATATTCTGGAGGTGACAGACTCAACCATGGGGGAGCTGGGGGTGGCGACAGCTGACAGGAAGCTCTGGCGTGGCTGGTCCATGAAGTCACGAAGAGTCGGAAGCGACTGAACAAATAAACAAAAATGGATATGGATATGGATATGGATATGAATATGAATATGATGTAAATATAAGATATATAGCAGTGTAAAATATGAAAAATAACAAGATAAAAATGCAGTGATGGTAAAGTAAAATAACATTAAATTCAAGCAAATAGGTGAAAGTCCAAATCTTTAGCTACAAGTAAGGTGAATAGAATAAATAGAGGCAAAGAACTAGGTAACCTGGAAGAATATACTTGAGTTCTTATCAGACAGGAGGAACAGCAAATAGAACTCATGCTCTCTGCTTGGAAATTCTTCAGGATAGGTAGATGAGGGACATCCGAGAGTCCTTGTAAAGGGAACAACACAGGAGATGGCTCAGAAGTGCTGTTGAGCCATCTCCGCAGGGGCATAAGCACCGGCATACAGAGGGATCCTTATAGCATCCAAGGAGGACTGGTGAGGGCACTGCCTTCAGCCTGGCTAAGGTAAAGACCCTATGAAATGTCAGTACTGTATTGTAATGGATGATAGATAGGAGGCTGACACAAACCCTTTTGGAAGAATCCCCCAAATTGTAGGACTAGACCAGGGGTGGGGAACCTTTTTTTTGCCAAGGGCCATTTGGATATTTATAACATCATTTGCGGACCGGGGGCAGGGTTTGCAAGCGGGAGCCAATTGCGCGCACTGGGGGCGGGGTTTGCAGGCAGGAGCCAATCGCGCAGAAGGGGGCGGGTTTGCAGGCGGGAGCCTTGGCAGTGCCAGACCAAATGATTTCGCGGGCCTTATACAGCCCACGGGCCAGACGTTCCCCACCCCTGGACTAGACCCTAGCCTTATATTGGTTTGAAGGTCAGTGTCCCAGATCCATTGCTAGAGAGCACTTCTGGCATTTTCAAAGCTTAATGAGTAGAGGCTCTCCATTAAGACACCTAATGAGTGGATATTGTCAACAGCTTTTTTAAACCACCTTCATTTGAAACAGTCACTAAGAAACAAAGGGACCAAACCTATGGGGAATCAGTTCCTGAGAAGACATCTCCTAACTTGAATTTTCTTATGTACATTGTTTTTGTTTTATTGACTTGCAGATAACAAACTCTTTGGTATTTATTTTATATGCTTTTCGCTCATTCAGTTATAAACAATTTAAGCAGTTTTGATTGTAGATAGTAAGTAATCAAAATAATACAGCTCTAAAACTGTTCACTCCCACATAAGTTTTTCTTAAGCCTTTGACTTTATCCCAGCATTGTTTTTAAATAATATCCAAGGAAACTCACTCATAGGGTTTTTTTGTCACATATTAACATATCGCTGTCAGGCTTCCATGCAGTCTTGAGAAGCTGAAAAAAGGCCAGAGAAGGGTTGACTGCCCCTTTTTTAATACACCAACATATTATTTCCCATTAAATATTTTCAGTGTTAGCGTTTCTTAGCAAAGCATGTTCTGCAGAAAGCAAGTCAGCAGTTTCTCAGTAACCTTTCTAGCAATTTCAGTATAACTGATTCAGCCTTTATTTTGAAATATGTGTCATCCCCATTACAGGGTGCATTTAATAAAGTGGTAATTCAGAAGAGGACATGTTCCGCTTCCTTTCTTAGAATTCTTTTTGAAATAATGAAATAAACATCAGAAGAATCAAAAGCAATGGGTTAAAAAGTTAACTGAAACAAAAACCCAAATCCACTTTTGGCAGTAGGTAAAGGTAAAGGTTTTCCCCTGCACAGTCGTGTCTGACTCTATGGGCCAGGCTCATCTCCGTTTGTTAGCCAAAGAGCCAGCGTTGTCCAAAGACGCTTCCATGGTCATGTGGCCGGCATGATGCACGCGGAACGCTGTTACCTACCCACCGAAGTGGTACCTATTCATCTACTCGCATTTGCATGCTTTCGAATTGCTAGGTTGGCAAGAGCTGGGGCGAGTGCGGGAGCTCACTCCGTCACGCGGGGCTAGGGTCTCGAACCGCCGACCTTCTGATCGACAAGCCTGGCGTCTTAACCACTGAGCCATCGCGCCCCCACTTTTGGCAGTGGGTACTGTAATTAAATTTTTAAAACTTGACAGCAACTTGTAAACCAGAAAATTGATTTAAAAGGCCAAGGTGGATACAGTGTTTATTTTTCCTGTATATAAAGGTAGAGATTTAAATAGAGGTGCTCTAGAGCTAGAGTGGCACCCCAGAAAAGGCCACTCTCAAAAAGATGGTCTCGTAGATGAGGGAGCTCTGAGAAGAGTCTCCCCAGCTCTCAAATTACAGGCAGGTTTTTATGGGAGCAAGCAAGCAAACTTGAAAAGCAGGGTGGGCAATTCCTTGGTGGCTGGGCCTGTGGTTAACACTTTTGAGGGACAGAAGGATGGAGTGATAATTCATAGTAGCTGGAGAGCACATGGTACAAGGATTCTCTGGTTCTCCTCCCTGTCCCTGGTTTGAGAGGGGATGAAATTTTGGTTTTCTTCCGTTTTTTAAAAAGTGATAATAAGCCTATTTATTTCATACAGGTTTCATACAAGTTTTGCCTGTTTTCTGTGGAGTACAATAGTGTACTGCTGAATTTTTTTGGCAGCTGTGGTCAGAAGGCCATCCAGGAGCTGCATGCGGCTTTGTGCTGCCCACTTCTGCTATAAAACCTTAATTGGCTTAGGAGTAGAATAACATTTGCCCTTCTCATCCTATTGAATCACTTAATTTGCTAGGTTGATTAAAATTATGGTAACTGAGTTAAAATCCATAATGTGTATAGATGGAAGTGCAATTTCTCCACTACAGTTCATATCTCAAAAGCATTCAATTATAAAGTATGGAAATCTTACTTGGCAAGGTTCTGTTGGTGATAAACAAACTGGTAAAGTCTGGCAATCTTTCAAGACGTGTGTTGTACTGTAATTTAACAGCATTGTCATTTTCAGCCCAAACAGCATCTCTGACCATGTTTCTCAGCAAATAGTCTCAGTAGCATGCGGCCACGCGCTGCCTGGCTTGGAAACTCAACCAGGAAGTCAAAAACACATCCTGGAAAAAAGCAATAGCAAAACAGTTCTGTACTGCGGCCAAGAAAATTCTGTCTTTATTGATCCCTCCGCACAGGACAGCACCTGGCTGCCCAGGCCAATCCCACAAAGAAGCATGGTCAGCCCTGGCTTGTTTTTGCATGGGGCAGGGGTCGGCAAACTTTTTACCCCGGGAGCCATTTTGGCATGCTCGTGCACATTTTGAAATGCTCGAGAGCCAGGGGGCGGGGTTTGCGGGCGGGGGCCAATCGCATTGAAGGGGGCGGGGTTTGCGGGCGTGACCAATCGCGTGGAAGGGGGCGGGGTTTGCGGGCGGGAGCCAATCACGTGGAAGGGGGCGGGGGGCTCACGGAGGGCTCACGGAGGGAGGGAGCGCAGCCAGCGGCACCGCGAACCCAGCCCGGCCGCCCCACCGGGAGTGGCGGAGAAAGAGCTGCCACCCTCCGGCCGGCAGGACGGGTGCGGGAGAGCGGAAGGCTGCGCCCTCTCCACCGGGCGGGACCCGCGCCAAGGGGAAGCGCTGGGAACCAGCAGCGGAGGTTGGCCGGCTCCTAGAGGCACGGGTCCCGCCCGGTGAAGAGGGCGCAGCCTTCCGCTCTCCCGCGCCCCAGATTTTGAGCCGGACAGAGTAGAGAAGTTGCCCGCGGCAGCCGCTCTAGGAGCCGGCCAACCTCCGCCGCTGGTTCCCAGCGCTTCCCCTTGGCGCGGGTCCCGCCCGGTGAAGAGGGCGCAGCCTTCCGTTCTACCGCGCCCCAGGTTTTGAGCCGGGCAGAGCGGAGAAGTTGCCCGCGGCAGCCGCTCTAGGAGCCGGCCAACCTCCGCCGCTGGTTCCCAGCGCTTCCCCTTGGACAGGGAGTTCCCTCCCGCCGCCCCCCTCGGAGAGACTGGCCTGAAGGGGCGCAGAGGCCGGAGAGGGAGCCCCTCCGTCTCCCCTTCTCTCCCTGCCTCGCCCGCCTGCAGGGAAGGTCCCGCCCGGTGAAGAGGGCGCAGCCTTCCGCTCTCCCGCGCCCCAGATTTTGAGCCGGACAGAGTAGAGAAGTTGCCCGCGGCAGCCGCTCTAGGAGCCGGCCAACCTCCGCCGCTGGTTCCCAGCGCTTCCCCTTGGCGCGGGTCCCGCCCGGTGAAGAGGGCGCAGCCTTCCGTTCTACCGCGCCCCAGGTTTTGAGCCGGGCGGAGCGGAGAAGTTGCCCGCGGCAGCCGCTCTAGGAGCCGGCCAACCTCCGCCGCTGGTTCCCAGCGCTTCCCCTTGGACAGGGAGTTCCCTCCCGCCGCCCCCCTCGGAGAGACGGGCCTGAAGGGGCGCAGAGGCCGGAGAGGGAGCCCCTCCGTCTCCCCTTCTCTCCCTGCCTCGCCCGCCTGCAGGGAAGGTCCCGCCCGGTGAAGAGGGCGCAGCCTTCCGTTCTCCCGCGCCCCAGATTTTGAGCTGGACAGAGTAGAGAAGTTGCCCGCGGCAGCCGCTCTAGGAGCCGGCCAACCTCCACCGCTGGTTCCCAGCGCTTCCCCTTGGACAGGGAGTTCCCTCCCGCCGCCCCCCTCGGAGAGACTGGCCTGAAGGGACGCAGAGGCCGGAGAGGGAGCCCCTCCGTCTCCCCTTCTCTCCCTGCCTTGCCCGCCTGCAGGGAAGGTCCCGCCCGGTGAAGAGGGCGCAGCCTTCCGCTCTCCCGCGCCCCAGATTTTGAGCTGGACAGAGTAGAGAAGTTGCCCGCGGCAGCCGCTCTAGGAGCCGGCCAACCTCCGCCGCTGGTTCCCAGCACTTCCCCTTGGCGCGGGTCCCGCCCGGTGAAGAGGGCGCAGCCTTCCGCTCTCCCGCGCCCCAGGTTTTGAGCCGGGCAGAGCAGAGAAGTTGCCCGCGGCAGCCGCTCTAGGAGCCGGCCAACCTCCGCCGCTGGTTCCCAGCGCTTCCCCTTGGACAGGGAGTTCCCTCCCGCCGCCCCCCTCGGAGAGACGGGCCTGAAGGGGCGCAGAGGCCGGAGAGGGAACCCCTCCGTCTCCCCTTCTCTCCCTGCCTCGCCCGCCTGCAGGGAAGGTCCCGCCCGGTGAAGAGGGCGCAGCCTTCCGCTCTCCCGCGCCCCAGATTTTGAGCCGGACAGAGTAGAGAAGTTGCCCGCGGCAGCCGCTCTAGGAGCCGGCCAACCTCCGCCGCTGGTTCCCAGCGCTTCCCCTTGGACAGGGAGTTCCCTCCCGCCGCCCCCCTCGGAGAGACGGGCCTGAAGGGGCGCAGAGGCCGGAGAGGGAGCCCCTCCGACTCCCCTTCTCTCCCTGCCTCGCCCGCCCGCAGGGAAGGTCCCGCCCGGTGAAGAGGGCGCAGCCTTCCGTTCTCCCGCGCCCCAGATTTTGAGCCAGAGCAGAGAAGTTGCCCGCGGCAGCCGCTGTAGGATCACTGCAAAAAGTGACGGTGGGGAGGGTGCCCTGGGGTGGAAAATATCCATGCCGATCAACTGTGCGGCGGGGAGGAGGTGCGCCTCCACCTCCCGGCCACACAGCTCATCGGCGCGGATATTTTCCACCCCTGGGCGCCCCCCCCCCGTCACTTTTTGCAGTGATCCGAGGCTTTTTTGCGAGCTGGCGGCGGCGCTTCTGGAAACCGGAAGCGCTGATGGCCCGCCGCCGCCAGTGTACTGGTGCGGCATCAGTGCTTCTGCATTCTTGCGCAACACACTTGGGGCCCCCAGGCAACACAGTATTGCGCCCTTTCAGGCCCGTCTCTCCGAGGGGGGCGGCGGGAGGGAACTCCCTGTCCAAGGGAAGCGCTGGGAACCAGCGGCGGAGGTTGGCCGGCTCCTAGAGCGGCTGCCGTGGGCAACTTCTCCGCTCTGCCCGGCTCAAAACCTGGGGCGCGGTAGAACGGAAGGCTGCGCCCTCTTCACCGGGCGGGACCCGCGCCAAGGGGAAGCGCTGGGAACCAGCGGCGGAGGTTGGCCGGCTCCTAGAGCGGCTGCCGCGGGCAACTTCTCTACTCTGTCCGGCTCAAAATCTGGGGCGCGGGAGAGCGGAAGGCTGCGCCCTCTTCACCGGGCGGGACCGCGCCTCCTTACCTGCGGGCGGGCGAGGCAGGGAGAGAAGGGGAGTCGGAGGGGCTCCCTCTCCGGCCTCTGCGCCCCTTCAGGCCCGTCTCTCCGAGGGGGGTGGCAGGAGGGAACTCCCTGTCCAAGGGGAAGCGCTGGGAACCAGCGGCGGAGGTTGGCCGGCTCCTAGAGCGGCTGCCACGGGCAACTTCTCTGCTCTGCCCGGCTCAAAACCTGGGGCGCGGGAGAGCGGAAGGCTGCGCCCTCTTCACCGGGCGGGACCCGCGCCAAGGGGAAGCGCTGGGAACCAGCGGCGGAGGTTGGCCGGCTCCTAGAGCGGCTGCCGCGGGCAACTTCTCTACTCTGTCCGGCTCAAAATCTGGGGCGCGGGAGAGCGGAAGGCTGCGCCCTCTTCACCGGGCGGGACCTTCCCTGCGGGCGGGCGAGGCAGGGACAGAAGGGGAGACGGAGGGGCTCCCTCTCCGGCCTCTGCGCCCCTTCAGGCCCGTCTCTCCGAGGGGGGCGGCGGGAGGGAACTCCCTGTCCAAGGGGAAGCGCTGGGAACCAGCGGCGGAGGTTGGCCGGCTCCTAGAGCGGCTGCCGCGGGCAACTTCTCTGCTCTGCCCGGCTCAAAACCTGGGGCGCGGGAGAGCGGAAGGCTGCGCCCTCTTCACCGGGCGGGACCCGCGCCAAGGGGAAGCGCTGGGGACCAGCAGCGGAGGTTGGCCGGCTCCTAGAGCGGCTGCCGCGGGCAACTTCTCTGCTCTGTCCGGCTCAAAACCTGGGGCGCGGGAGAGCGGAAGGCTGCGCCCTCTTCACCGGGCGGGACCGCGTCTCCTTCCCTGCGGGCGGGCGAGGCAGGGAGAGAAGGGGAGATGGAGGGGCTCCCTCTCCGGCCTCTGCGCCCCTTCAGGCCTGTCTCTCCGAGGGGGGCGGCGGGAGGGAACTCCCTGTCCAAGGGGAAGCGCTGGGAACCAGCGGTGGAGGTTGGCCGGCTCCTAGAGCGGCTGCCGCGGGCAACTTCTCCGCTCTGCCCGGCTCAAAACCTGGCCACCGCCCCAGCCAGGCCCCCTGCGCCGCCTTGCCGCTCGCGTCCCGGGCCCGCGCCCAGCACCTGGATGCCGCGGAGCAGCGCCATCTCCAGCCGCAGCAGCCCCTGTAGCCGCTCCTGCGCCGCCTCCGACAGCGCCGCGTCCCGGGCCAGCAGCGCCTCCCTGCCGCGCCGGGCCTCGCTCAGTGCGAGAGCCAGGGGGCGGGGTTTGCGGGCGGGGGCCAATCGCGTGGGAGGGGCGGGGGTGAGTTCAGCTGCGGAAGAGCCACACTCAAGGGGCCAAAGAGCCGCATCTGGCTCGCGAGCCGCCATTTCCGACCCTTGGCATGGGGGATGTCTTGGGAACTCCAGGTTTGTTAGCAGGACAAAGGACTTCTGTAACGCTGCCAAGAAAATAGCCTGGATGCAATGCCCAAGGGTTGAGCTTGAGTTCTGCACGCCTTTAACTTGACATGCTTCAAATAGTCCTTTTGACGGACATTTTTTCAGTTTCAGCCAAAATAAGATCTAATCCAGAAGCAGGCATTTTATTCTGTGCTTGAAAAGTTACAGTTGACTTCTTATTTGTCACAATATGAAAGAAGGGTAGATGGTTCATTCTAAGGCTTGTGAATGTTTTGCAATGCAGGATTAGATTAAATAATTGTGTCAGGAGTTTATTAATTATCCAAGGTACATTACTGCCATCTCCTGTCTAGAAAATTGTCTGAATTTTTGTCATCTAAAATTGGCCTGATAAATTTTTTAAAATAACATTTTGGTGGTGGTGGTGGTGTTAGTAGCAATAGTACCTTTATTTATTGTGTATCTATAACTAAGCACGAAGAGCCAGTTTGGTGTAGTGGTTAAGGCATCAGGCTAGAAACCGGGAGACCATGAGGTCTAGTCCTGCCTTAGGCACAGAGCCAGGTGGGTGACCTTGGGCCAGTCACTTCCTCTTAGCCCTAGGAAGCAGGCAAGGGAAAACCACTTCTGAAAAACCTTGCCAAGAAAACTACAGGGACTAGTCCAGGCAGTCTCCGTGAATCAGACACAATTGCACAGATTAAAAAAAAACAACTAAGCACAATATAGACATAGCTAGCTGCATATTAAAGTATTTCATATTTTTACACTTTTAAAACTTTATTTTCAGTTATTAAAGTAGCATTTAGCACATCAATCTCAGCAGTCTTTCAGTGCTATATGTAAAAGCAGTGTATTTAAGATAACTGGTATAACATTTTAAGGCATTTCTAATAGAAGATGTCATCCAAAACATTAAAAGGCTAAGGATTTTTTTTAAAAAAAAATTAAAATCTTGAAGCAAGCATAGGCAAAAGCATAAATTACTTAAGTATGCTTTTAAACAACATTTCCAGAAGAACATGATTATGGTTATGGAACTTGGTTACTCTGCACCACCGTACCACCACCACCTATAGCACTTCCCCTTAAAATATTTGCTTGCCCTCAATTGCTCTAGTTGGCATAATTTCACAGTTAAATCTGGTTATTTAAGACAGTGGTTTTAATTAATTCACTGCCTGATTTGCTACCTAAGAAAGAAGCAAAATGTAGGTTTAAAATGGTAATAACAAGAATAATGAAAGTAAATATTTTAAACAGTCAATAATTAACATAAAATACAGTAATATGCAATAATAGAAGAGGAAGACCCTTGGTTTCTATCTTTCTGCACTGTATACTCCTCCTCGCAATGATGCTATGCTCAGTATACTGCCAAACAGAACTATGCTACTTGCCATGTTATTTTGGAATCTTTGTCTCCAAGTAGGTAATTTACATAAAAGTCATCCAGAGTACCTGGAAATTTTTGTGTTATAAGTGCTTTTGTGATGACACAGTTGTCCCTATGGAGGAGGCAGTAGACAAATGTACACAATGTGTTTCTTTTGCAGTTTCCCCACATGGACAGAGTTTTTCTCTGGGCAGATCCTGCCTACCATGCTTGCAGAAATTCTACCCCCGTCTTCCTCTATGGCCACATCTCTTAAGTGTCTGATTTAGCATCTCTCTTGCTTGGTCATTGCCCATTTCTACAAACATCTAGGAAGAATACTCACTCTGCACCAGTTTGCTCTACCTTTGGTTTCCAGGATACACAGAAACAGTAAACTAGCCTTGTGATGAGAAATTCAGCTTTAACCAAAAGTTAAATAATCTCATCCAGGTCCTTGTTTCAGCCTTTCTTAGGCCTGCCTCTAGTGCTGCATTGAGAAAGCAAAACACCACTTGGAAGCGTCTAGCTTGAATCATGTCAACTGGATTTCTATTTTCTCAGTGGAAACGTTTCGCTCCTTATCCAAGGAGCTTGGATAAGGAGCGAAACGTTTCCACTGAGAAAATAGAAATCCAGTTGACATGATTCAAGCTACAGACAATTCCACCTGGATGACTGAGATCCTTCATAGACCACTTGGAAGCCTTTGTTTAGAAACACTGTCTGAATGGTCACTAATAGAAGAGTCTTTCTTTCCATCCTACAAGGGTGGTGTGCTAGAAGTTTATCCACAAAAAATGATAGCAGATGGAATATACTGAGCTCCCCTTGTATAGAAGAAAGACAAAATAGCTGCAAAGCTCCCTGGGGTCTTCTGAGCTGCATATAAAAAAGTGGTATTTGATTTTCAGTTGAATGGAAAATAATATCCCTAGATAGTTAAAACAAGCAGCCTTCTTGAACTTCTGCCCTTTAATGATTCAAGTCAGGCTTCTTAGCCTTTCTGAGAATATTGTGACCTTAGTTTCACTGCTGTTTAACTGCAACTGCTGCTCTCTGTAGAAGAGGAGTAAATATCATGGTATCCTCTTTGATCCCATCAGTGATAGTGAGAGAACTAAAATTCTGTTTTAGTTAAGTGATTAACCATGGCATTAATATAAAAAAATTAAAGAACAGTGGGATGGTAATATGGCTTTGTTTAACCCCTCTAGAATGGACTAAGTCAAAGCGCTGATATCCTACTCTATATCGTACTTTACATCTTATAAATACCAGTAAGCAGAAGATGATCAATTGTTTTATCTCTACACTTTTCTCATAGTTTCATTCCAGAGATATGATTAAATGCCTATGTAAAATCAATAAAGCAGCATATATGGGAGACCTTGGTTTTGCTGTATATTTCTTTACCAGATAACAAAATCTCTGCTCTGTCATATCTCTACCATCTCCAAAACCTGCCTATTCATCTGCAAGAAAGTTCTCTAAGTCTCTAGCCTGAAAGTTTCCAATATAAGTTTCCGATATACATTAGGTATAAGTACCTAACGTAGATCTGACTTTTAATAGACTTTTAAAAAGGTAAAGGTTCCCCCCGCACATTTGTGCAGTCGTGTCCGACTCTAGGGGCCGGTGCTCATCTCCGTTTGTTAGCCGAAGAGCCAGCGTTCTCCGAAGACGCTTCCATGGTCATGTGGCCGCATGACACGCGTGGAACGCTGTTACCTACCCACCGAAGTGGTACCTATTCATCTACTTGCATTTGCATGCTTTCGAATTGCTGGGTTGGCAATAGCTGGAGCTAGTGCGGGAGCTCACTCCACACGCAGGGCTAGGGATTCGAACCTCCGAACTTGCGATCTTCCGATCGACAAGCCTGGCGTTTTACCCACTGAGCAGCAGGGCACAAGGCAGGCACTAGGACCTGCGCCGAATCCTGTCAGGGTTCGGAGGCAACAGTAGCCACGACACGCCCAGACACTGCAGCCGACACACTAACGTGTCCTGACACACAGTTTGGAAAGCTATGGACTAATCATTTAGTAGAATTCTGACATTGAAACGTGACCAGTGTAGGAGAGTTCCACCCTCCCCCCAAGAACTCTGTTGGATTCTTGGTCTTTTCTGCATTCAGGCGTAAGAATTCTGTATATAAACAGGATTTTAGATAAATTAATTTCACTCTTTATAGTTTTGACCATATGAAATCAGACATCAAAGTTCAGCCAAGCTAGCCATAATTTTGCAGTAAACATCACCTTCATGAAAGAGTTTCTTCCTTTTCCTACTGCTTTTTTTTTTGTCCTGGCTAGAAGACTACCTGAGAAATAGTATGAATCTTCATATAATTATTTTCCTCACCTTGCCCTATTTTTCCTATCAGTTTGCAAAATTAACAATTGAGTGTAACAGCTATAAATATGCTAGTTTATAGACATATGTACCAGTTTTCCAGAAACATCAATTATATGATGATGAAGAGATTACCTGTTTTAGCCATTTAGGATTCCCATGCACCACAAAAGAATACAATTTATTCCATCCCAAACTTATTAGAGCACTTAGCAACAAATTAAGAGGTAGTTTTTACAATGGGAAAAAAGGTAACCATGGTCTTAAACTGAGTTCAACTTGTAGTTCTTTCTTCCTTCTTCAGGATTTTTCTTTTTAATTTTCAGTCTAATCTATAGCCCTGGGATTCCCTGGAGGTTTTCAATCCAAGTACTAATTAGGCTTGATCTTGTTTGGTTTTTGAGACCTCCCAGAGTGAGATAAATGCTGCCACCTGGCATTAGAAACATTAACCAGCTTTGATTCAGAAGAAATGGACTGCATTTGGAGTTCTGAAGCCCAACATGGGGAACAACCTTCTAACCATGTAATTAAACAAAATGTAGCTCGGGTGGCCATGTAGCCACCAGGAATTGAGCTCATTTTGAGGGAAATTTTATTTAATGGATTTATAAAAGGTGAGCATCAGTTTTGGATGCAGATCCCTTTATACAAGAAGTTACAGGGGAAATATCTTACATACATTTTAGGAGAATTTTGTAACAGTGCAGAATCAACCTTTTTTTAGTGAAGATGTCTCTAGCAACATGATATTATAAATCTGAAAACTTCCCAGAGTGTGTGTTTTCTAGTTCAGGGTTGGGTACACAAGATTTTTAAATTGAACTGTGAGTTCTGGTAATTAATAATGAGAAAATGAGAAAAAATGGATATTCAAAACAAGCTCCTGGTCTTGGAATTTTGATAAATAATAGTTTATTTACAACATTATTAAATAGCCTATTGTAAATAATCCAGAGATCTGCCAGTATATCTAGATTTACCTTTGTTTCCTTTGATTTCACAGCACAAAAATCCATCCAACACAATATAGCACAAATATTTATGTTTTATGCTTTTTGAACTATTGCTTTTCGTGCATTTGTAAGCTGTACTCCATTGAGGAAAATGATATGTTGATATGTTGAAACTTCATGAAAATGTGTTGCTTAATTCCAAGTAGCTTGAATGGAGGTATCAGCCCTGTTCAGTCAGTTGTTACCTTGAGTGCTTATTGGCTCCTGCTGGCACGCTCACATTGAGTATCAACGTTTGTCATCAGGACATCTTTACATGCACACATGCGTGAACTTCCCATGAGCCAAGAGCCTGATTTGTCCTAGCTCTTGTGGAAGCCAACCTGAGGTTCCTCTGAAGACATTTGCTCTGAGGATCTGCTACGGTAATGATCATGGGAATGGCAGTGGGAATAGATTAAAGTTGAGCACTCTGGATAATAAATTCCTGAATAGGGCTATCATTATTAGATTATACTGTTTTTAAATGGCTGAAATACTTGATAAGCATGTGGGTGGATTTCTGGCTAAAAACTGTATGCTGACATGGTCATAAGTTGTAGAATATTTCTATAAAATTGTTAAGAAGTAACTCCTACAAAAATTTCAGGATGGGGGAAAAAGGAACTCATAGATGTTTTTAAAACTCCATTGCACTAGCATACATAGACTATCCTGACTGCTTGCTTATACTTGGCTTAAAATGTACTTAGAATCCTTTTTTGTGCTTCAGATGAAAAGGAGAGAAGTTGCTCTTGTCTATTGCTAATGCTGATCATACGCTATAAAATGACTGCACTGTCTTTCTTTTGACTTAATTTCTTTTCTTTTCTTTTCTGCACAAGCACTCCTATTTGGACAGGGAAACCTCCCTCCTTCTGAGAAACATTGCAGGAAAGCCTTCTCATTTGCTGACCAAGGTGATATGCTACTTACTTCCCACCTGCATGTGACCATTTACTTCTAGATAGAAATGGAATTTGTGTAGTGTGTTATGTGTAAATTTGGACTTTGTTTCTAGTAGCTTGTGTTTATGAAAATGACTGTTCCTCTGGTCAAAGATGAGCCAGGCTTCATGAAATACATTTGGATGGTTGACAATTGTTCAGATGCTCTTTTCTTTTCTTTTCACTTTACAGACTAAGATATGCAAGAAAATATCCTCAGAGCAATAAGCCATGTCAGATTATCCATTGATAAGCATTGCTATTCACATGGACAGAAATTAGGACACAAAGATTTTAAAAAGTATTAAACTCATTTGTGGTAAAATAAAACAAAAACCTTTCTACTTTTTTTCTGTGTAAAATAATAGCCTTTGACCTGTTCATAATCTGTAGCCTTAACCGTGTCCCCCCAAATGCTGCAGTCTGCCCCATTTCTCTCCCAAGAGTAAAATTACGAAAAACAGTGCAAATCAAGTTAAATAATTTGGTATGAATTTGATTCATCACTTGGTTTTAATGAACACAGAATTTAATTGTTGCATGGCCTTATATGGCCAGAGGAAGAGAGTTCGCGAATTGGAGCTGCAAGTTAAGGACTAAATCTCTCCTTCAAATGAATAAACTGTTTTTCAATAATAGGTGCATTTCTCCTGGTATACACTGAATCTATCACTGCAGTAGAAAATTACTCCCTTTGTTAAATCAGGATGTTATATTGCCTAGAATCTAAATGCAGTTATTGTTGCCAGATTCAATAAAATTTTGTATTGGAATTACAGAAATCACATAGCTTTAATGAATGTCAACATATTCCTAAAAATAATTTAAGGAAATATGTCTTTGTAAGTAAATGTTAATGCTTCCAATCAGTTTGCTCATTTTAAATCTTTGTGTGTGTAGTTATCATTGTATAAAATCATAATCCATAAACTGCTGTCAGTTAACAAGAAAATAGATTATGAATGCAAGGTATAAAGTCATTGATTTCCAGTAGATAAATGAAGGCAACCATAAATCAGATCAAATCAAATCAAAACTTTATCATGGCTAAAGGCCAGCAAGAAGAACAGGCAGACAAGTAATTTATATGGAAGGAACTTAATCTTCAAGATGTATCATTTGGTACGTTCTTGATGCTAGACAACTAAGGCAACCATAGAGATTAGTCACTGATATATGAGAAATTGAAAGTCTTGTCCATCTTAAAATTTAATTCCTTTTATTAGAGCATAAGCTTTTCTGAATTGTAGCCTATCAATAGGTGGGGAGAAGATTAAATAGTAAAAGAGGGTTACAGGAAAATGAAATACTGTCAGTATATTCATTGTTATTACTTATCAATAGAATCTATGCACATATTGGTTCAGTGTGACACACATATTCTTGCACCATTGGGATAAAGAATTCATGAAGTTTGATCATCTTTGTCTCCTCAACTATTTTATCATGAAATGAATTGTTATTTATTCATTAAATTTTGGTCATCTTGAGGTCAGTTACAAAGTATCCATGTTTTTGGGAAATTGCAATTTCTGATGTTAAATTTGTATCTATTACCTATATTTTCGATATCAGTTTGTCCTCCCTAGAGTTTGGTGGGATATTAGTGAGAATGATGGCTACACTGCAGTGGATGATGATCAGATCTGTGAATCCTTGCTATAGTTAATAACATTAGGTCTACTGTTGTCAGAGTAGATAAAGGGACAAAGTTAGCATCTCAGTCTGTGGCAAGGTTTACTCCTCATTGCTGTATCACTGTATCTGTTGTCATAGACAGTTAAGCCTCCCCCATGACTGAAAGGGAGTATCTTAACTTTATGTGGACTATAATTCATAAAAGCTTACACTGCAATAAATATGTTACCGTTGAAACAAGATTCTGCATGGCATTTGTCACAGCAAGTTAAGATGATTTCCTTCCCCCCCCCCCGCCCCCAGAAAATTAAAATATTAGTTTATCTTTTAGCAATGACTTTCCATTCTAGAGAGAAGCTGGCATTGCTTGGAACTTTGCTGAATGGCAGCCCTGATAGAACATGAATAATTACTGTGTGATACATAGGTTTCCTGGTATTTGATGTTGATGATAACTGAAATAAATTCAGTAGATACTAACTTGTGCAATTAAAGACAGATTTTAAAAAATAGAAATTATTTAAAATAAGTTGAGATAAAGAAGGCTTTAAACTTATATGTCTCTTGTATTGTCGAAGGCAGCCCGGAAGACCCACAACAGCCATTATATGTCTCTTCTTTTTCGCTAACATAAAAGCCCCACACAGGCATTTGCACCAGGTGGGGAGGGAACAGGACAAACTTGAGTACATTTGTACATCCTCTATGCACTTTATTCTCTCCACATATGGTAAATGCCTGGATGGAACTGCCGAAAGGCCTACTTCAAATATAATGGGAAAACGTGCTTCCCTGCCACATGAAAAAGCCATAGCTCAAGAATGAGTCACAATCTACCGTGTTCCTCCTCCTCCTCCTCCTCCTCTTACATGCACCTGGAGTTGAGAATAGTCCAGGACAAAACTCTGGTTTCAGAATTTTCCTTGTTAAACATAATTTACCAAACTACAGTTTCCTGAGTTCAGCCATCATATCCTATCTTAAAATCTGAAGCAGAAGCTTCTGAGGTCCTTATACCATATAAGAGAAGAGGATTTGTGATCAAGGCTTGCTATGTTTCATTTCAGCAGGCCTAACTGAGCATTTGATTTAGGGAGTTAAGTTCCAGATCTGTACATTTATTTTAGCTTAAATTTGAAGAAAACTGACTCTGTGTTCTGGGTTTCTCCCTATCAATTGATATGAATGGATGAAGTGCAATCCAGCAGCTGAACTTAGACCATCATGTGGTTAAATATGCTGCTGCTTTGCCACATAGCATTTGCACTAGGCTGCAGCAGTCTACGAAAGTTCAAGTTCCATACAAAGTCGTCATTACATAAAGTAAGTGGCAGTATTTTTAAAGGCATAATTGATCAGATCTGTACTTCAGCAGAAAGTATTAAGACAGTCTTGAGATTTTCTACTTTATGCAATCACAATTTTAATAAGAAACCAATATGTTTAAAATTAATTTGATTTTCAACGAGTTCATTAAACTGTGTTAGAGTTTGATAAGTAACCTTGAAATCCACAATATATTCTTTTTATTTGGATGTTTATAGTCTGTGATGTTTTACTGTATGGATCTCCTAGATGTAGATTCTTGCTAAAATATTATTTTCCTCATCATAAATACTTTGTAGCAAATAGAACCAGCATTCCAGAACAAAAGTCATTTTCTGCTATTTCACATCCCTGGTTTAAATATAATTCATCATTTGTGCAGTTTAAATAGTGGCATGGTTTTAACATTTAGATCCATGTTTAGATGCATGCCAATGGAATAAAAACTAAAATTTTAATCAAATGTGTTTTCAATAAATACATTAGCTAATTTGTGAAAGCTTGCTTGTATTTTAAACGTTTGTTAGAAACAGCATTGTATTTTAGTGATAATTTTTTATCTTACGTATTTGATTAATACTAAAAATCAAATGGGAAGATCCATATAACAGTACAGTGTTTGGAGCAGTAACTTAAAAATCAATCTGTTGTTGATTTACTTTTCAGTAAATCTAAAAAACTCTTGTGAAAATAATTGACAGGATTCAAAACAGTTCCTTAGGCTTATGCCCCAGCAGAAGATGAATATGAAACTTCCAATTTTGAAATCAGCTTGCATTTGAAGTGGGAAATTGGGAAAGAGAAGTGTAAAACCAATTAATACCGTTGCATCATTCTTTTAATACTGGCTAGTGTTTAATAAAGATGTTGGTAATGAAAAATGCATACAGAAGAACAAACTGATATTCTAGTAATCTACACTATTTTTAATTATTTTTCTATATGTAGCAAATATTTATATACATAATAAATTAAAACAACATTATAAATCATAATAGTTTTTGCTCCAACAGTCTTGTAAACACATTTCTAAGGAGATGAATTTCATAACTAATAACCTTAACTCTTTACAAACAAACACTAGCTTCTTAACTTCAGCTTTTTTAAGATTTTTTTTTATTTTACTAAAGTTTGTAATGCATTCTGTTGGTTAAATAACAAATAAGCAAACTGCTATTTAATCAATGCTTTTAAAGAGGCAGAAGAATAAGGGTCATAGTCTAGAATGATGTATTAGAAAAGGAATTATTCTGAGTTTCTGAATTCTTGAAAAGTGGTTTCTATTACTTAAAGGGGTATGTGTAATGCATGTTTTTAAGTGCTATAAGGACTATAGGTAAGAAGCCATATGTCATACCAAACTGTAAACCCCCCAAAAGAAGTATGTGACTATATCAAGTTTTGTGTCCATCAAGTTTCTAAAATAATAAAAAGAATAAAAGAAACAGTCCTATTATGAAAAAGCAATTGTGCCAATATATTTGAATTCACCATCTTCTCTTCCCATTTTTTTAAAGAACCAGGACTGGTCAGTTCAGATTGGCTTAATTGAACAAGTATCATTTTTGGAAATTGTCTCATTTTTATCTGTTAGGTTTCTGATAACCTATCTCCCCCCCTCCCTCCCTCCCTTCCTTCCTTACAGTTATACCTGGATTAAGGAAGAAACTTTTAGACATGCTTCACTCACTGCTACCTGCCATTTTAACTTTCCTTGTAACAGTGTATTAAAAGATCCAGGGAGCAACCACAAAATCACTTATATCGCTTACCGTTATTGTGCTCACACTTAAGAAGTGCTTGAACAGGGAGAGCAATATTTCAGTTGGAATTCTTATCAGTTGCGTTCATTCATTCATTTCTTGCATCTCAGTTTATCAAACTAATTTGTATCTGGGGGTCTGGGGGAGAAATATGTTTGTGCATGTGTGCATTTGATCTGATCATGCAGCTTAGCTGCTATAAGCTTGCTTCATTCTGGGGGGCAAGTTCAGTTCATTCAGAAAACAGACTGCCTGTGATTTCTTTGCTCCTCATGCCTTGTAGCATGCAGAATGTATAAGTAGATGTGTTAAAAATGGGTTATGGGGCTATTTTCAATTGAAAAGTGGAAATGTAAAAAGATTATTTTATTGACATAGGGTGTTTTTAGTCCTTTGTTGTATGTTGCTTTGGATTATACAACCTTTATTTATATAATAAATACAATCTGAAAAACATTATTTAGCGGTGAGAGAGAAATGCTGATTGCAGTTTTAGAAGCACATAGAATTTAAAGCAATTATTTAGCCAGATTTCTTTCAGAATAATTTCCATAAAAAATGTAGTAGTAATCTTAGTATCAAGTAAACAGGTATGTACTTATTAAGTCATTACAAGCTGATTCACCTCCAATTTATTTATTATAAATGTTTGAAGAATATTTTTGCCATGCAGTGGTAGAATAGTTATCAGTTTTTAAATTGAGCTAATATTCTTGTTCTGGCTAGCTAGTTTTAACTATCAGTATTATTTTGAGAAAAAATAGAACTTTTTTTAAAATTAAATGTTTTGATCATGAACAGTTTTTTAAAAAAATAAAAAATAGTCTCAGATTAGAACAAGAAACTTAAAATATTGTGTTATTAAGGATTTACCTTAATTCTGAGTATTGAAGAAATTGGAAGAAAATAAGCAGAGACATGCTGTTCCTTTGTTTTTAGTATTTGTACTTTAATTCTGTCATTCCCTCTTCCTTTCTTCAAAGTTATACTCAATTCTTTCAGATTAAAAGTATTAGAAATAAAACATGTCTTTCTCTGCACTTTGTTCAAGGCCACAGAAATAGGTTTTAGGAGAGTTATCTAATATTCAGTGGTTCTCTTTAGTTCCATGTTGAGACAATGGCTCTGACATTTCCTTCTGTTTCTTTACAATTTTGTTATTTGCAGACCTATACTTTTTTCTGAATTTCTTTCTCATCTTGGGCAAACATACAATATTATCCATGATAAAGATCCATAATATAGATTTGAAATTCTTTTCATAGTTCATTATCGTTGCTGCTGCTAAATTTTGTGCATTTCCTGATTTATAATTTGTTTCAGTAAGGAGGACAGTTGATAAAAGAGTATGACTCTGTGTGACTTAATATAGGCACATACAGGCATGTATGATGGAATAATTGTGGATATTGCTCTACCTGTCAAAACTCATAGTGGCAATTTTCTTCTCTAGAAAATTATTTGTCTACTTCTCAGTTTATTCTTTACATGCCTTATCCAAATATTTATCTGTAATTTCTTCTCTGTTAGTTCACATAGACTTTGTTCTGGTCAAAATGTATAATCAGATGAGGTCAATGGAGATTGTATACTCAGTCATATGGAGAGGGTGTTGCGTAAACAAACCAAGCAATTGTTTTATCAGTTGCCTCTTGCTATAATCTGTTGACTTTTATTACAAAGTTATCTATGCCTGTTTCTGCAAGATGGAGTTTATTTTTCCTTTTTGAGCTATGGGTAATATACAAAGTCTTTTTGACCTATATAATCGGGCTGGAACATTGCTGTCAGGTAACTTTGAAAAGTTAGTAGTAGACCCTGATTATGACTTTGAAGGTTGGGCCAGTGGACAGCCATCATCATCTTATTTTTTGAGGATATATCCACCTAAACATAATAGGTTAATGCTGTTGCTGTACCTATTCTTATATCATTTGTCTTATTAGTAGCAAGTACTAATAGAAGTAGAGTAGTGAAAGGAATATCTTCCTATTTTGTCCAGTTGCACTGAACTATTATATTGTAATAACAAACATCAGAATTCCAGGAGTAAATTGAGAAGCCCATCCAAAATTTAGGACAGAAAAAGAAGATAGGCATAATATGCACTACAGTAATTAGAAAATTACTTATTCAGACAAATCCTCTTTGGCACCTTCAAAGTAAGAACACTTGTTGTAATGATGGTTAGTTTGAGCAACCAGCGCTTACATTTCTTTCTCAAACTTATTTTGCATTTCGTGTGGGGCCAACCTTATCTACAGATACAGACAGTTAATATCTTCCCATATGGTGTTTTACTTACCGCTTGCTGCCATGATTATATGCTTTAGGAACAGAAACATATTCACCAAATATTCTGGACTGGTGGAATGTGTTCTGCTCATCATCCCAAATATTAAAAAAAACCCCTTCATTTGCAGCGTAAGATATTTTTATTTTATATACAAAGTGCTGAGTTGTTTGGAATATCTTTCCCATTTAAGTCCATATGAGATTTGTACTAGAGAATTATTTCTCTAATTTTTATTTTCAAGATACGTGAAACCCTCTTTGTGTTAGATACGATGAGCTCTTACACCACCTTCAAAATGTTCTTTGTTTCTTTTGTAATTGATTATTCAAATCATGTTTCAGGCCTCATTTATCATTGCTCTTATCAATTTACTCATTACTTTCATTGAAGGTTATTATATTTCTGATGAGCAAGACCATTTCTTTTGCCAGCTGTTGCCTTTTTCACTACTAATTGTAATACAAACTGAACTTGATGAGGCAGGCAGTAGCTACAGGGAGCTAGGAAAGAATCCAGAAGTCTTCATGGGGATGGAGAAAAGCAGCATAAATGTTACTATGCTGTAAAATGCCTGTGCCCAAACAGGTACATTTGAATAGCACGTGCTTTTTAAGTGTAATATTTTAAAATGATGGGAGGTTTCCTATAAATATTAGATTAGCATGCAATGCTTTTTTATATACTTTTATAGTAGATCAGAAGTACTTTTATAGTAGAAATATACTTAATTATAGTATTATAATTATAATATTATAATTTTATATAATTATAATATTATATAATTATAATATTATATAATTATAGTAGATCAGAAGTACTTTTATAGTAGAAATATACTTAATGGGATTCTGCCTTTTGTCTTTACATTTCTGTTCTTTGAAGTACTCTATTGGATGATATAATTGGGAAGGGGGGAGATGGAAGGGGCTTGTGATAGATTTTAAGGGAAGACCAAAGTGTATATTGCTTTAAATGGTTTTGTCATAGAAGAATACTATATATCAGTCCAGTCCAGTTATATGCCCAATGTTAAACCAAAAATTATTTTCCCTAGGAGGAACAGGCTGCTAAGCTAAAGGCTGAAAAGATCAGGGTTGCTTTAGAGAAGATTAAAGAAGCACAAGTTAAAAAGGTATGTTCTTCTTGTTTTACATGCAGAATTAAGACTCTTGTTTCTTAGGTTATATTTCTAGTTCTATAATTTATGTCACCTTGCAATTCTAGTTATCAAGCAATATTCAACTTGGAGTACAGCAACAGAAAGTTCCTTTTTAATGATTCCAGGGTGTGGGTTGTATCCAGTTGAATCCATTCACCCTGTCTCCCTTCCTCTATAACTCCTCCATGGCTCCCAATCTGCTGGATAGGCCTCAGGGAACCTTTGCTGGGCATCTAAAGATACACAAAGATATGAGCTAGGGAAAGTGTAGAATCATCTCAAACTAATAGGAGTTGTTGGAAATGTTAAATTATACTTCATGCCCATGTAAAAATCGTATCAGCGAAAATTCTTACAATCTAATACAGGTAGTCCTCGCTTAACAAAGGTAATTGGGAATGGCAACTCTGTCACTAAGCGATGCGGTCGTAAAGCACGATGTCACATGACCACACCAACTTACAGTGGCAGTTGCGGCAGTCCCAGTTGCCCTCGTTAGGAGAATCCCATGCAGTTGCAGCATCCTGCGGTCATGTGATCACCTTTTGCAACCTTCTGCTGGCTTCCCCATTGACTTTGCTTGTCGGAAGCCGGCAGTGAAGGTTGCAAATGGCGATCACATGACTGCGGGATGCTGCAATGTCATAATTGCGAGCTGGTTGCCAAGTACCAAATCATGATCATGTGACTGCAGGGACGCTGTGACAGCCACAGCTACGAGGACCCATCGTAATCCAGTGCCATTGTAACTTCAAACGGTTGCTGAACGAGTGGTCGTTCAGCAAGGATTACCTGTACTGGGGGTGGTAATTCTGTTTTGAAATTTCATCTGCCTGATGTTTAATTTATTTATTTATTTTATTAAATTTATCACTGCCCATCTCCCCCACAAGGAGGGACTCTGGGCGGTTTACAATAAACCATTAATGCCTTCTCCTTTATCTCTGCTACAGCTTGTGATAAGAGTCCACATGTCTGATGACAGCTCCAAGACAATGATGGTAGATGAAAGACAAACAGTAAGACAAGTGCTAGACAACTTGATGGACAAATCACATTGTGGATTTAGCTTAGACTGGTCCTTGGTAGAAACAATCTCAGAATTACAAATGGGTTAGTAATGCAGATTTCTTGATTGTATCAAACTGTTACAGAATTTTCATGATGTATGATCTTGTTTGAGGGTTCTTTACTGATTTCTGAATTCATATGCCACATTTTAAAAGGTGGCTTATTTTGTCTATCAATTGGGGGGGGGGGGGGAACCTGATCTTTTTTAGATTTCAGGGCAACGTATTTCAGGGTATGTGTGTCTGTGTATGAATGATGAGAGCTAGGTTCTAGTCCTTTAAGCATGGAAGCCAGCTAGGTTACTTTTCCTTGCTTAGAAGTCTTTGTAAAGATTCTTTTATAATTCTTGAAGTCCCAGGTTTGCTAATACTTCTGTAATATTTGGGTGTTACCACTTTGATTACATAAGCACAAGCTTTCAGAGGACCAATCAGAAATACAATAATAGTTAAAGTAGTCAAGGCTTGATTTTCCTTGCGAGTTGTAGCATATCAGACTGTATACAGACATATTTGCATGGTGTTTATACCATACTGCTTTTACCTATTCAAGCTCTTGTCCACATTCTTATTTAAAAGTCAACAACATATTTATTACAAGTGGTTGATGTTAGACATGCTACTTTTGGCCTGTTAAAAATGCCTTTATATGGATAGAGCCTTTGGATTATAACTTCAGTATATAGTTTGCTTTCATCATCCTTTTGTATATAAAGAACATTTTTAGTAGTCTATTTAAATATTGGGATGCCTTTTGAATAGAGATATGGTGCAATCTATTGGTTTTGTTTTTATTACAGTACATTTCATTCCACAGAAGTAAAATATTATTTGTAATCAGAATAATTCCTGTTTCTGTACTCTTGTATGTGAGTAGTCTTTCCCCCTTTTGAAAAATGTTTCTTTGCATTTTTCATAATAATGGAGTGATAGTTCATTCCATTGGTACATGAAATCAAATCTATATTGAATTTAGACTGCAGGATGAAAGTAGACAAAATCAGGGTTCATACAAGAACCTTGCAGTTGGACTTCATCCATGGCTGAAATCATAGCCTCCTAATTCCAGAAAGCAAATAGAATGTTTGCTTGCATACGCACAGATTCATTTGTATGCAAAATAGGTTTGTAGAATTTGTTCTCACAACGAAAAAAGCACACAAACACACATTAAAGCTTTTTCCTGTGTTTGGTAGGTATGAAAGATATACAGTATGTTCTTCTCTTTTACCATTTTGTTAATATGCACTGTCATATGAAATCAGGGAAAGGACTTCAGAGTGTAAAATTAGACAACCTGACTTTGAATTTAAAATGTTTGTTATATTTCCTGTAATTATGCAGAGAGAATTTTTGAAGACCATGAAAACTTAGTTGAAAACCTCCTGAACTGGACAAGAGATAGTCAAAACAAGCTTATGTTTGTTGAACGTATAGAAAAATACGCACTTTTTAAAAATCCCCAAGTGAGTATAATGCTCTTTTTTCTGCATTTGACCATCCATTGAGGCTTAAGCTCCCTTTGTGATGGTTATTTTTACATGCTTAATGCTCTAACATTTATTGAATAAAAATTATTGAAATAAAAATTAACCGTGAACTGAAAAGGAGCTGAAGTATTTCTTAAATTTGTTTTGATGTTTCCGTTCCCCCTCCCCCATTAAAATTCTGAGCAACATTAAAAAATATATCTGCATTTAAATTTCTGACCAAATTTTTGTATCAGGGAATAAACATACCTGCCAGTATTTCAGTGCTGGATGCATGTATATGCTTTGTATGTAGAATGACTAAAATCTTTATTTAAAAAATTCTAATACTCAGGGTAGGTTAAAAGACTTAGTATTATTCCCAGAAATTTATACTTTTTTCCGTGTAGAAAAGATTTAGTCACAAATAGAACTCTCTATTAGCATCAAGAAAAATTGAGACTAAGATGACTGTTTCATGTTACTATTGTTTTACACTCTTCAACTCTAGCCTCAATTTCTCTATTGCAGAATTATCTTCTTGGGAAAAGAGAAACCTCTGAAATGGCAGACAGGAACAAGGAAGTATTACTGGAGGTAAGTCTATCTATGAAGTTGATAAGATGGGAACCATTTCACTATTGCTTCTGTCCACAAAAGGGAAAGCTGCTGTACAAATATCTTGAAATACAGTCAAGATACAGTCACGATACAGTCAAGATTTTGAAATACAGTCCACGCCCCATCCACAGAATTCAAAATGTAAATCTATCTGGCACATGAAGTATAATGAAGAGTATTGTAATACTTATCTGCCATAATTGAGAACTTTGATGAGGAAGTGTCAGTTTACAGAGGAATAGGACCAGAAAGAAACTTGGAAAGAAAAAACTTGGAAATCTTAAAAACAAATTATCCAGTGAAAGTATGTTGTAATACTAAGGCAGGCTTAAACAACTGAGAGCCTTTTATGCTAAACCAGGGGTAGGGAGCTAGATTTGTTTTCCCTGCTTGAGTCATCCAAGTCCCCACAGGCCAAAATAGCTGTCCTTTTGGGCTGAAGGTTCCCCATCCTCACTCTAAGAGACAGAGAGGGAAATACTGAGGAGACAAGTAATGCAAGAAATTTTCTTGTGAATACATAAAGTTCAGTTTTCACATTTGCTTTACTCATCTGTTCTAGGAGTGTTTTTGTGGAAGCTCAGTAACAGTGCCAGAAATTGAGGGAGTACTGTGGCTGAAAGATGATGGTAAAAAATCTTGGAAGAAGCGTTACTTTCTTCTGCGAGCTTCTGGAATCTACTACGTTCCAAAAGGAAAAGCAAAGGTAAAATCCCTTAAGTCTTATGTCATGGTCATCTTTTCAAACAGACATGATTGTGACTTTAACTAGAAAAAGCACAGTAAAACATGCTTTTATGATTCATTTAAGAAGCAGGCATCGACATATCATACTGCATTGGGAATTTTCATGGCCTCAGCCTTCACTTTGAAATTGACTAGCGGTCTGAAAAACTTCTGAGTTTGAAACAATGGGTTTCAGTGTTCTGTCGCCAACGTTTTAAAATTTTGTCCTGAGCTTGGACGAAACAAGCATGTTCAAGCGATCACAATAGAAATTACAGCTATAGAAAAAAATAGGACCCCAGGACTCAGTTGGGGGAGTGAACGCATAAACGTTTGTCAGTCGTTCCTTCTGGTTTACTTTTCCTCTTTGTAATTTCAGTTTTTTATTATGGTTTTATATTTTGAGGTTTTTAGTAATTTAAGTATTTCCCATCACCACCCTCAACAAAGCTTCTGGAGAACAAAAAGCGTTTCTTTTTTTTTCTTTGGATAGCTGTTATGTTTGTGCAAAAGAGTACAAGTGATAATTATTGATTTACTTATTTTCAAAGTGAAATTGCATCTTTGTGGGCCATTATAAAATATTTAACATAAAATTCCTGAAAGAACCTGCTCCCAAAGAAACAAATCGTAAGTTGATGCCTCTGCAAATTCAGTGGTGTCTGTCTAAAGCAAACACACATCATTGATAGAACAAATTCCTTCTCCCCCCACTGAAGGCCCTACATGTGCTCCAAAGAGAACAGGAAAGTGAGATAAAATCTACTCACAAGATGCTGGTTGTTGTCTTTTGAGCACCTTTAGGTATTTTAGAAAATGAAATCCAATTAAGCCTTTCATATTACTGCCCCTCATATAGGACTTAAAGCGGAGAATGAAAATTTCTAATATATATATTGATGTCTATGAAGGTTCTCAGTCATCCAGGTGGAATTGTCTGTAGCTTGAATCATGTCAACTGGATTTCTATTTTCTCAGTGGAAACGTTTCGCTCCTTATCCAAGGAGCTTCTTCAGTCTGAAGAAGCTCCTTGGATAAGGAGCGAAACGTTTCCACTGAGAAAATAGAAATCCAGTTGACATGATTCAAGCTACAGACAATATGTATTGATGAAATACCTTTTTAATATCAAGTAGTAGTTCATAAAGACATCTTTGTATCCCTTTCTTGTATCTGTTATGATGAATTAATTCTGTTCTGGTTCATTTCCTGCTGATTTCTGTTGGAATATTGCCATACTGTATAAAATGTTATGTATATTAAGATAATTGTATAAAACTAATTACACTTCCTTGCATATTTGACAGATCTAGTAGAATGCCTTATATTGGTTTTACAATAATCCTCCCCCATCCATCACACACCCATTGCATATAGTATTGATGATTTCTTCCCAAGCTGGATTATGAGTTAAGAATTCACCTAGCTTCAGAGGGAATTAAGATATCACTAAAAGTGACACTCTGATGGTAGTGATTGGTAATTACTATTCAGCAGGATACATCATTTGTGTATGCAGTGAAACAGACTTGATTAAACAGACCCAGTTTAGGAGACTTCAGATGCACCTGACCAAATTTCTACCCAGACTTCCTCCCAAAATAATGGACAAGTCTGTTGCATCCAAAGTAGTATAAACAAGGCAGTTAAATGTATAATGATGATATGTTATGTTTATGTAATGATACCATGATGCAAATCACTGTGAAGGTAATTTGTATCATTTGCATAATGGTATACTGCAGAAATAACATAAATGTATGCAAATGATGTAATATGCAGTTCAGTGGACCTTTGGGAATAATGGACAACCCATCTCCCCCATATTTTGGAGTGCCAGGTTGAAGTAGTGGTTAAGATGTTGGACTGGCCCTGGGGAGAGCTAGGTTTTGCTCCACCATCAATCACAAAAGCTCACTGGACTGGTGACTTTGGGCCATCATTCACTCTCAGTCCAGCCTACCTCACAGTGTTGTTGTGGGAAAAAAAGGAGGCAATGCTTTATATGCTCCTGTACAAAAATACGCAATATAAATTTAACAAATAAACAGATAAAAATAATTGGTCTGTTGTATCAAGGATTCACTATTCATTCAGTTGAGCATGTATATAGGCAGTAGCCTTGACAGAATTAAGTTAATGTGATTTGTAGATCTTTGTCCATGACCAAATGTGTCATTATTGATAGGTCTCACGAGATCTTGTGTGCTTTCTTCAATTGGATCATGTTAATGTTTACTATGGACAAGATTATCGCAACAAGTACAAAGCTCCTACAGACTATTGTCTAGTACTAAAGGTAACTATTGACTAATACTTCTGATATGACAAATGAATAAACATCAAAGAAAACTGTCTATAAAAAGTAGTTGAAATGCAACTTGTTTCTACAGTACGTGCCATGGATTTCATAACATGGCAGGTATATCATCCAGTGCTGTTTTGTTTAGGACGTTTTAATTTCCTTTAAAATTAATGCAAGTACAGATTTTATTTCCCTATTAGAGAAAATGACAATATTTTCATTTTATTTGGAGGATTTACTCTAATCTTTATATGAAAACATAGCATTAATGAATATTTTAATGAAATTCCTTTTTTTGTAATTACAATAGTATCAATTTTGAATATGCTCTAGCAGGTCCCCATTTTGATTAATTTTAGTTTTGTAATTACATATTTTAAATCAAATCAAAATAGATTAAATATTTCTCTTTCAGCATCCCCAAATTCAGAAGAAATCCCAATATATTAAGTATTTATGTTGTGATGATATCAGAACCCTTCATCAGTGGATAAATGGCATCCGTATTGCTAAGGTATTACCTCCTTCTATTGATGTTTTTATTTAGCATTAATCCTATATCAGAATGACTATTACTTTTATCCAGTGCAGTTTTGGGAAACACTTGAACAGAATGTGTTACCTGCTCATAGTTTAATTGTTACCCTGTTGTTCCACTCTTAAGAACTGTTTAATGTTAATTCAATCAAGCCAGTATCATGACGGAATATAATTTTCTCTGAAATATGAATGATTGAGAAACAGAAAACAACCAAGGAATAAATATACTGTTATTTTTTTCCCCTTGGATGAAGAGACAGATAAAAGCTAACTGGTTCAACATTGCCAGTAATCAACACTTTTTAGGGTGTATTTCTGTATTCGGATGGCAGTGAGTATCAGTTTACAAGCATTCCCACCTATGACCCATAGCAAGGTAACTCAAATAATAAAGAATACAGAGTGTAAAACAAAATGAAATGAATACGATTAAAATCAAAATTGACAATAGATGTTTTACCAGCAATTGACCTGGCCATAAAAAAGAAAAACCCCAGAAAGTTTAAATTGGCTAATCCATCTTTGCCCTCTAGTCTTCCTTGGTTGCCCTGCAATCTGAATGGAAGGAAGGGCAGCCATCAGCACACCTTCCAAGGGACTGCGGTGGCTCAGTGGTTAAGACGCTGAGTCAAGAGGCCATTAAGGCTGACAGCTCGGCAGTTCGAATCCCAAGAGCGCGAGCCGCATGCCGGAGTGAGCTCCCGGCAATTTGTCCCAGCTCCTGCCAACCTAGCAGTTCAAAAGCATGCAAATGCAAGTAGATAAATAGGTACCACTTGAGTGGGAAAAATCACAAGGACATGAAAGGAGCCTCCTCGGGCATCCCCCGGGCAACGGTGATGTCACTGGCAAATCATTTCACTACAAAAGCACCTTGGTGCTTCTGACATGAAAAAAAAAAAGCACACCTTCCATTTCCCTGCAGCAGCCAGATTGCCACCTCCCAGGATCTCTCTCCCTGCCCTAAAATGCATCCCCCACTCTACCCCTACCATCCCAAGGGACATGAAAGAGATAACTTAAATAGCTAACACTAACATTATGATTAATCTATTTCCTGAACAATTAATGATAAGTTTGCTATAATTATGCAGTGTGTTTGTCTAGGAGCAGAATCTGAAACGTAATCACACTGCCCACTTTTCTCTTTTAAATTTGCTATTTTTCTTAACAATTCAGTTGTAAAATTAGAGAAGTCTGTCTGACCCAGCCTATACCTAGGCAAGATGACGCGAAGGCAGTGTCAGAATTTTCTGGAAGCAAAGGAGGGGGGAAATTCTTGTGGCAAATTGCAGGCAGCTCCCTTTACCCCATCATACTGAAACTAAGGACCACATACCCCGCTCTTTTCTGAGGATGCCAGTCTCTTTCAGATGAAGAGAAGGATTGCCTTCTGCTTGGGCAACCAATGAGTGGCACCCCTTTATTTATTCTCAACTATGTTCAGGTTCCTACCATTTTTGTTTTATTGTTTCCTCTTAGTGATGCTAACTGATTTATCAGTAATTGTAACCCCCTTTTTAAAAGCTATGTCAGAATGAACAGTCCTAGGAGTCCGATGTGCATGTGCTGATAAGCCTTAGTTTTATTTTGTTAGCTAAATCCATTTTTGAAACCAACTGTTGCTGGTTTATTCTTTATGAATTTATTTATATTACTATTTTAACATATGCCTGCATACAGTACATCTAAGATAGATGTCTAGAAAATTATCATTTGGTATGTCAGGAAAAAATAATTACTTGGACCTAGTAATTTAACAGAAGTTACCAGATTTTATGACAGTTTGTATATATCTGCCCATGTTGCCGAGCCAGTTATTCTACAAGAAAGTTATTCTTTTAGACTTCTAGGCATATCAGAGTTAAAAAGAAAGATTCCAATTCTTAATCCAAACCCAGACAGTCTTGCTACTGCTAAGCTTGCCCTTGTAGAATTAGAGTGTGCATTGGGATTGACTTGGATAAGCTTGGATTTGAATCATACATCTGGAAATGGTATAACCAAGCAGCATTCATATTTCATATTTTGTGCAGTACGGGAAGCAATTGTATGTGAATTATCAAGAAGCTCTGAAAAGGACAGAATCAGCATATGACTGGACATCTCTGTCCAGCTCTAGTATTAAGTCGGGATCCAGCTCATCTAGTTTGCCAGGTAAGCCCCAATAGGCCAATCGATACAAATAGCTATTTCTATGTGTAATGTATATGTGTTGATTCAGTGACTAGTGAAAATAAATGCATTTCTGTTTCTCTCCCCCATCCCCTTTGGTATGACAATTATGCCTGCAGTCTAATGTGGAAGCAAAATAAATGCATTTTGAAATGGAAAGGAATGAATTAAACTAGAGACCAGTCATTGTGACATGAGTACCTGGGAACATTCTAGAGCAAATAATAAAGTAATCAATTTGTAAGCATTTTGAAAGCAGTATAGTGATTAGGAGAAGTCCGTGTGGACTTTTAAAGAAAATGTCTTGTTAAAATAATCTTAATTTCATTCTTTATTAGTTAATTGCCTTAGTAGATTTTGGGAATGCTGTAAACGTAAAACGTCTTGAGCTCAGCAAAGCATTTGTCAGTTGACTTGGAAACCTACTGAAAGATATTCAGTTTCTGAAGAGTGGTCACCTAGGGGAAGGGTAACAGCCTCCTGGTCACAATGGCAATTAAAGTTATTAACAATTGGAAGTATTAAACTTGATTGCCATTGGGTGTACAATGGACATTTTGATAGCATATGTGAAACAGATTCTACCTCTGAGTCTGAAGAGAAACAAGTTCAGGTTTCATATGGGAGCTTATATACCTGTTGTTTGCCCAATTTGGGCCAAAGTAAATAGTCTCCTATCTGGAGCATATAAGATGTTAAAGAAATATCTAGGGACAGACCAGGGAGGAGGAGCAATTGTGCTATTAAAGGGATGGTAGACTTCGGCTCTGTCATTTTGGATATCTAGATCCCAAATCTTCTGTTTTAGTTCGGCCAGGCCTTATTAAGTCCCAAAGCAGGTAGTGCTGACAAGGTAAGACCACAATATGCCAAATCGCCATTAATTTGTCTTCTTAGGTTAAAAGAGAACCTATCCATCAAGGTGAGATGGACTAAGGAAGTTCCTCAGTAGACTTGCTTCAGCCAGAATCTGAGAAAGTCTTAATCAGGCCCCAAGGGAAATGCAGCCTAATTCTAGTCATGTTAGGGCATTAGAAGTTGAATGAGGGACTTGTAGTAAGATTTTCAAGAATTTTAATTGGGTTGCTTCTAAGCTAGGAGACTCCTTATAAGTACACAACTGAGCACCATATAGCATCAAACCCAGAACTTTGGCTTAAAATATTTTAATAGCTGCTGGGACATTATTACCAATTACCAATTACCACTATTACCAATTGACCTGCAAGTTTAGCAGTAGCAAGGGATGCTTAAAAGAGAAAGATGTAGAAGTCTTCACCGAAGAAAGAATCATTTGCTCAGGTATAGGATGAGAGCTGTCTTGCTTGGTAATGGTACATGTGAAAAGGTCTTGATATTGTAGTTGATCACAAGCTGAATATGATTCAACAGAGTGTCCTGTCTGCTAAAAAGGCAGATATAATTTACAGCTGCATGTATTGAAGTATTCAAGTCATGGACAGTCCACTAAGTTCTGCTTGGACTAGACCCCAACTTGGTTCTTCTGTTAGGTTCTAGGCACCAAACTTTCATATTCAGAGAAATGAGAACTGTTTCAAAGAAGGGCAGTGAGGATAATGAATGGATTTGAAACTAAGTCTTATGAGGAGAAACCAAGGAAAGTAGAACATTATAGCATTTTTCAATAAACTGGAAGGGCGTCACATAGAAGAATGTCAAGATGTGTTTTCTATCAACCCAGAATTCAGAACACTAATTAATTACATTACAGAAAATCAGATTCCAGTTCATTATTCTAAGCCGGTGTGGTTGTGGATTTTTTTAAAGGTAGAAAAATAGCAAACGCTTTTCAATATTTCTTTTGACAGAATCTCAGTCCAATCATTCCAATCAATCTGACAGTGGAGTTTCAGACACTCAAACAGGACATGTCCGTTCCCAAAGTATTGTTAGCTCCATTTTTTCAGAAGCCTGGAAGCGGGGAACTCAGTTGGAAGAGTCCAGCAAGATTAGCGTAAGTATAATCATTGTTGGAAGGGAATTTTCCCATTACAAAATCTGGCCTTGCTTGAAGGTCCTGATTTTTATTCATTTAAGAAGCCAAAGTGTAAAGTGTAAACCAGCAAAGCCTCCTGACTTCTGAACATGTGTCATGGTGGGAAAAAGTTGCTTGACGTCCCCCATTGGTTTCCCTGTCACTTGATCCCCCCCGTATTTCATGCTGTGTTTTTGTTCTTGTTTTTCCTGTTGCCCCGCAGTCTCATGTGGCAAAAGCAAAACCTGGAACAGCTCTGAGCTCCACTGCAGTGATGGCTTAAGCAGGGGTAGAGTTAAGGTCAGGGGCTTTGTTTGAACTATTAACCTGGGGGAATGATGCAACCCAAATCATGCAGACTAACTTTTCCGGAGTTCTAATCTTTAGAAATGTTGATCAGCTCACAAGTGCTTGAACCTGTAGCATTGCAATCTGACCGTGTCATGCAGCCCGCATTAATCCGTGTAGTTCTGGTTTAGCCTAGGTTACTGGGAAACGTTGCCCAGGATGAAAGATCACAAATAGTGCTACTGCTTGCCAAACTTAAGATCCTTTTTGCAATGGAATTCATGGCTTTATCGTCTTTAACTTAAAGCATTGCATAATCAGGAGGGCAAGGCATTCTTTAATGTGGATTTGCTCATTTTGGCTCCATACATTAATACAACCATATTACAAAGTAAATGACCTTAACACCTTGACCAGAACTCATCAATACCTTCTGTTTTGTTACTCTCTCTGACTACTTGTTTCCCCCCCACAAAGTATTCGTGCATGCCTTTCCTATGCTGTGATATGGAGGTTTTGATAGTTTTCACTCTGCGCTCACTGTATTGATCATAATTGCTTGTTCACATACTTTTTCAGTGATATCTTTCGGCTCTTACACATATTTTTCTTCTAGAATTGCGAAGGAATTGCACTTTGAAATGTCCCAAAGGGAGATTTTTTTGCAATACCCACACTCCTTAGTGGAATTGTGATCCCACACGAGCTGCTGTGTAGTTTTTCTGCCTATTACCCTTATTTGCTAGTTAAATGACACCTTTTCTTCAATATTTTGTAGTTCAACTTAGTTATGGGTACTGAGCACACAGGATCATAGATGTCAAAAGAAATGATATTTGCGTCAATCTGTTTTTGAACATTTTGCTTTCATTTTTCCTTTAGGCTCGAATGGACTCAATAAACCGACCCTTCACTTCACTTGTACCACCTTTATCTCCACAAACTAAAACAGCTACTCCATACACAGCATCACAGCCATCACCTCCCCTTCCGCCTCCCCCGCCTCCCCCGCCACCCCCACCGCCACCTCCTCCCCCACCTCCTCCCCCTCTCCCTGGTCAGTCTGTGCCATCTGGAACTAGCTCGGCAACAGTGTTTGTGAAATACAGCACTATAACGAGGCTGCAGAATGCCTCTCAGCACGGTGGGCTTCTCTACAAATCACCTCTCACGATGCAGCAACCCCCATCCCCACTCCCACCTCCAGGGAAGCCTCAGAATCTAGTACCTCCTAATGGTGTAGTCCCTCCCCCGCCACCCCCTCCACCTCCCCCTACCCCAGGATCAGCAATGGCGCAACTCATGAAACCTGTGCCTTCCAACCCATCGGTACCACAATTCACACCGCCGCCGCCTCCTGCTCCCCCTCTCAAAATTCATCAAGTCCATCAGAACATCATTCAGTCTGCGGCTTTGCCACCGCCGCCTCCTTCCGTGCCAGCACCTCCACCTCCACCAGCCCCTCCTAAGCCTGCTATGACTCTCCCTACACAGAGCGGTGCAAAATCCATCTCGGCAGCCGTGACGCATCCAGTGCCGCCGCCTCCTGTTCCTTCAGCAGTGAAGAAGCAGCCAAGTTTCACCGCCCCCCAAATGCCATTGTCCCCTGCCTCACTAGGTCCGTCTCCCCCACCCACTCTGCCCAAGCAGCAGAATCACTCTAGTAAGCTTCCTCCCTCCCCACAGTCTCCTGTGCCATCCGTTGTGAAGCAGATAGCCAGCCATTTTCCTCCCCCTCCCATGCCAGTTTCAGAGCCCCAGCCTTTAAAACCTGCCCCTCTGAGTGTACCCCCCCAGTCTCCTCCCGCAGTAAAAGCCAAGCCAAAATGGCAGCCGACCTCTGCGCCCTCCCCTGATTTTCCTCCTCCGCCCCCTGAAAGCAGCCTAGCATTCCCTCCCCCGCCTTCTCCCTCTTCTTCCCCACTGATAGTGTCCCCGACACCAGATAAGTCAGGAGGCTCGCCAGTCAAAAAAACTAGCAAGACTTCCAGTCCTGGAGGAAAGAAGCCACCTCCTACCCCTCAGCGCAATTCCAGTATAAAATCGAATAGCTCGGTCGAGTCCAGTGAACCTAAGAGACCTTCGGTGGACATCTTGGTGAGCAAATTTGCACATCCCCCCGAGCCCTCCGGGTCTCCTGCCAAGGAATCCCCAACTCCACCTACAGCTCCTCCAAAGCCAGGAAAGCTCTGCCTGCCTATCGTTCTTCAGCAGGCAGGTATTTCAGCAAAAGCCCCTGCCCCAGGAGCACCAAGCAAGGGTGCTGTAGAGGAATTTCCTTCTCCTCCATCAGATTCAGACTTTCCCCCTCCACCACCCGAAATCGATCTTCCTTTGCCGCCCGTAGAAATCCCGGCTGTCTTTTCAGGCAATACCTCGCCAAAGGTTGCTGTTGTCAACCCCCAACCTCAGCCATGGTCTAAGTCATCTGGGAAGAAAGCTCCCCCTCCAACACGTCCCAAACGCAACGACAGCACCCGTCTCACGCAAGCAGAAATGATGGAGTCGCAGGTGGTTGTCAGTGCACAAGTGCCCACCTCGCCCAAGTCTGGCCTTAGTGTTCAGCCTGGTTTCCTGGCTGATTTGAATAGGACTCTGCAGCGTAAGTCCATCACTCGACATAGCTCCCTCTCCTCTGCCCGGATATCCAGAGCCGAGCCAACTGCTACAATGGATGACATGGCTTTGCCCCCACCCCCACCAGAACTTCTCACAGACAAGCAGAAGACCAGCAACTTTGGAGGCAGTCATATATTAGGCTATGCAACCTTGCGGAGGGGCCCACCTCCAGCACCTCCAAAGAGAGATCAAAACACCAAGCTGTCTAGGGACTGGTGATGTTTAGTGGACCCTTTGCATTGCCAGCAAACCCTACGCGGGATGCATCTTGTGCCGAGACTCCTTGTCTTAATACCCATGATCTGAAGAAGTCTGTTCTAACAGTAGCTTCACTTCCAGAAACAGTCCCCAAAGTTTTGCGATTTGTGTTCTGTGTATTGGGGTGAAGGATGGGATGATGACTACTTCAAATGTTCAAATACTTCATAAGGATTGGACCAAAATCTTTAACACTATTTTTTCCTGCTGTTCAGGAAATAACTGTTGTACCAATCGAAGAGAATAACTGTTGTCTGTCAGTGTGGGACATGTTGGTGCATGTATTATAAATGTAGGTATATAATATATTGTGAAATATTTTGTTGGAATTGTAGAGGCTCACCAGAATGTTTTTGTACATCTGTATTTATTGTTTCAGTCAACTGACATTTTTATCAGAAATTGGATTATTAGAAAAGTCCTTTCCTTTTGAAAACAAAAATGTTGGGGCACCTTAGATCATCGGAAACCTCTTTGGGCAGTTGGTGACGGGTATACAGGGCTGACGAATTCTGTCAGTCTCTGTACAGAATCAATTGATTGAAAAATTTGGACACGGTCTACCAAAACATTCTGGTTGTAATACTACTGAAATATAAATCCATATATAGAGAAGAAAAGTGCTGTACAGTGGGGCTGCAGTTAAATATCTTGGGTAATAAAGGCATTCTGTTCTAGAATTCTTAAGGGAATAAGCCCCTTAAAATATAGTGGGACCTTCTCCTGAGTAAACACGCATAGGATTTGACTGTAAACCTAACACATGTTCTAAGGAGTAATGTGTAATGAATTGAACATATCACAATATACATTTGAAACAGAGCATCATCACCCCCCAAACCCTCAATGGAATTATTTGGACTGGTGATGCTCTATTTAAAATGCACAACATTTAATTCATTTTCACCTACATGTCTGTTTTGGTTAAGTGAATATGGTGTATCAGAAGGCACTCTAGATGTGCTGCTGTCGTGTCTGACCATAGTCTCTCTTAACTGGATACATGGTGCTGCTCATCAAATCGCCAGTATGCAAGTTTACACATAGCGGGTGCATCTCTTTCTCTCCATAATAAAACTTAATTACACACGCAAATATTATCCCCATTGTCGCAAACTCTTAAAAGGAAGAATCCTTTGAGCATTCAAGCAGTAGATAGTCAGGATGCTTCACCGGATAAAAGAACATGGCAGATGAACACCACGGGGGACACAGCTTAAATCAAAAGAAAGTATCTCAACAAGCAACCATTAAATTGTGTTGAAGGGGCAGGGTTGATGTGCATTTTGGGATAAAAACTGAACTCTTAAGTGCATTGGTTTCAGCCGTCTCTCACCGATTTGTTGGATTTAAGTGAAAAAGCTCTTCGTACTAAGATTTGTGGGTAAGTCAAATGCTAATTACAGAAACACTATTTTAATCAGAAATATCATTGGATGCATAAAATGAAATAATTACTGTGCATGTGCTGTGCAATACAGTGGATTGTAAAAATGTCTTTTTACATTGGCAGTTGTAACTGATGGATCACGAAGGCAACATCACTGGTTTCAAAGGGGATCTGGAGTTACTAGTTTGAGTTTGAACCCCCAGAGGTTAGCACAGCCTCGTCCAAGTATTTTAAGTGTTTCTGTGTACCAGAAATTACTTCTGAAGATTAGTCATTTAAAATATGCACACACAGGCACCCCTGGACGTCCGTTTGAATTACGAAGAGAGGGTTCATTCAGGAAGTATTTGTCCTAGAAAGAAGTAAGAAAAAGACATTTTTTTTCCCTTTGTAGAACTTGGGTCAAAAATAAGCCAAACAACAGAAAAGTGGTGCTACGTCATCGAATGCTGAAATCACAGCAGGTGATTTGCTCTGCCCCAGATGTGTCCTGTGTGTCCTGGGCATATTTTCCCTGTTAGAGAATATTTTACCTGAGCAATAATACTACACCATTTTGTGCATTTTTAAAAGCACTGCTATTAGAAGGCACTTTTTTTGTATCTTTCAGAGCGTTTGGAATTATAAAGTGTCCTTAGCTATTAACCACATTTGCATTAGTGTACTTTAACACATGATGGTATTTGGCTTATGTCTTATGGTATGGTGTTTATTTTTTTCTTGAGAATGCACCGGTGCTCTGCCTTGGTGTTCCTGTTGCTGCTGCTGGGGCCCCTTGCTGGCTCTGGGAGAGACCGTCTTCGAGTGATAGAAACGGTGGGGTTGCTGTGGGGCAGAGAGTTTGTTCACCCCCGTCCTTTGGGCCTTCCTGTTCCTTTGGAGACGGGTAGTGTTGAGGCACAGCCTGGGTTCACTGGCCATGGCGAAGTACTGCCAAATGCAAAAAACAACCCATATCTGCCTGAGACAAAAGTCCTTTTATGCCAGTTAAAAGTCTGAGGCCATCAGTTTATGTGCCCCATGGCCGTCACTAAAAATGTTTTCTCTGATACAGAATTTGACCCGGTCAGCAGCAGCAGCAGCAGGAGCAGGAGCAAAGGGATGCCCTTCTACAGACCTTTGGTCTTTTAAAAAGAATATTAATGTAGAACTTTCTTTCCTGGATGCTCCCATTTTGCAGGTAGGCTTCTGCGCTTTATTTCTCTAATGAAGAATGGATCTTTTACCAACATAAGGAAGTCTCTTTAGCTACTTTCTTTGCCCCCTTTGGCTAGCCACCTCTGGCTTAGTACATCGCCTCTTCTGCCCTTGCGGCTCTTGCCTCTTTCAACCCTTCTTGAGGGCCTTTGGTGCAGTATCTGGGAAGTGACGAAGCATCAACAATTTGATCGGTTTTGAACCGAATAGGTAGCCTGCATTTTCCATTACAGTCATTGCCCTGAGCCTAGTATATCTGTAATTTCTTTCCAAAGGTCTCGGTTCCATTTTGTATCAGACAGTTAACGCATTCATATTTTGTTTTTTAATTAGGATGCTAAATAGGTTTAATGCCTCAGGGCTGCAGTTTACTTCAAAAATTTCCCCAAAAGGCTCTGATTCATGGGATTATGGCGTATCTTACTAAACTTTCCAACCGAGAAGTCAAAAATAAGGCAAGAATATTTAACCCAGAGATGGTTAAATATCTAAAATATGAAGAGAAGAATGTTCTGTGTAATGTCTCAATGGCTAATTCAGCTTTTGCTGAATAAACATAATCTCATTTCTATCGGTATTTCTTTTTAGTTCATACATTGATCAGTGAAATGTGAATTTGAACAGCCCTTTGGCCTTAAAGATTTAATTCTTAAAGATGTAAATTGATTTTTAAAAAAAGGTTGGACCCAAAAGCAAATTTCTGGTTATAATCCTTTTATTCTGCAATCAGTTATGTCTAAAATACATAGCTACTGTCCAATAATAAGATGAAATAGTTCTTCACAGTATTTTTAAGTGACTTCTATATGCCCTCTAATAAATTATTTTGAATGATTCTTGAAATTGTATAAAAGCTAAAAATATTTTTAAAATAGGGCCAAACTGTATCTTTATTAAATTTGTAAGGGGTGGGTTCACTTATTTAGCAAGGCCAAAGGGAATTGGTATCAATCCCCATGGCTGCCCAGTTGTGCTGAGGACCATGGACAGGAAAGTTGTGCATCGCAATTCTCTCTCCTACTATTTACTAATTCTGTGTGTGTGTGTGTGTACTGCATGTGTATGTGTGTATACCTCTAACTTTACATGAATGGGTGATTTGGTCCCATGATACATTGCAGCTGAACTGATTTTCATCTAAAACTATAGCTCTCATTTTGTTAAAACATAAAAAGTTTGCCATTGTGATTATGGAACTTATCATTAGATCGCAAACTATTTCAACCATTTCAGTAATCTGCAGTCTTATGTGATGTACAAAAATGTTATTGTGTATCTGCTCCCTCAGTGTAGGATTCACTTAAAAATTGGCTCTTGGACTTCAGTTTGTTCTAGTGCTTAAGGTGCTGGGCTAGAAACCAGGAGACTGAGTTCTAGTCCCGCCTGAGGCATGAAAGCCGGCTGGGTGACCTTGGGCCAGTCACTCTCTCTCTCAGCCCAACTCGCCTCACAGGGTTGCTGTTGTGGGGAAAATAGGAGGAGGAAGGAGTATTAGGTATGTTTGGCGCCTTGAGTTATTTATAAAAATAATAAAGGCGGGCTAAAAATTAAATAAATAAATAGATACTGTACTCGTCCCCAGCTTGTACATTCAAAGTTCACAGAAGTTCAGCAAACATAACAGGAAGGAGCACCTGGCTCATATAGTATTTTCTTGCATTGTTATGATGACAGGGCTACTCTGCCTGGTGGAAATCAGCATGTGTAGATTGGAGAGTTAAGAGAACCTCTTTATAGACATGCTCTCAGCAGTGAATAGGATAGCCCCACAATATAGGGGGTGACCTTGTCTACCAAAGAAAAATGGGATAGCCTGTGGTAGTTCTCTCAAGGACTGCTTACATCTTCATGAATGCAGGCCACAGTACAAATGTTTTGGAAAACAAGGTTTCTGATCCGAATGTGTATTGCCTTCGTTTTAGTGTGGGGTGTATCATTCTAAGATACCTATTTGTGACTGTGCTGCAACATACTCTCTTCCCCCAAATCTTTGTATTTTGCCATCAGAAAATGGGTGAGGTCAACACTTGTCTGCTTTTCCCTGCTTTTCCTATTTTTTAATTGTAAATTTTAGGATTGTAAATTGTGGGAAAGAACATTTGATTTGTTTTGCAGCCATTGGACAGAGTCAATGGTGGTGATTCTTGTATCTGATTATGCACATGTAAACCACCAATGTTATAGCAATGATTTTGTCTGTGTAGCCAATGTGTGCTATGTGCTGTAAATATATTCATATGTTTACCGCTTTACCGGAAAAAAATTGCACATTCTTTCTGAATGGGACTGCCTCCCCATATCCTTTCCTTTCAAGAATGAAAGCTCATTGCAAGTAAGAACTTATGGTTGAGAAGAGCTCTGTTCTATATAAATATTCTATAAATATGTATAAATATACTTTTTTAAAGCATGGATAAAGAAATAAAAATGCATTCATGGAAAGTACTAAGAAATCATTATACCAATGGAATATGCACAAGTCAATAAAGATATAGTTAAATTTGTCTGAGGTTGTTTCAAGTGATACTTTGCCTCTGTTTTAGAAGACAAAACCTGTTTTAAAACTGTCCACCAGTATTCAGGAATTTTGTATATTGTTTCATATAAAGATTCCAAATAAGAGATCAGACAGGTTCCTTCATCGGACAGATGGTGAATTAGTACTGCGTTCTACAATATCCACGTTTAAAGTTTCTATAACAGAAAAGCAGGTAGGGACAGCAAGCTTAACTATCAGTGAGGCCATAGCATTATTTGCCACATAAACCTCTGAAAAATAGAAACAAAGCATCGCTGCTGGTATCAGCTAGTTTGTGCATAGAAGGCAGCCTACCCCCACCCCCCACCCCCTACAGCCCAAAATGGAAAGCAGAGGACCTTGCTGTAACACTGTACAAGTGGCAGAATTCCCTCCTGGTGAAAGGGTGTTTGGTTGAGCAGTCAACTCCTAGATGCTGAAACAGTTCTCCCTCTTTCTTTTGGCCGTTCAGCTGGGTCTTCTGGTAGTGGAAGTTCAGCGAGGACTAGCTGGCCACAGCATATCCACCCCAGGCCTCCAGATTGCTCAGAATGTTTCTTAAAATGTGTGCAGGCTTCAATTTCTATTGATTGAAAATTCTTGTAAGCAGTGCTAGAGTTCCGTTTCTAGACATTGCTCTGGATTTAATGAGGAAAGGTAGTATATCTATTAATGAATCACGAAATGTATTTAGCCAACCAAGATTGCAGTGGAGAGAGGGACATGTGTTTTCCTCCAACAGTTAGCATCAACATTATGGGAGGGGGTGAGCCTGCACTCAGTCTTTTTTGAGAGGAGGAGTGTAATATATTTTATCCCACTCCCCTCCCCCAATGTGGAAAAACATATCTAAGTTGCTTATAAAATTTATGATCTTCATTGAAGTTTAGTGTAATCTTTCCAGAAATAGGGCTGGGGATTGCATGGAGTTATCCCTGACCTAGAACTTTGAATTGGAGGGCTCAGGAACCCTTATATGTGCATATACCCGAGTATGTACTCTAAACCCTGCCCAACAATTACTTTATTAAGATAACTTGTTAACACTAAATATAAGCTTGTGTGTTAACTTGCTTACACAATCGTAAGAAATTGCCTTATGGCAGGCTAGATAATTTATCCATGCAGAATCTGGCACTATCAAATCTAAGATGGATTATGTGCAAAGCATGTGCTGTTTGTTTCTGAATTATCAGATTGGTTAATGAATCTGGTAAGACTTTATTTTTACATCTTTTTTTTTTTTAGTATACATTCTCAACACTCAAGTAATTCTGTATATTATACATTGTGAATACTGAATCAGTTGTTCGGCCACACATAAGCATTAAACCTTAATGTCATCTTCATTACTTTGGCTTTTCACCAGTAGGATCCACCACATGAAGGATTTATAAGAGCAATGCTAGGGGTGCATTTTCTGCAGGTTCTGGTCCATCAATTACTAGATGCTAACCTGAATTGGTTAGGGGTGTGGTGGCTCAGCGGGTAAGACGCCAGGCTTGTGGATCGGAAGATCGCAAGTTCGGAGGTTCGAATCCCTAGCCCTGCGTGACGGAGTGAGCTCCCGCACTCACCCCAGCTCTTGCCAACCTAGCAATTCGAAAGCATGCAAATGCAAGTAGATTAATAGGTACCACTTCGGTGGGTAGGTAACAGCGTTCCACGTACGTCATGCCGGCCACATGACTGCGGAAGCGTCTTCAGACAACGCTGGCTCTTTGGCTAACAAACGGAGATGAGCACCGGCCCCTAGAGTCGGACACGACTGCACAAACGTGCGGGGGGAACCTTTACCTTTTTAACCTGAATTGGCTTCCATTCACTCTTTTTATCCAGGACAATACCTTAAATCAGGGTTTCTCAACCAGGTCACTAGAGGTTCCCTGGGAGATCATGATTTATTTAAAAAAATATTTCAAATTTGGGCAACTTCACATTAAAGAGGCAAGTTTCATTCTTATTTTTAGTTTAAGAACTCAATGCATATATACAGGCCTACACATGAAACGAATATAATTTTGTAACTTCTGGCCTATATTTGAGCCTGAGTGTGTAGGGGTTCCCCAAGGCCTGAAAAACATTTCAAGGGTTCCTCCAGGGTCAAAAGTTGAGAAAGACTGCCTTAAATTATCTCCAACTTTCTAACTGCCATGGGATCCAAGATTCTCACCAACACTGAATTTTAGATTTCTACAAATGGAATGCTAGTATCTTCTTCCTAATCATATTAGGGAGAAGAGTTTGCCTGACGAAGTTACTAGAAATGTGAAAGCTTGCAACCATTTTGTAACTGAGGACACATCTAGCCTCTGGGTAGGCACCTCACTTCAAAATAGATGGAGCCCACAGGCAGAAATGTGAGGTGACATGACAAACATATAATAGCATTTTAAGTAAGTTTAATGCAATTACTTTAATTCAGCTGCAACTTGGAAGAGTTCTGGGGTTACATCCTAGGCCTCAGGTTGTGTGTTCTAACCCCACAAAACACTGATCTCATCCACTGTGTATCAGTGTCCCACCCTCTGCACCATCTCCAAACCTTCAGCTGGCCTAATAACAGACACAGTTTCAATTTGGCATTTGGAATACCTTAGTAGGATAATCTTAAAGAAAATCAAATTAGCTTTTTTTTTACTATCTTGTATCAAAGGGAGTGTGATTTTTAGTAACGCCCTGCTATTTATACACCTATATTTAGGTATCCCAAAACAAAAGTAACACAGGATAGAGACTATGCAACACTAACAAGTACATTTACTTCTTAAGTATAAAATAGTGTCACTGTTAATTCCTTGTGCACCCACTGTAAAGAAAACAGCTGATATCAAATAAGTGACAATCTGGAGAATAGTATTTATTAGCTTGCTTTAGTCAGGTCTTAGGTGTAACTGTTAGAGGTGATGTGCTAGTACAGCTGCCTGGTGCAGCTGAAGAGGCTCAGGTAGCTACTGTGCACTAGCCTGTCTTGCAAATACTCAAGCTGATGAACCGGTCTATGTCAGAAGAAGTACGCTGACCACACCCTAGGTTGGCAGTTCACTACATCTAATTTCTTCCTCTTCCAAACGCTCTTTAAGGACAGCAGTGTTTACAAGCACACATCATACTATTTTTGGACTTAAAAATATATGAGAGCGCCTTCATTTTAATTCTCAGACTGCTAAAAAGAGATGCACATAGAAGAAGCCAGAAACCAATAGGTTTTAAGTCTAGTAATACCTTAAGTGCACAACAAAAGTTTAGTCATGGAAAAGTTCAAGACAATTGTCAGGAGCGCAGGGCAAGTTTTCGGGGATTTATTTATTTATTTGGACTTGTAACAAGAGAGTTTAGTACACAGCAACAGTTAATTCCAAATACAATTTTAAAAAAATTTAAAAATTATGTCTCCTCCCCCACCCCACCCCACCTCCAAATGGTTTAATGGTACACACAATAAAACAAAACCCGCAACACATCCTTCCCGAAAATCCCGCTGTTCTCAACCTACTGGGATACTGCAAGAGCTCAGAGCCCGTGGCCACTACTGGTAAAGGGGCTCGTTTTCAATCAAATGTCTATTTCTTATATGATAGCAAATGAGGTTTGCCACACAAGCAACGAGGCACATAATTCAGTATTTGAAAAACAGCACCTGGTTTTTATTAAATCTCAGCCAGAAATCTTCAGGAAGACTCCAACTGAAACCACTCTGTGCTATTTCCCATGTAGTATATGAAGAACATAATGGAATCTATGAGTAAAAGAGTGCTAGTACTGCATAAGGTTCATACTCCGGGCCCAGGCAGGACTGGTCATGACATTTTTTGCCCTGAATTGCTGCCTATTTAGCTGCACTAGGGGAAAAAAGGCACCTTTCTTCTATAGCATGGATTTTAGCATTGCCACTGATCTAGTATATACGCATTATTAGGAATAGAAGACTTTACAAACAAATTCTCTTCATAGGTAAACCTAACAGCTCCTCTGAATTTCCTATGGGACTCACTTGTCAAGTTCAACTATATCAGCTTTTTTTAAAAAAAAATGCACCACCCTACGACCTTTGATTTGAGCAACTATCACCTTGTGTTTCTATACTGCAGTACCCCCTGTCCAGTAAAGGTGATGCATAATACTGTATATGTTAGACAGGAATCATACAATCTCTGAGGAACCCATTATCATAGAGAATTTCTGTATTTTTCTAATCTTGGTGCATCAACTTTTGCAGATTATGTATCTATGCTCAAAATCTCTCATTATATAACTAATTTAATCCTACTATCTAGATCAACATTCCCTTCATGGATGGCATTTTCAAATACTGCTATGAACAAAGGTTGCTCCAACAACCCAAAACTGGAAGACATGCTATTGTTACTGATTTAACACACTTCATTTCCTTTACATTTTAATTTCTGGAGCTGCGCAAAACCATCTAACCTAACTATCCCTTTGATTTTCCTCTAGCAAAGCATGCCTAAAGTCCTGTACACCAGAAACCTATTTTAAGTCCTTTTTCTTCTGTGACAAAGTTTAACGCTTCACTTTTCACTCCACACCGAAATCAGGGATAAATCAGAGAAAATAAAGCTTAAACCACAGCACAACCTGTAAAGGTTAGACCTCCCTCCCCTCCCAACAAGCGCCACACACAGAATTTTCACTTTCCAAAATAAAAGGATCTAGATAAGGTACTTTTTAAAGAGAATGAGTTTATTAGAAAAAAAACATACAGAGCTAGGTGTTTATGTACAAGGCCAGCAGCTGCCTGCTTGTTCCCTTCCAAATCTTCTGAAAAGGAGGCAGTTTAGCCAATATTTTTACGTTGCTCTGTGATAAAAGATGTGCCATTATAGACTTCAGCTGACAAGCTTGTCTTCCAAGGCTTGCATGCAAGGCTTAAAAAAAAAAAAGACCAGGGGACTATTGAGCATTCTTTAAGATGCAATGGGGCCACAACTATAAAACCAAACCGAACAGAGATCATCCACTCACACATAGGACTTTAATTCTCTCCATACTGACTATGTGTTTTGAAGAATATGGCAGTAAGACCTTTGCAAAACTTTTCTCATTAAATTCTCTTTGTCCCTTCCAAATGTTGCCAGTTTAACCAAAGTAAAATAGCAAACCCTCAAGCAATACCTCAAGAGTATTCACATCTTCTCTGGGCCATCCTTCTGAGCCATGTAAAATTCAAGCAGAAGAGCAGCTAAACTGATATAATAGACTGTGAACCATACTCTTGGGCTCTTCCTCTTGTAATATGATGCCAACTCTCAAATGCGGAAAAGAATTTTTTCAATTTCTGCTTAAGGAGAGCCAAGAAAGCCCCTGGAAAGGACGGTCCTTAGGCCTGAAGGCACCAGATTATTGTTCATACACTAGACAAAAATCACTTTTCCGTATGGAAGGATTTGATCCTCTAGTACGGTACAGCAATATTTGAAGGCTTGGTTGGGGCCAGAGCTCAGCTTCCCAACCTTCCAGAGGGCTATAGGAGCCATCTGGTGTTCTCCAGGAAAGGGCAGAGCCAAGAGCTTTGACCTGTGGCAATAAGAGCAGGAGAGGTAAACTGCACCTATCCTTGCCCTCAAGGCATCCAAGGCCCTACATGATATCCCCAAATCACCATTTGGGAGGATGTTGAGGGTGGAAAGGTGGAAAGGGTTGGGAGCAGCATGCTTCTCGTTTCCATTCATTCCCACCCTTGATTTGGGGGAACCCCGTCTTAAATCCAGCCGCTTTGCTTCTGAATGTTGACAGCATGGCCTCAAAGGGGGGGCGGGGGCTCAAACTGGGTGCTGAAAAGCTACATGAGGCCAAGGGCTGCTCACTCATCCCACAGCAAACAAATGTTGGTCTCTAAAAGAAGCAGGGGGATGTTCACGAAGAAAATGTGGCTACTTGTGCCATAACTGCATGGCTGGAAAAATGAGTGCTGAAGGGAATCAAAACCATTTTATGAAGAAAAGCTAAATAATTTGACACTGAGCTCTTTTGATCTCCCCACTACGTGCTTTTCTCCCCACAAGATACTGAAACAGAATGTGGAATGTTCAACATATTTAATAGCTTGACAGCAGGGCTTGGGGAAAGGGGGTACAAGGGAGGAATCCAGTTTCCCAGGCCCTCCCTCTTCACCCCTTTTTCTTAATTAAACACTAGTGAAAAAAAGGTAAGTTGGGGGAAATAATAAATGGTATTGGAAAAACCACTCTCACTGTCTTGATATAACATGCAGTCTATGCAACATTACATACACACAGAGTCTGATTACTTTGGGCCTTGTACATAATAGCATCATCCATAGGCATTCTACAGAATTCAGAATTGTACAAAATAAAAAATAAGCATAAAATCCAAGGGTTTTTTCCCCCCCACAACATTAGTATTGCAGAATAAAAGCATTAAACCAGCAGGAGGCAAGGAATCTGTAAACACCTCTGCAGCTGTTTGCAGGAAGAGGATCTTGGCCGGTGAAGGATGCAGGGAGCAGTCCTACAATCAGAGCGCTCCAAACGCTCACAGGGGAATTGTGCCCTGCCCTCCACAGAAGCTGTAGTCTCTCCCCAAACAAGCAACCGAGTAGCGCCTTATAAAAATCATGGGATACTGAAAGCACTTTCAGAAAAACACAAAAATGCTATTGACTGAAAAATGCACAAAAACGCAAACCCTCTCCAACCTATTTTCATAGCCAGGAAACAGTCAGGATTCAATTTAAGTTCTGCCGTAGAATCATCATCCAACTTCTCAAATATGTACCTGTTCTGGGAATAAAACTTGGTTGATTAGGCCTTGCAAAGAGACAGAGTTAAGAATTCCCATTACCGACTTTGCAATATTAGAGCTCCAGGAGTAACATCAGTCAGTTCCATAACCAAAAACGAGTATGACATTTCCCAGAACAGCAGAGAAGACACCAGATGTGAAGGATTGTTAAGGCAACCTGTTTCTGGAAAAGGAAAATAGGATAGTTGGGTGGGAAAAATGTTATCTTCGGAAGTTGATGGAACTATAAAAAGCACAGTACCAGACGATAAGTGCACCAGTAATGGCAAAAAAAAAAAAAAAACAGTATGAAAAATAAAGTTGGGAGAGAGGAAACTTGAACAAGCTGTGCTGTTATGCTGCTTTTCTAATCAGCTGTAGCTCAGGTTATCCACACTAAAAATTGTTTGCAACACAGCTCGTAGCCTGCAGGCACAACACACAATATGTTTAAAAGGGCAAATGTTAACCTTGCCTAGTTTTCCAGAACTGAGTCCACAGAAGTCCACAAAATTTGTCCGGAATAATTTGCCATACCCCTGACCTCTTTTGCTCATCCTCTTGGCAGGCTCTGCAAAACTCAGGAGAAAGCAGGATACCACTGGTGGTCTTTGAAGCAGAATCCTACTCCAAAGTTCCAAACAAGTATTAAAGTTGCGTTTTCAACTTCTCAGAGCAGGGTCTTCTCTTAGCTGAGTCCCCACGGAGCAGTGGCAGCTACTTAGGACAAGCGTATTGATGGAGGCTGCATTCTCATCTTCATATGGTAGGCTGTGTCTAAAGACTGTATACCTTAACACCACACACAAAAGATATTACACAGTAATACCTATATGCATACCCATGCTCGGGCCTTTGTAGAAATCTACCTTTTGTCCTAATAGATCAGGTTCTCGTAACTCATATTCTCAACTGGAGGCCTAGTGTTTATGCAAGAAGCTGGCTCCAGTACTCCAACACCCACAGATACAATCAGCTTTCAGAGAGACCACCCCTCCTAGACAAATCAAATCTGGATGCCTTCAAACAAGCCAGTTCTCAATGACCCTTATTCCATACTATAAGCACTGGCATCTGCTGGGGGTGGAGGTGCCAAGAACGGCAAGATGGTGGTCACAGCAACGCAACTGAACTCCCACCCCTCTGTACCTGTGCAACATCAACACACTTACAAAAGGGGTGCAGCTTTGATCATCATCTTGCTTTTTTGGATGCCAGTGACAATCAACATTATCACAGTGGGCCTCGAGCTTTGAAATAGCAAACTTTGAAGGGACTTGGATCTCATTAGCAGTCCTACCAACGGGAGCTACAACAATTGATGCTAAGTTAATGACTTTTGGTAGCACCTGAGGTTTATTAATGGCACAAACAACCAACAGGAAGCCATGGAAGCTACACCAACATAATCTGTATAACTCAGAAAGTGGTTAGTAAATTTATGGCTAGCTTATGTGAGAAAGGAAGGCTGACTACTACAATCAGGATTCCAAGTACATGATTACTGAAACGTTATCTTGAGCAATATACCCAGCAAGTCAGTACAATCCAACTAAGAGTAAGAAGAAGGAATATGAAATGTTTATAATGCCTTTTTAAAAGAAGTATCTTATTCTGTGTATCTGGAGGAACTTTTATTATGCTAATCAGCAGGGAGGAATTGGACTGGGATTGTGGTATACAGGTAGGTTTAACTTTCCACAATACACCACAGAGCTAATGCAAAATCCTTCAGGTTCTTCTCATAATCCCCCCAATTCAGCTGCTATCAGCATAAAAATAGCAGCTAAGCAAAAGCAAGCTTCGTGAGGACTATGGTCTACAGTATAGAAAAGAGTTCACATCGTCCCACCTTACTTCATGCCGGAACCTGATAGCTCCATGACTGCTAGTTAGCAAAAATAAACATATTTTGTATATCCTCAAGCTTGCTGCTAAAATGCCTAAAGTCATTATAGCAGATTTCCATTCACATGTTGGAAAATCACCCACCTATTTACTGATGGAAGAAAAAGCAGCTAAAGCTTTTGCCAGTTTCTAAATTAGCATTCAAAGAAAACCAACAGCCCTTGGAAATCTTTGGGCAATATTGTCTGTTTACACAGGTCCTTCATGATATGTATCAAAATCTGAAATAGAACGAATGGCCAATTTCACTGGTATACACTTATTCTGAGCTGAACAGGCTATCTTCAGCTGAAGCATGCTAATCAATTCAGACTAAGCCTTTCTCTATAAAATACTTAATTCTGTCCCTTTCTAACTCCCAAATTATAAAACATGAGGTAATTTTAGAAGACTGCTGCCAGCCTTTGTGAAAACAACCAGGGCTAAAGCCTGATTGAAAGCAGTTTTTGAACACTATCAGGAGGGCAAGTTTAAACCATTTTGCATACTGGGGGCTGAATAAGGCTGGCCACCGAGAGCGATAATTATATGAAGGACAGAGGCCATTTTTAAAATATCAAGCTTTATCGTCCTTCATGATCTTTAGTCCAACTCTTTAAAAATAATTCAATGATACAAAAGAGGCCCAGTTTATGACTTGGAAGGCTCAATATATTGGGAGAGTATCTCTGATGTCACATCCTTCTGTAAGAGGAAAGAAAACAGCTCCTTACATGCCTAGATCAAGCTATATGTGTGAAACAATTGCAGAATTGCTGCATTAGAGATGCAAGGAACCAAGCTGAGATCCTGTTGGTGTGTGACCTCAGAATGTTTGCCAGTACAATAACACACATCCAACAGTAATATGTGCAGAATAGGGAGGAGGGAAAGAGATGGCAGATAGCCTATCAAAGCCTTCAGCGCTGGCATCCAAGATGCCCCAATACCAGGCATGGTATTCCTGAGAAAAAAATCCCGCATTTTGATTGAATGGGTCTCAATTTGAGTAATGGATCACTTTACTGGCAAGTTCATTACATCTCTGTATCTAAATGTCGATCAGTCAGCTCATTAATATTGGTCATTCAGCTTGGTCGCTGCTGGCAAACCGAAGAGCCATTCTTAAAAACAATTCAAATCACCATTTTATAAAAAGGGGGGAAGGGGAGTGGTTTCATTACAATGATCCTTCCTTCCTTCCTTCAGTTGCCCAGGTTCCCCCAAGCTGCCAGTGGGACCTGGGCAGCCCAACAATCTCTTAGTTCTGCCTCTTGCCACAGTGGTCTTCATTCCGAGTAGTGCATGATGGACTCCACGTAGTTTCCAGGGAAGAGTCCAGTTACTCCATTCATTACACCTTCATACCACCCATCATCATTTTTCTTAATGACGTAGATGATGGCACCTTCCTGAAAGGAAAGTTCATCTTCCTTGTCTTTAGTGTAATCATAAATTGCCACAACTAGGAACAAGGAGAAAAACAAAATTAGGGTTTGAAGCAAGCAGTTGGACAGAAGGCAATTACAGCTTTCAGTTAAGTGGTCTCCTCAAAAAGTAGGCATTTTCTTTATTGGTTACTCATTTAAGAGTTTCTTCCCATTTACAGAAACAGCTGCTAACACAAAACTGTAAAACATGTAGACATGTACACATATTTGATTCTAAAATGATGGAATTCTAAACAAAAAAAATTAGGAGATAGCACATTATATTATTAAATGACTGATTCCTCAAAACTGTCCACTGATGGGACAACAAGCTTCCTTTGCAAATAGAAGTGGGAGTGCAACAGATCCCCAATCTGTACAGCTTCCCTTTAACACTGGTTTTCCAGGGTACGTAGTATAGGACTGCTAACAATGCTTTGGTGGCTTTATGTAAGTCTATTTCTCATATGGCTGAATGTGCAGAGTTCCCCAGTTATGATACAGTACAAACTTCATTGCTTCTTTTAATAAGAATCAAACAGAAGAAGGCAAAATTAGCTTTCCATTATGCTTAAACTGAGAATATCAGTTGGCCATCTCAAATAATTATTTTGTTTATTAAACTTTTAAAGAATACCCACAGGTCTATGCGATGGCATGCAAATCAATTGAAAGCATAAATACAAAATAAAACAAATAATGAAAAGCAGAGTAAAGCAAACATTAAATCAGTCGTACTCTATAAAATCACATTAATATCACCCTCAAAATATAAAATAAAATAACAAAATAAAAATTTTGTTAAAGTACTAAAATGATTTAGTGGAGATTTCGTTTCAAAAAACTCTTTGCCTTGTGCCCAAACACCAAACAGAGATTAATTGAGCGGTATTCAGAAGATAATCTATGCCTTAAATTTGGCTTCTAAATTTTGATTTGCTATCACACCATAAGTCACACTTTGAGACACAACATAAGGGAGCAAAATATTCCTCTTGTGCTATTACTTGGCAAAATGTAGAGAACCTGTAAATGTCAAGCTCTCAGGATAAAAAGACATCAGTATAATGTACTGCACTGAATTCAGACCCAATGAGTGAGATAGATTTCTACTCCAACTCCAGCAAACTAACCTTTCTCCAAGTAGGTCCTTGGTGCCCATGGTGGATCCTCTTCAGCATAAGGATCGCTGTATTCCACCACAGCTGCTTCTTCTTCTTCATAATCTTCTGGAGGAGGGGGCGGCGGTGGAGATTCATCAAAAACAGCTTCGTCTACAGGGGGTGGTGGGGGAGGTGTATCTGAAACTAAAGAATAAAAATTCAAGTTTCTTGAGTTAAAAGTTTATATAAATAACATTATAATAAATAACAGGACATATTTGTCCAGTTTATTTTACACATAAAACCAAAAGTGGAGATATAGAACTGTCTAGTACAGAGCTTTCCAAACTCTGTGTCGCGACACAAAAGTGTGTTGCCACACACAGTCTAGTGTGTCGCCACACAACCCGGAAGCGCTGATCATCATCAGCGCTTCCGGGTTTTCCCGCGGCAACACACAAACGGCGGCGCGCAAAAACCTGAAAGCGGCAACAGCGCTTCCGGGTTTTTGCACGCTGCCGCAACAGTGGCACTTCCAGGTTTTCCCGTGGCGACACACCAACGGCAGTTGGTGTGTCGCCGCGGGAAAACTTTGGAAAGCCCTGGTCTGGTAAATAGTTTAGAGATTATGGTACAAATGTTCAAAACTTTCATTGATGATAATGAGCAAAATCACAAATACACAAACTTGTGGATAATGAGGCTGCAGATAGTGAGGCTACCTATATACATCATATTTATATAGATTCTCTTGTAGCAAAGAATTTGCAAGACTCCTTTGCCTCCCTTCTTCTAATGTAGGTAATCTATTTAATGGAAATAACCAAATAATTTGGTATTCACCAAATACTGAAACCCAACTCCTAGCTAGTATGATGTCAAGGATGATGTCATTTATAATCCTGCACTATCTGAAAGGCAGACGGTGGCTTGCTCTAACGCAGGGCAGGGGAAAAGGGGATTACCCTATTTTCAGACAAAAAAGACTAGAGCAACACATCCTATGTCTTAGCTGCTGCCTGAAATTTGGGCAGAATTTACCAAATAAATCTGATCAACAGATCTAAACATGGAACCGCTACCAGATTAGGAGTAAATAGTGATATGGCCATACAAAATTGCCTATTATGCAGAGATCAGTCAAGTTAGTGTATACAAGTGATTTAAGGCAGGGGTCAGCAACCTGTGGGCCGCGGGCCGTTAGGAAGTGGGCTGCAGGGTGAGCCAGAGCAACTGATTGGTGGGGGCCCAGAAGGGGAAACACCTCCACCTATCAGCGTATGGCAGCCTTCGAAAGGGCAGGCTCTGGGGATCCCGAAAATGCCCTCGGTTCCCCGAAAAACGCACGGAGCAGCAGGCCTGCAAACCCCGCCCCGTCCGATTGGCTGCCGCCCGCAAACCCCGCCCCCCATCCGACTGATTGGCTGCCGCCCACAAACCCTGCCCTCGTCCGTCCGATTGGCTGCCGCCCACAAACCCCACCCCCATCCGACCGATTGGCTGCCACCCGCAAACCCCGCCCCCCGGTCCTTGGAAAAAAATTTCCAACGGGGGTGGTCCCTGATGGAAAAAAGGTTGCCGACCCCTGATTTAAGGTAAGAACCGAAAACTGAAAGATCTCTATTCACAGATCAATAAAAAGGCAAACTTACTATTTTCCTGAACTCTGGCCACAAATCCCATTAATGGTAACTGAGGAGTTACCTGTAGGATGGAGGGAGGTGGTGGTGCAAGAGACACTGCAGTGAAGGAGTACAAATAAGACAGACTCTGATCAGAAACACTGTATAGAAACATGAAACAATCAGAAGGTCAATGTGGCATCTTACTAAATGCAAGAAAGAGTAACTAGACAATTCAAAAACTAGCTACTATTAATTGTGCAGAACTTTGAAAATGGATACCCAGCTTTTTTATGTAAAAGAAATCCTTTACAATTATGTGAAACATCTACAGTATCTACAGAATATTACTGAAACAGCCCCATTCAAATTGCACGTACTTTATTATAGCAAATAAAATGTCCCACAATATTATTGTGGCAAATAGAAATATTCCCACACTATTAATGCTGCCATTTCCACTTAGCTTAATCAGAATTGGTTTAGAGCTGAGATTTTAACTGCATTTAAACAGTTTGACTGTATGGCTAAATTATGAACTGCACTTACTATATACTCAACAATTCAGTTTGAGACTCTTACTTCACACAAGGACAACATAAATTATAAAGAAAATCATCCAAGAACTACTTAAATAATCCTTCCACCCCTACTTTCAGAAATTTTTCTCTTATGATGTACAGTATATTCACGGAAAACTCAATCCACTAATTTTCCAGAAAGAATTTTGATTCTCGCTTTATGATGCCAGTTCTTCAATGTTCTGGCACTATAGCCATCACCTTGTCTCCATTATCATCTTCTTCCAATTCTTCAGAATTGTTACTTTTATTCCTCTTTACTTGGTATCCTACATGGACAATCTATATTCTCTTTAAGAACCTAAATATTCTACAATTACATATTAATAATTTATTACCAAAATGGTCATATTTTTGTAAGTTTACAATGAAAGGAAGCAATGTCTTTAAATTATTATTTTCTTCTTGATTAAATAAATTGAATTGGGATTATGTGACGACGACTACTACTACTATTACGACTACTATTATTATTATTATACATTATTTGGCACCTTTCATGATATCTCAACAAAGAAAGGCAACAAATTTCAACAATTTATCTTACAATTTATGTTACAAAGTATTCCACCAAATACACTGAATAGCAAGAAAATAGGGCTTTTGCAGAAGGAAAAAAAAGCGTCCAAATTTAAGGCTACTTACTTCACATTTTTAAAAAGTACATGCAGTTTTGGGGAGTATATGTATCTGAACATAACATGTATGCACATGTACATACTGTATATACCTTTCTATCCACAGGCATTGCATAGGCATTATGATGAATCACATGCCTTTGTGTACTGTGTCAAGAGGCACGTCAAGCCAGTGAACTGGGTGTTCTTGGGTTTAATGTTTCCACTACCAATTACTTAGTGTAAACAAATGTTATACTGGAAAAAATAAAGCCAGGAGTTAATTACATGCTGTAACAGGTACAAGGTTCCTGCTAACCAAATATTTCTTAACATTCTTCTCTTCTTCAGTTCTTCTTTAGTGGATCAGAGCTGTGAATTCTGCAGGGGCCTCTCTTACCTGGATTCTGGCTATAAAACGGTCCTCCGTTGACCTGGCTTTGAAGGCTGCTCTGTGAAGTGATGGATGGAGGACGCCTGTATGGCAAAGAGCCCCCTATTGTTGGAGGCGTGTGCCGAGCAGCAGGTCTGTTCATGCTGTAGAACTGAACAGGATGACCTATTTTGACAGGATAGACAAAATATAAAACTTTGAGCAATGCATTTTTGGATGTAGTAATTCAACTTGGGCAGGGCAATTCAAATTAAGTGTTTAAAAGGACACATGCTTCAATCAAGTTCTCCAATGGAAAAAAAATCCTATGTGGATGAGAGTACATTAAACAAATTTAGGAGGAAAACGGTCTGAGATGATTCTCTTAACTCTGAAAAAAGTTGGCCAAATATAGAAGCACACAACTATTTGTTTTGCCTGTTTTTCTAGAACTCGGCATTTGGATATATATATATATATATTTATTTATTTATTTATTGTTCATATTTCTATTACCGCCCGTCTCCCCCAACGGGGGACTCTTTGTAAATATAATACATACATAATGTGCATGTTCATTACTTCATAACCAGCATATGTGAATGAGTTAATATGAACTAAATGTCTACATCCTCTATCCTTTCAGCCACAGTGCTTCTCAGTGAAAATGGCATTCTTAGTAAAGAGTCAGAATGCAGAAGAATCTCCTATCAGACACTGCATTGTGAAGCAGTTGGGTGTTGCTCCAAGTATGAATGGGCTTCACTAACTACAGAATGCTGAATTTCTCATGCCAGGACCTTCCCCGGTTGTCTTTGTATGCATTTGCATGCACAGCTCTTTCACTGGGGCTCCAAGAGGAAGTATTGCCTGTGCCAACAAGCTTTGCCAAGAGTTCTTTTGAATAGTTTCCACACTCCTATTACTGACCAGCTTGAGGTCACTCCCTTGCCCAACATTTCAAATCCAAAAGCAGACCAAGGTAAAATGTAGGGCAATGGATTGGAACTGGTGGTCTTAGGAGCCATTGTAGATATTCTCCTGGTTGATCGCCAAAAATAATTTAAAAAAATTAAAATGGCAAAAATATTGCCAACTGTCAAAATGTTGGTGTTCTTGATTATAATTGCATGGTAATTCAGCATTAGCATCCCAAATCTTGTGAGATGTTATGATCTTGAACATTTTCAGCCTTTTTAATATAAATATGTCATCACAATTAATGAACAGTTGTTAAAAACATTTAACAGAACAAAAATAAAGTACTGTAATGCAGAGTGCTATGCAGATATGAAGAGAGTTTCTAGGAGCTGTAGTCTAAAATAATTGGATTCCACATAGCCTAACTGTGCTCTAGTACAAGTAAGGGTTTATTTTCACTACAGACTTTTGTACTTCTTATGTAGGAATGCAATAAGCCAAGCTGATACCAGAAGTTGTACTATATGAAGCTGAGCAAGAAAACTGCAGATAAATTTAACAGCATGAACTAGAGCATATCCCAGAGTTTGCTATTCACAGAATTAATCTGGCAAAATGCCTCTTGGTTGGTTTTAGCTTCCATCTTTAAAAAAAAAACGTTCTGACTTTTTCCAGAACATCTGGAAAGCAAAAGCCACTGTCTTTGTTCTGATATGGTCCTAGGGGGAAAAAGCATTTTTCCTCACTCAGGAAGGAGAAAGAGAAATAATGGAAATGCCCATCTGTCTAAAGGCTCAAAACATCTGATGGGCTTTAGGCAGGAATCGCACTTCTTTTCAGTTGCCAGCAATGATCAGCGGGAACTCACCTGAAGAAGGATTGGAGGAGGCAGCAGGGGGAGTTGGAGAAGTGAAGCCATCAGCAAGGGGCTGAACCCCTCCTGCAGCAGCAGCAGCAGCAGCAGCAACATCTGGGGCAGCAGAGGATGGGGCGGGAGCAGGAGTGAGAGGGGCGGGAGCAGAGGCAGAAGTAGCAGGAAGAGGAGAAGTGCCAGCCGAGCCGGCAGGGGCTACGTTGAAAGAGGAGGGAGAGGCGGCATTAAGGAGTAGTTCAGGTTAGCAAGGAGGAGAACAGCTTTTTGAATCATTGGTGTTAGATTTCTTGTAATTTCTTTAAAAATTAGCAAAAAAAATGAGACAGAGTAGGGGGGTTTACACCGAGAAAGGGGTTTCCCATTAAGTATGCAGCCAACCACCAAAGTAAAAAAGGAGCAGGAATGCATTCTATACACAAAAACCTCACAAACCTAAATCATGGCCTATTTTAGAGTGCAGGGTGCCCTCTGCAGCCCCCAGAGAAGGTGGGACCAAAATCTGTGGAGGTTCTTTTTGTACGTGTTTTGCATGTTGGTGTTTTACTGGGCAAATTGCACCTACTGCACCTTTTATGATGCCAATCCCCCCCCCCCCCGGCCCTGCCGGGACTATTTTTCCTATTAACTATTTGACTCCTAAACGCATTCAACAAAAACCAATCCCAAAATGCAAAATATTTAAAAAGCAGGTATTTAACCCCACCTACTCTAATGACTCCCCTCTTTTGCTTGCTATTATTTTTCTGTTTAAAAAGAAAGGAGGGAAAACAGCTTCTGGAATTCTTTCCAACCTCTTTATCTGCAACAGCCAGAGGTGGCATCTGAACTTTTTTTCTGTGTAACAAAGTAACATGGTGGGTGTATGTTTCTCCTCTCCCTACATGTTGCATCTATTAGTGTCTCTCTCAGGGTCTAATCAGAGTGGGTACATGTAGATTGCCTGTGTGCATGAAAAAGAGGGTCTATTTAGGATGACTGCATATATGTTGCCTGTTTTTATATGTGTGTGAGAGGGCCTAATCGTGGGTGGGTGGGTGGGTGGGTGGATGGATCTCTACACGTGTCTTTTTGCTCCCACTTCATGTTGCATCTGTGTGTTTATGTGTACTGAACAGCATTGGGTAGGCTGCATTTATGCTCCACTCTGAGTCACATGACAGGAGGCAGGACAGCTTAGAATGGAGCAGTCAGCAGCATTCCAAGCCACTGCCCAACTGTGGGAGATGCACCGGGGGAATTTTTTTCTGGAATGTATTTCTCTGCGGCCTCCAGTCAGATCCAGCCCATTTTTGTACTTAATTGTTCTTCTGCCAGTTCCTCTCCCCATACCAATTTTGGTGCTGTTCTGTTCTGTCCTCTAGGAACTATCTTGCTGATGGACAGACACTCAGACAGAGTCACAAACCCGTTTACATTTTTTTCAACGTTCTGTTGGATTGCAAAGAATAAAAAAAGGAAAGACTGCAGGTTTTTTCTTTTTATCAGGCGACGGAGCCATGATAAGAAACCCAATCTTACTATCAAGGTGCCTGCCACTAACAATGGGAAAAGCTGCAGGTTATTTTGGGGTGAGGGGTGGAATTTTGCTTTTACCCCCTCCCATTAAAATAACATAAAATTAAGGAAAGACCTATTTCATTTACCTAATTCAATAAAATTAATTTACTACAAAAGAAAAATACTATAGATGCTATGCACACAGTTTCAATCACAACTAAGATTTATTTTTCAATAAAAATACATATTTTTCTCCATAGTAAATGTAAAGGTTCCCCCCGCACATTTGTGCAGTCGTGTCCGACTCTAGGGGCCGGTGCTCATCTCCGTTTGTTAGCCCAAGAGCCAGCGTTGTCCGAAGACGCTTCCACGGTTATGTGGCTGCATGACATGCACGGAACGCTGTTACCTACCCACCAAAGTGGTACCTATTCATCTACTTGCATTTGCATGCTTTCGAATTGCTAGGTTGGCAAGAGCTGGAGCTAGTGCGGGAGCTCACTCCGCACGCAGGGCTAGGGATTCGAACCTCCGAACTTGCGATCTTCTGATCGACAAGCCTGGCGTCTTACCCGCTGAGCCACCACGCCCCGTCATTTTTCTCCATGCACGGAGAGAATCTTTGTCTTTTGAGCATGTAGAACAATAACACATCACTTCCCTTGCTTTTTCTCTGAAAATATTTTGTAGCTTATCAGTGAATTTTTCAAAAAAAATCTTAAGTCCAAAGCTGCTTCACTGTATCCAACAGTGTTAATATATTCTGAATTTTACAATGGAATCAGCTATCCATTCCATTCAGTTAGATAGTCTACAATTGACAGACTGGCTCCAATGATTCAAACAAGGTATTTCAAACTATGCCAATAAGAATTCCTAGTTCCACTATGTTGCTGTAGAGAATTCAAATTTAAAACAATTGGGTTATGTATGAGATAGGATAAGCCAGCACTGTCATTACTTTGCATGATGAATGTGGATATGAACGAAAGGTTTCAATATGGCTACTAACTGTTTTGTAGGCACAAGTTAATGTGTTGTCTTTAAGTGTTAAAGCTCTAAACCAGAGCTTTCCAAACTTTTCATGTTGGTGACACACTTTTAGACATGCATCATTTCGCGACACACTCTTACAGCAAGGCATCATTTCGCGACACACTCTTACAGCAGGTCACAAGGCAGGCACTAGGACCTGCGCAGAATCACAGCAGGTTTGGAGGCAGCAAGGCACAAGGCAGGCACTAGGACCTGCGCAGAATCCTGGCAGGGCAGGTTTGGAGGCAGCAAGGCACAGGGCAGGCACTAGGACCTGCGCGGAATCCTGGCAGGGCTCAGAGGCAGCAGCAGCAGCCGCAACACACCCAGACACTGCAGCCGACACACTAAAATGTCCGGACACACAGTTTGGAAAGCTCTGCTCTAAACAGCTTAGGACTTGTTTATTTGTAGACCTGCTGCTGCTGCTGCTATTATTACTGTTGTTACTATTCATAAGGCCACTTCAGTGTGAGCAACTCAAGGCAATCTAGACCAGGGTTTCTCAACCAGGGTTCCATGGAACCCTAGGGTTCCACGAGTAGTCACTAGGGGTTTCCTGGGAGATCACAATTTATTTTAAAAATTATTTCAAATTCGGGCAACTTTACATTAAAGAGGTAAGTTTCATTCTTTATTTTTAGTTTTAAGAACACTGTTAATGCATATAAACAGGCCTACACATGAAACGAATAAAATAATTTTGTAACTTCTGGCCTATATTTGGGCCTGAATGTGCAGGGGTTCCCCAAGGCCTGAAAAATATTTCAAGCGTTCCTCCAGGGTAAAAAGGTTGAGAAAGGCTGATCTATACAAAAAGGTTTAAAATACATCATAAAATGTTAAACATACTATTAAAATAACCACTACATCAGGGAAATACCATAAAACTTAAAATATTGCATCGTTCATACAAGGTCACAAATCACCCTGGCCCAGGGCATGTTGGGAGAGCCAGGTTTTTTAAAGTTTTCCTCAATGACAGAAGGAGCAGGGCCATAAGGACCTCAGGGAGAATGTTATTCCAGAGGACAAGAGAACTTTCTCCAGACAGTAACTAAGAGCTCTCCAAATATTAAGATGAGGAAAGGGAGGCGCTCTTAAAGATGCTCCAACTTTCTGAGATTCATTTGTCAGGAATGTGAGACAGGGATTTCTATGTTTTTTTTTGAAGCTCATTCCTTTTGCTTTTATAGGAGGTAAATCAAAATTTCCTCTTCAGCCAAGCCTTTTCAGTGTGAATAATCTTAACAATAGTTTAAACTCTTTTTAATGAAATGTTAACTTTTGTTTTACAGATTATTATTATTCACTTCTGCCTCTGGGCAGAAACAGAATAGCAAAAATTTTTAAAAAATGCTTTTCACTTCATACATTCATTGGAATGTGTGTTCAAAGACATAGAAATCCATCAAAATACAGATTTTGAAAATGTTAAAGCAACAAGCCTGCCATCTCAGTCTAGCAATTATATTGCTGATAAACTGAAGTGGACTGACTGGGAAGATAACTGATTAGGTGATTCAGAAAGATGATGTGGTGATCAGCTATATCACACACCTTTCCCACCTTGCTACTAATGTTAAATATAAGTTGAACAAAGTTAGAAAAGGAGCAAAATTCCAGGCAAATAGTGCCAGATTAAATATACAGTATCCTTTAGGTATGAGTGAGAAAGATTCCTGTCTCCAACTCTACAAAACTACTGTAACCAGTCAATATACACAGTTCTGATCTGGTTGGAGTAATGTTTTGATTAAGACAGTATTCTGTGTTCGAAAAAAGCACTATTTTGTTGTTTATTCGTTCAGTCGTCTCCGACTCCTCGTCACTGTATAATGGAGGAGAACAATATGCCAATATCTTACCCTGTACAATCTATATTTATAGTTCTACAGATTCTAGCCATATTCAATCTCACAACTGTGTTGTTGTTTATTCGTTCAGTCGCTTCCAACTCTTCGTGACTTCATGGACCAGCCCATGCCAGATCTTCCTTTCCACCGTCACCATCCCCAGCTCCCCCCCCCCCGTCACCTCCAGAATATCATTCATCCATCTTGCCCTTGGTCAGCCACTCTTCCTTTTGCCTTCCACTTTCCCTAGCATCAGAAGATCTCCAGGGTATCCTGTCTTCTCATTATGTGGCCAAAGTACTTCAGTTTTGCCTTTAATATCATTCCCTCAAGTGAGCAGTCTGACTTTATTTACTGGAGTATGGACTGGTTTGATCTTCTTGCAGTCCAAGGCACTCTCAGAATTTTCCTCCAACACCACAGTTCAATAGCAGCTATCTTCCTTCGCTCAGCCTTCCTTATGGTCCAGCTCACACAGCCATAGGTTACTACGGGGAATACTATTGCTTTAACTATGCGGACCTTTGTTGTCAGTGTGATGTCTCTGCTCTTAACTATTTTATCGAGATTTGTCATTGCTCTCCTCCCAAGAAGTAGACGTCTTCTGATTTCCTGGCTGCAGTCAGTGTCTGCAGTAATCTTTGTGCCTAGAAATACAAAGTCTGTCACTGCCTCCACGTTTTCTCCCTCTATTTCCTCCTTGTGGGGGGAGATGGGCGGTGATAGAAGTTGGATAAATAAATAAATAAATTTGCCACTTATCAATCAAGCTGGTTGCCATAATCTTGGTTTTTTTAAGGTTTAACTGCAACCCAGCTTTTTCACTTTCTTCTTTCACCTTCGTCATAAGGCTCCTCAGCTCCTCCTCGCTTTCAGCCATCAAAATGGTATCATCTGCATATCTGAGATTGTTAATGTTTCTTCCAGCAATTTTAACTCCAGCCTTGGATTCATCAAGCCCAGCACGTCACGTGATGTGTTCTGCGTACAGGTTGAATAGGTAGGGTGAGAATATACAACCCTGCCTTACTCCTTTCCCAATCTTAAACCAGTCCGTTCTTCCATGGTCTGTTCTTACCGTTGCTACTTGGTCGTTATACAGATTCCTCAGGAGGCAGACAAGATGACTTGGTATCCCCATACCACCAAGAACTTGCCACAATTTGTTATGATCCACACAGTCAAAGGCTTTTGAATAGTCAATAAGACTGAAACTCCCTGGCTTTCTCCATTATCCAGCGGATATTGGCAATTTGGTCTCTAGTTCCTCTGCCTTTTCTAAACCCAGCTTGTACATCTGGCAATTCTCGCTCCATGAATTGCTGGAGTCTACCTTGCAGGATCTTGAGCATTACCTTACTGGCATGTGAAATAAGTGCCACTGTTGGATCGTTTGAACATTCTTTAGTCTTTCCCTTTTTTGGTATGGGGATATAAGTTGATTTTTTCCAATCTGATGGCCATTCTTATGTTTTCCAAATTTGCTGGCATATGGCATGCATCACCTTGACAGCATCATCTTGCAAGATTTTAAACAGTTCAGCTGGGATACCGTCGTCTCCTGCTGCCTTGTTATTAGCAATGCTTCTTAAGGCCCATTCAACCTCACTTCAGGATGTCTGGCTCTAACTCACTGACCACACCGTCAAAACTATCCCCGATATTATTATCCTTCCTGTACAGATCTTCCGTATATTCTTGCTACCTTTTCTTGATCTCTTCTGCTTCTGTTAGGTCCTTGCCATCTTTGTTTTTGATCATACCCATTTTTGCCTGGAATTTACCTCCGATGTTTCTAATTTTCTGGAAGAGGTCTCTTGTCCTTCCTATTCTATTATCTTCTTCCACTTCCACACATTGCTTGTTTAAAAATAATTCCTTATCTCTTCTGGCTAACCTCTGGAATTTTGCATTTAATTGGGAATATCTCCCCCTATCACTGTTGCCTTTTGCTTTCCTTTTTTTTGGGCTACTTCCAGTGTCTCAGCAGACAGCCATCTTGCCTTCTTGGTTTTCTTTTTCTTTGGGACGTTTTTTGTTGCTGGATCCTGAACAATGTTGCGAACTTCTGTCCATAGTTCTTCCGGGACACTTATCTACTAAATCTAGTCCCTTAAATCTATTCTTCACCTCCACTGCATATTCATTAGGAATGTTAGTGAGCTCATATCTAACTGATCTGTGGGTCTTCCCTATTCTCTTTAGTCTGATTCTAAATTGTGCAATAAGAAGTTCGTGATCTGAACTACAGTCAGCTCCAGGTCTTGTTTTTACCGACTGTATAGATGTCCGCCACCTTTGGCTGCAAAGGATGTAGTCAATCTGATTTCGGTGTCGACCATCTGGTGAAGTCCAGGTATAAAGTCGTCTTTTAGGTTGTTGGAAGAGAGTGTTTGTTATGCTCAGTGAGTTGTCTTGGCAAAATTCTATCAGCCTATGTCCCGCTTCATTTTGTTCTCCCAGACCATGCTTGCCTGTAATTCCAGGTGTCGTTTGACTACCTACCTTAGCATTCCAGTCTCCTGTAATGAAAATAACATCTCTTTTTGGCGTATTATCCAGTAAGTGCTGCAGATCCTCATAGAACTGATCTACTTCTGCTTCTTCAGCATCTGTGGTTGGGGCTCACAACTATCTCACAACTATTCTCACATACTATCTCACAACTAAACAAATACATCAAAGACCAAAACAAACGTACCAAAGAAACACTGTAGATAACCAGGTGATTATATAGAAGCATATACAGTATAGAACGTATCAAAGTTACCGAGATTGCTACTAAACAGTTAGAAATCTGATAGTGGTGGCAATTGCAGCAAGCTGCAGAGGCTCTTCTAGAGATACCTAATGACTTCTCAGCTAAAAGGAAGACAGAGTGTGTTCCCGTCCTCCGAAATGGCATGAGAATGGCGTAAGAAGAGCATTTACTAAGTTGGATCACCAAACCCAACAGAAGGACTTCTGTTTCCATTTCTGCCAGCAGACAAGGCAAAGCAGGGAAACTACTGAATCCTCCTCCTAACAGCAAGGATGGCAAAACGCTGTAGTGGGAAAAATTAAAAGGGGTTTTATGGAATAGGTGAGAGATCCTTGCTGAGGATCTAGCATGGGAAACAGACTCCCCAAAAGTTCCCCTTCCATACAGTACTGGGGTTTTGCTTCGGTCATGCTGAATATCAGTGTCGAGGATGCTTTGCTTCAGTTCAGAGCAGCTTCTCTCAGGGCTGCACAAAGTCAAGTCGTGGGATGAGAGCTCATAATGTTTCAGGTTTGTGGGAATATGTGACTTCCATGAGAACCCAACATTGTTCGGCTGCCCCCCTCCCCCAAAGTGCCATTTCAAGCAGCAAAGTGTCTCCACGTACAAGTCCCCACAGATATTAGGCCAGATTCATGAGATTCCAGGCTCAGGAAAACCCCAATAAGGTACTCGTAGCAATGCTCTCAAAAATTTAGATTGAAATGCCTCTTTATTTACCTTATAACAAATCTGTGAGCTGTACAGCAGATGGGTACCTTAGCTCTGAAAATTTTAATTGCAGCGAAAACATGTTTATTGTCATTGTGGTTGGCAAAGTGCAGAAATTGCATTTAAAAGTACACGGCCCCAGTGGTGATATAACAGGACTTGTTTTTGCTAAGAAACCAAAGAAAGACTTTATAGAAGTGTACGACTAATGTGCTTTTGTTAGATTGTAACAAGAGCTCACTGGATTAGACCAGGATTCTGCCTCTATGGCTCCAACCAGATGCTTAAGGGAAGCCCATAGACAGAACCTGAATGTATAACATCCTCACGCCTGTGTCTTCCAGTAAGTGGTTTTGAGAGACATATTGTCTCTAATCCTGAAAGTAACATAACGCTAACATGAGTTATAGACATAGATAGAACAAAAAATCCTGGAGGATAAGGCTAAGCGTGATTCAAACTGGTGGTCATTATCACATCCACCAATCCCAATCACAACTATCAATTTCCTACCATTCATATTCATTGGATGGCTCTACATTCTACAATTATGAGAGAGTCCCCAGACCTTAAGTATCTGGCCCTTCTTATTCTCTTTTTTCCAAAGTAAAAAGAATATGCTGTTTCCTCAAAGGGAACTTGACCACACTGCTGTTCGTTCTTACATCCTGGTTAGATATGAAGAAAATGCTCCAGTCCCAAAACAATTGCTTAGGGAACCCCAGTATCAATGTATTCTTGATCATTGGTTCCTGATCTTGAGCCAGTCACCAATCCATTAGAGGGCCTCTCTTCTCTTTTCATGAATGCTGCATTGGTCCAGGAGATTTCAGTGAGGAATTTTTGAAATTCAAAGTACGCAGTATCTACTTTATAATACCTAGCAAAATCTAGCTTTACAGTATCTGCTATCTGTTACATGGAGTACTGAAACAAAAGAGCTAAGATTTTAAACGAATCTTAACATTCCAAACTAATGTAAAATACTCAGTTCTATTTAAACAGGACTAAGGACAGATGGTAAATTGTACACAGTTCATTGTAATTCCAAATGACTATATAAACGAACATGTAATCAAAGGAACACCAAAAGGGCTTTGAGTAGGAACAAAAGGGACATTACCTGGATACACACTGGGAGGGGATGGAGTAGGGACAGCAATAGGGACGCCCACGCTTCCACTCCCACTGTTCTCTCGACTGCTGCTCCTACTGCTGGGATGGCTCCCTCCACTGCTTCCGCTGCTGCTAAAAGAAATCCAAACCACCAAAGTAACTATATCCCATTCCCTAACAAACAAACCACAGCTACACAACATTACAGAAGCTTTTGCAATTTCAGCGACCAATAAAAACTGGGTATGTTTTTAAAATGTCTTGCCCAAGCCTCAGCTAAAATTGGGGTACACCATTCAGGATTAATTGTATTAAATGATAGGAAACGGCTCACGTTAATTAATACCATTAATTGATTAAATGATAAGAAACGGCTTCAAAAGCATTATCTAAAGATCCTGGCAATATGGACCTTCGGTGGAAAGAGAACTAATCTCTTAGGAAGCTGGTTTCATCTGAAGTGCATAATGCTCTTTCAAGTAAAAACACCTATAAAATTTGTTTTTTGTAAATGCCATGAGAGTTCTCCAGTGTAGTCTAACTTTCTTTTTCTCCTTGCATACTGCTGACCTGCTCTGCAGGTTGATTTCCACGCTACAAAAACTATTTCACCAAGGCTCTGTTCCTGCTGTTGTAATATGCCTTCTAGGAGTTCACAGAAATCAATAGCGTGAGCCACATGTCAAGTAGTCAACCAAACTATGCATTTGTTCAACGCTGGCAGCACTTCCACAAGCATCAAAATTTCACCACTTCAGAATTTTGAACATAAACTTCACAGTTGCATTATTCTTGTTAGCAGGCACCGCTTTTTAGAAGCTGTGTATCACACCAGTTATAAACAGAAGGTAGACAATAAAAATAAATACATTAAATACAATACAAGTATTTCTGTTACACAGTGCAGCAGTGTACTGTATATTGCTTTTGAACAAAACAAAGACCTGTTCCTAGACAAACAACATCACGCTACACAACATGTAGTATAAGCAGCATGGTTTCTTTCTATCTCCCAATGGATTTCCCAGGAAATCACATGAATTTATGAAGCTCTAAGTGGAGGGGTGGGGTGGAGTGGGGTGGGGTGGTTAAAAGCAGATTGCTATAAACCGAGTTGTCTGTCTTAATTATTGTTAATATTTTGTGCAGGAGCAGACTGAATACCTGTAAGTGCGATTCCTCTGATTCACAGAAGCTGTTCTAACAGGGCTCTGCTGCGAGGGAGCGATATTACGGGTAGGGCTAGGTACATAGTCATTTGGTACCACTGGAGGACGCACTGGCTCCAGTGTGCGATAGGGAGAGTGACGCCTACACAAGAAAAACATGTATGGAAGCAATTTCAGACAACGAAATACAAAGACCTTTTGGGCAAGGCAGTGCAGAAGTAGTCTTGCTAGATAGTTCTGCTTGAAAATGCACAGGGCTGGACGCAATGCACTGCAGGAGTAGCATCGGTGTAGGGTTGGCCCAGCTTTCCCGGCTGGCAGATATGTAGGTAATTCAGAAAGAGATCCATGCATGCCTGCCATAAACTATCCCTCCCTCCATTTGTCTACTGGAGCAGAAAGGACAGGCGGGATAAGGTTATAAGAGGCATGCACAGAGTTCCTATTCCCCTTGATGGCCTGTCATACTACGTGTAATAGGCATCCCTGCGCAGAAGAAAGGAAGAGAGAAGAGGATTCTTTGGAGCTAAGAAAATCCCCACATAATGGTACTGGGCCATGACATTTTCTGTTCATCTAGTACAGGATACGCAGGCTGGTTACTTTTTCCAGGTACAGAACATAAAATAGTGTACAGCTATTCGTACTGCAAGCACAAGCCCAAAGGCTCCCACAGAAAGAACGTATCTTATCCTTCCAATGACTATGCAACACCACTTGGTGATATTATGGATAAGTTATCTGCTTGCAAGAAAGATGCCTGCAAACCCCAGAATGCAACTTTTAAGGACCTCTGTGCCAAGAGACAATTGTAAAAGTTAAAAAAAACTTTTATCTTTCCCCTTTACATTTTCCCCTTCCACCTTCTGATGTATATACAGTTATACTTACCCAATGGTTCCTTTCCCTGACATTGGTGGACTGGGTGGTTTCTGGGTGGGTGGTGTGGTACGAGGCAGACCACCCATTTTCATATTCTGCGTGCTAACCTGTGTAAGAGGCAATGGGAAAAAAACCAACCTCACTGAAACTCTTCAAGCTTAAACAAGAGTCCTTTGAGACTCAATCTACTACATTAAAGAGACAAGGAAATGTGCAAAAACATTTTTTAAAAAAACTTGTCATGCATATAGTGTATGTGCTATGTCTATCCTTGTTAAAGTTATTAGATGCATTTAAATTGTGGTTATGCGGTGTGATGGTGTGTTTGTTTGGACAGCGTTTGCCTTAGGCCGTCACATTTAAGTTTAGATCACTGGTGATATGGCACAGCAAATCTATCGCCATGAAAGTTGATGAGCTTTCTGGGCTCAACTTAGGAGCATTAGACAACTTAGGAGCATATTACCATTCCAAGAATGCAGTACATGCTACACTTGTCTACCCCATTGAGATTGAAAGGTAGTGTATCTGAAACACTTTACTGGCTGTGCCTTAACTATATTATGTGCATGTGAGTTAAAACGGGGATTTTTCAACTACACATGATCAACTGCATGTTCAAAAGCTGGTTTGCAGCTGGGCTTCTCACTACACATACTCATGGTAACACATACAAATTCACAACTGCATATTGTATGAAAAGCCCCTCTGAACAGTGTCTTTCAGGATCAATTTTCTTTCCATGAATGCCTTGCATGAAATTTTACTAGATATGCCTAGAAAGTCCTGAAATATATGAGCTCTCATAGTAAGTTTTGTAACAACACTGGAATGAGAAACATGAATCCAATTATCCTTTCAATCACATTATCACCATTTGTTAGGGGACTGCAAAGGTTTGCTGGAGTCAACAGCAACAGGAGGTAGTGATAAAGCGTAACTACTGCTAACCCAACAGCTTCCCCTGCCCCTTCCATATAAGTTTCTTTGTGTCACTGTGATAAGACTTCCATTCAGCCCCGCCCCCATTATATGGCTTGTGGGAGCTACAATCAGTGGTGTAAATCTTCATAAGCCAATCCCCACGAATCATTGAGGTGTGGGGATTCTTTCTTGGCATGAAGAACAGAAGAATTTGACCCAAAGAACATGTACTAAATTTAATTTTAGTTGCAATTATATAAAATTGATGAAGCCACACTTAATAAAACAGAATTAAATTGAGTTGTATCACTAACATCATACAGTCAAAGCACAATTAAAATTTCAAGCATGTAGCTTCTGAAGGGACCGTTCATTCTGAACCGTAGGATAACTAATCCAATATTGCCCCAAAGAAAAAATATTTAAGTAAACCTTGTAATAGTTTTTCATATGCATTACACATTGAATATACTTGTAAACTTTAGTATTAAACTCACATTGATATTACTATCCTTCTGGAAGCTTTTAAAAATTGAATTCTTCTAGAAGCCATATTATAATGTATTAAGTAGCAAAAGATAAATATTTGTTTATATTATGTTGCTGGGATATTATTATTCATTTTGTTTGTTCTTAACTATTTTTACCATGAACATTTTAATATATAATTGCACTGTGTTGTTGCAGCAGTTTACAAATAAAATAAATAGAATACCACACTTTAAAAAATAAAAATAAAATGGTATTGTTCTTAAAAGGTAAAGGTTCCCCCCACACATTTGTGCAGTCGTGTCCGACTCTAGGGGCCGGTGCTCATCTCCGTTTGTTAGCCGAAGAGCCAGCTTTGTCTGAAGACGCTTCCACGGCCATGTGGCTGCATGACTCGTGCGGAACGCTGTTACCTACCCACCAAAGTGGTGCCTATTAATCTACTTGCATTTCCATGCTTTCGAATTGCTAGGTTGGCAAAAGCTGGATCTAGTGCGGGAGCTCACTCTGCACGCAGGGCTAGGGATTCGAACCTCCGAACTTGCGATCTTCCGATCAACAAGCCTGGCGTCTTTGTAGTAGTTATTCTACTGATCAGTCCAATCAGATTATATAAATGATGGACTTCCGGTGGGGAACATGGCCGACTGACCAGCTGTGTCCGCGAGCTCTGCAGGTAGATCTGAGAACGTGGCTTTTTTGGGGGGGGGGGCAGGTAGGCTTTTCCTGCAGCCCTAGAGCATTTTCATAGTCAGAAAACATTTGGAATCATCCCATTTGTGCTCCATAACGCCGTCTTGCAGCCAGAGAATCACAAACAGCGTTCGCAATGATCCGGTAAGAGACGACAGGAGACGGGGACGCCATCATCTCCACGCCATGCTGTAGCTTTAAAGGGACAGTAGGTCGAGCCACCCCATTTCTAAATCACTCAATTTATATATATTGTTAAGTTTTGTACCCTAAGAGAGGCTTTCTACAGTAAGAAGAAGCAGACTCTCTTGGTGCTTATCGTTATTTCTGGATTAAATTTTTAAAATCTTTTAAAGTTTTGGCTTGTTTTCCCATTTAAAGACTAAGGATAATTGAGAATAAATAATTGCCTACCTGCTATTATTTTTGTACCGAATTTGAAGGATTTAATATTTTCCTACACACTGAAATTGCTGTTTTGAATTTCTAGTTCTCTGTTCACTTTCTCCGAGAGCTGCTTGTTAACGTACTTTCTCGTTTCAATTTCACTTGGAAGTTTTTTATTAACTCATTATCTCCTATCTGCGTGAGTCAAGTATCTAGGGGACGCCATCTACTGCCTGAAGCATGGAAGATTTCAAGGAGACTCAGAGTTCCGTGGTGAACTTCGCTCTGACTTTAAACAGATCTTTAGACAGTTTTTTGATAATGCCTGTCAAGCTATTCTGCAGAATATTCGGGACATTGGGGAAGATATTATCTCTAAAGTGTGTCATCTGGCTGAAGATGTTACGGAGGAAGATGAAGATTTTGGCAAGGATGGAGATCTTTCCACTGACAGCGAGTTTGAAGTAATGCCAGACAACGATTACATTTTGGTGTTGAAGGGGTTACAGCGACAGTCTGAGCTGCAGATAACAAGGAGAGTTGTTTTTCTGTGGGAATGTTATGGCTTCCTGAGGGAATGTTTTGGGAGAGAAGAAAATCTGCTTTGTGGGAGTTATTTTGCTGAGAAGTCTGAGTTTTTAAGGGGGGCAGTTGGGCTGTTTGATTTTTGTAAGAAAAATGCCTTGTGGGTAATAGGGAGATATGTAAATGTTTTGGTTTATTTCGAAGTGGGGTAAAAAACTAAGAATGTTTAATTGGATTGACAATGAGGCTTTTATGATCTCATTTCTCTTTAATGATTTGGACTAAGATTTATTGGATTTTTTTTAAGGCTTGTTTGATTTTTAGGATTTATAAGGTATTTATAAGGTATAATAATAATTGCTTGGTTTTTAGGTTTAATAGGGTTAAGATTGCTGTAGTATTATTAACTATAAAAGTAGACAATTTATATGTTTTTAAATTGGATTTTTATTATAGTGGATAAAATTTATGAATGTTTAATTGAATTGACAATGAGGCTATTATATTTCATTTTCCTTTAATGATTTGGATTAATTGCTGTAGTATTATTAATTATAAAAGTAGACAATTTATATGTTTTTATAACTTGATTTTTATTATAGTGGACAGAAATATATAGAATAGTGGTAGGAAGGAAATAACTAAATAAATGTGGTTTTATGGGGGAGGGAAGCTGATTTAGAAAGATATGCACATACACAGTATATATTTTCTTTTTTTATATAAGGGGAAGGAGCAATTGCATTAGTGATTTGTATATATGTGCTAATGGAAGGATTTATAGAAATAATGTGATCTTGGTTTGATATAGAGTAAGGGATTGATTATGGAAATTGCTGTATATTCTTGCTGTTGAAAGTTGGAAGTCACTTCTGTATGTAATTTTCAAAATTCTTTTTTCTTGTGTTTCACACTTTAGTTTTTTTCTTTTTGTAGTTTTTTTTCTTTTTTGTAGTTTTTATCTTTGTTTCAAACTAAATAAAATTCTTATAAAAAGATTATATAAATGTTACTATAAATACAAGGTATGAATAATTATATGTCTCAAGTTTTAAGAAATAAGCAGGATTTTCATCAATCACAAATATGACTGAAATTGTGATTATTTCTCTGTACATAAGAAAAAAACTCACTAATTGAAGGAACCACTGAAGCGTAAGTCAATCTAGGTTTAAGAATTAGGATCTGACATGACCTTTGGAAAGTTATTCAACCATATTTCCTTACCATAAAAGCAACACTAGTAATACATTCATAGTGTCTGTGAGTTTTATGGGACACACTAGAGTCTAAAGCTTCTGCGTCTTTCTGAAGAAAAAATATTGGGGGAAGGGGATAGTTTTACAAGAAATAAAGTCCATGAGGCATGGCATTCTGCAAACAGCTACCATCATAATGGAATGTTATGACACCTGGAGGTGATGGATGCTGTAGTCTAATATTTGGATGGCATCAAGTTAGACAAGGTTGTCAGTGCTTTAGAATCATTATATACATGCAGAATACATTTTGGTAGCTTTAGACTCCCTATATACAATATCCAGGGATTCAATGCCAAACACACAAAAATATTAATTCAAGATTACTGCAAAACTGAATATATTCTAAGATTTTTCTAAAAATCTTCCAGCAAGTGTAAATGAATACGAGTTGCTACACTATTCCTCACACCACCAGCAATAAAGGAGAGAAGTAATAGTGGTTGTGGTAATCTTAGGAAAGAGCATGTGAGGCAGTTATGGCTGTGCCCACTGCTGACATGCTGGCATTTGTAGATTACCTCAGAACAGTGTTTCTCAACCTTGGTAACTTTAAGATGTGTGGACTTCAACTCCCAGAATTCCCCAGCCAACATTAGCTGGCTAGGGAATTCTGGGAGTTGAAGCCTACACATCTTAAAGTTGCTAAGGTTGAGAAACACTACCTTGCTACTTGCTAAGGCATGAACAAATTAACAAATTTAAAGACAGTTCTCAGCTCAAGTAATCTTCAAAACCTAATGTGAATTTGGACTGAATGCTTGTCTTATGGACTGAATGCTCTACAGTCCAATTTCTTACCATCAGCTATATTGGTTCCTTTTTAAAAATTATAATTTCCACATTATTAGACCACCAATCCCTCCAGGGGCAAGGATAATATCCATAGGAAACATCCCATTTTAGACTTAACAAGAACTTTTACGAGTACATTTAAGTGAGCGTGTGAGTGGCTGAAGATTATGGTTAGCACAGTATGGATCTGAACTCCAACTGCACACACTAGTTATGTTCAGTTAATTACATAATAGAGGCCACTATGTAAACACCCTAAAGTTGGCAGCACATGCTACTCGGTACCCATCGTTTTCAATTCAACACTACTTTAGGGACTCTACGGCCACTTCATTTTTCATCTGCATCTCTTATGGTTAGCCACAAGGGACAAGTTACCAGCACTAGGTTGAACTTCCTGAAGACTGCTCACATTCTTAAAGCAATGCAAGGTTACTTATGAAGTAATAATCGAAGGGCTCAGGATAATTAAGAGATTTGTTTTGGTACTTATTATATTGTTATATTTATTCCTACTTGATGCTTTATATCCCTCCAAAAGGGGAAGAATTACTCAGTGCGTGGCTCTCTCCACCCATTTGCAGACAATTAGCTCTGTGCACTCAAGGGGTTGATTTCAAATGGACTTTAGGCACACACATTTTTTCTGTTCTGTATCACTGAACTGTAAACATATTGGGCATGAATGAATATATTTTAATACAATTATACTGAGAACATTAAAAGCAAACCTTAAATCCTACTTAATATAATGAAGACAACAAAGCATGGCAGAATCTGTATCAATGTATATACAGTATTTCCAAAGGAACCATATAGATCTGCAACACCAGCCTAATAGCAGGACTGGTGTAGCAGTTCAAAAATTTGCTTAATAATTGATAATATAACTTAAAAACATATAAAATAAACATGCCCCAAGTTATTTTTGATTTTGCAAAATAGAATAAGCTTGCAAATTCAAACTTGGCTCATAAATGAGATCAAATCACATCATATAAAGAATAATATATTATTACACAGGGGGAGAGAACACCTGTCACAAACTTACATTTATATTTTCTCATGCAAAGTGTTGCTTGCTGAGGGCCTTGCTAGTTATCTAGTTCTTTCAGCATCTAGCATACTTTTAAGACCCAAGAAACATATGAAAGATTACATTCTTCCCATCCTGCCTGGCAAGAAACAACATTCTCCCCATATGTAATAGTCTCAAATATAAGAATGAAATCCAGCCCTGATGTTTCTTACCTTAAATCTAAGCAACCACTTAATGCATAAATGAAGCAAATAAAAGAGGTAAGGAAGAAAAGCATTGAAAGGTTAGTTGAAATTTCAGGATATGAAGAAAGAAGGGGGAAAAAAGAAAAGTTAAGCATTTAGCATCAACTAAATAATGTACCAATAGATCATAGAAAGAGTGATTAAAGCAGAAGGTGTTATGAATAAAGGTTTTCAAAATGAATAACGTTTTAAAACGTTATTAACAGAATTTGTTAACAAATCTGTTAACAAATAACAATGATAAATTGAATTCTAAATTATTATTTTGCACATGTAGCATATTCACAAATCTTATACAATGCTAAGAATACTGAGAAAAAAAGTTTACCCAATATAGATTTTAGGGCTGTGCAAATCTTTCAGAAGAAGTGGTTCAGCCCATGCAGGAACAAAGCTCTCTTTGGATCATTAAAATAGCAGTATCTTTTTCCAGGCTCACACACTTACTTCAGAAGCTATGCCAGCTATCTCTATATACCTGCACATGCCTAGCTACTTCCCTTTGCTTTTTTCCCAGAAGACCAAAATATCTTGCATGCACACACATGCAGAGACAGCTGAGAACAGCTTCTGAAGCAGCCACACAAGTGTATAAAAGGACATGGCTGCTTTAATAAATCAAAAAGAGGTTCTTTATACATGGTTCCATATATTCTGAAGCACCTCTTTTGAAGGGATTTTTTCAGCTATAAGGGATTTGCTATTTGTCCATTCTTCCATTGCTCAATCTATTAAATCTTCAGATGAACTACATACTCCTGCCCATATGTAGACTCAATTACAAAGTTACTCTTAAATTACAATCCTTTAATTAACTTCATTTGCTTAAAAAAGCCTAGCAGCTTGTGACCCAATAGGGCTTTGCAGCACTTCAGATTTCAAGAGAAAAAGATGCTTTGGAGCACACACACCTCTCAGCAGCTCCTTGAGCCAGGGTTCTCAAACAGTGGGTTGGGTCCCCATGGGAGGGGGGCCACAGGTATCACAAGCAACTTAGAGATTGGACACAACTTCTGTTTAAAACCTGACTGGTAGAGCAGGGCACTGTCAAAACTTGTTCTGACTATATTGTTTTCCACAAATAATTTTTATTTCTAAGTATTTTTATTCTGATCTTCTACTTATAGCATCCATATTACAGAATAATTAAATTAAATGCCTGTATACCCACTCAAAATTAGGTTTTATCTGCTCATCAGCTCCACAATTCATTATCACCATCTTGGAGGTAGGGGCAGTGACTGAACTGCATTTTATCATTTTATTCATCAACACAAGAGAGACTGTTGGCAGAGCAGATTTCCCTTTTCTGCGTGCAGCAATCCACACACTCCTTAATTTGCTCTAGAACATTGGAGAACATTCCAGAACAGATTTGGAGGAAACAAGGCGGGACGGGAATGAACTGTTGATAATGGATAGAGCTCATAATGATTACCAAAGATGATATAAAATGGCTATGTATTTTTGTTGTTGTTCTTACAAATTAAACTTGCATTTTAAACATTCTCTTTCAGATAGTACAAACAAACATACACACATTTGATATTGCTGTTTGTCTCCATGATGGTTATATTGAAAGAAAAACAGAATTAAAGATGCTATCCCATAAATCAAAGGTGCTATGTTATTTCTACAGTCCAAATGTATGTGTAACTGCTACAGAAACTTTAACTCTGTATTTGTTTTATAAAACCTGAAGACATGATAACTGTAAGAAAAATAACTGTAGTGTATTCTATGCATCATCTTCACAATAGAATTGTCATATGCATGCAATTTTTAGAAAATTCACTAATGTTTAAAGTGAGATTTTCATTCAAAGGTTATTATGCACTAATCAACATCGTAAATGTTTTCACTGAAGTATGATGGATTCCAGATTTAAATATATTTCAAATTCAACATGCTTCACTGAAGAACTTGAATCATTGCATTCTGGATTGTGAAGTAACGAGTAATATATGTAGTTCAAGAAGAACCACACATTTCTTCGCAAGTTAAATAATTCTCCAGAAAATACCACTTCATATTATGTCATTTCTGCTACTATGCTGACTGAAAATGCTGCAGGTGTTGTAAATTGTTCCTTTTCACATTACCTTTTCCCTTCTCAGTGGTATTTTCACAACTTTTAATTACTTCATATATTTTAAGATTGCATTTCAGAGAAGGCATGCAAGAAAATGAACAAACTTTACACATGCAATTAAAGGTGTAACTACACAGTGCATGCATAGAAATTTAATATGTAATTCTATCTGTAATTTAGCAACATTTAAATCATACTATAAGTGTTGTTAGAGCCACATACCCAGTGGAGCCTAGATATTTTTCGGGTTATCTTACTTTTCTGTTTTAAAAGGATACTCAAAGATTAGCCCCTCAATTTTGCTTATTACACAAGTCTGGAATTAACTGAGTCTAGAATCAAGATAGTAGGCAGCAGACAAATCCATGTAATAAATATAAATAAACATTGGCTTGATCTAGGGAAAGTTTAATGTCATGCTTGCAATGGTATTGTAACAAGATTTTAGTTCACAAGCAAACAGAAAAGGGAAAGTAAGTATTATATTGTCAGTCAGTACTGTTTGATAAGCAAAGCAAAATCAAGAGAAAGGCACCAAATGAATTCTGTTTTATTTTTTTTCTTATTGAGAGACAAAGAACAATAAAAGGTAGGAAAAACCATGCCATTAATTGGAGAATGCAAGGAAGCCTGTCCACACAAACATTTTTGCATTCTTAAAATATACAGGCAGATTAATACATTTGAATTGTTTCATCTTACCACTTACCTTTACCCCATGTCCAATATCATCAAGAATTGTATAATCAATAGGTTTCCTGATATAACGAACAGGTCGCTCCAAGTTGGCTGGTGCAATGATTTTGTGAGTTCTTGAAGTGTTTTTGTTTGTAGTCAAGATGCCAATTTCTCTTCTAGCCACTTTTTCCTTGTGTATATCAACTGTCTGCAGGCATAATGAATATACACATAGTAGTGATTTTTTAGAATAATCATTAAAGATAATTAAACAAAACAGCATAATTACTACAATTTTTACATGTTTTGTTTCAATATAATAAAACATTTTTTTTCTTGTTTCATACAAAAACTTTTGGGATATACAGAATAGCCCTTATATTAATGCTGTAACGAAAGTAACGAAAGAAAAAAGCATACCCTTTTAAAATACTAATGACAATGATAACTGATAATGGTGACATACACGTTCATAACAGTTACATTTTCCCCCAAATAATACATTAACCTTCCATGTGAGAAAAAGTAACCTGGTAAGTGAAGAGAGATTCCTTCTAGAAACATGAGCCACACCCATGTCCATGAATCCTCCCCTTGATGGTCTCTCTGGAAAACCTATAGATCATTCTATATGATGGATTCCTTCTGTACATTTATCTCCTTGTATTATAAATACCTAAATCTACTGCTCTCTAAGATCATTACAAAAATTTAGCATTAGATACAACTGTGCAAAATATACTACCTCCACTGTACTATCCAGTATGGACTTCCTGGGATGAAAGGAATGATTTTATGTCATACTTGGTAATATTGCTTTTATCTCATTGTGAAACACGGTATCATGGAAAAGAGTGCATGGGGTTATATTTTCAGGATCTTTCTAGAAAAACTTTTACTGCTTCAGGTCCCAATAACTAAATGAACTCATTGCCATAACTGATCATTCTGAGAAACTGGCAGATTAAAATTCTTAGCAAAAAAAAAGGAAAATAAATACTTTTATACAGCATTTGTTGCAATAATCATACATTTCAAGTATGAATTTTACATTGTAAAGCTGGTTAATGAAGACATTTTTTATTCAATGTAGGGCCAATCAACTTGACATTTCAAGTTGTTCTTAATATTCAAGGTTCTAGGAGTTTGGAAAAAGCACATATTTTATTTCCTGCAAGAAAAATAGATTATTTTTCCCTAAAAACTAAAGAACAGCAGACTGTATCTGCCTACATGAAACTGTTCAATATTATTTAATGTATTACACTGAGCCTTAAATATAAAGTGAGTAAATATGTTATCTTACTTGTGAAATGTGGTTGATTGAAGATTCCATGCGCCTAAGCTGGGATGCCTGGATATCCAGCATCTGCAGAACATTATTGGCCAAAGTGTTGATCAAATAGGCTACACTAGCTAAGGACTGAGTTGTGTATGCTTTGGTTTCTTCTAGGGCTCGTTGTTTATCTGCTGACTAAAGAAAAAAAAATAATCAGAACTGTACATTTTTCATATAAATTATAAAACTTTCAGTATTCTGTGCATCTTCCAACATTTTAAACCAATACATACAGTATAGTCATTTCTCACAATTCCTTTCCTAGGTCAATTTGTTCTTTCATGGTATTCTATTATATAAATTGCTGGCATAGAAAAAGTCATCAGAAAAGTTGAGGAAAGATCAAAGAACTGGGCTGAAGGAAAAACTGCCTAATATATGTGCACATGTGACACCTCTGCTGTGTGAGCTGCATTGGGTACCAATCTGCTTCCGGGTCCAATTCAAGGTGTTGGTTATCACCTTTAAAGCTCTACATGGCATGGGACCAGGTTATCTGAGGGACCATCTCATCCCCATAACATCGAACCGTCCCACTTGGTCATGCAGAGAGGGCATGCTGCAGACCCCGTTGGTAAGGGAATTTCACTTGGTGGGGTCTAGGAGGCAGGCTTCTCTGCAGTGGCACCCACCCTCTGGAACATTCTACCCCCGGAGGTGAGGCAGGCCCCATCGCTCCCGGCCTTCCAGAAGAATTTAAAGACCTGGTTCTGCCGCCTCGCCTGGGATGGGAAGGGTAACAGCTCCTCCTGGGGATGGCTGGTGCCATAGAGCCCTCTTTTAAACACCATCTTATCGCCCCTTGGATTTTATACTTAATTTATTTTTTACTTTTATAGTGTTTGTATTGTATTGTATTATATGTATTTTAACTGTTGATTTCTTTGTAAACCACCCAGAGTCCCCCTTCGGGGGAGATGGGCACTGATAGAAATTGGAAAAATAAAATAAAATAAAATAAAATAAAATAAATAAATAAGTGATAGATAAGCAATAAACACAATCATACAACCATGATGAAATGTCCAAATCAACAAACAGTTCTTCAGAATCTGTGGCTTGAATCATGTCAACTGGATTTCTATTTTCTTAGTGGAAACGTTTCACTCCTTATCCAAGGAGCTTCTTCAGTCTGAGTAAAGTTAGTAAGGGAATCCTTAAATATGTTTCTAGGCTGGCTGTGTGACCTTGCACCTGGGGCTAGGTCATGGTTATTTTTGAGATGTTTGTTTCTAAGTCCCTTTATCATCTAAAGGAGGATCGTTAAGATTACCCTGCTGCTGTTGAGCTTGTGAAATGGTCTTAATCTTCCTAGGCACAGAAGACAAAGCAGGAAGGAAGATAGGGGAAAGGTTATGCCTGAGGCCCCCACCTCTATTCAAGGAAGGATTTTCCAAGTTGGCATGAATGGATTCCTTGACCCCTCTCTCAAACCACCTATCTTCTCTGTCTAAAATGTGAACATTAATGTCCTCAAATGAGTGTCCTTTTTCCTTTAGATGAAGATAAACTGCTGACTCTGGTCCTGTGGTGTTACTTCTCCTGTGTTGGGCCATCCTCCTGTACAAAGGTTGTTTGGTTTCTCCAATGTAGAGTTCAGAGCACTCCTCACTGCACTGGATTGCATACACTACATTGCTTTCCTTGTGTTTTGGAGTTTGATCTTTGGGGTGTACAAGCCTCTGTCTCAGTGTGTTGGTGGGTTTGAAATATACAGGTATGTGGTGTTTGCCAAATATCCGTTTGATCTTTTCAGACACGCCAGCCATGTAAGGAATAATGTTTCATTCCTTACATGGCTGGCGTGTCTGAAAAGATCAAACGGATATTTGGCAAACACCACATACCTGTATATTTCAAACCCACCAACACACTGAGACAGAGGCTTGTACACCCCAAAGATCAAACTCCAAAACACAAGGAAAGCAATGTAGTGTATGCAATCCAGTGCAGTGAGGAGTGCTCTGAACTCTACATTGGAGAAACCAAACAACCTTTGTACAGGAGGATGGCCCAACACAGGAGAAGTAACACCACAGGACCAGAGTCAGCAGTTTATCTTCATCTAAAGGAAAAAGGACACTCATTTGAGGACATTAATGTTCACATTTTAGACAGAGAAGATAGGTGGTTTGAGAGAGGGGTCAAGGAATCCATTCATGCCAACTTGGAAAATCCTTCCTTGAATAGAGGTGGGGGCCTCAGGCATAACCTTTCCCCTATCTTCCTTCCTGCTTTGTCTTCTGTGCCTAGGAAGATTAAGACCATTTCACAAGCTCAACAGCAGCAGGGTAATCTTAACGATCCTCCTTTAGATGATAAAGGGACTTAGAAACAAACATCTCAAAAATAACCATGACCTAGCCCCAGGTGCAAGGTCACACAGCCAGCCTAGAAACATATTTAAGGATTCCCTTACTAACTTTACTCAGACTGAAGAAGCTCCTTGGATAAGGAGTGAAACGTTTCCACTAAGAAAATAGAAATCCAGTTGACATGATTCAAGCCACAGACTGTTCCACCTGGATGACTGAGAACCTTCATAGACATAGTTCTTCAGAATGGTCTGCAAATCTTCACAGAGGCCATTTAACATATACAAAATCCATACATGCAGGCAATTTACTAGACATTTCTGAATTTGCTCATATTTTTGTAGATTAATTTATTGATTACCAAAAACATGTTAGGAGTTTCATACCTCTAATTTATTTCAAATCATTTATGAAAGTAACAAATGTAATATTAATCATGCCCAGTAATTCTGAGCAACCACTAATTCATTAAAATACAAAAAATTATCTATTCAGATGCTATTAAGAACTAGTCCTAGATCTAGTATTGTTCATAGTCTGGAAAAAAAAAAGTATTCCTGCTTTTTCAGTTCCCAAATTATTTCACAATTTAGATGAGGAAGGAATATTAGGTATGTTCGCCGCCTTGAGTTAATTATAAAAATAATAAAGGCGGGATATAAAATAAATTTAAAAAATTAAAAATTTAAAAATGCATTACTGTAGTCAAAATAATTTTTTTAAAATGCTGTCTACACTTGGAAAAGAGGCAACTTCAATGGTCTCCGAATTTAAATTAAAGTAAGCAATTTTCTGCCCTTTTTTAATCCCTCAAGCTTTTAATCTTAATATTTACACTGCCATATTAGGTTTATTTAGCTTTGCTGAGAGTTTCAAATCTTTGATATTTTTGAGCCTCTATTTTAACTGATATATTACAGTATATCATTTTTTATTCTCTGTTTTTAGTGTGTATCATCTTAAATCTACTTATGTAAAGTTTAACATAATTATAAAATTACAATGCCCATCTTTTGGATAACTGACCCTGTCAGCAAGAAGGCACTGATTCCAGTATATGATTATACTTCCACTTTAACCAAGGTCAAGTGTAGTGTACAAAGTATCATCACACTAAACAAGAAGCAAGAAGGCCCAAGTATTTATTACATCTTTCCTTCTCAGATCTACCATTCCAATCAGTGCCAGATATACATAATCAATAATCCAGCACTCTAGCATATTTAAGAAGACCAGCACATTTAATTCAGCAAAAAACTAATACAGTATTCAATTTGTAGCTATTAATTTGCTTTATAAAGTAACTGGTGAAAGCAGTTTTGGCAATAGAAGTAGTTTCATTGTTTAGCAGTTCCTTTTAATAAAAAGCTGAAAGGATGACCATCTGGCTGTATAATTATAAAACACTGATTTTATCACCAACAACTGGAGGATTTTGGTTTCATGTGTTGTATCCAACAGCATCCATTCGCTGATAGAAAGGAATATATTTTCCCCCTGACAGCACTGTACTCAAAGCACTTTTCCAAATCTACTCTTGATGGTCAAAAATAATTGTTGAAACATTTATAGCCTCCTCCCTCTGCAAATTCTGGATCGTTTATACACTTTCTATTGGACTACATCTCCCATTTCCCAGCCAATTAATACTGAATAGTGTCAGCTGTAAATGGGAAATTGAAGGGCTACTGATACGTTAGAATTTGTCCTTCATTGTGGGCCAACTAAGTAGCTTCCATTTGTATGAGATTTTCATAAATTGCACTTTAACAGATAAAATCAATCATAATAATAACAACTGTATCATATCAGACTTCTACAAGCTCAGTCATACATTTTATATAACTGGTACAAACTGTAGCAAAATAAGCAATAATCTTCATCGCTAGATTTGCATATGTATTATAGCAGGGGCAATGGAAATACTCTTGTCTTGTTAGAACTTTTATTGTTTTAATTACAGTATATTGGGGAAACACAAAAATAACATTTAACAATGTCAAAACCCACTTTAAAAAAAATCCTGTATGGGAGTAAGAGACCTAGATATACAGTAATTTCAGCAAATTACCAGTGCTTTTACTAATTTCATATTTCTTTGCAAAGCAAACACAAACATTCCCTAAACTAGAGTGTAATAACAAAGTTCTTCTGGGCAAATTAAAGACTGATCACTTTACTCTCAATGTAAAATATTTTAATATAATATTCTAATATGCAAAGATGGAGAAATTCCCTTCTTCTTACAGAGAGCTGGCTCCTAAATAAACAATACTAGCTCCTTAAAAACATGTATTAGAATCTAGAACTTGGAAACAATGTTCACATCTTTAAAAATAGTTAATTATATTATCTGACTTTGACAATGATGAAAATAAACAGTCTTCCACAAAACCACTGGCCATATGCCAGAGACAAGAATATCTTTGAATCAGGAAGTTAGAAAAGGCAGATTTCCTACAAGAGGTTACATTACAGAAGATAACTCTCTCAGAAAAGCTAGTGTGGTTTTGAGGTGAAAATCTGCCTTCCCCAGTTCAGAATGCATTAGCAAGGGTTTCTTCTCTTTTACCCATTTTGTCCTGGAAATGCTGCATAGTTTACTTAAATATCTTAATTTTATTTTTAAAAAATCACAGGTTCAACTAGTGTTCTATTTGTTTATTCTTATTTTTCTAAAATGGTATCAATGAAAATGTGCTTATAGTCGATTCCATGCCGGGAAAAGCTATAGAACTTTGAACTTCAGAACTCTCTAGTTGTACCATAACATTTTATTATTAAGAATGGTAATACAATTAGCATGTTTTAAAAACTGCAATTAAAATAAAAATACTCTGCCACTGATCAAATTGCCAATCTAACTGCCTACAGACACCTTCCCTGGTGTTTACCAATCTCCTTGCATAAACTCCCTTACTTGTTTTTTTCAAATGGAAAAATGGAATAGGGCAAAATGAAATATAATTATATAATATTATATAGAAAAAGTTAGACAGCTGTGGCCCAGGCTTTTCTTTGGAAAAGTACATAATTGTCCAGGCAGGGGAGAGAGAATGCAAGCTGAGGAAGTAGTTACTAGCCAGAGTGGCTATAGGGAGTGGGCAGAGAGACAGTTCTCTTTTGGTCAGTGATTTTTTGTAATTTGCCCAGCTGATAAAAAGAAGAAAGAAGATCATGAAAGCCTAAGAACTATCTCCCCCAATATATGGAATATTTGCCAGAAATTAGATTCTTAATTTCTAAAGATGAATATACAATTATCACATGTATAATCTAATCGTTTTTACTCCATGGAAGAAAAGACAGGGTTATCACTGGTTTGGAGAAAATGGAGATTTTCTTTTTTGTCATACTGCATTTTTACCATAACATTTCACTATCCAGACTGAATGTAAATTGTCTAAAACAAGTCATCTTTACTGTTGCAATAATGTTATCAAGTACACAATATCCAGATAAATTCTGACAAAAAATATTAATGTGTTAGCTGTCAGCAAAGTAATTAAAATTAAGAATTCATCTTTCCTAGATTGCATATTATCAACTGAATAGCACTAGGTATATTCAAACCGAAGCAGGGAAAGACTGTTATTTAACTATCATTTACTGCTCAAAATACTAATAACACTAGAACAGGCTACAGTGATTAAGGTTCTTGGAAGCACAATGCATGGGCAAATGTACATAATGGAGAATACTGACAATCCAAACAAAAAGTTAGCTTATTTGACTAATAATTCAAATGCTTGTTAGTATCAGTTTTTACTCTGAGGATATAATTCATGAACACTAAAGGTAAAAGTTCCCCCCGCACATTTGTGCAGTCGTGTCCGACTCTAGGCCGGTGCTCATCTCCGTTTGTTAGCCTAAGAGCCAGCTTTGTCCTAAGAGGCTTCCACGGTCATGTGGCCGCATGACGCGCGCGGAACGCTGTTACCTACCCACTGAAGTGGTACCTATTCATCTACTTGCATTTGCATGCTTTCGAATTGCTAGGTTGGCAAGAGCTGGAGCTAGTGCGGGAGCTCACTCCGCACGCAGGGCTAGGGATTCGAACCTCCGAACTTGAACACTACATGAACACTACAAAATAATTATTTAACTGAAAAAGAATACATTTCTAACAATTATTCACATTTTCCTTTTTGTACAAGTTATTTATAAAGATAGATGCCAACCTTGATCATGCTGTTTCCAATGAAAAAAACAGCAAATCTCTTGTAGTTCCATGTACTATGGCCAGCTAAGTATATTGATTTACTTATAAACAGTGAAACATAGCACTCAGAAAATTAAATATTGAATTACACTGCTCTTCTTGTGGGAGGAGAAAACTGGATTCATATTAGAACTAGTGATTGACTCAATTTAAAATTTATGACCCACCAGATTTTACTGATTTTTTTTTAACTTTTGAGGAATAGTTCAAAGATGAATCGATCAACATAGGATGCACAGTTTTTGTGAGCAGTATTTTAACCATGAGTGACTGCTAATTGTTATTTTGAGTTATTTTCTGTCAATTTACAGAATGTTTATATATTATCTGAAATAATAATCACATTTAATTTCTTCAGGTATAGGTAGTGAGCAACCAATAATTACAGTTTCCTGCAAGCCTGCTGTCCAATAAAAAATATTTACGCATTTGTCAAACATGACAAATTACAGCATAAGTTACAGTTTCCTACATGGAAGGAACCTCTATCTATGAGATTTCTAAGGCAACACAATTTCAGGCATTCTGCTCATCACTTCAGATAGAGTACCCTTACTTTTCATTTTTCTACAATGTGGAATCATGCACTTCAGAAGTATACTTTCGGCTTGGATGCAGAATTTAGATATAATTGATATGTAGCAATAGCAATTACAATGGAAGAAAACATTAAATTTACACCAAATATTATCTTTCAAGAAAATTGTTAATTTACTGCTAGTGTATTACTCTATTGACTGCTCAAATGCCCATTCCATTCCAGGACATCACTGTATCGCTGCCACTATGGTGCTATAGGCCCTATAGCTTTCCTCCCTGATCCAGTGATTAGTATTATTTGTTAGTTAATTATTTAGCAATGCATGTGATCAAAAATGCATGTTTATTATGGCTTACAGAGCAGAGCACTAGTTCAGCAGTGCTTGAGAAAGGGGTCTCATGCTAAATAATTAGTGTCCTCTTGGTCCACCTTCAAGACAAGTAGCAAAAAATACTATAAATCAAAATTATTCCTTCAATCTTGTTCATTGGTTGCACTTTGCCATTTTTGCTTCCCCTGTCCTGAACACTAACACCACAAAAACATTTAATCTGAATAGTTCAAAAGACTGGGTAAAGCAGCGGTCCCCAACCTTTTTGGCACCAGGGACCGGTTTCGTGGAAGACAATTTTTCCACGGACCGGGGGGGGAGGATGGTTTCAGGATGATTCAAGCGCATTACATTTATTGTGCACTTTATTTCTATTATTATTACATTGTAATATATAATGAAATAACCATACAACTCACCACGCACGGACTAAAATAAGTGTCGGATTCTGACTTCTCATAAGGAGCGCGCAACCTAGATCCCTCGCATGCGCAGTTTACAGTATGGTTCACGCTCCTATGAGAATCTAATGCCGCCGCTGATCTGACAGGAGGCAAAGCTCAGGCGGCAATGCGAGCGATGGGGAGCAGCTGTAAATACAGATGAAGCTTCGCTCGCTTGCCCACCGCTCACCTCCTGTGCGGGCCGGGGATTGGGGACCCCTGGGGTAAAGGAATGCCCTTCGCATACCCCTAGCACAATGATCCTGAACAACAGGACCACTGGCCACTGACAATCAACCAAAAAAGAAACCTGCAGGCTTGCATGACTTCTTTGATGGGTTTGCATTATTTCACTGACTCAAGAGGATAGCTAAAACTCATAACAGTAACCAGTAATAAAAAGCCACCCCAAGGTGCTAAAAATAGCGATTGTCTGTTGTGACATTTCCAGGTGTTTTCCTTTTAATTTTATGCAATTATGAATATCTATTCAATGTTTATATAACATTAGTATGACTAATATTTTTTGTTATTCTCCCTGTGACATCTATACCTTTAAAAAGAAAAAGAGAAAAGTCACAGTCCACTTACTTCATTTATTTCTTATACCTGCTCTGTACCTTAGACAGAGATACAGATTAGGGCATAGCTTTCCAAACTGTGTGTCGCGACACTTTAGTGTGTCGCAACATAACCCGGAAGCGGTGATGGCGCGTTGCCATCCCTGTGGCGGCACACGCAGCAACGGCAGTGGTGCGCGCGGCAGCAGCACACCATCAGCGCTTCCGGGTTTTAGAGCAAAACATGAGGCCGTCGCCATGTGCGCTGCTGCTGTGCACGCCGCCATTGGTGTGTCGCCAACAGCGGGAGTTTGGAAAGCACTAGATTAGGGTTTCTATACCCTAATAATTCTACAAGCCAACAGTCTCCCTGCCCAAACAGGCCAAGGTGGTTTTCAGCAGTGTGCTATAGAGCTCCAAAATACCCAGACACTACAAGACTGGGCTTTACAACTACCATGGGAATGCCTCAAACTGCTATTAGCCCAGCACCTTTAAGAGTATAAAATAAACCTTTGTCCTGCTGTTTTATGCAGAGTATCAAACAATAAGAGTTCTATGAGAAACAACATCCTGGCTTAAATTGATTGCCATTCCTCTCCACAAGGATGGTGGTGAACTAATTAAACTAATCTACCAACAGAGACATCCAAGAGATTCTTAAATGTTCTTGGCAGTTAAAGTTTTGGTCTCTCCTCAAAATGGTGAAATGGAATGTTAAAACAAGCAAGGAACTACATGAAAGAAAACAGATTAAACTATGAAAACACAGATTGTTCTAGGTACAATAAAACACAAATGAAAACATCTTATGGCATGGGCAATGCTCTCCACTGTTTTGAGTATCCATCCAGCAAAGCTTTCCCAACAGATTAATTAACTATTAAAACAAGTTCTTACTGGAATAATAGTAAAATATTTGGAGACCTTCTGTAAGGTTCTCTGAAGAAAATATTGTCTTCAACTTGATATATTCTAGATCTTTGTTTATCTTGGCTTTTAACAATTAACTAGAGCTTCCAGGGAAAAGACATTCTATAACCAAGACACTACAGTTAAGAAAATTATTTTCAGTTCCAAACTATGCAAAAGGCTCTAAATATAAAGTCCCCATAACCAGTCTCAATACTCTGAAAAAAGTTGCCATGTATCTGCTCACTTCAAGGGCTTTAAATATCAGCACTAATAACTTGAACTTGGACTAGAAATGTTTTAGAAGCCAATGAAGTTTTTGTAAAACTGCTATTCCAGTTAGATGATTCTCACAGCAATCTAACCACAAAGTTTTGCATCATTATCAATGTATACATACAGAACATTAAAGTAACCTAGAGAAGGGACCACTATGATCAGTTACCCGTGTCCATAAACAGTTGTAATTGGTGGGCCAATCAAAGCTAGCGAAAGGTACTCTAGCATTATTGGGCCTCCTGTAACCTAAGAGTACTTCCAGACTATGCTCATGATCTTTCATGATAAGTGCAATCCCATGCAGGGCAGAGTGCTTACCCAATTCATGGAGCTGAGATCCAATCTTCCCCAGAGCTACAATCTTTATGAGATGGCTATAATCAGTTTAGTCATGCCACCCAACTCCAAATCCCTTGATGACTTCATCAAGTGGTTTGATACAGATGCTCAGAGCCATTTGCAGTAGTGCAGCAAAGAAATATCAGTAATAACAGAAAATAAAATATAAAAAATACAAATGTTAAGACAGCACTGAGAACAGAATGAGTAGCCATGAGCTGAATAGATGTAATTAGAAACCATTTCTAGAATCAAGCTACATAAAGGATGGAGCCACACCATGCCTCCAAATCACAGAGCCAATCCAGTAAGATCCAAAGCCAAGCAAAGTACCAAGGAGAACTGTCAGACCTACACTTCTTTTGTCCCTGCTCTGGAGCAGGTCCATCTGTCAGGACAACCAAAGGCAATTTCAGAACCAAGCTCAGCCCTGAAACCCCACTGGAAGGATACAATCTATTTCCTCCAAGAATGTCTGAAACTACCATTGTCCCAAGCATCCTGTCCCAAAAAACTGTACTACCACAGGACAATAATAAACTGCGAAAACACGACTTGGAAAAGAATGTCAACTTGATACATTTTCAAAAATCATTATGATAATAAAAGAAGAAACTCCCTAATTTTGTAATACCTCTCAATATATGATTATTTTTATCTAGATGTCAAGATATATAAAGTGAAGATTATTTTACTGTTATTTCTGATCCATGTACAAAATATCAGGTATAAGCAAGGCTACAGAAACATCAACAAGATATGCACAGATGCTATAGGATTAATCAATATATACAGTCCAATTCCCATGCAAATACTGTGGCCAATAATCATCATTCGGGGGAAAAAACAATACTAGGATTAGACCAAACTGGACTTCTGGGTAAGATGACAAGATCCCATCTTGTTCCTCCCTCCCTCTGTAAATTGTTGAAAATCATACCGAAACTACTTGTTAAAAAAATAATTGGCAAGCAGAAACATTTATTAAATTGTTGTCTATTAACTTTGGAATTTTGGAGAGATAATAACATGCCTCGTCAGCATAAGAAACAACCTTCCCTGCTGGCTCACCCACTTGGACAGCACTGTTTCCTTCAGAGTCAGAAAAACTCTTTTATCAGTTGTGGATCCAACTTCTCAGTGCCAGAGTGTTTGGCTACTTCTGAGGAGGTAACAGTTTTGGCAAGAAGCCCAACTAATTATAAGTGGGGAGATATCCAGGGAGCTATTTTGACACTTGAGTTACTATTCGGAAATGAGCCAATTGAGTTATAAATTTTGAGTAGTTCGTTGTGCTGCAGTGAATAAGTAGGCGGCTTTCAAAACAGGCATTAAAGTGTTTGAAAGAAAATACAGAAAGATTGCATTGCAAAAGATTCAAAAGAGGTTAGTAGTATAATGTTGGAATTCCCCTCCCCCCCACACACAAAAGGATTCAAGAGACAGTAGTGAAAGACACAACACTGAGAAAACAGTTGGCAGCCTATCAAAACAAACTGGCTCAGGTTCAAGGTCAAATCTCTTTAAAACATTCTGAATCTTAAACTTCCCTTATGAAGAAGATGAGCTACCTCTAGCGGCTGTCACAGAGAAATGCTTACTGGGGTTGTTTCATCTGGATCACAGAGTGTTTCTAAAAGCTGCTTATCAAATACAAAGTTTAAACCTTATTGCACCCCAATTCCTGTTTGGGGGAAAGTTTTGCTGGGAATATGACAGCAAAAAAAAAAAGATAATAATCTTTCCGTAACTGCCTTCTTTTGTCGTTGTTCAGTCGTTTAGTCGTGTCCGACTCTTCATGACCTCATGGACCATAGCACGCCAGGCCTTCCTGTCCTCCACTATCTCCTGGAGTTTACTCAAATTCATGTTCATTACATCAGTGATGCTATCTAACCATCTCATCCTCTGCCGTCCCCTTCTCCTTTTGCCTTCAGTCTTTCCCAACATCAGGGTCTTTTCCAGTGAGTCCTCTCTTCGCATTAGGTGGCCAAAGTATTTGAGCTTCAGCTTCAGTATCTGTCCTTCCAATGAGCAGTCAGGGTTGATTTCCTTTAGGATTGACTGGTTTGACCTCCTTGCAGTCCAAGGGACTCTCAAGAGTCTTCTCCAGCACCACAGTTCGAAAGCATCAATTCTTCGGCGCTCAGCCTTCCTTATGGTCCAACTCTCACAGCCATACATTACTACTGGGAAAACCACAACTTTAACTATACGGACCTTTGTCGGCAAGGTGATGTCTCTGCTTTTTAATATGCTGCCTTCTAGAGTTATTTTCTAGAGTTATTTTAAAAAGCGTAAAGAATTCAATCAAATTTGTAACATCAAGATAAAGACAAGGAATAGAGACCTTTTTCCTCCATCCTGCACTTTTCTATTTATCCTTGGATAATGAAGTGAGGAAATTCTATGATATTGAAACTACTGCAAATTATTTAAAATGAAGGTCTGAAACCCAAATTATTTTTATTTATTTATTTTATTTGTTCAACTTATATCACCGCCCATCGCCCCCAACAAGGGGACTCCGGGCGGTTATTTTATTAAAATTATTACTGGAATAACAGCAATCCTTAAAACTAAAAGGAAGGAAGACTATTTCTGCTCCTCTTTTACATCCAACTAGGAAGATGATTTTTTTTTTGAAGTTTGAGGTTCACTAGATTTTTAGTTGGGGGGAAGTAGTAAGTCTATGATCTAGGCATGTCTCCACAAGAAGTCTCTCCAGGAATAGCTTTAATACAAACACCTGCAAGAAACTCATATACTCCATGAAGAAAAGCATTTACTTAAAACAAATTAGGTTGATCGGACTTGTATTACCTGACATTCAAAAATTGATAAAAGAATGGCTGTACCAATTAAGAACACTTCAAATTTTATAGCTGAACACAAAATATTGGATACTGACAGGGATTTCATAATTTTGGTTGTTACCAATGGTGCTTGTCAGATGGATCTGATAAATTTTTATAGGCCAACTGGAGATAAACCAGACATTTTGCATAACGGTTTTATAGATCTTTTTTGCTTACAGGTGAACTATACAATTGTAGCTGGGGATTTTAATTTAGTTTTAGATCCATTAATTGACTAAAATAAAGTTCCCAAGAAAAACTTTTACAAATTGTATTATAATATCCAATCATGTACTGGTAAAAAATGTAAATAGCATTTGGTAAGAAACATGAAAGTGAATAAAAAGGTAAAGGTTCCCCCCGCACATTTGTGCAGTCGTGTCCAACTCTAGGGGCCGGTGCTCATCTCCGTTTGTTAGCTGAAGAGCCAGCGTTGTCCGAAGACACTTCCACGGTCATGTGAACGGCATGACGCGCGCGGAACACTGTTACCTACCCACCGAAGTGGTACCTATTAATCTACTTGCATTTGCATGCTTTCGAATTGCTAGGTTGGCAAGAGCTGGGGCGAGTGCGGGAGTTCACTCTGTCACACGGGGCTAGGGATTCGAACCTCCGAACTTGCGATCTTTCGATCGACAAGCCTGGCATCTTACCCGCTGAGCCACCACGCCCCTTCAAGTGAGTATACAGTAGTAATTTAATGTATCATTCCTCAATCAGTTGATCAACAATTTTTTTCAATCATATAGACAAAAGATGTGAGGATCATTTGTGATGTGTTTTAAGCTTTTACACAGAATAATACTATAGTGGATGTCTCATGGAAGAAGAAAATAAAGATCTTTATTATAGTAATTTAGAAAAAAAATGTAAAGGAAGTTTTGAATTCATATGCTGGAAATCCTATTTTAGAATTGTAGGGTGCTTTTATATCTACTAAGATTATGCTTGATCAACTGTTGAATATGACATACTCATTACAGTACATTAAGCAGAAATATTGGGACCAGATGGGAAAAGCCAGCAAATTGTTGTCTTTCAGCTGAAACAATGCAATACAATAAATTCAATCAGACTCCATAAGGACAACGTAGGAAGAGTCAAGTCCAATTAATTCTAATTTTTTGGATATTTATATTGATCTTTATAGTACAAATGTTGAGAAGATAGCTTTTAAAATGGAACAAATTATCCTAACATTTCTTATCACCAAAAAGATTTAGCTGCATCTCTATCATCACAGAAGATATTTGGTACAATTCATTCTATGAAATCTAAGATGAACCCAGGCCCTGATATACCATTTCTTATAAAATGATATAAAAATAAAAAGAGCTTGAATACTGTTTTGTCTGAGATATATAATGAGCCCTTTAAAACAGGGACACTTTCTTTATCACTTTAGAAGGCTTACATAACAGTTATTTTGAGAATGGTAAGGAGCCTGCAAACTGTACAAGTTATTGCTGCTATCTTTCTTATACTGTAGATGGGGAAATTTTCATTGCAACTTTGGCAGGAAGATTATACAGGATGAATTACTGAATACATTCTGCAATCTGGTTTTATGAAAGGATGGCAAGCTTCTGATAATGGGGATTTTAATTTTCCCAATTTTAAGTTTATTGGTTTATTTAAAATATTTTTATGGGCGCCCATCTAAAAACACAACTCTGAGGGGCTCACAACAACAATAAAACCCAGAACTATAAAAATCATGAAACATAAAAACAAAACAAAACCTGGCACCTCATTCTTGGGATGCCCCACAACCAACTCCAGAGATCCTCACTCCACCCCAGCACCTGGGTAAAAAGCCAGGTCTTGATGGTCTTTCAAAAGGCTAAAAGGGTGGGGGCCTGCCAATTCACCAGGGGGAAGGTGTTCCATAAGGTCCCACAAATAACCTGGTCCCTTGCCATGTAGGGTTTTAAAGGTGATAACCAGCACCTTGAGCTGTACCCAGAAGGGAACTGGGAGCCAGTGCAGCTCGCGCAACAGAGGTGTAACATAGGCAAACCTAGAACACACAATACTAACCTTTTGGAAGAATCCTTATTTTAAAAAATAGTAGATGAAAAAGATGGTTTTTTTGATAATATGACTTGAAAATTAAATAGTTACACTTAATTAACTAATTACAGATAATACTTTCAAAACTTTTCAAAGCTTACAAAAATAATATAATCTGCAAAAAATAAAGGAATGAAATCACGAAGATAAAGCATTTAAGGATGTTAATATGTTGCTAAATTATATTCCAAAAATGTGCAATTTGTCTACTTCCAAAGAACTTTGGATTCACTGTTCTTGGACTGTTGTCAAAAAGATAATCATGCATTCCTAGAAAAAACACTTATGTAACAAATACCAAAAGCTAATGAAATGTATCATCAATGAACAAGACAATACAATTCCAGGTGGTCAAGGTTCAATTTATTGTTAAAAAATTAAGTTAATGGAAATTTTTATATAGTAATTAATATTATTTTATTTGATGAAGCTAGTTGTATTTTTGTTTTACCTGTTCTTTTTATACTTTATTTTATTTCTATTCTGTTTATTTTTACTTGTTTTCTTCCTTCTTCCAGTTGTATATTAAAAATTAAAAAATCAGACTAAACTGTTCTGATCTGCACATCCACATTATTTATTAACATGTCATAACTCCAGTCTCACAGATTTATTTCACATATGCTCACTTTGCATTCCTCAAATGTTACCAGCAATATTATTATGTACAAGACAAGGCAATGCAGAGTTCCAGACAAAAAAAAATCACTAAAACTATTCTAAATAAAATTTTGTTCAGTCGTTTAGTCGTGTCCGACTCTTCGTGACCTCATGGACCATAGCACGCCAGGCCTTCCTGTCCTCCACTGTCTCCCAGAGTTTACTCAAATTCATGTTCATTACATCGGTGATGCTATCTAACCATCTCATCCTCTGCCGTCCCCTTCTCCTTTTGCCTTCAGTCTTTCCCAGCATCAGGGTCTTTTCCAGTGAGTCCTCTCTTCGCATTAGGTGGCCAAAGTATTTGAGCTTCAGCTTCAGCATCTGTCCTTCCAATGAGCAGTCAGGGTTGATTTCCTTTAGGATTGACTGGTTTGACCTCCTTGCAGTCCAAGGGACTCTCAAGAGTCTTCTCCAGCACCACAGTTCGAAAGCATCAATTCTTCGGCGCTCAGCCTTCCTTATGGTCCAACTCTCACAGCCATACATTACTACTGGAAAAACCATAGCTTTAACTATACGGACCTTTGTCGGCAAGGTGGTGTCTCTGCTTTTTAATATGCTGTCTAGGTTTGCCATAGCTTTCCTCCCAAGGAGCAAGCGTCTTTTAATTTCATGGCTGCAGTCACCGTCTGCAGTGATCTTGGAGCCCAAGAAAATAAAATCTGTCACTGCTTCCATTTCTTCCCCTTCTATTTGCCAGGAGGTGATGGGACCAGATGCCATCATCTGAGTTTTTTTAATGTTGAGTTTCAAGCCAGCTTTTGCACTCTCCTCTTTCACCCTCATCAAGAGGCTCTTTAGCTCCTCTTCACTTTCTGCCATTAGGGTGATATCGTCTGCATATCTGAGGTTGTTGATATTTCTCCCGGCAATCTTAACTCCGGCTCGTGATTCATCCAGCCCGGCATTTCTCATGATGTACTCTGCATATAAGTTAAATAAGCAGGGTGATAATATACAGCCTTGTCGTACTCCTTTCCCAATTTTGAACCAATCGGTTGTTCCATGTCCGGTTCTAACTGTTGCTTCTTGACCCGCATACAGGTTTCTCAGGAGACAGGTAAGGTGGTCTGGTACTCCCATCTCTTTAAGAATTTGCCACAGTTTGTTGTGATCCACACAATCAAAGGCTCCCCAAAACATTTTGTCAACATTCAATACCATTTCTCATGAATTAAAGAGAGACTAAAATTCTTATCAGATTATCCAGGGTAACCAGCTTATCAAGACAAGAATATCTACATCCATGCTATATGTTATTACCTGTGGTTACAAGAATAAACTTACTTACTTACTATCTAACTACTGTTTGTTAATGCTTACTATCTATTCAGCCTCTTATCAAGTTCCCTTCCCTTTCCTTCCTACTGCCCACTAGTCATGTGAAGAAGTGGAATATAATCCACAAAAGCTAATGCAATATGAACCGATTAATCTCTTAGATGAAACATTTTTTTATACTAGCTAAATACTAACCCTCTGGAAACTACGTTTTTTTTAAAGCAAAACTAGAGCTACTCTGCAAGAACCTGATTGACCATAGTAATATTTCTGCTAGCAGCATATGAAATTGTTGCCTTAAAGGAGAAAAAACAGCAAAACTTCTAAAGTAATCATTAGTGAAGCCAATGAAAAAGCACTAAAGCAAGTCAACTGTGGGCTTACACCAGCCAAGGCAGAAGGCAAGAGGCAGTTCTGCCAAACTGTTCAACCTAATGGATCTATGTATTTACAATTCCCACATGGCATTAACAGCAGTGGGAGAATTTTAGCTACATTTCTGGGATTGGCATCATGACCACTTGGGGAAAATACCTTCTTGCTACCCTAGAGTAATTAAAAGTGCATTTTAAATCATCTTTCTTTTATACCTCAACAAAGGAAAAGGAAAGGCTATTCTTCAGGTGCATTGTACAAATATTCAGGCACTAATTTTATATGGTGCACATCTGTGTGAGTTAGAGTGATTATTATTCTTTTGTTTAAAAAGAGCAAACTTTCAGTTAGCTGCATATGAACTGATAATCTAAATTATAACCCTTCATAAGAAGTGAAAGATTAATTCTATGTTATTAACCCATGCTTTTCTGCCTAATATTCTCTATTTAAAGAATTTCTTGGACACATTCACATGGCTTAAGCATAAATTACAATTAGTTAAACATGCCTTATTGTTCCAGCTAGCTGTTCCTATCATTCACATGCATCTCAACAGCCACCAATGGCTATTTCAATCCTTTATCATGTCATCTGCACTGCTGCTTTCACTAGCTGAAAATCAAATCTAAAATATCCTATAGCTTGATTTAGGTTACTTCCGTTATTTGGTAGCACATGGGAGTCATAAGCACATGACATGATAAGCTTTAAACAAGCCAGTGGCAACCACTGGAGAGGCTTTCCAGAAAACAGGGAGAAGCCAGCAAGTATAATCAGAAACACCTCCAACTAACCATAGATTATGCTTGTCACAGAATAGAATCTTAAGGAAAATAATTAATAGTCCAGACTTGATGAAGATAGAATCTTCTTCAACTTGAATCCTGATGATTACATAATATACACAAAAAAGCTTAGATTTGATTATTGGAATAGGTTCCACCCTGGAAATTCAGAAATTGAACATCCTTAGGATTAAACTACATATTTCTTTGATAAAATCTGAAGTAATTAGATCAATATTAAACATTTTAAAGTCTGCAAGTTTATATACAGTTTTTCAAAAAGTGTTAAAAATAATAATTGAAAATATTTTATTATATATGCAAGCAGAATTTACAAAGCTAATCAATTTCAGAAGCAAATTTTAGTACTATTAAGAGAAGTCATCAGTTGTTCTTGCCCATACATTTTTTAAATATTTCCTTAAATACTCTGGTTTTGCTACATATGTCTTTGTTTATCTGTATAAGACATTTTCTTTCTAATATTTTGTAAAAAATACATGCATCTCTGAAATAGATAAGTATATAAGATATGAAGGGTACATGGATGTATAAATCACCACTTTTTCCTTTAAAATACAGCTGAGAGGAAAACAGAAGATTTAAGTTTTTATTTACATATGTTGAAAATGAAACAGCAATACATAGATTTTTTTAAAAGATACAGAAGTACCAAATGTCATTCAGAAGCAGCAACTTGCTTCAATAATTGCATGAATTCTTTTCTTTTTTAAATGCCCATTAATTGGTATGTTTCTAATCTTACGGTAATACAGAAAAATATTTTAATGGGCCCATATTAGCAAATTTCACATACAATTTTTTTTCATTTGGAGACCACCTCCATTTAATGTTGAATCTGTGTTAAATCAAAGCTTTGTCCACTAAATATCTGGTTTAGCAGACATCAGATACAATGGACAATTTTTCTGTTCACACTCTATGCCATTTGATGTCTACTGCCTGTTAAATTGAGGGTTTAGCCATGAAAATGAGGGTTTATCCATTAAATCTAAGTTTTACTGCAAATGAGGCCATTTATGTTAATTATATAATTACGCAAATGATGTAAATTGATGCAGATGATGTAAATTCAGATTTAAAAGACATTCAGATTTAATGAACACCTCACATCCCTCCAACCGATACATTAAATTGACAATTAACTCTATAAAGATTTTTTAGTATACCTGCAACATGTAACAAGGCTGCTTTGAGTAAAAATGCATAGAATACAGCTCCATATTTGAGAAAGCATTGCACAAGAAACTTCATATACAAATTGAAATCTAACTTTCATATCTGGAAAATTCTTTTCTGTTTAGATAAACTGAAATGCCATGAGTCAAAACAAATTAAGGCTCAGTCTTTTTTAGTTTTGCTCGTTTAACATGAGAATTGTATTACATGATTCTTACTAATTTATGACTATTTTGATTAATATGTGAGTAATGTACTTCTCATTTGCCTAATAAAGCAAGGGAAAAATAATACCAGTAGCTATCCATGTTTTCTCCCAGGATATTGCAATCTTATTCCCACAACATGGCACTTTATTTATTTATTTTAGGTTCCCCCCCGCACATTTGTGCAGTCGTGTCCAACTCTAGGGGCCGGTGCTCATCTCCGTTTGTTAGCCGAAGAGCCAGCATTGTCAGAAGACGCTTCCATGGTCATGTGGCCGCATGACGCGCGCGGAATGCTGTTACCTACCCACCGAAGTGGTCCCTATTCATCTACTTGCATTTGCATGCTTTTGAATTGCTAGGATGGCAAGAGCTTGGGCGAGTGTGGGAGCTCACTCCGTCACGCGGGGCTAGGGATTTGAACCTCCGAACTTGCGATCTTCCGACTGACAAGCCTGGTGTCTTACCCGCTGAGCCACCACGCCCCTCCATTTATTTATTTACTTGTTTATAAAAAATAAACAGCCCAATTGCCAAAGCTTTTTGGATCATTCACAATAAAACACCCCCCTAAAAAACCAATTCAATTTAAAACATATACAGTAAAATCAAAAAGTCATTTGCCAAATTAATAATGAGCCAGTAGCATATCATAATTTTTCAGAATTCTAATTTATCTAGAGATGTAAAGGCTTGGGAAAAAAATAAAAATACTTTATAAAGTTTTTTTTTCTGTACACTCAGACTGTGTGTCAATAACTGCCTTTATCACTTTAGTTGGTGAGATGCAGACAAGAGTATATTGGCTTACAAGAAAATCTATAGGTTAGAGATGCAAGCTTGTACACTACAGTATGAGCATACTTGGGGTAAAACTGGCTCTGATATGACATAGACACCAAAATGTGCCAAAACTGACCAGTACTGTCCTCAGCTGGGAATGCTGCATGTGACATGGGTATAATTAAGATTGGTAACCCAGTCTCTGTGTTATTAGAGCATCACAATGAGTGGCAGCAGTTAATATCTATGTATCCAACTGGTGACAACAATGGCATATGGAAGTGGTAAACAGCATGAGATGGATGGATGGATGGATGGATGGATGGATGGATGGATGGATGGATGGATGGAAGGAAGGAAGGAAGGAAGGAAGGAAGGAAGGAAGGAAGGAAGGAAGGAAGGAAGGAAGGAAGGAAGGAGTGTGGTTATGAAATAGAGATACAGGAAAGTTGTAATACATCTGAGTGAACATGGTCTGATCCTATAGAGCAGAGCTTTCCAAACTGTGTGTCGGGACACGTTAGTGTGTCGGCTGCAGTGCCTGGGTGTGTCGCGGCTGCTGCTGCCTCCGAACCCTGCCAGGATTCCACACAGGTCCTAGTGCCTGCCTTGTGCCTTGCTGCCTCCAAACCTGCCCTGCCAGGATTCCGCACAGGTCCCAGTGCCTGCCTTGTGCCTTGCTGTCTTCAAACCTGCTGTGATTCCGCGCAGGTCCTAGTGCCTGCCTTGTGCCCTGCTGTAAGAGTGTGTCGTGAAATAATGCCCTGCTGTAAGAGTGTGTCGTGAAATTATGCATGTCTAAAAATATAAATATAAAACATTTCATATGACCAGTATCTCAAAGAAAAATCTTATGTTCACCCTGGACCATAATCTCACTGTATATAAAGAATACCATGGTGAAGTCATCCATGCCCCAAGACAGACTAAGTACAAAAGGTTTCTGAATATTATAAAATTCAATATCCAATTCAGGAAAAACAAACAAATCACAGCGCACATTTTCTTAGTGCTTTTTAAAATTTTCGGTCCTTCTCCTGATCTTCAAATATGTATACTCATATGCAGGAAGATACAAACTTCTTATGCATATGCTTTGCTTCCAAAAACTTGTTTTTATTTATTTACACTGTACACAGAAAAAGGGAAATTCTAAAACTTCAGTATTTTTATCAGTGGCACATACATCTTAATATTCAAATCAGAAACATGTTATAGAATTGATATGTTAAAAAGTAAGGAAAATATTACATAAGAGAGAAGAGAATTGCCCATATTTTCTACACCTATTCTTTAAGATGTGTTAAAATAGATTGAATGATAATTTAAGCTTCACACACAAGATCAGATAGTTTAGCTAAACCAATTTCACAAGTAATAAAAACCTATGTGCTAACCAAAAAAACCCCGCAATTTCATAACTCTCCCATAAAGCAAGATCACTGCATTCAATTGTTCACCACATCCTATTACCTCTTTGTCAATATGGAAGCCATAATTAAATCTTCATTTACAACAACCCATCTCCCCAGCAAAATTTGACTGATTTTTTCTGCTGACATCTTCTCAGAGTTCAGTAATGATGTTCTAACTGGTCATACCACTTCTCTGAAAAAAAATTTGAAACGGAGAATTCTAGCCACCAGGCAGAAAACTACTAAATTATATTAGCAAATAATATATTAATAAAAGTGCACACTGAGTAATAATACAGATACTAAGAACATCACTTCTTGCTTATAAATGAGACAGAAAGGCTGGGAAGAGGCCACCTAAAAGGCATATAAAGCTCTACACTAAAAAGATTCCCTTATGATTTCAATTTAAATATTGAAGCATCATGTAGTCTCTAGCCTTGTTTATCCAGGAGGAAAAAAAAATTCCTTTGAAGAATCAGCAGAAATATCAGAACAGTAATCAGCTAGCCAGCGACATATTCAGCTCATTACCACATCACAGTAGGAGCCTTGAAGCTGAGTACAGTTTGACATCACATTCAGAACTGTTGCCAAATCACAATTTTAGCAAATCAGGCAGTCTGGTAACTTAAGCTTTGAATTATGTGATCAACTAATACCTTCTAATAAGGAACACAGCATTAAGATTACAGTAGTTATTAAATGGAACACACCTTTCAAGGAGAAAAAAGAAAGAAATCCTTTAAAAAGCTACATCTAACAAACATATCTTGAGGAGTAGCACCTACACATGTGGAGTCATGGTTAGAAGATTTATTCTTGTTGCCTGTGTAAAATTTCCTTATCTATTAGTCCAAAATCACCTTTTGCCCTTATTTCCAAAGTGTAGCAAGCACACATATAGCACACCATTCCGGTCACAGAATGGGAAGCGTTTTATGCTCTCAAAGATTCCAGGTATCTGTCGAGTTCCAGGCGTTATCAGCCAGTGGACAGGACACATCTCTCTGAAAGGAAATCTCTGGATTAGGGGCACCTCTCTCAAATCTATACCCAGCGGCTTTTTGCGTGGGCATTAAACAAGCACCCACCTCTTCGCTTCTCTCGCTCGCATACCATTCCAAGCTCCTTCTAGGCCTCAAAAGCTAGTTGAGATGCCTTGGATTGAGAGGAGAGGGGCACCGACATTTCGTATGACATGCATGCATGCAAGCAAGCAAGCATGCATGCATGCATGCATACATGCATACGAGCGCGCACTCAGAGCGTTCATCCCGTCTCTTTCTTTTGTTGCAGCGAGGGGGCAATAGGAAAGACGGCGACCGCACCGTACCTGGATGTAGTTGGTCTCGCAGTATTCGGCGACCCGTTCGAGGTTGGTGTAGCTGTCGAAGAGGGCCCGGCGCCCTCCCGGGATCTCCTCCTCCAGCAGCATCTGCAGCTCCGCCATCTTCACATCCTCGCGCGCGCGCGTGCGCGCTCAACCCCGCCCCTCTGTTCCCCCCTTCCCCCCCAAAAAAAAAAGCCAGGCGCCCTGCCTCTTCTCCACAACGCCTGCTGCAGTTACGTCCGCGTCCTCCGCCGCTCGCTGAGCGCCCCGCCGACCCCCGGCTGGCCGCGGGACTCACGTTCACCCTCTGCCTCCCACCCACTGACCAGTCCTCAGCGGAGGCGCGGCGCAACCGACCAACAGCAGCGGCCGCCACTGCGCAAGCGCCAAAGCTTTCCACGAAAATTCTTTTCCGCGCGCCCCCCTTTCCCGGCGATTCCCTCCTGCCGCCGCTTTCTGTTCCCACTTCCGGTGCCTGCATCCCGGCGGGGGGCTGCTCGGCGCAGCAGCAGGAGCGCTGCGTCCGCTTGCTTTTCTGGGTCCTCAGGAGAAACACGCGTGGGGAAAGTATCACATAATTCAAAGGGGATTGTATCAGACTGCGCCCGACAAGTCACTAGGGTACCAGGATAGTCACTGGAGCGGAGGCGGGAGAAAACTAATGTCTCCGTCTGTCCGTCTATACCTTTGCCCATTCAGATTTAAGGCTTTTTATTCTCAGCACAATTCTGCATGCGACCTGGACTCGCCAGAGACTTCAGAATCCAATCTTCCCTCCTTTAATCATTCCTTTATTAATTTTTTAAAATAACCCATCTGAATATAAGAATCTTGAGGCATTTTAAACAGAATGATACATGACACATATGAGCAGATTGATTGTGACCTAAAGTTTTGTGGATTAAAGTCTGCTTTGTAGGAATTTATGAGGTCTAGTGACTCTCATACTTCCAACCATCTGATGAAGAGGGCTATATTCCACCAACTTAAAACTTAAACTTTATTACTGCCAAAGACCAGCATAGAACAATATAATATAAAAAGTCAATAATAATCACTTGATGAAGAGGGAAACACACAAGGCCAATCAAGGTATAGTTAAAAATGCCACAATAAATACTAATACAAAAGGCTTATATCAAAGTTTTCAAAGTGCTACAATCCTCAGATCATCGCAATCAGAAGGAACCCAATTTGAGGAACTGCTTGAATTATTATAGCAGCTGGAGTGTTGTGTGGGTTCTACTGGAGACCTTAAAACTCTTGACCAATTTCTGATAGCTGCAGGATTTTTCAAAAGCTAGATTATGAGTCATCCTCTGAATCTGAAAACCATTCGTCACGTTCTTAAATAAGAGTGTATTATTATTTTGGGGGGGGGGTAGCTTTGTCCCTTGACTTTTGTTCAGGAGCTCAGGCCCTTTTCTTTTTCCCCCACAGCAACAACCTTGAAACTGACTGGCCCAAAGTAATCCAGTGAGCTTCCATGGTGAACTAGAACCAGGGTTGCCTGGTAACTACACTAGCTCTCAAAACTGACAATTTGCTTTGAGTGTTCGGAGACTATGAGAACATTTCTAGATGTAAACATTGCAGTGGACCACATTTTTTAAAAAAAGTAAACTTTGTGCAAGATTAAAGTTAGCCCACCGGTGGTGCAACAAATAATTGGTGATTTCGGAAACAGAGCCATATTGTAAGCCACCCTGGAGATACCTAAGCAAACTGGGTACTAAAATCATATTGCGTTCTTTTGAGACATTCGGTTAGATCAATGTCTGCCTTCTGTGGTTATATATACCAAGAATAGACAATCTGTGGCCCTAGAACTACTTCAAGCTGTCTAAATTCAGAGCAGGCAATCCAGAGGAAAGAAAGTGCAACCTACCCAACCTTCAGTAGCCTACTGTGTAGGAGGAAAAAATGAGTATAAAAATAGTAAAAAGAGAGAAGCATCCTACCACCACTGGTTTCAGCCAAGAATATTCCTGCTTATGTAGCACCACTTACACCCAAGCATGTGATATGAGGAAAAGCAGAACAACTTCTAAAATTTGCAAAAATAGAAAAAAAATATTTCATAACACATATAATCACTGGTCATGGAATGATGACTATTGAGACAGAAGGGGGAGAGGAACATTTGCAAAGTGCCTCTGTTTTTTGACATTCAACTCTGGTAGCACTTTACTGTGGGATGGCTTGCTGTAGTGATGCCACATATATTGTGGGGGAAAATGGAGGCTTCATCTTGTACATCTACCAGCAAATGATCCTAATCCAAGAACACATACAACAATAGAAGAGGGCATATTGGTTAGATTGACAGAGTACATACTTCTTTGAGCGTGAAAAGGCAAGAGCGGTGGTTGCCTTGTCATTCATATTAAGGGAACTAAGGCAGGCAGCATGTCACCAGAGGACCAAGTTCAGCAGTGGATGTGGACATTGGTGCCACAGAGGGGTGTATTTGCAGACCTCACCAGTTCAGCTAGGAAGACAGAAATAGAGCAGATATGGTGACGGATTTATCAGTTGGCAGTGTATCCTGAGAAGCCAAAACAGAACCCTGACTCTAGACTGGAAACCATTAATCCAAGGAACAAGAATCAAAGAGCTCCAATTAGTAGTATTTATTTAAAAGGTTGAGGTTACAGCACAAGAATTCTAGCAAGTCCCCCACCTTCAAATGAGACGCCTGTATCTAAGCCAGGGCTTTCCAAACTTTTGCCGTTGGCAACACACCAACGGCCGGCATGCAAAAACCCGGAAGCACCGCCGCCGCCACGATGCTTTCGGGTTTTTGCGCGCTGTGGCGGTGGTGGCAGTGCGGCGGCAGCGGCGTCCTAGTGTGTCGTGCGACAACCCGGAAGCGCTGATGGCCCGCCGCTGCTGCGCATGTTGCCGTGCGCGGCGGCAGCGGTGCACCATCAGCGCTTCCGGGTTGTTGCGCGACACACTTGGGGCCCCCAGGTGACACAGTACTGTGTCGCGACACACCGTTTGGAAATCCCTGATCTAAGCAATTGAGGGAGGCAACACTTGTCCTCCTGCTTTTTCAATGTCGTAGGTTAGAAGCTTGCCTCTTTTGTGAAGGAGGAGCAGTTTGCTTTTCACTGTTTTGATAACTGTTGGGTGTATCAGCATGAGAAGTAACTGTCACATGGACATTCTTGTGGATCTCCCTTCCCATGAAATAGCTGTCGCCAGAGGTGAGAATGGCTTTTTCCTTTATGGCCTTCCAAAAAGTTATTAAGACCTGATTATTTTGTAAGGCCTTTGGATTTTAGAGGACTGTTGAAAGGAAGACATGACACCATAAATGTTATACCAGTATATATTAGACTTATATTATTGCTTGTTTATAGCTGTCATGTTATTATGCCTTGTCTATTAAGTACTGTAAACTACTTAGAGTCAGATCTGAAGTGGTACAAAAACCAGATGAATCAATCATCAGTCAATCAATCAAGTTATCCATGTGTGTGTATGCATCTATTACATATCTTTGTGGTGAGACAGTGGAGTAGAAAAGCTGTGTATACAGTTAATTTATGACATGGGTGTCCAGCCTTTTGGCTTCCCTGGGCCACATTGAGTGAAGAGGAATTGACTTGGGCCACACATAAAATATATAATATAGTTAATGTATATAAGTAATAAAACTTCATTTACTTTTTAAAATATTTTTTATTATAAAATTTTAACAAAGAGGGCAACATAAAACTAGTGGGATATTTGACCTTGTTTTTGTGAAACTAATGCATCAATGTCTGGTTTGATGAAAGTGGTTGCAATTCTCAGTGAGTTCTCAAGGTGCTCATCAGAAATTTTAATTCTAATTTTACTCTTCGTGTGCTTCATCCTTGAAAATAGTTGCTCACAAATGTGTGTGCTGCCAAAAAGCGATGTCACGAATAAGGCGTGGTTGTGAAGCAAGGGATATTTTTCTCTGGGAAGATAGGTCTTATAAAAGTCCAGTAGAGAGACATGATCAAATTTTTCTTTGAGTTGAATGTCTGATTGCAACTCTATGCATTCCATTTGAAAATTCGGAGGTAATGTAGTTATGTCGACTGAAAATGAAGTCGAAAATATACCAAAATATTGATTATTTTTCTGGAAATATTGAAACCTGTTCTCAAATTCCTGTATCAAACCAAAAAGCAAGGGTGCATATTTCTTACTGTTCACAGGACTGTGTTTAGCCAACATATTAAAATGTATAAAATTATTTTCCATAACATGAGCTTGCCATACTTTAAATTTCATTTCAAACGCTGTTATGGATTGAAACATTGCAGTGATAAGTTGGTTTTCACCTTGAAGACGCGTGTTTAACTCATTTAAATGAGCGGTCAAATCCACCAAAAATGCTAAATCTGTGAGCCATTTTTCATGTTCAAGTTCTGGCACAAATTTTCTTTTTGATTCCATAAATGACTTGATTTCAATTCACAAATCATAAAATCTTTTCAGCATTTTACCCCGATTTAGCCACCTTACTTCAGAAAAGTAAATGATGTCCCCATAATCAGCATCCATACTTTTAAGGAACTCCTGGAATTGGCGATGATTCAATCCCTTGGCCCTTATGAAATTCACTGCTTTGATGACAACTTGCATGACATTATCCATTTTTAAAGCTTTTGCACATAAATTTCCTTGATGTAGAATGCAGTGATACTTCATCAAACGTGAGTTGCTGGCGGCACTTGCATCATCTTCTATCACTTTTGTAAGTCCCTCACTTTTACCTATCTATACTTGATTATATACTTGATCTATGAATATACTTGATTATATACTTGATCTATGAATCAAGGTAAGCTGGATGTGGTCAAATATGAGATGACAAGATTGAACATCGACATCTTGGGAATCAGCGAACTAAAATGGACAGGAATGGGCGAATTTAATTCAGGAGACCATTATATATACTACTGTGGGCAAGAATCCCTTAGAAGAAATGGAGTAGCTCTCATAGTCAATAAAAGAGTGGGAAAGGCAGTACTGGGGTACAACCTCAAAAACGACAGAATGCTTTCAGTTCGAATCCAAGGCAAACCATTCAACATCACAGTGATCCAAGTCTATGCCCCAACCACTGATGCCGAAGAAGCTGAAGTTGACCGGTTCTATGAAGACCTACAACACCTTCTAGAACTAACACCAAAAAAAGATGTCCTTTTCATCATAGGGGACTGGAATGCTAAAGTAGGAAGTCAAAAAATAACCGGAATAACAGGCAAGTTCGGCCTCGGAGTACAAAATGAAGCAGGGCAAAGGCTAATAGACTTTTGTCAAGAGAACACGCTGGTCATAGCAAACACTCTTTTCCAACAACACAAGAGACGACTCTACACATGGACATCACCAGATGGTCAATACCGAAATCAGATTGATTATATACTTTGCAGCCAAAGATGGAGAAGCTCTATACAATCAGCAAAAACAAGACCTGGAGCTGACTGTGGCTCAGATCATGAGCTTCTTATCGCAAAATTTAGGCTTAAATTGAAGAACGTAGAGAAAACCACTAGACCACTCAGGTATGACCTAAATCATATCCCTTATGAATATACAGTGGAGGTGAGGAATAGATTTAAAGGATTAGATCTGGTAGACAGAGTGCCTGAAGAACTATGGTTGGAGGTTCGTAACATTGTACAGGAGGCAGCAACTAAAACCATCCCAAAGAAAAAGAAATACAAGAAGGCAAAGTGGCTGACTGATGAGGCTTTACAAATAGCTGAGGAAAGAAGGGAAGCAAAAGGCATGGGAGAAAGGGAAAGATATAACCAACTGAATGCAGATTTCCAGAGAATAGCAAGGAGAGATAAGAAGGCCTTCTTAAATGAACAATGCAAAGAAATCGAGGAAAACAATAGAATGGGGAAGACTAGAGATCTCTTCAAGAAAATCGGAGATATCAAGGGAACGTTTTGTGCAAAGATGGGCATGATAAAGGACAAAAAAGGCAGGGACCTAACAGAAGCAGAAGAGATTAAGAAGAGGTGGCAAGAATACACAGAAGAACTATACAAGAAAGATCTTAATATCCCTGATAAATACGATGGTGTGGTCACTGACCTTGAGCCGGACATCCTAGAGAGTGAAGTCAAGTGGGCCTTAGGAAGCATTACTAACAACAAAGCTAGCGGAGAAGACAGTATCCCAGCTGAGCTATTTAAAATCCTAAAAGATGATGCTGTTAAAGTGCTGCACTGAATATGCCAACAAATTTGGAAAACTCAACAGTGGCCACAGGATTGGAAAAGGTCAGTTTACGTTCCAATTCCAAAGAAAGGCAATGCCAAAGAATGTTCAAACTACCGTACAATTGTGCTCATTTCACATGCTAGCAAGGTTATGCTCAAAATCCTACAAGCTAGGCTTCAGCAGTATGTGAACCAAGAACTACCAGAAGTGCAAGCTGGGTTTCGAAGAGGCAGAGGAACTAGAGATCAGATTGCCAACATTCGCTGGATCATGGAAAAAGCAAGAGAGTTCCAGAAAAACATCTACTTCTGCTTCATTGACTACGCTAAAGCCTTTGATTGTGTGGATCACAACAAACTGTGGCAAAGTCTTAAAGAGATGGGAGTACCAGACCACCTTACCTGTCTCCTGAGAAACCTGTATGTGGGTCAAGAAGCAACAGTTAGAACCGGACATGGAACAACCAACTGGTTCAAAATTGGGAAAGGAGTACGACAAGGCTGTATATTATCACCCTGCTTATTTAACTTATATGCAGAGTACATCATGAGAAATGCCGGGCTGGATGAATCACAAGCCGGAGTTAAGATTGCCGGGAGAAATATCAACAACCTCAGATATGCAGACGATACCACCCTAATGGCAGAAAGTGAAGAGGAACTAAAGAGCCTCTTGATGAGGGTGAAAGAGGAGAGTGCAAAAGCTGGCTTGAAACTCAACATTAAAAAAACCCAGATCATGGCATCTGGTCCCATCACTTCCTGGCAAATAGAAGGGGAAGAAATGGAAGCAGTGACAGATTTTATTTTCTTGGGCTCCAAGATCACCGCAGACGGTGACTGCAGCCATGAAATTAAAAGACGCTTGCTCCTTGGGAGGAAAGCTATGGCAAACCTAGACAGCATATTAAAAAGCAGAGACATCACCTTGCCGACAAAGGTCCGTATAGTTAAAGCTATGGTTTTTCCAGTAGTAATGTATGGCTGTGAGAGTTGGACCATAAGGAAGGCTGAGCGCCGAAGAATTGATGCTTTCGAGCTGTGGTGCTGGAGAAGACTCTTGAGAGTCCCTTGGACTGCAAGGAGGTCAAACCAGTCAATCCTAAAGGAAATCAACCCTGACTGCTCATTGGAAGGACAGATGCTGAAGCTGAAGCTCAAATACTTTGGCCACCTAATGCGAAGAGAGGACTCACTGGAAAAGACCCTGATGCTGGGAAAGACTGAAGGCAAAAGGAGAAGGGGACGGCAGAGGATGAGATGGTTAGATAGCATCACCAATGTAATGAACATGAATTTGAGTAAACTCCGAGAGACAGTGGAGGAGAGGAAGGCCTGGCGTGCTATGGTCCATGAGGTCACGAAGAGTCGGACACGACTAAACGTCTGAACAACAACACTTTTACCAACCATCGCCAGGGTGCCATCAGTAGATATACCAGATATGTTGACAATGGTTAAAGAAAATTGCTTTAATGTCATTTTTACTGCTTCGTACAAAGCAAGACATTTAGTTGTGTCTTTTAATGGCACCAAAGAAGCCATTTCTTCAGTGATATTATATTCGTTATCAATACCTCTAATAAAAATGGCAAGTTGAGCCGTATCTGTAGCATCAGTACTTTCATCCATCGCCAAAGCATAAAATTTGAAATTAGCAGCTTTACTCTTCAAACCTCTTTTGGTAGATTTTCCTATTTCTTCAATTCACCTGGCTATAGTCTGGTGAGACAAACTGATTTTAGAAAAATTGTTTTTTTTATCAGGACAAATTATATCTGCCACGCTTTCCATACATTGCTTAATAAACTCACCATTGGTAAATGGTTTTGATTTTTTTGCAATCAGATTTACTACCAAATAACTAGCTTTTATAATAGAGTCCTTTTGAGTTGTGACTTTTTAAAAAAAATTGTTGAGATGACAGACTTTTTTCAATTCCACTAATTTGTCTTTACAACAAATCCCTTGATACGCTTCGAATTTGGCAGCATGTTTTTCCGTATAATGCCTTTTCAAATTGTAGTCTTTGAAAACTGACACATTTTCCCTACAAATTAAGCATAGTGCCTTAGTATTTGTCTCGACAAAAAAGTACTCATCTGTCCATTTTTTGTTAAATACTCTTCCTTCATCTGCAAATTTTCTTTTTTTCTTTTCTTTTTTGGGTTCTGTTTTCTGTTGAAACGACGTTGAAGCCATGCTGGAATAAATTTATTTAGGAATAAATATTTTTTTAAGAAATAACACAACAAGCCCATCGTATTTTTTTTTTTCGTGTCAGAAGCACCAAGGCGCTTTTGTAGTGAAAGGATTTGCCGGTGACATCACCGTTGCCCGGGGGACGCCTGAGGAGGCTCCTTTCATGTCCCTGTGATTTTTCCCACCGAAGAATGTGGTACCTATTTATCTACTTGCATTTGCATGCTTTTGAACTGCTAGGTTGGCAGAAGCTGGGACAAATTGCTGGGAGCTCACTCCGGCATGCAGCTTGTAAATTTGTAAAATTGTAAACAATCGTAAATTGTTAGGTAGGCAAATAAACAAAGCAAAGTTTAATAATCAAATAAGAAAACTTACATGTCTACTTAATAATAATAACAATAAATGCCTGTCGTCACAGAACACGTGTAGGTAGGTTGAAATATTATATATAACGCCAAGTCACCACAAGCTGACGTGTATAGCGGACGGTGGCAGTGTTAGCACTGTACTGCCCCCTCCCCTACACAGCATTCAGTTGTTTCTACCTACGCAGTCTGTGCTCGAGCACCGCGTAATCGAGTCACGAAAAAAATCGCAAAATAATGTGAAAAGTTTACGATTTTGGGGGCCGCATTACTAGCTGTTCAGGGCCGTAGGTTGGACACGCCTGATTTATAAGATAGTTATTTTACAGTCAGATAAATGATATTTTTGGCCATAGATATTCTCCACTCTTCATAAATTGTACAAAGAAAAACAGAACTCCATTAAAAAGTTAATGTCTTACTGCAGATTAAACTTCCTGGATTATTTCTGGGACTTATTAAAAACCACAACATTTCTCTATGTATGTGCATTCAAGTGTTTAGGAAAATGTTTTCTAAATTCTGAAAAACTGAGTTTCAAAATACTAAATACCGTTCTAGGTTTTAAAAAGTAGATTGTCTTTATTTGCCTTATGCAATACTGAACAGGCACATATAGCTCAGCAGATAAATGTTCCCTGCCCTTCAAATCCAGTATGAGTTTCTTGAAAAAAAATCTATTAAATATCTAAGAATGCATATCCTTGAAAGAGATAGGTTAAAAAAACTTGAGCTGCATCCATTCAGTCTTAAGAAAACTGTGTTTCTATATAACCATGTTAAACACGTAAAATATTTTATTTAACTGGATATTTCCCAGCCAATTAAGAAAAAACACTAGTTACCAGGAAAGTGAAATCCACTGTATTTTGTACACCTAAGAGAATGCAACCAAAATATTTATGATAATTAAAAAACAGACAAAACTGGATGCACAGTGTTCAGCAGTATATCTTCAGCTGTCAGGGCTATGAAATATGGCATCAGAACAGCAGTATTGTAATCATTTCAGTAAGTTAAGAATACATTCAATTCCCAGGCCAGCAGGGTCTGGCAACAGAGGTAGGATATGGATCAGCAACTGGGGGAAACAAATGTTATGCCAGACTCAGTGATGGATGGAGAGTAAGGGTATGCATGAAACAATGAGAAATCATCATTTTCTAGAGCTTCTGCTGGTTCAGGTCAACCAGAGTCACAAAACCAAAATCTGGAACATTTTAGTTACTCTGTATTTTAGATGAAACAAAGCTGAGTAGGGCAAGGCTGGTGCATGTCATTCCCACCTCCCTTCTGCAGCTCTCAGCTGGCCTCCCCCATTTCCCCAGAACTTTCCATTCTTTTCAACCTCTGCTGCCACTGCTAGTGTCCTGATACAGCATGTCCCATCAGTCTGTCCACTGATTTGCATTTCAGTTCAGGCATTGGCCATCCAAAACTAACTGTTCTGTGCATGGAACATTTTTCACATTCCTGCCATTTCAAGCCAATAGTGAGAACAGGCTCAAATGAGACACCCATAATGATCCTGCTAGTCTTGAATCTGTCATTAGGACTAACAGCAACCAGCAGAGTGGTTGCAAAGTATTTAAATAGCTTGCAAATGAATTACACACCCACCACTAAAATAATGCTTATCTACTCTCAAATATGTATTTGTTTTAAGGATAGCCAGGTTTTCCCCAGTGTATCTTAGTACCAGTATTTAAGAGTTTCATTTGCTAACGTTCAGAAAAGGGTTATCTTCCAAAATTATTTTCCTAGCCTGAAACATTAACTTCCCGCAGATTCTAGCTGCCTTTCCCACCAACTGCCCAGTTCCATCAGTGACCGAAACATGTTTAGAAAGTCATCCCCACCATTCTCCAGACAACTGGAAACTTGTGAGGGTTTTTTTATGTTGGAGAACAGTGGTTATCGAAAAAGAGGGTTCCAGAAGAAATTCTGGTTACTAAACCAGTTTCCCATGTGGAGGAAGCCTGTATCTGAAAGCGTCCAAATGGACGTTTTCCCTGTGTGGGAACTTGATCCTCTAGTATGCATAGAAACTCTGTACATGGGGGCATTTCAATTCACTTGTGCAACCTTGGAATACTGAGAAGAAGTTGGGAACACAATGTCTAATCAGTCCTCTCTGGCTAGACAACAGAGGGGGTTAAAAATCATCAGTCAGCATGCAGCCTTATGAGTTACAGCAGCTCTGTGAATAACAGAAATCCCCATGCACTCCACACAGTTCGGCAGAAAAATAAACTGTTTCACTGCCTCGCTGGTGTCTTCAGTACATGCTCTGTGCTTTTGGTCATTCTGCAACAAAACTGAGTGTTAATAAGAGGGGAAAACAATCTGGTTGTCAAGACATGATTCTGTATATAGATTTCCATTGAAAGCAGTGGTCATATCATAACATCCTAATTTTTCATCCAGCTGTTTTTTCCAACAGCTGCAGCCATAGTTATAGGTTACACTGAAAAGCCACTGAGTGTGGGAGAGAGAGGAGAGAGTGATGGCTCTCTTGAACAAAGAGATTAGGAAGCAGGGTCAGATTATTATATATATATATATATATATATATATATATATATATATATATATATATGTACAACCTGCAGAATGTAACATTTCATTAACTGAACATCCACAGGCGAAAGGGACTTCAAGCAAAACGTTGCCATTATGCTCAAGGTCAAAAGGGTTCAATTTATTTACTTGCACTTTCCAGATATGTATTATTTGTTTATTAAATTTAAATCCTGTTTTTCCTGGGTCTCCTGGATCTTAGTCAAACGCATTAACCATTCAACCACACTGGATCTCCATTTTTTTTCAATGATTTAACTCAAAGGTATTTCTAAGAAATTATTGTTGTTGTTGTTGTTCAGTCGTTCAGTCGTGTCCGACTCTTCGTGACCTCATGGACCATAGCACGCCAGGCCTTCCTGTCCTCCACTGTCTCTCGGAGTTTACTCAAATTCATGTTCATTACATCGGTGATGCTATCTAACCATCTCATCCTCTGCCGTCCCCTTCTCCTTTTGCCCTCAGTCTTTCCCAGCATCAGGGTCTTTTCCAGTGAGTCCTCTCTTCGCATTAGGTGGCCAAAGTATTTGAGCTTCAGCTTCAGCATCTGTCCTTCCAATGAGCAGTCAGGGTTGATTTCCTTTAGGATTGACTGGTTTGACCTCCTTGCAGTCCAAGGGACTCTCAAGAGTCTTCTCCAGCACCACAGCTCGAAAGCATCAATTCTTCGGCGCTCAGCCTTCCTTATGGTCCAACTCTCACAGCCATACATTGCTACTGGAAAAACCATAGCTTTAACTATACGGACCTTTGTCGGCAAGGTGATGTCTCTGCTTTTTAATATGCTGTCTAGGTTTGCCATAGCTTTCCTTCCAAGGAGCAAGCGTCTTTTAATTTCATGGCTGCAGTCACCGTCTGCGGTGATCTTGGAGCCCAAGAAAATAAAATCTGTCACTGCTTCCATTTCTTCCCCTTCTATTTGCCAGGAAGTGATGGGACCAGATGCCATGATCTGGGTTTTTTTAATGTTGAGTTTCAAGCCAGCTTTTGCACTCTCCTCTTTCACCCTCATCAAGAGGCTCTTTAGTTCCTCTTCACTTTCTGCCATTAGGGTGGTATCGTCTGCATATCTGAGGTTGTTGATATTTCTCCCGGCAATCTTAACTCCGGCTTGTGATTCATCCAGCCCGGCATTTCTCATGATGTACTCTGCATATAAGTTAAATAAGCAGGGTGATAATATACAGCCTTGTTGTACTCCTTTCCCAATTTTGAACCAGTCGGTTGTTCCATGTCCAGTTCTAACTGTTGCTTCTTGACCCACATACAGGTTTCTCAGGAGACAGGTAAGGTGGTCTGGTACTCCCATCTCTTTAAGAATTTGCCACAGTTTGTTGTGATCCACACAATCAAAGGCTTTAGCGTAGTCAATGAAGCAGAAGTAGATGTTTTTCTGGAACTCTCTTGCTTTTTCCATGATCCAGCGAATGTTGGCAATCTGATCTCTAGTTCCTCTGCCTCTTTGAAACCCAGCTTGCACTTCTGGTAGTTCTCGGTTCACATGCTGCTGAAGCCTAGCTTGTAGGATTTTGAGCATAACCTTGCTGGCATGTGAAATGAGTGCAATTGTACGGTAGTTTGAACATTCTTTGGCATTGCCTTTCTTTGGAATTGGAACGTAAACTGACCTTTTCCAATCCTGTGGCCACTGTTGAGTTTTCCAAATTTGTTGGCATATTCAGTGCAGCACTTTAACAGCATCATCTTTTAGGATTTTAAATAGCTCAGCTGGGATACTGTCTTCTCCGCTAGCTTTGTTGTTAGTAATGCTTCCTAAGGCCCACTTGACTTCACTCTCTAGGATGTCCGGCTCAAGGTCAGTGACCACACCATCGTATTTATCAGGGATATTAAGATCTTTCTTGTATAGTTCTTCTGTGTATTCTTGCCACCTCTTCTTAATCTCTTCTGCTTCTGTTAGGTCCCTGCCTTTTTTGTCCTTTATCATGCCCATCTTTGCACAAAACGTTCCCTTGATATCTCCGATTTTCTTGAAGAGATCTCTAGTCTTCCCCATTCTATTGTTTTCCTCGATTTCTTTGCATTGTTCATTTAAGAAGGCCTTCTTATCTCTCCTTGCTATTCTCTGGAATTCTGCATTCAGTTGTTTATATCTTTCCCTTTCTCCCTTGCCTTTTGCTTCCCTTCTTTCCTCAGCTATTTGTAAAGCCTCATCAGTCAGCCACTTTGCTTTCTTGCATTTCTTTTTCTTTGGGATGGTTTTAGTTGCTGCCTCCTGTACAATGTTACGAACCTCCATCCATAGTTCTTCAGGCACTCTGTCTACCAGATCTAATCCTTTAAATCTATTCCTCACTTCCACTGTATATTCATAAGGGATATGATTTAGGTCATACCTGATTGGTCTAGTGGTTTTTTCTACATTCTTCAATTTAAGCCTAAATTTTGCAATAAGAAGCTCATGATCTGAGCCACAGTCAGCTCCAGGTCTTGTTTTTGCTGATTGTATAGAGCTTCTCCATCTTTGGCTGCAAAGTATATAATCAATCTGATTTCGGTATTGACCATCTGGTGATGTCCATGTGTAGAGTCGTCTCTTGTGTTGTTGGAGAAGAGTGTTTGCTATGACCAGCGTGTTCTCTTGACAAAACTCTATTAGCCTTTGCCCTGCTTCATTTTGTACTCCGAGGCCGAACTTGCCTGTTATTCCGGTTATTTTTTGACTTCCTACCTTAGCATTCCAGTCCCCTATGATGAAAAGGACATCTTTTTTTGGTGTTAGTTCTAGAAGGTGTTGTAGGTCTTCATAGAACCGGTCAACTTCAGCTTCTTTGGCATCAGTGGTTGGGGCATAGACTTGGATCACTGTGATGTTGAATGGTTTGCCTTGGATTCGAACTGAAAGCATTCTGTCGTTTTTGAGGTTGTACCCCAGTACTGCCTTTCCTACTCTTTTATTGACTATGAGAGCTACTCCATTTCTTCTAAGGGATTCTTGCCCACAGTAGTATATATAATGGTCTCCTGAATTAAATTCGCCCATTCCTGTCCATTTTAGTTCGCTGATTCCCAATATGTCGATGTTCAATCTTGTCATCTCATGTTTGACCACATCCAGCTTACCTTGATTCATAGTTCTTACATTCCAGGTTCCTATGCAATATTGTTCTTTACAGCATCGGACTTTCCTTCCACTTCCAGACACATCCACAACTGAGCGTCCTTTCGGCTTTGGCCCAGCCGTTTCACACTTTCTGGAGCTACTCGGAATTGCCCTCCGCTCTTCCCCAGTAGCATTTTGGACACCTTCCGACCTGAGGGGCTCATCTTCCGGCGTCATATCTTTTAGCCTTTTGATACTGTCCATGGGTTTTCTTGGCAAGGATACTGGAGTGGTTTGCCATTTCCTCCTCCAGTGGACCACGTTTTGTCAGAACTCTCCATCATGACCTGTTCTTCTTGACCTGACTTCATTGAGTTACGCAAGCCCCTTCGCCACGACAAGGCAGTGATCCATGAAGGGGAAGAAATTATTACCTTAGATTTATTTAATGAAGCTCAGAATATCCTTTTTTTTTTTTTGAGACAATTGCAGGCCAGTTTTAAGATGTTGAAAAAGTAACCATGGAGATAGCACCAAATACAAGAATGGCTGCCTTGATTTCTGGCATCGCCCAGATATTCCTGAATTATCTAAAAAATAAAGAGATGTTAGTTCATATTTGCCAACAGGGACAATTCTGAATCTATTTCAGACCCGAGGGAACAAACTGAAACAAAAGTTGGAAAGAACATCTAGAAGAGCCTATTTGTTTCTGCTTTGTACATTGTTAGTTATGCAAAAACAATTAAATAATCCAAATGTTACTAAGGATTTTACATTTAGGAATGATAAGTTACAGTATTTTCCAAATTGTTACATACAGGGTGTAACCTTCAGAAACAGCATAAAAGGTGCTTGGTATAAACATTTCTAACCATAAATACTTCCACTATCACTTAAAAGGTATCGGGCAGCAATTTCATCTTTTTCTCCTTAACAAATTTTGTCTGAAAGAAATGACAGAATAAATAGTGGGAAAAGATAGGCGGGTGAAAAATTGAGGGCAAAATGAAATTTTCTGGCATTCTGTGAAAAAGGCAGGGTAATTGCAGAGTAATCCTAGCCGCCTAGAGTCCTCCGTTAGGGAGGGGATAGGCGGGGTATAAATACAATAATAAATAAAATAAAGTAATCGTCTCATCTGGAAGAAGAATGTGTCTTGAGATTTCACCTATTTCAGCAGTTCTGGGTGTGATCTCTCACAAGTAAGCCTGGATGCAGTCCTCCAGGTCTGCTGCACAACAATTCCCAGCAGCCCCCAGCCAGCATGGTCAGTATCAAGGGATTCTTGAAGACACAGGTCAACAACTTCTGGAGGGCCTTGTACAATCTTTGGCCCACCTTTTTCCAGGGATTGGTACTTCATATTCTTCTCATTAAATAAGAATTCAAAACATATTTTGACTGTGTTACACAGAGAACCTACGACTTCATCAAGACAATATTCTCAATGTTTCTTTCTCCTAAAATGCTGCCCTTATCTCATAGATAGAAGTGGAGAAGAAAGCCTCATGTTCTTCACACGTATCTTTGAATAATGGTGGCTTTACTGGTTTTCATCAGCAGACATAAGGCAAAATCCTACCAAGGTACATCCTTCCACTGAACAATGTACATAGCGATAGATCTGCATCATAGCTCTTGGGCGATCAGTCAGCTGCATGTTAGCAAATAACTTCCTCCAAATTTCTGCTAATTACCATTTACAGATTTCTTTGTATCTTGTACCCGCCCCCCACCCCCAATAATCCAGGGCATCTTTTTTTTTTTTTTTGCCATTAGGTTGTTCATTGTAACAGCCTGTATTAACTTATTGGGATAATAGAAAAGAAAACAAAAAAGACTTGTGCAATTTTCCAAACAAAAGATCATTCAGGCAGCAGACTTATATGGATTTCTTTGGAATATTTTTTCCCTACTGCCAGAATCATTAGAATTCAGTTTGGAGGAGAAAAATATTTTCCAAAAGCATATTTCAGGATTTTTGTTGTTCCTGTTTTGGTTCACGGAAGTTAATATTATAGTAACTGCTAGATAAGGCCCTCCCCTCTGCCCCCCACCACAAAAATCTAGGACAGAGCTTTTCAAACTGTGTGTCGCGACACTTTAGTGCATAGCTTTCCAAACAGTTTAGTGTGTCGCAACACAACCCGGAAGTGGCGGCGGGGGCGTGCACGGTGGCAGCATGGGAGCGCGCGGGGCGGTGGTGTGTACGGCAGCGGCAGCAACGACGGCAGCGGTGCGCCATCAGCGCTTCTGCGTTTTAGCAGAGGCCGCCGCTGCCGCCGCCATGCATGCCGCCGCCGCCGCGCACCCCCCACGCCACTGCTGCGCATGCCCCCGTTGCTGCGCACGCCCCTGCGCCACCGCTGCTACCGTCGTTGGTGTGTTCCCAACGGCGGCAGTTTGGAAAGCACTGCTTTAGTGTGTCGCGACAAAACCCGGAAGTGGACGTGCATAGTGGTGTGCATGGTGGCGGTGGCAGCGGTGATAGCAGCGGCGTGTCATCAGCGCTTCCGGGTTTTAGTGGAAGACACGAGGCCACAGCCACTGCCGTCGCCGCCATGCACGCCACCGTCACCACACACCCCCGCGCCGCCGTGCACGCCGCCACCGCTGTTAGTGTGTCGCCAACGGCAGCAGTTTGGAAAGCACTGATCTAGGAGATTTCATCTTCAGTAAATGCTTTAAAAAGGTAAAGGTTCCCCCCGCACATTTGTGCAGTCTTGTCCAACTCTAGGGGGCGCTGCTCATCTCCATTTGTTAGCCGAAGAGCCAGCGCTGTCCGAAGACGCTTCTGTGGTCATGTGGCTGGCATGACGCACGTGGAACGCTGTTACCTTCCCACCAAAGTGATACCTATTCATCTACTTGCATTTGCATGCTTTTGAATTGCTACGTTGGCAAGAGCTGGAGCTAGTGCGGGAGCTCACTCGTCACGCGGGGCTAGGGATTCGAATCTCCGAACTTGCGATCTTCCGATCGACAAGCCTGGCGTCTTACCCGCTGAGCCACCACGCCCCTTAAATGCTTTAAGCATAATTTAAAAATTAATTAATTAAAAAATGCTTTCACATAATCTGTGAAATCTAGGTGAGAACACAGCAAAAGAATTGTGAATTAGCTCTTACATATTCATGATTTAAACATGTTCTGAAGCACTTTTCCAAACTTTTTCTGTAAAGCTTATTATATACCACTCTCAGGGGAATGTACCAAGACAGTGAATGTCCAGTGAACTGTTATAGTTTTTTTGTCATTTTTGTTGCAATAATTTGTTGCTGAAAGCATGTGAGCATTTCTCAGAACCTGTACCTCTGTAGAAACAAAAAAAAATATTCCAAGATACCAATGTGCTTCAGATTTCTCCCTTGGCATTAGCCAGGCTCCCTTCATTCCCCTCCAAACTGTGTATATTTAAGAAGTTACTTTTCATTTTGCATCTGAAAAGCTGGTATTCTGCAAATCCAGCTCCCAACCTCCAGCCTCAGCTTTATTTCCAAGAATGCACCTGGGCCCCAAAGGAGCTTCATAAGCTTTCTTAGAAAGTAAAAAGCATGGGCAACTGAAGCGCAGGGCATAGTTTGCAACTGTATCCACCTGCTCAGAAAAAGGACAAAGTGAGCATCCTTGGGAGAGGAGATTCAATTTAGATCTCCATGGCAGCCATTTTGCAAAGGGCAGGCTCTCCCAGTTAGTTTTTTCCGAGAATACTGATATGTTTGCAAAATTCCAGAAAAGCACACCAGTCCAAAAGTTGCTGCAGTTATATATAATCATTTTCTGCCCATTTATAGCAATTGCAACATTTGAATAGGATGGCTATTGCTTGGTAAAGTAATAAAAACACACAGAGAAAAAGGTTTCTATATATTTCCTTCCCTCAGAGCATGTAGGAAAGATTGTGGGGGCAGGAAGGATTTTCCTGCATCTAGTAATAAGTGTTGAATACAGTTTCTGCACTGCAGAGCTACCAATAAAGCAGGTCTGAAAGGGAAGGGGGAAATAGATAAATCTCCTGTCAGTTTTATTTTAAGCTTCAGTGCTAGAATTGTTTTCTTGGTGGTAGTAATGGACAGGACAAGCAGAGGGTTTTGGTCCGCTCCTGTGGACTCAGACACATAGGGCTGCCTCTACAATTATGTTTAGGCCTCTAACAAAAGACTATAACATATTTGATTCAAATTTAAATAGGAAAATTCCACTTGTCATAACAATGGTCCTCTCATAATCAACTTCCTGACTATGCATTGTAGTGGTTGTGGTGGTGATGATGATGAAATACAGTGCTTGAATTCAGAAGGCTATAATTTAATCCCATTTAATTTCAATATTTCCAATAAATTAGTTTCCATCTGTGAAATTAAATGCTATATTAAAGTGGATAAATTTTACTCTGACAGTCTTCCTAATCATAATAAACATTTTTGAAGAGCATCTATCCCTTATTAGAATGCTTTTTGCATAACAGAGGTGCAAGTTCAGGAGAATAAACACGTCTTCTAAAATAATCTTAGAAACACTAACATAAGATATTTATAAGCAGCTGAGGAGGATATTAGTCATATATATGTGTATGGGTGTGCACATGTATGTGACTGTGCATATGTAGATAAATTAATATATAAACCTGTTTTGTGATGTCTGTTTTTCTTTATCATATGACATTGCTCCAATTTTTAATCTTGGCAGAGTTTACAAGCTGAATGAATTCCAGATATGGCCACTTCAGGTATAGGTTAATCGTTGGTTAATATTGGGAATAGGATGGATGGGCAGGGAACAAGAAAATTTAAAGAAACAACAAAAGATACATTGAAGACTGATCTTTATTTCTTTCAATGTGTTTATACAATCATATATGGGATACTGGACAAATATTTCTAACAAGTCAATCTGTTCCAAAAGATTGTAGTTCATAGGCTTTGTGGTTTAATAGAAAGTTACCACAGACCTGAAATTGGGAATATTAGGAACATCTTTTGCAGCTTCAATTTGGAACTACTTAAGATGTTCCTATCATGAGAAAGAATAATTCTTCCCTCAGGACAGGATGATTGCATTGCCACCAACCTCCCCCAGCCACATTTGCATGGCTTTGGAGCAGAGTAAGAATAAAGGTTGGAGGACAAATTCCAAAAACTCTAATTTTATGGAAATTCTACTGTGACCAAGAAATGGAGAGTAGCATGACCAGGAATATTCCGTAAAGACAGATGTAAGTGAAATGCCAGAATGCTGACTTCTTAGTCCTCATGGGGAGATTGGATAAATAAGTTATATACTCCATGTACATAAATTATATGTTCAAAGCATTGCATCTCAGAGAGGATTCATATATGATTTGCATGTATCGGATGGAAAAAGTGTCATGTTAAAGCAATTTAAAGCCCTCGTACCAAGTTCACATTGATTTAAGCGAATCTTACACCCCTGTGATAATAAATGTGCATTTCAAATTAAATGAGCTGGGTGTCTTCATGCCTCTCTCCACAAATGTGGCATTTCAACTACTGGGGCCCATTTTGCAAGCTCTGTGAAATGCCAAAGCTCCCTGTGGGTGGCACATTGTTGGCACATGTTCTACAATCTCTCTCTGGGTAAGCTTTTTATGACGGATGGAGGAAAGCAATAGATCAGGGCTTTCCAAACTTTTCATGTAGGTGACACGCCTTTTAGCCATGCATAATTTCGTGACACAGTAATTAGGAGTCCCCGCCCCCCGGCCCACGTGATTGGCTCCTGGCTCCAAACCCCGCCCCCGCCCCACGTGATTGGCTCCCAGCTCCAAACCCCGCCCCCAGCCCACGTGATTGCCTCCCGGCTCCAAACCCCGCCCCCAGCCCACACGATTGGCTCCCGGCTCCAAACCCCGCCCCCTGGCCCCCCAGTCTTGTACCATATGTATTATATTGTATGTAATTGTAGATAAAATACAAAAATGCCCTCCAGGTGTGCTTGATGGGGAGGTCATGGACCCAAGACCATGAGCAGTGTTTTTCAATCTTGGCCACTTTCAGGTATGAGGACTTCAACTCCCAGAATTCCCTACCCAGCAAGGCTGGCTGGGGAATTCTGGGATTTGAAGTCCACAAGTCTTGAAGTCGCCTAGGTCAGAGCTTTCCAAACTGTGTGTCAGGGCACATTTCTGTGTCACGGCTAGGGCCCAGGTGTGTCGCAGGGGAACCCGGAAGAGGAGGCCATGCACCACGTGGAGCCCCGCCCAGCCCTTCTCGTGCCGCCAGTCCCTGCTCCGTGCCCAGCTCTCGCCGCAGAAGCCAGGTAATGTACCAGCCCAGCAGTGCCGCAACTGGGGGGGAGGGTGCAGGGACATGAGTAGGCTGCCGCGCTGGGAGGTGGGGGGTGCAAGGACGTAGCACATGTGATGTGGGGCAAATGTTAGTGGCCACAACAGTGCAAGGAAGGGTGTACAAAACATTTCAAATGCAAAACCTTGTGTTTCAGCCTTGCCCTGGTCACGCCAGGCAGTGTTTCGGGGCTGGCAAGCCTGCTTTGAGGGTGAAGCGCCCAGCTCTTGGGTATGGGCCACATCCAAAATGCCAGCCCGCCAACCCCATTTGTGTAGGACAACCGATTGGCACTTCAGATGGTGCCTTTTGAAGTGGGCACCGTTCGGAATAGAAACATTTTGCACATCTCCGATGGCCTGGACCTAGCGGGCGAGTGAGGTTTGCATGCTGGCTGGGGAATTCTGAGAGTTGAAGTCCACTCATCTTAAAGTTGCCAAGGTTGAAAAACACTGCTCTACATTCTTCCCTTGTGTCAGGGGTTAAGGCAGTGACATACACTTGGTTGGATTAATCCCCATGAATTTAACCTTTTCCTTTCCATCCCATTAAGCATGAAAAGACTTTGGTAACTTGGAGGGGTGGGCACACAAGATTTTGCGGTGCCACCGTTTGCAAACCTCACTGGCTTGCTAGGTCCAGGCCACGTAGTAAACTTGGGTTCTTCAACTTGATTTTCCCCAGATACTGTACTTGGAATCGGAGATGTACAAAATGTTTCCATTACTAACATTTGCCCCACATCACGTGCTACGTCCCTGCACTCCCCACCCCCCAGCGCGGCAGCCTAGTCGCCTCCCTGCACCCCCACCCCATATCGCGGCAGGCTAGATGACTCCCTGCACCCCACCCCCCAGCGCGGCAGCCTAGATGCCTCCCTGCACCCCCACCCCCCAGCGCGGCAGCCTACTCACCTCCCTGCACCCCCACCCCCCAGCGTGGCAGCCTACTCACCTCCCTGCACCCCCCACCCCCCAGCGCAGCAGCCTACTCACCTCCCTGCACCCCCCAGCGTGGCAGCCTAGATGCCTCCCTGCACCCCCCACCCCCCAGTGCGGCAGCCTACTCACCTCCCTGCATCCCCCACCCCTCAGCGTGGCAGTCTACTCACCTCCCTGCACCCCCACCTCCCAGCACGGCAGCCTAGATGCCTCCCTGCACCCCCCACCCCCCAGCACGGCAGCCTACTCGCCTCCCTGAACCCTCCCCCCCAGTTGCGGCCCTGCTGGGCTGGTACCTTACCTAGCTTCTGCGGGGAGAGCTAGGCATGGAGCAGGGACCGGCAGCACAGCAAGGGATGGGTGGGGCTCCACGTGGTGCATGGCCTCCTCTTCCGGGTTCCCCTGCGACACACCTGGGCCCTGGCCGCGACACAGAAATGTGTCGCGACACACAGTTTGGAAAGCTCTGCAATAGATGCCTCTTGAAGGTAAAGGCAGTGGGGCCAAAAACTACAACAATAAAGACCTGGAGAGATCCTGGGACAGTTGTGTTGGAGGTTCCAGCAAATCAGCATGCCTCATTAGCATGTGGGTGATTGCTCTAGGAGGCAAACTCTCTATGTGCTTCTTCCTGAGGAAGCTGTTTGTTGCCCCTCCAACTTCCTCTCTCTCTTGCTTTCTTCCACCGGAGAAGGAGGTCACACATGCCTGAGCTCCTTCCATGGAGAGGCCATGTGCTAGGCCTCAACTCAGGAGGTTTTTTCCCCTTTTCTCCGCGCAGCCCTGGCAGCAACATAGGGCCAGGGGTCCACAAAGTTTAGGGAACAAGAAAAGAAGAACTGAAACCAAATGTTTAATGAAATGGATGTAACTGGACCAAATAAACGTAAGAACTCTTTTGTACTTACTTTTTGTAACCTATGTTGTCTAAGCGTGTAATTCTTTATGCTTGGGTGGGCTATGTGCTTAAGATCAATAACCTATATTTCTCTAGCATGCTCATTAATGCTATTGAGATAAAAACTCCTTTCTGTGTGCTTATTGCCTCGCTGCTTTAAGCTCTGCTCCATTCAGTGGTCCTAGCAGTCCACTAATGGCCATCAAGTTGGACCTACAGTAACTGGGGTAGGATACTGAAAAGTTTTCAGTGTCCAGAATAGACACTTATTGATCATTACTCTAATTAAAAAGCTGGCATTAACAGATGTGAATTTGGATATTGTATAGGAATCCTTTTCCATACTGCAGGATAAAATGTGGCTTTTATAATCAGTAGGGATAAGATGTTTCTTGGAGGACAGATTTGTCCACCGAAATCATCCGGCTCCTTGCAGTAGCACTTCTTATCAGCTGGCTTTTTAAAAAATAGCTTGTTTCTAAAAGAGATCTCTTTGGCAACAATATGTTCATGAATTTTTAATGAGGCCTCTTGTGCTAGTCTGAACAGAAATGTGTTTTATGTATACCCATCATAACAATGACTAGTCAGATACCTTTGCACTTGACAAAGTAGAACCAGCGGGTCTTTCTGTACTCTGTCAAAAAGCATAAGGATAACAGGAACCCCCCCCACCCCCCTGCCGCCCTTTTCCACTCATCCTCATCTGATTTAGACATTAGAAGCATGAAACTCTTGGGATGAGTCATCAGAGAGAAAAGCTCCCTCCTCCACCCGCATGCAGCAGGTTTCCTCTTTCCAGAGGACAGCTCGGCTTTGCATCTGTCAATTTTGCCAAACTCTCATTCAACACAAGCATAAAAGTCTTCTGGGGCTGGCCCCAAAGAGGAACTGAAAACAATCCGGATTTAAAATGGAGATTGTAAATGCTTCTAGCAGTTGGCAACCTATGAGCTCTGGGCCTTTAGGACCAATTCGCACCACAACATGTAACATTGATTTTGGCTGCCTGTCTGACAGCTCCCATGGCCATTATTGCTATCTGCATAGCCCAGCAATTTTCTGATTTCACCAACAATCGCTAGCAATTTTCTTTTCACTAACACCAACCATTTATTGTGTTGGTGGAGGCTTATCTGGCCGGGAGGACAGGATATCATTACCTCTCCCACATGTTTCAGACTTCTACTCCTCAGTCCCTGTGCCCCAGCAGTGCAGTGAGGCCCCAGCCAGTGTTGCTACTGGAGTGAGTTTGAGGTGCTTCCACACTGCTACTGTTTCCACCCCCGAGTCCCTCAAATATGCAACCCCAAATCATCTTCACTTCTACCTTTCTCAAAATGCTAACGGAGAGTCCAAAAACACCCCCAAGTCATCCAATCAGTGTCCTGCCCCAAACTACTGTTGGTCCTGGAGGAACAAAAATCCATTGTCTCATATCTTGATTCTATATGGGACTTGAATACGTTCTGGCACACAAATATCCCAACCTCTCAACTTGTACAAGTCTGATTATCTTCCTATGGCTAATAGCTGAATACTATGTTTTCCTCTCTAAGACTCATTTTACACTTATGTCTTTAAGAAAGCCTACCAGGTCCTATACAGAAGATTCAAAATGTGCAGTTTACACTGTGTTTTCAAATGCTCACATACTAGAGTTCCTTTTGCACAGAGTTAGAGCTGTGCAACCTTGTTTAATCCTGAGTAATTCGGAATAGGTCCTTTGGAATTTGAATTCTAATTACACCGGTTGACTTGCAGCATGTGCAAAATCTCAAAGGGCTATTTCTTTATTTTCCACCAATCTGTTTCATGTCAGTACACCTTGCGTTTTTAACAAAACATTAATTAGGACACTCGCTTGCTGCTCACATTATAGAACGGCAACTAATGTAGAATGGTTATTCAAACTTGCTTGAGCTACGTGTGATAATTCAGGCAACCAATCCAAAAAAAGGGCTTCCACCTCCAACATAGCGCCTTGACTGACTAAAAGAAGATGCATTAGATATGTATAATGCACACTTTGTATTTGCCAGCTTTATCCCTGAGCAATTGTTTTAAAAGAAAAAAAGGCAAACTAAATGGCATATTTTAAAACATTAACATGCCTTCCAGAATGTAGCAGCATCTTTGACAAAAATGCAAGCAATCCTTCTGCTCTTCCAGACAAATCAGCACCTATCTCACCAATTTCTGCTTATATTATCTAAATTCTCTGCCCACATGAGCAAACCCATCTGAATTAGTCACAGCAGAGGCTGCATTGTATAAAAATGCCTCTATATCTTACAGAATGCAATGCTTTAACTCCAGGAAAGATGGGTAATGGAGGAGAATATATCTGATTCTCTCCCCTCCCATGCCCCCAATAGAGTTTGTTAAAAAAACAACTGTAAGATTCAAAAGTTGAGTTTTGTATAATTAAAAACTCCATTTCTAACTAGCACAAAAATGCATTGTTATGTACTTACAGTGCAGGAATGTTTCTTCTCTTGCATTTAAAAATAGCATTCCTGTGCCTTAACTGAGGGTATGATGGGAGTGAATTCAGGAATTGAAGCTTTTTGCCTCTCAAATGCAGTTGCACTTGTGCCCATCACTTCATTTCAGAGTCTTACCAGAAAAAAGTTATGGCAAACTTTAAGCTCCATAAGAAAATATCAGTATTTTTTAGTGTACAGAAATTATATAAAATTTACTAAAACCATCATTGCATAAATGAAACCTTTGCTTCTGAATGATCATGTTGATAATGAAGGTATGCCATGCTTGAAGCAAGAGCTAGCCCAAGATATTTTGCTGCCAGTGAACATAATATTTCAATCTCCATTCCATCGTAAGAAGGCCAGGCTATCTTAATGAGGAAACTTAAAATCTCCCCAATACCTTCCTTACTTTGCCTGGTGGAAAGGTGGGCCCTGCTCAGTTAGAGTTCCAAACTTCAGATTGCTGATATGGTCACAGTTCAAATTCAGTATATAAAAGTCAACTTTGAGAGGTTGGCCTTGGTTGATTCAGGAAGTTCTCATGAGACACAAAGGAGGAAAGTGCTTAGAAAGTGCCAGAGGGCTTACTGTAAAAATGGCCACTGAGCTAAGAGAGCAAAGCATTCACTTTAATCCCTTAATATCTTTGTTTTTGCAAAGACTTAGGGTTATCTTAGTGAAATCTTTGTTTCAATAACAGTTTGAAAAACAAGGGAAGAATGGAAGGAAAATCCCCCTTTAGTGAGGTGGGGAACCTGTGGTTCTCCAGATGTTGTTGATTTTTTTTGCAACCTTTTGTTGCAGCTCACCAATGGGTTGTGTGCTGGGAAATATACTTGCCAACTCTTGCTATACAGCGTTAGGTATGTTTGCCGCCCTGAGTTATATATATAAAAAAGTGGGATAAAAATCTAATAATAATAATAATGATCCCAGGTTCAAAAAAAAAATCCACCACTCTCTTGACTTCCCACAGTGAGCAGCCAGAGTGATTTTGGGAAAGCCCTTTGTTAAAGATATCGGGTTTCAACCAAGCACATCTCACAGAAGTTTGAAGGAGGAGGCAGCCTCTGCTGTAACCTAATCTTACTTGCTTTGTGTAGGAGGGGCTGAACCCCGATTTCCTGTTCCTGTTCCCTTCGTCTTCCCTCTTTTCCTGCTTGAATCTCCACCAAGGAGGATGGTCAGCTTTGGCTGTCCATGTTGCTCATACTTCCATTCAGGTGGGCCACATTAAGAAGCATGTGGGTCTCATCAGAACCTATTGCTCGCACACATGGACTGTTTCTACTATGAAACTGTGAGTTACAATAAAACTGTAAGCTCTTTTTATGTTACTTTACATTAATGTGTGAAGTGTGTTTATTTTGTGTTTTTGAACTGATTAAGCCTTGTGCAAGTTTATTGGGACGCTTCTGCTCCGCTAAACTAGATAAAACTATGTGGACATCTGTTACTAGCATTCCAGAATTCCTACACCTTTCAACCACTTATTCTCCAAGAAACAGCAAAGGGCTCTTCCCACAGCCCAACCTTTGCATGAAATGGTTTCCAATGGTTTATGGTGCACAGAGAAGAGGCTGAGTAGCTAATTTCCTGCTGTGACCAACCTCAATCAGAGGAGCGATATTGATCACTAGTTTGTTTCTTCATTTTTCAGCTTTAATTACCAATGCAAGGGAAAGGTTTCTGAAGGCCACCGGGGAGTTGTTCAGAAAGATTTCTCCAGGATTTGCTCACCTGTTGCAGAAACGAAATGAAAAGCCCCAAAGCCAAAACAAAGTTGGAATAGACATGCAGGACAGATAGAAATGATGGTTCCCACATAATTGGTTGCCTGGATTTTAAAGGCAGGTGACTAGCCCTGGGGGGTTCGGTTGTAGATCAAGGATGGGAAATGACAGGTGGTTCTTATACAACAAGACAGTGCAATTGGGAACTCTCCCAGATTTAGACATGTTGAGAGAAGATTTACCGAAAATGTCATGCATGTCAATTCATATTCAATATATAATAATAATAATAATAATAATAATAAATTATTATTATTATTATTATATAATAATGCATATTGTGAGATTTGGCTCCTTTTCCCACAAAAATAAAAGACTGAACTGGCAAATAGCAGCGCTAAATTCCTGTTTATTGGTCTTTTGCAAAGAGGCTTCTCTCATACCGTCACGAATTTGACTAGTATAGAGAGAGCCTCTTTTGCAAAAGACCAATAAACAGGAATTTAGTGCTGCTATTTGCCAGTTCAGTCTTTTATTTTTGTGGGAAAGGAGCCAAATCTCACAATTGGGGGCTCGTCCGGGATTACTGGGTTCGTTGGAACCGGCACTGGTCCAGATTCCCCTTGGGGGGGCGCCGACTGATTTCAGTCGCCCGATGGGACTGGGGTAGGGACGGTTCCTCGCAACCCAAGAAACCCCTTGAACTAGCACATAGCAGACAGGGGGACTCCAGAGGACACCGAGGGAACCAAGAGGACGACCAGGTAACGTCGTGCGCACGATCCCAGGTAAGAGCCGTCTTAGGTCTACTTCGTGAGGACCTCCGGTGGCGGTGTTTCCTGGGTGGTCTTGGGGAGGGATCGGGTTATAGCTGCGCCTACTTCGTGAGGGCCTTTCGGAGCCGGCGCCTGTGCTGGACCGCTGGCAAACACATCCGAGAGAGCTGTTTCCTGGATCATAGGGAATTGATTTGAGACCTTGTGTGAATGTTGAGATACCGTAGGGAAGAGTAGAAACCTTCCTGCATGGCTAATCTGAGACCCAAACTTGCAGTTCCGCGGCTCAAGTGTTGGAACGTCCACTGAGTCCGGTCAGGTGTGGGTCGGTTGATTGTGTGTGTGTGCGTGTGGAGGTCAAGAGGAATCTCCCCTCCCCCTGCCGTTGTCCGTCTCCAGAATGGGAGCTTGGCTAAGTAAAAGAGAAGGGTGTCCAAGGGAGTCTAAGAGGTACCTTGATGAAAGTAAACCGGTAATACCAGCTATATCCCCTTTGGCATTTGTTTTGGACCAGTGGGATGAAGAAAACCTGATCCCCTGAACTAAGACACTGCTCAAGGAAACCATGGTTCAGTTGTGTGTACAAAAATGGCTAATATATGTTCTATTAGAACCAAACTACAGGTGGTCCAGGTTTTCATCAGCTCCCTGGGGAAGGAATGTTTAGAAGACTATTGTTGGGGAAGAGTTTATTTTAAAATGCCCCATGGCACTCTGTGCATGCTCCTTTGAGCCTTTGCAATGGGCATGATCTCTTCCTCCAGCTGGGATTTTTTTTTCACCTCAGGCTTGTGAAAATCAGGAGTCACTAAGTAGTTTTTGCTTTGTTTTCTAAGTATGTCTGTGCATTCAGTGTTTTGATTGTTTGTGTGTCTGACTGCTCTGGGCTATCATAGATGCCCATTAGCCCTTAAGGCCCTGCTTCCACAGTTTGCTCCCTTGATGAAGAAATAGCCAAGGGCAGCTGCTTGAAGAAGCATTAAGAAAAATTAAGGTTATTGCTAAAACCCCTTCATTTATGGGAAAGAACAAACTATTGCAGGAGATGAGGGAAGCACATATAAGGAAGCTGCCATGCTTGCAGCTACTCTTGATTTCTGCAACTCTGTCTTGTTTGTAAGAAAATTGATGGTGGGTAACTGTATGTAGCATAGATAGGAATTTTAGAAAGTGCCATGCTCTAGGAGGGACCAGAAGTCTGAGTAGGAAGGAAGCAAGAGGAAAGTATGAGAAGTAAGAAGGTTTAAGAAATGTGATTCAGAGAGCTTGAAGAGATGTGTGTGTCTGGGTCTGATTGATTGTTACACCTGGGTCTAAATTTGTTTTTGGTAATGCATGTGGAGGCATTTTAGCAAAGGAAGAAAGACATTGGAAAAGAAACAGGAATTTAGCGCTGCTATTTGCCAGTTCAGTCTTTTATTTTTGTGGGAAAAGGAGCCAAATCTCACAATATGTCAATATTCAGCAGAATATTCCCGTTAGTAAAACAGTGGGGAGCCAGTACTATAGGAAGTTTCTATGACAAAAATGATTACTTGTTTCAGCTCTTTTCTGTTACATTTCCTATAATATTGTCTTCTCTTTTTTTCCTTTTAAATTTCAGAGGGAACTTTAATTTAATTTTTGTATTTCTAAACACTGTTGTTTTGCTTTGATGATTCTATTTAAGGCTGTTTTTATTGTTCTCTTGTAAACTGCTCTGGGCTGCATTGGGAGGAAGAGCAATATTGAAAAAATGTAAAACTAAATACCTTTTAGAATGAAGATGATTTTCTCAGGTGATTCTCTTAAACACAGCAATGAAAATCAATTTAAAATATCATCAAAGTCTCTTTCTCTTACCAACAAGGATTTGCAGAAGAAGGAATGTGTTGGGATGATGTGAACAATTTTGCATGTAAAGGGAGTTTATTATTTGAGTTAGATAAAAACTGCTCTGAACTTTTAAAAAAATGTGTGAAGACAAAGCATCATACAACAAATCACTTTTTTATTCAATTACACTTAAATGGGGCACATTTATCCTACCGTCATCTTTAGAAGGCAAGATGGTGGCAGATCTGAACAATGCTGGTTAATAGGCAGTTAAAAGAATAGAATGATGTTTGTGCAAAGCTTAAAATGGTGAAGGCATCCTCAGAATTGCTGGAGCCAGGCAACAGCTTGCTCAAATATTCCATGTGGGGATAATCTAGTTGTGCATTGTTTGATGCCTCAGCTCCTTTATCAATGCATGAGGTGAGAATGCAAGCAACACAAAGATATGCATAAATATACCCACATATTTCTTTGACATCATTTGGGGCAGAACCCCATTGAGCAAAAACCTATACCTCTGATGCTTGGATATACTGTATCTGAATTCCTGGCTGGATATTCAGTTGTAATTCAAATCACAGCAAGAGAGAAAATGCCATGTAGTAAAACCGAACGGCTAAAATTGCCTAAAATGATTATCTGGAACAAACAAGATAAATGTAATCAGCCTGACTAAACTACTTCCTCCAAAAAATTATATCCTGTATAGTTAAAGGAGCTATAAATGTGCAGTTTACATTTCAGTAAAAAGGGAAATAGAGGGAGAAAACGTGGAGGCAGTGGCAAACTTTGTATTTCTAGGTGCAAAGATTACTGCAGACGCTGACTGCAGCCAGGAAATCAGAAGACGTCTACTGCTTGGGAGGAGAGCAATGACAAATCTCGATAAAATAGTTAAGAGCAGAGACATCACACTGACAACAAAGGTCCGCATAGTTAAAGCAATGGTATTCCCCGTAGTAACCTATGGCTGCGAGAGCTGGACCATAAGGAAGGCTGAGTGAAGGAAGATAGATGCTTTTGAACTGTGGTGTTGGAGGAAAATTCTGAGAGTGCCTTGGACTGCAAGAAGATCAAACCAGTCCATACTCCAGGAAATAAAGCCAGATTGCTCACTTGAGGGAATGATATTAAAGGCAAAACTGAAGTACTTTGGCCACATACTGAGAAGACAGGATATCCTGGAGAAGATGCTGATGCTAGGGAAAGTGGAAGGCAAAAGGAAGAAGGGGCGACCAAGGGCAAGATGGATGGATGATATTCTGGAGGTGACAGACTCGACCTTGGGGATGCTGCGGGTGGCGACGGCCGACAGGAGTCTCTGGCATGGGCTGGTACATGAAGTCACAAAGAGTCGGAAGCGACTGAACGAATAAACAAAAAAAGGGAAATCAAACCCCACCATGATAGGATTTTGGGTTGTTGTTTTTTGCCAAATAGGGGTTAACAGAACAAGATAAAAAATACTATTTATTTGTTTAAGTCACACTACCAACTACCAGTGTCTCCCAGGGGTTCACTGTAAGACATAATAAATGAATATGAAGATATAATAAAAGCAATTCAAATTGGCGATGAAATACCTATTTAAAATTGTGTGGTTTTAGTGCCTTCCTAAAAGCCAGCAAAGGCTTGGCCTCTCACCTGAGCCAGGAGGGCATTCCAGAGGACTAGGGCAACTACAGAGAAAAGCAGATCTGGGGGGTGGGGTGGGGTGTTATGAGTTAGGAGCCTACTACATTCTTCAGATGATCTCAGTCAGCAGGGGAGGGAAATGTAGAAAGGGGTGTGTTCTCAGCTAGCTTGAGGCCAAGGTATCCGGGGCATTAAAAGATAATAAGCAGTGCTTTGTATTCCTCCTAGAACAAACTGTCAGCCAGTGCAGTGCTGGTAGCACAGGTATAATGAAGGAATCTCTGATTCCTTCGAAGACCAGCCTGGCTGCTGAGTTCTGCACCAATTGAAGTTTCCTGACTACACACGAAGGCCATCCCATGTAGAGTGCCTTACCATAATCAGACCTGGAGGTTACGAGCACATGCACTACACTTTTAAGGTTATTTTCTTCCAGGAAGGGAAGGAGTTGGGTCACCAGCTAAAGCTCATCAAAGGTAGTTCTGGTATTGCCTCGATCTACAGAAGCAGAAACAGATCTAAAAGTACTAACTGATTCTCCTAGGAGAACATAATCCCAATCAGCACACCCAGATCTACCATCTCTTTGAAATTATGACCTTTCACAAACAGCATCTTTGTCTGGAGTTAGCTCCAGTCCATTCTCCCTTACCGATGTATTTCTGATTACAAGTAGACATTCAAGGAAATCATACCTTTACTTGAAGATATTGTAGTCTACATCACCCTACTGACAGCCCTCAATCCAAATCTCCTAGTGGGTTAATGAAGATACTGAAAAGCTTTGGAGACAAAATGGAGCCCAGAGGAAGAAATCATTTCCATTTCAAGGAGCTATTGTCTCCAAGCAAGGTTGTTTGAAATCTACCTGAGAGATAGGAATAGAACTATTACAAAGCAATGCCTCCTATTCCCAGATCTATCAGCAATCTAGAAGGCTACCATGATTGATGGTATTAAAAGCCACTGAGACATAAAGAACCAGCAGAATCACATTTCTTCTGTCAATCCACTAGGAAAAATAATCCCGCTTTCAAGCCAAAATAGTCTTAACCTGTAGACCTTTTTGAAGCCAGTTTAAAATTGGGTAAGATAATCTGCTTTGGGCAGAGCAACCAGAAGCTGAGAAGCCACCACTGTCTTGATTATCTTATCCAGCTAGAGACCAGCCAATACCTGCAGAAGTAGCTTACTTGCCTCCTTTAAACAAAGAGGTATCCGCATTCAGGCATTTATAATGCTAACTGGGGTGGCTCTTTTAACCATCCAGCTTGAATTTAAAAGCCTGGTTGGGCAAAGAACCAGTGGATAAATAGTAGAACTCACTGTTTCATGTCTTTGGCTGTCACATGCTGAAAGTAATCCAGTTTAAGAGTACAAGAGGATTTCTTCCACACACACACACACACACACACACACACACACACACACACACACAAGTGACCCTGTATTGGTGGCATCCAGAGGATCTTAAATGTGAGAGATTTTAACCACTAAAATAAGAGTACTTTGAGGGTTCTGTACTTTAACTCTAGAAGGAGAAGGTGGGGGTATGAGTCAACCCCCCAACCCAAAACAGCCTATTGTGAGCTTGCTGATGCAATACATATGGGAAAAAGCTTTTTGACTGCACATATTTCCATAGCAGAAACCTTCAAAGGGGCATTATGCTTTGCCTTATTGAAACATCATTCCTTTTACTAGCAAAACCAGATGAGTACCACCAGTCTTGTATTATAGCCTGAACACTATGCCATAGGACTGGAGTACCAGATGGCAAAGTTACCTAGAGATGGGTGGAGTATATCTCAGTATGTACAGCACATTAAAATGCTACAGCAATTAGGAGTTCTTGCATTTCATTATGAACCCTCCTTGTCTTCACATGCTCTCTTTGTTAGTAAGTACTGTACATCTTGACAGAAATGTACATATAAAAAGAATTGAAAGCATTTGGTTTAAAAGAAAGCTGGAGCTGTCAATATGAGACTGCGTGGGAACTCATGCTTGATTATTAACCCCATAAATATGTATAGGGCATACAAGACCCTAGATATGGGAACAGAGAGCTTGACAGTTGATAAACTGAATTTGTATTTATTGATATTTTAGCCCAAATAACAATGCATCTATGGGAGAATTTATTATGTTCTGAATCTCAGTTAAGGAGGTGGGATCAATATTATTCTTGCTGCAGTCAGTGAGTCATTGTTGATTTGAGAGGTGTCAGTTTAACAGTCTTTCTTTAATTAGAAACAGGCAACAACTGGAATTGGGTCTCTCATCTTCAGACTTCTGACAGAATGAATTTGCTTGGGTTCCACAAGAGAGGGAAAACAAGATATAAGGAATGAAACACCAGCTTCCGCTGTTATTAGGAATCTCATCTTTATTAAGATGTGAATGGAGGAACTTCCCTTTCAAAAAGAGTTCCTGGATGGATGCCCTTAAGATGGATCCCAATTCCAGTAAGCACTTCCCCAAAACATTATTTGTCCTAGTTACAGCAGGACACTGAGTCAACTTTTTAAAGCATAACTATCTCTCACTTAGTGATTAGTTTTTAAGACTTAGGTCAAAATAAATGTGTTAGTTTTTAATATATCCAGAGACTCTTTAATGTTTTTATTTGAAGAGGCATTTTAACATTCTCTGAGGAATGCTTCAGATAATGTACATAGAACTAATAGGTAGATAACAAAGATTTATTCCCTTTATTAAATTCAAAAGAACCCACTGCAGGCACATCTAAGAGAAAGTGGGTGAGACTTTATATTCCCAAAGGTGGTTTTTGATTCAGTCAGTATGATAACATGTTGCCAGATCTGACTATATTAGTGACTCACTGGGTTAAATGTATAATGGGAAAGAGCTTCAGTGTGGCATCTATTTTATAAATAAACAAATCCCCTTATTGCAACCATTTGAGCATCCACAACTTGCTCACTGAACTGTGTTTTAAATGGGCTGCCTTTAATGACTACTCAGAAACTATAACTGGTGCAAAATGCAGTGACACACATGCTGGTGGGTGACACAGCCATTTCACTTGTGTTGCAAGAACTACTGTGGCTCCTAATAGGTTTCCACGTACAATTCAAAATACTGGTTTTAACCTTTAAAGCCCCACATAGATAAACATCTATTCCTAACCATGATGAAACATGCATTATGGCATCACAACATAAGCTGTGCCCTTTCATAGTGTTCTCACAATGCCACCCACCCCCGTCAATAAATGCCTATATCTACACAGCTTGGCTTATCAATTTATTCAGGGCCATCTCCTTCACAGACCTGGCCCACCCTATATGCTGGTCTCAGGTTGCTTAGGGTTCCACACACACTGGAAGTACAGGATGGGGCCCTCAAACAATATTTTCCTGAGGCTACAACCCATCTGGTGAAATAGCTTCCCACCAGAGTCAGAATCTGTCTTTCAATCTTTTTGTAGGGCTGTTGTGAAAGTTAGTTATCATGCAGTCAAAAGTAAGCAACCTGGTAACAGATCAGGCCATTACCAAAACAAGGAACAGATGGAAACCGTAGAAGCAAAAGAGAATTGCTTATACCCTTTTACAAAGAGTCGGCAGGAGAAAAAGATGCAAGAAATTTGAACAGTGATTGCATCTGATGCTCAGCAGTTGCTTGAATTATTCTGTAATGGCTTCTTAGCATTTCTATAATAAATTACTTATCAGAAGTTCCTGATTCTTGTGTGAATGTTTATTCAGCCTCCTGAGGAGAAGCCAGATAGCTGTGAAGAGGAAGCTTTTCAGTAAGGCTTTACAGAGCTATTTGTTGCTGCTATTAAGCTGGGTTGGTAGCTGAGTTGTATCTTATGAGTTGCTATTTCATTGATACATTAGGTTATTACATGAACATGTTATTGCATTGATCATTATCTTACATTTGGATTGTATTATGTGTTGGTTTTTATTTTATTTTTATTAGAATTTTTTTAATACAACAAAGTATAAAAATTAAAAGAAAGATAAGGAAAAAAGAAGATAGAAAGTAAGGAAAAAAAGAAAAGAAGTAGAAAAAAAAGAAAGAAAACATCGTATTATTACTTCCGCCCTTCTTTCTATTGAGTAATTGCCATCTTACTCTTTCCTCTCCCTATTTAATCCTTACTAATCCCCAAATAGACTGAAGGCAAAAGGAGAAGGGGACGGCAGAGGATGAGATGGTTAGATAGCATCACTGATGTAATGAACATGAATTTGAGTAAACTCCGGGAGACAGTGGAGGACAGGAAGGCCTGGCGTGCTATGGTCCATGAGGTCACGAAGAGTCGGACACGACTAAACAACTGAACAACAACAATCCCCAAATCCATAAATCATCTGTTCTGTTTTTTCTTATTTCAACAAAAAGTCCATATAAGGCTTCCAGTCTTTTAAAAAAGTCTTTATCATTTTTTCCTGACCAAACTGGTCAGCTTTGCCATTTCCACAAGCTCCATCAATTTTATAATCCAATTTTCTACTGTGGGTATTTCATTATTCTTCCACCTTTGTGCATACAATAATCTTGCCACAGTTACCATATACAATATTAGTTTCCCATATTTCTTTTCTAGTTCAGCATCCATAAAACCCAATGGAAATAATTATAGTTTCATTGTAATATTAATCTGCAGTATCTTTTGTATCATTGTATGAATTTGCACCCAAAATTTCTTTGCTTTTTCACAAGTCCACCATGCATGATAAAAAGTTCCCTCTTCCTTTCCACACTTCCAACACTAGTTTGATATTCCTTTGTACATTTTTGACAGCTTAACTAGTATCATATACTAACAATTCATCATTTAATAAAAAATCTCTCTTAAATTATGACACAATGTAAATTTAACACCAGTTTCCCACATTTTCTCCCATATATCCATATTTATATTATAACCAAAATTTGCAGCCCATGTCACCATACAGTCTTTAAACTGTTCATCCTCTGTTTCAAATCTTAATAATAATTTATACATTTTAGCTATGATATGATCTTCATTTGTACATATTTGTACATTTCTACTTCAAATTCAGTTTTCTTCTTCTCAATTCCAATTGTCCTTTTGTCCATGTTAGACCTGTCTTTCATCTGATTCTAAGAAAACTGAAAAGAATGTCCTTCTGTAACTAATTGTTCTCCTGTCTTCATCTTAATTTCTCCCTTATCTTGTATTAATAGATCCTCATATGTTAACCATCTTTCTTTATCTGCTGTTTCTCTTCTATAAAAGGCTTCTTGTGTGGATATCAATCATGATCACAGTCTGGGTTTATATTTATTCCATATTCTTAATGAAGTATTTCTCAGGTAATGATTCTTAAAGTTTACATTCACTTTCACTTTGTCATAGCATAAGAAACCATGCCACCCAAACCTCAGATTGTGATCTTCCAACTCCAACATTCTCTTATTTCTTAACAATATCCACTCCTTCATACATACTACACAACATTTAGCAAAATACAACTTAAGATTGGGTACCTCTAGTCCTCCTCTTTTGCGTTTTGTAAAATCTTATATTTTGCTCTCGTTTCCCTCCCCCCCCGCCCTATAAACCTTGATAAGTCTTTTTGCCATTGTTTATAAGGTACATAATTTTTCAATATTGGTATTGTCTGAAATAAAAACAACATTCTGGGTAGTACATTCATTTTTATCACTGATATTATACCAAGCAATGATAGTTTTAACTTTTCCCAGTTTAACAAATCTTTCTTAATTTCATTCCACAGTTTAACATAATTATTCTGGTACAACATACAATTCATATTATACATAGTAATACCTAAATATTTTACCTTCTTCTCAATTTGAAAGTCAGTTTTATCAATCAATTTTTTTTGGTCTCCCACCTGCATGTTTTTCCTCAACATTTTAGGGTTTTTTTAAATTAACTTTAAATCCAGCTAGCTCACCAACTTCTTTTAATTAATGCATTAGTATTTCTATTCCTTCCAGGGGATTTTCTAGTATTAAAATGAGATCATCAGCAAATGCCCTTAATCTGTATGTCTCCTTTTTCACTTTCACTCCTGTAATTCTATCATCCTGTCTTATGTCCCTAGTGAAAACCTCCAGCACTAAAATAAACAATAATGGTGAGAGTGGGCTATTAGATATTGGTTTTTAATTGTTTCGTAAACCTTCAAAGTGAGCCAGTTTGGTCTAGTGGTTAAGGTCCCAGGCTAGAAACCGGGTGACCGTGAGTTCTAGTCCTGCCTTAGGCACAAAGCCATCTAGGTGAGCTTGGGCCGGTCGCTCTCTCTCAGCCCTAGGAAGCGGACAATGGCATACTACTTCCGAAAAACCTTGCCAAGAAAACTGCAGGGACTGTCCAGGCAGTTGCCAGGAGTCAATATTGATCCAAAGGCACCAAAACCAAACCAAAACACAACACCATTCAGGAGTTGAATGGTTCTGATAGCACGCAAACAGACCAATTGGACCAAAAATCTCCAGTCAAGGAATAGCAAACCTCTCCCAACTTTTTCCAAGAAGTGCTAGGATCCCATGAGTCAGTATGTATGTATGTATGTATGTATGTATGTATGTATGTATGTATGTATATAATTTATATGGCCACCCCTCTCACAGCAGTGACTCTGAATGGTGTACAAAGAATAAAATTGGTAAGGCTTCATCCCGTCACGAGCTTTCCCCATTTGGCCAGTGAGGTAGCAGAAGGTATGACTTGGCCAGTGAAGCCAAGCAATGTTTTGAAAATGTGTTCTGTTATGCTGGATTTGACGGTGTATTCTGTAACAGGGAGACCTCTATGCTGAGCTGCTCTTTCTCTCCACTGTTTTTCTCAGAGGATTACTTATACAAAACAGGTCAGTTAGACAAGAACTAGAAGTTCCCACAGTACAAGTGACCAAGTGGATGTATCCTGTGTAGGACTGTTTTGGGTTAAATTGAAACTCCTGGGAGTGGTTGATTGGGTCGCTTGACCCATTGTTAGTTTTCCCCCTGATCCAGTTAAGTGTGTTGTAGGAACATCCCCAATGAATAGCAATTTGTTCTTCTTTGAACATGAAATAATGACCACTAGTTAATTCTATTTACCACCGAGCATAATTGGCAGGAAAGCAGACTGAAGTCCAGCAGAAAGAGGGGAATTTATCTTGCATTTTTAAGAGTTCATATATTTTTAAATGGAGTGATTATGTTTCTTTATCATGCATGCAAATGAGATAATCAGGTTATAAATTTTAATTTGGTTCTGAGTTGAATTATGCTTTGGGTTCCCAGGATACAAGTTCTCTTTGTTTTGTTAAATCTGAAATACAGATTAAAAATACTTACAGTGTTACACTGTCTTATTTTTATGGAAATGTCAAAGTAGAGACTGGATGCCCCCCAGTCAGGAATCTTGTAGCAGTGGAATTTTTTTCAGTGGTGGAAATTGGATTAAATGAACTCAGAAGCCCCTTCCAACTCTGATTTCCTGAGAGCAAGGCCATCTGTGAGCCTTTCAGAAAAAAGAAATAGGAACGACAGCTTCCTCTTTACTTTGAAGCTTTCATTTTCATAAGTGTTAACAGAGGATAACATTACATCCTTCATATTCATATTATGCAGGAGGTTATTCCTTGAAGAGCTGTGGCATGAAGGAAAATTTAAGAACACCATTTCAAAGGAGAGACAAATAGGGCTGGAATGAAATAGATTTAAACATGTGTCTTCACCCAAAAATTGCCATGGCAACACTTATCTTTTATCCTTTTCCCACACCCCCTCCTTATGAGTAAAAACTATTTTGTATTTCTGTTTGTGATGGTTCCTTTCTTCCCTCTGGCACCCTAGTGCAGCATCTAATAATTTTAATCTAAAAGTGGAGATGCAGTGCACGGACTGGCAATTTCCCATCTTTACCTCAGAGCAAGGCTGATCTGACTTAATATACAGCTAACTTTAAATGGCTGTGGTATAGAACATGGTCTACCGCACTAATGAGGAAAGAATGTGTATTTGTATGGCTGATTACAATGTTTTGTTGTAGCAGCAGCAAAAACATAGTTTTTTTATTTAAAAAATCAGAAAGCTCTACTGAGTGCTAGGCAAATCACTTATTTTTAAATAAAGAACACTGGCATTGTGACTGGATTATTCACTGAAAAATGGATGCTTATATTGCTAAGCAAATTATGAGTCATAAATTTCAGAAGCATTCCATGCAATGCCAGAATAATGGAATGCTGCAGCACTGGAAAGAAACTCTACTCTGCATTTACACCTTCAGTTACTATCAGCGCCTCACAGATTGCTATCAGCTTCCAGGGTCAGTGGAGTGTTTGTATTAAAAAATGCACAAATACCTAATATATCTGTGCTTAACTGTACCTGCAATACTCATATGAGACCTTCCACTATTTTAAAGATTATCTATAGGCTGGCTGACCTTGTCAAGGCTTGGAAGTTAAGCAGTGTTGGGCCTGGTAAATATTTTGATGGTACACCCCCAGGGTGTTGGATGTATTCAAGATCTGTAGCTTTAACAGGGTTAACGGGGATTACTCTTGTTTGAGTTGTAATCTAAATCAGGTGGTGGATAATGTATAAGAGAAGTATCCTTGTTTGCTCTGTACGCTGCCTCTTTTTCTTTTTGGGTTTTCTGCCTGGCTCCTTGCTGTCTTGGTATATTATATTTATACTGTTGTCTGTTTGTTGTAGATATATTTTATGCTTTTTCTTTTTGTATATTTTGAACTATATAAACATAAAGTTGATATTCCCTTTTGTCTTCTCTTAAATTTATTACCCAACAAATTTGGTAGCAGAGGATGGTTGGGTTAATTTTGATTTGAATAGCAGGCTGATAAGCTGCTTTCTTTTTCTTAAGAGAAGACCTTAAAAGTTATTGTTGTGTTTGGAATTTTTTGATCCAGATGGCAGAGCAGAAAGCCCTTTTTTTGGTGGCAAGAATTTTTCTTTTTTAAAGAGATAAGGTGATTTATGTGAGTGAAATATTGATAGTGAATCTTTTAAATTTAAATAGAGAATTTAGCAGAGGAGTTTGTATGGGATAGCTTTAAAATGTCTGTAACAAGCACTTTAACAGATGAAGTTGTTATACCTACTCAAAGTTTCCAACAGGGTGTAAGTAATAACAACAGTATGTTTGTAATTCCAAAGTTAAATAGGAATAACTTTCAAATGTGGGATGCAAGGTTAAGAATTTCCCTTCAAGTACAGGACTGTTTAGATCAGAGCTTTCCAAACTGTGTGTCGCGACACATTTCTGTGTCGCGGCAAGGGCCCAGGTGTGTCGCAGGGGAACCCGGAAGAGGAGGCCATGCACCACGTGGAGCCCCGCCCATCCCTTGCCACGCCGACAGGTCCCTGCTCTGAGCCCAGCTCTTCAGCTCTCGCCGCAGAAGCCAGGTAAGTTAGCAGCCCAGTAGGGCTGCAACTGGGGGGGAGGGTGCAGGGATGCAACTAGGCTGCCGCGCGGGAGTGTGTGCAGGGACCACGAAGCGTGGCGGCCGGAGACATGGCTTTTCCCTCCCAAGAAGTGCCAGCGGCCTGGCAGCCGAGAAAGGGACGGGGAGGCGGCTCCGCTGCCAGCCTCGCATGGCCCCTGCGCCGTCTGCGTCTCTGGCTCCCCCTTCCCGTTGGTGGCAGCCCCAGCCAGGCAGAGGTGTGAAATTTGTATAAAAGCAAAAGGAACAGCTCCTAGTTATACAGGACAATTTAATGTACAAAATAAGGATTTTTTGGAAGAGGTTTATTCAGATTTAGTCGGTCCTATGCCACGCGGTGGCTCAGCAGGTTAAACCGCTGAGCCGTTAGTCTGCCGACCACAAGGTTCGAAACCGCGGGGCGGGGTGAGCTCCAGCCACTAGCTCCAGCTTCTGCCCACCCAGCGGATTGAAAGCATATGCGAGTAGATAAATGGGTACCACTTCGTGGGTCAATTTGCCGGCATCCAGCGGAGGGTCGTCCTCGTTCCGAAGAAGACCTAGGGAATCCCGGTGATGACAGCGGAGGACGACGGATCCGGAAAGAACAGCTTCCTGGACGTCAGCAGCCGGCGCGGAAGCGAGGCATGCTGGGGCATGTAGTCCAGTGCCTGCAGCTGAAGAGCCGGTTCCCTGTCCTCCTCCCTATCGCGCGGTAAATTTAAATTTATATGATGTATGATGTATAATGTATAATTGAAATGTACTGATGTTGTAAGCCGCCTAGAGTCCTCCAGTAGGGAGGGGATTGGCGGGGTATAAATAGGATAAAATAAATAAATAAATAAATAAATAATTATCTGCAGGCAAGAATAGATATTTTCTTACTTTTACTGAATCCAAGAGTAAATATAGTTATGTATATATACTTACAAGTAAGGATGAAACTCTTGAAAAGTTTAAATGCTATGTAGCTGCAATTAAGAACCGATTTGATAAGGCACCCTTAACACTACGTACTGATGGAGGTGGAGAATATTGTAATGCAGATTTTAAGAGATTTATGGAACGGGAAGGTATAGAACATAAAGTAACCATATCTTATTCTTCACAACAAAATTGATGTTCTGAAAGATTGAATTGAACATTACAGGAGATGTCTAGATCTATGTTAATGCAAGCTGGACTACCTGATTCTTTATGGGCTGAGGCGGTAGTTACAGCAGCTTATTTGCATAATAGAATTACTAGTACAGTGACAGGTAAAACACCTTTTGAATTATGGTTTGGGAAAAAACCAGGTTTAAAGCATACTTTCATATTCCAAAAGAAAAAAGAGGGAAGCTTGATCCTCGAGCTGAAATCGGAGTTATTGTTGGATATCCTTCTGGAAGGAAAGGGTGTAGAATTTTAGATCTTAAAACCTTTGAAGTTAAATGTTGCAATGTTGTATATGTAGATGAGAGAAATACAATGCAAAAGACAGTTGAGCCTATACTGACAACTGACTTACAGAGTATAGATACTGTTCCACAAGAATTGGTTACTTGGTTACCTGTAGAGACCATTGATCAATCAATAGGTCCACCTTTGGGAGATGTTATTACAACAGAAGGGGAAGCAGAAACTAGACCATGTGAAATAGGAACAGAACAAACAACTAATGTAAGAAGATCAGATAGAAGTAACAAAGGTAAACCTCCAGAAAGATATGGATTTTGTGAAAATTTGCAAATCATAAAGGAACCAGCAAATTGGGAGGAAATTAGTTATCCGTTTTAGAAAGAGAAAATTGGATAGAAGCCATGGCGGAGGAATATCAGTCTTTACAACAAAACCATGTTTGGACTCTTACTGAATTACCTCCTAATAGAAAGGTTATTGGAAATAAATGGGTATATAAAATCAAATATAACTCAGATGAAAGCATAGATAAGTATAAGGCACGTTTGGTTGCGAAAGGTTTTTCCCAGAAATATGGAGTTGATTATTTTGATACATTTGCACCAGTGGTTAATTATACAACATTTAGAACATTTCTTAATGTTGCTAGTTCAAGAAATATGTTTGTAGAACATCTAGATGTTAAAACAGCTTTCCTTAATGGAGATCTCTTGGAAGTAATTTATATGGTGCAGCCTGAAGGATTTTAAAAGAGTGGACAAGAACATCTTGTTTGTAAACTTAATAAGAGTATGTATGGACTTAAGCAATCAGCCAAAATTTGGTATGATAAGTTAACAAACCTTTTATATCATCAAGGGTTTAAGCAAGGAAAGGCTGATCCCTGTTTATATATGAGACTCAAGAATGGACAATATCAATATATTCTGACCTATGTGGATGATTTATTAATATGTTGTCAACATAAGGAGGATATTAATGAAATAGCTAATAAATTAAAGACTGAAATAGAAATTAAACAGCTTGGAGAAGTAAAATATTATTTGGGAATGGAAATTGAAAAACTTAATGATGGAAGTTTTCTCTTGAGTCAGAAACATAAAATCATGGACTTTATAGAATCTGTTGGCATGTAAAATTGTAAATACTCCACTAGAACCAACATATTTAAAATTGCAGGATGGACAGTCACTTTCAAATCATGGTGAATATCAAGAAGCTATAGGTAAACTACTTTACTTGAGTAAAACCACGAGGCCTGATATTGCAGTAGCCTTTAATATTTTGAGTAGAAAAGTGAGTTCACCAAACCGTGACTGGAATGCCATAAAGATACTTGAAAGGAATAGTGGACTTAAAACTAAAGATATCACCTTGTGAAAATCCTAGATTGGTTGCATACATGGATGCTAGCTAGGGAGAAGAATCAATGGAATATAGGTCAACTAGTGGATATCTGTTTTATTTTGGAAATAATCTTGTTGATTGGATTAGTAGGAAACAGACTGTTGTGGCTCAATCCTCAGCGGAAGCAGAATATATATCAGCAGCAAATGCATGCAACGACTTGGAATGGATTCTTCAATTGCTAAAGGACTTTGGTATTAATGAACCTACACCAGTTGTGATGTTTCAAGACATCATCATTTCAATTGTCATCAAGCCTGTATTACTATATGTAAAGGAGAAAGTACTAAGGCGAGAAGTAGAACAATTGGATTAAAGTGTCAATTCGTAAAGGATATATACCAGAAGGGACTAATAGATGTTGTGTATTGCCCTACTGATGAAATGGTTGCTGACATTTTAACTAAGCCATTGATAAGAGAAAAGTTTGTACATTTCCGTGAAATGTTGAATATGTCTAATTCTAGTTAATGATGATTATATTGATAAGATCTTGAGAAGGGGTGTTGGATATATTCAAGATCTGTAGCTTTAACAGGGTTAACGGGGATTACTCTTGTTTGAGTTGTAATCTAAATCAGGTGGTGGATAATGTATAAGAGAAGTATCCTTGTTTGCTCTGTACGCTGCCTCTTTTTCTTTTTGGGTTTTCTGCCTGGCTCCTTGCTGTCTTGGTATATTATATTTATATTGTTGTCTGTTTGTTGTAGATATATTTTATGCTTTTTCTTTTTGTATATTTTGAACTATATAAACATAAAGTTGATATTCCCTTTTGTCTTCTCTTAAATTTATTACCCAACACAGGGAACTCCAGGCTAGACCTGGAGGTTAAAAGCATTCTGAATGAAAACAATGGTACATCATTTCCAAGAAAACCACATGGACATCTCCATGAAGTCACCAGAAATCCCCCCAACTTGAGGAAAAATTTATTTTTATACGGTTACCAATATTTTTCTGGAATTAGCTGGGATCCTAACTTTACTTCTGACAGCAGAAGCATCTCCTGAGCAGAATTTCAAAAACAAATACTTGTACTATATGGCCAGCCTTCCTGTAAAAGCCGGGTGTGACACACACCAACATGGAGTCTAATAGCAGATTATATAGTTACAGAGAACAAAGAAATTTACATTTTTAGCATAGGGACCAATCAGGTAGTTCCCACAGACATTATTACCTCCCCTTTCTGACATTCTGGCATTCTCCAGATGTATGTACAGAAAGAAAATAATTGGTAACTTTGTATGTTTCCTCCCTTGGCAGTTTCAGGCAAAAGATGCCTTTATCAGAGAGCAGAGAGAGATCTTCTCAGATGGCTATGCTTTTGATCTTCCAAGGGAAGTTAGAAAACCTTGGGTCATCCTGTTCTTAACACATTCCATTCCTGTTATCTTTCTGCTTTATGGGTCTAGTGAGGCCCCTTCTTCTAAACAGACAGGCTATCTATGAGTTTACAACTTAATTAGAGTGTTAGGGATTGGAAGAAATGCTAAAACTATAAGGAGAAGTTTATTATATATTACAAATGCTAAAACCACATAGATAGAAACTATTCATGCTAAATATATATCAAAACTATGGGGGGTCTAAATTGCCCCCCCAGGGCCATATAGTACCAATGGGAATTGGTAGAGATAACCTCCTTGCAGTCTCCTTCCCCCCCCCCCCCCCGCAAAAATATCCAAAGTCTTGTATAATGTGATGATCTTTCAAGACTTTGGCCATACCAAATTGAAATTAATTGGGGAGAGATGCAGCACCATTGGTGGCCTGCAGATGTCCTGGCATTCATGGACACTGTGTTGCATTGCTAACCCCCGTTTATAAGATCTGTCATTCCTATTCTTTATTTTCTTTGTAGGCCAATTGAAAGACATGTGTTTTTAAAGGTCTTTAAAGGCCTGTGTGGATGGCAATCACTGTATTGTCTTGGGAAATGAGTTCCACAGCCATAGGGCAACCATAGAGAAAGCAATGGCTGCCTTAGGGAGTAGGCCTTCCCATCTATCTTAGTTGGTGGAGGGAATCTCCTAAGAGGAGGTTTTCTCTGAGGGGTCTCAGGATGAAGTCATTTAGGCCTTTCAGAATAGTAAAACCTTACACTGTATATGGAAACAAATTGGTAGTGATCGCTTCCGGGTGCTGAAGACGTCGGTGCGCTGAACCGAGCGCTCCTGGCTCGGCTCAGCTGTTTGCCTGCTTGCAGCGGTTTTTAAAGAAATAAAACTGCTGAAATCTCCCCTTTGAAGAAAAGGGGATCAGAAGATAAACCACAAGGGTCGCCGGAACCGTCGCTCTTTCCCAATTCCCGTTTTTCCACCACGGGAAAAAGGAAATTGAAGCGACGAAAGCGACTGGAAGGACCATCGTTATTGCTCTGCAGGAAACAGCGAAATCTTTTCAGATAAGTAGCACCTAAATTCAGCACTTTTAGTCACTGTTTTATGTTTGTGTTTATTTTAATTTTACATATTATCTGCTAAGATCCTTCTATGGACATGATCGATGCTGCTGGTGCTTGTGTAATTTTCTTGCTAAAGAAGACTTGAGAAATGGTGGGAGCTTAAAGAATAATGACTTTACTTGGAAGTGAAATGGAGTGACATTAACTACTGACGAATGGCTTATTTACTGAAGTGGGACTAATCTATTTTCCTCTCTGGATTTTGAATTCAAATGGGTTAACGATCTGCCTTTTATCTTTTTTTTTTTTTTTTGCTTTTCTGCTTTTCATCTTGAGATGGTATTTTTTCTCCTTTTTTTTCTGTAATGCGTTTGGAAATTATTTGGATTATAATGGGTATTTTTGGAATATCTTTGTTTTGAACAGTTTTGGGAATTTCCTTATTATATGGGATTTTAGTGGACTTTCTTGTTGCTTTTTGTCTTGGAGAGTGAAGACATTTGGAGTTGGGGCTTTCTCCTTCCCCCCCCCCTTCTCTTTTTTTTTTTCTTCTCTCTCTCCTCTTTGGGACTTGTGATTATAAGCTTGCCTGAGAACTGGATTGTTATTACATTTTCAAGGATATTTTGACTACAGCTAAAGGACTTACCCGTTGTACTCTTATCTTTTATTTTTTTTCATGTGAGAATTGTTGATTTTACCAAAGTACATTTTGCCCTTTTTTTTATGCAACATCTATTAAGAAAAAGTAGTATTATTTTTATTTTTTAAATTTTTTATTGTATCTGGATTTTTTTTCCCCTTTCTTCCCTTCCCCCTTTTTTTCTTTTGAATCTTTAATAATTTTTATCCCTCTTCTTCCCTTTTTCTTTCTTTTTTATTGTTTATAGTGGTTCTCCTTTGTCTTTTGTTATTTTTCTTTTCTCTTTACAGGAATATTATATACAACCTGGTTACTGCGGCTGCAAGAGTGAAGAGGGATAGAGATAAGGAAATGGAATCCATGGCTGCACCTTCAGAAGTACCAACATCAGATATGGAAAAAATATTGGATGCGATTACAGCACTGAATCAAAAAATAGATGATTCAACTACTGCCTTGGAGGAAAAGATGGATATTTTAACTGTTACCTTGGAGAAAAAGATGGATGACTTAATTACTTCTTTTGATATAAAAATAGACAAAAAAATGGACAATATTCTAGATCAACAAGTAGAAGAGAAATTGGAAGTGATGAAGGAAGATTCAAAAAAAGAATTTAGAAATGAAATACAGATTGTCAAAGAAATTGCAAATATTTTTCCAGGGGATTTTAAAGAGACACAAGGCCAGGTTAAGAAATTGGAGATTAAATCAGATTCTATTACTATGGAATATAATTTAGATGCTATTGTATTAGCAGAAATGAGAGAAGAAGAATTTATTTTGAGTCTGAGAGGAGCCCTGGAAAAATTAGATGAGAATATGAGAAAATATATAGTTGATACTTTAGTTCAATATTTAGAGATAGAAGAAGAAGATATGGACTCCGAGATAGATAAAATTTTCAGAGTGGACTCACGTTACGTTAGAGATAAGAAATTGTCAAGATATTTTGTGAGAAAAGTTACAAAAGAGCAAAATCTGAAGAAATATTACAGTGAGAGATCAAAAACAGTAGGGTTGGGTATAACTTAAAAGAATTAAATCAGAATTTTTTTTTTTTTGTTTGGAATCTGGGTTGTATAAATAGAAAAAAAAAATTTTAATTTCTATATGCATAGTATAATAGTATGCTCACTCGCTGGATCGTCACCTTGTTGTGGTGAGTGGGCTTGTGTGTTCCCAATGAACCCTGTGAGCGAAGCCGTCGGGAGTCATGTACTCCTGGCAGGGTCACCCATGGCGGTAAGGTCCAGGGGGAGGAACCAGACAAAGAACGATCCAAGAAAGTCCTCAACGGCAGAACAGGTGGAAGATAACAAGGTGTATTGTTACAACGGCTGTGAAGGCGGATGAAGGCTGCAGCAGACAAAAGGTCACCAATCGTCATGGTATCCATGCCATTGGATTAGAGCCTTTTTCTGTGAAGGTTGTGTGCTGATCGTTGTGCACCGATCTCCACACATAAAACAAATTCACGCACAGGCGTCTTCCAACCACACCAAACCCAAAACAACCAAAAGTCCCATGGCGACTGACGAATGGCAACGGGGGCAGGACTGTGAAATCCGGAAGCTCCTAGTCATGGACCAGCACATGGGCGGTGGATACGGATTCAGTCGCCCTGACTCAAGGATCGAGGCAGTTGAGTAGTTCGGCAGCTGTATCCACGACTGAGCAGCCCTATTTAGGATCCACTCTGCTCACCCCATATGGGGAGGGGGCTAGAAAAGGTGCCCTAAACATAGTCTGCCTCATTTTCTCCCTGACTGGATTACCGCGACCAGTGGGGTCACCATCTAGCGGTCGTAAAAAACACATGAATTTTGGAACATGGAATATACGGACACTGCAAGACAATATGGATAGTGAACGACCTGAACGTAGGACTGCCATTATTGCAAGGGAGCTGAGACGTTTTAATATTGATATAGCAGCACTCCAAGAAACTCGAAGAGCAGGAGAAGGACAGTTGAAGGAAGAAAAAGGAGGTTATACCTTCTTTTGGAAAGGACTGCCTGAACAAGAACGACGAATACATGGGGTAGGCTTTGCTATCAAAAACGACCTTGTGAAGCTCTTGTCAGAAGTTCCCACTGGGATTAACGAACGACTCTCAACTCTGCGAATAAAACTTGCCAAAAACCAACAGGCAACTATCCTAAGTGCTTACGCACCAACACTAGATGCAGATGAGGATATCAAGGAAAAATTTTATACCCAGCTGGACACCATCTTATCAGAGATACCAAAGGAGGATAAAATTATCCTCCTGGGCGATTTCAATGCAAGAGTTGGGCGGGATTTTGATTTGTGGCCAGGGGTCATTGGGAAAGAAGGAGTTGACAACAGCAACACGAATGGAATCTTACTTCTGACTAAATGTGCAGAGCATAACCTTGTCATTACTAACACACTCTTTCGCCAGAAAAATAAATTTAAAACATCATGGAAGCACCCACGATCGAAGCACTGGCATCTTTTAGATTATGTAATTGTCCGTGCTAGAGATCGCCGTGATGTACTTCTCACCAGAGCCATGACGAGCGCCGATGACTGCTGGACAGACCATCGATTAATTCGATCCACGATGGCCATAAAGATTGTCCCTCATCGTAGGCTCCAAGGAAGAAAACCAAGGCGTAAAATGAATACACTGGCCCTTCAAGATCCTATTAAACGAGCTTGCTTTCAATCAACTCTCAAGGAACATCTGCCTATGGAACTTCCTGAAAATGTTGAGGAACACTGGATTAAATTGAAGACTTCCATTATTTCAGCCTGTGAACAAACTATCGGATACCAGACTAAGAGACATCAGGACTGGTTTGATGAGAACGATAGTGAGATTGAACATATTATTGACAAGAAAAGGAAAGCCTTCCAGATATGGCAAAAAGATATTAACTGTGCCGTTAAGAAAAAAATCTACGCCAGTGCAAAGGCAGAAGTCCAAAGAAGAACTAGAGAACTTAAGAACATATAGTGGATAAAAAAAGCCCAAGAAACCCAACATTTTGCAGATGCTCATGATGCACGGGGCTTTTTTAATGCCATAAAGGCCATCTATGGACCAACAAACCATGGTACAAATCCCTTACGCTCAGTAGATGGTGCTAAACTTCTAAAGGACAAAGAGTCTATTGCACTGCGCTGGAAAGAGCATTACTACAATCTCCTTAATCGTCACTCTACTGTGGCTGACGAAGTCTTCTTGCAAATCCCACAAAAACAAATAAGAAATGAGCTTGCAGTACCCCCTAGTTTGGAGGAAGTCAGCAAAGCCACTAAACAAATGAAAAATAACAAAGCTAGTGGACCTGATGGGATTCCTGCTGAAGTCTTTAAAGAAGGCGGGCCTGAACTTACACAACAACTTCATAAGCTCATCGAAAAAATCTGGATGAGGGAGGAGATTCCAGCAGACTTTAGGGATGCCATAATTATCACTCTCTTTAAAAAGGGTGATAGAACAGACTGTGGAAACTATCGAGGCATCTCCCTTCTAGCCACAGCAGGCAAAATCCTGGCAAAGATCATTGCAAACCGTCTCCTATCTGTATCAGAAGACATCCTCCCTGAAACGCAAAATGGCTTCCGCCCTTCCAGGGGAACAGTGGATATGATCTTCACTGCACGACAGCTTCAAGAAAAATGCAAGGAGCAAAACCGCCCTCTGTACATGGCGTTTATTGATCTGACTAAAGCTTTTGATACTGTAAATCGTACTGCTCTCTGGACCATCCTTCTGAAAATCGGATGCCCTGATAAATTTGTGAACATCTTGCGGTTACTCCATGACGACATGATGGCAACAATCCTGAATAACAGTGGCTCTCAAAGCGATCCATTTAAAGTGGAATCCGGCGTTAAACAGGGATGTGTTATTGCTCCAACCTTATTTGCTATCTTCATCGCTATGATTATGCACCTTGTTGAAGAGAAACTTCCTACTGGTGTAGAAATTATATATCGAACAGATGGAAAGCTTTTTAATCTTAGTAGGCTGAAAGCAAAAAATAAGGTAATTGCAACTTCTGTTATAGAACTTCAATATGCTGATGATAACGTAGTCTGTGCACACTCCGAGGAAGATCTTCAAACTATCCTAAACATCTTTGCAGAAGCATATGAAAAACTCGGCCTCTCGATTAACATTAAAAAAACCAAAGTGCTTTACCAGCAAGTTCGAACCAATCCCTCCGCAGCGCCATCAATCCAGCTTAAAGGTGTGTCACTAGAAAATGTCGATCACTTTTCTTATCTCGGCAGCCATCTATCTACAAAAGCCGACATCGACGCTGAAATTCAGCATCGCCTGAGCTCTGCGAGTGTAGCTTTCTCCCGAATGAAGCGTAGAGTGTTTGAGGATTGGGACATTCGCAGGGAGACCAAAATGCTTGTTTACAAAGCCATTGTACTACCAACCCTTCTGTACGCCTGTGAAACATGGACCCTCTACAAACGCCACCTCCAACTTCTTGAAAGATTCCATCAACGCTGCCTCCGAAAAATTCTGCAAATTACTTGGGAAGATATGCGGACTAATGTTAGCGTATTAGAAGAAGCGAAAACCACCAGCATTGAAACAATGATCATCCAACATCAACTTCGCTGGACCGGTCATGTTGTTCGAATGCCTGACCATCGTCTTCCAAAGCAGCTACTTTACTCCCAACTTAAGAATGGAAAACAGAATATTGGTGGACAGCAAAAGAGATTCAAAGATACTCTCAAAGCTAATTTAAAAAAATGTAATATCAGCATTGAGAACTGGGAAGCCCTAACTCATGAGCGTTTCAATTGGAGGTCATCCTTTATTAATGGCGCTATGGACTTTGAAGAAGTACGAGTACAGGGCGAAAGGGAGAAAAGAGTTAAAAGGAAGGCACGTCAGGCAAACCCTCATCATGACCGTCTCCCACCCGGAAACCTATGCCCCCACTGTGGGAGGTTGTGCGGATCCAGAATTGGCCTTTACAGCCACTTACGGATCCACCGTTAAAATTTTACCTTTGGAAGACAATCTTACTCGGCTACGAGTGATCGCCAATGATGATAATAGTATGGTTGGGTATAAATTAAAAGACTTAAACTAGAATTTTTTTCTTTTTATCTGGAATTTGGGATGCACAAATAGAAAAAAAAAATTTTCTCTTTACTTATATATGTATAGTTTTGGAAAAATTAAAGTGTACCAACAATACAGGAATGGATGTTGAAATTACTAGAAATGACAGAAAATGACAAATTGATTTGCCTACTAAAAGAAAATTTTAATTATTATTCTTTAATGAGTGGAAATTTTTGATGGACTATTTGCAAAAAGCAGGAGGAGTAAAGCTAAATATGGGGTTTTGATGATTAGATTATAGATAAATAGTATATAATAGACAAGGAAAAATATATGAATGTTATATGAATAGCCAGCATGTTAAAACAAACTATATACTTTATTCTTATGACCATAGACGGATCGGAGGTTATCTAATTTCTATGTATGTCTTTTTCTTTATTTTTTCTTTATTTTTTCTTTTTCTTTACTGCACTGTTCTTTTTCTTTTCTTTTAATTTGTATTTCTTTTTCCGTTTCATCTTTAACTTTTAGCTTTGTATATTTAAAAACCTAATAAAACTTATGTAAAAAGAAACAAATTGGTAGCCAGTGTAAAGATTTCAAAATTGATATAAAATGATCTCTGCAGGATACCCCAGAGACTAATTTTATACTAGCTGAAGCTTCCAAGAGACAAACAAGACCAGTCCTGCATAGAGCTTATTAGAGAAATCAAGCCAGAAAATTACAGTAAATGTAACACTGTTTGGGGTCATTATTTCTAAGAAAGACACAACTGGTCCAACAGCCAAAGCTGATAAAAAGCACTCTGACCACGGACTCCATCTGTCCATCTGTCATATGACTGGTGCTTTTTAGCATATTTATAAATTATCAGGAATTAGGTGTAACTAGTGGAATATCCAAGTCGGCCAATGACACCATATTGTTTAGAGTGGTAAAAACAATAAAGGATTGCAAAGAACTCCAAAGGGACCTCTGCATATTATGGGAGTGGGCGTCAAAATGGCAGATGTCATCCAACATGAGCAAGCATAATGCAATGCATATTGGTGCTGAAAATCGTAACTAATACAAGCTAAGGGTATCAGAGCTAGCAGTGACTGATGAGGAGAGATCTTGGAGTAGTGGGAAACAGTTCAATGAAGGTGTCAACACAGAGTAAAAATAAGGCCAACAGCATGTTAGGGATAAGAAGAAATGGTAATAAAAATGGAGATGCCAATATCATAATGCCCTTATAAATCAATGGTGTGAATGCATCTGGAGTATTGTGTGCTGTTCTGGTTGCTGGATCTCATAAATGATATAGTAGAGCTAGAGCAGTTTCAGAGGAGAGCAACTAAGATGATCAAGGAGCTGGAGCAGCTTCCCTATGAAGAAAGGTTGCGACATTTGGGGCTTTTTAGTCTACAAAGGAGGCAAATGAGAGGGGACATGATTGAAGTGTACAAAATTATGCATGGCATGAATACAGTGGACTATTTTCCCCTCCCCAAAATACTAGAACCAGAGATTACCCAATGAAATTGAATTCTGGAAGAATCAGGCCAGACAAAAGGGGATTTTTTTTCCACAATGTATAATTAAACTTTGGAATTTGCTACCATGAGATGTCCTGGCAACCAGCCTGGCTGGCTTCAAAAAAGGGTTGGACCAATTCATGGAGGCCATGGGGATCAATGGCTATTAGCCTTGATGGCAGTGGGACTACCTCTGAAAGCCATCTGCTGGGAGACTAGTGGGCTTCCTTGTTCAGTTTTTGGCCACTGTGAGAACAGACTGCTGGACTAGATGGGCCAGGGGTCTGATCCAGCAGGGAACTGCTTATGTTCTTATGTAGAATCAGAGGCAGATCCTGAATCACTCCCAAGAGATGTCTGCTGTTTCTGAGAATATGGTGCCATCTTAAACATGCAGATCGATCACAATTTCTAGAGTTATGATGTCTCACAATGAATGCTTCCATCTTATCTGGATTCAGTCTCAATTTTTCCCCCTTATCCAGCCCACCCAGTACTGTCCTTAGGCAAGCATTCAGGGCATTAAGCCATTGCTTGATGACATTGGCACAGAAAAATAGAATTGAGTATCATTGGCGTATTGGTAACATTTAGCTACAAATTCCTTCATCATGTTTGCATATCTTTGTTAAGAAATATTGGGGGAATTGGAGATTTGAGGGATTCCATGTATCAGGTTCCCCTTCATGGAGTAATACACCCTGGATGATTACCATCTAGAACTCCCTGACAGGAGGGGAACCCTTTCAGAGCAGTTTTTCCAGAAGTCAATGGTACCAAAAGCACTATATGATCTAGGAGAACCAACAGAATCACACTCTCTTCCCAAAGGTCGTCCATAGGCTGACCAAGGCAGTCTCAACCCTAGAGTCTACTCTAAAGCCAGTTTGAAATGGGTCTAGGTGATCCATTTCATCTAAGACTTCCTCAAACTAAGCAGCCACCACCCACTTAATTACTTTGCCCAGTCAATAGGAGGCTAGAGACTGGTCTGTAATTGCTCATGATTGAGGGATCAAGGGAGGACTTCATTTTGCAAGTGCCTCTTTTAAACAGAAAGGCAACCTCCCCACTTCCTCAGAGAGAGATTAATAATATTTAGCAAGCCAATTCCCAGATCTTCCTGGCATGTAGATATAAGCCAAGTCGGGCAAGGGTGAAGTGGGCACATGATAGATCACACTGCCCCAAGCAACCTATCCACATCTTCAGGAGTTACAAGATTGTCAGCCCCACTATGTAGACCAAACCAAGAAATCAACTCCACACGAAGATGAAAACTATTTTTATTAACATTGGCTATAGTAACAGAATCTTGCAAGTCTCACTGTGCTTTACTCCCCCCCCCCCCCCGCCTTATACTCATATGAATTAGGAAGTTGTCTGCCTAAATCTTTTGTGCATGCCTTTTTCTTGTTTTGGGCTTAAGCCATGCTTTTCCCATTGTCGTTTTGATAACAGATCTGGCCTATCTCTGTCAGGGTCATCTTTCTTACTCTCTACATTATCAGGGGTGAGACAAGTCTTCCCTGCCTGAGCTGTAGTGTCTTTGCTGCTTCAGCTCATAGAACTCTTCCAGATACCACAGGGCTGACTCTTTAGTGCAGAGCTTTCCAAACTTTTCATGTTGGTGACACACTTTTTAGACATGCATCATTTTGTGACACACTCTTACAGCAGGGCATCATTTCACGACGCACTCTTACAGCAGGCAGGCACTAGGACCTGCACGGAATCACAGCAGGTTTGGAGGCAGCAAGGCACAAGGCAGGCACTAGGACCTGCGTGGAATCCTGGCAGGGCTCGGAGGCAGCAGCAGCCGCGACACACCCAGACACTGCAGCCGACAAACTAATGTGTCCTGACACACAGTTTGGAAAGCTCTGCTTTAGTGGCTCTGAGAGTGTGTTTGGAGGCAATTGTGTATACTATTCTAATGAGTTCCCTATTCTAGAACTCAACTGGAACATCAACCTATAGGAATCCTCCAGGGCTCCTAGGAAACCCACTGGATCAAACAGCCTCTTTGGCCAGACCAGTTGACTTGGTCCTATAAAGATGGAGAATGGCTGTATATCCAATTTTAACCAGACAGTGGCCCATTCATGTCAATATGCTAATGGGATCACCACAAGGGAATTTACCCATGAAACACTATCCCAGCCAAAGGAAGAGGTCAAATTGAGTATGTGACTAGTGATATGTGTTGGCTCTGTGATCAGTTATTGTGGCTGCTCTAAACTCCTGAGCCGCTCCAAACAAGCCATAACCAAAATGGATTGAAATCATCCAGCAGGAATAGTCTAAGGTACTCCAGCACCAACTCCACACACAGCTCGGCCCAGCATTGTAGTGGTTGGTACATAAGCAGGATCTCTAGTCTATCCCATGTTCCAAGTCCAATTCAATGTAGGCCAAGTCTCTGATGGGAATTCTGTCAAGAGTGATCTCATTTCTCTGGACTACAAAGTACACACCTCCACTATTGAGTACCCAACTGGAAGAGGCTGGTCCCATACTAGGACACCTGTCTCATTCAACCAAGTATCTGTTTTACAAGCCATGCCAGACTTCTCATCAATTATCAAGTCATAGATTACCTCAATGTTATTCTTCCTGGTGCTGGCAATGAAAAAGAGGAAAGCTGTGGTCTCTGGGGAGATGGGAGTACTCTGGTATTATTCCTGCAGCACAATTACATGAGACCCTCAAGCCCCATGTAACTGGTAATAGCAAGAAAACAAGAATGAAGGTGTCTTTAATGCTAGTCTGCGCAAATACAGATTCTTGAAAATTGTAAGAGCAATTTCTCAGCCTTAGCTCTAGCCTGTTAATTAAGATGGATTCTCTCCAAATGCTTTTTTTCACATTGCTTAGCAGCTGGGCTGAAATACCTCTTCTGAGATAAGCATTCAAACACTTGTTCCCTGTTTTCCCACAGAGTAAGCCCCTCTGAAACCAATACAATGTAAACACAGTTAGGTGGCATGTGTGACAGTTATATTTCTTTTGAGAGTATCTTTTGCCTACATAAGGAGAAATGCTGGTAGAGACATTTGGATTTTTGAGAATATGTGACGGATGCTTTCACAAAATGGTTGCCGTAATGGTTATGAACAGTCACAAAATACCCTCTTCCCTGAGGGCAAACTGGTGAGATAGCTCCCCTCTCCATCATTCCCTTTAGGCTGTCCCTCTCTCTACTACCTCTTTTTAAGCTAAGCCTTTTTTATTCTCTTGAGCAGGTAAGCAATATTTTTTTTTAAAAAAAGCTCTGGATTGCAGCTACCAGCCAGTTGTATTTTCTGACAATACCTATGAGCCCATAGGCATTCTTGTAAATCAAGATGATGCCAAAAGCTTGTGCTTACAGCAGGGGTCCCCAACCTGTGGGCCGTGGCCTGTTAGGAAGTGGGCTGCGGGGCTCCCGCCTGCAAGCCCTGCCCCCCGGTCCGTGGAAAAATTTTCTTCCACGACTGGTCCCTGGTGCCAGAAAGGTTGGGGACCGCTGGCTTACAGCATACCAGTTTGCAACACACACACACGTACAGTATAGTAAAGGTAAAGGTTCACCCCGCACATTTGTGCAGTCGTGTCCGACTCTAGGGGCCGGTGCTCATCTCCGTTTGTTAGCCGAAGAGCCAGCGCTGTCCGAAGACGCTTCCACGGTCATGTGGCCGCATGATGCGCGCGGAACGCTGTTACCATCCCACCGAAGTGGTACCTATTCATCTACTTGCATTTGCATGCTTTCAAATTGCTAGGTTGGCAAGAGCTGGGGCGAGTGCGGGAGCTCACTCTGTCACGTGGGGCTAGGGTCTCGAACCTCCGAACTTGTATATGTGTATAAATTAAATATCTAAAAGAAATAATAGATGGGGAAGTATCTGCATGCACCACATGGTTTATTCCTATATTATATGAATAATTTGAGAGAATTACTGCTGGAATCCCTTCTAAATGCTTTCCTGCTACAGCCAATAACATTGTTTGAATTCTGCATAGGTATGAGGTATATCCAGACATAGTTTTAGAAGTTCCTATGTTGTTGTCAAGTTTTCTGAACATTTTTAAATTGACAGTTTGACACACACAAATATCTCTCTCTCTCTCCCCCTCTTGAAGATACACTTAAAACTTTTAACTGGTTTGGTTTTCAATCATTTTGGAAAGACCTGTGAACCCAAAGAAAATGATTTTGGAATATGCAATAAATTGAGAGTCAGTGTTGGATCGGAGTGGGGAGTTAGAGAGGTGTTGGTGAGGATTGGAGAGATTCAGGTTGTGGGCTATCCTCAGCCAAGGAAGCTCACTGAGTTAGCCTAACCTTAAACCCAATTAAACAGTTTTATTCATGAGAGGAGGTTGCACCAGTTCATTTACCATTTTAAGGGTGGTGGTGGTGGGGGGTTTTTTTGTTCCTTTGAGTCAGTGTTGACTCCTAGCGACTGCCTGGACAAGTCCCTGCAGTTTTCTTGTCAAGGTTTTTCAGAAGTGGCTTGCCATTGCCTCCTTCCTAGGGCTGAGAGGGAGTGACTGGCCCAAGGTCACCCAGCTGGCTTTGTGCCTGAGGGACTAGAACTCATGGTCTCCCGGATTCTAGCCTGGTGCCTTAACCACTACTCCAAACTGGCTCTCATTAAGGGATTGTGGTACTGCACAGTTTGAAACCTCTTCTTTAAGGCAAGCACTTCTGTTGAAAAGACATACATTTTCCCAAATCACAGTATTTTGTTATTTGGAAAGGAGTGGATCATTGAGCAAAACATGGTTTGCTTGCCTGCAGACTTCTCATCATGTCATTTCACATACCAGAAATGCAATACAGTATTTTGGCCCTGTTTAGTCTCCAACTTGTTTTCAATTCCCATCGTTACTCTTGTGCATAAAACTGTATGTCGAATGGCCCTTGGCTTTATCCAGTGTTATACCTAAATGCAAGTTAATGGGCGGTTGGGCTAATGCCCGTTCTTCTTGCATAAATCGACTCTGTTGCCAATAGTCCATATTCCCCACATTGAGCAAGGAACTCTGCAGGCACCATTTTCCTGTTGAAAATGTTTTCCTTTTATACTGTATTTCCAGTAGAGTCTTGTCTCTGGAGCCACACAGTTCCAAAATTCTTATGACATTCTGAAGGCAAGCTAATATTAAGCGTAACACTTACCACATTTTTTGTGGACACTTGTTGAAAAACTACAAAACAGAAGTTGATAGAAAATTTATTTTTGGTAATAATGTAAAATCTTTACAAGAGATGTTATAAAACCAACTGTGCTAATTAGACAGCATTACATGATCCATAGTTTAGTGTCCAGTCCTCCCTGGGATTCTTCTTTAGCGAGAGCTTTTTTCCCCCCTTCTTCCATCCCACGTCTACTTCCAATTTCGTACCTACATGAACATCCAAATAATTTGTTTCTCAGTGGTCCTTCTTTTAACACCACTCCTGTTGGAGCACCAAATTCAGGACTGCAAGAAGTTTTGATGATAGTTTAAGGTAGAATATCAATCTTGGATCCCCAGATGATCCAGAGGCACAGGTTGTGACTAACATCTGGACAGCTAAAATTGGAAACCACTTGTTGAGGAAGAGAATTTTCTTTTCCTTCTGAATGCAAATCAGCATAAGTAACTATACTAAAGGGACAGGTTTAATAAAATACAATTACTCAACAATGTAATAATAATTGTGCTATTTATAGAAAAAAACCCATTGAGTTATCCTTGAGTCCTCTGAAAAGGAGCATGCTAACTTGAACAAGCAAACTATGTCAAAAATAAGTTTCTTTTAAAGAAGGTAAAGAAACAGAATCACAATAGCAAACCCAAACAAATCTAGGATCAAGTTAGAATAACAACATAAGTTAGAATTCTGATTAACTGAGTGCAAGAGAAAGAATCCACAGGTTTCTCTAATTTGATATTGATGGGTAAATCAGAAAGTAAATCTATTTCATCCCCAACTTCCAAGTAGAATTGTTCCACATTTCTACCTCATGAGCTGTGAATGATGGTAAGTAAGAACAGGATTTTACTAAACAGGATGTCTAGGGTTATGTTGGTGTATTTACTGAATTATTATTATTATTAGGGCTACACTCTCCTACAATATGATCTCCTTGGCGAGAACCTTAAAAAAAACTTTTAAGCCCAGTCCATTGTCTACCTCCCACCCCATAAATTCCCTCCAGAAAAAGTTAAAGTATCTGGCTATTGAAGTGTGACAAGCAGCAATAATCCCCACTATCAACACTTTCTTCCAATTGTTCCATGGTTCATACATTGACCTAAAGCTGTACAGTACTGGTGCTGAGCAGCTGTTATTATTCTGCAAGGCAATCTAATCAAATGCTGACTTCAGAATCCCAGAGAATCACTATACCTGAAGATTCCCTTCTCTCACTCTGTACCCATGCAAAGAAGGAAGACCCATCCAAGCACCACCCCACCCCCACCTTCACTTTTGATACACGCAGTCTGCCCAGAGACAGAGAGGGTGCCAAATAAGGCTCTCCCCTGTGAAAAAAAGTGCCTACAAATTAAAAGAATGGTTTTGTAAAACAAGGAAGATGACTCACCCAACTGTAAGCTGAGTCACACATTCCAAGCGAAAGCAAAACCCCCAGGCTGCTACTCCAAGTCATTGCCCTGTAAAGTCAATTTACCGATTTTGGTTTTCTATATTAGAGTTGACTATTTAAATAGTAGGTAAAATTGTTATAAAATTTAGCCAAAGGAAAGGCAGAGTGACAGCACTGCTCTTTGAAAAAGAGATAGATCAATGTGGAACTCCTTTTGGAACATTTGACAAATAATAGTTTAATTACACATAAAGACTGCTTTAGATTCATTTTGATCAGAACTGTTACTAAAAAAAACCTTAACACACTGGCAGTGCAATTGCCTCGACACTTACACAGCAAAGGAGAAAAAGAACAAAAAATAGCACGCCATCTTTCCCGTCTCTCAAGACGAAGAGGCCCACATTTAAAAAAAGAGACGCATTACTCTTTACTAAGAGGCATTGCCAGAACAACCAGGACCAATTTTCTCCCCACCCCAAATATCACCCTGGCCTCAAAATTAGCTGTGACTACATCCCATTAAAAGCAATGCAACTTGTGTTACTGCCAGTAAACTGCTCCCATTATTTGTACTGGGTCGTGGTTATGACTAACATTCCTACCCAAGCCCTGATAGAAAGGAAAGAGAAATAATAAGCAGCTGACACAGGAATGTTTCTTATTTGAAGTGTGCTTCCGCCATTTTTATTGGATTGTGTGCACCCATTACTCATACTGGAGCTTAATTTAGAGCAAGGGCTCACTAGGTACTGCTCACGCCCTTAGGTTTTTCTCTGTTATAACTCAAAACTTGAGTGATACTTCATTTAAAAATAGTTTTTTTAAAAAAAGTTCCTCTGACCATATGCAGAGCGCCTTTCCAAAATGTGACTGCTTACATCTGATTTTTATGGCGGAGGGCTTCTAGATCAGAAGATGTGACTTCTTGCTGCTCTGGCTACTGGGGCAAGGGGATCGCTCTGCCCCACAAGGTCCGGTTCTCCCATTAATCCTACAGATTTGCTTATAGGATCCGAGGAAATTCTTATGAAGGAAGGGAAATATTTTAGGCCAAGAATGCCTAAAGTTGATCCGAAGGAAACACTGGCAGGTGGCGAGCAGCGCAAAAGGCCCCCTCTCCCCAAACAATTTCACTCCTCTCCTTTGTTCCTCCTGGATATGGTTATCCATGCTTCTTCCTTGGGGGATGTAACCAGCTCATACTTCGTGTCGATGACTTGGCCTTCCACAGGCTGCAGATGGACTTTCCTCACAATCACGCTCAGCAGAACCATAGCAACGGTATAGGCAAACCTAGCCGTGAAAAAAATAATCAGCCCAATAATTTGAATTCATAGCTAAAGGAACCAAAAGAGATCCACAGAAGGAACCCCCTTCTTCGTTTGTTCTACTGCAGGCATCTGAATCCTTCCAAAAAGCCTCTCTCATAGATCAGCTGCCCTTTGGACAATGTGGAAGGAGGCTAAGGAAGAAGGAATGGTGTCTCTGCCCAAGTTGGGAGATTTTGCTCCTTCCACAGCAGCCTCTTTCCTACAGCATTTGGCAAGTGCATCAAAAGAGGTGTTTTGCAGGTTTCAGACAGCAGCAAGAGGAAGAAAAGAGAGCACTGCTTTCCCTGCCCTCCATTTACAGCCCACCCCCCTCCCCCCCTTTTTTTTAATAATATATCCTCAAGTGTTATTAATTTTCTCTCACCTCAGTTCAGGGCATTCCTGACTTCCTGAAAAACCCAGCAGAGAGAAGTTTTTTATAGCAGCTTCATCACTGAATCTATCTGGATCAAATCTACCAAGCAGAAAAGAAAAAGATCAAAAGCCACTCACTCCTCAAAATGAGCTACAGGAAATGTGAATCGGCAATTCAGAAGCACTTCAGCAGAGAATACACAAGGCCGCCTGAATCCACCTCATGTATGTTTTCTGATTTGGCACCATTTGGTGAGAGACGGAGCTGCTACCCCTTTCCCCTTTCCTCCCTTCTTTCTCGGCCTCCTCCATTTTTCTCAACCCAGCTGGCCTGCAAGCAAATGTGTGCTCAGCAGCTGATGATTCATTAGAAAGAGAAGCATGTTTCACCCACCGTCAGGTTGGGGAGGAGGGGGTAAACAAGCAATTATCCAGCCTAGCCTAAACTAACAGTAGGATTTCCATAATGAAGGGATTGACAAGGCAACCAGAATGATGCCCGGTTATTTATTTTCACACAACTCCCCACCCCCACCCCGCAATATTTATTAAAATCTGTACTACAGCACGTGTGTGTTTTTCATTAACTTGATATTTCATTGGGCAATAAATCTTCTATTGTTCAAGCCTTCAGCTGTCTGTTGGCTGTACCTCATCAAGTTCCCTTAAAAGGCCAACTGTATTCTGCAGGGAAGTAGCAAACTCTGAAAATAGCTGTTTTGTTTGATGTATCTCTTAATAATTTATTTTAATTAGCAGAGTTGGATTGTATGTGTTGGGAAATGGCGATGCCTGGCTGATGCTGATACAGGTAATTTTTTTTAAAAAAAATTGCAATCAGACCTCTCTTCCCAAGTTCTAGTTCCTGCACCCCCAGGCTGTGGAGAGCTCTCCTCCCCTTCAAAGGTTTCCTCTATGCTTGTCGTCTGTCTTCTTCTAAAGCAGGGGTCCCCAACCCCTGGGCCGCGGACCAGTACCGGTCTGTGGCCTGTTAGGAACCCGGCTGCACAGCCCGCCCATCGAGCTCCGCCCATGGCCCGCCCATCGAGCCCCACCCATGGCCCGCGTGGCCCACCCATCCCCCCCCCCCGGTCCGTGGAAAAATTGTCTTCCACGAAACCGGTCCCTGGTGCCAAAAAGGTTGGGGACTGCTGTTCTAAAGCATCCATTTGCTTCAGTAAGTGACAGGACTGGGAAAGAATCTTGAAATGAGAAGCCACGCCTCTAAACTTCTTCATAGTTGCCAATGTGTTAGAAGGAAACAGATGTGATCTTTGGGTTGAATTCACCACCTAGCCCAAACATAAAATGAATCCGATGTGCAATGGAGAATACATTTGCACAAGCGGTGCCCAAAAGCTTAATGATATGCACACAGACACCTACATGACAAGAAATAACTCTCCTGGAGTCAGAGGAGACCCTGTACACTACAACTGCCTGTAATGACCTAGTGGGAGTGTGAGAAATGTTGCAGTATCCAGCATTAGCTGCAGAGGCTAAATCCAGGATTATTTGCAGAGATTAAACCCAGGATCTCCAGCAAAGGAGATCGTTACCTTGTCGTGGTGCTGGAGCTTGAGCACCTCAATGAAACCATGAGCTAAACCGTGAAGGGACACCCAAGACGGGAAGGTCGTGGCAGAGAGGTCAGACTAAATACGATCCCTGGGGAAGGTAATGGCAACCCACCCCAGTATTCTTGCCATGAAAACTAAATGGATCAGTACAACCAAAGATATGTCGGTATACCATCGGAAGATGGGACCCCCAGGTCGGAAGATGGTCAAAATGCTACTGGGGAGGAACAGAGGATACGTTCAACTAGCCCCAGATGTGATGACACAGCTAGCTCAAAGCCGAAAGGACGGCTAGCGGCCGACGGTGCTGGTGGTGAACGACGAATCCGATGTTCTAAAGATCAACACACCATAGGAACCTGGAATGTAAGATCTATGAGCCAGGGCAAATTGGATGTGGTTATTGGTGAGATGTCAAGATTAAATATAGACATTTTAGGTGTCAGTGAACTGAAATGGACTGGGATGGGCCACTTCACATCAGATGACCACCAGATCTACTACTGTGAACAAGAGGACCACAGAAGAAATGGAGTAGCCTTCATAATTAATAATAAAGTGGCTAAAGCAGTGCTTGGATACAATCCAAAAAACGATAGAATGATCTCAATTCGAATTCAGGGTAAGCCATTTAACATCACAGTGATCCAAATATATGCCCCAACCACAGATGCTGAAGAAGCAGAAGTAGATCAGTTCTATGAGGATCTGCAGCACCTACTAGATAATACACCAAAAAGAGATGTTATTTTCATTACAGGAGACTGGAATGCTAAGGTGGGTAGTCAGACGACACCTGGAATTACAGGCAAGCATGGTCTGGGAGAACAAAATGAAGCGGGACATAGGCTGATAGAATTTTGCCAAGACAACTCACTGTGCATAACAAACACTCTCTTCCAACAACCTAAAAGACGACTTTATACATGGACTTCACCAGATGGTCGACACCGAAATCAGATTGACTACATCCTTTGCAGCCAAAGGTGGCGGACATCTACAGTATACAGTCGGTAAAAACAAGACCTGGAGCTGACTGTAGTTCAGATCACGAACTTCTTATTGCAAAATTTAGAATCAGACTAAAGAGAATAGGGAAGACCCACAGATCAGTTAGATATGAGCTCACTAATATTCCTAAGGAATATGCAGTGGAGGTGAAGAATAGATTTAAGGGACTAGATTTAGTAGATAGGGTCCCGGAAGAACATTGGACAGAAGTTCGCAACATTGTTCAGGAGGCGGCAACAAAAAACGTCCCAAAGAAAAAGAAAACCAAGAAGGCAAGATGGCTGTCTGCTGAGACACTGGAAGTAGCCCAAGAAAGAAGGAAAGCAAAAGGCAACAGTGATAGGGGGAGATATGCCCAATTAAATGCAAAATTCCAGAGGTTAGCCAGAAGAGATAAGGAATTATTTTTAAACAAGCAATGTGCGGAAGTGGAAGAAGACAATAGAATAGGAAGGACAAGAGACCTCTTCCAGAAAATTAGAAACATCGGAGGTAAATTCCAGGCAAAAATGGGTATGATCAAAAACAAAGATGGTAAGGACCTAACAGAAGCAGAAGAGATCAAGAAAAGGTGGCAAGAATATACGGAAGTTCTGTATAGGAAGGATAATAATATTAGAGATAGCTTTGACGGTGTGGTCAGTGAGTTAGAGCCAGACATCCTGAAGAGTGAGGTTGAATGGGCCTTAAGAAGCATTGCTAATAACAAGGCAGCAGGAGACGATGGTATCCCAGCTGAACTGTTTAAAATCTTGCAAGATGATGCTGTTAAGGTGATGCATGCCATATGCCAGCAAATTTGGAAAACACAAGAATGGCCATCAGATTGGAAAAAATCAACTTATATCCCCATACCAAAAAAGGGAAGCACTAAAGAATGTTCAAACTATCGAACAGTGGCACTTCTTTCACATGCCAGTAAGGTAATGCTCAAGATCTTGCAAGGTAGACTCCAGCAATTCATGGAGCGAGAATTGCCAGATGTACAAGCTGGGTTTAGAAAAGGCAGAGGAACTAGAGACCAAATTGCCAATATCCGCTGGATAATGGAGAAAGCCAGGGAATTTCAGAAAAACATCTATTTCTGTTTTATTGACTATTCTAAAGCCTTTGACTGTGTGGATCATAACAAATTGTGGCAAGTTCTTGGTGGTATGGGGATACCAAGTCATCTTGTCTGCCTCCTAAGGAATCTGTATAACGACCAAGTAGCAACGGTAAGAACAGAGCACGGAACAACGGACTGGTTTAAGATTGGGAAAGGAGTACGGCAGGGCTGTATACTCTCACCCTACCTATTCAACCTGTACGCAGAACACATCATGCGACATGCTGGGCTTGAGGAATCCAAGGCTGGAGTTAAAATCGCTGGAAGAAACATTAACAATCTCAGATATGCAGATGATACCACTTTGATGGCTGAAAGCGAGGAGGAGTTGAGGAGCCTTATGACGAAGGTGAAAGAAGAAAGTGCAAAAGCTGGGTTGCAGTTAAACCTCAAAAAAACCAAGATTATGGCAACGAGCTTGATTGATGACTGGCAAATAGAGGGAGAAAAAGTGGATGCAGTGACAGACTTTGTATTTCTAGGCGCAAAGATTACTGCAGACGCTGACTGCAGCCAGGAAATCAGAAGACGTCTACTTCTTGGGAAGAGAGCAATGGCAAATCTTGATAAAATAGTTAAGAGCAGAGACATCACACTGACAACAAAGGTCCGCATAGTTAAAGCAATGGTATTTCCTGTAGTAACCTATGGCTGCGAGAGCTGGACCATAAGGAAGGCTGAGCGAAGGAAGATAGATGCTTTTGAACTGTGGTGTTGGAGGAAAATTCTGAGAGTGCCTTGGACTGCAAGAAGATCAAACCAGTCCATACTCCAGGAAATCAAGCCAGACTGCTCACTTGAGGGAATGATATTAAAGGCAAAACTGAAGTACTTTGGCCACATCATGAGAAGACAGGATACCCTGGAGAAGAAGCTGATGCTAGGAAAAGTGGAAGGCAAAAGGAAGAGGGGCCGACCAAGGGCAAGATGGATGGATGGTATTCTGGAGGCGACGGACTCAACCATTGGGGAGCTGGGGATGGTGACGGCCGACAGAAAGCTCTGGCGTGGGCTGGTCCATAAAGTCACGAAGAGTCGGAAATGACTGAACGAATAAACAACAACAAACCCAGGATACTCAGACCCAACTGCAGTCCCGTGGTTGCAACACATCATATTAAAAACAAAATAATTGATTTTTAATGGAACCCAACATGACACCCAACATACCCTAAGGAGGTTCGGCCTTCTCAACTTTTCCATTCCAGAGAAAAGGATGTGGGGGCCATTTATTTTCCTTGAACTAACATTTGCCATTGAAAGACGTTATAAGTATGTCCTATTACTGGAAATAGCAGCAGCTGCAATCCCTTTGAGAAATGACTCTTTTGCTTTTCTATTTCTTTTTTCCAAAAGTAATGTCTCAATTTCCAGAGCCAGATTTTTATTTATTTATTTTTAGGGCTGTTTGATTAATTTTATTTCAATCAAACCTATGGTATTTTTGCCTTGGATTCAGAACCAATGTCTCACTTCATTTCAGCTCCCCGGTTCTGCCTCTACATGGCTGGATTACATTAAAGGATGCCATTTGGAAGCATTACGGTGTTTCCTTCTACTCTGTGGAATTCAAATTTTGAGGCCAGAATTATTCTTCCATGGCCATATCTGGAAATAATGATGTAAAGCCTTTGACTGATGTTCTCAGTTCTTGTAAACTGCAATGGCAACATTCATTTTCTAAAACTGACAAGCTGCATTTGCCACATAAAATCATGAACTTCCTAAAATCTTCTGCCTGTGAGAAAATATGAAAAACCGGCTCAGTGACTTTGGGCTAGTCACTGTCTCAGCCCAACCCACCTCACAGGGTTGTTGTGGGGAAAATAGGAGGAGGAAGGAGAATTAGGTATGTTCGCCGCCTTGAGTTATTTATAAAAAAATAAAAATAAAGGTGGGATAAAAAAATCTAAAAAAAAATGCCTCTGGATAATTCTGCTCTTTCATCTGCTGTCTTTTTTACCTGCACATCGTTGCTGCTGCTGCTGTTGTTATTGTTATTGTATCAAACATGCAATTCTCTATTTACATCTTAAATGGAAGAGCTCAGAAACTATGTGTCATGTTATATAGCTCAACCATTCATTTAGTACCAAGAGACAGAATTTAGCAGGGAAAAAACAAATTCACATTAAGAAAACATTATGAACTATGTTTTCTGTGTTCCATACTTATAGGGCAACGGCCAGACTGCGCTGTCCTGCAAGACCACACCAAGAGCGTATAACACAAGAGTCTGTAAGAGAATTTAAAAAGCATCATTTTAGCCCGCCGACATGACACAGCATTATCACATTACAGTACCTAGACTAATACTCCATTTATATGCATTAATAGCTGTATAAATGCATGACAGAGATACATTTTCTTTGCTTTAACTTCAATTATTTTAGATCCTTAATTGCAAAACTAATCCAATCTGCAAGAAAAGAAGAGATCGGGGAGAGAAAGAGGTGACAGCAGCCAAGTACCAGGAAACCTCTAAGAGAAATTTCCTTTACATGAAGCAGTATCACAATGACAGCACTTCAAGACAAGATGGGCCATAATGGCTCCAAATGAGTACAGTATGTGTGCAATCATCTACAGCAATCATTGTACTTTACAAGAGGAAAGGAAAGTGACAGAAGTAAGAGAAGCCCAAGGCTTTTTCTAGCTTTGTGTTTGAAATCGGCTCCTATCACTATTTTTCCAGAAGTTAAAATGTTTGATAATCTCACCTTAAGGAATTTAAGGATAAAATCATAATCATGTTTATTAGGATAAAGAAGATATACTGGAATTGATGTCCAAGAAAATATGGCTATAAATGGGTCAATTACATGGTCATTTTTTGTTGATAATGGTGCAAATAAGGATGGACTATTTATATTTTCTCTACTAATTTAGAACACAAAATAACAATGTGTATGCACTGTCTCTCTCCCCCTTTATTTGTAACAGGGATGAAAAACTTCAGGCTGCATGTGGCTCCCCCAGGGCCCATTCTATGGCCCCCAGAGCGACCTGGTCACCACTGACAATTTTTCCTTTTTTCTAGATGAGTAAAATGATTGCAGCAAGCCTCAGTAAGATTTTATGCATTTATTTTATTCCCTAACCACCTCCTCCAAGTCCTCTAAAAACAGCTAAACCTCTAATGATACAGCTGTGTTAGCTTGTGGCCCTGCGCTATAAACCAGCACAGAGCAACATAGATGCTACTACTACTATTGACAGCGTTCATACTAAGTTGCTCTGAATGATTAGTTTAACAAACGGAGCTATGAATGAATCCTTCATCTGCATATGTAGCCAAATCATGATCCAGTCATTCCCAATGAAGAATGTTACTGGTTCTCTACTTAGATGAAAAGGAAAACCTTGCTTAATTAGACATTTCCTGGCTTAATTAGGTTCACACACAAAAAAAGAGCAAAGCATCTGAATGAATAGACAAAAGTCTCAGTCATATCATGGTTTATTAAACCAAAAAGGCATTTGAGCTGAGTCCCCTTTTGGTTGTTTAATTATTGTGTTTGGTTGCCATTTTATATATTGGGTAGTTTTTTTTTACTGTTATGTGGTTATTTGGGGGGGTTATTTTTCATTTTTTGTTGTACACCATTTGTTGTACACCATTTGGAGTCACACTGTTTGAGTTGGGCAGCCTTATCAATCCAATCAATCAATCAATCAATCAATCAATCAATGTTCTCTGAATCAGCTCACTGAAAAAAGAATTCAGTGTTTTGGTTTACACATTCACTAATGTGCCTCTCTTAAAAAACAAAACATTATTTCTCTTAAAAAAACAAAACAAAATTCTGTCTTTGTATATACCAGGGGTGGGCAATGTCAGGCCCACGGGCTGTATAAGGCCCGCGGGGCTCCCGCCTAAGGCCCACGGGGCTCCCACCCGCAAACCCCGACCCTTCCACGCAATTGGCTCCCGCCCGCAAACTCCGGCCCCCGGTCCACAGAAATCCCAGAAACCCCGCCCCCAGGTCCCCGGTTATAAATATCCAAATGGCCCTTGGCAGAAAAAAGGTTCCCCACCCCTGGTATATACAGTAACTCTCCTTCTAGGAAGTCTCCCAATTAAAATGGAAGTTTAAATGATAATTGAAAAGCAGAGCACCGGCTTCCAGTCCTACCTCCTTGGGAATGAGATGCTGATCAACTCTGCCTTCCAGCTCCTGAAGCCGTGCAGCAATTGGTGTTAGTTTTGCTGTCCTCACTGTCTCGTTCAAAACCTGCCGGCAATACCTGCAAGCACAGAATTTGCAAGGTTCTCGTTTGGTTAAAAAAGAAAAGAAGAATCCGAAAACACACTCCTACAACCCCCAGAGGCAGCATTCAAACAAGAATCAGATTAATGAACATTAATCCAGTCATGGCACAACTTGTATTACAATGAACAATTTGTGGATGAATTGCATTCCACTTGGCTACAGTTACCCACTTTAGACTAATATTCTCAATTTCATTCTGTGTCTTGAAGCCCAAATGGCTGCTTGTTGGCTCAGGCACTTCTTCTCCCATCCCTAGCAAATTCCACCTCTCTTCCATATCTGTTCTAAATCAAAGTGCAATGCCACTCGTGGACCACTTAGATCCCAGCACCCCTTTTAATTACTTGAGTTTTCTTCTGTTTTAAAATAACAAATGCACAAAAAATACAGTGTAAGCCAAATACATGCTTAGCACAATTTTACAAATAAAGAAAAACCCACAATTGGGGGGGGGGGGATTCCAGAAAACTCCAGCCTTGTCATGCATACGCTTTGGCCTCCCCCATTTTGCATCATTGCTCTGCCTACTGCTGCCCTCAAAACCCCCATTAAGTATTCCCCCAGCTGCTGGATACAGGATATAAGATACTGGGATGGAATGGGTTTGCCAGCTCGTGTGGCAAACTCTGTCTTGGGTTAAGCACATTAGCAGTATAGTACTAAACCAGGTTTAAGATTAATTTTGAAAAGGAGTGAGAAATTGATAGGGCAAGACAAAGGAACACCAGAGTCCTCCTCTCACTCCTGGTTAAGAGATCAGAAATATGACATTTGCTGACACCAAAAAAATCAGTATAAAAACAGATACACACCTAAGTTGCTCAATTTTCGCATGTGTAACAGGGCTTTTCCCAAGAACCTGATCCAACTCCTTGTAAAGCTTTTGCTGAACTTCTTTTGAGGTAGTTAACAAATAGACTGCCCAGGTACACACTACAGGAAGAAAAAGAAAAGGACCATCAGAGGACAAAAGTGTCCATTTGGTCAACACATGCATTCAATTCACAGTTCATGTTCTGGAATTAGGAAAAAGTAACCCCCGCTCAGTAACTCAATAGAAAACTCAGGTCAGACGAAGCAGTCCACAGGAAGAAGTAGGTATCTGGTAGCCTGTGAGGAAATGAAAATGCATGAGTGACAAAACCATTTAAAGGCTGAGTAGACTTTTGAAGCAATGTTACAATTTAGAAATCAGAGAACCTTTTGTGAAGTGCACCATCTGTATCATAGTTATTATTTCAGCCACCATTATCTTTGCCCTCTAAAATAAGGTTGTATAATTATCCCCACATTATGAGGCTTTAAAGACAGTGGCTTGACTAAAGCTAGCCAGTGAGTTTAGAGCCAAGACCTCTACATCATAATTTCAGATATATCTAAGCATGCAAACCTCTATTCATCCGTCCACCACCCTTTCATCTCCCACACCATCCATTCATCCCAAACTCTCCTACATCTACACAAACCCCTCGCCTCCATCCAAATGTTCCACAAGCTGGCAGCACCTCCTTTGGCACTACTTAATAGGCTCCCTGCTTAACTTAATATTTCCTAATTAAAAGCAAACTTTACACTGGAAGCTTGCATGCTGCAAAGCAAAGTGCCAGCCTCTGGCATCAGCTTTGTTTATCAGACCCTGAGAAGCTTTCTTCGAAAGTAAGAATAATAGGAGGCTATAGCCCAGTGCTTGCTCTGCAAACGTGGCTATCTGCCCAGAAAAGAAAGATAAAGATAAGCTGGAGTAGAGAAAAGGATCCTGGAGAACTAAAGTGGGTGCCAGTGAGAAACCTCATCTGTTTGCTTCTGTTACTATTTTATGACTGGCCAGGCCCACCATAGCATCCCACTTGTGAACAGACCAGCCCCATCATGACAGCCACTGTAAGCAACCCAAAAATTTCAAATCTGGTCACCAGTTCCCAAAAGGTTGACCATCCTTATTAACATAGATATACACTCTCTTCCCCATCTTTCTTTTCCTCTCTTCTTTCTCCAGATTTCCTTTCTTATCTCCATGTGGGAATAGGCTCTAGCTGCCTCCACCTGCCCCATTTTAACTTTCTGTGTTCAAGAAAGAAAATAGCGTGAATGTTATAAAGGCTCTCAAAGCAGCACACACATAAACTAAAGCAAATTATCTATAGTATTATGGAACTGTGACATTTCCATAGGACCCCCCCCCTCCCCCAATGATTTACACTATGTCTTAAATGCTGTTTTATATACTTACATTTTGCGGTGATTATGGATCCTGCCAGAGAGAAGATCATAGTGTCCTCCAAAATCTAGAAAATGAAGAGATTTTCAGAGATTTTCATTGAAGGAGGGGGAAAAAATAGACATCGTGAGAGTTAGTGCTAAATTTCATACTGAAAATTTAATTAAACATTTTGTATATATCAAAGAAGAAATATATGAAATGAATTCCAAATTAATTGTAGTTACAGAAGAAATAGCTCCAAAAAGAAAGAAAATGATTAATTGTCAACAGCACATCTTCTCTCTGCCCAGAAAAAGTATGCACAGGAAAGGCTGCCAGAGCCATGGACATTTAGAAGCCTCCTGTTATGAAGCCAATTGGCCTTCACAGAACTCCAGACTGTCAGTTGCGTGCCATGGAGATTGCAGATGTTCGAATCAAAAATCTTCTCCGCCTCAAGCAAGATCCTCCTGAGAAAGGGCGCTTACCTTAGCACTTAGCAAAAGGATCAATCAATTAAATCTTTATTACGGTCATAGACCAGCATGCTTAGCAAAAGGAGTTTCCCTGCCCCCTCCTCTTCTGTAGGGAAAAGGCCTTTATCTTTTAAAACTTCTGAGAGAGAAGCAATGTACCAGGGCTGGAAAAGGAGCTGAAGAACGTTGCTCCTGAGCTTCCGGTTAAAGGCGAGAATCTAATAGAATTTGGAAGAACTAAGGAAGCAAGCGGGAAACGTTGCTGTAGTGATCAGTTTGCCTCTAAGAAATAGCAACTTAGGTAACTGGAAACCTTGCGTAAGGTTACTTTTATTTTGGTAAAAATTCACTCTAGTCCTAGATCTGGTACAAAGAATTTCCTGCCATTCAGGAGTCAGCTAAAATAATACATTAAGAACAGCTTCTCCCATACCAACAATAACCCTACCCACATCACCATAGCACAGAGATTTCCAAACTTTTCATGTTGGTGACACACTTTTTAGACATGCATCATTTCGCGACACACTCTTACAACAGGGCATCATTTCGCAACACACTCTTACAGCAGGGCACAAGGCAGGCACTAGGACCTGCGCGGAATCCTGGCAGGGCAGGTTTGGAGGCAGCTGGGCACAAGGCAGGCACTAGGACCTGCGCGGAATCCTGGCAGGGCAGGTTTGGAGGCAGCCGGGCACAAGGCAGGCACTAGGACCTGCGCGGAACCCTGGCAAGGCAGGTTTGGAGGCAGCAGCACAAAGCAGGCACTAGGACCTGCGCGGAATCCTGGCAGGGCAGGTTTGGAGGCAGCCGGGCACAAGGCAGGCACTAGGACCTGCGCGGAATCCTGGCAGGGCAGGTTTGGAGGCAGCCGGGCACAAGGCAGGCACTAGGACCTGCGCGGAATCCTGGCAGGGCAGGTTTGGAGGCAGCAAGGCACAACGCAGGCACTAGGACCTGCGTGGAAGCCAGGAGGCAGCAGCAGCCGCGACACACCCAGACACTGCAGCCGAGACACTAACGTGTCCCAACACACAGTTTGGAAAGCTCTGCCATAGCAGTTAAGTGCTGTATTTAAAAAAAAAAACCTTCAAGCCTGAAGGTCTGGAGTAAAGTCACACACCTTACATTCTAGCAAGGAAAAAGACTACATCAAATGAGATACAATGGAGGCAATTATATTAACCCAACACTGCCAAGGCATAATTAGCAGTTGATCTAGAGGGAACTCCATTAATAGTTAATTACACCAAAGATGCAGATACCTGCTTGTCACTCAGATTCCCCTGCAGCAAAGAATCTATGAAGATGTGTCGGTTGAAGCTCTTTCCTTGCCGCTCTTTTATGACTTTCTTCAAGACCAGCTCCATTTCCATCAGGGCTTTAAGCACAAAGAATAATGAGGTCATTCCCTCGATAGCACAGAGTGTTCTCCTAGAAATACACCATATCATGCTGGGCAGCTGGTCTTTTCTTTTTGATGGCTGCTTCCCTCATTGTGGATGAAAAATGATTTGAAACACATTTACTATAGCCTTATCCATCGGTCCATATACAGTATGTGCTGTGTGTGTGTGTGTGTGTATGTGCATGCATGTATGAATGGAGAAACAAAATCTCATCTGTCAGCCTCCAGCATTTACACAAAGTTTATACCACCTCTGAATGGCGAACCAACAGGTGTTGCAGAAACAACGTGAGTGTTGAAGGAGGGGCCAGTTGTGGTGGTTTTATTTCCCTATCCTGCATTTGGAAAAAGAGATGAACAAACAATGCTCATGGTGCTTGCACACTAGATACAATGGTCGAATTTCTGAAACATTCCATAAAACATAATGCTACGCAGAAATGTTCAATGAGATCGCCCTGCCATGAATATGTGTCCAATAGATACAAAACAGAACTCACCATCTTCATACTGCTTTTTTCTGGTCACACTTTTATCAAGTGAGCCATCTAAGAAACCCTTTCCAATTTCTGCCCAGATCTGAAATAGAGAGAGATAATAATTGTTATGCTTTTGACAATTAACAATAAACTTATAAAGTCTTGACTTACTTCAGTCTTACCAGAATACTAAACATGGTTTCTGTAGTAAGGAAAGGCTGGTGCTAAAAGGGAAGTGATTTTTCCAATTGAAATGTGAGCAGGCACCACTATGGCCATATAAATGCTTGGCAATCAATCTTTTTATGCTGGATAACTCCATATATATTCCATTCCTGAGCAGAGTACTGAAGAATACGGTGGTATCTCAACTCATTTCTGGTTTAAATGCAGGTAGTCCTCGCTTAACAACCATTCGTTTAGTGACAGTTCAGACTTACGCCGGTGCTGGAAAAACTGACCTACGACTGGTCCTCACACTTACGACTGTTGCAGCATCCCTGCAGTTATGTGATCACGATTTGGGCCCTTGGCAACCGGTTCACATTTATGACTGTCACAGCATCCCGTGGTCATGTGATCACCATTTTCGACCTTCCCGGCTGGCTTCTGGCAAGCAAAATCAACGGGGAACCACGTGGTTTGTTTAATGACCACGTGGTTGATTCACTTAATGACTGCCACAAAAAAAGGTCGCTTAATGACCACTTTCCTTAGCAACCAAAATTCTGGTCCCAACTGTGGTTGTTAAGTGAGGACTACCTGTAGACTTTCTAGATATGCTTCAATCTGGCTTCAGACATAGTGAAAAACTGTCTGGGTAGCCTTGGGAGATGGACTTACATATGGCACTAAACCAGAGCTTTCCAAACTGTGTGTCGGGACACGTTAGTGTGTCGGCTGCAGGGTCTGGGTGTGTCACGGCTGCTGCTGCTGCCTCCGAGCCCTGCCAGGATTCCATGCAGGTCCTAGTGCCTGCCTTGTGCCTTGCTGCCTCCAAACCTGCTGTGATTCCGCACAGGTCCTAGTGCCTGCCTTGTGCCCTGCTGTAAGAGTGTGTCGCGAAATGATGCCCTGCTGTAAGAGTGTGTCGCGAAATGATGCATGTTTAAAAAGTATGTCACCAACATGAAAAGTTTGGAAAGCTCTGCACTAAACAAACAAAGTGTGCCCCTACGGGATTTCTCAGTGCCTTGGATTCCCATTCATGCAGACAACACATTTAGCCACAGTGATGCCTAGCTTAGTTACATTCTTAAAGGTTCCCCCTGCACATTTGTGCAGTCGTGTCTGACTCTAGGGGCCGGTGCTCATCTCCGTTTGTTAGCCGAAGAGCCAGCGTTGTCCGAAGACACTTCCACGGTCATGGGGCTGGCATGATGCACGCAGAACGCTGTTACCTACCCACCAAAGTGGTACCTATTCATCTACTTGCATTTGCATGCTTTCGAATTGCTAGGTTGGCAAGAGCTGGGGCGAGTGCGGGAGCTCACTCCGTCAAGTGGGGCTAGGGATTCGAACCTCCAAACTTGCGATCTTCCGATCGGCAAGCCTGGTGTCTTACCCGCTGAGCCACCACGCCCCACATTCTTCTCTAGGTGGAGCTAAATTTCAATAGACTTCTATGGTCAGAAACTGTTGACTGGCTCCAGATATACAGAGCATGTGACTCTTTTGTTACAATGGTTTTATTGGCTAACAATTCATTTCTAGGTACAATTCAAAGTGATGGTTATCACCTTCAATGAAGGGCTGTTTGAAAAACTGCATTTTCTAAGATGCATCTGCCCAGGTATCAACCAACCAATATTGCAGACACATTAGATGTGAACTTAAAAGATGACCTTCTTTGTGGGTATATTTTGGAATTCCCTGCAAAGGTTAGCCTGGTTGGGACTACATCTGTTGATGTTTTTCATTTAACTTTTAGCATGTAACTTGACCTGGTGCTGGCTTAAGTTTAAATCTGTTGACTGCTGCTAGTTATTTTTTTAATTTGATGAGTGTTTAATTGTTGAGTGTTGATGTTTTAATGATAGTTATGTATTTTTTTTTATTTGTATTCCATGAGTAGTCACACTGAATGCTACTTTTGTTAGAAGGGGAAGCTGTAAATTTAATAAATAAATCCCTTGCCTGAAAGCTATTATCAAAAGGAATACTCAGCCTCCAAGTTTGCGGCACCCCGAAGGACCTGCAGAAGATGCCATACTGTACACAGGACCAGTCACCCAATAAACCCGAGGAAACGTTTGGAGGACTATGAGCGTATTGGGTGTATCTCACCTTCATTCGCCTAAACTCATCTTGGACTATCCGTTTTAAGTAATGTGAACATTAGATATATTTAGAAAAATGAAATATTTAAATTTCAAATGTCTCTTCCACTATGTATTGTGACTTCCTTCCTGGTCTTCCATATCAGTGGAATAAAACAGAGATCTTAACTTCCAGCTAAAATCAGACAAACACATGGGCTTGATGTGATTTTTCCTAAAATCCTAAAGGATATTATGATGGGTTCCTAGGCTGTCTATTCTGTTAATTACAAGAACAGAGAGACTTCCTGATACACTAAGTAATACAGTAATTATTACCATTTTTAGAAAGTATCTAGATCAGATTCAAATTACTACAGCACAATTAAATATACTTATAATTATTGTAGATATTACATTTGAAGTCTGAGATGAAACCGAAGATAATATTGATACAGAGTAGGCTGGATTCAGAAATATAACATTGAAATCACACATTGTCTATCATATTAGTTTTAGATGAAGGCTTGTTTTTGTTTTTGCAGCATTGCTTGCACTTAAATCTGCCAATCGAAGATAATATTTGTAGCTCAGGGTTGAACTGTGGAGTCCTAGGTGCTCTCTGAGCCTTGTTGTTTTCTTGCAGACGTTTCATTGCCAGGCTAGGCAACATCTTCAGTGTGAAAAGGGAGTGGGACTTACTCTCTGTTTATATTGACTGTCAATCAATCAAGCAGCAAACAACAGCCCAATCAAGGAACTCCTAAGGAGAGAACAACGCCTCCACCAACACAAGCAGGACAAGCCATGGTATATAAACGGAGAGCAAGTCCCACTCCCTTTTCGCACTGAAGATGTTGCCTAGTCTGGCAATGAAACGTCTGCAAGAAAACAAGAAGGCTCAGAGAACACCGAGGACTCCACTTAAATCTGCACTTGATTCTCTCTGTGGGGAGAGACTTTAGGAAAAGGTCTCTCAGCTCAGTGGATTAAGGGTTCCTCATTTAAAAGTTCTTAATGCAGATACTGTACCAAAAGCAAGGTATGCAATGGCCCACAAGCCAGGCTATCTAAGTCTATTTCAATAACTGAAATCCAAGTTTCCCTTGAGGTGAACTTAGTCCCTGGTGACCACATGTACATTCCATGTTGTTTTCTTGGCAACAACACAGAAGTAGTTTTCCATTTTTTAATTTCCCAGCCCAGACTGCAGCCCTGGAATTTCCTTGTGGTTTCCATCTAAGTATTACCCAGGTCCAACTCAGCTTAGCTTTTTCAAGATCAGCCAAGCGGTGTAACCTGCTTTTACTCAATAACTGAAGGAGCTCAAAGCTGAGTCTTTGAGCCAATGCCTTTCCACTTATATCTATGTGATTTGTCTCCCTGTGGTAGAAAATGGAATTGAAGAGAATATTCCTGCCTCTTCTTTCTGTAGACTTACCACATCATGGTTCCTACGAAATCGGATGACTTCCTGGTCATCTTCAAACCTGCTGCCCATAGCAGTCTGTGTAACAGCCTTCATTGCAAAGCCTAACATGTGTTGACTGAGGGGCACATGTTGAGACTCAGGGGAGGTTAGCCATTTTGCTAGCAACTCTTCTGACAGCTTAAACAAAGAAATAAACGCATCAATCTCTTTATGCCTATACATTCCGATGAAACTGAAAAGGATGAATTAAATATTATTATGTGTCCTGTTGACTAGAAAATCAAGGCAATGCATTGTGATGAAATCCATCTCTACTCATGATATCAGACTAGCATTCAGCTACTGATACAGTATCTCCCATCTAGTGGGGCTTTGAGGAAGGTGCAATGATTCTTAAAGCACACAGAGAACAACTGTGTGAATACAAACCTCCATTAATTTTACTGGACACTGCAGGTCTGTATGACCAAAAGGATGAGGGGTATGGAGATGCTTCCTCCAATAGAAGTGAATGGAAATGCCAACTCCAGAGGTTCTGAATCTTTGTGATACCACAACCCATAAAAACGAACTAGGTGACCCACATGTCATGAATAAAACTGATTTGATTGGAACTAGGGATGGGCAAGTAATAGATCATCATTGTTATTATTAATTTAAATTTATTATTGCCGCCCATTCCCATAGACTCTTGTACAAGTACAAAACAATAAAAGCAGGTAAAAACATACAACCCCACAGGCAGCCTGGACTAAAACAATCAAACAGTAACAACTCAAATCAGCCCCACCACCACCACATTAACCTCAGGCCTGGGAACAAAGCCAGGTCTGAAGCACTTTTTGGAACCCCAGGAGAAAAGGCGCTGTGCGTATCTCTGAGGAGATGCTGTTCCAGAGGATGGGCTCCATGGCAGAGAAGGCATGCTTCCTCAGTCCCATAAAATGATAACATTTAATAGAAGAGAACTGGAGCGTATCCATTTTGCCAGAATGTACTGGGCAGACAGAAACAGATAGGTGGTCCCTCAGGCATCCAGGCCCTGTGCCATAAAGGCCTTTATATGTAACCACCAGCACCTGGAATTGCACCTGGATCTGCAAACAATGCAGCTCGCGTAGCAGTGGTGACACATGGGCATACTGGGACGCACTCATTACTATTCACACCGCTGCAATTTGTACCAGCTGTAGCTTCTGGGTGGTCTTCAAGGGCAGCCCCATGTAGAGTGCATTGCAATGATCCAATTGGGAGGTGACCAGGGCATGAGAAACTGTTTAAAGGGCCTCCCGGTCAAGGAAGGGGCGCAACTGGCACACAAGAAGAACCTGTGCAAAGGCCCTCCTGGCCACAGCTGCCACCTGCTCTTTGAGCAGTAGCTGCAAGTCCAGAAGGACCCCCAAGTTGCGCACCAGTCTAGAATGGGGAAGTGCTACCCCATCCAAGCCCAATGATGAAAAAGTCCCCAATCCCAGGGGACCAAAGAGCCACAGCCACTCAGTCTTGTCAGGATTGAGCTGAAGTCTGTTCTGCCCCATCTAGACCCCAACAGTCTCCAGACCCCAGGTCAGCACATCAACAGCTTCACTTGCACAGCCCAGCACTGAGATATAAAACTGACTATCCTCAGTATACTGATGATACCAAACCCCAAAATGATGGATGACCTCACCCAACTGTTCCATGAAGGTGTTAAATGGGAGAGGGGAGAGCGTCGAGCCCTGAGGCACCCCACAAATGAGGGGCCATGGGTGCAACCTCTCCCTCCCTATCAACACCGACTGAAACCAACCACTGAGGAAGGAGGCGAATCACTGCAACACCGTGCCTTCCACTCCTAACCCCCGCAGCCAGTTCAGAAGGATACTGTGGTCAACAGTACCGGAAGCCACGTGAGCACCTCCATCTTGGCTCTGCCAAGGGTCACTGACAAGAGTGACCAGCGCTGTCTCCGTACCGTACCCCAGTCTGAAACGGGTCCAGATATACTAATTATTTTCAACAATTAAATTTAAATTGACAGACCACGAAGGTTTTCAAATTATTTGGAACAACTTCCCATTGTAAGTTTGTACAGGGAAAATAAGGAGCCAAATCCAATTTTTCAACAGGACTCTCTTTTTGCCTGTGCAATCCTGATCATGTTTAAAACATGTGTAATAATGATGGTGATGGTGATGATACATTTGTATGCCAACTGACTCTCAGTGGCTCTGGGCGATATACAACAATCAAAGAAAGTACAATAAAATCAATAAAACATAAAAAATAAAGATAAAACGCCAATTGTTTTTGGTTTGGAGAACATTGTAAGCTCTGCTAAAATCCAGTGTGTGACAGAGTAAGGGGGTAAAACAGCAGCAGGCATGTTCATTATTAGAGAGTCTTAATTTAACCTGTCCTGAAAACACAGGAAAAATATAACATGGAAGTGTGCCAGACAAGATTTAACACTGGGGAGTCACTTTTGAGAAAGTTGAATGATTAGACAAGACAAACAACTTTTAGAAACCTTAAAACATCTGATTCCATCATTAGCCAGATGGTGGCCTTTTAAAGAGGCTCCAAACCATTTACCTTCCTAGAAAAGACCCTCCCAAAAGACAACTCAGCAAAACCATTTGCCCTCAGATAAAGTGATTCACCTTCTGGATGACTGGAAAGTTACTCGGCAGCAGCTTGGTGACACCATTTTCATACAGTTTTTTCCTCAAGCAGCTCTCGGCCATGTCTCCACCCAGGCCAGACTGATACTGCAACAAGGACTTTAACATTGTTTCAAAGGGGTCCGCTGAAAGACAGAGTGAAAATGCAACCAATCCCTACAATGCTCCAAAGAAGTCCCCAACTTCAGTTCCCATAGTCCCCAGCCACTACTTATGCTGGAAAGCAGCAGCTGGGAAAGACTGCTATAAATCTGTCAAACTAGTTCAGGGGCTGCAGTTAGTTACATGGTGAAGGGTTTGGAATTCTTCATGGGTGGGTGCTAAAAATTGGTACCTAAATCACTGATATATTTTTTTCAAGAGCAATAACACGAGAAGAAGATGCAGAACATTATACCCATATCTTTGTTCCTGAATGTCTGTACTGCCCAAATCTCCAATAAACCGTTTTTATCAATAGCCACACATGTATATGGCTTCTTCTAATCCCTCTGCAGAAAAAAGAGAGAAGTACAATTTGTGTCCTCCTCCTAATAAAAACTCATCTAATCAGGCACTCAAGAAAGCCTCAAGCAATGTAGAACTAGCCTCTCCTGTACGAATCGGTTTCTACGTAATACTGCAGAAGTTCCTTTTTATTTTAGTAACCTTGCTTCAATGACATAATGTAACTTTTACCAGATCACTAAGGGAGCCATCCTTAAAGTATATTTTTCATCCATATTGGACAGAGCAGAAGCCTAACCAGTGGCTCACGCCAACTGGAGCAGCTTCAGGATATGGTAATTATGCAGATCACTTTGCTAGCTGACAATATCCTTTGCCCTCTACTATCCGATGCTCAGAGATTCTAAACCAGAATTTCTCAACTTTAGCAACTTTAAGGTGTGTGGACTTCAACTCCCAGAATTCCCTAGCCAGCCATGCTGGCTGGGGAATTCTGGGAGTTGAAGTCCACACAGCTTCAAGTTACTGGGGTTGAGAAACACTGTTCTAAACCATCTGTTGTCCGAGGTAATTTACAAAAATGGTACTAGTTTATAAAGCCAGGATAATATGTCTCTCACAGGAAGCAGTGACAGGCAAGTTTAAACGCAGGTAAACATTCTCTCTGCTAAGGATCACAGGGGTTGCAAAAGAGCAGTGGATGGAGTCAAAATTGTTAGGCAGACATGGTCTCATGCAGGCCTTAAGTCTCGGTCCTCTACCCTCTCTTACTAAAAGACAAGATTTTCACAGACCCTAATACATTACAACCCTGGGTGGAAATATCTCAGCTAGGAGACTAACCCTGATTGTCTCACAGACACTGGGGACTCACAGCTTGGAACACTGTCTCAGTGATGGTTGCATACAAGCCATTTCAAAATGTGTAATCACACTGTATATATTTGGCAGAAAAGCTTGAGTTTCCTACTGCATTAATTATAGGGTCTGTGATGCTAATCTTAATGAGCTTAAAGGCATTCTTATTTTAACCAGGGACAAATTCTGTTACACTAAATTACAATGAAGTGTTACTGCAGCCAGAACTTGAGGAATCCAAAAGGGGTCATTGTGTGACTCAGCTGCAAATACTTTTCTGCCTTATCAAATATTTTTGGTCTACCATCCACCATTATTACTCATAACATAATCTCCATTTAACGGTATATCTTGCAATCATTATCTCACTGAATTTCTTTTCCTCCAAATATCTCTGGAAGGGGGGACAAGACCAAGGCCATCTGAGAGAACTTCTGGATGGGCAGGATTGGCAAAGCCAGTCTACTGAATCACCTACTGCACTCCTGTAAGCATGGCATAGTGGTCAAGGTACTAAACTAGGAACAGGGAGACTTGGGTTCAAGTCCGCCCTCAAACACTGGAGCTCACTGGGTGACTTTGGGCCAGTAACGCTCTCACACACAGGGTTATTATTGTGGGAATAAAATGAAAGGAGATTCTTGTGTAAGCTGAGCTCCATCAAGAAAGGCAGGATATAAATCCAGCAAATCAATAAAATAGACACATTTCATCCGACAACTACTTTGACCCTGCTTCTACAACATGGGGTAGATACCCAACTTATTCAGTAAGAAGTAGTAGCAGCAGCAGCAGAAACCCCTACTGAATTCTGTATGATTTACATCTGTGTAGGTATGTACAGAACTGCAAGATAAAGCTATTTTTATCCTCCCTTCTTGTATGTTCCTGGTGTAACTGCTCAAGTATCCTTTAAATGTGTGACTCAAAGAAAGAAAGGCGGGGGAGGGGACTCTCTATCCTCTGGGTGATGTTGACTTCCCAAGCCAAGCATAACAAAAGCAGCAGGGTGCAAAAGATACGTGTGCATTAAACAAGGGAGCTTGGCAAGCAGTCGGCAACAGGAGGCAAACATGCCATGAGCAATATGAACCTAAAAATCACACAAAATCCAGGAGAGGTGTCCTGCAGAGCACATGCTGCAATCTCTGGAGGCTGAAATCAGTTTTAAACCATTCCAGCAACTTCTGCCTCTATCATTTCTACTGCTTTCCAATTCTTTTCTTTGCTTGAAGCCCAATTTACAAGCAGCACAGTTACAGTTGAGGATTTTCATCTGCATCAATAGAGAGAGAACAATGAAAGGCCATAATAGCGCTGTAGCAAAAGAACTACCTACAAAAGTACTTTGAATTGCTAGAGGTTAAAAAACATACATAATGGATGTATCATAAAGGTATGATGCATACCTTTAGGTTCATCTATTCTGAGAAGGAAGAAAAAAATATTTTCTCTTTAAAAGGGAGAACCACATTTATTTTAGGGTAGAGCAAAATAAATGGATTGAGTTTGGAGAGAGGGAGAAGACATGAAAAGGGATTTAGAGTTGAAACCAGGAAGGAAGGAAGGAAGGAAGGAAGGAAGGAAGGAAGGAAGGAAGGAAGGAAGGAAGGAAGGAAGGAAGGAGCAAATCATTAAGGGGAAACTTGGAGAAGAGATTACAAGTCCTAAAATGGAAGGAAGTGTGAGGAAGCGTGAGAAAAATAACCCTGCCTTGATTTTGTTTATCATATTTATATAGCTGCCAATGTCACTTATAGTGACTCACTTTACACTTATAGTTTAATATGAGATGGGTCAGAGGAACTTGGGCAGGTTTTCGAGATTTTTTATTCTATATTACCACAATAAAGAGCATTCCTGGTAGCCCTGTTATGCCTGTTTCTTGAACTGGCCTACCTTGCAGGGTTGACAACATGAGAGGAGAGTAAGCTTCATTTTTTCCAATAATAATTCCTCCCACCAAAAGGCTCATGTCCCTAAACATTATGAGTTATTCATGTAATCCCTGTCCACACAGTACTTACTATAAACCAACACCCCTTCCAAACTGCTTCTAGCTTCACTCCTCAGTTGTACACAGCACATTTGCACTGTTATATGACTCTCCAACACTGTTATATTGGACCTTTCCATCCTTGGGTAGGTCAGTGACCCTTCCAGCTGGCCAAATGAGAAGGGTTAAAAATGGAAGTTAGCCACACCTCATGCACTTTTTTGATCTTCCTTTGCTGCATTTACTTTTCATAGAGAGGGAAGATGCAAATCAGGAGGTTTCAAACTTTTTCAGGCCATGGAACCTGTTCATTAAAAAAAAAATACCCAGAACCCCTGATCAAGAGGCAAAGCTTCTTGGTGGGCGGCGTGGTTTTACGCTGGTTCACCTCCTTCCTCCAGGGCCGATCCCAATCGGTGGTTATAGGAGATGAGAGGTCCGACCCTCGGCCCCTACTTTGTGGGGTGCCGCAGGGTTTGGTTCTCTCCCCTCTCCTATTTAATATCTACATGAAACCGCTGGGTGAGATCATCCACCAACACGGGATGAGGTATCATCAATATGCTGATGATACTCAATTATATATCTCCATCCAAGGTGAGTTAAGTGATGCAGTGGCTGCCCTTTCTCAGTGTCTGAAGGCTGTGGGGGCCTGGATGGGGAACAACAGGCTTCAGCTGAACCCTGGTAAGACGGAGTGGCTGTGGATTGATGGTGCCTCGAGATCCAGGGAGTTGTCATATGTAGATCTGGACGGGGTGGCACTACCCCGTTCAGACGAAGTGCGGAACCTGGGTGTCCTTCTGGACTCACGACTCCTGCTTGAAGAGCAGGTGGCAGCCGTGGCCAGAAGGGCATTTGTACAACTTCGAGTTGTGTGCCAGCTACGCCCTTTCCTGGACCGAGACGCCCTCCGTACAGTCACTCATGCCCTGGTCATCTCCCACATAGACTATTGCAATGCGCTCTACATGGGGCTACCCTTGAAGAGTATCCGGAAGCTTCAACTGGTCCAGAATGCGGCTGCATTCAGTTATGGGTGCCCCAAGGTTGGCACATGTGACACCTCTGCTGCGTGAGCTGCATTGGTTACCAGTCTGCTTCCGGGTCCAATTCAAGGTGTTGGTTGTCACCTTTAAAGCCCTACATGGCATGGGACCAGGTTACCTAAAGGACCGCCTCATCCCCAGAGCATCGACCCGCTCCACCCGGTTATGCAGAGAGGGCTTGCTTCGGACCCCGTCTATAAGAGAATTCCACCTGACGGGGTCCAGGAGGCGGGCCTTCTCGGCAGTGGCACCCGCCCTCTGGAATATTATGCCTCTGGAGGTGAGGCTAGCCCCCACACTTATGACCTTCCGGAAACAACTGAAGACCTGGCTCTGCCACCTCGCTTGGGATTGGGGGAGTAATAGCTCCTCTTGGGGTTGGCTTGCTCCGTAGAGTTCTTTAAATCCTAACATCAGAGCCTCTTGGATCTTATATATTTAATTAAATTATGTATTCTATTTTATAAATTTTATATGTTTTAATTGCTGGTTGGAAATATATATATATATATATATATATATATATATATATATAAGCAAGCAAGCAAGCAAGCAAGCAAGCAAGCAAGCAAGCAAGCAAGCAAGCAAGCAAGCAAGCTCTAGCAACAGAAAATTCCCTGTTTTTGAGTGAACTTTTTTCTTTGCCCTTCATCTCTTACAGAGCTCCATCAGGTTCTCATGGAACACTAGGGCTACACAGAACACAATTCGAAAAAACCTGACATATCCAGTCAATATACCAATGGCCATTATTATGCTTGCCATCCCTCAGGGAGCCCAGGTAGGAATGGCATCTAGGGACCACAGTGCATTCACTTCCAGTTTGGGGGCGGGGGCGGGGGGGGGGGGAAGACCCAGAAGGGAGGACAAGGCAAATGAGGAACCAACCATCCAACCCCTAGAAGCCTCTTGATGTTCTGGAGACACACAAGGGTGGCCCTAATCTCAGTTGAGTTCAGTCTTGGCATTTGGAGGACTCCCGGGTCTTAGTACTGATCTCATTCAAGGAATACAGGTTACTTTCATCATCATTTATGAAAAGCCTTTGGTGCAACATTATTCCAATTTAAGCTTTATAAAATATTTCTGTGGGTAGCCCAGCTTCATAGACTTTCTAAGTCTAACCCACATTCAGCTGGAATAAAATTCTGCTACTTCTGAGCCCATTCCTCTCCTCCCCTATGAGGATGTTGTCAAGGTCAGACTAAGGACAGGGGAAGACAGAGCCAGTGCCAGAACTGGTCTCCTCCTGCAACTCTTGTGGGGGTGGGGAGAAGGATTTCTTTCTCTTTCAAACCCAATTATCTGCCAATCAATGATGTAGTTTAGAAAGAGACAAAACAGCATGATCGTATTGAAAGATGAGATAACCACATGTTCGGTTCAGAGTGTACATATGCATGTACTTGTACTACAGAGGGAAACAATATGAGAGGTACCCTTTTTCAAGATAATTATCTGAAAGCTTCCTTCTTGCTCAAAACTCTTAGCCTTGAACATCCACACTGCTGCAAGCTTCCATGCTGATGGAAACTGAAAACACAAGTGAGAGAGAAAACAAATAACCACCTTTGTTTTCAGTTTTGTCTTTCCATCCCATTTCTTCATTTATTTTTTCCAGATTGTAAGCTCCTTGGAGACAGCCACCTGTATCTTTTGCTTATTGAATTCTGCAAAACTGCCTACCAGCCAAACTTATTCTGGTCAAAGGAAACATCAGCCTGGATCATAAATGTTCTTTTGTTCCAACGGTAGAGAAAAATGGAAACAGATTCTGTAATGTGTTCTGCACAATCCACAGAAGAGGTGAGAGAAGAAATACAACACAGAAGTCTTCCAACGAGAGGAGAGGAGAGGAGAGGAGAGGAGAGGAGAGGAGAGGAGAGGAGAGGAGAGGAGAGGAGATCCAATTTCAGGAGATTCTTAGCTTCCAAGAGGGGATCTGCACAGCTTCTCTCCAAACAAAATCTGCTAGATGGAAGGACAATAAAAAGGAAGCACTCACAGATCCACAATGCTTGTTTCTCTGAAAAAGACTAATGGCTCTCTAGCTCACTTCTCACATAATGCTTCACCTCAGTCTCAAATGCCTGTAGTCTAGGAAATGTTTTTAAGAACTACTAATTAAAAATATGTGCAACAACTTTTTTTTTTAATAAACAGGCTTGCCCATAGAAATTTCTAACCTTTATTTGCATCTGAAAAGAAGAACTGAAAGAACAGACTTGTTAAATGTCACACACTTTTGTTTAAGGCAAGAACCTGTTAAAAAAGCATCCTGAGACTTTAACTGCTATGTGTTGTTTCAGATTAACACCTCTGCTTAGCTGCAAAAATCTATAGGACTGCTTGCTCTGAATTTTTTTACCCTGCCAAGTGAATGAGAGGACAGCTGGGAGAGCTTTAATCCATAGTCACCAGGAATTTAATGGAACTTAATACTCAGCCCAACCCACCTCACAGGTATTGTCGAAGGCTTTCACGGCCGGAGTTCGATGGCTGTTGTGGGTCTTCCGGGCTGTGTGGCCGTGTTCTGGAAGTTGTGGTTCCTAACGTTTCGCCAGCATCTGTGGCCAGCATCTTCAGAGTCATACTGAAGAAGAACTGGAGAAATTTCTGGACCACCTAAACGGCATCCACCCCAATATACAATTCACTATGGAAAAAGAAACTGACGGCAAACTTCCATTTTTAGATACGCTGGTCATACGCAAACCGGACCTCAAACTAGGACACAAAGTATACAGAAAACCCACCCATACAGACCGGTATCTACACAAAAATTCCAATCACCACCCACGACAAAAGAGAGGCATGATCAAAACCTTGGTGGATCGTGCTAATCGAAACTGTGAAATCCAATTTCTCAACAATGAACTTAACCATCTGAATTGGGTGCTACAGGCGAATGGCTATTCCAAGAATGAAATAAAAAGAGCCATCAAACCAAGAAAACAACATCCAACTGAAGAAAAACAGCCCCCCACAAACAAAGTATTCCTGCCCTACATCAAAGGAGTCACTGACCGCATGGGAAAACTGATGGAAAAACACAACTTTCAAACAGTCTTCAGACCCACCAGGAAAATACAACAAATGCTAAAATCAGCAAAAGACAAAAGGGACCCCCGCACCGTTGCAGGAGTATACCGCATACAATGCAGCTGCGGACAAGTATACATTGGAACCACAAAACGAAGCATTCACACCAGGATAAAAGAACATGAAAGACACTGCAGACTACAGCAACCGGAAAAATCTTCAGTAGCTGAACATGCTCTCAAGCAAACGGGACACAAAATCCTATTTGAAAACACAGAAATACTGGACAACACCAAAAGCCACTACACCAGATTATACAGAGAAGCCATTGAAATTCACAAACACCAGCACAGTTACAATAAAAAAGAAGAAAGTTTAAAAATTAGCAAAACCTGGCTACCAGTCCTGAAAAACACAGCCTGCGAAAGGTCAACGAACTCAGTCCAACCACCAGGACATGGGAATACTTCTCACAATGAACATCGTTAACTCGTTAACATTTCAACACAACAAAAAAACCCACCTAATCTCCTATAATTTAGCTCTATAAATAGAACATTGCCACTCTACCTGGGCACAGAGATTTCGCTTCTATCTGTGCTCCTGCCCTCTGAAGATGCTGGCCACAGATGCTGGCGAAACGTTAGGAACCACAACTTCCAGAACACGGCCACACAGCCCGGAAGACCCACAACAGCCAACCACCTCACAGGGTTGTTGTTGTGGGGAAAATAGGAGGCAGGAATATTAGGTGCAGTATGTTCACTGCCTTGAGTTTTATATATATATATAAAAGGCAGGATAAAAAACTAACAACAACAACAACAACAACAGGCTCTAACAGTAAGGTAAGTATTGAGATTGTCGTTCTTCACTGAACATGGGATCTTAAGATCTTATAGTAGAAAGAATGGTATTAGGTAAGGCAAGTAAATTATTCCCTCCCCAAATACACCTTCCCAGTGTAAACTAAACCGTTAGCTCAGCCATAAAACACTAAGAAGCCCAAAAATTATTGATAGAGCTAGGAGAAGATACTAAGAGGCAAGCAAAGGCTCTGGGAAGCAAGGCCAGTATAAGATAAACCCACAGAAGTAACTCTCTAGAGCAAAACTATATCCATGAAATACTGCCTGTTTGTTTTATTTGTTTTATTATTAAAGAACTCTATGAAGAAATTTCTCCTACACACATCACCACAGGTATTTTTAAAAGGGCAATCATATTTAACCTATTGCAGGCAGCAGAAGGAAAAAGCAACCATATTTATTGAAATTGTGAATAATGTAATTGAAGGATTTTCTCAGAATAAATGTCTTGCTGCACATTTAAGATCTACACTATAGACCCTTACTCTGCCAACTACATTCTCAAATCTGTTCAAATGACATATTAAGAACAACAGCAATCTCTTCAGGTTTCATTCACCTGGACAATTCTCTAAGGTGACACACAACCTCAGGTGTCAGTAACACTTTATGGTGCTCACATTAACTGAATTGGATTGATGCCCCACAATAGTTAATAAGAGAGTTTTTTAAAGTTAACTGGAAAGCAGTGGGAAAACCAGTATTTCACTATCTATATACAAACAAATGTGAAATTTGCTGTAATTCAACAAAGTCTTCAAAAGAACCTTGTATTCACTTATAAAGTTAGCACTCTCACACTGGGGTCATTAGAGTTGGGGAATCACTAGTTAACATTGCCTTTAGATGTTGAAATACACCTGACTTTTTGAAACTGAGGTCCTTTAGATGTATCGGGCCATACTTCCATGATCTAGAGTTCATGGGAATCTTGCTTTGCCAATTCAAGTTTTGTTGGAAGTAGATTACCCACTTTCTCAATGGATCTTCTACTTGTTTGAACAGGTCTTTTCATATTTCTCAGCTTCCTGGTTTCAGTCTGCACGAATATCTTTCCATCTTACATACCTTCTTCGGTCTGAATTCATCTGTCTAAATAATCAGCCAGCTGAGGATAATATTCAGTGGACGTCATGAAATCCATAAAAGTTCATGTCCTCCCAGAAGAGTTTACTTTATATCATCCAACTGACTCAGATTTTTGTAGACATGAGAAAAGTACTTACTTGTCCTGTTCGGGTTAATGTGCTGTTTCAGGAGGTCAATGGACCCCAGGCTGATCACGAGACGTTGTCCAAACCAGAAAGAGACAATTGGGCCATATTTCTCATGGAGGGTGACCTGAAACTCATGCAAGCTGCCACTAGTTATGATGTCTGGGAGATTCCCATCTCTGGAATGAAAGAAGGATGAGATTAAGGCAATTGATTGGAATCTGCAGAGAAGAAACAAAGAGCTCAACACAGGATCACAACATTGGGCTGAGCCATAGTTCGATCAACTACTTTGCTGACTAAATCACAATAAGCTGGGTACAAACAAGTAGAGCCACAAACCACAGTTTATAGACCAAAACTGCTGGGTTTAAAGCATGGTTTATGACTTAACTTGTGGCATACATCCAACTAGCTATGTCAACCAGACCAGAGTGTTTCATTAGAACAGAGCTTTCCAAACTTTTCATGTTGGTGACACACTTTTTAGACATGCATCATTTCGTGACACACTCTTACAACAGGGCATCATTTCGCGACACACTCTTACAGCAGGGCACAAGGCAGGCACTAGGACCTGCGTGGAATCACAGCAGGTTTGGAGGCAGCCAGGCACAAGGCAGGCACTAGGACCTGTGTGGAATCCTGGCAGGGCTCGGAGGCAGCAGCAGCCGCGACACACCCAGACACTGCAGCCAACACAGTGTCGCGACACACAGTTTGGAAAGCTCTGCATTAGAAGGATTCACTTCCCAACTAGGCTGTCTGTAGCTTGAATCATGTCAACTGGATTTCTATTTTCTCTGTGGAAACATTTCGCTCCTTATCCAAGGAGCTTCTTCAGTCTGAGCAAAGTTAGTAAGGGAATCCTAAATATGTTTCTAGGTAGCTGTGTGACCTTACACCTGGGGCTGGGTCATGGTTATATTGAGATGTTATTTTAAGTCCTTTTATCATCTAAAGGAGGATCGTTAATATCACCATGCTGCTGTTGAGCTTGTGAAATGTGAAACTTGGAAAATCCTTCCAAGTTGGCATAAATGGATTCCTTGACCCCTCTCTCAAACCACCTATTTGAGAGAGGGGTCAAGGAATCCATTTATGCCAACTTGGAAAATCCTTCCTTGAATAGAGGTGGGGGCCTCAGGCATAATCTTTCCCCCATCTTCCTCCCCGCTTTGTCTTCTGTGCCTAGGAAGATTAAGACCATTTCACAAGCTCAACAGCAGCATGGTGATCTTAACGATCCTCCTTTAGATGATAAAAGGACTTAAAATAACATCTCAATATAACCATGACCCAGCCCCAGGTGTAAGGTCACACAGCTACCTAGAAACATATTTAGGATTCCCTTACTAACTTTGCTCAGACTGAAGAAGCTCCTTGGATAAGGAGCGAAACGTTTCCACTGAGAAAATAGAAATCCAGTTGACATGATTCAAGCTACAGACAATTCTACCTGGATGACTGAGAACCTTCATAGACATATTCCCAACTAGGCATTACTACCTTTGTTGAGATGACATCCCCTTTAAAGAATATTTTTTACCCTGCAGACTGAGCAGCAGAATTCTGATTTGAAACCAGCCTGCCAACTTCTGCAGAGGTTGCTCCAGGCTGGAGCTTCATTGAGAGACAGGGAACAAAAACGAGGAAAGAAAACTAGAATCAGCTAGGAAAATGGAGGGAGGAGCCAAGAGGACTGTCTTGAGAGGAAAAGGGGGAGCAATTGGTGAGATCAGAAGGGGAAAAAGCACATAGACACTCATATACATAGGAAACAGGGAAGGTGCTTCCAATGTTATGTTAACGGTGTCCTCCCCCAGATAAAATGTGGTGGTCATTGTCTTAAAATTCCAAACACGCCCATGGACCCAAAAAGATTAAGGGCATTCCATGTGTACAAAAGGAAAACGAAATAGGAAGGCAGAACTGATGTTACAGAAGTAAGGAGCAACTTACTTTTCATCAGTTGGAGTGATCCCCGGGATTCCTGAAGCTTGTCGGGAAGACTAAGAAAGAAACCAGTGGGATTATTAATCCACTGTTAATATAATCAAGTCAACGTTAAAAGAAATATATTATTTAGCCAACTGTTTCCTTAAATCTAGATCAGAGCTTTCCAAACTTTTCATGTTGGTGACACACTTTTTAGACGTGCATCATTTCGTGACACACTCTTACAGCAGGGCATCATTTCGCGACACACTCTTACAGCAGGGCACAAGGCAGGCACTAGGACCTGCGTGGAATCACAGCAGGTTTGGAGGCAGCCAGGCACAAGGCAGGCACTAGGACCTGCGCAGAATCACAGCAGGTTTGGAGGCAGCCAGGCACAAGGCAGGCACTAGGACCTGTGTGGAATCCTGGCAGGGCTCAGAGGCAGCAGCAGCAGCAGCGACACACCCAGACCCTGCAGCCGACACACTAACGTGTCCCGACACACAGTTTGGAAAGCTCTGATCTAGATGTTTATGATTTTACCACATGCAGGACTACAAGTCCTCATAACTTCTACAGGACTAACCTGTATGCAATTGTAGTTTATTTTAATCCTAAATACATGTCCAGGGAGGGGTAGCACCTCTGGTGGAGGGGCCTGCCATGCCGTTTAGGGCTGCTCGTTCACCTTTGGTCCCCACCTGGCACTTGGCTCTCACCCGTGGCTCCAAGGAGCTGTGACACACACACCGGCCACACACCGGTAAACCGTCTCAGCAGACGAGCCAAACCAGGCGAGGGTAGCCGATGGGTCTTTGACCCTCAGTGAGATAGGGGATTTGTCTATCCCAGCATGTCAAGTCTGGCCTGGCAGATTGAGTGGAGGCGGCCGATCAACGGTCCAACGGTCAAGAAGGCAGGCCCAGCAGGCGTTGTGGAGTGCTAAGAGCACACAGGACACTTAGACATCCTGGTCATCCACTGCAGGAGAGGCCTCCAGCCATAATGGTTGTCCATGCCACTGGATTAAGGTCTCTTCTGCCAAGAGAGTGGGACTGCCCCTGTGCAATGGCTGTTCCACTTAAAACTCAATCACACACAGGTTTCTGTTGTGCAATTTGCACAATGGCCAAAGGACTACCATATATACATATATTTGCATACAAACCCAGCTGTTTCTGAATAAATTTATTCAGGACTGTTAATTCATAAATTGCCTGTGCTGCTGAAGCACCATGGAGTTCAAGGGAACATGTTTTAGGCAGTTTCCCATCCAAATCTGGATTACAGATTCAGTCTAACAAAACATATTTAAAGGTTGTATTGGATAGCTGGGATAAACTTCTCTAAGCTTTTAGATATTAATCTACATGCCAACTAACATCTAGCACTCCTTTTCCTCCTTCCTCCTCATCCTATTTCCTTTTGTGCTGAATCTTCCAGATTCTAAAGTTTACATTTTTATTCGTCTTGTTGGGTGACCTTGGGCCAGTCGCTCTCTCTCAGCCCAACCCACCTCACAGGGTTGTTGTTGTGGGGAAAATAGGAGGAGGAAGGAGTATTAGGTATGTTCGCCGCCTTGAGTTATTTATAAAAATAATAAAGGCGGGATAGAAAATAAATAAATAAACAAACAATCCATGTTTCAGGCTCTCTGTGGGTAGCTTTTTTAGAAGGCCAGGGTAGAAACTTTTAAAATAAATAATTGCATTAGAAGACCCTTGCTACTGTGCTAATTTCCAGGATTTGGAACAGCTCACTCTGTATTTGAAAGTACAGAGTACCCTCATGATACTGGGTTTTTGATAAATTCCCATCCCCAACATTTCAGAGAAAAACATTTCCCATCCTTGCTGGGGACTGGACCTCCCACCTCTGGCATGCAAACTATCTACTTCCCTCCCTGAGCCAAAGCCCCTCCCACCACAGGAATCTTGCTTCCCTCCCTGGGGCAGATCACCGTCCCCCCCCCCCCCCTTTTAGGCCGGCCAGCCAGCCAGCCTTCCTTCCGCTGGCTGCTAACAGCTGAGCTGTCATTCCTCCAAGGCAGAAAAGGGGCCTTCCCATCCCTTGTTGGGTGTGCCTTTGAGTGGGCCATGTTCACAACCTGGGATTATCTGCAAGAGGATCCTCACCCTCATCCTAAATTGAAATACCTACATTTGGATATATTTTACTTGGAATATATCAAGTGAAAGAAGACTGGACAAAGAAAAATAAAATGACTAAACACCACACCCTGCTGGTGTGTCTCCCACCTACACCCATTCTTCTCTTTGGATTGGTGTTCTGGCAAATTAAAAGTAAAGACTCCCTGGGATTGAGCTTGACTCCTGGTGATTTCATGGAAACATTTTGGCAACAATATGGAAGTAGTTTATTGTTGCCTTCTTCCAGAATGCTACTTTTACTTCCCAGTCTTGTCCACAGCTTTCCTGGTGGTCTCCCATCCAAATAGTAACCCCATCATATCCTGCCTATCTTTCTTCAAGGTTGGCCAAAGTTGGCTAGGTGCTGCCACTTGCTGTCCATATTTAACACAGACTGAACTCCTATTCTCTGATCTGCCTTGGGCCCCAATTGAGGTAGCTAGTCAAGTGATTGAATAAATAAATTGAATTAAATAAATAAGTAAGTAAGTAAGTAAGTAAGTAAGCAAGCAAGCAAGCAAGCAAGCAAGCAAGCAAGCTGACCAAGGGCATTCCTGCTTTATCTGATTAAGTTTCCATTTGTTTGTCTGCATCCATTGCAGTTTTCTCGGATTTTGATAAGCAGAAGAGATCAAGATGGGTGCTGTCTGCCAAAACTTTGGGCATCCTCTTCCAGTGGTTTCACAAATCTATTAAATAGCAGGGCGAGGGGGTGGGGGACAGAATGACACACCCTATCACGGGGAAGGTCTCACTGGAAGCAAGGTGGCTGGTTTCTGAAAAGCCCAATATAGATTGGAACTCCTGGGGGAAAAAATTCAGAAAATGGTTTCTGTCCCACCCTCAGTCGTCAGAGTAACACTGCAAGGAACAAAGGAGGAGCTTTATTAAACCGCTGCCGCAAAACCACTGGAGTTAGGCGACTTCTTCGTCACAAGGAACTCAACGGAACTACTACTTCCAGACAGTCCCGGACACGAACTGGATACTGCAAATCGACAGTCCTAGCTCACTCGTCTGGGAGTAAGCCCCAAGCTCTTACTTCCGAGAAAAGTTGCACAGGACTGCGTTGCAACAAGAGCGTGGCGGCGGAGGTCCTTGAAAGGGGACGCGCTTCCCTTTGGTTTGCTATCAATCCCCCACCCCCACGGTTGGCGCCCCGCTCATTTACCGGGCAGAGGTAAAGCACGGCTCCCACCAGGATCAACAGGAAGGTGACGGCGAAAATGACAAAGTCCAGCATGATGGTCGCCCCTGGCCGGCCGCCCTCCCTCCGAAAGAAAACCCGTCCACGTCCGCGCCGGTCCGGGATCGGCAGCTCCAACGCAGAGCGGAGACGCAGAAAGAGGCGGAGATCCGAGGAGGGAGGCGAAAGCAATCGAGTCTTCAGCTGCGCGAGCGGGAGTGGAGCTCGCCCGGCAGCGGTCCAACTCCGCGGCTGGCTCTAATCCGCGTTCCGCTCTTCTAGCCAGCCGCTCCCCCTCCGCCGACTTGCGCTGAGACGCACCTTTCCAAACGGAGCCTGCTGCTCCCCTCCTCTCTTCCAGCCCGGCGTGGCTTTCCTACGGCTTCCTGGAAGCCCCGTCGCGCATTTCCAACAAGTGGCTTCTGCTCTGGCGATGGGAAATCGCCGGCTATTGCTGATTTCCAACTCCACCCTCTACGGAATGGGCTATCTAGACCACTGCCAGGAACAGATCAAGAACTTCCTTGGGGCGTAAGTATATGCGGGAGGGCGAGCGAGAGGCGATGTCCGGTGGCTGGCCGAGGAGAGGCGCTGGCTGGGCGCTGCCTCTCCAGGTTGGACTGTCCAAGGGTCGCTTTGCCTCTCCAAACGGTTCCTTGGCCTTTCCTTTTTGCTTGCTGGTTATACATACTGCCTTCTTTTCCAAGGAAGTGAAGGAAGAATTTTGAAAATTGCTCCTCTGTGCCACCCTGAACAGGAACCAAGTTACCTGTTGCAAGTTATTAAAAAGTACCTCCCTGAAAATGTCTTCTAGCTTTCTGGTTGCACCCTGCAGCCCTTTCGGCCGGGTATGTGCAATTCTGAGCAGTTTTACTTGGAAGAAAGTCACTTGGAGTCAAGAGGGGTCATATTCTCAAATTGGTGTGTGTAGGATCACAGACTCCTTTTGGAGTGCAGTGCATGCTTTTTAACATAGAAGGACTTCTTTCTCTGTACCTACATACATACATATCTTGGACTTAAGGCTTGAATAACTCTGTGGGCCTGATGAGAATTTAAACACAGTTAGGATGCTTATCTCTGCACTTTTAACTTCCAGGCATTAACCTTTCTTCTTAACTTTTTTTTTTACTCTTTATATGGTACTACTGCTGGGATCCACTTTAGGTGACTTTCAGTAGTTCCCAGCCCATTCAGTGAAGAACAGTGTTTTAATTACACGTAACTCTATTATATCTCCATCTCTTCAGTTCAGAGCTCTATAAAATGAATAAGGACCATCTCGCTCAGAGTTTAGGCTGGCAGAAGGAGTATCCTGTACTCTACTCAGGGAACTCCCCTCAGACTGAATCCAGTATTCCACTCACCACACCGTGCTGTGTTCCTCTTTGACGGAGAAGCCATTAATCTCACTAATTCCTCAGCCTGCTGAACAGAAAGCAATAAAAAAACAAAGCTCTGTAATCAGAAAACCTATTTATTGTCAGATAATGCTTTTTATGTAGGATTGACTGGTAAATATAGGTAATGGAAGCAACTTGGTCACATCAAAGGGTGTTTCTGGATAACTGATTGTGGAAAAAGAACGTTTCAGCAATTCTGTCCGGCTGTTATGCGGAAGTAGGTAAATGGCTTGCTTTTCCAGAATCCATTATTTAAAAATAACCTGTTTTCAGCCTGCCTGCATGGGCATTGCATTAGTGTACTAGCTGGCTGCTTTGCTGGGTTCTTGCCTAAAAATACTAGGTAAACGTAGGAGGATTGGGGGGGGGGTGTCTTTTCATATTGTTTTAAGGTAATATGAGATACTGCCCAATCCCAAGCTTTTGCTTGTTTCTCCCAGGCAGGTGAGGAAAATTCTGTTTGTTCCCTATGCTCTTCATGACCAAACTGCATATGCTAAGACGGCAAGGGAGAAGCTGGAAAGTTTAGGTAAGGCTGTCTTGTCCTTGATTCACATAGAAGATGGGTGGGTAACCTTTTTGCTCAAAGGCACTAAATTGGAATCTATCTTTTATATATACATATTGTTGTGGGGAAAATAGGAGGAGGAAGGAGTATTAGGTATGTTTGCCGCCTTGAGTTATTTTTAAAAATAATAAAGGCGGGATAGAAAATAAATAAATAAATAAAATACATATACGTATACATAAAATATGTGACTTCATCTTCCTCTCTGGCAAGCAAACATGGCCTTTACCTCTACCCAGAGGTACGCTTAGTCTTTTTCTTCTCCATCTCAGCACCATGGGATGGGGAATTTGAAGCCGCCTCGTTCGCTGTACGTACTCAAGTGCTTTTGAAAATGAAGGAACGATCCTTGCTTTTCCCTCTCTACCACAGCAAAATGAGATCATGGTCCTCCCAGCCTGTCAAACTATGATTTGGAAGGAGTGTGGTATGCATGGGAAAGATGTAGCTTGGGGTGATTCTTACCACACATCTAAATGCACCAGGAGAGCTGGAAGGAGAATGATTTGTATGGGAAGGAAGCTGCCAGGGGTGAATTCCCCAGCCCATCTTCCTCTCTGTTGGCAAGGATGGAGGGAATTTGGGTGGGGAGCTGACTTGGACAGCCTCTGCAAGCGGTATGGAGCTCACAGGGTTGCAGTGACCATGACTGGTCTGGAGAAATTACACAGACCTTCTGAATGATTGTTGAACACGAATGAAGGTACTCAAAAAGGTTATTCTAAATCAATACCTTTTCTTCGCAAGGATAAGAACTGCTGTGGCATTTGGAAAAAAAAATCTGTTTTGCTACTAAGTTACCACAGAAGTATACAGTTTGTGCAGCCCTTAAGCCATATAGTGTGGCTTGTGAAATGCCCAGTAATTCTACTCAGTTTGTAAACCCAGGGCAGAAGTTAAAACAAGAAGGCTGTTTTGCTATTCAAAACTGGCTTCCTCCTCACAGTCACCAGAACTGTGGTTGACTAGGCCTTTTTTCCAAAACTCTTGGGCTGCTAAGTTTCACTGTAGCAGCCATCCTCGAGACTACCCAGGATTCGATCCAATTCTTTGGTTGATGATGGAGGCTAAGGGGGCTAGCAAGGACGTTCTAGATGGTCATAGCAACAATATCCCATGTTATTTATTATCCTTTCTTCAGCTTCCTGTTTTCTGCACAGATAATGAAACTTGCTCCAAGGGCTGCTATTTCCTAATGAGTCTTTTGATCCTGAATTCATTATAGTACTTTAGTTCTCAGCCAGGACTGTGTCTCTGACCTGGGAACGCCTTGCTTTCAAATTCTGTTACGGTGCACCTTTGTAGCTTACTGATTTATATGTAGCCCCTTGTCTTCTCCTTAGGCTATGGACTAGACAGTATCCATGAATCAAGCGATCCAGGAGAAGCTGTAAGAAAAGCCGAGGCAATATTCATTGGTAAATATTAGCCCCTTGAAAGTACTTGTACACACACACTGCCTTCTTGATAAGGATAGGATAAGGTACAAAAAGGCAAAGGTAGTGGCTTAGTAAAGAGACCTCTGAACTCTACTTCTGATTTCTAAGTATTATGGTAGAAACATAGACTTTTCTATTCAGAATACTTCAGCAGTCCTGGGTATTGGTTTTCGGTTTATGTGTACTCGCAAGACAGCTGTGCCTTAACAACTAAAAATTATATTTAGGCTGTAGCCTTACTCACATTTGGACAGGTGTGTTACACTGCGCCAGACTATGGTCGATTTAGCATAGCTGAGTCTACATCAAGGAAGAGGAACTTATTTTGTCTGTAGACCACCTGATTCTGGGCATATATCAATGATCACATGCTAGAGGTGGGCAGAGTCAACACAGAGATGATCCTTCTCTCTCACTTAACGTTTACCGTCTGGACTCTCCATGCAGCAAAAACCTTTTGTTTCCATTCCAGAGGTGATCAGGAATAAGACCACAGATCCTGCAGTTAAGATTTTAAGTATCCCTGATGCAGCCAGTAGAACCTCCTTGAACCCCAGTTGCCTGTTTCAGCGGATTTGGAACGGTGGGGTAATAAGGGATAGAAACTCATAAAGCATCTCCACTTTCCCCGGGATCAGGCTCTCAAATGGCCTCTGTGGGCAACATGAGAAGAAGACTCATTTAACTCAGAGTCTGGAGTCAGATTTCATACCCAAAAGTCTGTCATAGATTTGCTGTAACATATGATAGGATCATATAGAGTTCAGGTAGCAACCTGAATTCTAACTTCATAATAAAATAGAGTACAGTTGCTGCGATTTTAATGAAATTTCTCTCTGAGTGTGTATTTAGAATTTTGACAAGGACACCTTGGGTGTAGGTGTGATTTGTCCTGCTAGGATGTAATCCTGTACATATTTAACTGAAAATATATGTCCCCTTAAAGTTAGTGGGATTTACTTCTGGGTAGCTACACATAGGATGCACTGTATGTGGACCCAAATAACAAAAGGAATAAACTTGATCAAACAGCTCCCTCTCTTTCTGTAGGTGGTGGCAATACTTTCCGTCTTTTGAAAGCCCTTTATGACAATGATTTGATACAGCCAATCAGGAAACGTGTTCTTGAGGTAGTGTAAATCAGCAGTTAAGCAATTTTGAAACAAACGTACGGTATTTGCTCATAAGTTGTAGCTGTATTAAAGAGATGATGTGTTAAGCTCCCTAGGAGTCCTTTTTGAGTCTATTATTCTTTGTATGTATTCTGTCTTTCTGATTTAAGCATTCGAGGTGATTATTCCATGCATTCCTCAACTTGCCAAGGAATGCTCAAGATGGCTTGTCCAAGCTGTATGCTGACAAGACTCTACTCATTTAGGATCAGTGCATAACTGGAGATCATGATTTTGCCAGGTGGAGAAGCCTGAAGGACACTGGGTATTACATTTGAATAAGGGCTTGCATGCATGGAACCAAGTAGGGAAGGGCCAGTCTGTGCAGTCCTTCAGTCTCTCAGAAGCCTTGTTTGCATGGGATGTGTAGCTTCTGTTCTAATCTGGTGACCACCTCTCATGTGGAAAAGATAAGCCGAAACAATGATAGTCTCTGATGGTTTGTAATGGTTGGAGCACAGAGGACTTGCAGAATTCCAGATTCATATGGTAGAAGCTGGGCATCACCACCGTAGCTTTTATACAACAGCTGTCTTGAGAGCAGTCCACCATTTTAACCTCCCACTAAATAGAACATTTATGTTTTGACAGCTCTACAAAGAAAATGATCTGAAAAATGCTAATGAGTATGTGGTGGAACACTTCTAAAACAAAGATAAAGTAGGAGAATGGAGCCCTGTTTTTTCCCCCAACAGTGCAGAATTTAACCTCGGCTGCATGCCATTCATAATAACAGCACGCATCAGATTGGGGAGCAGAGCACAGTCATCATGAGGACATCCAGCAGACATTTAAGGGCAGACCAACTCTAAAAAAATAACTTTAACAAAAGAAAAGAAAGCCAAGATCATATACAAGAGCGTTTCTTCCCTAAAACCATGAGAAGGCTCCCACCACAAAGAATCACAGAAATCTAGAAAGATTTTAGCACTCTGGTGAAATTTTAACAATTTGGAGAGAGGATTCAGTAACTTTGGGAGCCATCTTTTGAGTCAGCTCTGCTGGATATAAAGGTCTACAGCTGTTTATTGGAAATGTTCCCCCTGCAGTTTCTACTGAAAAGCATGGAGAGCAAAGGGAGGCTTTAATTGCATTCTGGTTTATTAACAACGCTGGCTCTTCGGCTAACAAACGGAGATGAGCGTCGGCCCCTAGAGTCGGACATGACTGCACAAATGTGCGGGGGGAACCTTTTACTTTTTTTTTATTAAACAGTAAATATGCAGTTGTCTTTGCCATAATCTGAAGAAGTAGTGATTCACCACACATGCTTTATTTAAGAAAGAGGTAGAACTATGTGGTCCTATTCAAGTCATCTTCAGATTTTTGAATTGAAGATTTTTATAAGCACTAAAGGTTGCCTCATTATTGTATTCCATGTTTTTTACAGGACGGGATCCCATACATTGGATCCAGTGCGGGAACCAACGTAGCAACTATCAGCATCAACACAACTAATGATATGCCCATTGTGTATCCACCTTCTTTGACAGCTCTCAGATTGGTTCCTTTCAACATCAATCCACATTACTTGGACCCCGATGTTAATAGCACTCATATGGGGGTAAATATCCAATCTCTTGACAGCAGTTCTAGCACTTCAGCATGGTATTATAGCAAAAAAAACAAAAACCACTTATTGGCAATGCTTAGAAGTGCATGATGGAACTCTGTTATCCCCAAGTTCTTTGGATGGGCGTGAGGGCATTGATATTAGTGGTTGAAGCCGTGTTCTTTGGATGAGAGGGGAGGCATTAATGACTGAATCCAGATATTACATCTAACAGCAGAATGTTGGTTTGTGGTCACCAGGAAACTGGAATTGAGAAACACAGTGGAAAGTGCATTTGCCAGTATTTATATGTAAATATGGTTTGGTGTCTGAATTGACAAACCAATTACAACCACCATGGTGGCTGAATAGACACAACGCACTAAGTTGTAACATAGTTTGTCTAATTTTGGCTTAGCCAGAATGCAGAATGCAGCCAGTTGTAGGAAACCAGAGGACATCTCCAGGGACATTTACGTTTACTTTTTTTATTTTCAAGATATATATTTAAAATACAAAAAAGAAAGAATTATAGATTAGATAGAAAACAGAACTAAAGTAAAAAGAACAAACTATAAAGATGTGAATAGAAAGAAAGTATAAATAAGGCGACTTCCGACTTTCTCCGATACAGATATAAAGTTCTATACAACTCTAATCTCTTGCAAATAATTAACCTAATAAAACATTATTTCTATTACAACAAATCAATCAATCTTTAAAACCCAAAGTCAAAACATCACTTTTTCCAGTTACAAGCAAATATTCCAAAAGTGGTTGCCAATTTGATATAAAAGTAGAAATAGAATGCTCTCTTATTAAAGCTGTTAATTTAGCCATCTGAGCCAGGGACATTTACATGGGAGCAAGTATATGAAGGTACTTTGTAGCTTATTTCAGGTTGAAGGAGAAGCTGAGTGCTTAAAAAAGGCTAGAAAAACAAAAGTTTTAAACTATGGCTTTCCTGCCTTCTTTAAATACAGTACACAAACCACAGTGTAGGTTTTAACGTAAAATAATGTAAAAAACACTAACTGTAGCTTAAGATGGAATCTGTAGGTGGCATCTTAGTCATACTATTAGTACAAGGAGACAAAACTCATTAGGGATTTTGAGAGCCAAACTGGAGGCCGTGCAGCAGGTTTGCAAACAGGATGACTTTTTTTTTACACCATCCTCTTATTACCACATTTGCTTTAGAGTTTTGTGATCTCTTCCTAACACCCAATAATGCTGTGCTATTATTCTAGGAAACTCGTGAAAAAAGGATTATGCAGTTCCATGAAGAACCAGACACACCTCCAGTGTTAGTGAGTAATTCTTGGTTTTCCCTCCCATCTTGATTCATTTGACCATTCTTAAGAATATGCCTTAAAGCCAGACACACTTACAGAATGTTAAAATTGCTGATCCCTAAATTCTGGGTTTGGGTAAAGATTGACTCTGCCTATAGGTAGAGTGTGGGCAACTGGAGAAAATATGAAGTGGACCACAAACAGATTGCAGCAAGTCTCTTTAACTACGACTGGGGAAGGCAATGGCAAACCACCCCGCTGTGTAGTCTGCCAGGAAAAGGTCGGGAAAGCGGCATCTCCCCAGGGGTCACATGACTCGGTGCTTGCACAGGGGAACCTTTCCTTTCCTTTCCTTTCCTCTTTGGCCGCAACTCTTGAGTCCAGGTACACAAGTCTTCCTCGATCTGCTATCCTGCAGAATTTTGTGGAATTTTACCTCTCAGAATTTAAATCCTACCAAATAGAACTTGTCTACAACCCCTTCGAAACATGGCCAAGTCCTTGTCCAAAACATAACTAAATGGACATTTAAGAATACAGAACCCTGCTATGCCTTGAGATGCGTGGCTTCATACAACACACTAAATAAGTCTTAGCCTGAAATGGGAACCTCATCTTCCATGGGCTACCCATTCCATTAAAGCCATAATTTATTTTTTTAGGTTTGGACTAGTACGTTTTATGAATCTAGCCATTCTGGCTTACAAATAAGGGCTTATGGCTCAATATGTTGTGTCTGGGGAAGCACGCTGCAGCTTAGCGGAATGCATGAATCAATTCAAGGATGGCCAGTGGCTTTCCAGTGTTTTCAACCAAGGCGTTCCCCAGCCCTACCGAGACACTGCCGGTGATTCAGACTGAGACCCACTACAGTCCCAAGTTTGTGCTGTGCTACTGATCTTTAGCATACCTTCCTGAGAAGAATTAAACACCTCAGTTCACATAGTCCATCTGGTGTATTGAAAATACAAGTGGACTGATTCTGGCAGAGATTCCATCTGTGTCATGGTGTTCCTGGTATACAACACAAGGTAGTACTTGTTCACACCACACTTGCACAGCCACTGCTGGTCTCAGACTCGACTGACCCTATCTGTACTTTTCAAGGAGGAGAGTTTGCCCATTGCTCCCCTGTGTTTAACCACACATTTTGGTCCTTACCCATCAAGGGCTTACGCGAAGGATCGCTGCTGCTCGTGGAAGGAGACAAAGCTACCCTGCAAGGGAAAACTGGGGCACGGCTGTTTGTGAGGTAAAAGGGAGACCGATTCTGTGCCTTCGCTTCAAATCCAGAGACTAAGCATGATCTACAAAAGGCAGCCCAACACAATCTGAAGACTGGCCCCAATTACGAGTGTTGTTAGTGAAACTCGTATAAATTCTCTGGCATTTGTCTTTCCAAGGGGCAGCCCTCTCAATGCTTTGCCTTCTCAGACATACTAAGCTGCACCCCTTTCATTGTTGTCTTTTTGCCCAAGGGTGTCCCACGTACCTTGCTAGTCCCTGTCACTGGTAGTTGGCAATAAGAGGATTGTCCCTCCATCCTTTTCACCGAACTATTTAGATGAGCACTTCTTTCATTATCCTTTCTCTCCACTCTTCCTGCCTGTCTTCCATGTACACAGAGTATTCGAGGAAGACCCAGAAACCTCTCAGGCGAAGCCATTTCATAGGACGTCAATATCTATTGAGATGTTTTTCTTAATCACCAGCAATTTCCACATACCACTTAATTCTAACATGTGATGGAGATTGTTGTTAGAGGACTGCCTTGTGATAGGAATATATTTGTACAGGTGATAGAGATTGTGTGTTCACTAGACATTCTCCAGTGGTATATAACAAATGAATTGTCAGAAATGTCTTAAGAAACCAGTACTGACTTCCAACACTTCATTCTTAAACTTGTCAGTAATTATTCAAATGTTGTCTTTCTGTGCAGAGGGTGTGCCCCCACGGAACATGAGCTTGGAACAGATTTCAGTTTCCTGTTAACTGAGAGCCTCGAGACAGTGTAATTATTTTCCTAAGTGTCCTCTCCTATGCAGAATCCTGCTTCCCAAAAAGTCTTGCATCAGAAGGGCAAACCGCTGGGTGACGGGCTCTCACACTGATAGCATCTTTCCACAGCTTCTCTTTCAACAGAAAAATTGAGTTCTGGAAAATACTAATAAAGGGTTCTTGTAAATAAAGAGTATTTGCAGTATATTTTCCTTTTATCAAGCAGATGCTTCTGGATGGACAGGCTGCCCCTAGTGAGGCTCAAGTCCTGGTGATTCTCAAGCATAACTTGCATTATCAAATAGTATGGTAGATTGGATAAATAGATTGGAGTGAACTACTAGGGACCAATTTACTGGGGGGCGTGGTGGCTCGGCGGGTAAGACGCCAGGCTTGTCGATCAGAAGATCGCAAGTTTGGAGGTTCGAATCCCTAGCCCCGCGTGACAGAGTGAGCTCCCGCACTCGCCCCAGCTCTTGCCAACCTAGCAATTCGAAAGCATGCAAATGCAAGTAGATGAATAGGGACCACTTCAGTGGGTAGGTAACAGCATTCCGCATGCGTCATGCCGGCCACATGACCGTGGAAGCGTCTTCGGACAACGCTGGCTCTTCGGCTAAGAAACGGAGATGAGCACCGGCCCCTAGAGTCGGACACGACTGCACAACTGTGCGGGGGGGATCCTTTACCTTTACTAGGGACCTACTTCCCGCCTACATCTGCGGATTTGAGAGGGTTGTTTGCCTAAAGCAGAGCTTTCCAAACTGTGTGTCGGGACACGTTAGTGTGTCGGTTGCAGTGTCTGGGTGTGTCGCGGCTGCTGCTGCCTCCCATCTCTGCCAGGATTCCGCGCAGGTCCTAGTGCCTGCCTTGTGCCTGGCTGCCTCCAAATCTGCTGTGATTCCACGCAGGTCCTAGTGCCTGCCTTGTGCCCTGCTGTAAGTGTGTGTCGCGAAATGATGCCCTGCTGTAAGTGTGTGTCACGAAATGATGAATGTCTAAAAAGTGTCAACAACATGAAAAGTTTGGAAAGCTCTGGCCTAAAGCCATGTAATAACAAAAGCAACATTTCAGCCATCTTTTGTCTCACAGCTCAGTTTCTCGGCTACTGTACTATAGTAACTTGAGGGATCTTAAAGAGCTTAAATTAATCTCTGAATTGCAGCAGTCTGTAGTAGCAATTTTGATATGTGAAGGAAAACTTCTGTATTGTCAGGGACTAGATTCTCTCTTAGTTTAACAGACTGCATGATAAGATTTTGGGATCACTGTTCAGAAGGATCCCTTTGCGAAGAACCAATAGAGAAATTTCAGGTCCAAGATAGATGTTAATGGTTATCAAAAACAAAACAAAACTGCCAATGCAGTAGAACTGCATTTGGATTACTGTGTAACAGTAATGTGCAAACACCTCATGTTCCAATCTGGAGCTGTGTAGACACGAGTAGAGATAGGCCAAGTTGGGGATAGATTATCCTGGAGAAGGTCGGTCTATCTGGTCGCTAAGAGTCAACCCTGCCTTAACAGCACATAAATAGGAATGGAGGAAGGGAAATTTACGTGTGAGTAAGTAGAACAATAAAGGCTACATAAATAAAGGCTCTGAAAGAGTCAAAGAAAATATATGTTGTGAGTGTGACTAGTAAAGACCCATTAGTTACACCCTATGACTTCCTCCCTACCAAAGGTGTGTATTTAAGAACAACTGGGTAGAAGTTGGGGTGTCCAAATCGGAGGCCTTTGGAATATTGTATAAGGCTAAATCATCCTGTTTGTAGTCTCTCTAGATAAATCTGGATTTATTCCTCCACCAAGGTGGTTCTAATCCTCTCTCACCCTTTGGTCACAGTTTGGAAAGGCTATTCTCATGCCTAACATTTCAATAATACCAAGGGATTGATGAGTTTAATACAAATCCAGATTTGGGAAGAGGATGTCCCTCTTACAGTGGGAGCTCTGCCCAGAGTTGTAACATTCTCTTCAGACAGCTGACTGTAGGAGTCAATACTGTCCTCTTCCTGCAGTAGGAATAATAAATGATGATGATGATGTAATTGGATCCACACGTATACTATGCCGATACATTACAACAGTGCTTTCCAAACTGCCGCCGTGCACACCGCTGCCGCATGCGCCCCCGCTTCACACGCCCCCGTGCCGCCGCTTCGCGACACACTAAAGTGTCGCGACACACAGTTTGGAAAGCTATGCATTACAACATCCTAGCTTCTTGGGAAGAACTTGATGTGATTGAAGCCCAACAACAGCTAAAGAACTAGCAGCTGTGATTTCATGTTGTTGTGTATAATAAAATCATCATCGCCTTGGGTGCAATTCCAAAACATCTGGAGCACCACTTGAACACCATCGGCATTGACAAAATCACCAGTCAATTGCAAAAGGCAGCTTTACTTGGAACAGCTTACATCCTGCGATGATACCTTTAATATTATTAAACAACATCTACCTATCCCAGGTCCTTGGAAAGGATTCGACAGATGGACAAAAATGCCAAATCCAGGCAAAACATCTGGCTGACTGTGCGATCAACCATAATTTATTAAACTTGTATGCCGCCTGACTCTCAAGGACTCTGGGTGGCTTTTGTCCCTTTGTAAATGGAATAAATAGAACACTTGTGGGTTTACATGATAGGTGGGCTGCCCCCCACCAACTGCTGCTGATTTTTTAATATAACCCATGAGCTAGTGTTAAGTGGAGTGCTTCATTTTTTGCCTAACTCTAAAAGATGTCCTAACTTTTTGAAATCATCCCAGTGGCAGAGATAGCAAGTTCAACAGAATGTTCTTTCTGAAATGAACAAATTTTTCTGCTAAAATTAAATATTTCTTTTAGTATTTTCTGTAAATTGCAGTGCTTTACTCCAAAGGAGTCCACAATGCAGTGAAAACATACAGATTAGGCATTATTCAGGCAAGGGAAAGCCTGCACCCATCCAGGCTTATACTCCAATCTCTTCTTTGAACATAAGCTCAGAATTGCAACCATTTGAATTTATTTCCTCCTGGGGAATGAGGGGTGCATGTGCACACTTGAATTTCCCAACTCCATCCATGAGGCTTGGGGCACAGTATTTTGGAAAACAGGAAACTCATTCATTAGGAAGCTAGTCATATGTCCATTTTTTAATTTAATTGGCTTCAAACTTTGTTATATACAAAGCTAATTTGACAATCGTTTTATGTACAAAGTATGCAAGCATTTTAAAAAGGTTTAAATTACAAATCTGTAAATCCTACAAAGTGCAAATTTTAAAACATTTCTCACCATGCTGTACAGAAACCAATTCACTGTTAGCTAATATACATAAATACATACAAGCTTAAAATTATTAAACCTTATCATTGGAACATTAATACAAATAGAATATTATTTAACCTTAAAAGCACCAGAAATAAAGAAAAGATATTGCACAAAAGATTAGTAGACAGATTTAAACATTCCATGATGGCTAGGTGGAATTTAATTATATCAAAACACTTCCATCCAAAATCTGAAGGCATTTTTGGCATTTGTAGTCAAGATTGCACTGTCAGAATAATCAGCATTAGATTATCATTGCCCTTATATACAGAAGGCTTCGTGCTCCGTTTTTACCTTTAAGTGTGATGTTTTAAGCAAATGCAGAGGCACACATTAGGTATAATGCTGAATTTTTTAAAAGGAAAATTGTTTGGGACCAGCACAATTTCCAAGGCCAATTCTTCATTAAAGGAGTCTAAAAACCCTGCCTTTGCAAGTAACGATACTTTTTTTCTCTCTTGTAGCAACAAACTGGGTAAAATTCATGCATATTAATGTCGTATGCATCTTTGATAGCAAAATGGTGTTGCAAGCTTTAACAATGGAAATGATTTCTCTACAACACATCACAGCACAATACTGAAAGCTACATACATTTTCCTGAAACTGGTTCATACTGCTTTAAGTTAGGCTTAGTAACCTCTGATGATGGATTTCACTGGCATGTAAATATTACGAAAATCATGAGTACCATGGACACGCATAGGTACCTCTAGACCCCCTGCCCTTGGAATAACGTGGAGCACTGAGAGGCATTATACAGACATTATCCTTGTCTGACTGATCTGAACTTAAGCACATTCCTGGGAAAACGGGGCAAATACTGAGACTGAATTGTTTTTCTTTTTTAAAAAGAGCCTGACTTAAATACTGAGAAATATTAACTTGATACCGTGTGCAACAGGCACCTTCAATCAGTCACTTCCTTGATCCTTATTTATAATCTGACTTTCAGAAAACTCCCAAATAACCAATCAACGTTCCTTTCAGAGCACTCCATCACCATCATCTATTCTAGCCACCATCCAAGTCTGCTTGATTTCAATCAGCTATATCATAATTCTGTTAAACTGTGTCTAAAGCGTTTAGGGTAGCCTTCAGAAATACAGCTGTTAAATGACCGAGTAAAGATGCTGAACTATTTTTCCAAGACCAAAGAAGATAAGACAACATTTGTTCTCTGAGTAAAGCAATGATATCAAGCACGACAGCCTCACTTTCTGAAAAGCAAACCTCTCTGCAAAATTTTAAGCAGAGCACAACTTCACTCTACAGTCTTAATGTGGATCTTCCATGCCAACTTTTCACCTTATAGATACATTCCTGCACCTTTCCCATATTCAAATGTATGACACACCGGTAAGAAAACGCTTAAACAGTTCAGAATACATATACTAAGGGTATTTCTAAAGACAGTCAAGGTAGCAAGCATCTGTCCTTACAGTCACCAGGCATCAAACCCAATTCAAAGGCACCAGTGGGAACACCAGTTGGAAGAACACCACAGAATGTGTACGTACAATTTTCACAGGTTAAAGTCAACAAAATACAACAATTCTTGCAATGCTCTGGTCCTAGGCATGTCTCCGTGGAAGTAAGGAGAGAGCTGGACACTAGTGCTGCAGACACCTGCTCCCAACAGGGTATCTGGGCCAAGATAACAGGGATGGGAGAAAGGGAAAGACAAATGAAAATTAGGAGGAGGACATTTCTCCCTTCCATGGCAGCGAAGTCACACCTCCAAATCCCTGCCTGGTGCTGCTTTTTCCACCAAACAGCTAATTCCCAGTTTTGGACACAGGCTGAGAAAGAAACTGTCAACAACCGACTTCAGAAACATTTGCAGGCAGCAGGCAGACTGAGAAAGGGTTTAGCATCTTTCCTACTTAGGCTCCCTCACTGTTGGACTGTGAAGGGCTGGGAAGCTCAAGTATTCCTCCTGACCTAGTTCTGCCTTGAGGGACAGTGGATTTCAGAAGGTGAGATGATGGCTTACTTCCATCTACCTGTGTTTAGCGTCCAAAGTGGCTGTGAATTTTTAAAATTTATTTTGGGACCCTCTCTCATATGCTATGGAACATTTGAAAGTATCACCCGGTTTGTATAGAGATCACCAATCATGAAGTATCTTTGGAGGCAAAATGTGCATTTTCTGTGGTAGTGTTTTAGTATTTCATGGAATCGCTAATTTTTTTACAGTGTTGATTCCCTCAAAGAACATTTTACAAAAAGCAAATATTGCCGTTACTTCTGGTGGTCATTCTCTATACTAGTAATTGCATTTATGACGTCTGATATTTCATCTCATACATTTTTGTTAAAATGGATAATAAATCCATCTTAAGCCACTTTCAGCATCCTGAAAGAAGCATGTGAATAAATATATAAAATACAATTTTAAAAACAGGAATTAAAATTACTAAACAAATTGTCAAAACTATTCTTAGCCTAACCTAAGAAAGAGCCCAGAAACTCTTTCAAGTCAGTCTTTTGCATTTCTTAAGTTAAATAAATAAACAATCATAGCGCACATAGAAATAACATTTGGATGGCTTTCACTGCCTGCTCCCAATAAAAGACTATTTTAAAAATATGGTTACCCTACCCTTTTTGGATATAGCCCAACATTTCATTATTTAATTATAAATGGTCTCCAAGAAGTCAAAAGGTTCTGTAGGCTCTGGCAAATAGCTGAGAAATTTCCAGCAAGAGGCCTTTTGAAGTTCATGTAAGAGAGAGCTGCATATGGAAAATATCCATTAACTACTCTAGTTTCCTGGGCTGGAGTCTTTGAATTGGCTCACTTGAAATCTCTCTGAAGTTTTAAAAACATTTCAAATATACACATATCAAATATACAATTGGAAAACCATTAATATAATGCCCTAAAACATCCTTTACATGCAGTCCCATATTTAATTATAGCATCTACGTGTTTTTAAAGAAATGATTCAATCTGTGACATCGATTAATAATCCTTCAGTTTTTAAATTCTTATAACCCACCTTCACATCAAAAACATCAAACACTTTGTGATTATCTTTGGTATTGCTAAAGTTTTCCATTCCAACTTTCTCATACATCTTTAACATCTTTTGAAGTTCAGTCTTGTGTAACCTTTCTTTAGTCCCTTCTGTCCAATATATATGATTGTTGAAAAAGTCAAGTCATCTTTGAGTAGAGCTCAACTTCTGGTGACCTCACGGATACATCTATATAGCTTTCTTGGCAACAATACAGAAGTGGCTTGCAGTTGCCTTATTCTGGAGTTTGTTTTCAACTTCCTAATCTACTCCATGACTCTGGGATTCCTGCAAGGTCTTCCATCCAAGTACTAAACAGGCCAGACTCTGCTTAACTTTAAGAATAACCCCAAATCTGTGCTTTTTGCCCATAATTATTTCACACTCAAAAATAGTAAAATTTAACATTTTTTCTAGAAAATCCTGTATGTCTCCTTATATATTTGTCCCATTAACTTCAATTAGTCTTACTCCTAAGTAAGGAAGTAAAAGATTGAAGCCTTAGACTGCAGAAAGGTATTTAAAAATGTATGTATCTAAGCAGAAAAACAGACAGCAGTCTTTGAAAAAAACAGTAAGAACAAAAATTAATGAATTTCATATGCCTGTAAAATTTCAACCCAAAATTAAGGATTAATTTCATATTTTCTTGTGTTTCTTGTCACAGGTTCTTTTGTACCCAGGGTTGATTATTCAGATTCAACCAAGAAGTTCCCCAATGAAACACTGCACACGAAAAACTTTTGGTCTCCCCTTATATGTTGGGGGGGGGGGGTATTTTACTTATTAACAACTATTCACAGTAGAAAAGTGCTCTTGTTACCTATATAACTATAACTAACACTATTAGATACTACTACCTCTGCTACTCCAACTAGCACAATGTTCCTTTAAGAGGACAGCTTTCTCACTTGCCCCTCTTCAGACTTGGCTTTTGCTTATCTGTTTCTTCAGACCTTCCATGTCTCTTTGGGAAAACAAACTTCTCTTGGTTGCTGTTTGTCTCTGCTCTGGCTGCCAGCTGCAAACTCCAACAATACACCAGCTCTTTTCGCACATTCTGTTGTCTCCCTCGCCGCCACCTCCTCGCTCTCTCTTCTCTCCTCCTCTCAGCTGTTCTTAACGAAGCCCCTTTTAACAAACTCACTGCTGTCCTTACACTGAGGAATGTTTGAAGTAGATGGGGAGGAAGATGAACACAGGTGCCTGCACTCTGCTGCAAACCTGTCCTTCCACATTTCTCCTGTAGTTCATTAACTTTTAAGCCTCAAAGGAACTGGGGGAAAGTTATAAATCCACTTGCATTAAGTTGTGTATATAGCACACTGGAATATGATATTAATATAATCTGCTCTTGATATGCCTGCAATTTTTCTCACAACAATGAACACAAAATCATAAAAAAGTGAGATATTCTAACAAAAAGATGTTCTTTGCCTGGAAGATCAGAACATTCTCATTCAAATAATTTGCAACTAAGGCTAAAATTGCATCATTTTCCCATTACACAATGGCCTATATTTAACTTCCAATTTTTTAAAAGATAAACCCTCATCTAAGATTACAGTTCACATTGTGCAAAAAAAAAACCTGGAGAAATATAGAAAAGATATATATTTGTGGTGTTTAGATTCATTCATTTACATTTCCTATCACTGAAATAATTTTTAACAGTTAAGAAATGTTGTTATGCCATGACTCTGTGATGAAGATTTCTTCCCATTACAAAAATGATTGCCATTAATGGCATAGCATTGGTAACTTTTTCAGACATGTGAGATGTAGTCATGTGCATGCACATTGGCCCTTAAAGAACCAAGCAAAGCTGCTGAGCTACTATCTCCAGGCCAAAAGATCTACCTAGGCCTGTCCGTGGGATCTCCCTTTCCCCACTATTGCAAATGTAGAATCAGGCCTTTGGAAGGACTATCCCAATGTTCTTGTGCATGGAATACATTAATCTAGTGCTCAAGTTTAATTTTTAGCAGCAAAAAATGGTTTCAGTTACCATTTAATAATGCTGAATCAGATACCCTGAAGGATTTTTAAAAAAGATTCTGTGCTGAATCCCACAATATTAAGAGCTCACCTGCTACTCCTTTATTTGTTTAAGTTGCCATTTATTTTCATGTGTTAACTATTGAACTTGGACATTCAACCCGTGCAACAGATCTACTTCCGGAAAACTGACTTCTGAGTAGAGCAGGCTGTACTGAAAGCAACCCATTTTCTCCCTTAAATAAGTGAGTTTAAATAAATTTCACATTCAGTTTCCAAGAACTAAAAAGGCATTGGAGATTTTTTAAAAATGAATTGTTTTGTTTGATTTCTATCAGTTAAATAATTTAGAGACATCGACCAAGATTCAGAAGACTCCTTTTGTCAAGGAGGTCTTAATCAAAGAGAATATTTGTAGCTCAGGGTTGAACTGTGGAGTCCTTGGTGCTCTCTGAGCCTTTTTTTTTTTTGTTTGCAGATGTTTCATTGCCAGACTAGGCAACATCCTCAGTGCAAAAAGGGAGTGGGACTTGCTCTCTGTTTATATACCATGGCTTGTCCTGCTTGTGTTGGTGGTGGTGTTGTACTCTCCTTGATAGTTCCTTGATTGGGTTGTTGTTTGCTGCTTGGTTGATTGACTGAGTCCAAGGAGGTCTTAAAAACTAGATCTCTGATTCTTTTTTGGCATGACAGCAGCCACCTCTCCAATGGCTGAGCCACTTTGAACACAAACTGTGAATTCTATTATGCCAAAAAAAAGCAGCAAGTTGTGTAAAGGAGAGAACAGAATAGTGTTATAATGGATATCCACAAATTTCTGATTTTGACATTCATGTCCAACTGTCAGTAATTTCAGGTAAATTTAGTGACTGTCACAATACTTAAGTTTGCATCGCTGATAGTCATAAAATTCACCCCCGTTTGTTGGCTTTCTCATATAAATGTCAACAGTTAAATTTTCAACATTCACTTTAAAACACACATATATACATCCATACTTCCATCCATCCATCCATCCATCCATCCATCCATCCATCCATCCATCCATCCATCATCAATCAATCACACAATGTGTTCAAAAGGATTGAGTTAGCTTATTGCTTCTACTTAGCACAACTACAAAAACAAGAGATGTTGTAGACTAATATGCATATGTGCCTGTGGAAATTGTGCTATAGTTGCAACATAACTGAGAAAGTTGGAGGTATGATTGGAACTTTAAATAAATGTATGAAATCCCAAGAGACGACAGGAGCAGATATCACATGGAATCTTGAGTATTATATTCAGTTTCTCCAGATGAAATCTGACTGATCCGTTTGCTTGAACCCCACAATTTTCGGGAGAGTTGGCCAGCACGCATCTGTTTAAAGTAAGCCAGAGACACAAAAAGGAAGGGGAAAGCGGGATAAGGGGGATAAATTAAATAAAAACTTCAGATGATTCTACAGAAGCGCAGACAGTAAAAGATAGAGCACATATACACAACACAATGGCAATTTATTCCTAAAATATTTCAGTGTTTGGACAATCCTAGGGAAAACAAATAAAGAGCACAAAGTGGAATTCTCTCATATAGATTGTTAAAGGATCACATTGTCAAGTGACTTTACAGAGGCATCTTTGAATGCTCCTAAAAGAGCTTTGTAGGCTGAAGAAAACAGAATTTAGATATCAAGATTATGGTGTCTTCTGTTGTTATTTGGTTTTAAAATATAAACAGAAAAAGAACCTCTATAAAAGAACCAATTTTGTTTAAGGTTGCAGATTGAACAACCTAACTAGGTAGTCTTCTTCCAAATATGCTTTGGACCAAACTGCAAGTGAGTACATAGACTTTACGCCCTAAAATTTAGGGGTAAAACACTTGACAATGTTTGGAAAAGGGTTAGGATTCTACATAACAGCAGCAACAGGAAATGGAAGAAGAAAATGCTTATGGTACAAAACCTATACACATTTAAATTAATCTTAATCAGTGCAAATAATTAGTGTAAAATAATGTAATTTATAATGTGATAAATAAATAAAAAAGACTCACAGGCTAGGTCAACAACCAAATGACCTGCCCAGGCTGTGCAATTAAAGGCATACTAGTTTGTGGTGTAAACAACACACAATCTTTTTGGCAAAAAATTCATAAATGATTTATCTAACCCAGATAATAGTGCAACATTCGACTGTCTCTGACTTCCTCTAGTGACTGGCTTAGACACCAGTTATGACCTGGATCAGAGACAGTCAATGCCAAATATTCCAGAGATTTGAAAAGGGCTTAGACAGTTCCCCAAATGCAACACTTGAGAGACAAACTGCAAAGCTTTTACATCGTCCTCAAGGATCAGTAAGCATCAGTCACTTCCTGGCTTCTTCTGAAGAGGTTAGTGCAGACGTTTGCTTGAGTTAAGAAAATACTAGTGGGCATCTCTCTGAAATTAGGAGTCACTTTCACAGACGCCATAATGGAGAATCCCATCAGTTCAGAAAGCTCAGGCTGCCACCGAAGGGCTTTGGTTCAGTTGCTCTAAGAAATATTTTGGTGACACCCCTTCTGTGCAGTAGACTAAAAGACATGCCCAATAAACACTGCGTAACTGAAGCTGGCATCCAAGTAGTCTGCATCCACCATCGAGTGAAATGAGAGCACTGCCCTTTGCATAAGTCTAATAAGCAACAAAAAGATGGATCCTTAATGGTATTTTTTTCTAAGGAAGCATGAATGCAGCTAAGAAAAGCCCCAATAGTGTTCCAAAGTAGCCCACTGTTGTTTATTCAGTGCTCTTCTGGAAGCTAACGTCATTCATTGTAAACTGTGGTGATAAGTTAATGTTGAAAATTAAATATTAAATGGCAGGTGGCATTAAGCAAGTTCAGTCCAGTTAGAAAGCACTATTAGTGCCCTCAATCTAAGTCAATAAAATCTGTATGTTAGTTCAGCACACCTCCTTTTCCCCACGGGTTCCCCTCTACATTCTCTCTTTTTTTCCAAGCAGAGGACCTGTTAAAGAATCTCTAAGAATGTCTTGGAAATTATTTCTTCCCCTTTGAAAGCTCAAATTTGCTCTGAAGTTTGCCCTGCCACAGAAGCGACCGCTTGCTCAGCCGGAAAGCAGAAATAAATGAGCTTCCCATTGTTCGGTAGATAAAGTTCTTGATGGTAGGTTTTACCTCTGCTGGCTTCCCAACGCCAATGATAATCAACTTGCCATCATCGAGGCCCACCAGAATGTGGCTGAACTCTTTGGTAACAGAGACACAGTGAATTGGCAGCCGCATGGCTAAAGGGGAGGTGCTAAGGCTCAGGCTGAAATAGAGAGATAACAAGCATCTATTATTTACAACAGACAGAAAAGCATTCAATGGGCAGTTTATACTAAAAGTTGAAATTGCTGACATCTACCAGCAAGTCTTAAAAAGCATTATGTACTGAGTCTCTGTTTTGACATTTGTACCTATGGCATGTTAAATAATGGAAAAAAGGACAGCGTTCCAAGATTTCCTCAAAGGCATTGACTGATCGTGGCCAAGACCGATACCATAATTTTTAAACCTTTCCTTCTGGGCCAGTTCAATCCATCAAACTTACTAGTCTATTTCAGCAGAGATCAAACTTCTGTCATTTACTCGAATGAACTGATACCAAAAAAGAGGTTATTTTAAGATGCAAATCCAAACATAAAAGCAAATCCAAATCAATAAACAATAAATCTTAGTTTTAATGTATAGTTCTAAGCATGTCCATTACTCAAACAAAAATATAACCTGCTTCTGTTGCTGATTTGCTGATACAAGAAAGGGAGTTCATTGAAAATCAAATTACTGTTATTTGAGTTGGATTCAGATTCAAAAAAAGCCACTTGTGCAATATCGTCCAGCTCTTGACCTCTCTTGCACCTCCCCCCCCCCCAATTTCTCTGTGGGTGTAAAGAATTCTCCCCAATAATGTGTGTTGTGGTGTGATGTGTATATGAACTACAGTAGGAATGGGAAATTACCAACAATTAACCAGAAGTACCCAGCAGAACTAGAGAAGTAGCAACAGCTATTATCATATTATAATATGAAATAACTAACTGTTATTTCTCTGTCTAAACTGCTCTGTCTAAACATTTAGAATGGAAAAGAGAAAAAGGACAAAATAGTAGTAACCATCAATAAAACACAAATCATGAATGTTGCTTTAGAAATTGGCTGGGAATCAGAAAGATTGTTTCCTGATGATTTTGAAGCATGATTAGTAGCTAATGGAATCACATGAGAGCTCAAGCTAGTAAGCAGCACATAACTAGCAAGGAATTAATTTGTTTCTGTCTATCTTGGTATTCGGATCATGGGATTCCTTCCATACAGACAATAGCAGCTGGTACAGGATGATCATATAAATCAGGAATTGCTGATTGATCACAGGGTAATTTTAGGCCCCCAAGTACTGAAGTTGTCAAAATTACAAGTAATTGGAAACGGTCTTCCTTCCTTTTCAAGCTAATCATTACCTGTAGAGATCTCTTATGGATAGAAATCCCTGTAGACTCCCCATTACAATATATTCTCCAGTCACACAAAGATCTGACACTTCTTCCTTCAAGCTCTCAGAGCCCAAATGCTTTCCATTCACAGAATAGAGATGCAATGCGTTCTTATCCTGGGCAGAAAACCAAAGAAACAAGAAGAGAGAGGGAAAGTCTTGAGCAACAGAATTTTCCCACTGAAATTTTAAACTCTGTAACAGTATTGATTATAACACCGTTATAAAAATAACATACTGTGGCGTGTTATCTCCACATAACGTTCGGGGCTGTGAATCCACATAACATCTACAAATATAGGTATGGGACACTGATTAGGAATCTGTCTAAGTTAGTATGTCTGATCTGCATGATTATAAATCCTATAGGTAGGGTGTAAGTTAGGGGTTGGTAATATTTTCAGATCCTATGGAAATTAAAATCTTGATCTTAAGATCTATGAGAATGCAGAAATCTTACAAAATTTGATGATGTGAGTTTCTATCCATTTTTTAAAGTTTAATTGGGGAGTATGAGTGTGTTTTAGTCTTTAGGTTGTCAATATGAGGAGTATGAGTGTGTTTTAGTCTTTAGGTTGCCAATCTTTGCAGAAAAGTGAATGCCGCAGAATATATATAGGGAACTGATCACATCCAAGGAGGAACAGGGAGAGACAGCAATATGCAAGCCTGAAATCTATCACCAAGAGACTCTATAATTTGGCAACTGGGAGCCATCTCTACATTCTCAAGCTGTAACTTGACATTTGGGAAAAGAGACACACAATTTCTCCAGTGCTAAGGATGTACAGTATATCTAGAAGCAAAATGACAACCACACAAGATATATCTTACAAAATTGTCTTTCTTTTCCAATTAAATTATAAATACATGATGGTACTTGGTCTTGAACTTTACTCTAGAACACATTTTGCAAAAATCGTTGCTAAAAAGGCAATTAAAGCTAGAGCATTAATAATAATCTCCAGGCTGGCAGGGTGGAGGACGTCAAAAGTAGTCATGTTGAAATATTAAGAAGCAACATTTAGACAGCTAAAAATAGACAACGTTGTTACTTAATATTGAGTTTAGGCTAACAGGGATACTAAACTGGTCTAAGACAGTAAAATGTTTGGGATTTGCTTGGGGAAAAGGGCTGTAGAAGCTTCCCTTCAGCAGCCCACAATCCTGGAAACGGCTATGGCTGCTTCAATGAATCTCGGACAAATGTGACTTTTGCAGTTTCTGTGTGTTGCAAAGCCTTTCCTTCCAAATAAATTGCACAGCCCTATGCTATAAAGCAGTGTTTCTCAATGTTGGCCACTGGAAGAGGTATGGACTTCAACTCCCATGCTGGCTGGGGAATTCTGGGAGTTGAAGTCCACACTTCTTCCAGTGGCCAAGGTTGAGAAACACTGCTATAGAGGCAGGAGATACAGTTAAGAATTAATTCCAATACTTTCTTCATACTAATTTATGTTCAGGCAAAAGTTGCTGCATTTAGATTAAGCCAAGTCTATGTATCTGGATTCACACATTAAAGGTCTCTCCCAAATGATCTCTTTGCCCATTTTTGCAGTAGACGAAACATATAAGTAGGGTTCATGCAAACACAAATATACACCTATGGGCCCCAGGTTGCAAGTATATGTTTGTGTGCATCTAGACCCACACTCATTCCATGGTGTGATGAAGGGAGGGAGGGAGGGAGGGAGGGACTGGCCTTGAGAATGCTGAATAACAATGAGAAGCCCCCATTACTACCCCATACACACAGTTAATTTCTCCCCACCTCCAGAAACAAAACCAATCCAGCCCCTGTCTTAATACCTTGAGAGTTGTCTTTCCTTCTATGCTGGTATGAACGACTAAGTTCCCTTCCCAAGATATAGCCAGATTGGGAACAGTGATCAAGAGAGAACTCTCGCAGGGTGGCCTCAGAGTCCTCATATGCTGGCCCTTCCGAATAGTGTGGACAATCACAGTTCCATCCTATTAAAACCAGACAGACATATCTCAAAACTGAAAGAATATGAGAACAAATTCATAGTGTAGCAGTACTAGTATCTGTGCTTTCAATACAACAGTGAGAATGCCCAGAATGACACACAGGAGAGATTCACTCAGACAGAAGTTTTTCTGTGGATTATAGTATCTAAACAATGTTTTAGGAGGCAAATAAGACTTTTTTAAGCAAGTATTATAATATCACTTTATTGCTTGCCTTATAATATCAATGACTTTTAAATAATGCAGTTCCTCTCAGCCTTAAATGTTCATTATGCATCCACACTTTAGTTTTAAAAATATTCTATACATCTTGTTGGATGCATTCCATTCTTTCTGAAGAAGAAAAGAAGGGAGAACATTTTGGAAATATGTTTAAAAATAGAAGCAGAATATTCTTAAGACCAAATTCCAAGGTGGTCCCGTGTTGAACATTTGCCAGCAAACTATCATGCACATATTTGCTTGGAAGTAGATGTCCAGACTCCAGCAAAGGAGATTGTTACCTTGTTGTGGTGCTGGAGCTTGAGCACCTCAATGACGCCATGAGCTAAACCGAGAAGGGACACCCAAGACGGGAAGGTCATGGCAGAGAGGTCAGACTAAATACGATCCCTGGGGAAGGTAACTGCAACCCACCCCAGTATTCTTGCCGTGAAAACTAAATGGATCAGTACAACCAGAGATATGTCGGTATACCATTGGAAGATGGGACTCCCAGGTCGGAAGATGGTCAAAATGCTACTGGGGATGAACAGAGGATAAGTTCAACTAGCCCCAGATGTGATGACACAGCTAGCTCAAAGCCGAAAGGACGGCTAGCGGCCAACGGTGCTGGTGGTGAACGACGAATCCGATGTTCTAAAGATCAACTCACCATAGGAACCTGGAATGTAAGATCTATGAGCCAGGGCAAATTGGATGTGGTTATTGGTGAGATGGCAAGATTAAATATAGAAATTTTGGGTGTCAGTGAACTGAAATGGACTGGAATGGGCCACTTCACATCAGATGACCACCAGATCTACTACTGTGGACAAGAGGACCACAGAAGAAATGGAGTAGCCTTCATAATTAATAATAAAGTGGCTAAAGCAGTGCTTGGATATAAATACAAAAAACTATAGAATGATCTCAATTTGAATTCAGGGTAAGCCATTTAACATCACAGTGATCCAAATATACGCCCCAACCACAGATGCTGAAGAAGCAGATCAGTTCTATGTGGATCTGCAGCACCTACTGGATAATATGCCAAAAAGAGATGTTATTTTCATTACAGGATACTGGAATGCTAAGGTGGGTAGCCAAATGACACCTGGAATTACAGGTAAGCATGTATGACTTTATACATGGACTTCACCAGATGGTCGACACCGAAATCAGATTGACTACATCCTTTGTAGCCAAAGGTGGCGGACATCTATACAGTCGGGAAAAACAAGACCTGGAGCTGACTGTAGCTCAGATCACAAACTTCTTATTGCACAATTTAGAATCAAACTAAAAAGAATAGGGAAGACCTACAGATCAGTTAGATATGAGCTCACTAACATTCTTAGTGAATATGCAGTGGAGGTGAAGAATACATGTAAGGAACTAGATTTAGTAGATAGGGTACTGGAAGAACTATGGACAGATGTTTGCAACATTGTTCAGGAGGCGGCAACAAAAAACGTCCCAAAGAAAAAGAAAACCAAGACGGCAAGTTGGCTGTCTGCTGAGACACTGGAAGTAGCCCAAGAAAGAAGGAAAGCAAAAGGCAACAGTGATAGGGGGAGATATGCCCAATTAAATGCAAAATTCCAGAGGTTAGCCAGAAGAGATAAGGAATTATTTTTAAACAAGCAATGCACGGAAGTGGAAGAAGATAATAGAATAGGAAGGACAAGAGACCTCTTCCAGTAAATTAGAAACATCGGAGGTAAATTCCAGGCAAAAATGGGTATGATCAAAAACAAAGATGGTAAGGACCTAACAGAAGCAGAAGAGATCAAGAAAAGGTGGCAAGAATATACAGAAGATCTTTACAGGAAGGATAATAATATCGGGGATAACTTTGACGGTGTGATCAGTGAGTTAGAGCCAGACATCCTGAAGAGTGAGGTTGAATGGGCCTTAAGAAGCATTGCTAATAACAAGGCAGAAGGAGACGACGGTTTCCCAGCTGAACTGTTTAAAATCTTGGAAGATGATGCTGTCAAGGTGATGCATGCCATATGCCAGCAAATTTGGAAAACACAAGAATGGCCATCAGATTGGAAAAAATCAATTTCTATCCCCATACCAAAAAAGGGAAACACTAAAGAATGTTCAAACTATCGAACAGTGACACTTATTTCACATGCCAGTAAGGTAACGCTCAAGATCTTGCAATGTAGACTCCAGCAATTCATGGAGAATTGCCAGATGTACAAGCTGGGTTTAGAAAAGGCAGAGGAACTAGAGACCAAATTGCCAATATCCGCTGGATAATGGAGAAAGCCAGGGAGTTTCGGAAAAACATCTATTCTGTTTTATTAACTATTCTAAAGCCTTTGACTGTGTGGATCATAACAAATTGTGGCAAGTTCTTGGTGGTATGGGGATGCCAAGTCATCTTGTCTGCCTCCTGAGGAATCTGTATAACGACCAAGTAGCAACGGTAAGAACAGACCACGGAACAACGGACTGGTTTAAGATTGGGAAAGGAGTACGGCAGGGTTGTATACTCTCACCCTACCTATTCAACCTGTACGCAGAACACATCATGCGACATGCTGGGCTTGAGGAATCCAAGGCTGAAGTTAAAATCGCTGGAAGAAACATTAACAATCTCAGATATGCAGATGATACCACTTTGATGGCTGAAAGCGAGGAGGAGCTGAGGAGCCTTATGACGAAGGTGAAAGAAGAAAGTGCAAAAACTGGGTTGCAGTTAAACCTCAAAAAAAAAAACCAAGATTATGGCAACCAGCTTGACTGATAACTGGTAAATAGAGGGAGAAAACATGGAGGCAGTGACAGACTTTATATTTCTAGGCGCAAAGATTACTGCAGACGCTGACTGCAGCCAGGAAATCAGAAGACGTCTACTTCTTGGGAGGAGAGCAATGACAAATCTCGATAAAATAGTTAAGAGCAGAGACATCACACTGACAACAAAGGTCCGCATAGTTAAAGCAATGGTATTCCCTGTAGTAACCTATGGCTGCAAGAGCTGGACCATAAGGAAGGCTGAGCGAAGGAAGATAGATGCTTTTGAACTGTGGTGTTGGAGGAAAATTCTGAGAGTGCCTTGGACTGCAAGAAAATCAAACCAGTACATACTCCAGGAAATAAAGCCAGACTGCTCACTTGAGGGAATGATATTAAAGGCAAAACTGAAGTACTTTGGCCACATACTGAGAAGACAGGATATCCTGGAGAAGATGCTGATGCTAGGGAAAGTGGAAGGCAAAAGGAAGAGGGGCCGACCAAGGGCAAGATGGATGGATGATATTCTGGAGGTGATGGACTTGACCTTGGGGGAGCTGGGAGTGGCAATGGCTGACAGGAAGCTCTGGCGTGGGCTGGTCCATGAAGTCACAAAGAGTCAGAAGTGACTGAACGAATAAACAACAAAAAGATGTTCAAAAAGGGAATTATTTACAAAGAAGTGGGCACAGCTTTGCAAGCATCATTTACCACAAGGGAACAATTTAGGAATGTCAATGGCCTGGCAAGAATGAATCACATGTCCAAAGTTCACTTGAGACTAATGAGGTACATTAAGCTGGTGAAGCAGTTTTCCTCATTTGGAATGAAGACTTGGGAAACAACAAGCAAACCCACCCTGGCACCTGAGACTGCCATGTCCAGTTCTGTACTGATGCCAACTGAAGACACTTCACTGGTATGTCCATAGAGAATCTGCAAAGGTTTAGGTGCCAGACCTATTGGCACTCCTCCCTGGAATTAAATATTGAGAAGAAGCACAGTTACATTAAAAGGCAAGCTATTTTCAAAGCAGGACATGCACTTCCTTCTAACCAAAACCGAACATCATTTCTTCCTAAAGCTTCTACTTTAGGAAGGCATAATGCTTCTTAATGCATTAAACATTCACATTATAGGCCCAAGCAGAGATTAAACAAGTTCTCCTGCAGGCAAGAAAGGAAAGGCTTAACTGTCTGCTCACTGCCATCTTGATTATCATCAGCCCACTATTTAGACCCACTTAACATTGCTTCAGGTTATTGTGATAGCTGCAAGTTTAAGAAGTCGCCCAAGCTAAAATAAAATGAGAGACAGTTTGGTGTAGTGGCTAAGGTGTTGGCCTAGAAACCAGGAGACTGAGAGTTCTAGTCCCCCATAGGCATGAAAAGCCAGCTGGATGACTTTGGGCCAGTCACTCTCTCTCAGCCCAATTCACTTCACAGGATGGTCGATGTGGGGAAAATAGGAGGAGGAAGGAGTATTGGGTATGTTCCCTGCCTTGAGTTGTATATGAAAAAAAAAAGTCGGGATAAAAATCTAAAAAAACATGCAGTTCTAGCCTTAGAGCAGCTGAGTTGCCATTCTATTGGCCACTATGAAAACAAAACTGGACCTTCTAAAAGTGCCACCATAAATATGCCAAAACACCTGATAAAACAGGAGGAAAGAGTATCACTCGGATTCATCCCTAGGAGTTACAAGCAAGACTTTAGTTGAAAAAACTGGGGAAAGAGCGCCTAATCTCAGGATGTATAAGAGAATCACAAGGGAATTCTATGTATTTTTTCTTCACTTAATGCCTCAGGACTAACCTATAGCAATGGCTCCATTTTGCCACATTTACACTATAGGAAGCATTAAACAACAAACAAAGGATTGGGGCTTTTAAATGCACGGTAAAATTCTCCAAGGAGTTACAGCCAATCAGTACAAGAGCAACCTTTTAATGTATTTATTTTTATTGATTTATTTAAAAGACTCTATGGCCACCCATCAGAACTCTGGGCGGCTCACAAAATCATAATGAAACTAAATGAAACAACAAAACCAGCACCCCAAAACAAATCCCAGTGCCTTAACCAACACCCCCCAACCCATCAGCAATTACAAACACCATGGCTGGGCTCCAGCCTCACCTCATCCCAGCACTTTTAGCATGTTCGTGTAAGTTTTCGTGCACTAATACTTCTTCCATCAGATGTGGCACAACGTAACTCTCATGGCTCTCTAGGCATATGCCCTGTACAAATTCCCAACTGTATTTTTATTTTTTATTTTTTTATTTTCTATCCCACCTTTATTATTTTTATAAATAACTCAAGGCGGGTAACATACCTAATACTCCTTCCTCCTCCTATTTTCCCCACAACAGCAACCCAGTGAGGTGGGTTGGGCTGAGAGAGAGCGACTGGCCCAAGGTCACCCAGCCGGCTTTCCTGCCTAAGGCGGGACTAGAACTCTCAGTCTCCTGGTTCCTAGCCCGTTGCCTTGACCACTAGACTAAACTGGCTCTCTATGTACAAGACTCAAGTAACCCTTTTATACTCTGTATAACATTTGAATAGATGCACTATACCTCACTCTCACTTTTTAATCTTTCTGCCCCATCTGTAAGTTAATGCAATCAGAAATCATGGCATCCCACTGCACAAGTGGCTTGCACAGTTCCAGAAAAGCCAACTCACCTGCTGAACTATTTGCCATACCATACAAGTGGTGTCCCTTGAGCCTGAAATTAAATGGATCCCGCAGAAATCCATGGCTAAGCACGTCACGATGTCTGCATACCCAAACAAATCAGAGGGAGGACTCAATTAATAGAGGTAACCAGATAAAACAGCGGCAGTTTAAACATAGATGCACTGGCTTTGTCCAAAATGAAACCACCTTTCTAAAATGCAAGATGAATGTAAAGCTGACCATCAAACTTTAAAGAATATAAATTAACAAACAGTGTGTGTATTGTGTGCAAAACCTAATTGTATTAATAAGGGTTCCTAAAGAGACAAGTTCTGCTCCTGGGAAAAAAAAGGGCATTAAACCTAAATAGGTATGTAAAAACACTCCATCCTCCATCATTCAAGAACCAGCTCTCATAGGATATGGATGTGGGGCCAGTAAAGGCTGACCAGAGCCCTTCATGCACATTTGCTTACCTTCTTCCAAGCTAAATTCCATTCATTTATATGGGTTTTGTCAGGAAGGAGATATTTTAACCACCAAAGTGTGTCGCCACACACAGTCTGGTGTGTCGCCACACAACCCGGAAGCGCTGATCATCATCAGCGCTTCCGGGTTTTCCCGCAGCGACACACCAACTGCAGCCCGCAAAACCCGAAAGCAGCAGCAGCGCTTCCGGGTTTTTGCGCGCTGCCGCACTTCCGGGTTTTCCTGCGGCGACACACCAACACCGCGGGAAAAACTTTGGAAAGCCCTGCTCTAGAGTCAAAGGAAGAATATCTCATCAGATTAATCGGTGGCGGTCTATTGTCATTTCATCCTATCTGTAGAGTTCACAGGAGTTCTGGCAGGCCCTTTTGGAGAGAATGTGGAATGGGAGAGGCTTCTAAGCCAATGCAATCTAATGCTTAGACTAGTCCAGTGTTTCTCAAGCTCAGCAATTTTAAGGTGTGCGGACTTCAGCTCCCAGAATTCCCCAGCCAGCATGTTGAAGTCCACACACCTTAAAGTTGCTGGGCTTGAGAAACACTGACCTAGACTCTAGACGAGGCCTAGGGTGACACTACTTCAGAACCCCACTCGGGCCTTGAAAGTCAAATGTGGACTCTGGGCCAATCACCATTCTCAGCCTAACTGGCATAAAATGAGAGAACAAGCTAAAATTATCACCTGGAACGGAACCTCTTCCCTTCTTACTAAAGATAACGCTACTCGGCACGACAGTAATAAAAACATTGTTATGTACAATACGTCATGGTTTATCTTTTCCTGAAACGTAATAAGCAGTAACACAGACCAAATGGTCTCTGTGTTTTATAGGTTCCCAACATCATGGGCTTTCATTCTTTATCATCATGGAAGAACGCAATGTATTTGTCAGTTATCGATTCTCTGCTTCACCCAGGATTAAGAAAGAAAGACCAACAAGAAGGCACAACTCCTGTTTATAGTTCGAGCATTATTTTTGCTAATCGATCCAAGTGATGTGTTGCAGCATCCTTTTGTATTTCTGTGGCTTCGTTCAGCTGTAAACTCTTACACTTTACTGCTAAGCAGACAACACAATTGCTATAAACATCAGTGTTTCCATGGATATCTTGCTTGGCAGGCTCCTTAGACTTTTTCATTAAATAAATGAACGGGATGTGGGCACTCTGCAGAGCAAAGCACTGGCACCATCTGTATTTGCGTGAATGTTTCTCGCTTGCCTAAGCATTTTTGCAAATAAAGCTGGTAGGTAGTTGCAGCCCAGGGCTTTGTTTGGGAGAGTGCCCACCTAACCCCAAAAAAAGACCAAGGTTGAATAGATGGAGCGTTCTGGAGAGCAGCAGCAGGTAGCTGTAGGAGCATCCTCACTTGTCAACCCTTTGAGGTAGGCTAGGTCAGGAAATAGAGATTCCACAAGTTTGACTGGTACTATATTTTATTCAAATAGGGTATAGCAATGTTTCTCAACCTTGGCAACTTTAAGATGTGTGGACTTCAACTCCCAGAATTCTCCAGCCAGCCTTGCTGGCTGGGGAATTCTGGGAGTTGAAGTCCACACATCTTAAAGTTGCCAAGGTTGAGAAACACTGGGGTATAGTAATAGAATCTTCAGAGCCTGACTGTGTTTTCCCTTCCCTCCCTCTTATAGCCCAGTGATTTAGGGTCCAGCCAGTCTCAACTTCTGTCTCACACTTTCACTGTTTCCCAGGCTTAACGCAGGCTTGTGTTTTCAAAACCATTTCTGCATCTTTTCTCCAAGATCATCTCTGTGGCTCTCTACAGTTTGCTTGCCCAGTAAACAGGAATGCTGTGACTGGCCCTGCTCCCCGGAACAGAAATTTGTAAACAGGCAATCCCACCCCATGGCAGCTATTTTGTGAGAGCATCTCAAAATTCTAAATAGGCCCATTTGCCTAATCCACTCGACCAAAAAAAACCCCTTACCCATGTGCCGAATAAGCTGGGCCATCACTTTTCCCCTGGTGAGAGATGTTACACGAATGCTATTGTCCCAATGCCCTCCACTGAAAAGCAGCTTTGCATCATGGGACATCACAAACAACTTCGATGTCATTTCCAATCCTGGTGCAAAAGGGCCACCGATGTTTCGTTGTGTTCTGGAAACAATGCTTAAATTAGATCCATGTTGTCCATTGATTAAAGAGTATTGTTGCCCAAAGCCATGAAGCAGAGTTTCAGTACAAATAAAAGTGCAGTACACTAAACCTGTTTGCAGCAATATAAACATTTACCAAAGTGAGAATAAAGCACGAGTTTGCACTTCGACCATGACAAACTGTTTGCTTCCAATTAGGATGGGAGAAGGGGAGAGGGAAAGCCAGAGGCCAGGTTGAGGCTTTACCCAGCTCATGCATACAATGACAGATCGTGGTATACCATTGTAACCAAACTCCCAATTCTTATCAGTAACTGTGCGAGTTTCTGGGATCTGAACTGTGGACTTGAGATTTTATCATCCATTCTCTTGATCTTGCATTACAGGAGTCCCCAGGCTCAAATCTGAGCTCTGTTCAAACGGGATGTAACTGCCCTTGGGAAAATGTCTACAGGACAGTATAAAACCGATTAAATAGCGAAGAGGACATTAATTCAATGAGCCAGTTTATCAAACCAACAATAAGCCATGAAACCATGCACTCTTTCATCAACATTCTCACCCTTCAGCAAAGCCTGCTGATTTCTTCAGCCAGTTTCTCATAGCATCCAACTCTGTGACAGCAGCTTTCATTGCCTACCCTGGAGCCTACTTTGCAGTTCAAAATAGACAACACACATACTGAGTGTGTGTATGTATACACACAAAATGTGCATGTATGCATATTTGTATTTTGTCTGAGATAAACATATTTGTACCTTGCTCTGGATAAACAGATTAAAGACACGTGAAGAGCTATGAAAATATTCTTTCTCTGAGGCTTCTGGTGGGGGACATGGCCGACTGACCAGCTGTGTCTGCGAGCTCCGCAGGCAGATCTGACAACGCGGGTTTTTTGGGGGGGCGCAGGCAGGCTTTTCCTGCAATCCCAGAGCGTTTTCATGGTTAGAAAACACTTGGAATTATCCCATTTGTGCTCCATAACGCCGTCTTGCAGCCAGAGAATCGCAAACAGCGCTCATGACGTTCCAGTAAGAGACGACAGGAGACGGGGACTCCATCTTTTCCATGCCGCGTTGTAGCCTTAAGGGACATTAAGTCGAGCCCTCACATTTCTAAATCACCCAATTTATATTTTTAAGTTTTGTACCCTAAGAGAGGCTCTCTACAGTAAGAAGAAGCGGATTCTCTTGGTGTTTATCGTTATTTTTGGATTAATTTTTAATTTTTTTTTTTTTTAAAGTTTTGGCTTGTTTCCTGTTTAAAGATTAAGGAGAATTGAGAATAAATAATTCCCTCTGTTGTTATTATTTTTGTACTGAATTTGAAGGATTTAATATTTTTCTGCATGCTGAAATTGCTGTTTTGGATTTTTAGCTTTCTGCTCACTCTCTCTAGCTGCTTGGTAGTGTACTTTCTCTTGTCAATTTTACTCAGAAGTTTTTTATTAACTTATTAACTCCTATCTGCGCCAGTCAAGTATTTAGGGAGCATTATAATTCACTGCCTGAAACATGGAGGATTGTTGCGAATTGGAGCAGATGTATAAAGAGATTCTTTCAGATTGGTATCAGAAGATTCTGCAGGACTTGTGGGACAATGGGGAAGAGGAGATGATTTCTAAAATGATTTCTAAAATGTGTCATCTGGCTGAAGTTTATATGGAAGAAGATGGAGACCCTGATAAGGATAAAGATTTTTCTACTGACAATAAAATTGAAGTAATGCCAGACAAGGACTACATTTTGGTGTTGATGGGGTTAAAGAGACAGTTTGAGCTGCAGATTATTAGCTGTTTGTTATGACTCTCTTAGGAACTGTTATGGGAGAGAAGAGAATCTGTCTTGTGGGAATTTTTCTTTTGCTGAGAAGTCTGTGATTTTAAGGGGGGCAGGTGGGCTGTTTGATTTTTAGAAAAAATGTTCTGTGTGTAATAAGGATATATATAAATGTTTTGGTTTATTTTGAAGTAGGGTAAAAATTAAGAATGTTTAATTGGATTGACAATGAGATTCTTATGATTGTATTTTTTTCTTAATGACTTAGATTAAGATGTATTGGATTTTTTTAAAAAGATTTGTATGACTTAAGATGTATAAGGTATCCTTTAAGATAGTTATATTATTATTATAAAAGCAGATAAATTTATATATTTTAGGGAGACATATTTTAGGGAGACATGGTTTTTCTTGAAATGGGGTAAGGATAATGATTTATGGTTATTATGGTTTCATTTCTCTTTAATCAGTTGGATTAAGATTTACTAGATATTTACTAAGGCTTGTTTGATTTGTAAGACTTATAAGATATCTAACAATTGTTTGGTTTTTTAGGTTTAATAAGGTTAGGATTGTTGTACTATTATTAATTATAAAAGCAGACAATTAATAATTTGGTTTTTATTACAGTGGACAGAAATATATAGAACAGTAGCAGGAAGGAAATAACTAAATAAATATTGTATGGGGGAGGGAAGCCGATCCAGAAACTTATTTTTATTTTATTTTATTTTATTTTATTATATATATACTGTATATACACACACACACAGAGTGTGTGTGTGTATGTGTATGTGTGTGTATGTATGTATGTATAGTATATATATAGTATATATATATAATAGTATATATATATATATATACACACACACACACACACAGTGTGTGTGTGTTTGTGTGTGTGTGTGTGTGTGTATATATATATATTATATTATATTATATTATATTATATTATATTATATTATATTATATTTATTATATTATATTATATTATATTATATTATATTATATTATATTATATTATATTATATATAAGGGGAGGGAGCAATTATATAAGTGATTTGTATATGTGCCAATGGAATGATTTATAGAAATAATGGGACTTTGGTTTGATATAGAGTAAGGGATTAATTGTGGAAATTGCTGTATATTCTTGCTGTTGAAAGTCGGAAGTCACCTTTGTATGTAATCTTCAAGATTCTTTTTTCCTGTGTTCTACACTTTTTCTATTTTTCTTTTTCTTTTTTGTTGTAGTTTTTATCTTTGTCTCAAATTTAATAAAAATTCATAATAAAAAAAAGAAAATATTCTTTCTCTTTATGCATACCCGCAATGAAAGATCACATCAAATACATCTCACAAAGTGGGCTCTTGTCTGTGAAATATCTGCCAAAATAAGTCCCAGATAATCATATATTTTACTCACTTGGGATTTGTCACTGTTTGATCTTTGAGGAAAGTGAAATAGTTGGAAATATTTCGGTCATAAGGTAGCCATCCATGAGTCCCAATAATAAAGTTCAGACTTACTGTTACCTTCAGAACATATTGAACAGAAAAGAATGTTTTAATTTTAAAAAATTAAAATATAAACTTCTGTAATATCAAATATAAACACAATTTGTCTTCCTTCCCTGTCTTCACCTCCCGCTCTCCTTTTGTGAATTTTTCAATTATAATCCTGAAGATAGAGATGTATTGATTTTATTTATTTATTGCATTATCTACTCTGGCAACAAGAAAACACAACAATCACATCAACTGTCTTCTACCAAGAACAAACATACCTCAACACACATTATAATATCCTTATATTTTCCACCCTTAGGTGGAAACAAGTTAAAGATTAATAACAAGTTAATAACAGGCAACAGGTTAAAGATTAATAACCAGTTCTCTTGATAATTCCGTATCAGACCTTCTTCCAGCATTTTTTGCAAATCTCACTCACCAAAAGTTCTGGACTTCCCTGTGACATGAAAGATCGGTATTGGTTCCTGGGGACAATGGCCTTAACAATGGGGATTCCATCACTGATACCCTAAGGGGAAAACAGATGTTAGTTGGTGACGCTAAGTAGGATAAATGAATCTGACGTGACTCATGCTGGTGAGTCGGTGGTGTTCAAACCTGCAGCCAATCTGGATGCTAATCTGAAATGGAGTTTCTAGAACAAGAGTTTCTAATTCTGAAGTGTAATAGCAGAAGAAGCTCCTGGATCTGGACCAACCAGCCCAAGATTTGCTGGAACAGGCAGGAACAGATTTAAGTTGAAGACTGGAGACTCACTGTGGCAGCTAGTTAGAACTGCATATCAAGTAAGAAGGAAAACGTGCAATTATTTATAGAATTATTGCTTCTCCACTGCTACCTTTTCCATCTCTTAATTTCCATATTTATAGTGGTCTAAATTATCCCCCAGTATTTCTATGAATGGGAGGATAAAAAGTCAGAGTATCTCTAAAGACAATAGGATAGGACAACATTTTTATAATTACATTAGATGTTTTTATAATTACATTTAATGTTCATATCTTAGAATTGTTTTAAAGATTAAACTTAACAAGACAACTGCAACTACGTATTATTACTCTTCTGAAACCTACACATCTAAACCAGCACCAACCCTACCTCTTGATTTTCTGTGGCCCTGCAGCTGTATCAGTAATCTATTCTCAAACCATTTTCTAATTCAATTTTGACTGTGGTACAGCACAATTGGTTGTAAACATTGTAAAGAGGCTGACTTGAAGTGCACTCAGGAAAGTGATCCTGGGCATTTTGTAATCTGCTGGGAAAATGTAATCCTCCTGTCCAATCATTGTTAAGTGGCTGCAAAAATGTCCTGGGCCCCTCATGAGATTATAGTTTGTGCTATGACTGACAACCTGCCCTCCCAGGAAAACTCCATCACTACAGTAAAGAATATTTAACAAAGCTAAAAATATTGTCTGGGTGGCTTAACCCTTCCTCTGCCACAGTGCTGAAGAGGAAGCCCTCATCCACATAATATACTGTATCTACAGTAGATTTTTAAAACAAGGAAAAAAGAGCAATTCACAGTCTCAAGCTCTGTTACTCTCCAGCGCTTCCGCTGAGTGGCTTTGACTTCCCCACTTTGCTCTGTTCAGTCAGATTTAAACAATGTTAAAGAGTTTTCCCCACCTTTCTTACATTTCCAGAAGCTAAAAACCTATACAGAGCCAGTTCTACCATCATTGTGGAAAACACGTAACGAAACTCATGCACAGTCTTCTCTCTCTGAAGCCATCAAGCTTTTTGGACCTAGCATCCATTCTTAGCTCACCCAAGCACGTGGGGAATGGTGAATGTGGGGAACATTTCAATGTTTGACTATGTATTTGTACGATCATAGTGCTGTTCTTTTGATTCTTGCCTCCTAAAACTACCAAATTTACTCCAGGAAATAAAGCCAGACTGCTCACTTGAGGGAATGATATTAAAGGCAAAACTGAAGTACTTTGGCCACATCATGAGAAGACGGGATACCCTGGAGAAGATGCTGATGCTGGGGAAAGTGGAAGGCAAAAGGAAGAGGGGCCGACCAAGGGCAAGATGGATGGATGATATTCTGGAGGTGACGGACTCAACCATGGGGGAGCTGGGGATGGTGACGGCCGACAGGAAGCTCTGGCGTGGGCTGGTCCATGAAGTCACGAAGAGTCGGAAGTGACTGAACGAATAAACAACAACAAAACTACCAAAGGGAGAGATGGGTAAGAAAGTAATAGTCCAATCCAGTATTTTTTTCCTTATCCTTTTGTTTCGGATAGAAATAAATAAGAGAATGATTCCACTGAAAAGCATGGTATTAACTTGGGAGGAGATGGGCGGTGACAAATCTAATAAATAAATAAACTTAAATGACAGTTTTATCATATATATTTTTTAAATGTTATCTTCACTGCCCGCAAATCACTGTGTAAGTTGCTTTAGCATTTGGAATATATAACACTTGTAATGACTAAAACACTCAGAGAGTAAAAAAAGAAAAGAAAGACTAAACAGCTGTCAAAATTGCCACTCCTGGATTATGAGGTAATTCCACCATATTTAAGACAATTACCTCCAAGGTGTTGATAGATATTATTTTTATTTTCAAACATCCTAGAGGTTGTTTTTTTAAAAAATATGAAACTTAAATCATGTGAAACATTATCAGCTGCAACCTGACAACAAATACCTTTACCTCAATAAAGAAGGATTTTAATTCAGGGAGATGCTGGAACAGATTAAGGGTGAAGTTTTCATTTTTGGTCTGCTTCTGTACCACTTCCTCCACAGATAATCTTGCTGGATGGGGCTCCTAGAGTAAGTCCAGAGAAGCGGGAACCACAATTACACAACCATTCTTTCACAGACTATTAAAATAAGAGGAGTAAAGAGTGTGTCTGATTTGGCATAGAGTGGAATGTTCCTGCATGACCAAGGTAGGGAGATGTGGTGAGGCCTGAGGAGAAACCTCTGAAGCATGAGAACCAAGATACGTGGTAGAAGGCAGGCTATTCATTTGGAGATGGTATCTGTGACTCCTAGTGCTTCCAAAGGATTTACCTTCAATAGTTGGCAAGGTGTTTGTCCAAAGTTGTTAATCATCCCTTCTAAGGCTTTTCTTTCTTTCTCATCAGTCAAGGCATCCAGGTCTACAGCTCCTGGGATGATAGTCAAATGGCAAATAAAATAAAATAAAATAAAATAAATAAAAATAATAATATAATATAATATAATATAATATAATATAATATAATATAATATAATAAAAATCCATATGCCATTCTGTACATGGTTGAAGAAGTATATATTACTTAATATTTCACCACCTGTAGTTGTTACGGGGAGGAATATGCTTGCTCCCTCCTCTGCAGTTACTGCCATATTTCTCCATGTAAATGTACTGGAGCCGAGGAAAGAGCATTTAAGCTTAAGCATTTGAGCCTTATCTGGAGATTGATGTTATGCACAGACCACTTCCCGAAGGAGGTCTTCAGTTTCTGCTGGGAAGAATTATCTTCTGATGAGAGCCACAGACTTCTAAAGGTTGATGAATTTTGACATTAGAATTTCGGTGGCAATCACAAGGAGTCTGGTAGCACCTTTTCTGACTAAAAGATTTCATTCACAAGCATAAACTTTCATGAGCTGCAGCTCACGTCATTAGGTGCCTAGACAACTTCATGCAGTTTAGCCACTCTATGAATCTGATGATGCTCATGCCTGTTAATATTATTGGCTAGCCAGGAAAGGTGCTACTAGATTCTTCCTGATTTTTTTGCCACCCTGGACCCAGGGCTCTCATCCTACAATGTGGCGATCACAGAAAACCTGTAAGAGCTGGTTGAGTGGAACACTCTGAATGAGGACAAGGAGAACATTCCAAATCAATCCAGAACTTTTATCACATCAGCTTCGTCACTTAAAGTCAGCTCCTGAAATCCTGCTTTAATAAATGACCCATGTATACGATGTAGGTAAAATAAAGCACTTGATTCATGGTGATGTCATGGACATGTCCACATAGGTTTTGTGGCAATTATACAAAAATGGTTTGCCAGATGTATTTTCAACTCCAATTTAGCTTACAATTCTGTGATTTTGTAGTAGCCTCCCATCCAAATATTAACAAGGTCTGATCTTGCTTAGCTTTTTCTAGATCAGCCAAAAGTCAGACAGGTGCTGCCACCTCTCATAAACACGATGTAATGCATACATATTATCACCAAATCATTGGTCATTGACACACTGTTAATCATTTTTAAAATATTCTCCCTAATTAATTAGCCATGTAAAAGCGCTAATGCAGAAGAATCATAGACAAGCCACTGAATACTATGCAGTGCTATATCATACAGCTGTAAGATAGCAAATGGTTTGGTAGAGTGCAAAATCTTAGCCACTGCATAATCAAAACCTGTGCCCGCTCCTGCCCTTGGTTTAGCTTTTAAAGGTCCTATTAACCTTTTCCAATACACATGCTCCAATTATGACCCTGTCAGGATTGCATTGATGCGAATCCTGCCATTACTAACACACGCTTGGGACATTGGTTAAGATGCGTGTCAGCCGGAGAGAGAGTTCAGCACTTGGGAGGGGGAGCGCATTCCAGCAAAAGCCCGAGACTGTGAGAGACTGTTTTCCCGATCGTCAAAGTCGCACACCTGCAAGCCGGAGAAAGGAGGGGGTTTCTGCGGAGTGGGAACATGGATGTTGACATCATTGTTGGAGAAGGGGCTGGTACGTTGGAGAGGAGGGAAATTTTAAACTGTATGCTTTTGGCGGGAATCCTCATCCGGGTCTTTAGAAATGCTTTGAGTTACATGAATCCTTAATAAATCTTATTCTGCAATTCACATGAACTGCATGGAGAAGTGTGTGTTAAGGATTTGAACCCAAGGTCGTCACAGACCCAAGAAAAGATGGGGCTTCCTACCTTCATAGGTACAGTAGTAGAAGACATTAAGAGCTTCCACTGCAGCTGGCCCTCTCTGTTTATAGCCAAAGATCAGATCTACCCATTCATGGAGATGAGAAGAGACATATTCTGATTCCTAAGACAGAAAGAAAAAATTAAGTTCAGTAACTCAGTTCTTCAAAGAAACTTCTTGCCCATTTTATTTTTTGGGAAAAAAAAGGCCATTTCCAAATACATTTTTGTCCCCATATTTACCATTTACATTCAGTGAAAAAGATCTACATATTCTCATCCGAGTTTTATGGTAATGTTCGCACTTATAGGCATTGTGAAATATAAGAAAATAAAAAAATCCAAGTTTCTGCTACCATTCAGGAGAAAAAAATTAGGTACCACAAAAGTATTAAGAAGAGGTACAATTTCATTTGGCTGTGGTAAAAACTCTAAGGGCAACATAGCAACTTACATCTCAAAAGTATTATAAGAAGAAGATTTTTTCCAAAACACTTAGCCAGATTGCAAGATAAAATCCACACAATTGGAAACCAAGGGGCAATGGAGAAGAAGGAAGAGAGGAGGGCCATTGAAAACCACTTCACAAAATGATTAGTGAAGACTACTCATTCATCCATTCATCCACTCCAGAGGGACTATTTCGTTTCCTGTCAACTTACATACACACACACTGAGGGTCCTTTGTGCGAAATACATATTTTTAATTCTTGCCCTATCTCTCCAGAGGGACTATAACTCACCAATGCTTTCCTATGTTTGAAAATGAAGTCTTCTGGAGAATGTGCCCATTTTGGTAGAACAACATCATTTACTTCTTCTTTTGAAATCTGGAGCTGACCCAAACTGAAATCTGCAGAGTGGAGATAAGATAAAAGGGTTCCAGGTGTAACAAAACATATAAACGCTTATCAGAGGGTATTGTTTTCTAAGCCAGATACCTCTGAGGGAGAAGGTAAGAGAAGAAAAGTCAATCAGGAAAATCCATGTCTCACATTTTATTTTAAATAAAAGTGGCTTCTCTGAATGCGTAATAGAATAACGGCAACCATAATAATATGGCAAAAGCATATTTTAGGAATTTTTGTAAGATAAAAAAGATTTTCTATTCATTCTGTAATCACAGGATCAGAACATTAGCCAGCATGTTACTTAAACAACAAAAGAGAATCCATCGTTCTGTGTAAGTTTATTATTGATTTAACTTCTTACGGTTTTGATTTTCTAAGAACTCCGGGAAGTAGAAAAATTCTGGTATTAGCTCATTCACATCATTTGGATTCTCCATGAGAGCCTGCCAAGTAGCAGGAATAGAATGGAACTGTCGATCCGCACAGTCAAACCTGCAGACAGAAAATACAAAGGCAAGCCATCCAAATTGCACATCAGTATTTCCATCGAAATTCAATTTAAATAATGGAGTTGCATTAACTTTAGTTCAATGCTCTTCCTATAAAATCAATCATGGGTGCAATTTAAAAAAAAGTAGTATAACTACTTATTTCAACAAAGGGATAGCAATGCATGCCGTACATGCATTTGCACATATTCCTGCATCACTTTTGGACTAGAACGTAACACTTGTTCATTCAAGAACTCTACTTAGCTATTAACATATAAATGAAGTCTGGATAGCAGCAAACTGTGCATGGAGGAAGACCGTGTGCGGCCATTATACAAAACTTGCCAGGAAACTTGGACATCACCAAGTATGCTAAGATTGCTTGGCAATGTATCCTGAAGCCACTATCAGTTCACAATTTGAACATCTTACCAGATAATTTGAACTGTGCTATACAAATTATATTGAAGCAGTAAGTTTAAGTTATGCAGTTGTACACTTTCTAATTCAGAAAGGCCAACAATCCCAGCTAATAATCTATTTTATTAATAGATTATTTATTTATTAATCATAAACATGAGCCCCCTCCTTCTTCACCAGTTATCTCCCTGACACTCTCCTCTCCTCTCCCCCATCCCGTTTCATTTTCATAGGAAGCCCATGACATGGGTTAGGATAAGGGACAGCAAGTGGCCCAAGGGCAAGTGGTAATTTCAGGCTGAGTGGGATTTTATTCCAAGTCTTCCCAGCCATGGCTCAATCCTCTAAGTTAGGAGTTGAAAACTCTGGCACTGGCACTGAAGAAGTACATTTAAATTTAACAAAATTAAATTAAGTACAGTACGCTAAGCCCAACACACACACGTACACATACACACACACGACCCATTAAAGGTTACAAAGAAGTGGCATCTCTAGAGGGCTTCCACCCAAAGCTCTCATTCTGTGGATAGCAAGACAAATTACACCAGAATGGGTTTCTAATCTACATAAATATTGTTTTTGTTTTATCAGAAAGAAGGCTTCTTCTTGGCTTGCTTTTCTCAAAGGATCTATCATATTTGCAGCTCTTCTGAAATATATGCAAGGGTCCTTCTCCTTTCAGAAATAAGCATTCTGCCCTAAGTATGTGAAGAAATGATACCTTGTTTGTTTTCAAGGAAAACATATTATGCAATTCAGCCATTAAGCCAACAGCAGAAATTTAGACATCTCTTATTTCTTAATACCATACCTCCCACTCTGAAGCTGGATATGCAAAGTGGTAAAAGGCTCAACCCGAATGAGGTAATGCATGACCCCAGCCGCATTGGAGTAGTGAGTGCCATAGTGGAACTTGTCAATAATTCCAAGGGGGTCTTCAAAGTTATCATATCTTAAAAAGAAAAGAAAAAACATTTTCATAACTGAGAATCTATTGGGATTTATAGTTTCATTTGCCCTGAGATGTTATATTAATAGCATTTACCATCTGGGACGTTAAGAACACTCAGATTTTAAAAACTCATCTAAAAAGAATCTGGGACATGATCTATCAAGTTTTTCTTTTTTAACTAGGCTGGGCTTGAAACACTAGAGTAAATCTGTATTGTCTTTTCAGTTTATAACTATATAGCAAATAAATAAACACCATATGTATGAGTGGTTGAAAAGCAAAGGGAAACAATGAGTGATATGGAGAAAACAGAATTTTTGCACTAAAAATATTTAATGGAACAATTTTACGTTGTCTGTACTAATAAAGAGCACAAAGGTGCTGCCTACCACCCAAAGCACTTCTTTCAATCCAAATAATTTTTTTTGTTTTTAAGTTTTTATTTTTTATTTTTTAAAACAAAGATAAAAAAACTACAAAAAACAGAAAAAAACAGAGACTTCCTGTGGGAAATGGCCGACTGAGCAACTTTGCCTGTGAGCTCCATGGGCAGAGCTGGCAGCATGGTAGTTTTTTTTGGGCACAGACAGGTTTTTCTGTAGCCCCAAGTGTTTTTCCGGATTAAGGAAAACGCTGAGAATCGACCCATTTGTCCTCCAGACGGTGAGTTGTAGCCAGGAGATCGGAGACAGTGTCTGCGACCGAGCGGTAAGACTACACTGGGAGGCTGGGATTTTACCTTTTTCTAAGCCACGTATGCAACTCCTTAAAGGGGAAACAAGTTGTGCCTTCCCATATCTTAAGCACCTAATTTGTTTTTTTAAGTTTTGATTCTTAAGAGAAGCTTTTTACAGTAAAAAAAGCGGAATCTCTTGGTGATTATAGTTATTTTTGGAGATTTTTAACTATAAAAAAAAAAGTTTTGGTTTTTTTCCCATTTGGGTTATACTGAGAGCTGTAACATTGCCTTTCCGTTGTTATCTTTGTTGCTGAATTTCAAGGTTGGAGTGTTCTTTCTATACATTTCTCATTCTAAACTTTAGGCTTTCTGTTTACTTTTTTCCAAGTTGTCTGCTAGTATATTTTCTTTGGTTAATTTTGGATTAATTCATTAACCTCTATTTTTGTGAGTTAACTCAATCCAAATAATTTTTGAAGCATACACAACTCCACAATGGGCTTTTCTAAGATAGTTAGGGCTATGTACGGCCCCAAATTCTCAGTGATGAACGACCATTATTTTAGCAATATAGTTATCAACCTCCTTTTTTGGTCAAAGTTTTATTACTGCTTACTTTCCTCCATATGCAATAACCATGCTTTAGTTTCACACATCTCAAAAGGCTGCAACAGTTTAAAAAGCTTTTATCCTAAATCCACCTATCAATGCATACTTGGACAGCTTTCTTCAATTTCTTCACTACCGTTTGAACATCAAATCCCACTTACTACTTGGAAGAAAGGAACCAACGTAAACATTAAGAAGAAGCAGATCCATAATAAGGGACAGTTAAATAAATCAATTCAATGATTATTTCAAAAGAAATACCTTTCCTTTACAGCTCTCACATTCTTTTCATTCACTACACCAATGGGTTTAGACAGATCCCGAAACACTGCAGGATTATTCAAATCCAATTCTTCTGAAGTATAATCCTGCAGGATCCATGGAAACTTGAACAAAAAGGAGAACATTCTTCAAATCTCAAATTTGGCTTTTGATAAAATATAACATTGTGTCTAGTCAGAAACAATGGGCAGAAATAATACTTACAATGGGATATTGTGCAAGATCATTATAGGTTCGTCCTGCCATAGTATTTAACTGAATGAGGTAATCAAAATTGGATATTTCTCTGTTCACCCATTTCTAAATAAAGAAAACACAATATTGAAGGTAATATCGTGTAAAAGAGTTAGTGATATATTTTACCATGTTTCAAGCAAACAAAATGGCAAAAGTAAAACAACATTCATGTTTATTCAGATTTTTATGCCACCCTACCCCTACCACCATGTAGGAACTAGAGCCATATAACCATAAAAAAAGAATACAACATTCATATTATTATTGCTTCCCTATATTATCCAACTAACTTGTCTTTCAGCAGAATGCTCCATTTAGGATGAGATTGTGTAAAATAAAGCTAATATTACTGTTATCATTATAAGGAAGAAAATAGATTTCATACTATATACATCACAAGTTAAAGTTTATTGTATGCTTCAAGTGACAAACTCTTTAATAGAGAAGAAGCAGAAATAGAAGAAGTTATCATTTTAAATATTACATTTATCTGTATTTTTAAAAATTACTATTGTGGTTTTCAAAAATTTGAGTGACACCAGCTGAGGGAGCTATTATACCAAGTAAAAAGAGACATGAATTATTCTGGTTATTATCCTACCTGTGTCAATCCAGAAGCTTTAAATAATTCTTGGGGAGATCTGGTCCCACTAATATTTTGAGAACAGAGAGACAGAATTCGGCTATATACTCTGTTTCTTGTCTACAAGAAAGAAGGTATATAGGTTAATTAATTCAATACCATTATCAGAATTTTCCTATTTTCATATTTGGACTTGGTTCTTTGGCAACCTGACTGTGGGGCTAATCCACGCAATGCAATTTATTATTATACTGTAATAAATGCTCATGCATCTCAATAAGTGCTATCACATTACTTATAGGCGCTTGCCTCAACACTCATCATCCCCAGCAAGAATGGCCCACTACACTAAGTGTTGAAGAAGGTTATATCCTCAAGGAAGGTGCTAAAACCAATCTTGGTTTTCCATTAAGCATATCTGTATAAAACATGGTTTTTAAACTATGTATTTTGGCTTTCACTATTGAACATTTCAGCTGACCATTAAAAAAAATGTAAATGTGCACCTAAAAGCCTAATATGAAACAAGACTTTTCAATTACTTCACCATCCCAGGCTGGGTTCATTTTTAGCACAGCCAGGAATATTGTTGAGTTGAGCCCATTCATCATTGGCCAAAGTCAACAGTAATGAAAAAGATATTTCAGGGATTTCATTCGAGGTATTCTGCACAAGAAACATGTAAAATTACATACCTCCTTTTTAAAGTTAAGGAAATAGTTAGTCTGGTCAATAAAGAAGATCTCCAAAGCCGACCTCCTCAGATTATAACGACGCAAGTGAATCTCTCGAATTTGAGAAAGAGGCCATTTAAAATCAAAACCTATACCTGGATACAGAAGAATTTCAGTTTATTCTTAACGTTATTCAAAGAGAAGGTATCTAATAATTATGAAAGCCAAGGAGGTCTGGTAACATGGTTGGACAAGTAAAAACTCCTTATTGGAAAGAGTCATAGTAGAAACTGAAGATGTAAAAACTTTGTTAAAAATCACGGCCACAGATCTAAGACAGGAATGAGCAACCAGAGACATCAGGATCACATCACTTCAAACTACCCTTTTGTAGTTCCCTGTCACTGAAAATCAGTGGTAAAGTTTACCAACAATTAAGATATGAAACAAACAAGAACTGTAGTATAAGATCTAAAATTGTAGTAATCCATTAAACAAAAAGGAACCCAATTTGCTCCCCAAACAAATGAAAAATAGAAAATTCTGCCCCAGTATAGTTCTCAACCTACCCCCGTCCCCAAAAGAAAACATTATGTGTTGCCTGGCCGCCAAATATTCCCTATACCTGGCTTAAGAGAAACAATTAACAGAATTTTCTTTATTGGGGGGGTCTATCAGAATATATATATATATAGATATATTCAGTCCACCTTCCATTAAACTCTCAGAGAGAGAGAGATGGATAGATGGATGGATGCTACATTATGTCATGTCCCCACAAATGAGGGGGAGAAAAACTTTTCCAAGTAGTAGAGCAAGCCAACCGCCAAATAAATCTGTGCATACAATTGAACTAACAGGGATTCCCAACACACATGGCCTAAAGAAGCTACGGAATACAGATACAGAATAATTCATTTCAATCAAAGCTGTGGGCAACTTGAAGGCCTTTTAGATATTGAACTACAGCTTTCAGCAATCCTACCCAGCACGGCTTATATTGTGGGAGGCTGGGAATTGTATTTGAACTATTTGTACAATTAGTTGGAGGGTCCCTACACAGTCAATCAACATGTTCCAATAATGTCAAAATACTTCAAAATAAACCTCTCAATTTTTAATTTTATTTGTCTAAGTGTACGTTTGTGTGTGCACATGCCTTCAAGTCAGTACTGACTGTTGGCAACTATATGGACACGTCCCTGCAGTTTTCTTGGGAAGGTTTCAGAAGTGGTTTGCCCTTGCCTGCTTCCTGGGGCTGAGGGAGAGGGACTGGCCCAAGGTCACCCAGCTGGCTTTGTGCCTCAGGCAGGCAAAATTTACAGCCTCCCAGTTTCTAGCCTGGCACCTTTAACCACTACATCAGGCTAGCTCTCCTCTCCTGAAATACCTGCAATTTAGTGGTCATTTGTCCATCTATCTCAGCTCCCCTAAACTGGAACCATCCAGATGGGAGCCAGCATTTTGTCTTAGGATGTTGTAGAACTTAATATCTAACTAATTTTGTTTTGAAATCCATGTTAAAAATAAAGCAACGGAAGTACAATCTTGTTTCTACAGGCAGCAGCACACTAACACTCTAATAACTAGACCATGATATGGCACTTGCAGACCTCAACGTGTCTAATGATACCTTCATTGAAGGCACTTATGATCCATGTCCCACCTGATATTTTTTAGAATCTTTTAATGAAAAACAATGGAAAGCTAGCTCCCTACAAAGTAAAGCCCCCAGCCTCAAGCATTTTCATTTTCAAGAATCCTCTGCCCCACCATGTAAACCTCAGAGGCAGTAACAGAAAATAAAGATGATAGAGAGCTGCACCTGTCACCTTATTTTGACATGCACCCACAGCAGTGTCTAAAAGATCTTGTGGTTTTTGTCACAATGCAAAAGCAGTGTTGCATTGCAAACACGGCCCCTTTGGGGCATGCATGCTACGGTGCGGTGCATGTAGAAAAGGGGTAGGTCATTTGTGATGCTGCAACACTGCCTTCATCAGCTTGATTCCCCCTGCTCCTCCAGATGCCACTGGGACCCATACAACCAGAAAGCAGATAAGGGCAAGCTGACGTTATAAAATGTATTGTGAGAGGCTGGAAGAGTGGTGGGGAGCACCTTCATCAACTTGCCCTCTCATAAATGGGTGTTTCATGATGGACCATGCTCATCATGGCAGCCATTTTGGGAAAGGACCCATGTCATGCCCCCCCAAACTGGGCTCATCAGCCACAAAAGATTAAGGATCCCTGGAACCTAGGAGAAGGTTCAGCAACCAGCGATATTTTTCTCGACTGCAATGCAAATGGAGAATTCTAAATTCTAAACTATCAAGCATTTGAAATCTTTCTTCCAGAAATTCATTCCAATGTGAAAGAGTGGATGTAGCCAATCAACTATGCAACACATAGTGGTGCAACAGAAGTCCACAGGTCTCACCTTCTTCTTTTTCAATGCTGCCGTCATAGAAGTAAATGTGTTGTGTAGTGACCTCCAGCCTGCCAGGTATTATATTGATTATTGTAATAAGTTCACAGTCTTCTGAGAGCACAAGCTTTTCTTTCTGACCCTGCTCTTCCTTTCCATCCCTGCAGCAGAAATATCAAATGATAGGCTTGATTAGCTGGATACTACAAAAGTTACAAAACAAGGCATCAGCATTTCTTAGAAAATAATCAGTATCTGGACCTCTTAAACAAATGATCCATCACTGAATATTAATTAACAAGACTGATTAGTATCAAATAAGATTAGCATAGTTTTTGATACTGTATATCCCTTAAACCAGTGAAGATAGGAGGAAAAAACTGCTCCTTGAGAAGAGAAAACCATGAATAAAGGAAAGTTTGATCCTGTGATGAGTTTCATCTCTGTCATGAACAGTGAGAATTTTTATTTATCCCACTGCCAGCACAAGAGACACTACACATAATTCCTTCCCTAAAAAATATTTTAGTTAGATAAAAAAAGATCTATATAATTAGAAGAAAAGATGGTTTATGCATGTGCTTCTTGAAACAAAATGTCTGCATGCAAGAATAAAGTAGAAGCTTTTTTTTTGCAGCCACAAAACAGGTAGGCACACAAGTCCCAAAAAAGCAACACACTAGTTTTTTTTTTAACTAAGTTTGTACCTATGGGATAGGCAGGCTACAAACAAACAAACAAACAAACAAACAAATAAAGCTATTGTTTGAACTTGTTTAGCAGAAGAGGTGTGGTATTAGTCCATATTTACTATCTACGCCAATGTACAAAAAAATGACAAAGGACATTATTTTTAATTTTTTAAAAAATAATATATTTTAAAAATCACGATAGGAAACTTTGGAAGTACTTGTTTCCTGTGAACATTTTGTAATCTGTTTTTTTATTGTTAATAAATTTTAAAATGTTGGAATGATCTTTTTTCCTTTGGAATGAAACAAATTGTGATCTATCAGAGTGCCGCTAACTCAGAACATTCCGACAAAACATATCAGGTGGACTGTTTCATTCCAAGCTTGAAAACCAATATCTTTCCATTTCATGCATATTCATGTCTGAAATTGAATACATTTTGTAGAATGGTTTGTGATCATGTGAATAGGAGACAATCATGTAAAAAAAAAAATCCTGATGAGCATGCCCACAAAATTTTGCAGCCCTACTCTTTGTTCTAAATTCACATACTCTTCTACATACATATTTGTAGTGGATGTGGGATCTTCATCTGGCAGTTCAAGTATATCATCCTCCATATCACTGACTTTTACTTGCTTCACTGCCTCCAGAAGCAAAGCTTCACTTGAAGGTGGCATCTGTAGCACTCCTTGAAAGATAAAGTGGGGGTGTCCAGTTAAACAAAGTCAACCTCATTTTACACTCTAATAGGGCATGTATCTATCAATGAACAAAGTAAACATGAAGAACATTGCATTGGCACCACAGTAGGACCCCTTTTTCTCTTTGCACATGCAATACCCATGCAGAAAGGGTTATTTAGCTGGCTGAGGGAGTTCATGTATCCCTCCACATGTACACTTAAGAGAAGTTACTTAGCAGAACTTTGTGAGTTGCAGTATTGTATTATCAATGCTTGCTGATCTGCATTCTTACTTGTAACCATTAAGATAAAGAGACACCACCTCCCTAATCTAACATCTTCCAAGAGGAAGGGGAACAATAGCTTCCTAAGAGCAATGTTCTGATAAAACAAGGGTCACTTAACATCTGCAGGTGCTGCCTGTTAGAGACCCTGTCTTCTCTAGAAATAAAAGTACAAAACAGTGGCAAAAGCCCCCAGACAGATCCTTGGCAAAGGTTCCACTATCTAAAGTTATGATCAAATCCCTGATAAGGTGGGCTACCAACCCATCTCCAGGTGTTATTCTATATACTCCCTCTCTCTCAAGAATTTTCATGTAGACCCAAAGTCCTGGGAGGACACCGCACACTACCAGCTTTGGGGTCCATCCACTGCCATTCTTGGGGTTCCTGGCATACTGAAAGGAGGTGGATTAGTATATCCTTCTCTGTTAACTCTCTTAATTAATTTTAATTTGCTTTAATTTTATTGAATAAAATCCTCTTTGGCGTTTCACCCTGGTTTGAGCTTATTGCCTTCAAATCTTAAAAAACCTGTTGGCTTCTGATTGACTACTGGACTGCCAACACAAACGTTCCTCCATCCAGATTCATGCTGGCTGGGGAATTCTGGGAGTTGAAGTCCACACATCTTAAAGCTGCCAATGTTGAGAAACACTGCATTATACTGTAATTTTAGCAGATGAACAAAAACAGATTTCCTCAGAAAATGAACACTTTAATCACAAACAGAAAATACAGTTCCCTAAAGTTGAAAGGAATTAAAAAGATCAGTGAGAAATCAGGATGGAATACTTTTAAGAACCAAATCAACAGTTAATAAAATAGCCACTTGATCTCACCTAGATTATCCCTCAGGGCACTGGCCTCCTGGTGAGAGTTGAAATTGTAATTTTGTACCAATTTTAGCCTCATTCGTGAGTAATTTTCCACATTTGAAAGTTTCCAGTGAATGAGATTCAGCTTCCTGATGAAAGGAATATACCCAAAAGAAATTGAAAAACATTAGGCATGTGACCTTGGGCCAGTCCCTCTCTCTCAGCCCAACTCACCTCACAGGGTTGTTGTTGTGGGGAAAATAGGAGGAGGAAGGAGTATTAGGTATGTTCCCTGCCTTGAGTTATTTATAAAAATAATAAAGGCGGGATAAAAATCAAATAAATAAATAAACTACTGTTTGTACTGAAAAGGAATGAGTAATACTTGAATACAATAAAAAAAATTTTAAAAAAACTACAGCAATTAGGTTTTCTTCTTCATGATTTTTTCCCATACTGTTCCAGGGGAAGCATGAAGACCGACCCCGCTAGTTGGGGAAAATAACCTGGTTCCTTCTCATGTAAGATGTCCTCCAGGCAGGTATCTTAATATGTACGACCCTAAAAGCTCAAGGGAAATTTCCTGCCTTGCTTTGATAACTATGAATTATCTCTGCTAACAGCTCAAAGCAGAACCCCCCCCCAAAAGGGGGGGGGGAGGTTCAACTAGGCACTTTTATTGCATGTGAAGACAAGGCTTCCTCAGGAGTCATGAAATCTAATGGGCTGACCATGATATCTCAAAGCAAGTGTGAGCAGAATTCCGGTTTGTAGCATCTACATTTTTCCTCTAGAATCCTAAGATTGATCAACTGGGGGGAGAGAGAGAGACGTAAGTAAATTAAAACGTAGGTTTAGAACTTCAAAATTCTGAGCCCAGGAGTTTGTCCCAAGTATCAGAAGTTCAGAATTTACTCCCAGCTACCGGAGGCAGAATCATTTAAGCAGGAAAAGGAAAGTTATTTTGCTGCTGCTTTGGGTAAATAACAGGGAATGAGAAAACATTGCCAAACCACTGCTAGTCAACAAGCACTCCATCTTCTGCCCACCTTGGGAAACTGATCGTGCTACTCTGCCATCAGGTCCCAAAAGTGCTCGAAAAAATTCCAGGATTTTCTTTTTTGGTTGTTCAGCCACATGCCTTGCTCCAGAAAGGTTAAAAGATGCTTCAAGGAGAAAGAAAACATGGTGATTTCCCCTACCTTTCAGCCCAAGGGCCCTGTTCACAGGTTAGATAAAGTTTGGCAGCTCTCCACTGTCTCAGAGTTGTTGTGTGCTGATTGTTCAGCTGTTTTAACATGCCGTTGTAACGCATGTTCTCCTGCCGCGCCCTCCGGTTAAATGGCTCTACAAAAAACTCCTGGGGACAGAAGTATACACAATAAACCTTACGGAATTCTAAGTGCTGAGGAAGGCTAGAACAAAGGACTTGAAAAACCTGTTACGCAAGGGCTTACTTTAATAATCAAAATAATAATCCAAACTGCATGTAATACAGAGAAGCAAGTGTATTTTTTGGAGTCATTAGCTAAATAAAAAACATAACTCTGTGCATCACCAGCCAGAAAAACAAACATTCCCCAGGCAAACCTTCGTATGAAAAATTGTTTCCAACAGCAACCAGAGGGAGAATTAGTGTTAGAGGTCTTTCCCTTCACTGTCAAAGATACAATATTGGCGAAAGAGCAATGGTTAACACCACATCCTACAGAATCCAGTCTCAAAATATTGCCATCCTCACATGATTCTCTTGCTCATGCAAACTCCTGAGAAAATCACTCTACAGGTAGTCCTTGACTTATGACCACAATTCGGACCGGAACTTCCGCCGCTAAGCAAGGAGGTCGTTAAGTGAGTCATGCCCGATTTTACAACCTTTTTTGCCACGGTTGTTAGGCAAATCCAGCTTCCCCCATTGACTTTGCTTGTCAGAAGCTGTCTGGGAAGGTCGCAAATGGTGATCACGTGACCCTGGGATGCTGCAACTGTTGTAAATACATGCTGGTTGCCAAGCACCTGAATTCCGATCACGTGATTGCAGGGATGCTGCAACAGTTGTAAGTGCGAGGACTGGTCATAAGTCACTTTTTTCAGAGCTGTTGTAACTTTGAACAGTTGCTAAATGAATGGTCGTAAGTCAAGAACTACCTGTACTTGCAAAATGTTAAGATTTTACCTGAAATTTGAGCTTGCTTTCCCCTCTCTCTCTTTCCCGTTTATGGATGTTGACCATTAGCACCTCAAAGCAATCCTTCCAATATACGGCCATATGTTCACGGCCATCACTGAAAATGCTGAGCTCGTACTGCTTCATATTGGGGATAATCTAGTTCATAAAGGATAAGAAGGTTAACATGCACTCCTTTCCTCTTACGCTAGAGACAAAAAATTTAAAAACTTGCAACTTACATATTTATCGATGTAAGCTTGCCATTCATCAGTTCTACAATAGTCCTGGAAGTCCTCAAAAAAGGAAGGGCTTCCATTAGTGGAAGGCAAGGAAGGCAAGTGCAAGTTCATGAACAGAAGGTCATGTATTTTGGAAATGAGAGTTCGAACTAGAGGGATCAAGAAGGAGTAAGTTTCAGTCTTCTCTTGGATCGATCTGCTCAGGATGCCTTCCAGTTTTCCCAGCAGATAACAGGATTCTGCTTGGTTGTCAAGCACTTTGGTCTGAAGAAGGGTGTTTAGCTTGGCTGCAGCCATTGCACAAACCTGGAGCGGCGGCAACGGGAAGAAAAACGACTTTTAACCAATATACTTAATCTATCTATCTATCTATCTATCTATCTATCTATCTATCTATCTATCAAATTTATATAGCCGCCCATCTCAACAGAAGTGACTCTGGGTGGCGTACAACAAGTTATACATTTTTCCCCAAAGGAATTTAAATTCTCTATTTGCAACTCTTCAAATTCCACAAATTTTGGGGTCCTGGGGTAGATTTGAAATTTTGAGAGCATACTAGAGGGACTCTCATGAATTTTTTCTGATGGTGGCTATAGCCAATCGCAAGACACTCATTTACTAGAAGACAAACCAATCACTGTTTTGAAGCCTTCCTCCATTATATTTTCCAAAGGCATCTTGGAAGGTTCCAGAGGCATTACTGAAACTACAGGTTGTATTTGAGGCTGGTGCTTTGTTTTGCAGCTTGCTAGCTTCCCGTTTGTTATTGTTTAATTAAAAGAATCCAAAGACAAATTAAGTAGGGCAGGAAGCTTAGTGGGAAGATATTATCACATAAGGGAAGAATCTACATTTTGCCTTTCCTCTTTAAAACTCTAGGCGCTGCATACGGGGCTCCCAACAGCCTTCTCTCCCGATAAGGGCCAGATTTGCTTATCTTCATCAAGGTTACCCATCTAGCCATGCTGGTGGACAAAACTATGTCACCAGAAAATGCCTATTGAAAAACATTTTCTATGAAAGACCATCATGTAGGTAACAGACCCAGTTTGGTCTAGTGGTTATGGCAACGGGCTAGGAACCAGGAGACTGAGAGTTCTAGTCCTGCCTTAGGCAGGAAAGCCGGCTGGGTGACCTTGGGCCAGTCACTCTCTCTCTCAGCCCTAGGAAGGAGCCAATGGCAAACCAGGAGACTGAGAGTTCTAGTCCCGCCTCAGGCAGGAAAGCCGGCTGGGTGACCTTGGGCCAGTCACTTTCTCTCAGCCCAACTCACCTCACAGGGTGGTTGTTGTGGGGAAAATAGGAGGAGGAAGGAGTATTTGGTATGTTCGCTGCCTTGAGTTATTTATAAAAATAATAAAGTTGGGATAGAAAATAAAAAAATAATTTAAAAATAAAAAAACATCTTCCATGGATTCAAAACCATAAACAAACTGATTTGCATATTTTTTCTGGCCATTTGGAGTTGAAGCTTATTAAAAGCGCAGGCAGGCAGGCAGCTGAGAGGGAGGGAGGGAGGGAGGGAGGGAGGGAGGGGCATGCTCTTGATTCCTTGCCATCTTGACATTTATAAATATAGCAAGTGGATTAGCGAGGTCTTAGTTCATTCTGAGGTGCCATTATTCTTCATGTCAGAATGTTCCTGACTTTCAGTTGGCTCAGGTCTTATTAGCTCTTATTATGATGATAACCATGTAGGCTCAACTCAATAAAATGTATTTATTGTGTATTTATATTTATATTCAAGCCTTCTTCCAGAAAGGTCTCAGAAACATGTACAGCTTCTTCTTGTATCCTTTCAAAATCTCTATAAGAAGGCTAGGCTAAGATAATGACATTTTAAACTAGTGATAAAGTATGGTTTATTGTGAAGAAGCCCAGGCTCACAATTTCTCCACAGTGGAGGGAAGAGATATAAAGGACATTTATCATTTGAAATAAATCAGTGGCCTGTTTAATAAAAGAAGGGGACTATGGTGTGCACAATCACATACAGTATCCTAATAATCAGAGAAAGCAGAAACCGGTATTTTTCCCCAAACTGCATTTAGATATTCTCATACATTTATATATTGACTGATTGATTAATTATACTTCGAATCCATCCAAGCACCAAAGTTCTCTTTTATTTGTATATGAAGGGAAAAAAGTGAAGTAAGGATATGCAAGCCCGAAATCTGCCACAACATATTTCTTTGCAAAAGAAAACCAAAACTTTACCATATTTGTGCTTTCCCCAACATAGAAATCTCCAGTAATGTAACAAACCTGTAAATTATCTTGTCCAATGAACCCGAGAAGCATCTGGACCTGTACTTGGTACAGCTTCACATATTCTGGGCCAGAAGAGTACCAGATTGACAAAGTATCCATGAGGGTCACCAGCTCTTCCAAAAGCTATGCAAAATTACATCCAGAATTAAAGTAAAAGACAAAAAAAAAGTTCAAAATGTAAACTGAGGAACATTGAATGCATAGCCCATGACACAAGAAGATGTAATGTTCAATTATGTTCTTTTAAAAAATTTCTGTTCCCTCACAATTAATACTATAAATTATAATGACTGAGGAAAAATACTATAGAATTAGAATGACCTGAGTTTGATTATTTGACAATGGCAGGATTTTGATAGATTTTACTATGATTTGTTGACGTTCAGAAGAGTTGGCAAATATTCTTTATGTTAAACCCTTGCTAGGGAAAGGTGATCTTTCACTTTTTTGTACACCTGGATCAATTTTCACAAGAGGAGAGTTGCACAGTGTCATGTCTGGAGCCAGTGTGATACAGCAGTGAGTGTGTTGGACTGGGACTGGGGTGACCTGGGATCTAAACCTGGATTTTCCATCCAACATGGAAAATCAGTGGGTAACTTTTGGGTCAATTGTTCTCTCTCAGCCCTAAGAAGGAGGCAATGCCAGTCCCTTCCAAAAATGTTGCCAAGAAAACTGCATGGACTTCTGTATAATCACGAGGAGTCAAGACCGACTAGTGCACACACATCCTAATTGGTATAGTTAGGCCTGCTTATGGACAACCCTACTACCTAAGAGGAGGGAGGGGGAGAAGGAGGAAAAGAACACTAGAGGAGCAATTCAACTGTTCATTTCACAGAAGCTCTGTAAGTGGAAGGTTCTATGTACAAGCAGAGAATGGAACAGCAACATTTGTTATCACTGTAGAATTTCTTCCTCGCAGAATCTTTGATTAAACATTAAAATGTGTCTCTTGATTAATCCTAAAGTTCTTAAAACATACCTTTAAAAAATTAAATTAAAAAAAATACTCTTAAGAGAATTTACAAAATACTCCAACAATATTTGGGGGCAAAAGCATGTAGATTTAAATGCAGCCTTTTAAATCAATTTCTTCTATTTTCAAAGTGGCCTGGAAACGTACTAGCCAATGTAACCTGATAACATCTTTCCAAAGTCCTTCCTATATAGTTTCGTACTGACCTTTTCTGTCCAGAGTCTTGAATTCACAAGACCTTCTGCTTGCAGGAAATCTTGAACGATGAGCAGGAGCCGGAAAGCATTTTCAGCATACATTGGGAGGGATTTGGCATCTCTTGTGTCAGTGACTGCCCATTCCAGCATCTTCTCTAGCAAACTGAGTTAAAGAGAAAGAGGTGGCACTTTTTTTCCTTTAAGCAACTTTTGTGAATTTTAGTTACCAATGGAAAGGTAGCAGGAAGAGTTAAACCCACCATTGTTATTATCTAGCTTTTGCCATTTCAGCCAAGAAATTATATTCTGTGAAATAAATTCCACAATCACATAGAAAGAACTATCTAGTTACATTCTCGGATGTCACACAAAAATACATTCTACCTTGATTCTCAAAGGAATCACTCTGGATCATCAAACAGAGCAAGAGTTCCCATGAGAAAGTCCCATTCTTTTAATGGGCTACTCTTGTCGATGGAAGAGCAGAAAATTGATTTTTGCCCATTCCATTTTTGCTCTGCAGCCCCTAAAAAGTGACCCCATTCTGGTGATCCTCCAAATGGGAAGAGGTGGTACAGGCTGCCAGTAGAAAGGGGATTCAGCAAAAATAATCTCTTTACTGAAGCCCCTCTCCCTCCTGTCAGCACCTCCTTAACTCAAATGCATATTTTCTGGGGAACAGAAGAAAATATATAGCTTCTTTAAGGAGGGAGGGCCTAGCAGATGTAGCCTGGAATCTGTGCCCACAGCTGCTCTAAAGCCCTCTTATCAGCTTTAGATCCAAACATCCATTCCTCATGGTAAATCAGGGAGGGGGGTGGGGCCAACTTAGCTCTTTAAAGTTTTTGAAACTCCTGTAGAACTTTCAACTGAGTTTGATTATCTCAAGATGCTTACTGGCAGTCTGATCTTTAAGTTATATCAACACCTGCTATTTGGAGATTTTGGTCCTGACATCATTGCCACATCTGAAATTCTATATTTGTTAAAGATACCAGAAGAATTAACGGGAGCTTTTGAGTCAGCATGCCTTTCAATAGAAAGTGGAAGGAAGTAGATAAAATTAATATTCACTTCTGGGATGTTGGTCTAGAATGTCTGATTTGTGAAAATACAAGAAGCTGGTTTCTTTTGAACTTAAATGCAGTTAGTATAAAATTATTTTGCACGTGTCTATTGGGACCTTCTCACGGATGGGTAAGCCCCTCCTTTGGAACAGCCAATCTCTGAACATTTGGGCCACCTCCTTACTATACTTTGCAGAGGGCTCAGGGCTCAGAAAGGCATTTGGGGATGAATAAAGACCATGCTACCCCCCAAACAGTGGGGCAGTGGGTTAACAGTAAATGGCCCAGTGTCTCTAGAAATGGAGAGGCATATAAGCCGAAATAATTAACAAACAACAAATAAATAATACTATTCAATATGGATTGGTTACAAATCTCTGCTTGTGGATGCAATTCAAGAACTGAACCATTAACCCACATGGTCTGACTTGTCATAACATTGCCATATCCTGGTCTGAAATTTACAGGATTATTAACATGACTTTAGAGCTCTCTTGGTTACAGCCCTAGTATTGGGAACTGATCAGGAATTACAATCATTTTGCACATGGGGATAATGAAAAGAATTATAATACATTGATAATAAAGATACACCTGATTTGTGAAATAAGTTGCATTTACATTATTGAATACTGTAAGGCAGGGGTCCCCAACCCCCAGACCAGTACCGGTCTGTGGCCTGTTAGGAATCGGGCCGCCATGCTGGTCTCTGAACCCCACCCCCCGGTCCGCGCGATTGGCTCCTGCCTGCAAACCCCGCCCCCCGGTCCACGCGACTGACTCTCGCCTGCAAACCCCCCCCAGTCCGCACGATTGGCTCCCGCCTGCAAACCTTGCCCCCCCGGTCCGTAGAAAAATTGTCTTCCACGAAACCAGTCCCTTCTGCCAAAAAGGTTGGGTACCCCTGCAAGTGTAAGGACTGACTCAAGTTTAAAAGAAAAATGGGCAAGGAAGATACTTTTCAGCAATATGGACAAATTTCTAAGCATTTTTTCCTTTCCTTTAAAAAATAACTTGACATTGTATGTGGTGTTTATACTGTTAATTCAGACCATATGAACTAACATCAGGTCCAATAAGTGCATCATCTGCCTTTTCCGCTTGATGTTACCTCTTTTTTTCTTTTTTTGCAAAAAACAAATTTTGAAAAATAATTTGACCTACTTGAGTTTAATCTCATCTGATGGTCGTAGTAATTCGTTAGAGATGCCCGGTTTGTTCAGGGCAGAAAAAACTTGTCCTCTCTCAATCCAAGCTGCATCATCCGATCTTTCTATGCCTTTCCACATCACACAGAGCAAAATATCTGTGAGAAGCTGAAGGAGATCTTCTTCACATGCCTAGCAAAAACAGTCACACATTTTAAAATATTACAGTATTTTTGAAAGGCATCTCACTTATTCTATTTAGAAAGAACAGCTCAATTCCACTTCATAACATAGACTCACAGCTTGTATCAAGAACTGCTGGTATCACAGATTCTGAAATGAAAATAGGCAGCTTTTTTGACTGATGAGGCCCAGAAAAGCATACAATCACATAAAATTACACTTTTTTACAAAAGAAAAGGCTACGTAATGAACAGGGCAGCCCAAAAATAGGTGCAAAGTGTGAGAAATTAAAATAAATAAATCACTCAGAGCAATATGCATGAACAGCCCTTCTAGGAAAGATGTATCTCATTCATTCATTCATTCATTCATTCATTCATTCATTCATTCATTCATTCATTCATTCATTCATATATATTGATTTGTTGAAAACATTTATATGCCACCCATCTTACACAATGTAACCTTAGGTGGCAACCAACTATCAAGCCAGTATAAATATATTAAAGATACAAACAGAAACCCCACAAAATTAAAAACCATCATGCTCTAACCAAGGCACTTCTGAAATGAGAGAAGAGGATGTATGGCTTTCCCAAGAGATGCAGTTTCACCATCTGGAAACCGGCTAATGACCTCTATGCTTCTGCTCTCTGGCAGTCCAGGTGGAGATGACAGGTAGACTTGGGAGAGAAGCAGGAGCATCAAGGGTGCAATCCAGATTGTGTACAATCCAGATTACATATCTGCCCACCAGAGCCATGCAAACAGGTTATGATGGGGCTGTCTCACTGAATTCTTATTATTGTTTAATGCTACTTTTAAAAAATCAGAACAACCCAGCAAGAGTGTCTTTCAGCCACGTACCTCATGAATTTCAGATAAGGAAAGATCAGCGGTGAATGCCACCTCCTCTGCAGCATTTGGTTCTCTGTCAAGCTGTCCAGAAAATGTCTTTGCATTCTCAATGGGGGAAGGGGTGCTGGGCAGGCTATCAGCCATCTGGCTCCCACTGTCTCCCAGCTCATAAGAGTCAACACTTGAGAGGTCTAAGCTTAAATGTGAAGGATTCTTCTGCCACAAGTCCTCCTGGTCCTCAGGTCTAAATGACATCTCCCCCATGGATGCATCCTCCAGCACTGTTACAGATTTGCCATCTTCTAAGCTCCACTGATCACACGAGCCATTAACAGATACAAAACTGGCGCCATCCTCCCCATCAGCCTTGGAAGTCCGGTACTGCTGATGGTCTTTCGCAGATGCACGCTTGTCGTCCCCTTTAGCAGAGTCACTTTTGGTGTCCCTCGTACCATTCCTGACATCAGCATTCTCTTTCAGGAAGAGTCGGGTCAGCGTCTCCTGCCAGCCAAGTTGTTGAGAAATCTGCTGGGCTGAATCTTGTTGGGAATGTAGGATTTGCAAAAGCTACAGGAAACATGGATTCAAACATAATGCACTATAAAAGGTATTCATTTTAGATTTATTTTTGCTTCCTAAATGAAATAGAACAAAATAACTTTCTCAGATTTCTTAGACACCTAGTTATTATTCTTCCTGTTAAAGAGCCATAAATGGGTTAAACTAACACATAGTGTTAAAGTGTTAAATGAACGTGTAATTTACGTTGTAAGTATGATGCCAGATTCAGATACAGTCATCTTTAGAAAAGCCCCATTTAGATCAGTATTTCTGAACCTTGGCAACTTGAAGATGTATGGACTTCAACTCCTAGAATTCCCCAGCCAGCATGGCTGGCTGGGGAATTCTGGGAGTTGAAGTCCACACATTTTTAAGTTGCTACGGTTGAGAAAAAATGATTTAGATGAATGGGGCATGGATTGTTATTGACTTTACATCAGTTTGCTTGGGGCTACTTGTGGGGCTTTTCCCCATGCCCCCAGCAGCATGCTTTCTGCTGGTCCTTAAGAGAAGGAAGCCCAGCAGGGGCAAGAAAGGGAAGAGGAACCAGCGGAGCTGGGATCTACATCTGCTGGAGAGGAGAAAGACTCAAGGACACAGGGATGGCCTGGTGAGAGGGGGAAGTAAGGGTTACCAGTAGGAAGACCAAACCATGGAAAGGAAGGAAGGAAGGAAGGAAGGAAGGAAGGAAGGAAGGAAGGAAGGAAGGAAGGAAGGAAGGAAGGGAGAGAGAACGAACTCTGGTTGCTAGTATGGTTCTTTTTCTCCAGCAGCCAAAGCCCAGAGCCCCACGGCCAGATGGGAGGGAGAGGTTCTGCAGCAGGATAATTAGAGACCTGCCAGTTACCAACCTCCCTCAGGCTCCTCCTCCAGGGGAATCAGATTGTTGACATAACACTGAGATGGAGGCTCCTTCACGTCCTCACAAATGGTTAGGACATCTTGGCGCCAGGGCTAGAGGGGCATGCAGAAGAGGTCCAACTATAGGATCCTCCCCATAATTAGTTCAGTCCTAAACAATACCACATTTTTCTTTTCAAAAGTAGTGGATCTAATGTCAATATACATTTCTATATGCTGGATGCACAGATATCATAAAAGGGAAAGTGCTGAATGCCAAGGACATAAAACTCATGGAGAACTGCTGAAAAATGCTCATCTCAGATTATCCTCAATGTGCTGAGAAAAACAGATAAGGGGAACCAGATATTGTCAGCCCTATGAGGTAGGCCAAACCAGAAAACCAGCTCCACAGGAAGACCAATACTATACTTTATTGAGAGAAGCTCTGGTAACAGAATCTTGCATGCCTGATTGTGCTTTTCCTACCCTCACTCTTATACCCCAGCGAATCCGGGAGATTCTGCCTCAATACCATCTCATTTCCCAGGACTTAAGGAATGTTTCACCCCTCTTTGTTTATGCAATGGTTCTTGCCTATTTCCTCAAGGTCATTGCCCTGACTCTCTACAGCAGGGCTTTCCAAAGTTTTCCCGCGGCGACACACCAACCACCGTTGGTGTGTCGCCGCGGGAAAACCCGGAAGTGCTGCCGTTGCGGCAGCGCGCAAAAACCCGGAAGCGCTGCTGCCGCTTTCAGGTTTTTGCGTGCCGCCGTTGGTGTGTCGTCGCGGGAAAACCCGGAAGCGCTGATGATTATCAGCACTTCCGGGTTGTGTGGAGACACACCAGACTGTGTGTGGTGACACACTTTTGTGTGGCGACACACAGTTTGGAAAGCTCTGCTCTACAGATACTGTATAAACATAGGGTTAGCATTCAAGAATGCAGATCTTTGTTAAGTAGCTTTACTGCAAGAACTGTTAAGAAAACTGTTAAGAAAGAAAGCCAGTGACTGCCAAGGCCTGTCCTGGTTTTGGGCAGGAGGAAGCGTCCCCATCTATCCCACGTTCTGATAATGGACTCATAGGGTTGCAGACAGTCTGCTTCTGACTTTGTTGGTACCAGCTCTCTCACTCGCTTTTAGATGCTAATTTTTCCCAGTGTGAACTATCAGCAGGAAGACTATTTAAGACAGACATATTACTGAAGAGAGATGCATGTACTTGCATCTTATGCTCAGCAGCTACCTCCATGAGAGCAATGGTCTGAAGAGTTCACTACAGTATTCAAGAAATCGTAATGTCCACAATTATTTCCCAGGCTATCAACAGGCTCAAGGCTGACCACCATTCAGTACTAATGTGCCTGCAGACTATCCTCCCCACAAGAAGACTAACCTTTCGACAGGCAGCCACTCTTACATTTAGGTCTGCTCTGTGAGCCAAGTGCACCACAGCTATAAAGTCCTTGTAATTCACAACTGGATCTGTAGAGTAAGAATTCAGAAATGTATCACAGCAGTGAGGAAATTCACTTATACGAGTCTATCAAAAAATGCCATAAGAGCACAACAATACAGCTATCGATGTATGTTTGTTATTTTGCTAGCCAACCAAATGTGTGCTATTTGCACAGACTACAGCACTTGTACTGTGTGGAAAAGCTAATAAGCATTTGAGTACCAGCATGCAGAACTTGGTTGAAAAGGCTCTTCATAAGAGAAGTGGTAAGTGGAGATTCATTCAGGAGCAGTCCCAGCCCTGAATAGCCAACTTCTCTGAGCTTCATACGTTGTTTGCTCCGCTCATAAACTTTAGTACATTTCAGCATCTGCTCTGCAATCTGCAAAGAAAAATGAATGAACTTTTCAGCAGGAAACAAACTGAAAATTCTGCAGCGCCTTGGCAGTTTGCACACCGATTCTTTGCAAGCAAGACCTCAATGGAAAAAAAGAATTCAAATGGACTTTTCACAGAAAAAGCATGTCCTTTAACAAATCTGCTCTTTAACTCCTCTTTTTTATTTGCCTACTGATTTCTGGAAGTGGTACCGCTCAGCACAATAATTGTTTCCATAATTATAGCCCAAAAGATGCCCATCATTATGTAGGGAAAGGGATCTGTCAGTTACAAAGTTGAACTTGTCCTTGTGTGCTTTCCCCCATAAAATGAGAAGCAGAAACACAAACCTCATACCAAAGCCAGATTAAACTTTCTTTCCTGGCTTCATGGACCTCAGCCACTTAGGACCACATTGGCATCTCTCTATACTGTATCAACCTGAGTATTTTTCTTTGTCATGTTAGTGCACTCTAATGCTGCATACTGTTTCTAAAGCAAGAATAAGGGAAATGTACCAGAAACTACTGCACAGTGATCAGTATTTGATAGTTTTTCTTCACTGGAAGCAGGTTGAGGTCGCTTCCAACTCCAGCTGCCAAGAGTTATTTTTTATTGTAGTGGGACATAAATTTAATAAACAAACAAAGTAGGATTTGTTCTCTTGTAAGCACTTTGACATTACCATTATCAATATTTCAGTCTAACCAAGTGTTAAAGGTTCATATTTCTCTATTTTAACGAACACCACCAAGGAGCAACTTTTGATTTGTCAGAGCCCTTAGGATATATCAGAACACAGTCCCAAATATGAAATACAACCACAGATACAATGCCAAAACTGACAACAAAATACTAAAGGAAAGGAAAGGAAAGGAAAGGAAAGGAAAGGAAAGGAGAAAAGGAGAAAAGGAGAAAAGGAGAAAAGGAGAAAAGGAGAGAAGAAAAGAAAAGAAAAGAAAAGAAAAGAAAAGAAAAGAAAAGAAAAGAAAAGAAAAGAAAAGAAAAGAAGCAACAGTTCCAAAATCAACACTATAATCTTGAGGACACTGCTGGGGAGAAGTTCCCTCGAACACCCGGAGACTTACTCTAACTATAAAATTCAGTATTAACCTTATTGCCAAATATCTCCCAAGTATTTGTCAATTCCCTGAACTTAACACAAAGTAGTTGAAAAGAGGAGTTATGCCTTGTTCCTTCTTCCAAAAAAAACCATGTTTCATATAAAAATGTACAACCTTGCTAATATTATCAATCACTTTAGGAGAGATGTAAAAAAAAAGGTTACCTTGAACACAAGCTCTCGTAGTCTATCAGAATACCTCTGATTCAGTAGAAGAGCATAGAGGATATCTGCATTTCCTGGCTCAAACAGCAACAAGAAAAGCTGATCTCGGGTTGGGCAGGTGTTAAGCAGGCTGAAGAGCATATCTAGAATCCCACAAAGCTTGGGGAAGCGGAAGAGGAAAAAAGCACACACAGACGATCATCTAAGAATCCAGAGTGCAAGTCATTCCTGACATTCAGTATCATTCAAAACAACATTTGTCACCAGTGACTTATCTGTAACACAGGTACGCTTGAAAATGCAAACGAAAACAACAACTCTTTGAATTAGATTTGCCCCACTTATTCATTCATTCATTCATTCATTCATTCATTCATTCATTCATTCATTCATTCATTCATTCAATTTATCCCCGCCCATCTCCCCGAATAGGGGACTCTGGGCGGTTTACAAAACAGCACTTATTCAGACAGAGGTCATTTTTTGAGCTTATTCAGAATCTAACTGAGTTCTGAATCTCATTTGCACAGAGACTTGCAGCAGAGATAAAAAGACGTGCCTTGAGAACCAGCAAGAACAGGAGGTAGGAAAATATATAGTTGCTCAAATAATTTAAAACAAGCACAAGGAAAAATGATGGATATTTTTTAATGTTTGAGGAGAGCACTCAAATAGCCCTATAGCCTTCCCAACTATGTTTCCCACGAACACTTTTATTCTATTCTAATCCATTGCATTATTCTCTTGTGCTTTACCTGGAAAGGCCATCAGAGCAACTTTTAAATCAATCAATAAAAAGAAAAGACCTCCTTTGGCTTACCGTCTAAAAAACACAGCATAAAAGAAAAAGGGATGGAGAAAAGGGGACCCATAAACACACACAAACCAACTTATTCTTGCAAAACGTCTTCTAACAACCACCTGGCATATGAGAAATGGGCTACTGAAGTCTTAGTGGACTTCCACAAAATAAACAGGTTACCCAGCCTTCAACAAAATGACTATAATGCACCCAGAAAACTGATGGTGATACAGGCTGGACTTCAGCTTTCTAGGACTTTGCTGGGAGTCCCTGATATTTCATCACTCCAGCCACAGCATGTAAGATTCAGATGACATCCTCACCAAGAGGAGACAGTCTTGCTGTTTTTCCCCACAGGGCAACTTCTGTGAAGGGAAAGGAGAGGTCCAGACTTGACAGAGCAGCCATGGGTCTAGTTGGTGAAGATGGTAAGTCATTTTACTGTCTCCAAATGTGGGTGAAGAGGTGACCTCAGTCTAAGTCCAATACTTAAATCACCCCATGAAATGAACAACAGAACTCTGGATGCAAAGAAGTGGGCAAGATGGAGACTACAAATACTGCACCTTTGCTATGTTATGTGCTGCAGTATGTGTTTATCTATTTATTTATTTAATTAAAACATTTATATGGCCGCCCATCTTATACTGAACTCTGGGCGGCTCCCAACCAACAATTAAAACAGCATCATTATACAATTAATATATACATATATCTATTAAAACCACAAATAATAAAAACCTCTGTGCACTGAAGAGGGGGATTGAGGGAGTTTGGTTACCCTGTAAAATACCTGCACCTTCAGATGATTCTCGCTATCCCTTTATTCATTGTGCCTGTTTTATTGGTGGTGGCTGCTCCTTCCATTGTTATTCATTTATTTTATTTTATTTCTGTCCCGCCTTTATTATTTTTATAGATAACTCAAGGCAGCGAACATACCTAATACCCCTTCCTCCTATTTTCCCCACAACCACCACCCTGTGAGGTGAGTTGGGCTGAGAGAGAGTGACTGGCCCAAGGTCACCCAGCCGGCTTTCATGCCTAAGGCGGGACTAGAACTCACAGACTCCTGGTTTCTAGCCTAGCACCTTAACCACTAGACCAAACTGGCTCTTATGGACAATTATAGCGAAAGACGGAAGAAGAGATGAAGAACACAAACATGCTAAATACCTGCTCCTCATCACCAGTGGCTGCTATGTATCCCATGACACTCTGGACTTCCTCATGTGCCCCGCCTTTGGTCAAGAAGTATTTGATTAGTCCATACAGAGATGTCCTGATTGTTCTAAGATCTTCTGGAACCAAGTCACTGTCTCTCGGGTGGTTTCTAACAGAAACAAGGATTGTCAGTTATGAGTGCCATAATCAATTCTAATGTACACTATTTTCTTTTCCCTCTTGTTCCTTAACTACCTGTGTCCACTACACTGATGTTATCAGGGCAGGACTTCAAGGTTGATTTCCAGACTGACAGCAGCGAATGAGTAATACATGGATCCCAAATGTAACAGTTTTAAAAGAAATACAAATAAAGAAATGGGGGAGGGGAGTGATCTCTTATAAAGCCCTTGCTTTGATGTATTTAAACTACTTAAAAGGAAAGACTGAACGGTATTTTACTTTTTTCATTTAAAGTATTTTTAATATTAATGCTATAATATGATTTTTAATTGGACATTTGTTTATTGTCAGCATTTGGAGGGAGGCCTTTTATTTTAAAAGGGAGCTTGCGTTTTTTCAAAATAAAATAAAATTTAACAAAGCAAAAATTGTAAACGGGAAACCCTTCCAAGAAAAGATGATTATGAAGCTTTAGGTAGACTGCATTCATACTAAGCCATGAAACTTGCTGGAAGAACTTAGGCCAATGCTGCCCTGGCAGAACCTACCTCACAGGCTTGTTGCTCCTTGAAGAAATGCTAGATGTCAATGTTTCCTTAACTGACCATCATTTAGAACAGGGGTCCCCAACCTGTGGGCCGCAGCCCCCTAGTGGTCCGCGGCCTGTTAGGAAGTGGGCCACATAGCAGGTGAGCGGTGGTGGTCCGCGCGATTGGCTTCCGCCTGCAAACCCCACCCCCGTCTGCGCGATTGGCTCCCGCCTGCAAACACCCCCCCCATCCGTGGAAAAATTGTCTTCCACGACCGGTCCCTGGTGCCAAAAAGGTTGGGTACCCCTGATTTAGAACACAGTGACAAGATTCAACACATGCCAGGATATCCAATCAGTTGCTGGGGGGGGGGGCATTCATAGAGTTAAGCTACAATGCAGTTTGCGTAGTTTCAGCCTAATATGCTGCATGAATCTTGCCATGAATTTTTAAACCATGGTTTATGCAACTGAACCTAGATATTTGTGGTTTATTCAATAAACCACAGTTAAAACCACAGTGAAGTAAATCATAAGATGGTACAATATGTGAATCCAAAACAGAATATTCCAGTTCATACTATACCCAATTACAACCGATGGGAGTATGCAGTTGCTATGACTTTACAGACCCTTGCCAGCTACAGTTCCCAGATGAGAGCAGCAGGTATCAACTACTACTTTCAATTTTATCTAAACTATAATTTTAAATGGAAGTAATAAATTCTGGCCACCTGCAACCTGGACACACTCTTAGACAATTTGGATTTGGTACTAATACATACCTAACCCATACACACCTACCCCCCCATATAATACCATAATGAGTTGCATCACTTATGAAACTGATAATAAGGAATTAGAAAATGATTAGACTCCTCACTGAAATGGTAAAATCACTGTCTTGTACCCTTTGCAATTTTCTTGGGAAAATTCCCAGAGATTTAAATTGGCAATGTTTCTTGCAAGGATGCAAAAATAACTACTGCTGATAATATGTAGCTATTGCAGCAGCAATTCAGTGTTTCCATGGTGCCTTTCAAAGGTTCAAAGAGTTTCCAGCACTTAGAAAAAGATCTGGACTTTGGAAAGCAAAGCCCAAGTAAAAGAGGAATACAAGATTTCATACCCATAATAAATTCTCAGAGTATCCAACAAAAACTGCACACCATATTTTTTCCGGAAGAGCCTCCTGCTATCTTTGATAATTGTGGAAAGATACTGGATATGGCCTAAAAAAGTAAGAAATCAGAAGTCCCTATTAGAACAGAGTTGTGGTGGCCAGACCTTTAAACTGCATGGATCACTGATCAGGTACGGTATGTGATCTATCTGGAGGCCAAATTGATAAAGAGTACCAGGAATTCATTTACCCCAACTGACTTCAGCCAAAACTCCTATGCAGAATCCCAATTTTCCCAACCCTTTTCCAGGATCCACAAGCGTATCTTACAAAGCTATATGCCTACAATCAGCTCAAAGCTCCATGATCCCAGAATCTACTTTCCAGCCTCACATAGGTCCAAGCAAAAGCAAAGTGACGGCTGATTAGAACAACACCATGGTTTGCAGTAACCACAGCTGAGAGCCTAAAAGGATGATTTGAGTTCCTAGAGCATGACATCTTTTAGAGGCACTTATCTGCTTTTATTTTCTGTCTACTTCTTGCCCCAAGATGCCTGATCTAAATCTAGAAAAGCCTTTTTCATTCCACAAAATCCAGTGGAAGATGACACAGATTTTACTGCTTGTACCCTTATACCCTTGTTCAAGAAAAGGAAGGGGAAACACTCAGGGGTTAAAAGACCATCTAACTCCCTATATGTAGCTCCAGCAGCAATGTCAGTGAAATTTAAAAAAAAGTCTTGCCTTCACCCCTTTTCACTGAATTCAACCTGTAACACGCCAGCCTAATCATGTTATTTTAGAACCCAGGCAGGGGCCGTCAGGAGCGAAGCATATTGTGTTTCAATGTCCATTTTAAGAGCATAAAACTATATTCCTTTTGCGTTCAATTGTACTGATGTTATTGCTGTGTTTTATATTCTATCTAGTTTTTAAGTGCTCCAAGCTTCCTTGAGTGTTTATATAAATAAAAAGCAGGGAATAAAATTAAGTAAAATAATAACTGGGACAACAGTAACAAGCTCACCAATTCGGAATGGGAAGTCTCCGCGGTTCCATATGCTGAAGTCAAAAAGTAGGTGCTGATACATCTGCTGCAAAAGCTGGACATTTTTTGCCACAGAGACCTGTTCTATCAATAACTGGACTGCCATTAGTACATTCACATCCATGAACCTGCTGGGCACCTAAAAAAAAGGGCGGCGGGTATACTGTTTATTAAGAAAAACCAGAGTGATTTCTAGATTTCAACCAACAGGCTTTTGTCAAATTTGGTTTTTAGTTCAGTTTTTTAGAACCAGGTTTTTTTGTTCACTTGTGAGAAATGGTCTTCCCGCCAATCTCCTGCCTTCCCATTCTGGCCTTCAAGCATCAGTCTAACAATGTTATGCACAATGTGAGTGTGGGAGCAAAGAAAACAAGAAGAGATGATCCTCCCGACTGGAGAGCCAATCACTATCTTACAGGCAGCCCAAGACTGTGTATGGACTGCAGATACATTTGTGACGCAATGAAGGACAAGAATAGACAAGTTATCATTAGGGGCGTTTGGAAGGTCCATCCAATAATACTGCCTGAAACAAAGTATCTTCGCTACCTTTTTGATTTTCTGAGCTTTCTATTGTTCATAAAATAAAAGGCTTACATTTTGGGAAGATGAAACTTAGTATATAGGAGCCTCTAAAACAGGGCTTTCCAAAGTTTTCCCGCGGCGACACACCAACCGCTGCTGGTGTGTCGCCGTGGGAAAACCCGGAAGTGCTGCCGTTGCGGCAGCGCGCAAAAACCCAGAAGCGCTGCTGCCGCTTTCAGGTTTTTGCGCACCGCCGGTGGTGTGTCGCCGCAGGAAAACCCGGAAGTGCTGATGATGATCAGCGCTTCCGGGTTGTGTGGCAACACATCAGACTCTGTGTGGCGACACACTTTTGTGTCGCCACACACAGTTTGGAAAGCTCTGCTCTAAAAGCATATCAAACTTGACGTTCAGATCAAAATTTGCCAAAATGTGACAATTTAAAACAATTATAACTTTCCAATCTCACACATACAAGATTGGGTTTGTTATTCAATACAACTGTTGGCAGGAAAAGCTCACAATATACAGTATTCAAATTATTTTGTAGCTTTGCATACCTTCTGCAAAAGGACTCCTAAGGTTGCAATTCCATGGGTGTGAATAAGATTATCCTGGTTGATCGGATGCCTTTGGATAAAGTGCTTTATCATCAAGATGAAGGTTGCAATGATGTTCTTCTCCAAACGGGCCTCTGTAAAAATGGAGTACAGACTTTAGCCCAAAGGAGAAAAAAAAAGTAAAACTATCACATAGTGAGAAAAGAAGTGAAAAACCAGGGAATGCATCTCTTTTTAGTCCACTGCTCCCCTTGAAATGATGGAAAAGGCTAATCATTTCCCTACCTGAAGCCTTGGTGGAGGTTAATACAACCCAATCTCCTTCAACCGGTGTCAACAATTCATGGGGCAGAACTTCTACCTCTGGCCTCTCAGACAATTGCCCATCAAGGAAGCTGATCTGCTCCAGCAATGGGAACAGAACATTCAATCCACCTATGCAGTTGATCATATCCTTTAGAAATACAACAGGGTGAGGGAAAGAAAGGGGTGGGGGGTGGGGAATAATCACCATTCTGAAACCAACAACAGAAAAGGCTTTTTAAAGACCTGTTGATCCTGCATAAAAATACCAGAAGAGCATGGAGCAATTGAAATGTCAGAAATATCTGTAGTAGGTCCTACAGAAGTTTGTATTTTAGAAAAAAATTGACCCAATTTTTCAGAAAAAATCAACACAGGGTCAGCACAGGTAAACACACCCTTAGTTTCTTTTATATTATAATGTATTTCCATAGGAGAAAATAAACAAAGATCCCCAAAAGACTGTAAATGGTTCAGGATTAATTAATTAATGACCGGCTGCTGTGCTTAGCTCACCTTCTCAGGGGAGCAGTTAGCTAATCCAAATTCTCAGTTTTCAGATAAAAGGGTCCATGTTTTTTTGAGATATGCAACAAAACGCCCAGTTCTGTACGATCATTTTGAGAGAAAGAGGCTTGCACCCACTTTTCAGTGATTTAACCAAAGTTATCAGCCATGACTGACATTCCATATGTGAATGTGAACCACAGAGATGAATCTAAAGTGACCATCTGTCTGCAGAATATCATTTGGAACTATCACTATCAAGCAAAAATCTACCCATACAGTTTTGGGAGACAGCAGCTTTATGTTTACCTTTTGCCAACTCATCCCGTTTTATGTCGTCCTCCCCACCCCCAAATAAAAATAGAATGGGAAGTAAGAAATTAGCTCCTGGTGCCATGCATTGTTGCTATATGATGTGGCAGTTTCTCACAAACCTCTATCATCCAGGCCCATATAAAGCAACACAGCATTTACATTAAGCCATTGCAAATGCTCACCTTGATGTCCCAGTTCACTATTTTATTCCCTGTTAATCTCCCGTGTAAAAGATTTGTAGAAAGGTCAAGACAGATTGGGCTTCTGCAGGCCTATCCAAAAGAAAAAGAAAAAATGGGCTACAGCACCTTCATAAAGCAGCTCAGGGGCTTGTCTTTTGCACTCTTTTTAATATGAAACCCAATTACAAAACAACCTTCCCCCCAAGAAACTCATGAACCAGAAATACTTTCTGAGTGCTACCATAACCATGGGTTATTTGAGGGACTGCCTCTTCCCAATTATATCTGCCTGTCCCATCAGGTCCGGCAGAAGAGGTATGTTGCAGGTCCCATCTGTTAAGGAGTTCCATCTGGTGGGACCCAGGAGACGGGCCTTTTCTGCCATGGCGCCCGCCCTGTGGAACAGCATTCATTCCCCCTGAGGTGAGACTGGCTCCATCCTTGGTAGCCTTCCCTCAAAACATGGTTGTGTCAACAGGCTTGGGGATGTCAAGGAAATGGTGAACAAGTGAGATAGCAACACTGTGAGAATATGTTGTCTCCTAGTCTTTTAATAATAATATTGATATTTTTTAATTGTGGAAAGTTTTTAATATTGCTCATTTTATGGTTAAATGACCTTCCCCCAATTTCTCTACTTCTAACCCTATACCACATCTACAATGTAGGTGAAAAATGTGTTGAATGCTACCTTAGGAGCATAGTGAAGAAGTATTTTGCTTGGCAAATCTGCTAGTTCTGATTCTTGGGACTTCCAAGGAGTTAAACCGTTCGGACCTACAACATATAGAAAACAAACAAACAATGAATTTTGTATTTGGGGTCACATTTTTAATTACATTCTGTCTTGTTTCAAGTCTAAAATAAATTAATTTTTAAACTCTCTCTCTCCACACTAGAAGCAGCAGACCAATTCACACAGGCAATGGAAAGGTGAATGCCTGCCTCTATTTGCGGCTAGCTCTGCACACTTGTTTTCTGACACACATGGGGAATTTCATCTCTTTCTAAGGTTACAGTTATTTTAAAAGACTAGTTGCATATTGATTAGATTAGCATTTCCTAATCTGGACTTTTGCAGCAGTACTGAACTCCCATAATTCTCAGCCACACCAAGAAAAGTAGAGGTAGATTAGATCATCAACATGTAATACTTTTAGCCAATCTAAAATTTTAATCTTCAAAAAATTAAAAAAAAAAACAACCTTCCCCCAACAGGAAAAAAAATCTTCATAGCTACCTTGCATTTATTTCTGGAATACATTTTCTAAACAGAAATTATTATTGCAATCATGATACTCCTCAGCAGCCCAACACACACTTAATACTTCTCCAATTCAGCCTGAGAGACATGAATATTCTCTGCAAGCCTTTACTGTGCTTAAGCCCGATACTGTCACAGATGCGAGTCGGACACAGGTAAGATTATCCAGGGTTCCCTTTTAATCAGGAATTGAACAAGGATTTGAAAGATGAAAGCTAGAACAGGACCATTGGGTCGTGTGGGTATGAAAAATTATTTCATACCAAAATGAATTTTTGAGACAGAACAGCAGGGAAAAAGTAAACTGCTATTGAAAATGCTCACCTGCCAAATACAAGGCCTTCACGTGAGGTGGCTGTAAGACTTCATGGAATATAATAACAGAGCCCAGCTGGCCTTCCAGAGAAGTCGGGCAGCCCCACTCGCTGTCTTGAGTTCCTGCCGAGATCAGCTTGGTGACGAGTTCTGGCTTCCCCAGCAGGCCACCCCAGCCGCCTGGACCGAGGAGCCCCCCAAGTGAGGTCCGAGGGGGTATAATTGGGGATGAAAAAGGCGGGTCCGGGATTTGCGATGGCGGAGGAAGAGTTGTTCTCTGGCCGGCTGAACCAATGCAGCAAGAAGTAAAAGGCTAGAGAATTTTTACCCCGGTGAGGAAAAAAAAAATGAACGATTTAAATGAGACTGTATGCATTCAAATTTAAAGTGGCAAATATAATCTAGAGAAAGAGTTTAAAAGACGACGACGTATGTGTGCACCCAGAGCCTTTTTGCCTCACTGGCAGAAGGGTTGTTTGTATAAGCACAAGGTTTCAGGCACCCAAAAAATGACTTCAGGGGCCACAATATGCCCGCCCCTGATACGGCGACAGCTGTATTTATAGGGTGTTTCTTTAAATTATTTTGAAATGTCTTGGGGCAATATTCAGGTTGCTTTCAAGTATGCTGAGACTTAGTAACATCTGGCACTCTTTTGGAAATTAATTTTCCCCTAATCTCAAGCTATGTAAGATACCTTCTCTCTCCATTTTTCTCATAAACATGCTCATTTGCTGTAAAGTCATCACCTTTTATCCTTTTAAGGACCCTACTGACGTAAAGGAAATACTGTACGTGGAGTGGAAGAATTCATTCTACCTATAGACCAGAGCTTTCCAAACTTTTCACGTTGGTGACACACACTAATGGCGGCGGCGAGGCCTGCGGTGTCCTGGTCTGTCACACAAAAAACCCAGAAGCGCTGATGGGGGAACCAAAAGAAGCAGCACCCCCACCAATCAGCGCTGATGCTGCCGCCGCTGTGCCACCAGCGGCGGCGCTGATTGGTGGGGGTGCCGCTTCTTTCGGTTCCATCAGCGCTTCCGGGTTTTTGCGCGACACACCAGGACACCACAGGCGACACAGTAGTGTATCGCGACACACACTTTGGAAAGCTATGCTATAGACACATTGTCCCAGTGCTGTCTACAAAGCATTAGTATGACATATTTCATTTCAGTCCAGAGCAGCTGTTTGATCACATGTGTTTTCTTCTGGCAGTGTTTAAAAACAGCTGTTTTGGTTGCAAGCTTCATTCCTGCCACATTACATCACAGAATTTTGCTGCTAAATATAAAGTTGGGGTGGTTTTATTTGGAAAATGAGAATGTTCTTGTTTGTTTCTTATTAGTATGGAAATAAGTCACACAAGAAGGGAAGAACCAATCATGGGGATAAATATTCCCCAACATAAACATGAGTCGAGTGATCCCAAATAAATGTCTATCAAGAATTCTAGAGAAAGCATTAAGATATTTGACTGAGTAGGTTATTGCTAATTTGAAAATGAAGATATAAATTGATCAATAATTTTAAAAAGAAGAAAAGCGTAATCCCAAGCTATTACCCAACACTGAAATAACTCCAATCTAAGAGAATATTTGTAGCTCAGGGTTGAACTGTGGAGTCCTTGGTGCTCTCTGAGCCTTGTTGTTTTCTTGCAGATGTTTCATTGCCAGGCTAGGCAACATCTTCAGTGCGAAAAGGGAGTGGTGTTTGCTCTCAGTTTATATACAGTGGCTTGCCCTGCTTGTGTTGGTGGAGGTGTTGTTCTCTCCTTGGAGAGAACATCTGCAAGAAAACAACAAGGCTCAGAGAGCACCAAGGACTCCACAGTATGTTATAAGTGCTACTTATAGGTCTCCTTTCAGCTTAGGGAGAACAACACCCCCACCAACACAAGCAGGGCAAACCACTGTATATAAACTGAGAGCAAACACCACTCCCTTTTCACACTGAGGATGTTGCCTAGTCGGGCAATGAAACGTCTGCAAGAAAACAACAAGGCTCAGAGAGCACCAAGGACTCCACATTGAAATAACTGCTTATATACCCTCTTTAAGCTGGACCTAAAAAGTAGGCTGAACCCTACCACTAGGTAGAGTGAAGTCCTATCAGGCACCTCAAACAGAATTGCAGATGCCATAAAAAGGTCTTCCCTGTATTAGCCTGATGCCTTTTGATTCTGTCCTCTTACCATAGATGAAGTCAGAATCAAATGCCTATGTGGGGCTTTTGTATACAAAAATGGCAGGAAGCACCATCTTGTTTTTCACATAGGAAAGTAAAATATATTGGGCCGCTATGATTACATACCTACATTAATCCTACATTAATTAATTCCTACATTAATCCTCTCTGAAATTTCAAGATACTCATCATGTGTTATAGAGGTACTTTATGTGGTATAGAGTAGTGTTTCTCAACCTTAGCAAGTTTAAGATGCATGGACTTCAACTCCCAGAATTCCCCAGCCAGCATATGCTGGCTGGGGAATTCTGGGAGTTGAAGTCTACACATCTTAAACTTGCTAAGGTTGAGAAACACTGGTGTAGAGGGACAACAACAATTTGTTAGTATTGTAATACTAGCCATATTTTAAGTATGGTTATGAACTCAAAGACTCTTGGTAGTTCATAGCCTATCTTCCTATTCCCTTCCATGAACATTACTTCCCTGCTTGGTGCTACTTTACCCAGCTCAGCAGAGCAAATGATTCAGTACTCACCACAGTTTTAAAAGGCTTATTTGGAATCTGATTTTCTGGCTACGTTTAAGAGATTATATTGTACTTAGTTTTTCCCTTGAAATGTTCATAACTATACGCTCTAAATTATTCCTTTCCTCAGGAGTGCCCAGTTTCAGAGGGCAGCTGACACTATCGGCAGAATCAGTTGACAATCATATTTATATACTTTAGCATTTCAGACAAAATGCTAGCTGAGTTTACACACTGAACACCATCTGATGATTTGATGGCCTTTAACAGAGAAAACTACAACTAAGTCAAAGGGATATCCTTAAGAAAACATTCTACCCCCCGATTCTTCAAATTAGTAAATGTGCAGCAGATCCATATCACAGATGTAAATGCAGGTGACATCTCTTTGTCAAATGAACTACTGTGAAATGCAGTTTATTATATCTCAGCCCAGGTGCCAAATGACTATTGTAATGCGCTCTACATGGGACTACCCTTGAGGAGTATCTGGAAGCTACAGCTGGTCCAGAATGAGGCCGCGCAGGCAATTTTAGGTGCCCCAAGATCGGCACATGTAACACCTTTGCTACATGTGACCATGGCACATGTCAAATTAGCTCATTTTTGTTAGCTAGGCAAAGCCTATGTGGCAAATTCAGATTTATGTATACTTGTTTGTGATAATTCAACATGAGTCCTTAAGGAAAAGGAGGGATACAAATAATAACAAAGCAGAGACTTACTTCATTCAGGGCAGGAAATCTAAGTGGTGCTGAGACTTTCTGTTGTCCATTTACATAAATATAGACAAGGCTTTGACCAAAGGGCCTTTTCCCGGGCATGTGAACAATGCATATGTTGTGCTGTTGAAAAATTATTTAAGCAAGGAATCATCATCATTTCTACGGAACAGTTACAAGCAGCTAATTGATGTTGTTCTTTTACACCAAGGAACATTTATCCAACCACTCCCAAACTTCACAAGGGGAATTAAATAATCATGATAGTACATTGATTCTCAAATCCCCAGCATGTTGGGGAAGACCCCAGCCACAGTGTTGACAATGAAAATGGAATCTGGGGGGAAGAAGTAAAGTAAAAAAAATTGGCAATGGGAACATTGTTGTTTTGATTTGGTAAAAATGGATAAATCTGAAACCTGGTGGGAGAGAGAATTTAGAGGGTACACAGAGCGGCAGAGCAGATCCTCAAGGGCAAAACATGGACTGCCCACATAGTTCCTAATTTTATTCAATGCTCTGGGACATATGTAACATTTCCCAGGCTGAAATGACTGGGTAGGAATCCTGTAACTATGCCTTCACTGCCACCCATCTTGCATCCTTGCTCTGCACAAATTCCCTTGACCATCTCTTTCTCCAGGCTGCTCACATTGATAATCCTAGGTTAAATGAACGTGAGGTCATTACAAAGCACCACTGCACATTTCTGATTAAAGCCATGTTCTGCCATGTTCTGCCAAAAAAGTTTCCCAGGTTCATATTTTGGTTTAATAAGCAAAAACACGAATGGAGCATTGGGCCTATGCATGCAGCGCTTCCCTTCCTGGGCCTGTGACAATTAACCCATTAATTAATCAATCAGCCTGTTCAATTAATTTTCAGTTAATCCATTTTCTAATATATCCAAATTGGGAAGGTATGATAGTCTGGATGCTAAGGGAAGTTATATTCTTAAATGAAGACCTCCAGGCTTAGCGCAATGCTCCAAGAAGAGAAGAGGAGGGAAAGGCAAGACAGGAACAAAGAGGGCAGGAAAAAAGACTGTCTGCATTTCAGTTTAGTGAAATAATCTAAACCAAGCTAATACTTTGCCTCTTCAAGCAAATCATAGCACCTACCCATCATCAGCTGTTCTTACCCAAAGAGAATCACAGAAGCAATGGTCTGATAGCGTCACAGTAGCGTATTCCTTCTTTGTACATACAGCAACTACTAGCATTCCAGAACAGGTAATGAATGCTTCAAATCCCATCCCCCCATCTGTAAAAAAGCTACAGGGAGAAAACAATATTTAAGACATGGAAACGTTGAGAACTATACGCAAGCTACCAACGTATGCACACACACACGTCCTCCAGCCTCATCCTGGATCTTTGGTCCAGTAGATAGACTTATTAATTCACATTAGGAGTGGAACCTTTTTGAACCTGGGAGTTAGATTTGTGAGCAGGCAAGCTCTCAGGGCCAGATTCCTGTGGAGCTGAAGGCAAAACACCAGCAGCACCAGGGGCAAAACGTGGGCAGGCATTCACACACAGACTCAGAACCAAATACGCAAAGTAATAATGGAGTTGGCAAGGAAGGAGAGCTCTGAGCACCCGTTCTCACTGCCCTCTGCAGCTCTGCTAACAACTACACACTAACTCACTGGCTCCCATCCCTTGCTGCTCACCTCTTAAGGTTTCTGGATGCAGGGAGATTACAGGATTACTGAGGACTGGCAAAAGGATGCAGACGCCCTACAGCCAAATTCAAGCCCAATGGTCAAAAGTTCTTTAAGCCTGACTTAGAGAGGGGAAAATCTTTATCCTCAGATAGTCCCACTTAACAATTGGGGTACCTGTCACAATTATCCACACCACTGATACTATGCTATGCAACAGTGTCAGAGATGCCTCTGTGCTGCACCCCCCGGCTTGTTCTGAAGGTGGCCCCACTGTCTGTTTCCTATAACCTTGTGGCAGGCAAAGTTTTTCTAATTCCATCCTCAGGTGCCATTCTAATTCCCCTTTATAAAGCAGTTTGTTCAAGGCACAGAAACTGAGTGGGATTACAGCGGATTTAAAATATGTAAAATATATAGCAAATGATGGACCTACTTCAGTAGGTGGCATCCATCTCCAACGCTGCTGTATGTATTAAATTCCAAACATCCTATTATAAACAATATACTCTAGAACATAAATATCTCTTCGGGCAGTTTAATCTGGACAATTTGTAGAAGTACATATATGTGCATATTATCTGTATCTATATCCTAACATAATAATAAGTCTATATGTATACTGTATTACTTTATGTATTACTTAAGTAATATCATCCCGAATTCGACCACTATTTATAGATACAAATTAAAACAACACCATTTCTTCTCCTATCCAATTTTCCTTTGTTATTTTTTAATTAGCCAGGCCAATTTTTGATCCCACTTGAATGGTTCTTGGAATTGCCTTTTTCTGTGTATTTCCCCAATGCACTGTTATTCCCATATTTGGTTCTTTTATTTTTTATGAAGCCTTTAATCCACTGTATGGCACAAGTTCTTTTTTATTAGGTAGCCTTACACATTGAAATTACTATTATTTTTACTTTTATTATTATTACCTATTGCAACTACCACTATACCTCAGGGGGCTCAGCAAACCAATTAAGAGTTCACTGGAAATTCCTGACTTTGGTAACCACAGAGTGCACTACTCCTGACATCCTTCGAAGCATGCTAGCTTTCTTTGTTTCAAACAACAACAACATTTGATTAGGACAATGCAGTATAGGATGCAGGCAGAAAATTAGTAAGACCAAAAAGCATCTGCATCCAGGCCACCTAGGAAATGCCACTGATCTTAGGCTTGTTCTCCACCTTCCCATCCTAGAAGCCATACCTGTAGAGTTGCTTCCTCTTGCCACTGTTAGCATCTGGAATCATCTGATTTTGGTCCAGGCAAAGCCATGCATTGAAAGCAAACGCAGAGCCTGGCCACTTGTGAATAGCCGGCACTGCTATGCCTGCCATGCTATGGGACAAGTCAAAATACTGCAAGGCACTGTCCAAGCCTTGCTTTCGAGCCATCGTAAGAATTGCACGCATCACTGGAACGACGTAAGGGTGAGTCTGCTTTGGGTCCTTAGTCCTCAGCAGCTGGATCAGCTGATGCAGTTCTTCAGAGCTCATTGACAGGCTCCCCAAAGAACCCAAGAGGGCAATCAGGTTCTCAGCACAAGCTCCGTGGAGTTGAGGGTGCTTGCTGAGTGTTTCAATGATACGGATGACCATGTTTGTGTTGACGCAAATTGCACGGCTCTGCCTGTTAATGCAGCAAATCCGCTTCAGCAAATTTGAGATGAAGACCTGGAGCTCATGCGACTCCAGCTCTGGAAGCCACTGGATTAGCAGCAACAAAGGCTGGACGTTGCTTATGCCCAACATCCCAACTGATGCATGGTCGCCTTCAACCGCCTTAGTGAAAAGCAAATTAAAGATTACTGCAAGCAATTGACATTTGTAGAAACTCTGCTTAAGAGTAATACTTTTAAGACAGAAAGCAACAAGGAATCTTGTGGCCCCTGAAAGAAGTGCTGATTTTTCTCTGGCAATAATTTTCATTCAGCTTTGACAGATCTCTGATATTAGATTGACTAGATCTCCAGTATTAGTCTACCGAAGCTTATGTCATAATGTATTGATAAGCCTTTAAAGTGACACCTTTTAATTTTTATCTGCTGCAGCAAAGTAACCAGAGATCTGGAGAATGTGGAATATTAATCTGTTAACAAGAGCCCCTAGTGAGCAGAACACAAGCCTATGCACATATACTGCATATGTTTACACATAAGTACATACTTCCACACATTCATATAAGCCATCGAACAGAAAAAAAAACAAGAACTGGAATTAAATAGGAATTAGGGACATATTTATGCAAAGCCAAACTGTTTCTAAGATCAGAAACAAAACCAAATCCCTGTTTCTATCTTGTGTGTGTTATGAGTTAGCAAAACAAACTAACCCATGTCATTTTAATTTATTCCTCTGTGTGTGTGTATGCAAATTGTGGGTTATATTTCAAGCATCTTGTCAACATGATTTGGAGGTAGAAAAACTAAATCTTGTTAGCCTTTAAAGAGGCAGAATATTCTCTGTTGTTTTGACCACAATAGTTTCATATAGGTATTCTATTTTTAAAAAAAATTATTTATTTATCAAATTTCGTCACCACCCATCTCCCCCAAAAGAGGGACTCTGGGCGGTTTACAATAAAGCTAAAATCTAAAAAGATTAAAATACAATAAAAACAAGATATATTGCATAACATATAAATACAAGTATAAAATATAAAATAGCATCCAAGATAGCAATTAAAAGTTCTGATTTGGATTCATTATATTATTATAATGAATTATATTCAAAATTATATTCAAAACAAGAATAATATCTCACCATATTCAGAAGTTCTTCAAGTAGTTCTTGTGAAGGCTGACCCATAGATTTTAGAACTTCAAATATATGGGCGTAACCAATTCGTTCCTTGAACACTTCCTGAAGAATAAAATTATCAGTATATGTTAGCAGCATATAGCTAAGGAATTCAAAGTTTATCTTACCAAATAATAAAGATTTATAAGGATCAATCTAACTCTGCTAATATATACACACACACTTTATATATCTGTTCCTGCATCTGCATTTTCATAGCTTCATCAGCCTGCTATAATTTTAAGGGAATTCTATTGCTTAAAAAAATCAAAATTCAACCAAGTTGCTTTTTCTTAGTAATCAACATAAAACCAGAATTTTCCCCCCAGTAGTTAATATAATAGTAACCACAACAACTTTTAGTATGGTCAATAGCCATATATGAATGTAGTTTCTTGACAAGTGTTTTCACAGATGAAAAAGACAAATGAGATAGAAAATGACTAGGCAAGTGTATAGAGTAAATGAAAATGAGTTTAAAAACCAGATTACAAGAGCAGGGGTACAACAGAATTCAAATGGCAAAAATATTTACCCATTAAATGAATGTGATTGTGCTTTGCTATATAATCGGCTACTGAGATATTCAGATGCTGATTAAAATTGCTAAAGGGTTGACATGGTCAAGAGATACCCCTAGATAAATACAGTAAAATGGTTCAGATTCTACCTAAGATGTCTCAGGAGTGGAAAGCTGAGCTGCAATAGGAGTTGGGAAATATTTTGCTAGGCCATTGCAAAAGTCATTGCTGAGTTATCCACTCAGTGGTGGGCGGGAAGGCTATTATGTTCTAAGTTTCCACCACAGATTGGCAAGAAAGGGGAGGTTAGGTCTTTGCTCCCTAGAGAGTAAAAAGGGCAGTACAGAGGATATGAGCAATTGATTCAACTTCCTTCAGTGGGCAAGGGCAGAGATGTTCTGCAGAGGAATGCCACTGAACTGATCTCCTAGAACTGAGGATGGCACAATCTATCTAGCCAAAGTGAAAGCTGTGATAGGCAAAAGGTATCTGAAAGATGGGAGATTGCCAGAAAAGATCTAGTGACAAGCAGCTGAATTGTAAATATCCTGTGGCAGAATAAGACAGTAAGGCAAAACACTGAACCACATCATGCTACAGGTGCGGAATATAATTTTTAGATGCTCTGTCACCATATAACTGTCCATATATCTGTCACCACATATCTGTCACCACAAAACAAACCAGCCTGACATTATAACCTAGACCTTTCCTTGAGGGGCTAGATTTTTTAAAATACTTTTGTGCAGAGTATTTTAAAGATTGCCACACCTACAATCCAGTCTAGTCCACTTCATTCTGCTAAATCAGGGGTCCCCAACCTTTTTGGTGCCAGGGGCCGGTTTCAATAGACGATTTTTCCACGGACCGGGGAGGGCGGGGTTTCCAGGATTTCCACGGACCGGGGGGCGGGGTTTGCAGGTGGGAGCCAATCACGTGCACTGGGGGGCAGGGTTTGCGGGCGGGAGCCAATCACAAGCACCGGGGGCAGGGTTTGCGGGTGGGAGCCCCACGGCCCAGTTCCTAACAGGCCACGGCCCACTAGTGGGCTGTGGCCCACAGGTTGGGGACCCCTGCGCTAAATGGTGAGGTCTGTCTGAGTAGCATTGCCTCCCTGTACTGGCATTTGCATGGCTGCACTTTCTGTAATTTGTTTCAGATTCTAATAAGCACCACTGTTAAAGTCCTCGTCACTGTCAGCAACTACAGCGAAAGAGGCATCCAAAGACAAGGATTCCAACTGCTCTGAGGAAGCCATGCTGACCTTGGCGGCTGGAGATCTGTGCATCACTGCTGTGAGGGCTTGAATGGCCGATACCGCCAAACAGTCCAGCTGCCCCTGGAATACCTAAAAGCCAAAAAAGGTACCACATATTATACACAGACACACAAAGTCAAATTTGACACTTCGATGGGCATATCCCACCCTTCCTGCCACGATGAAAAATGTTCCTTGGCATGCTTCCCAATCATCACCCCACCAAAAGCATGGATTTTATGACACAACCTATAAGCAAGAAGACATGAGCGAAGGGGAGCCATTTCAAGTAGAAGAGAAGCCTTCACACATACCCATTTAAGACAATCTGACTGATATCCTTTCCTCATGTTTTAAATGGACAATCTCAAAAGGATCGTATGGAAAAGAAAAACCTTTGCAGCTTCTTGTCAAGCAAGCTTCTGTCACACATGTTGGTGAGAAACAGTTTGGTCTTAGTGGATGCTAGAGTGCATTATATCTTCAAAAGTTGGGGTAGTATTCAATTGTGCATAAATTAATCCTTCACTTCAGTTAGATCTTCGCCTCACAGCCCTTTCCTCACAAGAGATATCACAGTTCTTTCCTCTCAAAAGAACTGTAAGTCTTTTCATTTCTTCATCTTACTGGTAGACAGTTTTGCTTTTTAAAATATTATATATACTTTGCCATTTAAATCAGTTGGTTAATTTGTGGGCCTGAACTATTTCATCCGCAGTGCAACGTATTGGAATATATATATAAAATGTCAGGGGAATTAACTCTTATGCAATAATTTATTAGGTATGGTTGCTGTTACGTTTAGAAAGGATTGGAGTTGCACATGCATTGTTTACACTGATTTTTAACTATATGCAAACTTCTTACATTAAGACCTCTATATCTTTTTTTAAAGAAGCAAAAAATAGAACCGACATTGTTCAGTTCTTCATAATGTCAAAGGAAACATTAAAAAATAAATCTACCAATTATGTCTCCCCTCCCCAGATTCAGTCTGTCCATTGAAATATGAATATTTATCTTTTGGCAACAGAATCAAGATATCAAATCGAATTCCAGAGATTCCACAAAGTCCCACAGCTTGTTACACCCGAGTGCTCAGACAAATAAATGAAAGAGTGGGGGGGGGGGGGGGGAGAGTCAAGAAAGGAGGGACAGGCAGAAAAAAATAAAAACAAGAATCACCCAGTTGATTGTTTTCAAACTTGAATTCCATTCCTGGACTTCACTTTTCTCAGTTTAAAAAAAAGGCATGGAGTATTATATGAATTAGACGCATCGTATCTCGAAGCATGCTGAAACTTAGACTTAAACTATGGGTTTTGGGTTGACCAAAATAATATTTTGTGTGAATATTGCTTGTGAGTAAGTCAAAACTCATCCAGTTCTTTCAGGAAGCACATTCAAAGTGAAGTCCAGGAAACAGTTCAGAACCACCTGCCATGGGGCCTTGACTTCAACGAAGAACAAAATGGAACTTGCAGGAGATACCTGTTCCTGATTCATTTCTGCCAGTAATTTGTTGGCATGGTCTTTCTCATTCTTGTCTGCCACCTTATTGTTAGCATTTAAAAATAGCTGTTAAAATGGGGAGATAAGAATAATGGTAACAGAAGTGTTAGTTAGCTCACCCACAGCCAGTGTCATAAGTTCGTAGCTTTCCTCAACCTCTAGATCAGTGTATTTCAAACTTGGCAACTTTAAGATGTGTGGACTTCAACTCCCAGAATTCCCCAGCCAGCATAGGGAATTTTCAAAAAGCTTGTTTTGGGGAGATAGTTGGTAGTGGCCTTCTGCTTTTTTGATGCTGAGATATCAGGATGCATTTATAAATGCAAAAATTCTATACTATTACTGTTTCAATTGTATTTAAATGCTGGTATTCTTTGCAGGACATGCATGATAAATCAGCAGCAGCCTCTCTCACTTTTGTCAGCCACTTCACTTTTTTTCCCCTTATTTGCAAGAAAAAAAAATCTGTAAAGAGCAATGGAGAGGGGGTTGCTGAGTTAATGACACTGTGCCTGATAGGTAGGCTATGAACTAAAGGCACAACAAATCTGTTGATTGAATTTGCCTGCCTGGCTGACTTTTTTTACCTTAAGGAGAGATTAGTTGCCACCTGAAAGAATGTTAGTGAGATTAGCTCAGCACTTTTTTAAATAACTAAAAGACATCTTTGTTGAAGTAAAAACCCTAAATCGGTCCAGTACTCTTATGGCTCCTGGATGAAAAACAATGGAGCAGAAAGTTTGTTCCAAGTTCCTACTGTCTCCATGGTTGGAATATTTAAATCTTTTCCGGTTTTCTTCTGTCAGAACCCAGCCAACTTGAAATGTTTCAAAGTGCATCTGTTTTAATACAAGCTTAAAACAAAACATAACTTACATTTTTGCACACCCCTACAAATTAACAGAACACTTACAGCCAGTACTGTAAGGGTTTTCTTTCCACAAAGAAAATAGATGTAGGATTGTTGTTCCTTTCTAAATGAGCTCAGAGCAGAATGAAATGTGGAGATGAAAATCCTAAAGGGTCTATTGAGGTAGAAAAGAAAAGTGCCAAAATCTGGCATTCCTTATCTCCTCTCCCCTGTTCCTCCAAACAATATTAATAATGAACTTGCAAATAAGTCCTGTATTAGAATTCAGTAGGTCAATAGAAAATATGTCATTTTTTCATTAAAGTTAGAAAATGGGCAATAGAATGGTTTTCTCCAATATCTTCCCTTTTTGACATATTATTTCCACGCCCCTAGTGATCTCAACCATAATTAAGGCTTACAGCTGCACTGTCCACAGTTAATACATACTTAGACTTTCCTCCTAATGAGAATTTGCAATTCCATGTTACTTAATTTCACAACCTAGTTAAGGGAAGACATTAGGTAAGTACTAACCATAGTTGAGGCTGCGAAGGAATGGGATACTGGGTTATTTTGCCACAAAACCAGCAAGCTTTGGAAAGATGACTTGCATGATTTTGATGGTGTGCTTACACTCTCTTGAATGACTGAGCAACTAGGAGCACTGCCATGAGCCAGGTTTGGACAGATATAATCAGTAGGCACCACACACAAAAGCCTGGTGCCATGCACTTCATAGCAAAGATCAACTTTATTTGTTACCATTTATATCATGCCTTTCTTCCAGGATGGAACTCAAGAACAGATAAATGTGGTTTCTTAAGGATCTCTCAAATGAAATTGGCCAGACCTTGATCTGCTTAGATCAAAATAAATCCATGCACCATGGGTATGAAATAGGCTGACCATACGTCCCGTTTTGAATGGGACAGTCCCGTTTTTTTAGCATTTTTCAACTGTCCCGTTTTGATAAAAATCTCAATTTTGTCCCGTTTTTTAAACCCAGCGGGAATGGCGCAGGAGGAGGATCTGAGCTGGAGCTGCTGATTGGAGGCAGCCCAGAAGAGGAAGCCCTCCCACCTATCAGCATGCGGCAAAGGAGGGCGGGGTTTGCAGGCGGGAGCCAATCGTGCGGACTGGGGGCGGGGTTTGCAGGCAGGAGCCAATCGCATGGACCAGGGGCGGGGACCCCTGTCTTTTTCATGAATACGGAATATTACATAAGACCCCATCCCGTTTTGCCATCCCAATGTCCTGTTTTTGTCTCAAGGAAATATGGTCAGCCTAGTATGAAACTTGACTAACCAATAGTTGATCATCCCATTCCCGTATACATGTGCAAAAAAACACATATCTAACAAAGATTTTTGAAGGAAAAACCAAAACCACAAAAAGTTTGGTTAGCTGTATTAGTTTGAACAAGTTCATAAACACTGCAAAAGAATGCAATCATTAATAAAGTGCTGAAATAAATTATGGATTTTATTTCATGATGGATGATGGATTGCATATCAGGATTGACTATGTTCTGAAGGTAAATGGAAATAATTAAATATTTTCACACAAAATAAAACTGACTCCAGCTTTATTCATGTCTGCAGAGAACTAAGTCCTACAGAGTGAGAACAGTATTAAAATGACAAAGAGCTGAAGTTCCTAATTTATTAGAAGGCCTGAATAGCAACTTCAACTCTTCCACTTAATAAGATCCTTTGGAATTTAAGATCAACAAATATAATGCTCCCCTACAAATGATTAAAGCCTGATCATGATGGGGTGAAAATTTGGTCCCAACTCCCTGAGAGGACCCTGGGAAGCCACAAAAATGATGCCACCTAGTCTGTACTAAACAGAATCAGATATGGTACTTGATCATCAATCTTTGCACATAACATGGGGGGGGGGGAAGACAAATTAACAGTCCCTTGATACAAGCAACTTCTCCCTCCCTGTGTCATCCATTTGCATGTGTTTGAATGTACTTCTCCAGTATTTGTCCGTAACTCCATAAAGCAGCTGCATCTTTTCCTGGGATTGCACAGCTGCCTTCCATGGCTGTAGTATGATTCTGGGAAAAGATGCACTTCATTTAAGGAACTGCCTACACAGAGTGATGAAGGTGCCCAGGGCACTTAGAAGCACCTTTTCCTCTTCAAATCTGAAATACTGCATAACCCTTGTATCCATGACACTCCTCACATTCTAAGAGCTTTGCATGGTCTTCATTGTCTAGCAGTGCCTCTCCAAGTTTTCAGATAGGAAATCCTGCTACTCTTCTCCTTCCTTCTTCTCTCCAGAATTAATACCCATGTCACTGTTACCCATGTTTTGTCCAGCCTGATGACTTCTGGATGAACTAGGCTTCAACCTATATAATTCCCATAACTGAAGTCCCATTACAGGAGGGAATTAGTTAGTGGAATTCTGAATTCTGTTATATATGCATCAGCATTAACATTTTTAATGATAATCAGACTTATTTTAATAAGGGACTGTCTATGAAGGTTCTCAGTCATCCAGGTGGAATTGTCTGTAGCTTGAATCATGTCAACTGGATTTCTATTTTCTCAGTGGAAACGTTTCGCTCCTTATCCAAGGAGCTTCTTCAGTCTGAGCAAAGTTGGTAAGGGAATCCTAAATACGTTTCTAGGTAGCTGTGTGACCTTACACCTGGGGCTAGGTCATGGTTATATTGAGATGTTATTTTTTAAGTCCTTTTATCATCTAAAGGAGGATCGTTAAGATCACCATGCTGCTGTTGAGCTTGTGAAATGGTCTTAATCTTCCTAGGCACAGAAGACAAAGCGGGGAGGAAGATGGGGGAGAGATTGTGCCTGAGGCCCCCACCTCTATTCAAGGAAGGATTTTCCAAGTTGGCATAAATGGATTCCTTGACCCCTCTCTCAAACCACCTATCTTCTCTGTCTAAAATGTGAACATTAATGTCCTCAAATGAGTGTCCTTTTTCCTTTAGATGAAGATAAACTGCTGATTCTGGTCCTGTGGTGTTACTTCTCCTGTGTTGGGCCATCCTCCTGTACAAAAGTTGTTTGGTTTCTCCAATGTAGAGTTCAGAGCACTCCTCACTGCACTGGAGTGAGCTCAACAGCAGCATGGTGATCTTAACGATCCTCCTTTAGATGATAAAAGGACTTAAAAAATAACATCTCAATATAACCATGACCTAGCCCCAGGTGTAAGGTCACACAGCTACCTAGAAACATATTTAGGATTCCCTTACCAACTTTGCTCAGACTGAAGAAGCTCCTTGGATAAGGAGCGAAACGTTTCCACTGAGAAAATAGAAATCCAGTTGACATGATTCAAGCTACAGACTTTAATAAGGGACTGGAAATCCTGGAAACCAGGCTTGCAAATTCAAGCTTACAGGGGAACCCTACTTTGTTTTAACTAACTTACAAAACACTGCAAAATGCAAGACTACCTTTGCAGGCCTAGGCATTTTTCTTTAGAAATAAGACCCACCGAGTTAAATAAGACTTACTCCCAAGGTAACTGTATACAAGAACACAAGATAAAAGATGTTAGAGCATAGCTTTCCAAACTGTGTGTCGCGTCACAATACTGTGTCGCCTGCGGGGCCCAGGTGTGTCGCGTCAAAACCCAGAAGCGCTGATGGCGCGCTGCCGCAGCCGCACACAGCCATATACACAGCGGCGGCAGGCCATCAGCGCTTCCGGGTTTTCACACTGCACACTAGGACACCGCTGCGGCGCGCGAAAATCTGAAAGCGCCACGGTGGCGGCGGCGCTTCCGGGTTTTCTCACACGACGCCGTTGGTGTGTTGCCACGGGAAAAGTTTGGAAAGCCCTGTGTTAGACTAACAAGGAAAGAGAGGGACAGCAGAGCACACACCATGAATGGCAGACAGAAGACATTCAAAGGCTTCAGTTACAAAAAAATGTAGCAATTGTAGTGCAATTCTAAGGCTGTCTCAATTCATGTAGCGCTGCAGATAAATCAAAAGGATATATCTGGAAGGAATCCTTTGTGAGAAGAATTTATTATTCATACTCTGCCCTGGTACTGGTAGTATAAGGACAAGATACTAATCTGCAGAATAGTTCAAAACTGGGTCACCTAAAAAGTAAGCTAGATTCACTCTTTAAACTACACTTAGTGAGGAATCAGATTTTCCTCTAGAACAGTGTTTCTCAACCTTGGCAACTTTAAGATGTGTGGACTTCAACTCCCAGAACTCTGGGAGTTGAAGTCCACACATCTTAAAGTTGCCAAGGTTGAGAAACACTGTTCTAAAAAATAATTCAAATGGTTCTGTTAAGACTGTTATCAAATACACATCCCAGAGAATATGAGTATCTTTCATACAATCTTTTCTTTACCTTGCAATTCTGCAGCAGTCGAATAAGATGCTCAAAGCAGTTACTATTAAGGAAAATGGCTTGCAGAACAGGCCGATCCGTGCAGTCCAACATAGCAGTGATTGTATCTTAAAAATAGAAAAATTAAAAATCAAAGAGGAAATGAAAATATCTTAAAATAATTACATTGCTTTAGCCTCTTGATGGAAAGCCACCCCTGCCCAAAAAAAGGAATATAAGTGATTTGTTAAATAAAAAGCAGGAAATTGTTTTTTACTGTTAAAATTATGGTATGCCACCGTTTAGAAAAAAACCCTAATGAATCAGAGAGACATATCTTATCTTCCATCTCTTATGTTGGACAACCAGATGCTTCAAAGAAGCCTACAAATTGGGACATAAAGGCAATAGCTAATTCTGTGGGAATAATATTTCATATGTATGTTTGTGAGTATGTGTTTGTATATGAACGTAAACAATGAATATACAACTCTTCCTACCACCAATATGGAACAGTACTTTTAAAGCAGGTTTTGTTTACTAACAAAGCAAGTTCACGACAGCATATACAGCCAAACAACATGCCTCTTTTAAAAACATTAATCCATTTTTTAAATTATTATTTAGCAGTAGTAGTAGTGTGGTGTCAGACTGGTCACAAGGAAAGCCAACTTCAAATCCCCACCTGATTAGGGTTAACAAAACTGAGCTGCAAAGGATTTTTTTCTTCAGTTTCCTGTATCATTCTGCTGTCATCTAGTAGTCCTACAGATTTTGTAGCCTAGAAATGACAGCCCTACACTGACCTTGGAGTTCATTGGATGATTCTGGACACGTCATTTTCTCTCATCTCCAAGTACCACACACATGCAGTGACATCCTTATGTATGTTGTACATTTTTCAGATAAGGGGTAGGCCAGAAATCTAAATAACAATATGGATACCAATCGAAGGGAACAATATGGATGTCAGAAACTTGCATCTCTCTCCTTTGAGATCCTTGGAAAGCCAGTCAGAGTAGACAGCAGAACTGAACTAAAGCTTATTAGGGACAGGATCGGAAGAAGTAGCAGGAGAATCTTAAGTATCTGGGGTTCCTCATTACCTGTCTTAATGCTCCAACAATGACAGATCCAATGCAATTTCTGGCCAACACAAATAGAAGAAAAGCCAGAAAGGTGGAGTAGAAGGACACTCATCCTCCTGAACTTTCTTTATCCTGCAAATCATGCCAAGGAAAAGAAAAGAGCCACCAGCTGAAGCTGCCTTCTCAACACCAATGCTTTAAAGATGTGAAGGAATACAATTCCCTTAAATCCCTGTAAAATAATTGTTGCAGGCCTGTGTGGAAGAGCACAGGTTAACTTTCTGCCTAGAGAACAGGTGTTCTATTTGCCTGCTTCTGAGTGAACGGGACAAAGAATGTGGAATATTTAGCTGACTACAATTCTTGCAATTTGGTTCTAGTAAGCCACTCTAGGGATATGTAGGCAGCACTGAAATTATTTAAACGGAGATAAATTACACTCACGCCTCAGTCAGGTGCACTAGCTGAAGCTCATGAAAGAGGCGCTTGCTGCATTGGCATGCAATGGTCAGTCAGCCCTGCAGAGAGTCCTAACTTCCCATGACTACAACATACCACTTGGTTCCTCTCACTAGTGACGTTCTCTTAACAACCCAGGAACAATGTGTCTAGTGTGTCTCTTAAAACCAGACTCTGGATTGATACAATCCTGGCTTCTAATTCCTGCCCAGGCAACACAATTAAAAAAAGGTTTCTGCTCTGTTTAATTGTTCACCTAGTAAAAAAAAAAAAGAGAGAGCTGTGTGCAGAGGTCTACATGCCCTTGCAGACAGCATGCCACCCGAAAGTCAGGGAAATAACTTGCTGCACTGATTACTGAAGAACTGTCACTTTATTGCAGTTGTGGACATTTCAGCTGCTAAATGTTGCTTGTGGCTTTATGCTTCGAACTGATGCTTATTCTGAAGCATTTTTATTTCAAAAGTGGCCCCCTCGCACAAACCACATGGAGAGGATGAAACGGTCAGGGCCCCGTTCCCTACTGGCATGTGGTCCCAGCATCTCACCCTGCCTTTCTCCTCCCCAAAGGATCCTGTTACTCACTCAGCATTTGAATCTGCAGTGCAATGAATCTGCTTTCCCACTGACGAGACCTTCTTGAGTTGGGCAAAGCTGCATGGTCCGAGTTGAGCAGCTTGAAGTAGTTCTCCAGTATGGTACTAGTTTCCACTTGCCGCTGGTCTGAACTACTAGTGAGAAGGATGTGCACCACTTCCGTCAGGCACTTCAGCGTCAGCTCAGCCTTCCTGCTCACTTCATCTGGGTCTCTGTTATCCCACATGTCACAATCTGCCAGGACGCGCATCAAGACTTCCATGGTGGCAGGAGAGATGGCTTGAAGAGCATTTCTCTAAAGTTAGTAATGAAACTTCTTCACTATCAAAATAATCAGGAACAATTCCTCTTTAAAAACTATAAACAGACACATGAAACAAGACGGAAATCATGGGACTTGGACAAAATCAGCAAGTTAATCCTGTGGTTGGATCCCAAAGCGCTCTTTCCTCTGACAATGGAATCACATAAGAACTTATTGAAGATGTGTTCCATACTTCACCCTAGCCATCAAACAAGTTTTTGCGGCTCCAGATTCCCTAGAATTTCATGCCCTCAAAATTTGGTGACTAACTGCCAAGCAGAGGGTAGGAAACAAAGCAAAAACTGTACAGTATGTTATCTGTTAGGAAAACACGTTTACAGAAGAAAGAAAAAACTCCTAAAATGCTCCCCAAATTCCATGTGCCTACTGAGTCATGTGGTGCTATTGCTCACACACTCCCCCCCCACACCCACACCCACTAAGGTTCAGAAGAAAGCTCTTCTCATGAGAGACCTTGGAAATTCAGACAGTTAAAGGAAATAACACAGAAGTAGATTGACCAAATGAGTAGTGTGACCCAATGTAAGTCAGTTTCCCATGTTCCTAGAGCTGAAATGCTTTCCACCGTGATAAGAGTTGGCTAAAAGTGTTACATTTTCGGTCTATTCTTGTACATATCTCAAACATTCTTGACATGAAATCGCACGTACCTTTACACTATTCTACTTTCAGTACATTATGCTCACCAGCCTCAGGAAAAAGAACACGTTCTCTTTGAGCCCAGTGGCACTATTTTATTTACTTAAAATACTGACTCAGCCTAACCATCTTTTTTTATCAGAAGGGACAAGCTATTTATAACAGATGATCATTAATTATACATCTTTGCAACTGGATGTAGTCAGATTGGGTGAGGAGAAATGGAAAAGAATCAATTTCTTTCTTTCTTTCTTTATTTTTATTTTATTAATAAAATAAATAAATAAATAAATAAATAAATAAATAAATAAAAGAATCAATTTCACTACCAGAGCATTTTAAGTATCATCATTTTAATGTTTACACTGAGTCCTGATAGGAAAAGCAAGATTAAAAAAGGTGATTTTAAACCAAAAGTTCTTTGAATCCTAGCGTATACACAATATAACTGAGTGAAAGAGAGCCTACCAGGATACATTGGTTTGTTAGTGCAACCAGTAAATTATGAAACTGTGAAAACCCTTTAATCAATGCAGAATGGCAGCTTGTCCATTCTGAGTAAGCCAATAATGGGTATTTGCAGCCTGATGGTCCCCGGTTCAATTTCTCTAGAATCTAAAATGAAAATCATGACACAAAGCAAAGCCAGGAGGAGCCTCTGCCTAAGTGGCCATCAAGATGCAATGCAGAAGATCCATAAACTGAACTCTTTCTTCAGCATGACAAGCAGTCATAGATGGGAACAGATTCCTGGGAAACAGAAATTTAATGCTTCCTTCCTGCACTGCTTCCCTGATTTCATCCACCCTCCCCAATTTGTTCTAAGCCGGGGGGGGGAGAAGGTGTGGAACAAGGGAGAAACATAGATAGAATAAAAGTTATTGTCAAGGATTCACTATTCTTACATAGGAACATGACTCTGTTCTAATTGGCCATCCCCAAAACTACTTTTATGTTTAAAAAAAAAGAATTGGGGAAATATAATCATAGGATACATATTACGATATGTTCAATTTTGGATTAGCATTGTGGGAAGCAACTGTTAGAGAATTGCAGTGTTAGGCTAGCTAGACCATTGGTCTGACCAAATATAAAATAATTGTACTGTGTTAAAGCAAATGTTTAGACATAAGATATGTGTTCTTCAGAACCCGCAGCTAGCTTTTTATCCAAATTTTTCTCATAATGCTGAAGTGCCACTAATTCATATTGGGGATGCAGCGGATCAAAATCTTAGCTGGAAGAAATTGAAGAGCTTAACAACGATAGAAATGTCTCTTCCAACAGCAAAATTGAGGCTTCTGTTGAAATGCCAGACAACAATCAAATAGTCGGCTTGAAGAAATTAAAGTGACAGAACAAATTGCAAGCTATAAGTGAGATTGACTTTCTGATGGAATGTTACGGAAAAGAAGGGGTTGTTATTTATGGGAGGTTTTCTGCTGGGAAGTCAGAGTCCTTAAAGGTGGCAGTTGGGATTTTTTAGGGGTTTTTTTCTTTTCTTTTTGTAGCTTTTTGCTTTTTTGTAGTTTTTATCTTTGTTCTAAATCTAATAAAAATTTTATATATATAAAAAAAGATCAAAATCTTAGCATGATAATTCGTCCTAAATTCCTTCTGTGAGGAATATCAGTATAATTTTATTCAATTGTACATAATTAACACCTGTAAATAAGCTTCTAGGAGTACAATTTTTCTTGCATTTATTCAGAAGATTTTCAGCTCTTTTCTCATAAATTCAAGCAAGACGAAACAGGTGTGATGCTCAAATATTGTAAAACAGAGCTGATATAGACTCTCTTTGAATGTTTTAAGCAATTAGCACATGGGATTTCAACCACAGAATTCAATCACTAGAAACCAGGAGACTGAGAGTTCTAGTCCCGCCTTAGGCAGGAAAGCTGGCTGGGTGACCTTGGGCCAGTCACTCTCTCTCAGCCCAACTCACCTCACAGGGTTGTTGTTGTGGGGAAAATAGGAGGAGGAAGGAGTATTTGATTTGTTCGCCACCTTGAGTTATTTATAAAAATAATAAAGGCGGGACAAATAATAAATAAATAAATAAATAAATAAATAAATAAATAAATAAATAAATAAATAAATTTGTTCACCTCCACAGACTAATAGACACTCTGCTCAGTTCTGTCTCCATTGGAAAGGATCTTTCTCAAGATCCTGAAGGTGCATGCATGCATTTTACCTCTGAGCTACAGTCTGTCCCCATAAAGCAAGTTACACTCCATCTTGCCATAAATAGCCTACTATTTCTACTCTAAATTCTTCACTCTTGGAAAGTGTTCATAAACCACAAGCCACAAAGTGATGATGCAACAAAGATACAAATCCCACATCCAATGATTAAGAAAAGGATATTAACATCTTCTCACCTGTCCACCAGCCACAATAGCTCCAAAGAGATGTAGTAGACAACATTTGAGGCTCTCTTTGAGATGCTCACTTTCTTGAAAACACTCTGAAAGCAAAGAACAAATTCCTTGTGTATGAACCTTCAGCACAAAAGCACTGGCAGAGAAGGAGCAACAGACTGCAGAGCCCTACAGCCTACACTGCAGCCACAAATATAGGGGAATCCAACCCTCCCTAACCGGGCAAAGCAGGCACAACTGGAAAACTAAGAGATAAGGTTGAGCTTGGCCACCTCGTCCTGCAAGAGGGATTCCTGCTCATTCTACTGGCAGCCGAGTTACACAAAATATGCTTTTTTATCAAACAGTGAAATGTGCCTTAACTGTACCAGGTACGTTTGGGAAATAAGTTTGCATTAAAAGACCATTTGAAAAAAGGTATTAAGAGTAGTTTGACCAGCTAATATTCAGAATAACCTTGCAAGGTATTGCAAAGATATTGCAAAGGGTTACACAGCCCACTTTTCTCAATGCTGAATGAAATATAACAATGAGGTGCAGTGAGCTTCAAGTCTACTCTCTCTCCCAAGAAGTCACCTTTAACCATAGTTTAGCAAACTATAAATGGTGTTTAACTTTACCAGGCCATCATTATAAATTAATTTAAAGATGTCTTTCTCCCCTAATCATAGCTAAGACTACCTGGGTTTAAGTTAACACTGAAAGCTGCAGTTAGTCTGGAACCAAAGCAAAAGATTCCAGATGCTTCTTCAGATCCCTACTGGAAAAGAAAGGGGGAACACATCAGTCTGCCAGAAGAATATAATCCTGGGGTAAGCAAACTGGTATCCTTCAGATGCTTTGGATTCCCAACACGCCCAGCCACCCTGTTCAATGGCAAGGGATTGTGGACGTTATGGTCCAAAATCAGGAGGGCATCAAACAATGTGAACAAAACCATTCAAAGGGTTACACAGCTTTTGGATATTTCAATAAAATATATTTTACGTAGTGAAATGCTCTTAAGTGGCCATAGTGCCCAAAACTACTTTTGGAAGGCTAAAATTCTACTGGCCAAAATGAATGTTGACCCAAATTGCCAATGAAAAAATCATTATATTGTATCTATGCTCAAACCTTACCTCATATATGGCAATTACAACTGACCTAAAGAATTTTTGCTTAGTAATAAACATTAACCTGGAAGCTGTTGCCATAGCAATAGCCTGACACACAACCTAGTTGCTGCCAAAACCACAACAGATTATTTTGTTTGGAATCAGCATCCTGAGAAGTTCCCAGTAATGGCAGAAGCAGCACTGTTAAAATGTCACTATTTAATCTTCAAGAGAGAGGTGTAATCAAGATGCAAAACAAGTTTTGAAACAAAAAGAGCATTCAAGAGCTTAACTGTGAAAGTTAAATAGAGTGGAGAGATCGGCAATAATGCTAAATGGGATTTTAACTCTGAATACTTAACAGATATAACATCCACATTTTTTGCCTCTTGTAAAGTGTATCCCCACTTCACCAGTAGTTACAGGTTTTTTCCCCCCCAGGAATATTAGATGTATGGGTCTTAACAGTTGCAGACTTGATTCAAAGGGAGAAATGTAGTGTACTCAATTACTTTCAGAAAGTGCTGTTATTACTCTGCCAATAACTTGTGACAGTCATTCTTGCAACATTTTCCTCAGTGCTTAAAGAACTGCTACACTGGTTCTGAGTTTCAGATGATGAGTCTCTTCAAAGTGACACAGTTTGTGGAAAACCACCATTCTCAGTAGCACCTGTTTCAGATCTAAGGTGTTTTAATTAGAGAAGAGAGCAATTAAGCCAGTTGCAAATCAACGACTCAGGGAAAATAAAGAACAGACTGGATTTGTGGTACATATTCAGACAAGTATATGTGGTACCTCTTATGAACTCTCAGAAAATGATCCCACATACAAATGAGGGTATGTGATGAATCTCAGGAGAGCACCTGGAGTGGAGAAGCCCTGGGCAAGATGCTTTCTATTACACGCATCCCAGGACAATGCTATAGCATGGATGGGCAGAACTGCACTGAAAATGCACCTTCATTATCCCAGAATGCATCTGGGTCAATAATGTCTTTAAATTGCTTAATTATTTATCACCTTGAAATTGAAAACTATGGAGGAAATCCATCTTGTTTCTCAAAGATTCTCACTTTGAAACAATTCTGAATGGTAGGATATAATAACAACGGTACTCACGGTAAAAGAAAGGGACAAATTCCACCGTGAGTAAAGCTGGTTTGTATTTTTGTCTACTTTTTTCAACCGTGCTCAGAATACGCCTACAATTTATTGAAAGAGAGAGAAAAATCATATTCATTTATAACAATGCTTCAGAACACATTTTATTTATTCCAAAACATATGTGCATTAATAATACATTTATTCTGTATAACGTTTATTTCACTTAACATTCTCAAAATACCCTTTGGGTTGCTTTTATTTCTGCATCAAGCCAAAAACATAAACTTTAAGGAAATGCGGCTTTAACAGTGCAACTTTTATAAATAATTCTTATCTTATTCACATAAAGATTTATGTGATCTGAAGAGAAACCACAGTAGTCACATTAACAAAATGGGCTTTACTGATCTCTCCATCTCCCAGAAGTGATGGCTTCTGCCATATGCTAAAAAATTATTAAACAAACTCATATGGCAACGATGATACCTGTAGGAGTACATCTCCATTTCAAAAGCCCAGATCCAAAAGAAGCCTTTGCTGACAGAATCTTCATGATGTGAGCACTCAAACAAGGAAACTTCTAATTGATTTGATTTATACTCTGCCTTTCATTCAGGAGTTCAAGATGATATACGTACCTCCCATTTTTCCCCACCAATAACAACCCAGTGGGATGGGATGGGTTGAGAGAGAGGGACTGGCCCAAACTCACCCAGTGAGCTTCCATAGCTAAGATTGGACTAAAGCCTGGTTCCCACTGCTTCTAGTCCAGCACCCTGACCACTAAATACCATATAGGCTCTTTATTCCCACAGTGCATCTAAAACAGTGAGCTACGGTTATTAAACGTTTTGAAAGAAGCCAGAATTAAAACTACTGTTTAACATCCTGAGGGGCGTGGTGGCTCAGCGGGTAAGACGCCAGGCTTGTCGATCGGAAGATCGCAAGTTCGGAGGTTCGAATCCCTAGCCCTGCCTGCGGAGTGAGCTCCCGCACTAGCCCCAGCTCTTGCCAACCTAGCAATTCGAAAGCATGCAAATGCAAGTAGATGAATAGGTACCACTTCAGTGGGTAGGTAACAGCGTTCTGTGTGCGTCATGCTGGCCACATGACCGTGGAAGCGTCTTCGGACAACGCTGGCTCTTCGCTAACAAACGGAGATCGGCACCGGCCCCTAGAGTCGGACACGGGTGCACAAATGTGCGGGGGGAACCTTTACCTTTACCTTTTTTTTAACATCCTGTCTTAATCCAAAATGGGTAACTATCATTCTCCAGTCTCAATATCTGAGTGCAGCATCCGATAGAAATCTCTTGAATATTTTATGGTATAATCAGTGCATCCTAGAAAATGCTTGTAGAACTTTTAAGAGTTATTGACATAATCGCCTTACTCACAGTTCAGTCTGACTGCCCACCAAACTTAAAGAGAGAAGAGATCCATCTAATCTCCTTAATGGCATAACTGGGTGCAGCCTCAAAGAATATACCCCCCATTTAGTCTCTCCTGTGGTGGATCACATGGAAGGGTCTCTGAAGCATCTGACTGGCAGGCTTTTTTTAATTTTATTTTTATCCTGCCTTTATTATTTTTAATAAATATAAATCAAGAAGCTAATACTCCTTCCTCCTCCTATTTTCCCCACAACAACAACCCTGTGAGGTGAGTTGGGCTGAGTGTGTGTGACTGGCCCAAGGTCACCCAGCCGGTTTTCATGCCTAAGGCAGGACTAGAACTCTCGGTCTCCTGGTTTCTAGCCCAGCACCTTCACCACCAGGCCAAACTGGCTCTCTTTTATTCTGCTAATACATCAAAAGTGTAGGCAACCTAAGGCGCAGGACTACATGAGGCCCCCAATCCTCTTCTCTAACCAATATATTTTCTATTTAGCACTACATTTTTGGGGATTATATAATTTTGCATCTTTATTTTAAAATCACAACAATAAAGTGTTAATACTATATTCTCACATACCCTGCAATTCTTTGCCTCCAGTTTCTATATGGATCATAAAGGCTTTCACAAAAAGCCAGCGCATGTCGCACAAACTCTTCTATAGAAGTTTGATCTGCCACTTCTTTCTCCTTAGTTTTAGTCTTTAGCTAAAGAAGTAACAAACAAGATTTTCATCACAGGGTTTCCAGCAATACAAGGTGTGCAAGCATTAAAGAAGGAAGGAAACATAAGATCTTGAAGAGACACCAATCTGACACTAAACGAGTACTTCAACCAGGTGCAAATGTATAGCTGAAACCAGGATTTAAGGGCTTGGAGAGAAACCAAGCCTATCTGCCTCCTTTCTGCCACAAAATTTTCCATGCCCATCTTTACTTTTTTTATTAATTTGGGTCATATATGTTGCTAAACCATAGCATGGTTGGTTTTTAAATTAGCATAAGTGTGAATCCAGCCACTGTGGTTTGTAAATTGTGGTTTGCAATATGTTTCAAATCTGAACCTCCTAAACCAGTGTTTCTCAACCTTGGTAACTTTAAGATGTGTGGACTTCAACTCCCAGAGTTCCCCTCCCAGCATTCTGGGAGTTGAAGTCCACACATCTTAAAGTTGCCAAGGTTGAGAAACACTGCCCTGAACTATGGGCAAATAGATGTTTCAAGTGTGAAATGGGTCGTTCTGGGCACTTTTGCAACCATTTTAATGGCTTGAATTAAAAACATTCTGCACTTCCCTAGTTTGTGACTTATGCATGAATCTAGCCACTGCGGCTTGATCAACAAACACTGGCTTAAACAAACCACAGCTTATTATATGTGAGCCAATCCATGGCATACGATCACCATGAACATATATAAGAATGCAAAGGTTCTAATCCTACTAGCTTTGCTTTTCTATTTTCAGCTGTAACACAAGCAGATAAACGTTTTGTTCCTAAAGGCTGCATTAGTCACGGTCTGGTGGAGCACACACCGAGAGCAGGATCAAGATCCATTGCATGGCGTCTCCACCTCACTGAGCTCCCTGCCAGCCAGTCAGTCACTTGATTCACAGGCTGCTGAGAAGAATGTGGCTGGGAAAGGTTCTTCCCAGCATTACATAAACCCCAGGAGCTCACCGATTAACTAACCGGCATATTAAAGTATAAGGGCAGCATCTGTGGCAGGATACAATATAATTGTTCACAGCTGTACACAGTCCTTGCACAGTGGGCTGACCACATCATCATCATTATTTCACAGATTCATATCCACCTTTTTCCAGAAGCTCTAACCATAATTAATTGAACATCGTCATGAATAAGATCAATGCACAAGTTACATAATGAAACCCCTGTCATGCCTCTACTACACAGTATCAACAAAAATAAAAATCAAATGTTGAAATAATGCTTTTTGGGCTAGTTTAGGGTAATAAACATGCTTCCCCTCTCTCCCCTTTCCAAAATCCCAACCTTGAAGGTAGTGAAAAAAAGGAAAGCACAAAACCAGGACAAAGAGGAGAGAAATATAGTAATGATTGTAGAAACATATATCCTGTCTATATCTAAATATACATCATTGTTGACTTCAGTTTTAATATTTTGTTTCCAAGTGAATAGACTATTTATTTAATCAGGGTTCTCAATAAGAATATCCAAGGCTTATTTAAATTTTGGTTAGCAAGAGTCACCCAAATGGAAAAGAGGAAAAACCAGTTGAGGGAACTGGCGTGCAATGGGACTGGGTCCTGAAATCAGATCTTCAACAAAAAAACTTTACTTGCTTATTCTTCTGAGCTGGGCCAAAATTCAGTAGAAATAAAGGTTTTCTGGATGATCTCAAAAAACACCAAGCCAGTCTGTCCAGACAGAATACAAACTGACTTATATCAAAGAATAATTCACACACACAAAAATCAACCAAAAGCATAGCAATGCAGCATGATTCTGCCTATTGGACAGTTTTGTTTGTTTGTATGTTCAGCTTCATGCACTTGGCCTCCAGATGGCTTTTAAAACTGGCAAGTCCAAAAAGTCATTTCAGATTTCTGAGACTTTCTGATTTTGGGGCAAAATTATTTTCCCTGCTTATTTTTCTGAAGTACTTCTATCAAGTCTCTGTTTTAATTCACAAGAAAGGAAAGTTGTTTTCGAAAAGAAATTTGCAGCACTAAGCAGAGGCTAGCTGACAAGAGTTTACTGGCAACAAATACTGCTGCAATATTTAAATTTGCAATTCAGGTAGTTTTGATGACTTCACACGGAAACAAAATCCTACCAACTTTAATATTTTTAAAATAATTTAATTACCCTCCAAATGAAGTGAATGGGGGACCAATAGATTAATCTCTAGATGATAAAATACAGTCAAGAAAATTCCTAAGGCATCACAATTTCTGACCATTGCATATTCATTTACCTGTTGAATGTAGAGTGTGGTCATTGTAATGACATGGTTAATATAGGAACAAGTCCCAATCTCTTCCACATTATCTAAGTTTCTGAAACAGAATGAAATGCATAAGAGGTGAAGCACAATTTTATGAAAGAAAAGGACTGATGGGAAGGAATATCTACAGAGATTTCCAAAAGTATTCTTACACATATATTTAAACATACCAAAATGCAAAGTGTAAGAGGCTACATGTTTTAAAATCAGAAATGCAACCACAGTCATGAGAACATTAATTTTGGCAGCATTCTCTTATATATTGGATTTGTATCCCTCTTTTCTCTGTAATGTAGCCTCAAAATAATTCAGAGTATTAATTTAGGTAGATTCAGACAAATGACAATATTTAGAGCTTAGAAACCTTGATATAGAAAATGTATTCATATCAGAATGACCAGTTATATTTTCACTAACTGAGTCCACATATTATGCTAACTATAATATGGTTGCTTTTGGCTTAGAATTATACATCATCTTAGCTACTACACTTTGAAAGCCATTATTTATGGCTTAATGTGGTATGTGAAATAGGCTATTATGCCTTTTTCAACAAGCCACAGTTAAATCAAATCATGACTGAACATGATTTTTTAAAATATTTATTTATTTTTTATTGGACACTGCCCAGCTCCAATCGACTCGGGGCAGCTCACAGCATAAAAACAGAACAAATATACAAACCAGATAAAAGCATAGCAATATTGATAATGTGAAGCCAGTTACTGTAGGTATAGACAGCTTTGTATCTCCCAGACTAATTTGATACTATACTTCCAAGAAAGGGAAAAAAGGAAATACAGGGGAGAAAAAAATGGGAAGTAGGAATGCAGAGGGAGAGGGGATTGAGCAAGTACACTGGGAAATCCGTAAAAAAAATCCAAAGAAAGGTAGTGGAAATAGGATATATCAGGGATCTCTTTCTTGACACTCCCTAGTCTATTTTGAAAAGCCAACTAGTTGAAAAATGATACCGGCAAAGAATGATGAAGAACTTGACTAGGAGAAGTGTCAGTGCTTGTTGTGGTTCTTCCAACCCTTCTGACAATTTCTGGACGCAATGCAGCAGCTGGAGCCTCAAAACCTGAAGAATGTTATCAGGAAGCAGAGATATTCCAGGGGGAATGTCATCCACCCTAAAATAAAGCCAATAAGTCTTTCTGAGAGGTAAAAAGCAACAGTCATTGACATAATTGTAGCTTGGGACTTTTCTTAGCTTTGAGACCATTTTCTCCAGGTAGAATCTGCCTGCTCTACAAGGTCTCTCAAGAGATCAAAGAAGGTCCAGAACCTTCTTAGTGGCAACCTCCTCATTGAGCAAAAGCTTGCTCCTTGAAGTGAGACTGGCTCCCACCCTTTTTTGCTTTAGGAGAATGGTAAGACCTCATGTTACTTATGACTTATGAACAAGTTGTTTACAGACATAGACTATATACAGACACTAAAAATGAAATATGAACATTGTTTATTCATACTTTTATGTAACTTTTTAATATACGTATTTGTAACTTCATATACATGTATGAGATTCATTTATATATCAGCCCTAGGTTGTTATAGACCACTGGGTGACTTTGGGCCAGTCACTCTCACTCAGTCCTAGACTGGAAAAACATCTATCAACCCACACTGGATTGGTGTGGTAGATTATGGTCCATAACCTTCAATAAAGAAGCCTTCATCCTGCCTGTATTGATTTGTGCTGCTACTATTAATAATAATAGATTTCTTTTTGTTAAATTAAACAGATAAAGCAACGAAGGATTAAAACACTTGTCTCCAAAGAAACCAGCAAGTTATAATCATGCCATTATGTTACTCAGGGTTGCCATTAATTCTACAATGAACATTTTAAAAGAAAGTTTGGAGTTTTTTGAAGAAAGACTTCCACACAGATTCATCTCCCGGGAAATGTTCCTATCTTCAGTAAATGGAGAGTCCAGGGGGCACCTGGAATAATCAGCCTCTGTATGGGACCCAAAGCCATGCCTCACTCAGGGTAAAGACTGATGGACCTCTAGAATTAGGCTGAAGGTCTGCAGAACTGTGAATGCAGGCTGGTATTCACAACAGTATGTTTTTTAACTTTACATTCCAGATTCTGAAGCACCAATCAAAAAGGGAAGCAGAGCGGTTGTATGCTTTGCCGGGGGGCGGCGGGGGCTCTTTTGTCAGAATTCCAGTATATTCCCCCATGCCAGGTGCTTGCTTTTTTAAAAAAAAACAATATTGCACTTATTTTAATATCTCGGCAAAAAAATCCAGTTTCTCAGTGCTAAGCCATCTGTCATATTCCTAACAGCAGCATACTATCATCATCATCATACCTAAGCATCTTTGGTGAATGGAAATAAATACACTGAGGACTGCAGAAGGAGAAAATAACTCCAGAAATTCTCCAGTATAGCCTAGTTCTTCTCTTATTCCTCTAAAGATTTTCCCCAATGCTTTTCCCAATTGACTCCGAACCTATATACTAATTCAGAACAATTAAAGTATATCACTAGATTCCTAGAATACTTTTTAAAAAGACAAAAAAAAACCCAACTTCTAAACAAAAAGCTTGCTGTGGATTACTGCTTTTCTATTATTGTTTTATATGGAATCATATTCCGATATAAAAACATCTCTATTAGTAGAGTTACCTTAATAGCTGGCACACCTTTTGTTTAACACAGTAATTAGAAGACAAGAACTTGTTGTATTCTAATTTCTTTCCCAATAGAAAAACTCTCCCCTGCAGTAAGGCAAACAGACTTTCATCAGATAGGCAGGTTTTACCCTTTCAGATATAAGTAAAACAAGATGTCAGAGGAGCTTTGGAACATACAAAGGAGGAGAGGAGATTAATGTTTCATGTTCCACTAGCACAGCTGCCAAAAGACTGATTGTAATATAGAGTGCTTGGCTTTTCCTCAAAAGAGAAGCAGAAGCACCATGAATGATTTTCGTATTTTATATACTGTATATTTAAGAATAATATCTTAAATACATTTCTTACAAGCCTGCACCTTCCCGTTGAGTAACGTTCTTCCTGTAATATAATACTGGCCTTGTATATTGAGCTACTTGAGAAAAAATTGGGCGAGGAAAAAAATACTAGGAGGTGGCTTACAAGGAGAGGTGCCCTGGAGTCAATGGACCTCACCCTATGCTTTTCAAATGTAATGGCCAAGAATCACCTCACAGAATCCTAGTATTACAAGGGAACCCCTCAGCAACTGAGTCCTGCCCTTTCCTAGGACAGCCCCCCAACTTAAAGAATTTTTGACAGGCGGCTGCCTAGCCCCCACTTAAATCTGTCCACTGAACCGAAGTTCATTGCCTCTTTTAGTAGCTAGTTCCCCTGTTGAACTGCTCTTACTATTAGAAAGTTTCTCCAAATCTTCAACTGGAATCTCCCATAATTTAAGATTGTTCCACATCCATTCCGCATTCCAGGATGAAAAGAGAACAGGATCTTCTTCTCCGATACATTCCTTCAGATGCTTGACAAGTGCTATAATGTCCCCCTCCGTCGTCTTTTCTCAAGGACCAACAGTTCCCTCTGTCCCTCCTTGTCCTTCCCTGCACTTGTTTTAGTTTCTTTAAATATTAAAGTGTGGTGCTTTGAACTAGACACAGTAACATGAGGTAGGGACTGACCAATGCAGAATATAGTGGAACTACTGCTTTCCATAATTTGGAAAGTCTACTTCTACTGATGAAGCCTAAAATTGCCTTTACCCTGGCAACAGCCACACACACAGCTGACCCATTGTCAACTTGTGATCAAATACAATTTCTAGATCCTTTGCACACATACTATTACCAGGTCAAGTATCCCCCATCCTATACTAATGCAACTGACTTATTTCTCCTAAGTGAATAACTCTCCATTTGCCTTTATAAAAATCTGTACCTATTACAGACAAAAAGAGAGACTACCAGGCACCCTGCATTATTTAAAAAAAATACCCAACAGTTTTTAGCAATCCACGTCCTCCATGTTCAAATCTCTCTAGTTTTAAATTCAGTACTGCATTCTGCCAGTATTATAAAAATGCATCACCAATATGGGGTGATATATTCCAAAATATGTCATCCTCAGTATAAGTGAATGCTAAAACGGTAGCACTACTCACTGAAAACATACACCCCATGATATATGTTATTTTGGGGGAGCAATTTTACACAATAACAATCTTCACCTTTATCTCCCTAGATATTTTCTCTTGTACATCTGTTACAATGTAAGTTCAATCCTGTCAGTAATGCCAGAGCAAAACACTAGATTTTATACTGAACATTCAAAAACACTGCTGCTAATCAGATCTACACCTTGTATATTTTCTCCATTTTAATATTTTGCTATGTTGATATCTAAAAACACTATTAGCTAAGAAATTATAAAACAAGGCAAGTTTAATCTAAAAGGTATCAACCATACAGTAAACATCCAAACTGATTTGTAAGTTTCAAAAATTACTATTTTTCCTCTTAAGAATATGCTAAAACTAATATTATGGTACAATTGAAGAACCCTGTGACCAGGAAGCTATAAGTCAGGATCCACTAAAAGCTCCTTTCCGCCCAATCTCTAAAGTTGATTCAAAGAATTTACCTTCTTTTGGTTGTGCTGAAGGAAGGAGTTCCTTCAGCAGAATTTTTACTAAACTTCATCCTATGTTCAGTATCCTGTCTTCACTTGAGTCAATTTGAGTCAAACTTGAGTCAAACAATGAAAATTCAATCAAAGAGAAAATCCATTCATGATTATCAGGCTAAAATTCTACACCCTGTTATTCAGTGATGCAAACTGGTAATTTTAGAGTTAAGATTTCACGTTCTCAGACACTCCATGCATAGATGGAGTATGGTTGTGCTGCATTTGAGGACATTCCTGATCGCTCTACTGGGGACCAGATTTCTGTCCCAACTGCCACACAGCTCCATTGTCTTTACCACAGAGTAAGGGCCACCAGAGACCACTGGGACTGACCTTTGAACAAAGACACATAGAATTAATGCTGCTAAGAGAATGCATTTCCTTAGACTAAGTACATTCAAAAAGCACACTCCAAGGTCATTTCCTGGTTTAGAGCAAACAAGAATGTTTACTTGACTCTATAATTTAACAGTTCAAAGCCCATTTTTAAAGATCCTAAGCTAGGACAAGAAATACCAGTGTGGAACAAAGGGAAAATATCCTAACAAAAAATAAAGCTGATTAATACCACAACTTTACCTTGGGGCAATACTGATTTTTATCATTTTGCCAACAGCAACCTGTAGGTATGAGGTGAGATGGACTGGAACTTTTGTGTGTCAGCTTCCAAGTGTGCTTCAGAGAGGAACAGCAGCTTAGGTTTTCAGCCCATCTGATGTCTGTGCATCTTGTGTGCATCAAGTTCAACATATAGGGGGCCACGAGCTATCATTCATATCTCCAAATCTGGGGATAGTACATGGATGCACGTGTGCAATCCCCTATCTAAATTTGGTAACCAACCGAGAGCCTGGAGGTAATGTCTTTTTTACACCTTTGCTTACTCTCCTGCAGGTCATCTGCACAGAAAAATCAGTGTCTAAGACGGTTAAATTTTGGCAGCATTCTTCCACTTCGTGCCGTTTCACAATTTAGATTTGCATGTGTGCACGGGTATCCATGGAGGGAGGGGTCAAAATCTCTAAGACAGTGTGCTCAGTGTCATGATAAAGGCTCCATCCCTTTTGTACATATGGCAATGTGCATCCATGTACAAAAGGAGTGGGGCTTCAATCATGATACTAATCCACCACCTTGCAGATTTTATCCCCTCACATCACCGTGTGTGTATATGTATATGTGCGTGTACACACATTTCTGCATGAGTTCTTCAGGAGAAGTTAATTTAAAATATGATTCAAGGAGATAATAGGGTTAAGATTAGAGTAGCTTGCAGTGTTCCAGAAAGAACATTTAATGGTGAGAAAAAAATTAAAGCAGCACAAAATGTGGGGACATTATGCATTTTATATATTTCACCAGCATTTAAGAGTTGACCATCAGATAAAAAGATGTGCAGAATCCTTCACATTGATTTGACCTTTTGTTATACTACATGTCTGCACACATACTACGGGATAAAAGTATTTATCACAGACATTTTTATATCTATTTAGCTATGTTATACATCAGATCAAAGTAGATCTCTATTTCAACATACCGAGTGGGCAGTTTTTCAAAATCCACATCCAGAAACTGTTCATAGCTAGAAACAAAACTGTCCAACCAGAGCTTCAAGTAGTCTGGGTCTTTCTGTGAAGGAAAACAGAGAGATTTAACACATTGAAATTTTAAAAAAATTCCAGAAACATTTAAACATTGTCTCTAACCTGCTTGCCCTGATATATTCTTTGCACCCTATATTTCTGACATTTCTTCCAATCAGACTATTTTCGAGATATTTGTAACATGACTAATTTAAATACTTTTTGTCTTAATCAGCAAGAATTCAGATAGATAAACCAGGTCCCTCAGGAAGTGGCTGCACCAATCTGACCTTGTCTGCAGTCAGAAGCTAAATAGGGTTAGACCTTGTTAGTATTTGAATGGGGACCACAAGAAAGTATTGTGGCTGTAGGTTACACTGGAAAATGAAAAAAAAATCCTGGAAGAATGCAGTGCTAAACCACTTCAATACTATTCCCAAGAAAATTGCATGAATATGTTCATGAAGTCATTGCGAGTCCAGCTCAACTTGAAGGAAACTTTACTTTTTACCCAACTGAATGGAAAATGAGAAGTAAGTTACTAAATCAAGAAAAACTTGGCCCAACCAATCAGGTCCTTGAGACAAGACATGAGGAGGAAAGAGAAAGGCGTACATCTCAGTAGTAGGGTGTGTACATTCAAAAGACACAGGTTTGATACCTATCAGTTTAAAATTGCTCTCAAAGAACAAACGGGAAAAGACTTGGATATCAGAGAGCTACAGCCAGCAACATACTGAGTGAGATGGCTCAATGATTTGGCTCGCTGGTCTGCTTCATAAAACAAATCCAGCAACAAGGTGATGTGTTTGAATCTGGCATTACATCTTATATGAACTTAGCTCCTGCAGCCTGAACTAAGGCAGTGACTAGTGTGAAGAGCCAACTGTAGTTTGCTTAATAAATTGTGTTTAAATCTTGTAGTGTGAAATCTGAACCAAATAAGTGTAAGTATTAAGACATCCTTCAGTACTGGATCATGCTTGTCAAGGCATTACATAACTAGTCTATAAAAAAGCATATCCTCAAGCCACTGAGTTTCTTCTCTACAACAATTTTCTTCTGCTTGATATTGCAATTGACAGGATAAGCAGTCCCAAGGAAATTGATATAGGTTTCGCAACTCCCACTGTCAATATCAGATATGTCTTTCTAAGCACAAGCAAATTTGTCTTTTCTATTGCTGAGAGCCATGTGCTATGAAATCCTTCTTCTGCACACCTTGGCAGCAGCAACTACACATCTTGCAATATGAATTAGGGGAAAAAAGCATTCCTTAAACATAGTAACATAGTGATTTTTTTTCCTGTTGGGGGATTTAGCTATTGGTAAAAAGTGGGCACACTTTCAGTATCCATGGAAATAAGGAATCTTTCCCAAAAATCAGGAACATAAGAAGACATTAAAGCTTTATTCCAAGACAAAAACATAACTTGAAAAATCAGACTAGGAGAGTGACTCAGTTCCAGAGTAAATAAATAGGCATCCATCACTAGACTCTTGTGTTATTTTTAAAACATTTCTGTCCTTTCCAGATGACAAATCAGCATATACCCCAACGTGACAATAACAAACATGCTAACTCAGAGAACTAGAAACTGCCTTACATTACAATATCCTCTCCCAAGAAAAGCCAACGATGCAAGTGGTTAAGCTGCTCTTTTATTTGCTATTACATTTCTTGGTTCTGACACCACAAACCTTTCCATTCATTTTAAAGGAAACAGCTATGAACTCTAGTTGTTCTATTCTTCATTATATACTGTAGCACCTAAGTCAATTACACTGCTCCAGCAAAAAGGACACTGGATTATTTTAACATTATGGTTAGCAGTCAGGACAAGTTTTTTTTAAACTGACCTCTATTGCAAGAAGGCAATGAATAAGTAATGTTTTTGCAATTCTCTATTTACTTCTAATTTACCAGAAGGCAGAGAATAATTGGCATCATATTTTACTACTACAGGGTTATTTTCATTCAGGCAGAACTAAACTGACTCACATCTATTTATACAGTGCCATCTGTATACAATGGCACTTTATAGAACACAAAAGGATAGATCCATGTTTACAGTCTAAAATGCAAGCCTTCCTCATTAAATCTTCAGGTTACCATTATCAAAGTTCCCTGGTTGGGGGAGATGGGTGGTAATACAAATTTAAATAATAAATAAATAAATAAATAAATAAATAAATAATCAACAAATTAATGTTGATAGGTAGATCTGTTTTTCTTTGAAGCTTTTCTTAGAACTATTCAATACACATGGTTTTAAACAGATTCTCTAGTGCTACCTAAAATCACACAAAGTATATCAACTTTCACAGAAGCAAAATCTCCTACTTTTTGGTATAGCTAGTACCTTATAAACCAGGCAATTTTAAAAACATATAATAATCATCATAATCCTTTATAACAAAGAGCAGTAAAACATAAGTTAAAACAACTCATGTAATAGCATTATAAGAAAAACAGGGCATTTGAATAAAACAAAAACAAGAAACCCTCAATCAAATAATAATTGAATAAAATGCAACAATCATGTTTAAAAGAGAAATGCAGCTCAACTTTCAAACAACAAATTAAACCACGATAGCATGAAATCATATTGCCCAGTCTTCCCATTGAGTCAATAAAGAGGTAATTCAAAGGCTGAGGACTCAAGGGAACCATAGTTCACCTTTTCTTCAAACTGAATTACAGTCTGAGCAAGCTACAATTTGTCTCTCAAAAGCAAGTTCAGAAACAACTGTCCGTATGGGGCACATACAGATAGCCAGAAATAGGAAGGAATTAGATGACCATAAATGGAGAAGGAAGTTGCCTGTAAATCCCCTCTATTCTTTTCATTACTTACTGTAAATATAGTTTTCCACAGATATACTGTAAAATGCAATGTTTTTATTGTTGTAAGTCACCTTCAGCATCAGTACAAAGAGAAAGGCAGGACATACATTGGACTAAGGCCAGGGAGACTCAGACTCCAGTTCCCCCCTGAGCTGACTGAGTTTTTCTCCATTCAACCTGCCCCTAGAGTAGTTGCTATGGGGAAACATTGGCGGAGGGAGTTCCATCTATGCTACCTTGAACTCCTTGAGGAAAGGTAGCATATAAATCTAACAAATGGACAAATAACTGAAGTCACAAATGTGAGGTGACCAGCTATATAAATGGAATACATACATACATACATACATACATACATACATACTGTCAGGCTGTCATCCATGTCATCCTGCCATGGCGCCAGGAAGGAACATCCCGCCAGTCTGTTAAACTCACAGGGTCGTTTGGGGGTGCTTTACAGTAAAACTACCAGATGTGTAAAGTAGGGGGTTGGTGTATTCACAGAACTGCAAACTATGTTAATCAAAGTATAGTGCGAGTGATTCAGCACCCAGGATAGATCAAAGGGTGATATCACCACGTTAGTTGATTCGATCTGAAAACTGAGAGACGAAGGGAAGGGCGATCGAGCCACGAATCCCAATTTGGGGGGGGGGGGGAAATTCGGAGATTTTTAAACTGTTGGTTGGGGGAGCTTGATTCACTCGCGTCTCTAACGTGCAATGGATCACTGGCTTTAATAAAGATTCCTTCATATCTCTGAGTGGCTTGTGTCAGGAACTCTGATTTAACAGTCAACAGATCGAGGGTGTCACACATACATACATACATTCATTTCTAGGATTTCCACTCAGGGCTTCATTTGTTAGCTGGACAGACACGGCACGGCCTTATGGTTGCCCACACAAATTCCTATACAGAATAAGTGGCAGGCAAGGAAATGATTGTGACTCCAATTTCAATGCCTCCCAAATGACCCTACAGTACAAGTGGTCTTTGTTTAGTTTTGCATTAATTAAAACTGTTGGTTTTATACCAGAAGCAATGCCAGGTAGGAAGGGAAGAAAGTCAGCTAGGCAGACTTTATTACTGCCACTGATTTAATTGCATCCTTGATCGTTGTAAAATTCTTGCTAGTTTTCAGAAACTCCACAAAGGCTGAACACTGGAAGTCAAGAAACAAGGAAAACTCAGTAAAAATAGTTCATGGGAGTCTCTAGGGACAAGCCATTTTGCCACTGAGCTGAAAGACCAAATGCTTCCTTATTCCTTGTAAAGAAACTGAGTGGCATGCCAAGTAAACTAGCCCCTACCACACCTGAAGTGCAAAATAATTTAGGGAGTGCCACGCACACTCTCTGGCAAACACAGCTGCGTCAACTCCCACAACCGAAGCACACATTTTTTCTTGCCTAATGTCAGGACCAGCCCAGGGAGTCTCACCAGAGAGCCTCACTTTGTCAATAACTCATCAATCAATCAAATGTTTATTATGGTCATGGACCAGCAAAAGTAACTATACAAAACTAAGCCTTTGTTACCAAATCTAAAGAAAAGCTGTATTTGTATGAGGTCATTTTAAATGGACTTTTAAAATCAAGCCTTGTCTTTGGAGTCAGAATGTCTTCTTCAATGTTCTGATTTTCAATAGGCTGTGGCTTGAATCATGTCAACTGGATTTCTATTTTCTTAGTGGAAACGTTTCACTCCTTATCCAAGGAGCTTCTTCAGTCTGAGTAAAGTTAGTAAGGGTTAACTTACTTCCTCTCTTGGACGGTAAGGTTGGGGGGAGGAGGTTGAGCACTGGACAGAGCTGCAGATATTTTAAGCCGGAGTTGTTCTGCTTCTTCAAAAGGTAGGTGGTTGTTGTGGATGGCAGATTCTGTGGCTGTAATGAGCTCCACAACCGGAACTTGCTTGGGAGTGATGGCAAAATTAAGACCTTTGGCTAGGACATCTCTCTCTGGTTGGGTAAGTTCTCTGTCTGAGAGATTTTTCACCCACATGAGAGGAGAGCCCTGACAGCCCTCAGCAAAGATGAAACCATCACCATTTTACCTGCTGACAAAGGAAGATGTACAGTGGTTCTAAACACTGCAGACTACCACAATAAAATTACCTCACTTTTGGAGGATCACCATACATATGAAAAACTGAAAAGAGACCCCACCAACAATTACAAGAAAAAGGCAATAGACAGTTTGAAACAATTGGAACATGATGGCTCCATCGATAGGATTACCTACCACCGTCTGTATCCTGGAGAAGCCATCCCCTGCATCTACGGACTTCCTAAGATCCACAAGGAAGGAACACCCCTCCGACCCATAGTCAGCAGCATCAATTCGGTAACATACAACATTGCCAAACACCTTTCTACCATACTAGCACCTCTAGTTGGACACTCTGAACACCACATCCATAATTCGGAAGAATTTGTTTCCAAAGCAAAGATCCTGAAACTGGATACAGATGAAACTATGGTCTCCTTTGATGTGTCCTCCCTTTTCACCAGCATCCCCACCACTCATGCTCTATCCGCTGTCAGGAAGAGACTAGAAGAGGACAGCACCCTGGAAAGGAGAAGCCATCTCAACCCAAACCAGATCTGCCATCTTCTGGACCTGTGTCTTAACACCACTTATTTCACATACAGAGGTGACTTTTACAGACAAAAACACGGCTGTGCCATGGGTTCTCCTGTGTCACCCATTGTGGCCAATTTATACATGGAAGAAGTGGAGAAGAAAGCACTCAACACATTCCAGGGAACGGTGCCCACCCACTGGTTTAGGTATGTGGATGACACCTGGGTCAAAATCAAGGCCCAGGAAGTACAGGCCTTCACGGACCATATAAACACTATAGATGCCAACATTAGCTTCACCAGAGAAGACACCAAGGACAACAGACTGGCATTCCTAGACTGTGAAGTCCTCATTGGGACCGGTGGCAAGCTAGAAATAGGGATCTACAGGAAACCCACACACACAGATCAATACCTGATGTTTGACTCCCACCATCCACTGCAGCACAAACTAGGAGTCATCAGGACATTGTCACACAGAGCAGAAACCATCCCCACCTCCATGGATTCCAAAAAGAATGAAAAGCAGCATCTGAGAACAGCTCTGCAGGCCTGTGGATATCCAAATTGGGCCTTCACCAAATCTAAGTCTACCAGACCTAAAACAGCGACAGATAGGGCTGAGACTCAGAGTAAACGGAAGAACCTGGTCATTCCTTACATGGCTGGCGTGTCTGAAAAGATCAAACGGATATTTGGCAAACACCACATACCTGTATATTTCAAACCCACCAACACACTGAGACAGAGGCTTGTACACCCCAAAGATCAAACTCCAAAACACAAGGAAAGCAATGTAGTGTATGCAATCCAGTGCAGTGAGGAGTGCTCTGAACTCTACATTGGAGAAACCAAACAACCTTTGTACAGGAGGATGGCCCAACACAGGAGAAGTAACACCACAGGACCAGAGTCAGCAGTTTATCTTCATCTAAAGGAAAAAGGACACTCATTTGAGGACATTAATGTTCACATTTTAGACAGAGAAGATAGGTGGTTTGAGAGAGGGGTCAAGGAATCCATTCATGCCAACTTGGAAAATCCTTCCTTGAATAGAGGTGGGGGCCTCAGGCATAACCTTTCCCCTATCTTCCTTCCTGCTTTGTCTTCTGTGCCTAGGAAGATTAAGACCATTTCACAAGCTCAACAGCAGCAGGGTAATCTTAACGATCCTCCTTTAGATGATAAAGGGACTTAGAAACAAACATCTCAAAAATAACCATGACCTAGCCCCAGGTGCAAGGTCACACAGCCAGCCTAGAAACATATTTAAGGATTCCCTTACTAACTTTACTCAGACTGAAGAAGCTCCTTGGATAAGGAGTGAAACGTTTCCACTAAGAAAATAGAAATCCAGTTGACATGATTCAAGCCACAGACTGTTCCACCTGGATGACTGAGAACCTTCATAGACATAGATGTTCAATAGGGTTTTCCTAATTCTTGAACCAGCCTTGGAAATGCTAGGAAAAAGTTGTCCTACTGAGTCAAACTGAAAGCACATGTTGTCCAGCATTTTATGATCCACTGTGGCCAGAGTGAACTGTTTAGCATACAGAGCAAGAAACAAAGAGAGGGTTATTCCAGCAGTCAGTTCACAGGTCCTCTGCCTTGAAAAAAACCGGATACATTTAATTGTAAGGAGACATCTGCATGGCCTCTGAACATGGATGTTGGTGGGACAAGCTATGTCAGACCCATCATGACTTTATTGCACAAATGATGTGGATTATGTACTGCATGCAGTTTGTGTCATGATGTAACTGATACAAGCTACATAATCCATGGTGTTTGGATGATGACATCATGACTCATGTAACATGGTTGTGGCTTCTACCAGATGTCTATGACCATGAATTTATCTAGTTGGTTTTAAAAACCTCCTTAGCTCACAACTCTAACTACATACTATTTATTTAAAGCATTTCCACTCTGCTTTAGCCAGAAATAAAATCCCAGAAGAGCTTTACCACAAAACACTAATATGAGAATCCATAGCCTAAAATGTAAAACACATGAACAGAAGAAAAATGGAATAGGAGATGAAAAGGAAAAACACTACCTGACAATTTTTATAATGACCGGTTGAGAGATACGGTTTGGGTAGCCTGGAGGATTGGCACTAAGTGAGTGGAAGGAAGGACAAAGGTAAGATGTGAGCAAATCAATCTGCTTCTTTGTTCTCTGTTCTGCAGTTTATTGAAGTGACTTGTCACTAAGCAACCATTTTGTGACAGTGAAATTAATTTTGAATATAAAGTTTTCTATGAGCATACATACATAAGAAGCATTTTCTACTGTCTGATATATATTGCCCTTTAATATGTTTGGATGGGCTGCTAGTTCTAGACCAGGGTTTCTCAACCAGGGTTTCATGGAACCCTAGGGTTCTGCGAGAGGTCACTAGGAGTTCCCTGGGAGATCACGATGTATTTAAAAAATTATTTCAAATTCGGGCAACTTCACATTAAAGAGGTAAGTTTCATTCTTTATTTTTAGTTTAAGAACACTGTTAATGCATATATATAGGCCTACACATGAAACAAATATAATAATTTTGTAACTTCTGGCCTATATTTGAGCCTGAATGTGCAGGGGTTCCTCGTGGCCTAAAAAATATTTCAAGGGTTCCTCCATGGTCAAAAAGTTGAGAAAGGCTGTTCTAGACACATAAAACTCTATTCTAACAACTCATTCAACACTATTCAACACTGTCTTCAGTGATTCAAGCCAATCATGTCACTTCCCATATGAGATATAAATTTTGCTGGGAAATTTTAGTGGAGTCTCTGTCTTACTTATATCCAACTTGCTTCTTCAGCAACTATCTTTTTAGGTTTCAGAGATGAAAGCAACTATCTGGAAATGTACCTAAGACAAGAGATGACCACAACTTCTAGCTTTGTTTTGACTTGCAAAGGAAAAAAACCAAGATACTTGCAATAGGATTAAAGACATCTAGACAATTTGTTTCACATCAGATTCTGACACTTTAGAAAGCAAAAACCAAGTGTGAGAAAAAGGGGTCTTCAATGGCCTTGGGCCTTAGCAAGAGGTATATTTTGCATGAAGAATATGCTGTGCTGACCAAGATTTTTGGCTACCTGAAGCTGAGTCCCACTATTGTCCTCCTGGCTCTCCCTTCTCCCCTTCACTAGAAACACTCATTCTTGTCTTTAATTTGTCTGAAGCTTTAAAAAACCAATTCCTGTCTTTGATTTGGAAAGTCCTGTGGAATCTGCCAGCTACAGCAGTTCACTTCACTTGCGATACCACAGAAGGACAGTTTAGCAATCAACCACCTGGGAAGACCACCAGTTATTTCAACTGGGCTTTAGCCCTATATTTCCCAAAATGTTGAACAGTCCCCAAGAGTATCCACTGAGCTTCAACCGGACTTGATGATACAATCTGAAGAGCAAAGTTCAGCACAGTTTATTACCCTATCAGGAAGTACTGGCTGCTATAAACAAAAACTGGATCAGCCCGTGGCTATTTTCAGTACAACATTCCACACTATACAGGGGAAAGATCCGTCACTTCTCAATTCAGAAATGATAAACCAATTTGCATCATAACTCCACCAATCATTACATTAGTCACTAGTCATATTCAACCAAGTTTTAATATAGTACACAGTGATTTCTAATCACTGTCTTTCCAAAGTCAGACGGTGTTTATTTATTCAAAACTTTATACAGTATACTTCAGATATTGCAGTCAGTAACACTATTCCAATAGATTGGACAGAGTTACATTTCCATGTAGTTCTTGATTTGGCATTTTCAAGGTTGAGTCAATACAAAGTTTCCATCTTTGATAATCCCCACATTAAATTCTCACGTTTCACTTGAACCAATGTAATTAGCAATAGCAAAGGAGAATCAAGTTTAAATTCCAACTCAGTAGTTAGAAATTATGTAATTAAGAAGTAATTTTAAAAACACTTTCTCAAACTTGCACATTTCAACCCAATTAAATTGTTGTAAAACTTTCTAAAGAAATGTATTTTAGTAAGAGACACTAAAGTACCAGGCTTCTGGTAAAGGCTTCCCCAGAGATAAAAGAAAGGATTAACTCTTGTTTAAGCCAATTCAATATAGACCCCATTCACTGAAAGAGGAAAAGTTAATGACGACTTAGGCCTCATTTGTTTCTGCTTATAGAGAATTACGTGCAACAGACATAGTCTAGATCCAATCAACTGAATCTACTATGTACACACAGAGAGAAAGAAAGTTTGTTTTCTATTGCCAAGTGTAGCTTGCTTGTAATTTGATGCAGATATTATTTCTTTAATTCCATACTAACTTGAGTCTAAGGTAACTTCTTGTCCTTCTTCTCAAAAACAACTATCCTTACCTTTAAGGGTTTTTTTTTTTCTTTGAGCTATCCATACAAAAATGACAGCCTCATGAAAATATCACTAGCAAGTGTCTCTCAAGAGATTAGGATGATGGGAAAATTAGACTGTACAATTTACCAAAAAGCAATATGAAATAATTCTACATTCTCCTAAGAAGCAGCAGCTCTTATGCTATTGCAGAAGAATTATTAGTCTTCAGCTAATGGAAATTTTGAAATACATATTCAAAGATGCTTCACATTTATTTCCTTGGAATCCTGACTAAGTATCTATAATTTAACTTTAGTTTATCTTTTAAAAAAACCTTAATTATCCTGAAGCAGTTTAATTCAAAGTTAAACCTTCTTAAGTATTATTTTCTCCATCCTCAATATACTATTTTGTATAAGTCATCAATTAATTGTCGAAGGCTGAATATTATCTCACATATAAAATTTCTGTGGTGATGAATGCATGTCCTTGTCATGAGAGCCCTCAAAGTCATGCCTGACAAAGATCATCAAACAGCAACACAAGAATGTTGAAGTGACTTAATGTTTACAGAATTCCTCAGAAAGAATGTTGAGGAGACCCCAAGTGGAGCATTGGCTGGGATCAATTATTCTGAGGATTCCATTACAAGAACAGACTTTTCCAACCAACTGTGCCTGAATCCCTGCATCTTCCACTTACCCCTTCTACCTCTTGACAGCTCTTTGCTACAGCAGATGGGTGAGAAGGATCATGGATGACATGACTGAGCACATGTCTCTCTGTTTTTGAAGGAATTTTGGGAGGAGGAACAACTCCTAAACAATTGGGTGATAGGTTGCCAAAAGCAGTGTTGGGGTTGCTCTACAAGAAATCCATTATCAGAACCACAGGCCACTTAATGACAGAAGCTTGCCTGCAATAAAAAAAGGCAAGGCTTATAATGTGGTATGTAGACGACTGGCAAATAGTGCTCTGAGACAGGACATCATGGTCTCAGTTATGAAATAGAGAGCAGAGCTCTGCCTCTGCTGAACTACACACACTGCATAAGAGACTCTATGACAACCTAACGAAAGGTACATAAATGGGACCAAACTTTTAGGTAAATCCATAGGGAACTTCCTTCCCTCTCCAGTTTAAAAGAAGCCTAATTGCATGCCTTTCCACAAGGCGCTATCAGTGCCATCTGACCAAATCAATCAAGTGTCATCCCTCTCACACCACCTAGCTGGATGAAAGGTTCTGGAAAATTTGAAAAGGAGCACATTCTTTTGAGCCATGTTGGTTGGTCCTAATAAAGGGTCTGCCCAATGTGCTCATTGATTTTGCTGTCATGAGCAAGAATTTGCCAGTCATAGGCAGCAAGGTGAGAGTTAAGCTGTGTGTCATCTATGGATCCCCCTATAATGGAGAGAAAGCCTGTCTATAGATGGATCTCCATAAACAATCACATTGTACTCCTCTTATAAAACATTTGATCTATTTGGTGATCGGTATATTAATGTTTATTGGAATGATGCTGAATCTTGGATCCATCCAGTTCTCATCAGACCACTTGATGGCCATATTTATACATCATGCCAACATGATATACAGTATATGATAAAGTATATATGAAAAAGAACAAATGAAAAGTGAAAAAAATAAAAAAAATCAGGCAGCATAGATTTAGTGCTGTTCACTCATCACCCTCTTAGCTCAGTCCTCTCATGCTAACACTTAATGTCATTTGTGTGATTTTGGTTAAGTATAATGTGTGAGCCCAGCTATTACAGTGTGCAAACTATGGTTACTAGTCATACACTATGCTTAGCACAGCGTATGAATCAGGTTAATATCACAATGTCCAAGACCTGAATCTGATTAAAATGAGAACGTTGCATCCCAGTTATAATTCAGTATATCAGTCTGTAGCAATATGCTTGGGAAAAGATAAGCCAGAAGTAGAGAGTTAACTACTGTATATAGTAAAACAAGAAAAACTGTTCATAAGCTAAGCAAGCAGAATGGTTTTATGGGAACACACCTATGAGCATCCCCAACTTAGCATAATGTGCAAACATGGGATACTGCAGAGAAGGGAAAAAAGTCATTCTTTTTATGATGGTTGTTGTGGGTTTTCCGGGGTGTGTGGCCATGTTCTGGCAGTTTTGGTTCCTAACGTTTCACCAGTCGCTGTGGCTGGCATCTTCAGAGGACAGGAGCACAGCTAGAAGATTCTCTCTGTGCCCAAGTGGAGGGTGTGTCTTCCCTCAACAGCATCCACCCGAATATACAATTCACCATGGAAAAAGAAATGGAAGGCGAACTACCATTTTTAGATGTCATGGTCATACGCAAACCGGACCTGCAATTAGGACACAAAATCTACAGAAAACCCACCCACACAGACTGGTATCTACACAAAAATTCCAATCACCACCCACGACAAAAAAGAGGCATCATCAAAACACTAGTGGATCGCGCAAATCAGAACTGTGAAGCTCAATTTCTCAATTCTGAACTCAACCATTTGGATTGGTCCCTACAGGCGAATGGCTACTCCAAGAATGAAATCAGGAGAGCTATCAAACCAAAAAAACAGCACTCAACTGAAGAAAAACAGCCCCCAAGCAAAATATTTCTGCCCTACATTAAAGGAGTCATGGACCGCATGGAAAAACTAATGAAAAAACATAACCTCCAAACAGTCTTCAAACCCACCAGAAAAATACAACAAATGTTAAAATCAGCAAAAGACAAAAGGGACCCCCTCACCGCTGCAGGAGTTTACCACATACCCTGCAGCTGTGGACAAGTATACATTGGGACCACAAAACGCAGCATCCACACCAGGATAAAAGAATATGAAAGACACTGCAGACTACAGCAACCTGAAAAATCTGTAATAGCTGAACATGTTCTCAAACAAACTGGTCACCAAATCTTATTTGAAAACACAGAAATACTGGACAACACCAACAGCCACTATGTTAGACTATACAGGGAAGCCATTGAAATACATAAACACCAACACAGTTTCAATAAAAAAGAAGAAAGCTTAAAGATCAGCAAAACCTGGCTGCCAGTCCTGAAAAACACAGCTTGCAAAAAGGTCAATGAACTCTACTCAACCACAGAAATATGCAAACAACTTACACAATAGATGTGCTAATCCCACACATGACAGCACCACACCCCCTAATCACCACAATAAACCCTCTCCTAATCTCTTGTAAATGACCCACAGAAGACACACAACCTCTCAGCAGATATAAACACCAGCAGGAAGACACACCCTCCACTTGGGCACAGAGAGAATCTTCTAGCTGTGCTCCTGTCCTCTGAAGATGCCAGCCACAGCGACTGGAGAAACGTTAGGAACCAAAACTGCCAGAACACGGCCACACACCCCGGAAAACCCACAACCACCATCGGATTCCAGCCGTGAAAGCCTTCGACTATACATCATTCTTTTTAGTTTTGCGCTTCAGCTTTCTCCAGGTAGACAATGGTAGAATCCCATTTTTAGACATCATTTTAAGAAGGACTAATCAAGCAACAGATGGCTTTCAGCTGATCTCATTTGTTACAAAATCAGCCTTCTGGCTTTGTGTAACATGTGAACTGGCCCTTAGTGTTCCCTGTTATAGATAATGAAAGCTACGTTTTTTTATAACTAAGAAAAAGAGATGTGAAAACACTTGAACTATCTGATGATGTTACTGTGTAGTCGTGCAGATAGAATGCCAAATAATAGCTTGGTATTTATTTATTTATTTGTTTAATTTTTATCCTGCCTTTGTAATTTTTATAAATAACTCAAGGCGGCAAACATACCTAATACTCCTTCCTCCTCCTATTTTCCCCACAACAACCACCCTATGAGGTGAGTTGGGCTGAGAGAGAGTGACTGGCCCAAGGTCACCCAGCCGGCTTTCATGCCTAAGGCAGGACTAGAACTCACAGACTCCTGGTTTCTAGCCCAGCACCTTAACCACTAGACCAAACTGGCTCTCTAATTAATTAATTAAAAATTAATTAAGAATCCCCCTTCTCTTAGGTGTTCCCCACTTACTTTACTCCCCATTCTGCAGATTACTTCTTTCTGCAGATTACTTGGGAAGATAGGCGGACTAATGTTAGCGTATTAGAAGAAGCGAAAACCACCAGCATTGAAACAATTATCATCCAACATCAACTTCGCTGGACCGGCCATGTTGTTCGAATGCCTGACCATCGTCTTCCAAAGCAGCTACTTTACTCCCAACTTAAGAATGGAAAACGGAATATTGGTGGACAGCAAAAGAGATTCAAAGATACTCTCAAAGCTAATTTTAAAAAATGTAATATCAGCATTGAGAACTGGGAAGCCCTAACTCATGAGCGTTTCAATTGGAGGTCATCCTTTATTAATGGCGCTATGGACTTTGAAGAAGCACGAGTACAGGGTGAAAGGGAGAAAAGAGCTAAGAGGAAGGCACGTCAGGCAAACCCTCATCATGACCGTCTCCCACCCGGAAACCTATGCCCTCATTGTGGGAGGTTGTGCGGATCCAGAATTGGCCTTTATAGCCACTTACGGATCCACCGTTAAAATTTTACCTTTGGAAAACAATCTTACTCGGCTACGAGTGATCGCCAATGAATGAATGAATGAAAACTCCCCATTTCTGTAACCATGGTTTGTTATGACACTACAATTGTAGTGGGTTCATCCAAACTTCTTGGCTTCTACATAATGCTATAATATATCTAAGGTAGTCTTACAAAGCACTCTATGTAGTTATATAACTGTAACTCAATTGACATATCACATTAAGCCATAATGTAATTTGATTTGGATTTACCATATTGTGTGAATCCTGTTAACTGTGGTTTGCACATTATGGTTTATGGCTTAGTTTATGGTTACAATATAACCAAATGAAATTTGTTCAGTATGGATTGTTTAATCATTTTGTTAGCTTAGTAAATATGAATATTGATCTCATAGGGAACATATCTAATTAAATATTTATTAATTCCTATATAAAACATCAGAACCCTTACGTGTACATATAGTACATGATAAGTAGTCCTTACCAGTTTTGAAATATTTTATCTATAATATACAATCCTGATGTTCAAACTATAAAAACCTTGTTTAGAGTAAGACAAGGACACCAAAGATATGAGAAAACACAGAATTTCATTCAACCAAAGCCAGCTGCTTAAATTTAAAAATAATCAGCTTCCACTATACAGTGGGGCAAAAAAGTATTTAGTCAGCCACCAATTGTGCAAGTTCTCCCACTTAAAAAGATGAGAGAGGCCTGTAATTGACATCATAGGTAGACCTCAACTATGAGAGACAAAATGAGAAAACAAATCCAGACAATCACAGTGTCTGATTCGGAAAGAATTTATTTGCAAATTATGGTGCAAAATAAGTATTTGGTCACCTACAAACAAGCAAGATTTCTGGCTCTCACAGACCTGTAACTTCTTCTTTAAGAGGCTCCTCTGTCCTCCACTCATTACCTGTAGTAATGGCACTTGTTTGAACTTGTTATCAGTATAAAAGACACCTGTCCACAACCTCAAACAGTCACACTCCAAACTCCACTATGGTGAAGACCAAAGAGCTGTCGAAGGACACCAGAAACAAAATTGTAGACCTGCACCAGGCTGGGAAGACTAAATCTGCAATAGGCAAGCAGCTTGGTGTGAAGAAATCAACTGTGGGAGCAGTAATTAGAAAATGGAAGACATACAAGACCACTGATAATCTCCCTCGACCTGGGGCTCCACGCAAGATCTCACCCCGTGGGGTCAAAATGTTCACAAGAACGGTGAGCAAAAATCCCAGAACCACACGGGGGGACCTAGTGAATGACCTGCAGAGAGCTGGGACCAACGTAACAAAGGCTACCATCAGTAACACACTACGCCGCCAGGGACTCAGATCCTGCAGTGCCAGACGTGTCCCCCTGCTTAAGCCAGTACATGTCTGGGCCCATCTGAAGTTTGCTAGAGAGCATTTGGATAATCCAGAAGAGGATTGGGAGAATGTCATATGGTCAGATGAAACCAAAGTAGAACTGTTTGGTAGAAACACAACTCGTCGTGTTTGGAGGAGAGGGAATGCTGAGTTGCATCCAAAGAACACCATACCTACTGTGAAGCATGGGGGTGGCAACATCATGCTTTGGGGCTGTTTCTCTGCAAAGGGACCAGGACGACTGTTCCATGTACAGGAAAGAATGAATGGGGCCATGTATCGTGAGATTTTGAGTGCAAACCTCCTTCCATCAGCAAGGGCATTGAAGATGAAACGTGGCTGGGTCTTTCAGCATGACAATGATCCCAAACACACCGCCCGGGCAACGAAGGAGTGGCTTCGTAAGAAGCATTTCAAGGTCCTGGAGTGGCCTAGCCAGTCTCCAGATCTCAACCCCATAGAAAACCTTTGGAGGGAGTTGAAAGTCCGTGTTGCCCAGCGACAGCCCCAAAACATCACTGCTCTAGAGGAGATCTGCATGGAGGAATGGGCCAACATACCAGCAACAGTGTGTGCCAACCTTGTGAAGACTTACAGAAAACGTTTGACCTCTGTCATTGCCAACAAAGGATATATAACAAAGTATTGAGATGAACTTTTGATATTGACCAAATACTTATTTTCCACCATAATTTGCAAATCAATTCTTTCCGAATCAGACAATGTGATTGTCTGGATTTGTTTTCTCATTTTGTCTCTCATAGTTGAGGTCTACCTATGATGTCAATTACAGGCCTCTCTCGTCTTTTTAAGTGGTAGAACTTGCACAATTGGTGGCTGACTAAATACTTTTTTGCCCCACTGTACAGTGATCTATACATAGGAAACGATCTGTCTAGTTTCCCATGACATCAAATTTCACAAGACAAAAGCAGATACATTCAGCTTATCAATGAAAAACATTTGCATAGCCAGACCTAGGAAATCGAGCAAAATTGTCAAGTAATTGCCATAAATAGAGCTAGCTTTACAATGAAAACAGTCCCAAAGTACTGGCAGCTCTGAAAAGTGAAGAACCTTCTGAGTCATTGTGAGAAACCAACATTTCATTTCAGTAGAAGTATAAGGCTGAATGGATGATGAGATTATTATAGAAATTTGGCACATGGTTGGTGACAAGGTAAATAGTGGAATCAAAATAAACAATAACATACTCCACTTTCCACAACTGTTGGGGCTTCAAATCCATCATAACAAGTTGCAGCGTAACTCCCAATTCCTAGTCTATGTAATTTTGATTTGAAACCCTCAAACTAGAGAAATAACTGTTATTTAGTTGCCATAAAAATTACCAAACTTTGTGAAGACTTGTCTTCAACTTTACTCAGATTAACTAAAATATAACTAACTTCCCTCTCCCCATCCTGCCCCTGCAAAAGGGCTAAACATATAGCAGGAAGAAGCAACAATAAGTATCAATAAGCTCTAAACATGTGGCATTCAGCACTACCCATAAGTCTACAATGAATTATACTTGGCAATTCCTTTGCCGAGAGACCTTGTTTGCTTCCATTCCAAAGCTCTAACCAGAATTGCACTGACAAAGGTATTTGTAGCACAACAGCTGTCTATTGACATTAGTAATCTACCCCCACAAAGGCTTTTAAATTACTCTGGGAACATTTCGGGACATTAAAGCTGCTGATTCAGTAGCTTATACGGGGAGAGATCTATCTATTTAAAGTATTGTTTAAATACTTTCAAAGAAGGTGTTTTGAAATTTTAAATTTCAAAAATACTTTTAATACGCTGTAGCGTATTTGTCTTTCAAACATTATCTTCAAAAAAAAAGCTAGCTAGTATAGACTCCCCTAAACCATTTCCAGAAAAAAATTGTTTTCTAAAATTATGACACAGCTGTCATGTGGCTTTTCTAAATACACAAAAGTCAAATAACTTCACTAGCTCATGTGGAAAACTAGCCTCAACAGTAGAAAGCAAACAGTGATAGAAAGTCTGTTCTCATTACTGCTTTTTTGGCACAACTATGGCTGAATGACTTTAGAGAACACTATAAGTTGCTGATAGGGAAATAACCTGTGTTATTTCTGCCAACCTTTAAAAGGATTTTCTTTCCTCCTGTCTTTTCTGCAGGGTATTTTCTTGACAGACCAATTGTTCCTTCATCTACTTTTAAACAGGAAGTTAATATTGTAAGAAGAGTCCCCTTTTAAAGAAATGTCTTAAAAAGAAATGAAGTCTTCATATAATATGTACTTACTAACCTGATATAAAAACAGGAAACCTATCCAAATTTTCTACACTGATCCAAAAATGCACTCCAGCCAAAGTCCTATAATCATTTCAGTTGAAGAGATGGGCAGATGGATTCTGAAAACCTCTCAAATTTTTATCTGTTATATATTACTCTATGGGAAATGCTAATTCTTAATTTCCTAACACTAGGAAAGAGCCTGTATATTGACTTGGGTACTTAAAATTGTTATGTTTGGCTTCATGATTTACCATATGTAAAGTAAATCAATGGGACTTAGGTTCATGGCCCCTAGATTTGGGCTATAAAACTGCATGACCACAAAACAGCAGCAAAGGGCTATATTTTTTGTATCTCTTTGTTGTCGGCTAGTAGTCTACAGCCGAGATCTAGTTAATCTAAGTTAAGTATAACTTAGTTATGACTATCCAGTCCATGGGATGCATTAGCATGTCTTGGTAAGCCAGGTTTCTCAAGAGTTATAGCCTGCCATTCATCAAGGTGTGCTGGTAGATACAATCCAATCACACCTGTCTGGCTCCTCCTACCACCAAGGGCAGTGGAACAAACCACTGAAGCTCTCTCTGTGATTGATTTACTTCAACATGTTACTGGACCAGAGAGAAAAACCAGAGATTTGTTCTTGGCTTCCAATTCCTGGCTTGTCTGGGAATGCTGGTTTACCATGATGGGAGAAGATAGCCATGTGATTTGATTGCAGCATTTTACATTCTATATGTTTTGATATAAAAAACAGCAGATGTATTTCCATTATATATGGCAATTGTATAAACATTCATGCAATTGTTTCTCTAATGCCATAAACATATCCTCAATGTCAGCCCCCTACTTACTTTTTTTGTAAGTCAAAAGGAAATAGCTGTACAATTTGACCAATTTAATATTTGTATATCCTTTTTCTCTTGTATATCCCAGGAAGTGGCAAAGCTTTATTTTAAAAGGGTATATTGGGACCATCATATATATTACATTCCAACCTAAAGCATCGCCCAGTCCCTTTTAGCAAGAGTTAGTAGATTAACATGCAATACAAGTATCAATACAATTTAATAAATATAATTTATTAATTCACATTTAAAGTTTTAATTATTATTACTCTGCTTTTAATTTAATGGTAGATAAAAAGTCATCTTACTGCTTTTCAGTCAAAACGAAGCAACTCTGAAAGGTTATCTTTGTTTTTCTGAGATGGATATCTGAATCTGATTTACTCATCTCAGAAACAGAACAGCCAATACACCCCTTAGGTCATAGCTTTCCAAACTGTGTGTCGCGACACACTACTGCAGAGCTTTCCAAACTGTGTGTCGTGACACAAAAGTGTGTCGCCACACCACCTGGAAGCGGCGGTGCGCGCCCCTCGCGCCGCCGCACGCCCCCCCCGCGCCGCCACTGTGCCGCGCGCGCCGCCGCACACCCCCCCGCGCCGCCACCGTGCGCGCGCGCCACCGCACGCCCCCCGCGCCGCCACCGTGCGCGCGCGCCGCCGCACGCCCCCCCGCGCCGCCACCGTGCGCGCGCGTCACCGCCACCACGTGTGTCGCCAGCGGCAGCACTTTGGAAAGCCCTGCACTACTGTGTCGCTGGCAGGGTCTTGGTGTGTCGCCAGACGACCCGGAAGTGCTGATTGGGGGGGAAACTGGAAGAAGAGGTACCCCCGCCAATCAGCGCACGCCAAAGGAGAGCAGAGAGGCGGGCCAAGCAGCGCAGATGCCCGCCGCCACCAAAGAGTCCCTGTTGGAGTCCCGCCCAGCCCTTGCCACGCCGCCGGTAAGCGCCGCCGCCTTGCCTCTCTGCCCCGCGATCGAGGCAGACGCCGCCACTCGACCCCGCACCGCGGCTACACCACCCGGCCCTATCCTGCCCTGCCTCCAGTAAGCGCCGCTGCCTTGCCTCTCCGCCCCGCAATCCAGGCAGCCCTCGCTGCTCGACCCCGTACCACAGCTATGCTGCCCGGCCCAGTTTCGTGAAAGACAATTTTTCCACAGACCGGGGGGCGGGGTTTGCAGGCGGGAGCCAATCACGTGGGCCGGGGTTTGCAGGCGGGAGCCAATCGCGTGGGCCGGGAAGCCTTGTTGTCACCGTGCTGCGAAATGATGCATGTCTAAAAGGTGTGTCACCAACATGAAAAGTTTGGAAAGCTCTGCCTTAGGTAGTTCAGTAGCTACAGTGGGGCAAAAAAGTATTTAGTCAGCCACCAATTGTGCAAGTTCTCCTACTTAAAAAGATGAGAGAGGCCTGTAATTGACATCATAGGTAGACCTCAACTATGAGAGACAAAATGAGAAAACAAATCCAGACAATCACATTGTCTGATTCGGAAAGAATTTATTTGCAAATTATGGTGGAAAATAAGTATTTGGTCAATATCAAAAGTTCATCTCAATACTTTGTTATATATCCTTTGTTGGCAATGACAGAGGTCAAACGTTTTCTGTAAGTCTTCACAAGGTTGGCACACACTGTTGCTGGTATGTTGGCCCATTCCTCCATGCAGATCTCCTCTAGAGCAGTGATGTTTTGGGGCTGTCACTGGGCAACACGGACTTTCAACTCCCTCCAAAGGTTTTCTATGGGGTTGAGATCTGGAGACTGGCTAGGCCACTCCAGGACCTTGAAATGCTTCTTACGAAGCCACTCCTTCGTTGCCCGGGCGGTGTGTTTGGGATCATTGTCATGCTGAAAGACCCAGCCACGTTTCATCTTCAATGCCCTTGCTGATGGAAGGAGGTTTGCACTCAAAATCTCACGATACATGGCCCCATTCATTCTTTCCTGTACACGGAACAGTCGTCCTGGTCCCTTTGCAGAGAAACAGCCCCAAAGCATGATGTTGCCACCCCCATGCTTCACAGTAGGTATGGTGTTCTTTGGATGCAACTCAGCATTCTCTCTCCTCCAAACACGACGAGTTGTGTTTCTACCAAACAGTTCTACTTTGGTTTCATCTGACCGTATGACATTCTCCCAATCCTCTCCTGGATCATCCAAATGCTCTCTAGCAAACTTCAGACGGGCCCGGACATGAACTGGCTTAAGCAGGGGGACACGTCTGGCACTGCAGGATCTGAGTCCCTGGCGGCGTAGTGTGTTACTGATGGTAGCCTTTGTTACGTTGGTCCCAGCTCTCTGCAGGTCATTCACTAGGTCCCCCCGTGTGGTTCTGGGATTTTTGCTCACCGTTCTTGTGATCATTTTGACCCCACGGGGTGAGATCTTGCGTGGAGCCCCAGATCGAGGGAGATTATCAGTGGTCTTGTATGTCTTCCATTTTCTAATTATTGCTCCCACAGTTGATTTCTTCACACCAAGCTGCTTGCCTATTGCAGATTCAGTCTTCCCAGCCTGGTGCAGGTCTACAATTTTGTTTCTGGTGTCCTTCGACAGCTCTTTGGTCTTCACCATAGTGGAGTTTGGAGTGTGACTGTTTGAGGTTGTGGACAGGTGTCTTTTATACTGATAACAAGTTCAAACAGGTGCCATTACTACAGGTAATGAGTGGAGGACAGAGGAGCCTCTTAAAGAAGAAGTTACAGGTCTGTGAGAGCCAGACATCTTGCTTGTTTGTAGGTGACCAAATACTTATTTTCCACCATAATTTGCAAATAAATTCTTTCCGAATCAGACAATGTGATTGTCTGGATTTGTTTTCTCATTTTGTCTCTCATAGTTGAGGTCTACCTATGATGTCAATTACAGGCCTCTCTCATCTTTTTAAGTGGGAGAACTTGCACAATTGGTGGCTGACTAAATACTTTTTTGCCCCACTGTACGTAAGTGCTATCTTAGGCCCTGCAAATATAAACTGAGTCAAACCTGCCATCGATCCTAGATTAATAGCCCTAGGTATTACCTGATGGGATTTTAAACCCAAAAGCGTGGGCTTTCTTGCCAACAGATATATGTATCTTAATCTACTCATAAGTCAGTTGTGTCTGCCACATCTGATAGTCTTTTTCAAACTGTGAACTAGGTGGCCTATTTGATCAGCTTTTTAATTACCTGAAATTCATTAAAAAAGGAATAGAAATTCTCTTATATCTTAAATATCTATGAAAACCAAATTTGCAATTCTGAAATACACTTCCTAGACAATAAGCTTCTTGAAAACTGTAGAAATTATTTATAAATTAACACATACAGGACTATCACTATAAAAATTACTTCTTCAATCATAGCTATCATTAAGAAACAAACTTACAAAATTTAGGACAGCCTTGCTCAAGCAACTGCCCTCACATCACTCCCGACATTGTTGGAAATTATGAAACTCAACTAATACTCCAACAAAACTTGTAGATCCAAGACCAGGGACCACTCCAATAAACACAAAATTCAAAAGTTAATTTAGCAATGCTTGTTAGTAATGGTTCTGAATTTAATTACTATTTGAAATTCAATTAACAATCTTCATATAGGCACATGCTAGTACTAAGTGGGAAAGGAACAAAGGAATTTCACACATGGTGCAAAGCTGCTATAATTTGCTGAACAAACCATGAAAGCTGGGTTAGATATGCTAAACCATAAACCATAGCTAATAAGCTACAATGGGCAAATTTACACATCACTTTGAGCCCAATGACAACAAACCACATCAATATGTGAAGTCAGCCATAGTAGATAGGGAGTAATTGGGTCTCTGCTATCTCAAAATGTTCTCAGAACACACTGCGACCTTCTGAGATACAACAAGAACTAACTGGCTCATGTCCATTCTTGCATTAAAAAGCTACAGCTCACCGTCAGTCTCTTGGATCTATGTACCACATGCGTATTCATTGTAACTTGCTTTGCAAAAGCAGATGGGGTGAACTACACAGTATTTTGGTACATTTCAAAAGAGGCAGCTCCTCAAGAAAACTGGGCTTTAGTTATAAACCCGAGGAATACCTCCTGGTTGTCTTCTACAATGTGCTGTTCTTCTCCCATCACAGAGCAGAGAGTCTCACTGCTACCATGTTTAAGGTAAAGGTAAAGGTTCCCCCCGCACATTTGTGCAGTCGTGTCTGACTCTAGGGGCCGGTGCTCATCTCCATTTGTTAGCTGAAGAGCCAGCGTTGTCCGAAGACGCTTCCGCGGTCATGTGGCCGGCATGACGCACGCGGAACGCTGTTACCTTCCCACCGAAGTGGTACCTATTCATCTACTTGCATTTGCATGCTTTCGAATTGCTAGGTTGGCAAGAGCTGGGGCGAGTGCGGGAGCTCATTCCAAACGCAGGGCTAGGGATTCGAACCTCCGAACTTGCGATCTTCCGATCGACAAGCCTGGCGTCTTACCCGCTGGAGCCACCACGCCCCTACCATGTTTAGGTCCCAGCTAACTTTTCCCCATACTTTTTTCCATAAAACTGCAGTCCTAATATTTATTTTATTTATTTATCCAATTCATATAGGTGCCCATCTCACAACACGTGACTCTGGGCGGCGTACAACAAAATATGTCAGCCTTTCTCCTCTTTTATGTACTTAATGCAACGTTCCTATTATATAGCCAGTAAGATATTATCAGGAAATGTTTATATGTAAAAATATTGTACACCTGAAAACTGATCAGTACTTAGAAATAAAAAGTTAGAAATTACCTCTAACTTACTCTCCAGCTCAGTATCAGACATTTTTTTAACATTATGCTATTAAGTACCTGTTCGTGTAGAGAATGAAAACGTGATTAGAGTAGTACTAATAAGCTTTGTCAAACAATAGGGTATTTGTATTTCAAAAGCTTGCCAGCTCAGGCAACATGACTAAAAATTCAACAATAAATCTTTGCTCAGAGAAACATTTCTGTAGCTTTTTTCTTTCTTTCGTTTGGCTACATAATAATGAGCATACAAATGTCATACATTCTGTACAATAAAGCTGTTGGAGAAACAGCAATACTTAAAAACTAAAGACAAGATAAAGAAAATCCAAACATATACCATATAACAAGACTAAGGATAACTTCTAGAAAGTTTTGATGGTGCAGAAAGTTATAATGTTGATATACATATATCGTTTTGTTAGCAGGCAACTCGCAGGCAACTCGCTATTTCTTAAGTCTAGATCATTTTCAACAGCACCCATCAAGTTTACACAAGCCTAAGAATTGCTTATGCAAAAACAAGCTTAGGTTTGCCAACGCATCTACAGGAAATTGCTGCCAATACAAGCGCTATGGCAAGCATGTCACTATGGTCTGCATATTTATTACATTCACACTTCACAATCTGAACGAGCACAAAGAAATATAATCTGTGCAACAGAACTTAATTATTTGTGGCTAATTTGTGATACTGGAAAATAAATACACTCAGAAAAATACTATTTTTATCACTGTATTATACAGTAGGTCCACTGTAGCCTTAGCTATTCAGCATCCAGGAAACAACTGCAACTAACGTACAACTTTTTTTTTAAGTTACCTTATTACAGTACAGCATCCAAAGTTCATAAAGCCTCTCCCTGGATGCCATCCTTTACTCCCTCTTATTTGGCTGTGAAGTATCATATGCTCAGGATCCAGACATTCTCTGTTTCAATTCAAAGGGTCGGTTTCAGTTCATGGACTCAATCAAAGGGGAACAGAATGAGTCTCTAACACCACTGCACAGTTTAAATAGTAGTAGGTGACAATCTGCCCTTTCCTTTTCATTAATGGCACTTTGGAAAATCTCCCCCCTCCTCCAAATAAAATTAAACTTGTTGATGTCTACAGAATATGTGAGAAAACAAAAAAGGAACGTCTTCAACTCTATATTATAAGAACTGTGACTCCAAGAGACTCCAGGGAATGTCCTTGTGGCTTGATGAAATTTCAGTGTAATCCCATTTAACTTCAGGTCTTCAGCATCTTCCCAATTGTGATAAGCTGGGATACTTAGTAGTTGTTAGCAATAGCAGATGTCTTTTTAATCCTCCAATAGGGCAAACAACATGATGGGGCACCTGCCAAAAGAAAGACTGTCAGAAAGAAAAAAATCCTGCATTTGGGAACATGAAGCCAGTTTCAATCATTCAAACTGCTACCCTATTTAAACTATATGATGAGTATTGACTTGCTTTATTTCTTTAAGGTAAGGGCATGCAAACATTCTAATCAAAGACACCATGCAACAATCTTTCTTCCCAAGGAAGGCTCAATGCTTCCAGACTTTGTGCCTAACGCTTTCCTTTCATGTTGAATACTAAACTTCAAAGAAAGGTCTCCTCTTCAAGCTTCAAACATTGATGAATGAAATGAGATGGTCAACTGACTGAAAACAGGAGGAACTTATAGTTTTCTTCCAGAAATACCCTCCTGCAGTAGACACCAGTGTAATTCCTTACACTCTTCGAAAAGTAAATAATCGGAAGGCCAATCTACCGTTCCGGTTTCCAATGTTTACCCTCCAGATTCCCCCCCCCCCCCCTGCTATTAGACATGCCTCTTCTCGACCCAGCCCACCATCGCCACCGCTTTTTTCATTTGCCTGGCAAGTTTTACTCCGGGCTCGGCGATGATCTTCCTCCCTTTCGTGCTCCCTTCCCGCTCCGACCCCTCTGCTCCTCCCCGCCCAGCCGAGCACCACCGTCAACCCTGCGGTGAAGCATCAAGAGCGAGATTCCCTCCTTCCCGGTTCCTCGTCTCTCCACGTCTCTCCTCCCCTGCCTCCCTGCCCCCATCACCCCGGACAGCCTCTTTGGCGAGGCCCCCCGAAGTAACTTACCGGGGACCCCGGGAGGAGGCTCCCCGGAGAGGTGCTTCGTCTGCCGCGGTCCGATTCAGCCCCGTCGGAGGAGTCAGCTGCTGCGCTGCTGCGGCTGCTGGCAAATAGGAAGCCACATCGCCCACTTCGCCGCCCCGCCCACATTCCAGCGCTTCCTTCGCCGCCCCGCCCGCTTTTCTCCTCACCACACCAGCCCACTCCCTTTGCAGGCGCAGGAAGATGATGTCACTGGAAGGGCCGGTAGCCATCTTGTTTTCTGGCATGTATGCCGCCCCCTCCGCTTCAGACTTTGCTGCAACTTTTTCTTGCTGTTCACGCCTTCGTGTTCGAAGCCCTTCCATCCACAGAGGTGGAAATAGGGAGGCGGGAATGGACGATGAGAGGAAAGGAACAAGTATTCGAATGCCTTAGATCTTAGGATTTGGATGAGGACGGAGGGAGGAGCAGCGCCCTACAGATGACACCCTATTCATATTTTATTAAGCGCTCAGTGGCACATCTAGGAGTGAACCTTCCGGCTGAAGTGGTGTCCTATAGCAGCTATAGTATAGTAGTATATAGTATAGTACAGCAGCTATAGTATAGTATAGTATAGTATAGTATAGTATAGTATAGTATAGTATAGTATAGAATAGTATAGTATAGTATAGTATAGTATAGTATAGTATAGTATAGTAAGTATAGTATAGTATAGCTGATCACCTACAAAGCAAGAAAACATTTTTTCTTTCAAGAAGTATTTTGTAGTGGGACAGTTGGCTAGACATGTATGGCTAGACATATATTTATATATGTATATATGTATGTGTAATGGAGAAAGCCAGGGAGTTTCAGAAAAACATCTATTCCTGTTTTATTGACTATTCTAAAGCCTTTGACTGTGTGGATCATAACAAATAGTGGCATGTTCTTGGTGTTATGGGGATACCAAATCATCTTGTCTGCCTCCTGTATAATGACCAAGTAGCAACAGTAAGAACAGACCACGGAACAACGGACTGGTTTAAGATTGGGAAAGGAGTACGGCAGGGTTGTATACTCTCACCCTACCTATTCAACCTGTACGCAGAACACATGTGACATGCTGGGCTTGATGAATCCAAGGCTGGAGTTAAAATCACTGGAAGAAACATTAACAATCTTAGATATGCAGATGATACCTCTTTGATGGCTGAAAGCGAGGAGGAGCTGAGGAGCCTTATGACGAAGGTGAAAGAAGAAAGTGCAAAAGCTGGGTTGCAGTTAAACCTCAAAAAAAACCAAGATTATGGCAACCAGCTTGATGGATAACTGGCAAATAGAGGGAGAAAAAGTGGAGGCAGTGACAGACTTTGTATTTCTAGGCGCAAAGATTACTGCAGACGCTGACTGCAGCCAGGAAATCAGAAGACGTTTACTTCTTGGAAGGAGAGCAATGACAAATCTGGATAAAATAGTTAAGAGCAGAGACATCACACTGACAACAAAGGTCCGCATAGTCAAAGCAATGGTATTCCCTGTAGTAACCTATGGCTGCGAGAGCTGGACCATAAGGAAGTCTGAGCGAAGGAAGATAGTTGCTTTTGAGCTGTGGTGTTGGAGGAAAATTCTGAGAGTGCCTTGGACTGCAAGAAGATCAAACCAGTCCATACTCCAGGAAATAAAGCCAGACTGCTCACTTGAGGGAATGATATTAAAGGCAAAACTGAAGTACTTTGGCCACATAATGAGAAGACAGGATACCCTGGAGAAGATGCTGATGCTAGAGAAAGTGGAAGGCAAAAGGAAGAGGGGCCGACCAAGGGCAAGATGGATGGATGATATTCTGGAGGTGACGGACTTGACCTTGGGGGAGCTGGGGGTGGCGACGGCCGACAGGAAGCTCTGGCGTGGGCTGGTCCATGAAGTCACGAAGAGTCGGAAGCGACTGAACAAATAAACAACAAATATATGTATATGTAATTTATATATATATATATATATATATATACACACACACACACACACACATACATACACACACACATACACAGAGTGTGTCGCAACACACAGTTTAGTGTGTCGCGACACAACCCCGAAGTGGACGTGCACGGCGGCGGTGTGAATGGCGGCGGCAGTGGCGTGCCATCAGCGCTTCCGCGTTTAGTGGAAAACACGAGGCCGCTGCCACTGACGCTGCCATGCACGCCCCCACTGCCGTGCGCACCCCTGCGCCGCTGCTGCCGCCTTTGCTGTGTCGCCAATAGCAGTTTGGAAAGCCTATATACACACACACAAACACACACACACACACAAACATACACACACACACATATACACACGCACACATACACACACACACATATATACTAAGCAATCCCACTGCTTTTGGTGGGTCCTAGTCCCAAGTAGGAGTGACAAAGTGCTCCTAAGTTAATCATGCTGTATGCCGGAAAGACTGCCTTGTCTTCAATGGACTGCTAGTGAAATCAAAGCAAATCAAATTCAAATCCTTTATTACAGGGTTAGTGACCTAGAGTAAATACAATTTACTAAATAAAACCTACAGAGTACAACTACAAAATAGCACATACAAAATAGAATAAGGCATACAAGATAAAAAATGTACGATCATGACTGCACTATTTTGCTAACAGCAATATACAAGTTTTACACGCTGCAAAAACAAACTGCAATGGCAAGAGTTACCTTGGGGTCCTTATCGGCTAGTAAAAATTGAATTTTTTTTCATAAAAATCCATCCTGGAAATGGGGTTGAAAAGGCATTAGTAACTCTTTATGCAGGTTTCAAAAGAAGTTACAATATAACAATATGAGTTCCTGTTTCAATATTACTGTACCATCTTTATAAGAGCAGAGCCTTTCCACATAAAGACTTTTATGAAATGCTATGAAATTACTCATCAGTTTCATTGCTGACCTCAAATTCTAGCATCATGAAAAAAGACTTTCTCCATGCTCTGTAATATCTTCATTCACCCCTGTTCTAATCACATTGTGGAGTGTTGCTCTTTTTAATCTCTACAATATCTTTTTTGAAATAGGACGATCAGAAGCGTTTCTAGAATTGCTATCTTATTTCCAATCCCGTCTGAAAAGAACCTGTAGCAAAAAACTTGCCTATGACTATTTTCTCACTAGTGATTTATAAAGCCTCACAGCACCAGCCATTACATTAGCATCAGTTAATATAATGGCAATGAAGACACACTATATATCTGCACCATGAATCTCTGGTGGGAAATGGGCCCATGATAAACCATATATTTTGGTATGGTTTAACAGTGCTCCATAGAGTGCCCAGTAAATTGGCCTCATGCTGGAAGGACTAACAGTTTAGAAACTGTATTTCTATTCCCAATGTGCTTCTTGTAGGAATTCTGGGATGGTAGTACCAGAACTCCACACAGCTTCTTATTAGTATGTAGCAGAGTAGAAGCGTTCCCATAAACTTGCACAAGGCTTAATCAGTTCAAAAACACAAAATAAACACACTTCACACATTAATGTAAAGTTACATAAAAAAGAGTTTACAATTTTATTGTAACTCACAGTTCCTTGGTAGAAACGGTCCATGCATGCAAGCGATTGGTTCTGACGTGACCCACATGCTTCCTTAATGTGGCCCACCTGGATGGAAGTATGAGAAACTTGGGAGCCATAGCTGGCCCATCCTCTTTGGTAGGAGATTCGAGCAGAAAGAGAAAGAGAAGGGAACAAGAAACCGGGATTCAGCCCCTCCCACACAAAGCAAGTAATATTAGGTTACAGCAGAGGCTGCCTCCTCCTTCAAGCTTGTGTGAGACGTGCTTGGTTGAAACCCGATATCTCTAACACTTCTCTCCAACCAAAGCACGTTGGAGTAACCAAAGTAACCTACATAATAGGTTACTATTTAGAACCAGAATGGTTGGTTCATTAGGAAAGTGGATAATTTTCTATTTGCTAGCCAAAGTTCTGACTTCTGAAATGGAGCATATTGTTTAACTGGGCAAGATACTGTATGAGTCACTTTTATCATTGCATTCTATAAAACTGCACGACTGTTGCCTTCAAAATAAAAAAAATTAAAAGCTGTTTTGGATGCCCTCTCTCTCAATCTCTCTCTCACACACATACACTCTCAAACCATCATGTTTGTAATGAACTCTAAAGGTAAAGGTTCCCCCCGCACATTTGTGCAGTCATGCCCAACTCTAGGGGCCGGTGCTCATCTCCGTTTGTTAGCCAAAGTTGGCAAGTGCTGGGGCTAGTGCGGGAGCTCACTCCGTCATGCAGGGCTAGGGATTTGAACCTCTGAACTTGTGATCTTCCGATCAACAAGCCTGGTGTCTTACCTGCTGAGCCACCACACCCCTATCTATATGTCTTTCTGTCTGTCTGTCTGTCTGTCTGTCTGTCTGTCTGTCTGTCTGTCTGTCTGTCTATCTATCTATCTATCTATCTATCTATCTATCTATCTATCTATCATCTGTAGAATGAACTCTACATATGCTTTAAAAATCCAAGATACTATTTAATCTGGTAGCATATACTTAATTTTGACTTCGTTAATTTTATTTGGAGTTAATTGTGATGCCTCTCCTTGTTCTTCCCTCTTCTACAATTTTTTTAAACATCTACAGATATATTTTAAAAGGGAATTACTCATTAAAGTCTTATTCACATACATATCTGCCAAGCTACATAATTGCTCTTGCGTTTGACACAATATTTTAAATTCTGTATTTCTGAGCTATTTTCGTAGGAAGAGGTGAAGCACCTTTCTTTCTATATTTCTTAGGAGAAGGCTTCCTTGGCCAAAGAGCTAGGAATTTCCCAAGCAGACAGATAAAATATAATAGGAGGCACAACCTGACTGATGGCAAATTGTGATAATTTCTTTTATGGGAAAACCCTTAGAGGAAGGAATCTGCTAGTGCAGTGCTTTCCAAACTCCCGCCGTTGGCGACACACCAACGGCGGCGGCGGCGCGGGGGCGCACGCAGCGGTGGTGGCCTCGTGTTTTGCGGTAAAACCCGGAAGTGCTGATGGCGCGCCGCTGCTGTCACCGCCTTGCACACCGCTGCCACGCACGCCGCCGCAGGGGTGGTGGCAACGCGCCATCACCACTTCCGGGTTGTGTCGCGACACACTAATGTGTCACGACACACAGTTTGGAAAGCACTGTGCTAGTGGATTAAAATCCCCCAGCTCCAAACTTGAGTTTCCACACTGTTTTCAGAGAAAATTATGATAGCAAAGATCACTTTATTGCTTAGTCACCACTTGCTCAGATTGCAGCAAAGTATTTTGCATGATTTTGTCCTTACAGTATTTACAATTATACAGAGTGGAGGGATCTTACTTGAATAGTATGTAGTTTTCATCTTTGCACTATCCTAAATCATCAAGGATCACTGCAAACTTGGCCACCTTATTGTTCACCCTACCTCCAGATCATTTTTTTATTAAATTAGAAGAGAGTATTAATATATTAAAATATTTTACTTGCTTTTCCAAGCAGTTCTGTCACCTCAACCCTAAAAGAATCCCATAAAGATTATTGTCACTGCGCCTCTGCTTATATTATGCTTACATTATGCTCAGATTTGAAGGCAAGTCAGAAACAATGAAAAGCTGTCCCTCAGAGATTATATCAAATATTTGGCTCCTCACAGACTAGAAGGATGTCCTGAGACAACTTTCCTTGTAGGCTAAGTACAATAGACAGAAAAGAGCTTGAAGCCATTTCTTTTCCACGTTGCAGGTAAGCAGACCTAGGGGCACCCTTCCTGCATTTGCCCCAGCCTCAGGACTGTAATTTAGTTGAAAGAATACAATTAACTTGACCCATATCAGTGTAGGCAAGCCTGCTCCCATCTTGGGAAGTCCAGATCTTTTAAATAAATCCCAGAACATGGGAGGAGAAGTTGAAGAGGTAATGTTTAATTTGTAAAACTACATATCATCTTGGGGGGGGGGGGGGGGTTTGCCAGAAAGTGATTTACACATAAATTTATGCAAAAATAAGAAAAGTTGTAAGAGCATGGGTCCAGACAGATTAGTGTCATCATTTATGGAGGGGTGTGTGTGTTAGATTATATCCCACCTTTCCTTTGGGAGTTCAAGCCAGCATTTATAGATATAGCACGAAGTCCTCTTAATTCTTCCCTACAATAAGAACCCTGTGAGGTAAACTGGGATGAGAAAGAGTGACTGGCTCCAAGTCACCCAGCAAGCTTCATGAACAAGTGTGGACTTGAACCTGGGTCCTTAACTACTACACCACACTAGCATATTATCACTGTAATGTCCACATCAAAATTCAAAATCTCAAATCTTTTTTTTAGATATATTTTATTGAATTTTAAGTATACATAGATAAAAGTTTGAAAAGGAAAAAGAAATAGAAATACAAATCAAAGAAAGAAAAGAAAAAGTGTAGTAAAGTAAATAGAAAAAGAAAAAGATGTAACATAGAAATTAGTCAACCTCCGATTTATCTCTGGTCATACTACTTTAAAATATAATCTCTTACATGCTAGGTCTATATATAACATTGTAAAACATTTCCTGTCTAATACTGTATATCAATTTATATATAATTTAATCATCAAAGCCCCATATAAACTTTGCCCCTCCTGCATTTTGCAAATAGTCCATTAATGGTTTCCACTCTTTAAGAAAGTAATAATTTGTATTTTCTTTTAATAAACATGTCAATTTATCATTTTCTGCCATAAGCATTCCTTCTATTTTCAGTTATCATTTATTGCCCTTTGCCAAGTGGAGATAAGGTACCAACACAAGGTAGTTCTTTGTGGCTCACTGAGACACCACATTATAGCTATCTGTAGCTTTTATTACTTCTAAAACTATCTGTAGTTTCTGAAAACTTTACTCAGAAAACAATATAAAGTATGTATAATGTAATTCTCAGTTTAATAGTCAGATTCAATAAAACCATGATATGCCTGAGTCCATGGATTAATTATCTGCAACATACATCAATGGTTAACTGTTTCCCTGGTGAATGGGCAAGCTGAGGCACTGAATTGTGGCAGATGCTATAACTATGTACAACTAAGAGATTACGAGACCTTTCACTGTCTCACTTCCTAACTTTCTTTCCCCTTAAGGCAAGAAAACAGTCTTGTAACTGTTCGAAGAGGGAAAATTTCATTTTCCTTAGGACTGTATAATCAGGATAGGAAGCTGGAGGCCCCTGGACTAAACTTGGTTTCTTGCTGGCTCTGTCCCATCGGCTGCCTCTCCTTTCAGGACAACCCAAGGCAAAGGGATGTGAGAAGGGGAGCAGCTGGCAGGAAAAGCAGACTGGTTGGCAGTCTACTTTGGAGGCAGATGGAGGAAGGACCCTTCCTAACCTGTCCTAACCCACCATACTTCATGCTTTTCTCAAACTGGCTTGACCTTGCTGACCAGAACTATAGAAAGTAAATACATTAAAAGTTGATTGATTATGTGCCATCAAGTCAGTATTAACTCTTAGCGACCACATAGAAAGATTTTCTCCTGGAGGATCTGTCTCCAACCCGGTCCTTCAGGTCTTCCAATTGTGCACCCTTTGCCTCTGTGACGGAGTCCATCCACCTTGCTGCTGGTCCTCCTCTTCTTCTCTTCCCTTCCACCTTTCCCAGCATTAGAGCCTCCTCCAGAGAGGTAGGTCTTCACATAAGGTGTCTGAAATAGGATAATTTGAGCCTGGTCATTTGTGCCTCGAGTGAGAACTCTGGGTTGATTTGTTTGATGACCCATCGGTTTGTTTTCTTGGCTATCCATTGTATTCTCAGGAGTCTTGTCCAACACCAAAGTTCAAAAGCATCAATACTCTTTCCATTCTGCTTCTTCGAAGTCCAACAATAAAAGTAGTCACCATTTTTTGCTTCCTACCCAACATATTTATACCACACAGCAATGAATATTAGGTATCCAGATTAAAAGTAGAAAAGCTACAAAAATCTGCAATAGATTTCTTTTTGAAAAATAACTCCATAATCATATTGCTTCATATTACTTGATAGCTTTGTCATGCATACCAAGAAATAGCTCCATTCACATTGAAAGGGTTTCACCTAACCTGTTCTGCACTAATTTGCCTTCCTAATTTTTTGACTTGAAAAGGTGGCTCAGGAAGCAATTAAAATATCACAGACAAAGGATGATTGTTTCCAGCTGGTAAACAGGCAGAATAAATACACCCAAAAGAAACAATTTCCCTGATGATAACCTAGGAGAACAGAAGTGGTACAGAAAAAGTAGGTTCTTTTGGAAGTGGTCCAAAATAAAATAAAAAAAAGTTTCCAAATATTCAAATATTTTTCACGGAGTGCATCTACATATCTTACACAAAACAAGATTGTATTAGCCTGAGTTAAATATCAGCATTCAGAAAGTATATTTATATGTCTACATTAATGTTAACACATACTGAAATTAAAACAATTGTAGACCAGCTCATTCTTTATTCAATTTTTATTTTCAATATTTAAATTTTTTACAGAGTGAAAAAGAATATCCATAGTTTCTTGCTTAGGTTCTTGAAGGCATATTTGTAAGGGAGTTAGAGGATAAAATTATTCATCTTTGTGCCAACTTGAATACTGCTTTTGATATATTACATAGGTTCTCAAAGTACTGTCCTGTCTAATTGCTTGGGATCACTTTCACTTTCTGAGATCTGAGGACATGACAAGATGCTTGTTGCTGTCTGGCCTATCACATATTTTCTTGGCCCTTACCCAACTAGCCTGATTCAGGCTTGCCAAAAGGAGCTGCCTAGATGGATCCATAAAGCAGTGAATACACCTTTGTGTGATGGAATGATGCCATTGACTTTTGAAGATGCAATGGCCTACTCAGTCTGGAATGCTGTTGGTGCAGAGGATCTCACCAACTACTGTTCAGTTACCAAATTCCTTTTTGGGTCAAGATGCTTGAAAATGTGTTATCTCTGCAACTGCAAATGTTTTCGGGGGATGCTAATTATCTTGACCTTTTTGAGTCTGGGTTCAGGCTATATTCATCATACCAGATGGTGTCCTGTAAGAAGGATAGAAAGAATGTGATACCCTTGACCCTGCTAGTTGCTTTTGATTCTACTGAGCACAGTATCTTTTTGGACATCTCCATGTGGGCAGAGAATAGGATTTAAAAATTGTGCCTCTGAATCCTGAAAGCTATATTGTAGGGTGCCATAAAACACAATTTTCTCCCCAATGCTATTTAACTTCAATATGAAGCTGTAAGGATGGACATCAGGAGCTTCAGGACCAGCTTTCATCCATGTTTTGATAGTAGTCATCTCTACTACTCTGTAACATCTGAACCAGGAAAGACCAGGATCTGAATGCAGTGATGATGTGACAGAGGACCAATAAACTGAGACTGAACTCTCATAACATGAAGACCTTGTGGATGTGTTGATAGCCACAGAGATGAGACTAATTAGGGACAACTATCTAACAGGCATCTGCTGACTAATGACTCCTTCAAAGGGATAATACCCTTATGCCACATCCTCCCTCCTAGGATGTACCTCAATAGGACTAATTTACCTTTTAAAAAATTTAAGTTTTAAAATATATATAAGTATATATTTCACTTTGCTATATCACCATTCTTTAATACTACACTACCTGTTTCATAACCCTGAAACTTGCAGGTGGCTTCACTAGTCACCCACTTTGTGTCTCTGCAGGAATTTAATGAACTGTCTGCTCTCAAAGGGTGAATGTTCTGCAGGCACCCTATTTTGGTCCAAATCCTCCAGCCCCTCTGTGCTAATTTTGGGAGGTGCAACTGCCTCTGCATTCTGAGTTGCCACCATAGGACCATCTTGCCTAAGATGTCTTCAGTGTTGCTGATATCTCCTGCCTTGTTTAGACCACATAAGACAGAGGGTCCTCTCTCTTTTGAACAACAGAAGCTGGGAAACCATCCATTGTCTGTCTGGAGTTTAACGACAGAGAAATTGTACCATTGTCATATTGCTGCTTTTGGCAGGATTGCAGCAAGACTACGTGAGAGTGTACTCCATTTGGAATCTCAGGAGCCAAGCAGCTGTGAAGGGGCAAAAGGGAGCCTTCTTCCTGGTGTATTCCTCAAGCGAAGTAATGGAAGATGTGGATTGGTGCCACCTAGATGAGCCTTTTTTCATAGGCTGACCATACATCCCGTTTTGAAAGGGACAGTCCCGTTTTTTAATCAGCCACAAGTAGAAATGAATGTCTCTAATTTGGAGGTACCTAATTGGATGAAAGGTAACTCAGGAATTCCATGAGGGAAACATAGATTCTCTCACACTGCTATGCTGTAGCAATTGCTCTGTGGACAACTTGCTAGGAATTGCTCAATCTGCTTGTTCATGCCTGGCCAGTACATCACAGATCTGGCACATGCCTTTGACCACTGAATGACTGAAACTTCAGCATTTCCTTCCTGGCACCTAAAGGGTCAGTTATTTTAGACCTCATAAACACTAGCCCATAATCAATACAAAACTGATCTCTAACCTCCTAATATGGCTGAAGCTTAGATTTAACTAACTTACACCATTTAGGCTAGTCTGTAAGATGGTAGGTTTTTAAGGCTTACAAGACTAGTTTGTCATAGTACATTGCTGCACTCACTTTAACTGATGTTCTGGCATCAAATCAGCAAGGTGTGAGCTATAAACAACCCTTTTGTCTGGTGGTATGTCCTCTTTCATAGCTATAGTATGATCAGGCACTCCTCAAACCTGATGTAAAGTTGTGCATGCTGCACTAGTAATATAAGTACCCCTCCTGTTCTAATAACACAAAAATCCAAATTAGTGTCTTGCATGCCTACTTTGTAAGGGGCGTGGTGGCTCAACAGGTAAGACGCCAGGCTTGTCGATCGGAAGATCGCAAGTTTGGAGGTTCGAATCCCTAGCCCTGCGTGCAGAGTGAGCTCCTGCACTAGCTCCAGCTCTTGCCAACTTAGCAATTCGAAAACATGCAAATGCAAGTAGATGAATAGGTACCACTTCGGTGGGAAGGTAACAGCGTTCCGCGTGTGTTATGCCAGCCACATGACCGTGGAAGCGTCTTTGGACAGCGCTGGCTCACCGGCCCCTAGAGTCGGACACAACTGCACAAATGTGCAGGGGGAACCTTTACCTTTTTTTATGCCTACTTTGTAGCATGCTTAACCACACTGTCTGGTTTAACACATGTCCCACCAAGCATACCCGATTCATCAAGTGGTACCTTCTTGGTACCAACCCTGGCAGTGATTTTGCTACCTGCTGAGGAAAAACATTAGCTTCAGCTCCCATGTACAGTATACCTTAGATAGCACTGGTACTCGAGCCTCAGCTACAGTAGCATGCCATAGACTGTTTCCATTTATCTGGTATGTCTGATATGCTGAATAACACTCCCACAAACAGCTTCTTTATCTCTTTCTTTGTTGCATACATTTTGTCAAATGATTTTTGCCAGAACATTCTAACACACAGTGCCAAATACTGGGCAATTTCTTGGGGTGTGAGCTTTTCCACAGTGTCTGCACATAACCTGCCCCTCCTACAGGAAACTTACTAGCTGTTTGTTTGTTTGTTTATTTATATTTTATTACAGCATTTATATGGCCACCTATCTCATATAATGACTCTAGGTGGCTCACAACAATCCATAAAAATATGGCTAAAAACAAAAGTAGCCTATCACCCCAGGCAAATAGGCCCCACTGTTGTTGACCTATTGTTGACATTATTGTCAACGTTAGCCAGAACATTTATGGATTTCTACAGCCTAGAAATCAGGTCGGAAGGTGTCCAATATGCTACTGGGGAAGAGCAGAGGGCAATTCCGAGTAGCCAAAGCTAACGGAGAAGACAGTATCCCAGCTGAGCTATTTAAAATCCTAAAAAATGATGCTGTTAAAGTGCTGCACTCAATATGCCAACAAATTTGGAAAACTCAACAGTGGCCACAGGATTGGAAAAAGTCAGTTTACGTTCCAATTCCAAAGAAGGGCAATGCCAAAGAATGTTCAAACTACCGTACAATTGCGCTCATTTCACATGCTAGCAAGGTTATGCTCAAAATCCTACAAGGTAGGCTTCAGCAGTATGTGAACCGAGAACTACCAGAAGTGCAAGCTGGGTTTCGAAGAGGCAGAGGAACTAGAGATCAGATTGCCAACATTCGCTGGATCATGGAAAAAGCAAGAGAGTTCCAGAAAAACATCTACTTCTGCTTCATTGACTACGCTAAAGCCTTTGATTGTGTGGATCACAACAAACTGTGGCAAAGTCTTAAAGAGATGGGAGTACCAGACCACCTTACCTGTCTCCTGAGAAACCTGTATGCGGGTCAAGAAGCAACAGTTAGAACTGGACATGGAACAACCGATTGGTTCAAAATTGGGAAAGGAGTATGACAAGACTGTATATTATCACCCTGCTTATTTAACTTATATGTAGAGTACATCATGAGAAATGCCGGGCTGGATGAATCACAAGCCGGAGTTAAGATTGCCGGGAGAAATATCAACAACCTCAGATATGCAGACAATACCACCCTAATGGCAGAAAGTGAAGAGGAACTAAAGATCCTCTTGATGATGGTGAAAGAGGAGAGTGCAAAAGCTGGCTTGAAACTCAACATTAAAAATACCCAGATCATGGCATCTGGTCCCATCACTTCCTGGCAAATAGAAGGGGAAGAAATGGAAGCAGTGACAGATTTTATTTTCTTGGGCTCCAAGATCACCGCAGACGGTGACTGCAGCCATGAAATTAAAAGACGCTTGCTCCTTGGGAGGAAAACTATGGCAAACCTAGACAGCATATTAAAAAGCAGAGACATCACCTTGCCGACAAATGTCTGTATAGTTAAAGCTATGGTTTTCCCAGTAGTAATGTATGGCTGTGAGAGTTGGACCATAAGGAAGGCTGAGCGCCGAAGAATTGATGCTTTCGAACTGTGGTGCTGGAGAAGACTCTTAAGAGTCCCTTGGACTGCAAGGAGGTCAAACCAGTCAATCCTAAAGGAAATCAACCCTGACTGCTCATTGGAAGGACAGATGCTGAAGCTGAAGCTCAAATACTTTGGCCACCTAATGCGAAGAGAAGACTCACTGGAAAAGACCCTGATGCTGGGAAAGACTGAAGGCAAAAGGAGAAGGGGACGGCAGAGGATGAGATGGTTAGATAGCATCACGGATGTAATGAACATGAATTTGAATAAACTCCAGGAGACAGTGGAGGACAGGAAGGCCTGGCGTGCTATGATCCACGGGGTCACGAAGAGTCGGACATGACTAAACGACTGAACAACAACAACAGCAGCAGCAGCAGCCTAGAAGGCTGCCTGTAAAATGTCTGTTCCAAAGTTGAACTAACGTACACAACATATATATCTCTCCCAGAGGCTTCCAAAATTTGGATTTGAGATATCGAGGATTCTTCTATTCTGACTACATCGACTGCTTTATCCAGGGTCAAGTCATGCTGTCTGAACAATCTCTTTCTGGTTGGCTGAATATACACTACTCTCAATCCTGTCCTTTATAATCACCACAGGGAGTTCTCCAAATTCACATGTTTGAGACAGTCTTTTTATTTTATTTATTTATTTTTTATCCCACCTTTTTTTTATAAATAACTGAAGGCGGCGAACATACCTAATACTCCTTCCTCCTCCTATTTTTCCCACAACAACCACCCTGTGAGGTGAGTTGGGCTGAGAGTGTGTGACTGGCCCAAGGTCACCCAGCCGGATTTCATGCCTAAGGCAGGACTAGAATGTTGTATATATTTTTTATGTCTGTAGAATATGTGGCTGAGTTTTTAAAAAAGCCAGGCCTCAAAACTTTTTTCCTGTTTGGGCTCTTTTAATTAGTAAAAGTGCTTCTTTTGCTGAGCAGAATTGGGATAAAATAAACTCTAGTTCTTCAGTTGATTTATCCATGGGGGAGCAGCAAAGTCTTGCTGATGGTGATTTGCAGGAATCACCTAGTGAAGTCAATGAGCAGGAAGCTGACTTGTCTGGAAAGTCAGAGTTTTCTGAGGACAATGGTGGGAAACAGAGTGTTAGTCCTGTCCTACCTCGCAGGTCTGAAAGGATTAATAAGGGAGTTCCACCTGATCGTTATCAAGTAGATGTTGTGAAGGCTTTTCACATTCACACAGAGCCTGAGTCTCTGGAAGAAATTAAAGAAATGCCAGCTGAAATAGCTAAGTGTTGGCATGAAGCCATGCAGCAAGAGTTGGATTCCTTAAAGGAAAATAAAACTTGGAAATTAGTAAATTTGCCTCCCAATCAGAAGGTTTTAGGTTGTAGGTGGGTGTTCAAACTGAAAAAAGATTCTGATGGCAAAATTCAGAAGTACAAAGCAAGGTTGGTAGCAAAAGGTTTTGCTCAAAGAAAAAATGTGGACTATGACAAAACTTTTGCTCCAGTGACAAAAGCTGAATCTATCAGGTTGCTTTTAAAGGTTGCTGCCATGAAGAAACTGTCTGTTTATCACTATGATATTCAAACTGCTTTTCTGTATGGTGATTTGAAGGAAAAATTGTTTATGCAACAACCTCCTGGTTATGAAAAAGAAAAACATCTTGTGTGTGAATTGCAGAAATCCATCTATGGATTGAAACAAGCCGCGCGTTGTTGGAATATTAAGATGGATAATATTTTGCAAAAATTTGGGTTTCAGAAGGGAATTGCTGATCCTTGTGTGTATGTAAAAAATGATAAGCAAGGTGTAATGTACTTGTGCTTGTATGTTGATGATTTGTTGCTGCTTTTGAATTGAAGAATTGTTGAAACATTCCTTTGAGGTTTGTATGAAAAACAATTTCACATTGAAATGTCTTTGAGCAGTCAACAATTACTTAGGATTGGAAATTCAGAGGGAAAAAGATGGCAGTTTTCTCATAAGCCAGAGCAGTAAAATTAAGAAACTGCTGGAGGATTTTAAAATGCAAGACTGCAAGTCTGTCTCCTCCCCCATGCTTCCCGAGTTTCTAAAAGAGGAGGGGGAGAAGGGGGATGGTGAGTTATCTGAAGGAGATAGTTTCAGATCAGCCATTGGCAGTCTTCTTTACATTGCAAACAATAGCCGTCCGGACATTTCTAACACTGTGTCCATTTTGAGCAGGTTTGTGGAAAATCCCACATCTGCTGCAAAGTCTGGGTTAAAAAGGCTGTTTCGTTATTTACAAGGCACCAAAGATTTTTGCTTAAGGTTGTCTGCTACAGACACAGAGGAAAAGTTAAAATGCTGGTGTGATTCAGATTGGGCTGGAGATCTCAGTGATAGAAAGTCTACTTCTGGAAGTGTAATTCAATTTGCAAAGTCCACTATTGCTTGGTTTTCCAGAAAGCAGACTGTAGTAGCCATTAGCACAGCTGAAGCTGAATTTTATGCTTTAGCACAACTCTGCAATGAAGTACTTTGGTTTACACAATTGTTGCAAGACATTGGAGTCATTTTAAGCCAGCCTGTAACAATTCATGAAGACAACCAAGCCTGTATCCATTTGGCTTTATCTGAAAGTTCCAGAAATCGCACAAAGCACATTGATGCGCGTTTTCATCTTGTTAAAGATTTTCTAGCCAAGAAAAAGGTTATTTTGAAATACTGTGATACTAAATTAATGTTGGCTGATATCTTCACCAAGCCTCTAGTTGCCAGTAGGCACTGTGAGTTAATTTCCAAGCTGGGTTTGTTTCCATATTCTTTCTAGTCATAAAAAAGGGGAGTGTTGTATATATTTTTTTATGTCTGTAGAATATGTGGCTGAGTTTTTAAAAAAGCCAGGCCTCAAAACTTTTTTCCTGTTTGGTCTCAGAGCACATGTTCACCCCCACTCAGGAATGTTAATTTACCTTTAGGAGCCAGCCAGTCTGGGAGTTCTGACCAATCAGAATTAGCTGTTAGAGCTTTGCCCATATTGGGAATCTGTTGCCTAGGTGTTTTGGTCACATGCTAAATCCTGTCCACTCAGATGCTGATCAAGTTAAGGTTTAAAATGTAAATGCCTTTTGTTCCTCTGCACTCTGCACTCTGCTCTATCTAAATGTAAATTTAGCTATGTTAATCAACCATGCCATGCTTTGGCTAAAGAAGAAGATTCAAGGTTTGTTCCTATGTTTTTGTTTTAAATAAAACAACATTTTTACTACAAACTTATCTCTTGGTTTTTCCATAACTCTGATCACAAATTTTATAAAAATACAAAATAGAACTCACAGACTCCTGGTTTCTAGCCCAGCACCTTAACCACTAGACCAAACTGGTTTGGCATACAAGTCAATACAATTTCTTCTACTCCTTGAATCCTGATATAAAAAAAATGACTTTCAAAAGTCATTTTTTTCGGGGAGATGGGCGGGGATAAATTTAAATAATAAATAAATAAATAATAAAAGTAATGTCCTCCTAGGGTCAAATTATGCAGGAAAGCTGTCTATTATTATTGGCTTATCTGCCTTCTGGGTAAACAGGAACATGTTGTAAATCTCCCCTGCCTCTTCACCAGCAAAATGCAAAAACAAAGACCTGAAGTTGGTTTTCTTTCTGCTTGGACCTGCTAGCAATCAGATTGAATTGAAATGCTGAAGCCACTTTGACCAATTCTCTGCAGAGCTTCCTGCTGTGAGCAGGACATTGGAGGTTTATTTTTTTATTTATTTATAGTGTTATTTATACCCCGCCTATCCCCTCCCTAATGGAGGACTCTAGGCGGCTTACATACATATCTATATACATTTTATCATTATACAATATCACCAAGTGTAATTAACCCGCGCACCAGGAGAGGGGGTAAGGGAACCGGCTCTTCTAAGGCTCTGGACTACAATTCCCAGGATGCCTTGAGCCGGCTGCTGACGTCCTGTTAATGTCACTTCCGGGTCTGTCCTCACCGGCACAATTCAATCTTCCTCCGCTCTTTTCCTCCGGTGGAACGGCTCCCGACAGGACGCCTGCAAATTCTCCCACTTAAGGTGGTACCCTTTTTATCTACCTGCTAAGCTTTCGAACTGCTGGGTTGACAGGAGCTAGGACTTAGTGACGAGAGCTCACCTCATCACGCGGGGTTCGAACTGCCGACCTGCTGATCGGCAGCCTACAGCTCAGCTGTTTTAACCTGTTGAGCCATCCGCGTCCCTTGGTTGGAAGTGAGGCCATTTAGAGTACGCTCACTTCTGACACTGGGTAGCATTCATTAGCCCAGCACCACCCCAAGGCTTTACCTGCGGTCTGAGGTCCCCAGTCAAGTCACTTCAGATGATAAGCAAGTCGTTTTAGTCCTAGCAGTGTTTCTCAACTTTGGCCACTTGAAGATGTGTGCACTTCAACCCACAGAATTCCCCAGCCAGCCATGTCTAACAGGCATCTGCTGGCTAACAACTCTCCTTAAAAGCATAATACCCTTATATTCCACCCCGTAGCCTCCACCACATGTAGCACTGCAAAAAAGGAAGGCCAAGGAGATCTGGAAGGCCACAGGTTCTCTATCTCCATTCCTGGTCTATTGGCTTTCCAAAGACTCTGAACCACATTAAATTATAACCAGTGCAGTTTATATTGCAATTTGATCATAAAGCATTCAGTCTTAAAATGTTGGAGTATATGTTTCCCTTTCAGTTTCATTGGAAGTAGTAGGACACGCTTATTCAGCCACTTATGTTATGCTAATATGGAATTTGCAGGATATTTCAAGAATGGCGAGATTTAGGGGATCAGCCTGCAGAGGGGAGGGCTAGATATCCTGTGGCTTTTTTGTGTGCATTAAATATAATATAGAAGCATTTCAGCACTAAACACGAAACATGAATTTACTGATGAATGTATACATGCATGGGAAAAACATACCTTATAAAAGAAATTTGTCTCCCTACAATATCAGAAAAAAATGAAATGGACCAGACTCACAATTCACAGTATCAGTCAATTATAAGAAGAAAAGAATGTAGCCTTTGACAATTAAATGCATATTTATGTATGTACAGATAGCCATAAAGACATTAGTAGTATCATCCTTCAGTCTTTTAGAACTGCGCCTATGTTACTAACTTATACATCCAAAACCCTGATGCTGCTAAAATGCTCCATCCAAATTGGAACGCACTACTGAGATGCCATGAACCAATCTTGGTTGAATAACTGGTAGACTTTCTTTTATATGGCTTAATTGAACAGGGACATATTTGTGTCTATCTGGCGGACATGGCATTCTGTTGCATAAGGGAGAAAGATCCAAGATTCCATCTTGATTCAAATTCCAGGAATCATAGACTTCAGCTGTAGGGCATGGATGTGGAGGATGTACCATCTTCATGAGCTTCGGCTGCATCACAAGTTTCAATAGATCTTTCTTAAACATTTCCCAGGAGTTGTGTCGAAGGAAGATCTGACACAGCTCATCGTCACTGAAAAGTGAAAGCAACATTAAGAACTGGATTCCTCTTTTTAAACAGCAGAACACTGGAATATTTTCAGTCTATCTATTTCTAAGTGTCTAAGTATTGTTTCTCTACATCTGAATGAACTCATCAGACATGGTTGTCACCATCCCACCAGAATCATTCCCACTTCCTTGTGTGTCTGGAAAGTCATGATGTCTCTCCGCTTGCTTCCTTCTGTTTCTTTTGGTTGAAGCTTCTTATCTCTCTTGATGCCTGCCTTGTGTTTATAGCTTGAGATATGGCACATATGCATATATTCATTATGCCCACAGGGAGAGCTCTTTAGACACTGTTCTTTGTCTCTAGACCAGTGCTTTCTAAAGTGCCGCCGTTGGCAACACACCAACAGCGGCGGCGCACGCGGGGTCGAGGGCGTGCACAGCGGTGGTGCGGGGGGGGCGTGGGTGTGCATGGCGGCAGCAGTGGCGGCGGCCTCTGCTAAAACGCGGAAGTGCTAATGGCGCGCCGCTGCCGCCGCCACCATGCACGCCCCCGCTGCCGCTTACGGGTTCTGTGGCGACACACCAGACTGTGTGTTGCGACACACTAAAGTGTCACGACACACAGTTTGGAAAGCTGTGCTCTAGACTTTATCTACTTCCTGTTCTTCTTGTCAGTTAGTCAAGTATGATTGCACAGTGGGGAGGAAAGGGAAAGTTAGTTGTGAGTGCTTACTGGGATTTGGTCTACAAAAAGTGCTGAAGTTGAGTCAGCTGGATTCCAATCTGATAGTTCATTTTTTCCTACCCTGTGCATATCTATAGAGCAGGGCTTTCCAAACTTTTGCCGTTGGCAACACACCAACGGCCAGCGTGCAAAAACCCGGAAGCGCCAGCGGCAGTGCTTCCGGTTGCCGCTGCTGCTGCGCTTTTGGTTTTTTGTGTTGTGGTGGCGGCGGCAGCGGTTTGGAACCCGGAAGCGCTGATGGCCTGCCACCGCCGGCGCCGCTGCGTGTGCTGCCACACACAACAGCGGCAGTGCACCATCAGCGCTTCCGGGTTGTCATGCGACACACTTGGGGCCCCCAGGTGACACAGTACTGTGTCGCAACACACAGTTTGGAAAGCCCTGCTATAGAGGCTCCACAGTGCTGGACACACACGTCTCTGTTACAAGGATAAGAGCTCTTCCTCTGTCAATCAACTCTCAAAACATCATCCTCTTCTGGGTAGAGGCAGATACAGTATGGACTTTGACCTTCAAATATTGAAACAGCAGATGGCTCAAATGACACCATCTGGACCCTTGCTCCTTGCCACCACCATACTAAAATTGCTCTCACCAATACCCAGATTCTCTTGAACATTCAGAGATACTCATAATTATTTAGTAATGATTACTCGGTGCTTTGAAGAGAAGATATTTCCTGGCTAGAGCTGCTGCTTAAAGTTTTAATGCTTTAAAACTGTTTTGGGAAATATTCTGAGTAAGGGTAAAAGATGTGGTCAAGGAAAAGTGTGGTATTTGAAGGATAAGGAGACCAGTAATGTAACACACCTGTTTTATCTTTTGGTTTCCCGCCCATCCAACTAGTTGTTCTCTGGCTTGCTTACCAACCTGCCCTTACGTCTTACAGTGCTGCTAGTAAATGCTTATTCAGATCCAGAATTATGGATGGGGGAACAATGTACATCTGTAATGGAGACTTAGATACTGGCAGTGAAATTTACCCAGTTATTCCTGGATCACCTGGTTAGACCAGGAAGCCCTTTAGAAGAGAAGCAGCTTTTGAGAAAACCTGTGTGCAGCTGTGACTATATGGAACATTTTGAAAGAAAAGGATAAAAGCCTGGCCACTTTGTCTATTTTCAAATACAACTCAATTGTTTTTCTTGGAAAGGGCAAACCACTAACTCATCTTTTCAGGAGTCTTCTAAGAGTGAAAACACCTGACGAGGAGTATAAGGAGACATCCTAGTGCAGGGCTTTCCAAAGTTTTCCCGCGGCGACACACCAACTGCTGTTGGTGTGTCACCGCGGGGAAACCCGGAAGTGCCGCCATTGCGGCAGCGCGCAAAAACCCGGAAGCGCTGCTGCCGCTTTCGGATTTTTGTGCGCCGCCGTTGGTGTGTCGCCGTGGGAAAACCCGGAAACGCTGCTGAAGATCAGCGCTTCCGGGTTGTGTGGCGACACACCAGACTGTGTGTGGCGACACACTTTTGTGTCGCCACACACAGTTTGGAAAGCTCTGCCCTAGTGGTTCCAATTCTCCCCATAGACCAAAAGCTTTCCAATTCCAGAATGACAAAAAAAGTGTATATTAGAGTAGTAATAGCAGCAGTGACAGTATTGTTTATTTGTTCAGTAGATAAACTGCCTTTTTGCAAGAGCACAAGGCAGCTTCCATAGGGTTCCCCCTCATTTTATCACAACAATCTTGTGAGGTAAGGGGGGCTGAGAGCATGTGACTAGCCCAAAATCACTCATTCAGTTTCCATGGCTGAGCGTGAACTTGAACCAAGGTCTCTCCAATCCTAGTCCAGCACTTATCCATGGCGTCACCCTGATAATAATTCTGTATAAGGACCCTTGCTTCTTTTTCATCCCAAAGGAAAGAGTAAGCCAGTAGCTCGGTGTTCTACACACAACTTTTAAATTTGAATTCTATTCGTACTACGGAAGTTCCACAAGACCTTCACCAGAAACAGAGAATATTGCACAAACCTCTTTGAGCATGATGCATTGTTGATCATCAGTGTTACCACACTACATTCCCAAATTCAGTAAGGTGTCTGCCTCAGCTACACCCACCTGGGATATTTAGTCTTCAGTTTGTTCAATTTCACATTAGTAGTGACATCAGCCCATGACTCAATCTTTTCTCTTTTCACTCGGATGACCTCAGCTCCTTGACTGACCAAAACGACGACACGATTGTCTTCCAGATTTATCTAAGAAATGCAAACAGTGCAAATGTCACCTTATATCATGGATACAGTGACCATACGTCCTTTATCATAAAGGACAGTCCTTTATTTCAGAACGCTGTCCTTTAGATTTATTTATTTTTCAAAAACTCACTTTTGTCCTTTATTTTGGTCCTTTACTTTTACTGTACAAATGGTACCACTTAATGCACAGTCTGATTGCAGAAATCCTTTTTAATACTTGCTTCTAATAGCTTCATAGCTTTTTATGCTTTTTAGATATTTTTATTAGAATATGCATTTTTGTAAAGTTTTTCTTGGTTTTGCTCTTGAATTTTCCTTTGTAAAGCAAAGTTATAAACATAAACAATATTTTTTTTATCCTTATGAACCTCTTTCAGATTTACCCCTTTTTCAGGTTGTCCTTTATTTTTTCCAAGAAAATATGGTCATCGTAACCATGAAGCAACTTTTGAATGTGCCATATTTCCAATAATCCAATGGAATATTAGGGGGGGGGATTTCAGTGCTGTATATAGACCACTACTGAGACATGTACCACGGCAAAGAGCCACTTCCATATATGTTCAGGTTTTTCATAAAAGGTAACTTTCCTAGCCTTTAAACTTACATATTTCCTTGAGTTATCAAGGAACTATATGTGACATATCAAGGAAAGATGTGCAACAACTGCCACTGCAATTGCTGAGTAAATACAGCAGCTTCCTATTCCACTATTGCTATTAGTAGAAGGGCCTTAATTATACTGGGATATCATTTACCTGTCTATCTGTTCACACACATATGCACACATAAACACACACACAAACATCTATTCCTCAGAATAGTAGGGCTGGAGAAACAACTTAAGCTTGGCAAAGCTCAGGGCAATTATTTTATCACCAGTGAAGTTATTAGTAAAATCTGGAATGGTGGGTGCCAGTGTTAGTACTGTATCTGTGTTTACCTCTATAGACCATTCCAAGGGAGTGGGTCTTAGCCATTATAGTGCCCATTTATACCGTAAAAAAGCAATCAAGATTTGCCTGCTAATTATAAACCCATCCGTTTTTTAAATACAACTGGTAAACTTTACACTAAACATCTCTTTAAGAAACATGTAATTTGGGTCAATTCAGAACATATATTGCCTGATGAGCAGGCAAGTTTTAGAGCCAGACGTTTGATTATAGATCACTCTCTAATCTTACAACATCTAGTGGGAAAGTATCCTGGTAAAGCTGGGTCTGCAGAGTATGCTGCCTTCAATTGATTTTAGGTTTGCATTAATCTTAGATCTAGGAAGTGGTACTAACTTAAAAATTCCACTGTTGGTAAATGGTTGCTTCTGTTAATATGCAAACTTCTAGATTAAAAATTTGATGCAGTATGCAGGGATGTTACATCAGAGAAATTCTTAACCACAGAGGAGTCAGGCAGGGCTGTATCCTATCACCGTTATTTAACCTGTATTCTGTTGTGACTAGGCTAAATAACATTGCATCCCGTGGTCCAAAGTTGACTGATAAACACATTGCAGTATTTTTGTATGCAGTTGATGCAGTACTGTTAACGCCCACACCAATTGGTATAAAGTGAACTTTGCAGGCTCTGGCCAAGCATTGTAAGGAGGAAGCACTGAAGATAAATTATGCTAAAACTAGGATTTGGGTATTTGCCAACTGCTGTAGAGTCTATGCTTGGCTGTTGAATGAACTCCCAATTGAACAAGTTAAATCTTTAAATATTGAGGAGCAGTGTTTCACTCTTCAGTAAGTATAGGACCCATCAGGATTATATTGTTCAAAATGCCCCCAAATCAGCAAGAACCTGGCAATCTTTTTATGACTATAGAGGAGTATTAATTCTGTCAGTTGCTCTTAAAGCATTTTTAGCAAAAGTTTGCTCCAAACTCTTATTCAAGGCCCATTTTAGACCCATATAGCTTTTGCTCCCTTAGAGCAAAATCCCTACAATCTAGATTTCTAAGAATTATTTTCCAAGTGGAGAGAACTGTGCCTGATGTGGTCCTTTGTTATGAAGGTGGTATGATTAGAGTGGAGACCAGCATGTGGCTATGTATATTTTCATTCTGGTTGAAACTACTTTTTTTCCCCCTGTCGGGCCAGGTCCCTTGATCCTGGCTGATTTGTGAATCGACTTGCTTTTCATGGGACATATTACTGATGATCAGCTACAAGCAGGTGGCATCAAGCTTTAAACAACAAGTTACAGATGTAGAAAGTAAATAAGATTTATCAGCTTTCCCTAGAGATCCTGTCTCCCTTTTTTAGACCAGCAAGATATTTAAACCAAATATCCATCCCTACATTTAGGAGGGCACTAAACTCTAGCATGCTTTCACACGTTTCCATCAGCTGTCCTTGAAGGAAAGTTTAGGAACATCCCTTATTCTTTAAGAGTCTATCCTTGTGGCAAAGACAGTTGAAAATACAATGTATCATCACACTGCCCATTGTATGAAGATGCACAGCTATATCTCCCCATCTATTAAATTTCTGGACCATTTGGATTTATTTTATATATAGTTGCTGTTAGCCAACCAATATGATTCAGTTTCTTTGAATGTGACCAAATTTTGTTTGTAAAACCCACTGTAACCAATCATACTGATTATTTAGTTATTGTTATTTATTTTTATCTTCTTTTAATTTTTTTTGTTTTAATTTTTACCTTTTTAAAATGGAATTCTAGTCATTGATCCTAATAAAGTACTATACACACACACCCCACATAAGGTTATCAAATTATATAATAAATGAACTAAAGGAAATATATTAAATGACACTTATTTGGGATTCTCTTTGCTTTTTCATGTTGATGTACCTATTGTATCTTTATTCATCACTATCATCAAGTGTCAGCTTACAGATATACTTACTATGTAGTCTCCTTTATATAGCTGATCTAGTCGGATATATACAGCTGCAGCAACAGAATCTGGCAATTCTCCATAGGCTGTAGAGTATGTGGATCTCTGTCTGAATTCCCCTGATACAACATTCTGCACCCTCTCTTGTTCATCAGATTGCAGTGGCTCAAGTAGGAGACTTGAATTTAAGCAAATAAACTTATACATTAACCCTTGCTTGATCAATTTAGGATTTTACTCTCAAAGACCAATGCTTTCCCCTCTAAGAAGAAAATTAGAATAGGAATCAACTTTAAAAAAACAACAACGAACACTTTCAAAACAAGGAGGCATCTGCTGTTATTTTCCTCCCCTATGTCAGCCCTTGGAGGAAGACCAGATCAGGAAGCAGACTCCACAGGAGGACCAGAATTCTACTTTATTCAGGGGGGTTCTAATAACAGAATCTTGCAAGTCTGATTCTGCTTCTCCTTCCCTCCCTCTTGTACCCCAGGAGTCAGGGAGGAGCCAGCCTGAGTCTCTTCTTAATACAATCTCCTTTCCTTAGACTTAAGGAGTGCTTCTGTCCTCTTTGTTTATGTAAGGGTTTCTGAAGTTTTGCTTCGAGGCCATTTCCATGGCTCTCTACACCCTAACATTCCAATGGGTCTGCACCACAAACCCTAGAGTCCCCAGCCAGCACACGTCATGTTGGGTTGCGTCAGAATGGCAGGAGTTGTAGTCAAATAATCTGCAGGGAATCAAGTTAAGCAAAACTGCTTTATTATTTATTTATTTACTTATTTACTTACTTACTTTTATTACAGCTGCCCACTCCCATAGACTCTCGGTGGCTTACAAATACCAATACAAAAAAATAAAATCAGGTAAAAACATACAACCCCACAGGCAGCCTGGACTAAAACAAACAGTAACAACTCAAACAGCCCCACCACCACTACATCAACCTCAGGCCTGGGAACAAAGCCAGGTCTTAAGCGCTTCCCCATTGACTTTGCTTGTGGGAAGCTGGCAGGAAAGGTCACAAATAGCAGTCACATGACCGTGGGATAGGCTGACCATATTTCCTTCAGACAAAAACGGGACATTTGGGATGGCAAAACGGGACAGGGTCTTATTTATTTATTTATTTATTCAATTTATTCCCCGCCCATCTCCCATACAAGGGACTCTGGGCGGGTTACAACAATCAAAGTTAAAAACAATACAATAATTTTAAAAAATACAGTATAAATAAATAAAATACAAGATGGGAGACGTAGGGAACGTAGCATAGTGTTATACCACTTATGCCACCATGCCGGCCTCCAAACCCCGCCCCCCAGTCCACGCAATTGGCTCCCACCTGCAAACCCCGCCCCCGCCCCACACGATTGGTTCCCGCCTGCAAACCCCGCCCCCATCAACGTGATTGGCTCGGATTTTAATTTTTTTTTATTTTTAAAGGTTTTTTTTTTTTCTTCTAGCAGTAAATGGTGCTGCAGAGCTGGTGTGTTTGGGGTAGGCCGGAGTACACACAGTGTGCACACAGCACCGTCATCGGCCGGGGAACAAGGGGCGTGGATGGAGGGGATGGAGGCCCACCACTGCCCCATCCCCCTCGGGCTTGGCCGAGGGAGGGAAGAAAGTCGCTGCTGCTGCCACCGCCGCAGAGCAGGAGAAGCAGGAGGAGCCGGCTGCACTCGGCTGCTTCAGCCACACCACTCCGCCCCTTGCTGTCCGCTGAAGCTCCCCAGGGTGGCCGGCTCCTGCTTCTCCTGCTCGGTGGCCCGACAACTCTCCTCCCTCAGCCAAGCCCGATCAGATGCACATACACACATTTTTCTTCTTATATCTCTTTTTCCCCCCCGCCCCCCCTATGTTTGTATTTTTATTTTTATAGTTTATTAATCTCTACTTAATATTATATTCTTTTTGAATATATATAGAAGAAAGAAGAAAAATGTAAATCAAGTATTTACACAATTTTTTGTTAAGAAAACTGGAGGTATTTTAATGAAATGTACGTATGTATTGTATGGTAAAGATGTATAAGTCAAAAATTGAATTTGAAATAAATACTTAATAAATCAGTAATATAACATAAGAGAAGAAAAAGAAAATAGTGATAAGGTTAGAAATAGATATACATAAATAAAGTAGTTAGAAAGGGTTAGAGGAAGAAGGGAAGAGGGAAACAGGGAAAATAATTTAGAATAAAGATATGTTATATGAAATATATTAGATAATGAATATTATAAATCAAATGTAAATATGTATACATAAATGTAGTTATTGTTATGTGTTATATGTTTTGTTTATGTTGAATGTAAATAAAATTTAAAATTTTATATTAAAAAAAAAAGATGCACACACACACACTCACACACTCACAGGACAGACTGCCCTCAGCAGGAGCCAGCCGCACTGAGGGGCTTCAGCCACACCACTCCCTCGCCACCCGCTGAAGCCCCCCAGCATGGCCAGCTCCTGCCAGGGCAGTCTGTCCTGTGAGTATGTGTGTGCATCTGATCGGGCTTGGCCGAGGGAGGAGAGTTGTCGGGCCTCCGAGCAGCAGCCGGCCGCGCTGGGGGGCTTCAGCGGGTGGCAAGGGGCGGAGTGGTGTGGCTGAAGCCCCCCAGCGTAGCTGGCTCCTGCTTCTCCTGCTTGGCGGCGGCAGCGGCAACAACTCTCCTCCCTCGGCCAAGCCCGATCAGATGCACACACACACACTCACACACTCACAGGACAGACTGCCCTCGGCAGGAGCCGGCCGCGCTGAGGGGCTTCAGCCACACCACTCCGCCCCTCGCCACCCGCTGAAGCCCCCCAGCATGGTCAGATCCTGCCAGGGCAGTCTGTCCTGTGAGTGTGTGAGTGTGTGAGTGTGCATCTGATCAGGCTTGGCCGAGGGAGGAGAGTTGTCGGGCCGCTGAGCAGAAGCAGGAGCAGGAGCGGCCACCCTGGGGAGCTTCAGCGGGCAGCAAGGGGCGGAGCGGTGTGGCTGAAGCAGCCGAGCGCAGCCGGCTTCTCCTGCTCAGTGGCCCGACAACTCTCCTCCCTCGGCCAAGCCCAATCAGATGCGCACACATACACACACACGCACCCCATACCCTCTTTCTCCAGCCTCCCCATGACCAAATGCACTCGCACCTGTTGCAGGGAGGCTGGAGAAAGAGGGTGTGGGGTGCGTGTGTGTGTGTGTGCGCATGCGCGATTACGCTGAGCAAGTAATCTGCACACCCACACACATACACACACACGCACGCACGCACACTCTTTCCACAACCTTCCCGTGCCTGCTTTCCCTGGCCTCACCACTGCTGGGCAAACAATCTCAGGATCAGGTAAGGAGGCAGGAACCTGGACTGAGGTGCTGCTTCTGCTGCTGGGCTCGCACGTGGCAACTGGGCTTCCAGTTGCCGCGCTGATAGGGCCTCTTCCGGGCTGCCTCCAATGGCAAGTCCGGCTCCAGTCCTCCTTCCTGTCTTCCTGTCCTCCTTCCCACCGGGTTTAAAAAAGGGACAAAATTGAGATTTTGATCAAAACGACGGGACGGTTGAAAAATGCTAAAATAACGGGACTGTCCCGTTCAAAACGGGACGTATGGTCACCCTACCGTGGGACATTGCAACCATCATAAGTGCGAGCTGGTTGCCAAGCACCCAGATCACGATCACGTGACCGCGTGGGTGCTGGGACAGCTGGAATTTTGAGGACCAGTTGTAAGTACCACTCATTCAGGACCGTTGTTAAGTTCGAATGGTCACTGAACAAGTGATTGTTAAATGAGGACTACCTGTATTATTTTTTATAAAAAAGAAAGATAATTCTTCTCTGAGACCTTTTCATGATTGTAGACTTCTAGACTGTGATTATTACAGATCACTACTCACTGCCTCTTACTTCAGATCTGCTGGGCAGCCTTCAGACGACATGCATTTTCAAGTAATTAATCAGACTGAAAGAGGGACCTGAATATTGAACTGCCTTTGATACCATGTATGGCAAATCTGAATACATAATAATGTCCTATGGATTGAATGTCTCATTTTATTTCTTGCAAGGGTCTTCTATCAGTTCAGAAAACAGCAAAATGTTTTCTAGACCACGTTTTTAGCTACAAGGGCTTAGTCAAACATGTGATCTTGGATTGCAATTCTTAATTTTCAACTGAGTTTTGGAAGGCCCTATTCCAGCTATTAGTCATTCAGATTAATTTGTCAGCCTCAAATCATGAGGTCTACAATGGATGAATGGAGATGGTGAAACAATTATTAGAACAATAGTGGAGGTGCTCTTGTCTCTTCTCAGCAGGACAATTGGATGAACTCTTCCTTCTTGCAGAGTTTGTATATGACAACTCAATACATTCCTCCATAGATATGTCTCCCGTTCAGACAGTCCATGGCTACCACCCCTGCACGTTGCCTTCCCAAGCTCCAGTACTGTATTGGCTGTTCCTTGTACCAGACTTCCTGCAGGAGAGGCAGGCTACTCAGCTCCTTAAAGGAACAGCTACATTTAGCAAAGGCGGCATGCAAGTGCGTCACAGATGCCCCCAGGCAAGAGGGTGTCATGATTGTGCTGGGGGATTTGGTGTGGCTTTCCACTAGGTTTTCACCTTCTGCCCCCGTCTAAGAAGCTGGACTTTATTGGGTTTATTGGTCCCTTCCCAGTTACCCAGCAAATGAACCCAGTGGCCTTTGGTGTGCAAGTATCTGTTTTGATGATTCATTCAGTCTTTCATCAGGCGTTGGTGATGAAAGTGGCAAATGGCCACTCCAACATAATTTCTAATACTCATTTATCTTCTACATAACAACACCAGAGGCCTGTAGCCCCCGATTCTTGATCTCCAGCTTTTTCCTGATCTATCCTCTACCCCACCTTCAATTTACCTGTATCGTGTTTAGACTCCATGGCAGCATGCCACGAGCAAGGCCCCAGACGTCCCATGAATGAAAACTGCAACAGAGTGCCAACAAACATGCCATTCCTCAGAGATCTAAGCAATGTTCTTCTCACCTTTTATCACGCTTCTGCATATTTGTCACTACACTTCCACAATTCTTATCGGAGAGACAGATCTGCTTGTCATAGCTTTTATAAGATGAAGTATTTTGCTGTATATAATAGTTTTTCAGGTCCCTCAATCTGTGTCCAGAGTAAGAGGCCCACATGGTGCTTTTGAATCTATCAACACAGGCAATTGCTGTCAAGAAAAAAAAGACATTGCTGAAGTTAACCCAGGCCTCTCCTTTGTCTCCACACCTAGGTATGCTTGTTAAAATCAGGAGTTAAATTAGAAAGTTTTCACCTTTCTTATTTGTTTGTTCTTACAGAGTTTTCATCCATGCAATATTGCATTAAGTTTCAGGCAGAACAAAGAAAAGGCAGATAAGTATGATAAGAATGAAGATTTTATAATAGTGCAGCCAAGCAATTGAGGCAAACATTTGGGTAAAAAAGTGATTAAAGCCATATGCTTATTCTGAAAGATGGAAAAAGCAAGGAACAGCTTTCAGTTGCTGAAGGATGACTGTTTTTACTGTTTTTGTCTCTCTATTCTTCAGTAAACTTTGAAAATGATAAACAAACAAACAAACAAAAAATGTTTTTAGTTTTTCTGCCCCTCCCCCTAAAAAAGCAAAGGAAGTGAATGCGTTGTTTCATCATCTGAAAGACATATATCATTTTATGAGTTATTTGCTTTTCAAGTATGCCCCAACACACATTTGGGGAAGAATGAACTAAAAAAGTGGTTGTTAAGGTATAAAGTAATGAATTGGAACATGTTTTTCTTATGACAGTAAATATCAACTAAGTTGTGACTCAGGTGATCAATAATGGCCAAATTGCAATAATTTCTTCGATTTGAAGGCAGACTCTTGGTCCCTGATAGGTCCAATTCCAATTATGATGTTTCACCTAAAGGAAAAAAGGCACCCCGTTTTTGAGAGAGAGAGTATGGCTGTCATTGTGCTGCCCTGAGTCACACTGGGGAAGCTCTAGCAAAATAAATCAAGACCAGAACTTAATAAAGACCAAAATTAGAGCAGGTACAGACTCATTTCTCCCACTCATTTCTCCAACTTTCAACCAATGAAAGTTGGTTCCAAGTTCCTGCATTTTACCTCCTGATTCCGGTTTCAGCTGAATCTTAAGAAGAATCCTATGTTGATGCAGAGGATTTTAAAGATTAATATTCAATTGAAGCCAGAACTTTTCCTTTTAGGATTGATGGATAAACAGTTAGAAAAAAGCCATGGAAGATTATTTCAGTATATGGTTACTGCAGCGAAATTATTATATGCACAAAGATGGGAAGATTCAGCATTATCCACCATGGAGGAATGGTTGATGAAATTGACAGAACTTGATAAGATGGACAAACTGACTTCTTTGATTAAGGACAATATCTATGTTTATTGGTGACTGGAAACCCCTTATGGACTTTTTGCATAAAAATGAAAAAAAATGAACTTGTGATTTATGGTTTTGATGATTAGACAGGATGGATTATAGAAAGAAGAGAGTCATGATGTAACTTTAGAGAGTCATGATGTAACTTTAAAGCAGGGCTTTCCAAAGTTTTTCCCGCGGCGACACACCAACCGGCGTTGGTGTGTCGCCGCGGGAAAACCCGGAAGTGCGGCAGCACACAAAAACCCGGAAGCGCTGCTGCTGCTTTCGGGTTTTGCGCACTGCAGTTGGTGTGTCGCCGTGGGAAAACCCGGAAGCGCTGATGATGATCAGCGCTTCCGGGTTGTGTGGTGACACACCAGACTGTGTGTGGCGACACACTTTTGTGTCGCGACACACAGTTTGGAAAGCTCTGCTTTAGAGAGAGAGGTTAAAATATAATTGTAGCGTCCTTGGTGCTCTCTGAGCCTTGTTGTTTTCTTGCAGACGTTTTCATTGCCAGGCTAGGCAACATCTTCAGTGCACTTCAAGGCTCAGAGAGCACCAAGGACGCCACAGTTCAACCCTGAGCTACAAGTATTCTCTTCAAATATAATTGTACTTATAGCTGCTGTGAAGAATATTGGAAGCCACTTCTTTATATATCTACGTATATCTTTTTCTCTTTTTTCTACTTTTTTATTGCACTTATAGCTTTTTCTGTTATTTCTCACTTTCTTTTTCATTTTCTTTGTTCTATTTTAGTTTGTATTAGTTCTTATTACTGCTGTTAAAACTTTTAAATATATATCTATGTATGTATATATGTGTGTATACACACCTCTGATTAATGCCATTTACAGTATAGGATATTTTAAAGAAAGGCCTCTAATTTCCAGGCCCTACTTTGCTTATTCCTTTTCTACTTAGATTAAGTAGGCTTCCAGTTCAAGTATTTTTTTTAAAATAAACAGATCATTTTCTCTCTATGGACAACTATTCTATAGAAATAGGTTTGTCTAGAATTGCACAAGAATTTTCCAAATAAACATAAACTAAATTGCTTGATTACATCCTTTCCTGAAAAGCGTTTCATGCAAAGACTAGTAAAGGAGACGTAGAACTTGCTAATATAGTATGACATAATATATGCTTTTTGTCATCATCAAAGTTTAAATTTTTAGTTTCTGAGAATTTTTAGATTCCCACCTGCCAGTAAAATTGGGAAAAAATAATTTAACACTGCAGTAAGTATACAGTTCCATAATAAAAGAAAACTGATTTGTGTTGGTGTGTATACATGTATATACACAACCCATCATCAGTAAGTAATGAGCAAAAGAGACTAAAAGAGCTCTGCCTTCCAATCAAAAAATATTTTTGCCTTAAGTGTTTTGCCCACAAAGAACTACTTTCTTTGGGCTGTAAGACTGATGTCATTACCACATACTATGTTTGCAAGAATTATGCCTTTGCAGAAGTCAGCATGCAACATACCAGCATCCATTTTCTTCCTTTCTTTTATGGGTACTTTGCGTTTGGGGAAATGCAGCTGTTTAGTGATCCATTTTTGATAAGACGGACAAGTGTTGAGGTTAACTAGTCGCAATACTTCACAAATGCCCTGTTGAAACAAAACCAAAACAAAAGGCAGTTGAACAGATAATGTGGACCCAAAGCTGGAAATCTTGTTGAATGGAGGTCTGTAAGGTAAAGGTAGTGAATGGAGAACAATGACATTCTAAATGTAGGCAGCTTATAATATCAATAAAAGAAACATGTTTGCCAATATGATCAGTCAGTATTGCATAACACGTAGGTTTCCAAAATCAATTATAGAAGTAGGATATATCTGTCAACTTCTGCCATCTAAGACAATCATCTCATTTTGTTTAATAGTAGGACTGGTGCTAACTTCTGTATTTTTTCTTTCATCTTGAGATAGAAAAGGGAATTTTAAAAATTAAAGATAATTTAGGGCAAAAGTGGCCAAACTGCAGTCCTTGAATTCCTTTTCTGTAGGTATTTCTTAGGGATTGCTTATCTTACTACACTGCAAAAATTTTGAGATCAAAAATTGGAAAGAGTCTTACCATTTGGGTGAGATGGTGATGGAAAATGCATCAAAAGTCTAAATAGATCACAAAAACATTTTCCAACTTGATTTTGGAGAAAGATTTGAAATGGTTCACTTTGTATTTCACACAAAAAAAGAGTCTGTATGACTTGGAAGCTGTTAATCACCTGAGAATGAATTGATTACATCTGCATATATTTGCTTGTGACTAAAATGATTGCTTTGAAATAAAAGGTATACTGCAATTATATGTATCACGGAAAACATTATCTTAGAAGAGGCCTACTGTCCTCATGAAGGAGTGAGGCTAAAGTATCTCTTCTAAAATAATATCCATAATGTGTAGGTTTTTTTAAAAAATAGCTGATATGACTATTTTATTTTTTAAAGTACACGTTTAATCGTGGATATTTGCTCAGCTGATTAAAAAGTTTTTGGTGAATGAAATTTGCCTCAGGCCCAAAACTATTTGGATAGCTGAAATGGCTGAGCTGTGTGGGGTGACTGGCTGGAGGCCTCCTCTCCCAGAAGTCTCCTAGTTCTTCATGCCCTGGCACTGTCTCTTACCCTGAGATAATAGTTTGGTAGTTCCCACTGCCACAAGCTATCTTTCACAGGGCACTGCACTTGTCACCCTCTCCCTAATCCTAGTGCAGGAGAAAGATAGGACTCTTACCACTTGTGTAGCCTTTTTGTCACTTAAAAGGTAAAAATGAGAGGGGAGGTAAAATAATTGCTATAATGCAACCATGTAGTTTAGAGGCACGTGACTAAAGGATTTGAACCTTCCTTGGGAAATAGACCAATCTCACAAGAAGTAAAGAAAATCAAAATTTGTTTTTAAAAAGAGAGATAGGAAACCTGTTTTGCTTTAAAATAAAATTACAAAAGTATAGACAATGTTCTAGGCAAATGACAAATGGTACTGTTGGTTCTCAGTGAATGCTTTCTCCTGGTGAACAGGAGGACTTGCAAATTTGATATTGCAGACTACTAGAAAGCTATAAATAAAATTAATTTCTTCTTGCCCAGTCAAACAGACGGCATCCTAACCTGTACAGAAAAACAAGAACTTAATTTTATTTATTTATCAAATTTATCACCACCCAACTCCCCCACGGGGGACTCTGGGCGGTTTACAACAAAATTAAAATCATTAACATACAATTAAATAGATTAAAATACACAATAAATAACAATTTAAAATATACACTCCAGGACGAATCTAAGGTGCTAGCCATCTCCAGGTATATACCATCTCCATCTCGCCCAAAGCATGCTGACAAAGCCAGGTTTTGAGTTGTTTTTGAAAGTCCAGGAACCAGACAGGAGGGGGCCTGTCTGATCCCTGGGGGAAGACTGTTCCAAAGGGCAGGGGCAACAGCAGAGAAAGCACGCTTCCAAGACCCCGTTAGATGGAACTCTTTAGTCAATGGGGTCCGTAGCATGCCCTCTCTGCATGCCCGGGTGGGACGGGACGAAGCAATGGGGATGAGACGGTCCCTTAGGTATCCTGGTCCCATGCCATGTAGGGCTTTAAAGGTAATAACCAACACCTTGAATTGGACCCGGAAGCAAACTGGGACCCAGTGCAACTCGCGCAGCAAAGGTGTTACGTGTCCTCCTTGGGACACCCAAAATTGTCTGCGCGGCTGCATTCTGGATCAGTTGTAGCTTCCGGATATTCTTCAAGGGTAGCCCCATGTAGAGGGCATTACAGTAGTCTATGTGGGAGATAACCAAGGCATGAGTGACTGTTCGAAGGGCCTCTTGTTCCAGGAAGGGGCGCAACTGGCGCACAACACGAAGTTGAGCAAAAGTCCTCCTGGCCACGACTGCCACCTGCTCTTCAAGCAGGAGTCGTGAGTCCAAGAGGACCCCCAAGTTACGCACCGGATCTGTCTGGAGTAGTGCAAACCCATCCAGAATTAAAGATGATAATTTCCCAGATGCCAAGGAGCCATTAATCCACAGCCACTCCGTCTTACTAGGGTTCAGTCTAAGCCTGTTTTTCCCCATCCAGGCCCCTACAGCCCCCAGACACTTGGACAGGGTGGTCAATGCATCACTTACTTCACCCGGGATGGAGATATACAACTGGGTATCATCGGCATGTTGATGATACCTCACCCCGTGGTGTCGGATGATCTCACCCAGCGGTTTCATGTAGATGTTAAAAAGGAGCGGGGAGAGTACCGAGCCCTGTGGGACCCCACAAAGAAGGGCCCGCGGGCTGGATCTCTTGCTCCCAATTAACAAGTATCTGTGAACATCAGAACCTGTTGACTGACAAGGAGAACCCATTCACAACAATAATGTGTTTGCTTTTCCCCTCAACCCCCAGGATCACATGCTGCAGATAACCTCTGATAAAAAGAATAAATGATAAATGATAAAAAGAGGGCCGTTTCAGAGTTCAGCAGACTTCTGCCATTCAGCTCGATAGGGATGGGGATTAAGGGCAGCTAGAAACTGACGCTAGAGAGACAACAGCGCGGAAGGAAGAACTGCCCGTAACGAGGTGCGAAGTGGAACTCAACAGCTCCGGGAATGACTGTCTGAGCACCCGCGAACCTGCAGGCTACACGGGTTGACAAACATGGACAATGGGGCAGGGATGTTTAAATATACTGTAACATGCCATGCTTAACCATTCAAGTCTTTGTTCGTGTTAAGCCTTCATGCACCGGAGTAAACCCTTTTGCTGCTTAGAAATCTCGTGTCTGTGATTTGCTTAAGAGAAGGGGGTTTCAGGGCATCGGAGAGGAGCACCTTACAGGCCGGTAGAGTTGATTACATCAGATACCAAAGAGGGTTGCCATTTATTTATTGCCAAAAATAGAGGGAAACAGGCCACTTAGGAAAAGGATGGAAAATAAGACACAGATTTGCATAAATGTTACTTTAGCTATGAGGAAGAAGGAAGAAAACAGAGGTACAACTAATAGAATAAAAATGTCTACCAGCTAATACTTTTGCCTGCTTATTCTGCTGTCCACATGCTAATTGTTGAAGAGAAAAATAATTAAAGTTCTGGCTATTCTGTCCTATAAATATTTTCCTTTAAGTCAGGCATGGATTGGAGAGCGCCTTAATCAGAGGACATTTTCAGACAGAAACAAACTTCACATATCCTGTTCAGCCACAGAGCTCTTTCTCACTGGCAGAATTCCCTAAGCTACACATGTAAAGGCTGAGCCTAGTGAGGCAAGAATCAATTATTCTCAAGGTAAAGCAGGCCATTCTGCAAAGATAGCTCAGCCACTTCCTAAAATCACCAAGGGACCTACCAAGCTAATTTGGAAGTGTGGAAGAAGCCGAGTCATAGGTGTCTGCAGAGGGGTGGAGGTGAATGATGACACGTGAGTCAAGGCATCATCATCATATGAAACACAGGTCAAGACACAACTTACATATTTATGTCCAGCATCATGGTACAAGTGATGCAAATTACATAGTTCTGTCGTTTGTGTGGTGATATCATGACAGCATATTAAAGAGCAGAGACATCACCTTGCCGACGAAGGTCCATATAATTAAAGCTATGGTTTTCTCAGTGGTAATGTATGGCTGTGAGAGTTGGACCATAAGGAAGGCTGAGCACCAAAGAATTGATGCTTTCGAACTGTGGTGCTGGAGAAGACTCTTAAGAGTCCCTTGGACTGCAAGGAGGTCAAATCAGTCAATCCTAAAGGAAATCAACCCTGACTGCTCATTGGAAGGACAGATACTGAAGCTGAAGCTCAAATACTTTGGCCACCTAATACGAAGAGAGGACTCACTGGAAAAGACCCTGATGCTGGGAAAGACTGAAGGCAAAAGGAGAAGGAGACGGCAGAGGATGAGATGGTTAGATAGCATCACTGATGTAATGAACATGAATTTGAGTAAACTCTGGGAGACAGTGGAGGACAGGAAGGCCTGGCGTGCTATGGTCCATGAGGTCACGAAGAGTCGGACACGACTAAACGACTGAACAACAACAACAAATCATGACACATATCATCATTTTGACATCATGATGGCTTATAATAGATGCCTAAGATCTAAGGACCACTGGTGGTCCATACTGATGGACTCCCTTAGTGTTGGCATAGATATATTTTTAATGGCTAAATCTCATGAGATTGTAAAACCTTGCTAGATTTTGGTGTTCCAGTTATAACTTCATTGGAATAGTCTGAATTTTGCACAGGTCATGGGTTCATAGATCTTGGGTTAGGAACTACTGGCTTAATGCAGTGTGTAAATCCATCCATTTGTGAATTTGTAGATTAAAAAATTGTAATTATAAGATAGAAAAGGGTGCAAACTATATTATAAAACATGAATCCAAAGCAAATCTCACCTTGGTAATAAATAACATACTGCAAGTTTCCGCAAAGTCAGTGCTGATCACCTGTCCAAAGTGGAATCTCTCAATTTTGCAGAAATTAGCAATTTTATCTATTGAAGAATCAGGCAGTGTTTCAAAAAGCTCTAGATTCCTGAAAATAGAAAGAATATGTCTATTCTTATCAACCATTTATTTAACTACAAATTGAAAGCTTTCAGTTAACTACAGATCAGAGTATTCAATGATGGCTCTGGCATATTCAAGTTTCTAAACTCAGGTCTACTGCACTATGTAAGCAATTCCATTTGAAGATATAGGGGAACACAGGCAAAGGAAACCCAGTGGTCAATTTTTTCCTCTTATTTTGTTGGCCTGGTGTAGGAAAGACTCCTGAACTGATACAGCTCAACAGACAACCCATCATTTAATAGCTCTAAAATACAATGTCCTATATATCTATGTGCATACTGTGCTGTATTCTGGAAAAATGAAAAAGATGATAAGGCCTGGAGTAGATGCTTAAGTTCTAAATCAGGGGTGGGCAACGTCAGGCCCGCGGGCCATATAAGGCCCACGGGGCTCCTGCCTAAGGCCCGCGGGGCTCCCACCCGCAACCCCCCTTCCACGCGATTGGCTCCCACCCGCAAACCCCGCCCCTTCCACGTGATTGGCTCCTGCCCGCAAACCCCGCCCCCAGTGCTTGTGATTGGCTCCCGCCCGCAAACTCCGGCCCCCGGTCCGCGGAAATCCCAGAAACCCCGCCCCCCGGTCCCCGGTCCCCGGTTATAAATATCCAAATGGCCCTTGGTAGAAAAAAGGTTCCCCACCCCTGTTCTAAATAATATATGTCACTGCTGCTGCTGTTCCCTCTTGCTCCCAAGCTGCCACCAACAGCAACAGTAGGTGACAAATAAAAAGGAGGAGGAGGAGGAGGAGGAGGAGGAGGAGGAGGAGGAGGAGGAGGAGGAGGAGGAGGAAAGAATAATTGAAATAGTTCCTGCTGGGTTTTTGTAGGGAGCCCTACAAAATGGAGGGAGATGGAGATGACCTTGGAGAAACCATCCAGAAGCTGTTAAGAAAACAACAGGTGCAGAAGAAGAGGTAAGAGAGATGGAAGGGAAAACCCAGGTGGACTTGCAAGATTCTGCTACTAGAGCCTATCTCAATAAAGTAGAGTTTGGGCCTGCCTTTGGAGTCAGTTTCCTGACCTGGCCTGTCATGTAGGGCTGACACCAATCTTTCTCCAAGGTTATCTCTGTGGTTCCCTACAGTTTCAAACCAGCAACATTTGATTTGTGAAGCAAAAGTTACAGGCAGGGTAAAGGGGAGGTCTAAAGGGCACCAGAGCTAAATTGCAGGGATATTCCTACCTCTGCAAAGAAGCCAATGAACTGTGAAAGGTAGCCTGCAGCAAACTGAAATGCTCTAGCCCAAATGGACAGGAATGCTCGAGGCAACATAACAGGGGAAAGTGTACTTCAGAAGCAGAGCAGAGCGGTATGCCCTGTGAAGGCAAGTGGGGGATTCAGAGAGGGTGACATCATCTGTGTCTGCCCTCCAGAAGCAGTTGCCTGGATGTTCTGGGAACCGGCAACGGTGTAACTGAGCGGATAAGCCCCAAAGCATCTTGTTTCAGGCAGCATTATGAGGAAGAGATCATGAAGGCACAAACCGATGTCTGCTGCTGCAAAACTATTATACATTGCTTCTAGGTGGGGGAGTGGCACCATTTGGATTTTCTTTCAGGCAGCGAAATTGAAGTTTTTCTCTCAAGCCTCCTCTTATATGAGAATTCTGAGCAAACAACAGAGTCAACAATATGGACAATCTCTATAGTGCTGCTTTATTAATTAAAAAAAAAACAGGGAATGCAAAATAGCCTGATTCTTTTCCCACCCACCAATAAAATAAAATAATAATAAAATTGTATCAATAGGTATGGAGTGGTAGAACAAAGTTGGTATCAGAGGAAGGACTGAGATTGGGGAAGCACGCCCTCAGCTGGGAAGTACGGCCTTTGGCCCGGAAGTAGTTTCGTTCTCTCTGTTCAACAAGTAGTTAGAACAGGAGGCTGGATGTGGAAGTTGTTAGCTAATAAAGACATTCAGTATAAACGAAACTCTGACGCATTATTATTAGAAGAGACCTTGAAACAAAAATAAAATAATAAAATAATAAAATAATAAAATAATAAAATAATAAAATAATAAAATAATAAAATAATAAAATAATAAAATAAAATAAATAATAAAATAATAAAATAAAATAAAATAATAAAATAAAATAAAATAATAAAATAATAAAATAATAAAATAAAATAAAATAAAATAAATAAAATAAAATAAAATAAAATAAAATAAAATAAAATAATAAAATAATATAAAATAAAATAAAATATAAAATAGGTGGAATGATTAATAGGAAAGAGTATTTATTTATTTATTCAATTTGTATAGCTGCCCATATCAAACCAGTGACTCTGGGCGGCGAACAACCATAAAAACAATTAAAACAGTTAAAACACAGTACAAAAAAGAAATTAAATACAAATAGCAGCCAAGAGATATTATGATCCATTGGTGTCAATATAGCTAGGTCTTCAAGGCCTTCCGAAAGACCAACAGGGTCGAGGCAATCCTAATCTCAGGAGCGAGGATGTTCCAGAGGGCAGGCGCTATGGCAGAAAAGGCATGTCTCCTGGTCCCCACCAGCCAACATTCCTTGGCTGACAGGACCCGGAGCATGCCCATCCTGCCAGACTAGATTGGACAGGTACAAACCACTTGGAGAAGACGGTCCCTCAGGTAACCTGGTCCCAAGCCATGAAGGGCTTTAAAGGTGACAACCAGCACCTTGAATTGGAAACACAATGGCAACCAATGCAGCCCCCAAAGCAGTGGTGTTACATGTGCCGAATAGCTGACACCATTTACAGTACAACCCACGCAGCTGCATTCTTTACCAGCTGAAGCTTCCAAATGCTCTTCAAGGGCAGTGCCGTGTAGAACGCATTGCAGTAGTCCAAACGGGAGGTCACAAGGGCATGAGTGACAGTGCGTAGGGCCTCCCAGTCCAGGAATGGGTGCAACTGGTGCACAACCCGAAGGTATGCAAAAGCCCTCTTAGCCACGGCTACCACCTGCTTTTCCAGCAGGAGCCATGAGTCCAAGAGGACCCCCAGATTGCACACCGGGTCCCTCTGAGGCAGTGCCACCCCATCCAGAACCAGAGGTGGAATTGTTGGAGATCCAGCAAACCAGCATGCCTCATTAGCATGTAGATGAGTTTTTGAGGAAGCTATTTGTTACTCCTCCCACTTCCTCTTTCTCTCACTCTCTCTTGCCTCCATCCACCAGAGGAGGAAGCAGCATGCTGCTGCTCTCTCCATCTTGAGGCCTACAGCCTCCAGGCACTGAGACAGGACATCCGTGGCAGCCCAGGGTGGAGATATAAAGCTGGGTATCAACAGCATACTGATGATGCCTCACCCCAAACCATCAGATCACCTTACCCAGTGGCCTAATGTAGATGTTAAATAAGAGGGGAGAGAGAACCGAGCCCTGTGGCACCCCACAAAGCAGGGGCCGTGGGCTGGACCTCTCCCCTCCTATCAACACTGACTGGAACTGATCCCAGAGGAAGGAGGAGAATCAGCACAACACTGTGCCACCCACCCCCAACTCCTGAGGCCGGTCCAGAAGGGTACCATGATTGATGGTATCAAAGGCCGCTGAGAGGTCAAGAAGAGCAAGGATGGATGCACTGCCCCCATCCCGCTCCCGCCAGAGATCGATCAAGAGCGCAATAAATGCCATCTCAGTCACATATCTATAATTTCTGCAGCAGTGTAATAGCAGCTAACTTTTATTTTCATAAGTATGAGCCCAAATCATCCCAAATCAATCCACTGCTGGATGAAGGTCTCTTCATTGAAGGTTATTGGCCATAATTTACCACACTGGTCCAGCGTGGGTTGGTAGAAAGATGTTTTCTGAATTCTCAATCTGAGAGAGAGTAATTGAATCCCCCTTGGGGGAGATGGGGCGGTAACAGAAATTGAAAAATAAAATAAATAAAATAAAAATTGGCCTCAAATCACCCAGCTGGCTTCTATGCCTAAGGGAGGACTGGAACCGGGGTCCCTCCACTCATAGTTCACATGTTAACCACTACACCACAATGGCTGACAGACAGACAGACAGACAGACAGACAGACTAATATTCTGGTCTCTTATTGAAAAAGGAACACTCTTTATATATGGAGTCTTTTCTATAAAGGCTGATTAGTTGAACCAAAGCCAAAACCAAGGAAACAAACAATGGAAAAGCGATACAAGGGGTTACCTCAAAAAATCGTAGCGGGCTTTGAATTCACGTTGAAGTTCCTTATCTAGTTTAAAGGCAAAAAAATCCTTTTTATCTACCACCAGCAATTCCGTTTCCTCCATACAGACAACAGTGGCAATTCTTTTTGTTTTTTGCAAAAGGGCAATTTCCTGTTAAGAAGCAAGAGATAAATGAGAGAGAATGCTGTCCTGGTTGATTCTTCCTCTCTTTCTATTATGTACCTGTTCCTTTTCCTTTTCCTTATCTCTCTCTCCACATCCTCCTCACTGCTCCACCCCCCATTTCTTATTTCCTAAAATCAGACTCTCCCCAGCTTTTCTTCTCCTTTTTCCTGGGCAGCAGAGCACATTTATCAACAGAAGCCTTCCTGCAGCCACCATCATTTTTATTCTGTAATGCCTCTGGGGTCTATGTGGAATCCTACAGCACCAGGAAATACAGATGATCCAGGGTGATGGCTTCACAGCATGCCACCTGCTTTCGACATTTATTTAAAATTCATGTATGTGGTGAGGATCTTATGGACCCCTTGGAATACGCGGCTATTACATTGCCCTATCTTTGGAGCTCACTCAACAAGATTTTCTGAATATCAGTTCCCCTGAAAGTTACCTGACTTGATGACGCTACCTGTTGGAGTTCTGCAGCTGAAACTTCCCAATGCTCAGGAAGGGCAGCATCTTGGATTGGAAAGGCGATACTATAATTCTTATGTATTGATAGTGCTTACAGGTATAATATTTATCAACGCCTGCAAACATATATAGATATTTCCTTTGTGGAAAAAGGTGTGTGTGTGTGTGTTTCTGTTGTGGAGAGAACCATTTCTTTGCTAGAGGTGAAAAGCTGAGAACCACTGTTGCAGATCACACTCACCCCAAAAGAAGCACCCCTATGAATTGTAGTCGGAGCTGCTTCCACAAAGGCAGTGCTACCATCCTCATCATCCGTGACAGCAACTGTACCAAAATAAATGAAGTAAAAGGCGGTTGCTTGATGCCCCTTTTTTATGATCACTCTTCTGCGGCCAAATCTGGAAGACAGATCACCAGGTGACATCACAAGCTAGCAGAGATGAACCTGAACAAGAAGACTTAAATCACCAGCACAGTTCACTAGCCTTCCTCACCCTTTCAAAGGTGATAAAAGTAGTTTCAAGAATTCCCAGCCAACAAAGCTAAAGGCTGTTTTTCACTGCCTCAAGGTTTCTTCACAGATTCAGTCCCATTGTAGACATCTACTTTGACCCTGCATTGCACCAGCTGTGCAGTCACAGGCCCCGACAACTTCGCACATAGATTAAGGGCGCCTTCACATGCTCTTCCTTTGATGTGAGATATGCCATCATCTGTCAGCAATGCCCCTCTGCAATGGTATGTGGGAAAGTTCTTGGGAGACAGGAGGAAGAGCTACAGCCTAGGCAACAATCCTATAAATGAAATTTGAGTCTGAAGGAGGAGGGGTGGAGAAAGAGGCTCAGAAGGGACCCTCCCTAGTATTGGGAGAGTAAAACTGAGGGGGCACTTTTAGACTTGCAAGATTCTGTTAATGTAACTTTACAATAAAGATAGAGCTAGTACTCCTAGGGTTGTGCTACCTTGTCTGGACTACCTCACAAGGCTAACACCCTCTGGAGTCTAGGTAGGACAAATGGGGCAAACTTTGTGCAGAAGAATGAATGGACACAAGTTTGGCATCAGGACTCGAAACAAGGATAAAGTAATAACAGAGCATTTTAATCTGCTAGGATACTCTATAACAGACCTTGAAGTAGCTATTCTGGAACAAATAAACTTCACCAGCACAACTGAGCAAGAGACTGCTGAAATCACATATATTAATATCAGGAGGTCTCAACAAACACAATGGGTTTTAACATATTCCAAATGTTAATTTATAAGGTACTTGTAATCTGCATCTGCATAACCGCCATCTTCTGTCCTCTGCTCTTTCCCTCCCCACCTCATTCCAATTTAAGTCCTATGTCAGTTTAGCTACTCCATGCATCCAATGAAGTGAGCTGTAATTCACAAAAGCTTATGCCTTTTTATAAAACGCGTTAGTCTGAAAAAATGCTACCAGACATCTGGTTTTTCATAGACTTAATGTGGGACACATCCAAATCATGTGATTTTCAGCTGGACACTGAAATCATCCATAGTCCATACACTTGTGCCATTGTATACTCCATACACTTATTTTGTTTGATATTTCTTATGTAGTATGCCACTGGTACATTTTTCAAGCATGAGAGCTGGCATTCTTTTAACAGGCATCTTCTACAAAATCTCTTTTTTTGTGTCTGAATAAGCATCATTCCCACAGAACAATCCTGGTCATTATCTGTTCCTTTCTTCTTTATTAATGTCAGATTAGAGCCAAGTCAGCTTTTTCCAACATTTATAGGATCACAGAATGGAAGGGATTGAAGTGACACCAGAGATCTTGTGGATTCCGGTACTGCCGCTGGTTCCCAGAGAGGGAACACATTCCAGGCAGATAAGAGGATTCGCAGCCCCGATACTGTTGCTGGGAAAGTTAAGAGGTTCAAGGTAGCTCCGCCCTAGAGCCTTCCTAGGTTATTTACCCTTAGGTTAGTTAGCTTTAGTCTGGCAAGATTCTGTCTATACGGTGAGAATAGAGAACTAGAGTTGGAATACACTGACTCGGAGTCGTTCTTGGTTTGGTCCTACTACAGCAGCCCCTACAGCAGAGCTTTCCAAACTGTGTGTCGCGACACAAAAGTGTGTCGCCACACACAGTCTGGTGTGTCGCCACACAACCCAGAAGCGCTGATCATTATCAGTGCTTCCGGGTTTTCCCGCGGCAACACACCAACTGCAGCGCGCAAAACCCGAAAGCAGCAGCAGCGCTTCCGGGTTTTTGCGCGCTGCTGCACTTCCGGGTTTTCCCACGGCGACACACCAACGCCAGTTGGTGTGTCGCCGCGGGAAAAACTTCGGAAAGCCCTGCCCTACAGTTTCTGTTTAAGCACCTCCCAAGAAGGGGAGTCTACCTCCTTTCGAGACAATCTATTCTGTAGTTGAGTAGCTCTTAGCACTTGTCCATTCTGGTAACATTTATGAATGCCTGAATAAGCACTAGCCAAATCCTCCATCTCTTCCTGCAGCCACTGAACCATGGTCATTCCTAGGAACTGCCCTGCTGTCGGTGTAAATAGGAATTACCTCAGGGTAACCACCCTACTCAGTTCGTACAGGGAAAAATATATCTTTGGGGAAATCATGTGATTAGTTGGAATTATTTCCCCAAAGTTCAATTTTTCCCTGTACGGACTGATTATTCCAACTAATCCAAAATTCATCACACTACCACAAAGGAAGTTGGAAACAGAATCGGGAAGTCTGTAGGAGAGCTTTAATTGTCTTTGGCTATGAAAGAAGTTCTCCAATTAAGGTCTTACAAAATATTGAATGATGATAACATGAGAAGTTTTACTATCATTTAGGCAAGCTGTTGAAAATTAAGACAGAAACATTTCATCTAGATTATTTCATCTAGAAAGAATCAAACAATAAGGATGCCTTGGCATTGTTGGGAAAGCCCACTCTCACCCCTGAGCCTAGGGAGAATATCTCTATTTCAGTAGATCAGCATTGTAGGGGAATTTAGAAAAGAATATAGAATGTAGAAAAAAACATGGGCCTATCCAGCTTTAATGTTTAAAGAAACTCTGTCCACTTAGTAAATGTCTGGGAAGCACGCAATATATCGTGAACACTCACAATATGGCTTAATACATCTGCCGGATCTGAAAAGGTGACCTACCCCCATTATTTCCTCCCCTCAAGTTACAGGGTTTTCTAATGGGGGGAATCCCCCCCCCAATACCCACAAGAGTACTGAGTTGGGCACTCTGGGGCGCCGAGGGAAATGTTAATAGGAGGAGGAACTTTCCAGACTGAATTAGAGTCAGTAGACAACAGTTACAGGAAGCAGAGGGAGACCCTGCAGAGTTTGTCCCTAGAAACTGCTTAGGATTTGTATGAAGGTCTTGTGGGATACCCTCAGCATGAGAAGGCAAGGCAGTGGGATGCCCTGGGCTACTCCAGCTCTGGCAATAAAGTATCTTCGGTGACCTTGATGGAATGTTACCTTTAATTGGCATGCTTGGAGACCTTTAAAGCTACAGATCCAGTTTGTATTGCTCCCAATACAATTATTCTCTTCCCCAGCCCACTTTCCCTTCCCGATTACCGTTCGAAGCGAATCACTTTGGCCAATAGATACTGCAGCCTTGGGCTATATTGTTGGAAACTTTCTAAAAACTGCAAGCGGTTTCGCAAGTGTTTTATTTCTGATTCGGTCCTCCATGTTGGCGGCTTCTTAGTTATTTGGATTGCTCTAAAAGGAAAATGTTCCTGAAGGCAATATCAAATACATTTTAAAATAAATAGTCACATGAGCAGCAGTAAAAGATGACAGTGCCATTCTCCCAAGACCCTAGGCGTTATTAGTTCTCTCTCTCTCTCTCCCTCTCTCTCTTTCTCTCTTCTGCCTCCCTTTAAAAGCTGCGACTTCAAATTTATTTTATTGTTTGCAGTACTAGTCTGCTCAGTATTTTATCAGGCCTTCATGTGATTATTTCTCAATTCCATGGAGAAATATGTGATTTCTGCCTTGGCGAAAGAATAATAAAATTCCATTGCAGTGATGGATGCTGTGAGAACTTTGGCCACAGCATTTCTACAGCTTTCCTGGTCCGCACAAGCCCTTCCCATCACAAGCCTCTCCTCCCACAGTCACCAAGAAGCCTGTGTAACAAGCCTAAAGTAAAGTAAATAATCAGAATTAATGGAAGTAATAATGGGGGGGGGAGTTTACTGCTTTCAGGGAAAAGCTTGTGTAACGTTGAGGCATTATTGCAACTGAGAAGGCAGCCTGCTGTGGAAGTAATAAGGGAGAGGGGGCATTAAAGTGAACTTGGGTCTGCATTATACCTTAAAAGGGGGCGAGGCCTTGATCATGTGGTCACAGACGCCATTTTTACACCCTCCCCCCACCTGCAGATGCTCCTGGCAATAAGATCCATGCTTCAGCTATACTGCTTAATGTTTGCATTTAATTTTTAAAACAGTATTCAGGAATGACTCAGATGAGTATGAATTTTATTTCAATTCACCAATTATGTGAACCCTCTCTCCTGACCTTTTGCTATGCAGATATTGGACTACAATTCCACCATTCCCCAGCCCACATGAACATGGTGGCTAAGAGGTGATAGCAGTGATAATACCAATTAACCCAAGGATTGGGGAAGACAGCTTTTAATCCCCATGCTCAGTCATATTTAAGTGCATCTGCTTTGATATATTCCACTCACTCCCTTGCATACCTTTCCTCCTTCAAGCATCTCACACTCATATCCAGTCAAGCTCAAATTGTAAACCTCCTGCGGCAGATACACGTCAGTTTTTGCTACTGTGATTCTGTAAAGCAGGACTGAGTAACAGTTACCAGTGTACATGAAACTGCAAATGTATTTCGCCTTGAGCTCAAAACTGAACAACTCAACTAAAACATTGAGTTGGAACATTTTGAGTCGTTGTTCTTGTTTTGTTTTCCGAAGGGGTATTTGTTCAGTTTCCCCCTTGCTATATTCCTACCCTCATCCCCTAGATGTCTGTCACTGCAGGTGCAAAAAAACCCCACCAAAAACAATAATGTATGGCTTGTCCAAACCTTTGAAACGCTGAATTCATGTCGATTAAACACAATATTGGAGCCTTTCATGTCCTAAAAAGCAGACATTGAATGGCAGTTAATTTTATATAGAATTCTGTAAAAAAAAACCACAAGTATTCTACAGCTACACTTTCATGTTAATTTTTAACAAATAATTTTATTTTATATTTATGGACTTCAATGGTTTACGATTATATCGTAGAATACCGATGGAAGTCAATGTTAAAAAGTAATAATAAATAACATCAGTAACAAATAAAAGATCTTCAGTTAATTTTGTGGAACTCCTTACCTCTTCAATTGCTCCACGACAATCTTTCTCTATCATGTGATAACCTGACAATCCCCTCAGTCCAGTGCGGAAACGTCGGCATACTTTAATCATTAGGATAATGTCCACAATGAGCCTGTGAAAATTCTTTGGGGGGTGGGGGAACAGGCAATAATTTGACCACATATTAAACATGTCATCTGAATCCCCATAAATCCTGCAACAGAGTGCCTTATATATGCTAATCCTCTGTCCTCTATAATAAGTATTTCATCCTTGGAGACAAGAAAACAAAACATCCGGTAGCAGGATTCACAAGGTCACCTAAAGCAGATTAATGTGTAGAGGAGTTTTTCCTACAGTACAGTGGCTCCAATTTTACTTTCTAGAAAGCTGATGGTTGTTTTACCCATCTCTTTCCTCTCTTCAGCATCACATATGGCTACAGAGGAAATTCTTAGAATAAACAATACATTGCAAATAGATCACCCAAATCTGTATATACGTTGGAAAATGTTCCTTCTACCCTAAGTGTACAAGTGTACAAGGCACCAAGACAACATGTAGAGCTAATCTCAGTGTGTCTCAGTATTTTTCACACTCTAGAAACCTGTTGTAAAAAATATTTTTTAAATGGACCTGCTCAGAACTGTTTTGAGAATTGTAGAGAAAGGGCAGGAAACAGAATTAAGGAGCATCGCTGACAATGGTCCTCCCCACCCCCTCAAAACATACCCCCTCAGAACAAAACATGATGGAACATTTGTTCATTTGTATAAAGATTTCTACCCTACCATTCTAATGCACCCATTTCACTTAGGGTAGCTGATAACCTTAAACATCAGTGCAACATTTAAAATGTTTGAAAGGTAAAAAAAAAAAGGGAAGACAATGCTAAAAACATCTGTAAAAACAAAACACAAAAATCCCTAAAGAAAATCACAAAGCAGGCAGATGGTTTCCTGTGAAGAAAGTGACTTCTTCTTCAAGAAAAAGCCTTGTTGGTTGGGGGGAAAAGGTAGAAAAAGCACTCTCTCTGTTTATCCCCTGGTAGAAAGTTCCAGAGTTTAGATGTGAGGAACTTTCTGTCATCCCAACCAAATGTGCCTCTTCCAGAGTTGCGACATAAAGAAAGATTTCTCTATCAGACGGCAGGGGAATACTCCACCGAATTGTGACTAAGTGGTCTCTGTTCTGGATCTAGACTCAGAACCAGATTGAAACATTCCAACCTTCAGAAATATGCAGTTCTATGCTAGGCATTTCTGCCTAAATGGATTATCCCTGTTCAGGGAAAAAACTGACCAGAGATAAAATATGGACTGATAACCAACGGATGAAAATTTTGTCTTCAGCTCAATTAGTAATTATCTTTTACTGGGGGCCTCCTGGAAAAAGGGTTCTGCCAGTAAGATTTAAATTACTACCTCTCCCAGCTCATGATAGGAGGTGAATCTGGGCAGTATATGGAAGACAAAGATAAAAGTTCCTGATGGGATTTCCTCAGAAGATACGCATAACACTAGCTGTGAAACTGGTGCTGTTTCCTGATCAGACCTTTTTAAATCCCCTCCTTTCTTATCTCAGTCCCAATTTCTATCCACAGATACAGGGCTGCACATACTTAAAAAATTATTCATAACCTTGTGCAAATGTCAGCACAGCTGCTAACCAGTAAAGCAACCATGTCCTTTTTTTCAGGTTTCCACGTGAACTCAGGAAAAAAAAAGATGCCTCTGTTTTAGGAGTCACTTTAATGAGCTGAAGAGGCTTATACTGAAGTCTGAAAAACAATGCGGCTGCTTTAATCAGTAGCAGAGTGGCGCTGGGCTCATGTGCGGTCAACAGCCTTTCTTCATAATTATTTCTGAAGCATGCAAAAGCCTATTCTTTATCAAATAACCCACAATTTAACAGTCAAATGCTGGTTTACCCAACATGCTAAGCCATAAAACACACAAGAAACCAAATAAAGCCATTACTGCATTGGGTGAGTGCAAACTAGTCCATACACACGTCTACACATTCTCCCCTCATGTCAGGATGCCATCCCGCCTGAGATAGATGGGGTTTGTAGTTGTTAGGTACATGGGGCTTGTAGTAATGCCAGAGATAGATGGGGTTGTAGTAATTAGCTAGCACGGGGCTTGTAGTAATTAGCTAGCATGCTTGCAAGACAGTAGAAGAGCTGTTAGAGATAGGCATGGTACGCAAGGCGTTGGAATGTGGAAGGAGGAGAGACGGGAACCAGACACCAAGGACGTTCAGCTGGGATCATCGAAAGGCTGGCAGTTTAGAGTTATGGGAACTGAGTCGATAAGGGAGGGGTTGGTAGGAGTACGTGAAAACTGGCATGTTTAAATCTATGATTGCACGCACTTTTGCTCAATCTGCTCTTTCTGTGATGATCCACTCCTTTGATATTAATCTAGAAACTCTCAGCACAAGCCATGGTAGGATATAAAAAAGTTCTTTAATTAATACAAGTGAATGGAATCGATGCAAAGAGCAGATTGAGCAAAAGCGTGCGCAATCACATATTTAAACATGCCAGTTCTCACATACTCCTACCAACCCCTCCCTTATCGACTCAGTTTCCATAACTCTAAACTGCCAGCCTTTCGATGATCCCAGCTGAACAACCTTGGTGTCTGGTTCCTGTCTCTCCTCCTTCCACATTCCAATGCCTTGCGTGTTAGGATTATCGGAAGTCAACTCAGCATTGTCTCACAAGCATAGTGGAGGACTTTTCTAGTGAAGTGTATCTCTGTGCTTGTGGGAGGTGCCTGGGTCACCTGCTTCCTGTTTCCTGCTCCTTCTTGGGTCTCTTGAGGCCATTCTCCATCTTCCCTTCTTCCTAACCACATGTGCCACGCAGGAGGGCCACATGGCTATGTGGGTTTCGTCTGAAACATCTCGCTTGCACGCAGACCGGAGATGATTAAGCCTTTCTACCATGAAACTGCTTGTAACCAAGATCTACTGCAGAGCTTTCCAAACTGTGTGTGGCGACACAAAAGTGTGTCGCCACACACAGTCTGGTGTGTCGCCACACAACCCGGAAGCGCTGATGATAATCATCAGCGCTTCTGGGTTTTCCCGCAGCGACACACCAACGGCAGCGCGCAAAAACTGAAAGCGGCAGCAGCGCTTCTGGGTTTTTGTGTGCTGCCGCAATGGCGGCACTTCCGGGTTTTCCCGCGGCGACACACCAACAGCGGTTGGTGTATCACCGCAGGAAAACTTTGGAAAGCCCTGATCTACTGAATAAAAATGTAAGCTATCTTTATTTTTCTTCAACTAACTAAGGTGTGAAGACTGTTTTATTTCTGAATGTTAATTAAGCTGTATGTGCAAGTCTTTTCTGGGCGCTTCTACTCTGCAAGATTGTCGTTAGCTGCTTGGAGTGTTTTTCTAACCTTCCAGACTCCAACATTGCGTACCATGCCTATCTCTAACAGCACTTCTACTGTCTTGCAAGCATGCTAGCTAATTACTACAAGCCCCATCTATCTCAGGCAGGATGGCATCCTGACACCTCAGTTGGTAATGCATCTGTTTTAATTATCACTGGCTCTTCATTTTGATTCCTTTCCTTGTTCTAAAAAGCCATATGTACAGTACATAGGAGAAGATACATACCTTAATTCCTAGTCTGTAGGTAACCGCATCTTCCTTATAACCTGTAAAAGAAAATAGCTGTTTTTTTAAAATAAATTTTCCATCAGCTGAAATGTTCCCATTTTCTCTGGACTGAAAACGCATACGCAATCCGGACCTCAAACTAGGACACAAAGTATACAGAAAACCCACCCATACGGACCGATATCTACACAAAAATTCCAATCACCACCCACGACAAAAGAGAGGCATGATCAAAACCTTGGTGGATCGTGCTAATCAAAACTGTGAAACCCAATTTCTCAACAATGAACTTAACCATCTGAATTGGGTCCTACAGGCAAATGGCTATTCCAAGAATGAAATAAAAAGAGCCATCAAACCAAGAAAACAACATCCAACTGAAGAAAAACAGCCCCCCACAAACAAAGTATTCCTGCCCTACATCAAAGGAGTCACTGACCGCATGGGAAAACTGATGGAAAAACACAACTTTCAAACAGTCTTCAGACCCACCAGAAAAATACAACAAATGCTAAAATCAGCAAAAGACAAAAGGGACCCCCGCACCGCTGCAGGAGTATACCGCATACCATGCAGCTGCGGACAAGTATACATCGGAACCACAAAACGAAGCATTCACACCAGGATAAAAGAACATGAAAGACACTGCAGACTACAGCAACCGGAAAAATCTTCAGTAGCTGAACATGCTCTCAAGCAAACGGGACACAAAATCCTATTTGAAAACACAGAAATACTGGACAACACCAAAAGCCACTACACCAGATTATACAGAGAAGCCATTGAAATTCACAAACACCAGCACAGTTACAATAAAAAAGAAGAAAGTTTAAAAATCAGCAAAACCTGGCTACCAGTCCTGAAAAACACAGCCTGCAAAAGGTCAACGAACTCAGTCCAACCACCAGGACATGGGAATACTTCTCACAATGAACATGCTAATCACGCTCATCAGCCACTCGTTAACATTTCAACACAACAGAAAAACCCACCTAATCTCCTATAATTTAGCTCTATAAATAGAACATTGCCACTCTACCTGGGCACAGAGATTTTGCTTCTATCTGTGCTCCTGCCCTCTGAAGACGCTGGCCACAGATGCTGGCGAAACGTTAGGAACCACAACTTCCAGAACACGGCCACACAGCCCGGAAGACCCACAACAGCCATTGAACTCCGGCCGTGAAAGCCTTCGACAATACAAATGGAATATTGTTGGATGAAGATTCAGACTCACAATCCACATCCCCAGGAGTGAGAAATGGCTCTTTGTCAGATATACAGGCTAAGTCAGATTACTCTTGCCCCTCCCTCTGCTGGAATTAGGGAAGGGTTTTGTCTTTTTAAAACACAGAGAGAGGATGGTAAAGAATTGGGCTTTTATCATCCCTAGCAGCTCTGATTCACATTGGGAATTCCACGAAGTTGGAGAAGTCCATGCGATTGAGGCAGAAGATGCTGCTTTCATTTGCCACCCACATACCTCCCTCGATCCCCCCACAGATGCCTCTGAAGGACTGTTTGGAAAAACTTCCTAGCAGTAATGCAGTAAAACCAATCAGACAGAGAGGTGATAGTGATAGGATGTACGCAGGTTCAAAGGGAAAAAATCAAGGCTTGAGAATAAACAGACAAGAGTGCAGCGTTTAGGGCTAAAAGTGTTTACTTGTAGCGTAAGGCAATAAATGCATATATAGTTACATTATTGCAATAAGGAAAAACAAAAACAAACTTATAAGCAAAGATCCGTGTATTGATCCCAGGGCCAGAGCTCATGCCACGGCCTATACCCAAAGCCAGGCATAACTACGCACTGCCCAGTCCGCAGAAGTAGAATACACGTGAAGAACTACATGGCTAAAGACACAAAAAGTCAAGAAGCATAGAACACCCATTTTGCATGGTTAGATATTCAGTTCTTCCAGCTTTCTGATTGGCTGGAAGTTAGGTGTGACACACACCAGGCCTTTGTGTAGGCCATGGCACAAGGTGGCAGTGCTGCATCTAAGCAAGCACGTGATCTCCCCCTCCCTGTTCTCCCAGGGCTTCCCACGAAGGCTTCAGGGGGAATTGTTCTCATGGGAAGGTTCCATTGCTTGTGTGGGCACTAGCCATAACAAGACGTCACGTGGTACCTTCTGGCTTCATATCTAATGATGAGATGTAAACAAAGCCATTCAAAGTTATGGGAAGGCTTTTTGTTATCTAGCCACCTGGCCTCACGTCATCATGAGACACTTTTCTCCGTACAGAAAATAATTTGCCAATTTCATACGAGAAATCTGACAGATAGCCCCCCTTCACTGGATGGGATCAAATAAAGATTAGACAGCCATTTGTCGGGGATGCTTGGATTCTTGTGCTGAGATTGAGAGGAGGGTAGTTTAAAAGACTGAATCCAACCTTAGGATGCTGTGAAGATGCAAGACTTTCACAGGGTCTGATTCAGTCTGATATGCCCACAGGATTGGTGGGCCTCATTTAGTTTTAAGTTCTATGAATGACAGATTGCCAGGCCTGGAAGGCAAGCCTAATGGGCACCAAGCACGCCTAAGAACCTAGTAGCTTCTCCCTGCCACAAACTGCCCAAATTGAAGGAAGGTGGCAGATTTGGGAGGTTTTACGTGAGCCAAAAGCACTGGATCAGCCAGTGAGAACCAGGAGGCCAGAATAACTTGGACAGCTGTACAAATGGCCCATCGTCTGCAGTCTAGCATTTCCTCCTAGGTTCAGGAGCCCTAACAGTGGAGGGGATCAATGTCTGATCTGCAGAGCTCCCACCACGAACCTGGGTTGTTTTTTTTTAATAATCTTTATTATTTTTTAACAAAACAATCTTTAATCTTAAAGAAGAAAGAAAATTTAAAAATAAATTAAAAGTACAAACTAAAAACACAAACTAAGAAGAGAGGGAAAAAGGGGGGGGAAATCTATCTTATATTTTATACTTATCAATAGTCGCTGGTTTAGCAATGAATTCACTACTGCAATATGAACAATACAAGATTCTTGCAAGGCATCAAAAAATCTTTGCCATAGTAAAACATATTGCTGCATCCTTTGATTAGTAGAGAATATTGCCTTTTCCAAAACAGATAAATCACACATTTCTGACAACCATTCCTTGACATCTGGAATAATATCACTTTTCCAATTTCTTAATATAATTCTTTTTGCCACCCACTCCCCATTTTTCTATACAACCACAATTCCTGATAAACAGTCAAATTCCAATGTTTTGGTATATAATTCAACATTACATTGACATCTTTAATATGTAAAGATTTTCTCATCAATCTACTAATATACATTAATACAATATCTGAAAAAGATACTAAATGATCACATGCCCATATCATATGGGTCAGTGAGCCCTCAAAGTTTTTACACCTTGAGCATAGAAAATCTGATGTCCATCCTTTCAAATACATTATCTGGAGAGTCTGATACCACCCTAAATACATTTTTTTGATGAATCAACCTTAATCTCAAATCAGTAGATACCATTTTAACATTTTTAAGGACATGAAGCCATTGATGTGGCTTTATCGGAAATTCCAGTACTTTAGTCCATGTTTGAAATATCCCAGAAATGTCCACTTTAAAAATATTCTTGAGCTTTTGATAGAGGTATGTTATAGGTTTTCTTTCTCTCATGGATTCCATCAAGTAAGAAATCAACTCAGGTGCCCTTGAGGATCTGGTCCATATTGATCCTTTAGAACCTCAGTTTTTCCCCTTAGCCCCCTTCAGCAGATCATAATGAAACTCAGAGTGAGGAATTATTGCTTCTTTAAGATAGCCAAGGCACATATCACAGGTGGGCTGGGTGGAGATTACAAAAGTATCAGTTGAATTGTATCTGTCAGCCACATGTACAGAACATTGCCCCCCCAAATATGGAAGGATTATGGGGGATGAGCACTCCCTAGGTTCAATTAAATCAGAATGGGCTCTTGCATTCAAAACAAGCTGCAGCTTTTCAACAGCTTTCCAAGCCATTCCCCCTTCATGGATTACTGCCTTGTTGTGGCGAAGGGGCTTGCGTAACTCAATGAAGTCAGGTCAAGAAGAACAGGTCATGACGGAGAGTTCTGACAAAACATGGTCCAAAACTGGAGGAGGGAATGGCAAACCACTCCAGTATCCTTGCCAAGAAAACCCCATGGACAGTATCAAAAGGCTAAAAGATATGACGCCGGAAGATGAGCCCCTCAGGTCGGAAGGTGTCCAAAATGCTATTGGGGAAGAGCGGAGGGCAATTCCGAGTAGCTCCAGAAAGAGTGAAGCGGCTGGGCCAAAACCGAAAGGATGCTCAGTTGTGGATGTGTCTGGAAGTGGAAGGAAAGTCCGATGCTGTAAAGAACAATATTGCATAGGAACCTGGAATGTAAGATCTATGAATCAAGGTAAGCTGGATGTGGTCAAACATGAGATGACAAGATTGAACATCGACATCTTGGGAATCAGTGAACTAAAATGGACAGGAATGGGCGAATTTAATTCAGGAGACCATTATATATACTACTGTGGGCAAGAATCCCTTAGAAGAAATGGAGTAGCTCTCATAGTCAATAAAAGAGTGGGAAAGGCAGTACTGGGGTACAACCTCAAAAACGACAGAATGCTTTCAGTTCGAATCCAAGGCAAACCATTCAACATCACAGTGATCCAAGTCTATGCCCCAACCACTGATGCCGAAGAAGCTGAAGTTGACCGGTTCTATGAAGACCTACAACACCTTCTAGAACTAACACCAAAAAAAGATGTCCTTTTCATCATAGGGGACTGGAATGCTAAAGTAGGAAGTCAAAAAATAACCGGAATAACAGGCAAGTTCGGCCTCGGAGTACAAAATGAAGCAGGGCAAAGGCTAATAGAGTTTTGTCAAGAGAACACGCTGGTCATAGCAAACACTCTTTTCCAACAACACAAGAGACGACTCTACACATGGACATCACCAGATGGTCAATACCGAAATCAGATTGATTATATACTTTGCAGCCAAAGATGGAGAAGCTCTATACAATCAGCAAAATCAAGACCTGGAGCTGACTGTGGCTCAGATCATGAGCTTCTTATTGCAAAATTTAGGCTTAAATTGAAGAACGTAGAGAAAACCACTAGACCACTCAGGTATGACCTAAATCATATCCCTTATGAATATACAGTGGAGGTGAGGAATAGATTTAAAGGATTAGACCTGGTAGACAGAGTGCCTGAAGAACTATGGTTGGAGGTTCGTAACATTGTACAGGAGGCAGCAACTAAAACCATCCCAAAGAAAAAGAAATGCAAGAAGGCAAAGTGGCTGACTGATGAGGCTTTACAAATAGCTGAGGAAAGAAGGGAAGCAAAAGGCATGGGAGAAAGGGAAAGATATAACCAACTGAATGCAGATTTCCAGAGAATAGCAAGGAGAGATAAGAAGGCCTTCTTAAATGAACAATGCAAAGAAATCGAGGAAAACAATAGAATGGGGAAGACTAGAGATCTCTTCAAGAAAATCGGAGATATCAAGGGAACGTTTTGTGCAAAGATGGGCATGATAAAGGACAAAAAAGGCAGGGACCTAACAGAAGCAGAAGAGATTAAGAAGAGGTGGCAAGAATACACAGAAGAACTATACAAGAAAGATCTTAATATCCCTGATAAATACGATGGTGTGGTCGCTGACCTTGAGCTGGACATCCTAGAGCAGGGCTTTCCAAACTTTTCATGTTGGTGACACGCCTTTTAGCCATGCATAATTTCGTGACACACTAATGAGGAGTCCCCGCCCCCCGGCCCACGTGATTGGCTGCCGGCTCCAAACCCCACCCCCGGCCCACGTGATTGGCTGCCAGCTCCAAACCCCGCCCCTGGCCCATGTGATTGGCTGCCGGCTCCAAACCCCGCCCCCGGCCCACGTGATTGGCTGCTGGCTCCAAACCCCGCCCCCGGCCCACGTGATTGGCTTCTGGCTCCAAACCCCGCCCCCCGGCCCACGTGATTGGCTCCCAGCTCCAAACCCCACCCCACGTGATTGGCTGCCAGCTCCAAATCCTGCCCCCCGGCCCCCCACTCTTGTATTGTATGTATTGTATTGTATGTAATTGTAGATCAGAGCTTTCCAAACTGTGTGTCGCGACACATTTCTGTGTCGCGGCAAGGGCCCAGGTGTGTCGCAGGGGAACCCAGAAGAGGAGGCCATGCACCACGTGCAGCCCCGCCCATCCCTTGCCGCACCGACAGGTCCCTGCTCTGAACCCAGCTCTTCAGCTCTTGCCGCAGAAGCCAGGTAAGTTAGCAGCCCGTTAGGGCTGCAACTGGGGGGGAGGGTGCAGGGACGCGACTAGGCTGCCACGCTGGGGTGGGTGGGGGTGCAGGGACCACGAAGTGCGGTGGCCAGAGACATGGCTTTTCCTTCCCGAGAAGTGCCATCGGCCTGAAAGCCGAGAAAGGGACGGGGAGGCGTCTCCGCTGCCCGCCTCGCATGGCCCCTGCACCGTCTGCGGCTGCGGCTCCCCTTTCCAGTTGGCGGCGGCCCCAGCTAGGCAGACGCAGGACTGGGTGGGCAGACAGGCGGCACTCTCCGGGGGGAAGAGGGAAGACGGGTCCCTGTTGCCTGAGACATCCTCACGCATCCTCCCCCCTCCCCCCACAATATGGCAGCAATAACATCCACAGCGACCACCACCTGCCGCGAAGGCTCTGGCAGAAATGGATCCAAGTGCGGAAAGCTCTTCTGGAGAGTGGAAAGTGCAGGATCCCCGCTCTTTCTTGGGGCTTTCCTTCTCTTTCGGGCCCTGCCTGTTATTGCTGCCATATTGTGGGGGGAGGGGGGAGGATGCGTGAGGATGTCTCAGGCAACAGGGACCCGTCTCCCGCCCCAGCCCCTCGGCCAGCCCTGCCCCCGGGCCTGATCGATCCTTGATCGATGCCTGAACAGCTGGGCTTGGAGTGCCCGCTGGAAGGAGTGATGCCGAGTCCCCCACCACTCCATCCGGCCCCAGCAGCTCCGGGAAGGATGGTCAGATGAGTCCGCTGCAGGCGACCCCCTGCCCGCCCGCCCGCCCGCCTCTCAGCTGCCCGCCCGCCTCTCAGCTGCTCGCCTGCCCGCCTGCCGGCGCGGTGTCTTACCTTCTTCGATGAAGCGCGCCGGAGCCGCGGGTCACGGACCACGCATCAGACCGCATCCATCTTCTTCTCGTAGGCGATGGGTGGAAGCGGCGAGAACGCCGCCTGTCCGCTCGCCCAGTCCTGCCTCTGCCTGGATGGGGCCTCTGCCAAGGGGGAGGGGGAGCCGCAGACACAGATGGCGCGGGGGCCATGCGAGGCGGGCAGCGGAGCCGTCTCCCCGTCCCTTTCTTGGCTGCCAGGCCGCTGGCACTTAAAGCTATGTCTCCGGCCACCACACTTCACGGTGCCTGCACCCCCCACTCCGCGCGGCAGCCTAGTTGCGTCCCTGCACTTACCTGGCTTCTGCGGCGAGAGCTGAAGAGCTGGCTTCAGAGCAGGGACCTGTTGGTGCGGCAAAGGATGGGCGGGGCTGCACGTGGTGCAGGGCCTCCTCTTCCGGGTTTCCCCGCGACACACCTGGGCCCTTGCCGTGACACAGAAATGTGTCGCGACACACAGTTTGGAAAGCTCTGTCCTAGAGAGTGAAGTCAAGTGGGCCTTAGGAAGCATTACTAACAACAAAGCTAGCGGAGAAGACAGTATCCCAGCTGAGCTATTTAAAATCCTAAAAGATGATGCTGTTAAAGTGCTGCACTCAATATGCCAACAAATTTGGAAAACTCAACAGTGGCCACAGGATCGGAAAAGGTCAGTTTACGTTCCAATTCCGAAGAAGGGCAATGCCAAAGAATGTTCAAACTACCGTACAATTGCGCTCATTTCACATGCTAGCAAGGTTATGCTCAAAATCCTACAAGCTAGGCTTCAGCAGTATGTGAACCGAGAACTACCAGAAGTGCAAGCTGGGTTTCGAAGAGGCAGAGGAACTAGAGATCAGATTGCCAACATTCGCTGGATCATGGAAAAAGCAAGAGAGTTCCAGAAAAACATTTACTTCTGCTTCATTGACTATGCTAAAGCCTTTGATTGTGTGGATCACAACAAACTGTGGCAAATTCTTAAAGAGATGGGAGTACCAGACCACCTTACATGTCTCCTGAGAAACCTGTATGCGGGTCAAGAAGCAACAGTTAGAACCGGACATACAACCAACTGGTTCAAAATTGGGAAAGGAGTACGACAAGGCTGTATATTATCACCCTGCTTATTTAACTTATATGCAGAGTACATCATGAGAAATGCCGGGCTGGATGAATCACAAGCCGGAGTTAAGATTGCCGGGAGAAATATCAACAACCTCAGATATGCAGACGATACCACCCTAATGGCAGAAAGTGAAGAGGAACTAAAGAGCCTCTTGATGAGGGTGAAAGAGGAGAGTGCAAAAGCTGGCCTGAAACTCAACATTAAAAAAACCCAGATCATGGCATCACTTCCTGGCAAATAGAAGGGGAAGAAATGGAAGCAGTGACAGATTTTATTTTCTTGGGCTCCAAGATCACCGCAGACGGTGACTGCAGTTATGAAATTAAAAGACGCTTGCTCCTTGGGAGGAAAGCTATGGCAAACCTAGACAGCATATTAAAAAGCAGAGACATCACCTTGCCGACAAAGGTCCGTATAGTTAAAGCTATGGTTTTTCCAGTAGTAATGTATGGCTGTGAGAGTTGGACCATAAGGAAGGCTGAGCGCCGAAGAATTGATGCTTTCGAACTGTGGTGCTGGAGAAGACTCTTGAGAGTCCCTTGGACTGCAAGGAGGTCAAATCAGTCAATCCTAAAGGAAATCAACCCTGACTGGTCATTGGAAGGACAGATACTGAAGCTGAAGCTCAAATACTTTGGCCACTTAATGCGAAGAGAGGACTCACTGGAAAAGACCCTGATGCTGGGAAAGACTGAAGGCAAAAGGAGAAGGGGACGGCAGAGGACGAGATGGTTAGATAGCATCACCGATGTAATGAACATGAATTTGAGTAAACTCCGGGTGACAGTGGAGGACAGGAAGGCCTGGTGTGCTACGGTCCATGAGGTCACGAAGAGTCGGACACGACTAAACGACTGAACAACAACAACAACCACCAAGCCATTCCTATATAGAGCAAATTACAACCATCTTTTTGGAGGAGCCTTCACACTGTACAATATTTAACATGAGTAGAATTTGCGTTTTGTTTATCATTCTATATCTTTTTTAGATTGCTCACATGGAACGACAGGGTGGGAGACCCTGCTCTCACACACACTGGGGTAAGGGGCTGGATACTTAGTGAGAGACCCCCTGGAGAATAGGTGATGGCAGCAAAAACTACCAAGCTGTTACACCAAAGCAGGAGGGGGGAACAGGGTATGAAGACCTTGAGGGCTTCTGACAGAGGAGATTCGAGACCTCCTGCCTTTCACACAACAGGCTTAAACACATGTATGTTTTAAAAAATCAAATGAAAGATACCAAGTGAGAGGCTGTGGTATTTGGTAAAGGGCCATGTTCACAATGCTGGCTTAACATTAACCATGATTAGACTATCTCCCAGAACACTCCTCACACCAAAGCAAGACACTGCTGGCCATGGTTTATTAGCCACCTCCTCTTTGGTCAGTATCCCAGCAAGCTTTGTGGTGGCCTGAAAAATCAACCACAAAAAACTGTGACAGCCCTTATGAGGTTGGAGACACCAACTTGGAAAGGAGGAAAGTTAATTCTTCCTGCAGCCTCTTAGTTTTTAGAACAGAACCTCTATTCAGCCTTAGGTAAAGGTAAAGGTTCCCCCCGCACATTTGTGCAGTCGTGTCCGACTCTAGGGGCCGGTGCTCATCTCCGTTTGTTAGCCGAAGAGCCAGCGTTGTCCGAAGACGCTTCCATGGTCATGTGGCTGCATGACGTGCACGGAACTTTGTTACCTACCCACCGAAGTGGTACCTATTCATCTACTTGCATTTGCATGCTTTCGAATTGCTAGGTTGGCAAGAGCTGGGGCTAGTGCGGGAGCTCACTCCGCACGCAGGGCTAGGGATTCGAACCTCCGAACTTGCGATCTTCCGATCGACAAGCCTGGCGTCTTACCCGCTGAGCCACCACACCCCTTAGGAGAAGTGAAAAACAAGCAGAGATAGCTCAGCTTTGCTAGTACTGTATACCTACACCCCGCCACTTTTGCCGAGGACAAATACATGCTTAAACACAAGCTGCTATCAGTTCAGATTTGTACTACTCTTCAGCCTAGCCCATCTGGCAGAATATCTAGAAAGGTAAAGAGTTGGTGATGAAATCATATATTTCACCCCAAACGTTCCTGAGAAGAGTATATGGGACAAGGGCCATATAAATAAGATGATGATGATGATGATGATGATGATGATGATGATGATGATAAGAAATTGAACTCTCGAAGCCAAACCAAATGATTTCCAGCTAGGAATGCTGGGGAAAAAAAGAGGAACATTAGCCGTATATCAATGGGTATGAAAAACAAAATACAATGTGCAAGAAAACACTCAAGATTTCACTTTCCCTTCCACCAGGTAAGAATAAATTATTGTATTCTGCCCCATTCTCACTAAGCCAAGGACGCAACAGGATTCGTGCGATAGGCAAACGTCTTTTCCAAGGGTTAGACATAATTAGGGTCTTTCTCTGGTTGTCTTTCTTGCAGATGTTAAGATGACTCAATCCAAAGCGTTTTTGGATAGGATGACAACCAACTGTAACAGAACCATCCAACAGAATTCTCCAGACAATCTACATTCCACTTTTTTTTTTCCAAAAGATCTCCTAAGAATTAGAGGTCTACCAGACTGGAAGTCCACCTCATGCAGCATTCTGGATCCAGTAGTAAATTATCCAAATGATCATGGGATTTTATAACTAAATGAAGGAAGACAACTATCCCTTCTTCCTTTCAATTCTCTGAACTGAATACATGGAAATACTGTTTGTCTCTCTCCACACTCAACATTTGTAGCCAAACTGAACAGTGCTTAAGAATCTCAGCATTTAAAATTACTTAGTGGCTGTATCTCAATTTCTTACAATGAATGTAGATAATTCCTTCCCCACCCCCACCCCCAATGCATTTAATAGAAATGGCAGCTTCTTCAGAAATTTCAGGCAAGAGCTTGAGTTTAATCAGCACCCTTCTTTGTGGTGCTTTCAATTCTTTCTTGGATCCTACACACACACACAGAGAGATATACAGTATACATATAAATATACATGTACAGAATATCGAGAAAGGGGGACAATGTGGTCTAGTGGTTAAGGCACTGGGCTAGAAACGGGAAACCCTGAGTTATAGTCCCGCCTTAGGCACAAAGCCAGCTGGGGGACCTTGGGCCAGTCCCTCTCTCTCAGCCCTAGGAAGCAGGCAAGGGCAAACCACTTCTGAAAAACCTTGAGCTGCCAGCTACACCTTTCAGAAGAATGTCAGGAAGTGGCATTTTTCCTCTGAAATTTGAAAATGCCTTGCAACTGGAGGCAGCAGTTTATCCTTCAGTTCTGGTTTAGACATTCCATCTCTCAGTGTAAGTTTGTCACTCAGTTAATACGTTTTCTTTGGAATGGGCCTGTGCAGTAGTCCAGATCTGAAGAGAAAACAGTGACCAGAGTACCTGTCCTGACTTCGGGTGTAGAAATAACACGCTGAGGCTGGAATCAAGCTCTAGTGATTTATTATCCTACTGCCCTAACAGAATCCATCTAGACTAACATGAAGTGGCGATGCCCAAATAATAAGTCCAGGAACCTAGGGTGGGGCTTTCTTCAACCTCTTGGGAGGGAAACATAGAGATTCAGTACTACGCATGCGCTTCCCTTCCTGGAGGGAGCCCCCTCCTTCGCCGCCCGTTTTCTCCCTGACAGTACCCACGGCCACATGCATCACGCCTGTTGGCAATTCCTTAAATCATCTGTGTCTTTAATGAATTTCCAACAGGAACAATGCACATGCTCTGAATCACCTTTTCCCCTTTGAATCCAAGTTGATGCACAGCCATACTATGCATTATGTTATATCAAATGGAAAATTCAAAAATGGAAAATTCCATACAAATAGAAAATTGGCAATTGATCTAAGAAAGGCTCATGATTATAAGTACTGAAGTGATCAGGAATACATTTTGAACATAATATTAATTATTATCTAAGATGTGCCATGATTGGAATATCAGCTTTACCATTTCAAGTATTTTCTTTAAAAACACACACTTTTGTGTAAAAAGAACCTCAGAAGTTTGCATTTTAATGTGAATATTCAGTATAAGCATTTCAGAAAGTCTCTTTGTGTAAGTACAGTGTTAACTTGTGCATAGATTGTGCTTGATCCTAAGTTTGTTTCATGTAACTCCTACAGATTTGGGCAAGAACCACAATTCTGGAATGCTGTTCCAGGCATGTTGACTGTTCAATGTAAAATATGAAGTCTGTGGACTTTTGATGGTAATCCGTCTATATGGTCTTACTCTTTCCCTCCCTCAAACAGATTCAAATAAAAGGAACAGCAGCTGCCAAAGTATCTTTATGACTCAGCTAGAAAGATGATGGCATCAAATGAACTCTCCTCTCATACATTTATATTATTTGAATAAAAGCTACACTCTTGATTTCTGAACCAAGATCCCCACATATAATAACTGGAATGAATGTTATATTTATTATGAGAGCCCTCAAATAACTCCTGATCATCAAAGAACTGAGCATTGCCAATTCCACATTTAAAGCACTAAGGAGAAGCTTTGTTAGCCATGCTTCTCCCATAACTGCAGTACTAAAATTGGGGAAGCCACCGTTAGTGAAATTATTATGCTAGTTGTAAGTGTAAGGAATTGCTGCTCTTTATACAGTATACTCCCTGTTGGCCTGAACTCATATAAAGTTCCTTCTGCACACAAGGCATTTCCCAGCTTCATCTTGCATCAAATGCTCCAATGGCTGTTTGTGGATATACATTTCCAAAGTAACAAGAGGGAAGAGGATATCAATCAGCATGGCAAATACTACAAATCAATCCTTCAGAAATGGCACTTAAGGCAAAAGTCTTATTGGATTTGTCAGACAAATGATAGCTTGATGCTAATGGAGTGGAGATTTAGGTATCCATACAACAATATTTGTAATTAATGGGGCACATAACAACATGAAACAATAAAAAGCAACAACATGTAGAATAGTGAAACAGCATTTTAACTTTTCCCCAATGCTAAAGATGGAGCAATATGATTCAGGAACCTATTTAGAAATTGGGGCCGTGAGCAAGCACCTTAATGTCCCGCACCCCAATCATCCCTAATTATAAAGGACAACATTCTTGGGAAACTGGTTTCCTACAATAACTGAAGATCTCTGCTTAGAAGGACTATGCATGTGCATACAGAGCACAGAAATTATGTTATATTTACAAGTACAGAATAATTACACTGTTTATTGTTTGAGTCTCACAAAATTTCAGTAATGCTGAATTCTGATTGTACACAGATAAATATACCCTAGTTCTTTACAGTAACGGCAGAGAAATCTTCCTTCCATTCTGACTTGTTCAGAGCTCTGACATCCAATTACTCTGACACTTAAAATTTCATGTGACTTTTCGAGGCTTCCTGTGGAAAATGGCCAACTGAACAACTTTGCCTGTGAGCTCCATGGGCAGAGCTGGCAGCGTGGTAGGTTTTTTTGGGCACAGACAGGTTTTTCTGTAGCCCCAAGTGTTTTTCCAGATTAAGGAAAATGCTGAGAATCGACCCATTTGTCCTCCAGACGGTGAGTTGTAGCCAGGAGATCGTAGACAGCGTCTGCGACCGAGCGGTAAGACTACACTGGGAGGCTGGGATTTAATCTTTTTCTAATCCATGTTTGCATTCCCTTATTAAAAAGGGAAATAAGTCGTCGCCTTTCCATATCTTAAACTCCCAATTTGTTTTTTTAAGTTTTGTATCTTAAGAGAAGCTTTTTACAGTAAGAAAAAGCGGAATCTCTTGGTGATTATAGTTATTTTTGGAGATTTTTAATTATATAAAAAAAAAGTTTTGGCTTTTCTCCCCATCTGGGTTATATTCAGAGCTGTAACATTGCCTTTCCATTATCTATGTTGCTAAATTCCAAGGTTGAAGTTTTTTCTCTCTACACAATTCTTATTTTAAATTTTAGGCTTTCTGTTTACTTTTTTCCACTGTCTGCTAGTATATTTTCTTTGGTAAATTTTGGATTAATTCATTAACCTCTATTTCTGTGAGTTAACTTTTTAGGGTGTGTTATAATTTACTGTTTGAACAATGGAAGAGTTTAAAGAAGATCTCAGAGAATTACGTTGTCAGCAAGAAGATATAATTTCAAAGAGTTGTCAAACCATTATACAGACTATTTGGGACATTTGAGATGAGATTTTACTTAAAATGCAACAACTATATGAAAATACTATGATAGAAGAAGAAGACGAAGTTGGAAAAGATGGTGTTTTTACTGTTGTGGGGGAAAATGGAAAACTCTCAGCTGAAAACTCTGGATTGGTGTTTATGGGATTAAAGTGATTGTTTAACTTTAGGACTGCAAAAGGAACTGCCAAGCGGGGGAAATGTTATGACTATTTCAATCAATGTTATGGGAAAGAAGAGTATGTTATGTGGAAGTTTTTTTCTCTTTTGCTGGAAAGTTTGTATTTTTTGAAGCTATTGGACTGTTAGATCTTTGTAAAAAAATGCTGTTGGTGTAATGGTGAAATATCTGGATGCCCTTGTATATTTTGAGGAGGGGTAAAAAATTAAGAATATTTAATTGGACTGATAATGAGGTTAACATGATTTACAGGATTTTTGATTTCTAAGACTTAAAAGATATTGACAAGTTCTGGTAATATTTTATATTGTTTTTAAGCATAATTAGGGTTAAGATTGTTAATTATAAAGGTAGACAATTTATAAAAATTAAGAATATTTAATTGGATTGATAAAGAGACTAATATGATTGATTTATAGGGTTATAGATTTGTAAAACTTAAAGGATATTGATAAGATGTTATAATGTTTTATACTGCTTTTGAGATCTAATAGGGTTAAGATTGTTTATTATAAAGGCAGACAATTTATTTGTTTCTATAATTTGATGTTTATTGTGTAGACAGAAGTATATAGAATAGTAGTAGAAGGGAAAAAATTAAATGGATTATTTTTTAAGAGGAAGGGAAGTTTGAAGTAAAAAATTAAATGTGTGTGTGTGTGTGTGTGTGTGTGTGTGTATATATATATATATATTATGTAAGGGGAAGGAGCAATTGTATTAGAGATTTATATATGTGTTAATGGAGGGATTTATAGAAATAATGTGATTATGGCTTGATATAGAGGAAGGGTTTGTTTGTGGGAATTGTTGTATATTCTTGCTGTGGAAAGCTGGAAGCTACCTGTATGTATGTAACTTTCTAAAAGTTTTTCTCTTTTGTGTTTTTACACTTTTAATGTTTTTTTTTGTTTGTAGTGTTTTTGTTTTTTGTAGTTTTTTATCCTTGTTGTAAAAATAATAAAAACTTTGGGGAAAAAAAGAATTTAATGTGACTTTTCAGAGACAGGATTTTGCATTTAAAAAATCTTCCTCTGTGGGAAAAAAATAAAAGACATATGAAGCTCAAATTACTCAAGGAAGCTACAGTTGGGACTGCTATGTGCTTCTTCTAAAGTCAAATATATCAAAGGTTTTCTACTGCATAGTAAACTGAACAGACATGCTCTGGTAGTCAGCTTTACATCCTAAATGCTTCCTAGAACATAAAGTGCACAAAGCTGAAATGTAACTCCCCAAATTATCATCAAATGTACCAGATGTACTTAGTCTGTATGATCCATTGGTTAAAGAAGAAATAAAATGCTATCAATAAGTCCAAAGGTAAAATGAGGGTATCTGATGAAAGAGTTTTTCTTCCACAATGTTGGAGTCTGGAATGTAGTTAACAGAACTCCAGGCAGTGCTTAGCAATTTTTAGCAGAGTAGAAAGCGTCCCAAAAAGGGCTTGCACATGAGGCTTAATTACGTTCAGAAATAAAGCAGTCTTCACACGTTTTGTTAGTGGAAAAAAAATAAAGATAGCTTACATTTTATTCAGCAGATCTTGGTTACAAGCAGTTTCATTGTAGAAAAGTTCCAGTGTGTGCATGCAAAGTATTTTCATTCTGACCAGACCCTAAAATACCATATTTTAGGTATGTTTGCATGGTGATTGAAATGAACTCACCTCCTCTGTCGCTTTGGAGAGCTTGAGGGGTCCTGTTGAATTTGTTGGTCACCATAGTTATATATGCCTTCAGCATATCCGGTGTTTGGGATTTCTCCTTCATCAGGTAGGTCACACAGTACCTGGAAAAATAATCTATAAAGCATATAATATATTTATTTCCACCAACTGATGCTTGAAGAGGCCCACACAAATCAGTATGGATAAGTTCCAGTGGCTTAGTTGCCCACCTTTCCCTTTGTTTGGGTATGGCTGGTCTTGTTGCTTTACCTTTGATGCATATTACACACTTTGACTGGCATTTCTCATGGTTGCTTAGTTCAAAGACTCTTACCATGCCTTCATTTTTCATTCTTAGAATTGCATCAAAGTCACGGTGAGCAAAACGCCTGTGCCAGGTGGTGGTGCTGTTGTCCTCTTTTTGCTGCTGGCAGGTGACGCTGACATCTGGTGGTGGCTGTTCACAGTTCACCTTATAGACGCCATCCTTTTGGAAACTTGTAACATAAATCTCGCCTCCACTGGTGACTTCACAAACTCCATTAGCATTAAATTTCACATTGAAACCTTTGCTGTTCAATGTTGGGACACTTAGCAGGTTTGCAGCCAATTGTGGCACATAATAAACATCTGTTGTCATGAAATCTTTGTATCCACCTTTATTAAAGCATCTCAATGGTATATTCCCTCTGCCTTGAATCAAAATGGAATTGCCATCTGCTAAAGTTATACTCCCTTCTGGTTTTTCATTTAGCTCACAAAAGTCACTTTTATTCCCACATAAATGCTTGCTGGCCCCCGAATCAATTATCCATAATCTGGGGGATTCATTGGTATCAGTTTCAGGAACTGTTTCAGCTGTATAAACTGTGTGTAGGGCTGTTTTGCCTTTAGAAGTTTTTTCTTTTGAAAAATTATTCTTGTCTCTGTTCCTGCAAAGCTTAGCAAAATGACCTGGCTTGTTGCAGGCATGACACACAATGGGCTTTTTGTCTTGTTTATGAGCTGTTAATGGTTTTTGCTCACATTTGCCCTTCGCTGCCAGGTAACCCATGTCCTGGCTAGGCCCCTTATTCAAATGCGGATTTTTCTGTCTGCAATTCTATGACCGTATTGCTCCTAATAATTGGGAAAAATTCTTCCCTTCCAGATTTTGCATGGCAACAAATGGGAAAAATCTGTTTGGTAGGGTACTTACTGTAGTATGAGAGACATCTTTAATTTTTCACTCATGAGATTCTGAACTGTACTAAGTTTATCAAAAATAGATTGCATTTTTATCAAATGCTGGCTCAGATCCTCATTGTCTTCTAAATGGCACATATGCAGTTCTCTTAACAGAGAAATAACTTTCTGATCACCATTCTCTGAATATAGTGTGCACAAATTCTCAATCATTTCCTTAGCAGTAGAAATATTTTTAATCTCTGCTAATCTGTGGTCTGGAAGTGATCTGGCAATGAGAATCTTGGCCCTTTTATCCTTTTTAATCCATTGTCTACTGGCTTCCTCATTATCCTCTGGATTTGGTTGAGGTGATTCCAAAACGGTTAAACATTCTTCAAAATCCAGCTGCATTCTTAATCTAAATAGCCAGGCTGAGTAGTTATTCTCAGTCAGCCTTGGAATGGGGGGAAGCACCTCCCCCTTCTCCTCCATTGTTAGAGAGAAGAAGAAAAAATCTTCTGAACTTAGCCTTTTAAAATGTGTAAGCGGCTTTTTGGCTGTGAGACCAAAGAAAGCCTTTCTCAAAAATCGGTTCTCAGTCTGACGAGCTGCACTGGTTTGCACTGGCTTGTACTGGTTTTGTACTGGACTGAGCTGGGCTGAGCTGGTCCCGTAACCCTTTGTTGGAGTCTGGAATGTAGTTAACAGAACTCCAGGCAGCGCTTAGCAATTTTTAGCAGAGTAGAAAGCATCCCAGAAAGGGCTTGCACACGAGGCTTAATTACATTCAGAAATAAAGCAGTCTTCACACATTTTGTTAGTGGAAAAACAAAATAAAGATAGCTTACATTTTATTCAGCAGATCTTGGTTACAAGCAGTTTCATTGTAGAAAAGGTCTGGTGCGTGCGTGTGAGTGAGGTATTTTCATTCTGACCAGACCTGCTTTTGGCGGCCCTGCTAAAGGTGTGTGTGCATGCTGGAAGAGTAATGGAGGACTGACCACGAGGGCCCAAAGAGAAAGAGGAAACAGGAAGTCAGGTGACAGGCACCTCCCACGAACACGTCAGAGACACACTTCAAAAACAAAAGTCACGTTTCAGTAGAAGAGTCCCTCCCCTCATGTTTGTGAGACAATGTACAGTTGAAACCTGATATTCCCAACACACAATACCATGCAGACTTTTATTTGCCATCCTGTTTAGAAGGTTTTCTTGGAAAATAATTTCTTTTCCCAGAATCATCTCTCCCACATTCCTCCCTTCCCTCTTCTCATTTTTTTCTCAAAAATTAGTTGAAAGCATCTACCTGTTATTTTTTGTAAACCAATCTCTATCAGAGTTTTGATTTGGGAATTGAAATGCTGGGGGGGGATCAATTTCTGTATTCCTTGATTGAAACACTGTGAAGGGATGGGGAAGATGGCATCCAGCAATCTCAGATGAGAAATGTGGGATCTGAAATCAGCCATAAATAAATAAATCACATAGTGCTGCATGGAGCCTGAATCGGTGTTGTCCCTTCAGAGGCAGACTCCCCTTCTTCATTCTACATTCCCCACAGTTTTCATAGCCTCAAAAAGACAGATGGTACTCAACAGTTACCTAATTCTGAAGATGCCACTTCTTTTATTTCTTAATGTGAGCTGTGTGGTCAGTTGCCTGCTGGATTTTCTTTTTTTATAGTAAACTGCCAGAGTCGCTCTTTGAGTGAGAGGGGCAGTGACGAAATTCGAAATATAAATAAATATAAATAAATAAATAAAACCAACAAACAGAAAGGAAGAATAGCTTTAGAGTTCATACTGATTTAATGGATACAATGTAAACTGCTGGCTAGAAAACATGACGTCGCTGTTGCCAAATTGTCACATACAGTATATCACTAAATAAGAAAACAATAATGCATAGCTTTCCAAACTGTGTGTCGCGACACTTTAGTGTGTCGCGACACACAGTTCAGTGTGTCGCGAAGTGGCGGTGTGGGGGCGTGTGCAGCGGCAGTGGTGTGCAAGGCGACGGCGGCAGCGGCAACGCAGCGGCGCGCCATCAGCGCTTCCGCGTTTTAGCGAGGCCGCCGCCGCTGCCGCCACCGCCATACACAATGCCGCCACCACGCGCGCCCCCGCACCGCCACCATGCACTTGCATGCCCCCACATCACTGATGGGATGTACGCTGGTTTAAAGGGAAAAATCAAGGCTTGAGAATAAACAGACAAGAGTGCAGCGTTTAGGGCTAAAAGTGTTTACTTGTAGCATAAGGCAATAAATGCATATATAGTTACATTATTGCAAAAAAAGGTACAGACTATTGTTAATGGTATTCACAACACCAACACTCAGCTAGAATTCCAACATTGGCAAGTCTTTGGGAGAATACATTCCTACAAAGCCAGTTCTGGAACACATGGCTCAGGCACTCTCCACTACAATCAGACTGGAACTGACCTACTAGATAATCATATTTTCTTCCGACTATTGCTACATACACTTCAAAGCGAGCACAGACCTTCGCTTTAGACTTCAACAAGTAGCAACAACACAATGTAGGTATGATCATCAACCAGAAGGACCATGAAACTCGCACCCCACCATTACTTGGGACATGGGGGCTAACTAGATCTCTATGAACCTACTGAAATGGTCTAGTTAACATACTGTCACTTTGCCTAGCAACAGATACAGTCCTGATATTAGATTGTTTACACACAGTTTACACACAACACAATCAAGGAACTTGTGCACATTTCCTGGGTTCTAACTCAGAATGCATTTGGCTATCTGAGACACACTCTCCCATCCTGGGATACCCCAGTACTTTTTGAAAACTTTATGGATGCATTTATGATGTGGGGAAACATTAAACACACAATGTCCTGTCCACACAATCTCTTTCTTAGGAAGCATCTCACACACTTGATTTTACAGTTTTTCTCTAACACACTCAGCTTCATATTCCTCAATGAAACATCCCGCACCTTTGAATACAACAAGTACACTCAGACTTGACCAGGGCTGGAACACTGAGGAGAGAAAAACAAGTGTAGGAACACATAAACATTTCACACACTTATCACAGAAATACCAGCTAAAATAACTTGCTGAACTCAAGGCTGTAATCCAAATTCAACAACCGAGTCTCTGGAGAAATGCTTACATACAGCAGTCGGCAGAGTAGAAAACATGGATTCGTTGTTTAGCTGACTTCTGGCTTCTGGCTTCCCCTCCCTTCGTAAATCAGGCCTCTTGTGCACTGACAGCATCCGCTGGACGATACAGCAGGGAACAGCCTTCCAGAATCACACCGAACCACAGCAAATGTAGATTCCATTCCACTTCAGCTGAAATGCTCTGTTTAAATGCTCTGTTTACGCTGGTTTAAAGGGAAAAATCAAGGCTTGAGAATAAACAGACAAGAGTGCAGCGTTTAGGGCTAAAAGTGTTTACTTGTAGCATAAGACAATAAATGCATATATAGTTACATTATTGCAAAAAAGGTACAGACAAAGCAGAATAAATCTTCTCCAGTGTATTGCTTCCACTGACAGACATGATAGACATGAAGGAGCACCATGGCATCACTCACATAGCCAGGCATAGCTCACACTTCCCAGTCCACAGGAACAAAACACGTGAAGAACTACATGGCTAAAGACACAAAAAGTCAAGAAGCATAGAACACCATTTTGCATGGTTAGATATTCAGTTCTTCCAGCTTTCTGATTAGCTGGAAGTTAGGTGTGACACACACCAGGCCTAATGCATAGACCTAAAGCACATAGCATGACCTGCTATTGGGTGGCAGTGCTGCATCTAAGCAAGCATGTGATCTCCCCCCTCCCTTGCTCTAAACAGAGCAAGGCTTCCCACAGACGGAATCAGGAGGATTCTTTCTCATGGGAAGGTCCCATTGCTTGTGTAGGCACTAGCCATAACAATACATCACATGGTACCTTCTAGCTTCATATCTAATGAAGATGTAAGCAAAGATGTAAGCAAAGCCATTCAAAGTTATGGGAAGGCTTCACTGGTAAAGGATGCAATTTGCCAAAACACTTTTTATATGGGAAATCTGACAGTCACCACCGCTGCTGCCGTTGGTGCGTTGCCAACGGCGGCACTTTGGAAAGCACTGCAATAATGCATACTCTTTCTGTTTTTATTCATCACATATACAGTATACACACACCAATTAATAAAGTAAGTTTAAAAAATGAACCTAATCAGTAGCCACATTTTGTTCAACATCTCTGAAAATGCAATCTCAGCTGACTCCCAGCACATTGGGGTGGTTACCAAATCTGTCAGATTCTCCAGACTCTCAATTGCCTTGCTTTTGCTCCCTTCGTAATTACCAAAGATTATCTGATTTGTTTTGGTTATATAAGTATGTCTAAACACATTCCTGATGGAAAGCAATGTTTACTTTGTTTCACAACAATGTAAATAATAATTTAATATTAGGCCACATAATTTATTTTAGATAGCTTGCATAGTCCTCACATCCTCTAGTGCAGGGGTGGGGAACCTTTTTTCTGCCAAGGGCCATTTGGATATTTATAACCGGGGACAGGGGGGGTGGGGGTGGGGTTTCTGGGATTTCCGCAGACTGGGGACCAGAGTTTGCAGGTGGGAGCCAATCACAAGCACTGGGGGGCGGGGTTTGCAGGCGGGAGCCAATCACATGGAAGGGGCGGGGTTTGCGGGCGGGAGCCCCGCGGACCTTAGGCGGGAGCCCCGTGGGCCTTATACGGCCCGCGGGCCTGACGTTGCCCACCCCTGCTCTAGTGTGATAAAGTGTTATGTATTTTATTTGTTGCGTTGTTTGAGTAGTTTCTTTGTATTTTTGTTTGTTGGACTGACTGGTGACTGACCGCAAAAGTAATATTTGTCATTTTGGAGTTGCCATAACTGGAACTATAGACCACAGTTCCTTTGGGAGATTAGTAAATCATTCCAACCTGGCACCAGGGTTCTCTTTTAAATTCCCTTTAAAGGCACTTCACCACCGGTTTTCCTTTCCTAAAGTTCAAGCCTGTGTGCAACTCAATCTCTTTCTCCAAAGAGCTTCCCCTTCAACAAGGGACTCTAAGTTCTTCTACATGTAAGTCCTTTGCTACAGCTTATATTAAACCCAGTAGGGGCGTGGTGGCTCAGCGGGTAAGACGCCAGGCTTGTCGATCGGAAGATCGCAAGTTCGGAGGTTCGAATCCCTAGCCCTGCGTGCGGAGTGAGCTCCCGCACTCGCCCCAGCTCTTGCCAACCTAGCAATTCGAAAGCATGCAAATGCAAGTAGATGAATAGGTACCACTTCTGTGGGATGGTAACAGCGTTCCGCGTGCGTCATGCCGGCCACATGACCGTGGAAGCGTCTTCGGACAACGCTGGCTCTTCGGCTAACAAACGGAGATGAGCACCGGCCCCTAGAGTCGGACATGACTGCACAAATGTGCGGGGGGAACCTTTACCTTTACTTTACCTATATTAAACCCAAGCTCAGCCAGTCTGAGAAGGAAGATATTGCTTATGCATTATCTTATTGATTTTTTGATTTGATTTGATTTGATTTGATTTGATTTGATTTGATTTGATTTGATTTGATGACTGCCCATCTCCCTCCATGGGGAACTCTGGGCGGTTCACAATAAACAAGTTAAAATAACATCTAAAATATCTAAAATCACAGTTATACAAAAAATACATATTCTAAAATCCAGATGGTGATGGAATAAATTAATAATAATAAATTTATATGTAGGATTAATTTACATATAAATAAGGTACACGATGCATACGTGTCTGAATCCTGCAATATTCCAGGGAGATATTGCTCAATGCATTGATTTCTTAGGACACTAGGAAAGTGGCCACCCAAGAACGGTCGTGGATCATTGGGTTTCTTTGTCAGTTCCTCAAAAGTCTTTGTTCCCTTTTAGTGAACCCATGGGCATTCACTCAATATTTAGCCCTTTAGGTAAGGCACCATCTAGCCCAGGGTTTTTCAACCAGGGTTCTGCAAGAGATCACTAGGGGTTCCCTGGGAGATCACAATTTATTTTAAAAATTATTTCAAATTCGGGCAACTTCACGTTAATGATGTTAATGCATATATAGAGGCCTACACATGAAATTAATATAATAATTTTGTAACTTCTGGCCTATATTTGAGCCTGAATCTACAGGGGTTCCCCAAGGCCTGAAAAATATTTCAAGGGTTCCTCCAGGGTCAAAAGGATGAGAAAGGCTGCTCTGTACGAATGCACAATACATCTCCTAGATTTACAGCGGTCCCCAACCTTTTTGGCACCAGGGACCGGTCATGGAAGACAATTTTTCCATGGACCGGGGGGGGTTTGTAGGTGGGAGCCAATCGTGCGCACCAGGGGGGCGGGGTTTGCAGGCAGGAGCCAATCGCGCACACTGGGGGCAGGGTTTGCAGGTGGGAGCCAATCGCATGCACCGGGGTCAGGTAATTGTGCGGACAGGGGGCGGGGTTTGCAGGCGGAAGCCCCGCGACCCACTTCCTAACAGGCCGTGGCCCACTAGTGGGCCATGGCCCACAGGTTGGGGACCTGTGTCCTAGAAGGCTATGTTTGATTTTGAGGGCGTTGGCATCCTCTAGAGCAGGGCTTTCCAAACTTTTGCTGTTGGCGACACACCAACGGCTGGTGTACAAAAACCCGGAAGCGCTGCCGCTGCTGCAACACACAAAAACCTGGAAGCTCTGGCGGCAGTGCTTCTGGGTTGCTGCTGCAGCAGTGGCGACGTGCCACCGCTGCCACTGCCACTTCCAAAGGGCAGGCTCCGGGGACCCCGAAAATGCCCTCGGTTCCGGCCGGGAGGTGAAAATTGCGCACGTGCGCTGCCAGGCCAGTTCCCTACTGCACAGCTGATCAGCGCAGAGAATTTCCACCCCGGCCCTCCTGCTACAGCGGCAACCCAGAAGCACTGCCGCCAGCGCTTCCGGGTTTTTGTGTGTTGCAGCGGCGGCAGCGCTTCCGAGTTTTTGTGCACCAGCCGTTGGTGCGTCGCCAACAGCAGAAGTTTGGAAACTGCCAGAACCGAGGGCATTTTCATCAGCGCTTCTGGGTTGTCATGCGACACACTTGGGGCCCCCAGGCGACACAGTATTGTGTTGCGACAGTGTTTGGAAAGCCCTGCTCTAGAGTTCCAGCAGTTGCTGTCCTTCTATGCCTGCCTGTTGTACTCTAATTACTGGTTGGTATGTGCATTTTTGCTTTTTACTGGGTAGTTTTAATTGTGAAGTAACTTCTATTGTGGGCTCTTTCAAGAATGGCAGTATACAATTAAAATAAGTAACAACAATGCCTTGCCAGAATATCAGCTGATCACAAACTAATTTTATCTCAAATGTTTGATCACTAGTTTCCATCTCTTCTGTATTAGAGCTGATCATGAATTTACTGGCTCTATCCTTGCTATTAACATGATCAAACCTATTTTCTTCTATTACCATGCAGACTAGAAAAAAGGTCAGAATTTGAACCCATTATCTGGATTCATTTTATTTACGTTTGCTGTTTCCTACTGTTTTCCTGATTTTTCCCCCCTCAAATAATTTACCTATAAAATGCAAGAATCATGTTATACTGTATTTGCTGAAAAAAAATAATGGATGAAAGCAGGAAGAAGGAAAACATCTAAAATTCAGAGCTGTCTTCCTTTATGCTGAGTACAGGTAGTCTTTGGTTAACGACTGCTCTGTTTAGCAACCATTCAAACTTATGACAGCGCTGAAAAAGTAGGTTGATGACCAGTCCTCAAACTTACTACGGTCACAGCATCCCCGCAGTCATGTGATTGCGATTTGGGCGCTTGGCAACTAGTGTGCATTTACAATGGTCACAGTGTCCCAGTCATGTGACCACCATTTGCGGCCTTCACAGCCAGCTTCTGACAAGCAAAGTCAATGGGGAAGCCAGCAGTAATTTGCAAGTTGCAGTCATGTGATGTCATGCTTTATGACCATGGATGATTCGCTTAATGACGACAGCGGAACTGATGTCGTAAGTCGGTCATGGTTACGTTTCACTTAATGGCCGCATCGCTTGAAGACAGAGTTGCTGGTCCCAATTGTGGTTGTTAAGTGAGGACTACCTGTATATTATTTTCCAGCTAGACTACATATTTGAGCCAAAAGCCAACTCCCCCTTAAAATAAGTTACTTAAACTATAGTAATATATTTGCTTATTGAGGAAAAGCACCACTTGTCATTAGACTTGTAGAAGTAGGACTTATTTTCAACAGACTTGTTTAGAATTTGGCTTAAATCCCAATTGCCTTTTCCAAGATTAAGACAGTACTCAACAGAACTAAAATCGTAAAATGGCCAATTCATGGCCATAAGTCCTCACCCGAATCATAGAAACTGCCTTTTTTCTTTAAATTTCAAACTCATACAATATCAGGCATAAGATTAAAGCAAAAAATACTGGTTGATCAGAAACAAATAAAAGGCGAACACTGCAGTTTTTCCAATTACAATCCAGATCAGAGTTGGTTTTTTCCCCAAATAGTGGCAATATGTGGTAATTGTTTAAGCTTTTATTCTTTTAAACACAGTGAATAAATCAGTCACATCTCTGCTAAGAAGCTTTTATAACATCCTACTGCAGAAAATGAACTCTGCTTCATGTTTTTTATTTATTTATTCAATTAATACAGCCACCCATCACCTACATGACTCTGGGCAGTGCACAACTTTAAAATAAGTAAAAATATATACAATGACTAAAATCAACCTAAAAAATAATACATACACAAAAAATATACACACAGCAGCCAATCATAAAAGGCTTTGAACATAGCCAGTAAACTGCTATATTCAAGTACAATCTAAAATATTGCCAATTTTGGATTTGTTGTTTATTCGTTCAGTCGCTTCCGACTCTTCGTGACTTCATGGACCAGCCCACGCCAGAGCTTCCTGTCGGCCGTCGCCACCCCCAGCTCCCCCACGGTCGAGTCCGTCACCTCCAGAATATCATCCATCCATCTTGCCCTTGGTCGGTCCCTCTTCCTTTTGCCTTCCACTTTCCCTAGCATCAGCATCTTCTCCAGGGTATCCTGTCTCCTCATTATGGGGCCAAAGTACTTCAGTTTTGCCTTTTAATATCATTCCCTCAAGTGAGCAGTCTGGCTTTATTTCCTGGAGTATGGACTGGTTTGATCTTCTTGCAGTCCAAGGCGCACTCAGAATTCTCCTCCAGCACCACAGTTCAAAAGCATCTATCTTCCTCCGCTCAGCTGTAAAGATCTGCTGATAGTTTCCATGTGCAACTATCAATAGTGTATTTTAAGTGAGTCATAAGAATATTCACTTTTAAGTTTTGAGTTACAGCCTAAGGAATTCAGCATTGTAACAGTCCTCTGTAACCCGTGCATTGTTTACACCAGAGCCTTCCAAACTGTGTGTCGTGACACAAAAGTGTGTCGCCACACACAGCGTGGTGTGTCGCCACACCACCCGGAAGCCGCGGGGCGCGCGTGCACGGCAGCAGCGGCGCGGCATCAGTGCTTCCACGTTTTAGCAGAGGCTGCCGCCGCCGCCGTACACGCACACGCCGCCGCACGCCCCCCACGCTGCCACCATGCACACGCGCGCCACCGCACGCCTCCCCCACGCCGCCGTGCATGTGCACCCCCCCCGCTGCTGCCGTGTGCGCGCGCGCCACCACCACTGGTGTGTCGCCAGCGGCGGCACTGTGGAAAGCCCTGGTTTACACTTAGAACTATGTCCACCACATCTCTATGTAAAAGCACTAATGATTAAACTTTTAACTGAACCGCCATAATTTATTTTCAGCATTACCCAAATTTACAAATAGTACAATCACATGCATGTTTTGTTAAACAGAATTCCTTTTCTCTTCAGTGGGGCTCCTTTTCAGCAAAGTGACCCTTAAGGTTGCCTCTTAAATTATTGCAAACTGCACCGCATACTATATTGGTATTACCCAATCTGCTTTCTCTAATTTTTTTCAAAAGCATTGCCCAGCTTCATACATTCCAACACCTTGCTGACTGGGGATAATGGGAATTGTAATCCAACACAGGAGGATACCTGATTACAGAAGAAAGGCTAATCTGGTAGTCAACTCTCCGCCCACCCCAGATTATTAGCAAATTCTGTAACCTACCACCACCACCACCACCACAAAGCCACACTTCTGCCTGTCCCTCGAGTGAACAAAATTCGACATCTGTCTTTTCACAGCAACCCCAGCCAATGGCCCTCATCCCCGCCCAAGCAGGCTGGAAGCTAAGCCCACGAGAACAAGCCTTCCACCCTCGCGCGGGGAGGTCTGGCAAGACAAGGCAACGCCCACCCGCAGGGATGGGGGAAGAGGAGGCAGACAGCAGGCAGAGCGCGCGACTCAGCCCGGACGCTGCACCCAGCGGGGGCGCGCCAAAGACCACGTGGCTGGGGGCGGGGAAAGGAAGGAGGAAATTCAAAGCGAGTCCACCCAACTCGGTCTTGGAGCTAGCAAACGCGCAGCCACTCGTACGGCGCAAGCGCAGTGCCAGCACCACGCGAACGCTTTTGCAAGGCAACCTAATGGGACTCCGTAGTTCACGGAAATGAATTGACAATGATGGCTAGTCCGCCGCGAGGACCTTTTTTTAAAGCCACGTGTTTTTCATTTTTCCGGTTCCGATGGTTTTAGGGCATCAGCAGAGGAAATCTAAAGACATTAATAAATAAAAAAACCGATCTTCATTGTATTTTTTGTTCCCACCTACATTTCACTGACTGTTGGAAGGGGTTTATAAAAGATATTACAGAAGAAGAAGGTTAGCCTTCAATCTGTGGCTGGATCAAATAGGGAAAGTCATCACAGTCGACTCTGCTATAGGCTTTCTCCTGATAGATATATTCAAGTTGCGTTTAAATAAAAGTAGTTTTTTTATTTTTTTTCAAGCAGAATAGTTTTTTTCTCAATGCGGCTCGTTTGTACCGTAGATTATTTCTTAATGTAGTCGTTGGCAACTGCAAGTTAATACGCTTTGATTATTAAAACTACCCAACGAAGTGAAACAGCTCGTCCTAATGTTTCAAAAGGTTTGAGTCGGATCAATTCGTTAAGCATTGGGGCTCTAAGCAAACTAGAGCATAAGCATTCTGGAAATATTCCTACTGATCCTTATTCCTGTCTATCCAACTGGCACTATCACCAAGATTTCACTTTCTATTCAAATGAACATATACAATTTTATGAATGAGATTATTTTTTATATGATTTCCAAGGAGAAAATAGCAAATTTCAATTCTGGGCTGGAAATTCATTTTTGAGAGATTTAGAAGCACACTTGACGGTTGTAGGCTGTGAGATTGCAAGAGGTTTTTTTTTAAAGACGCAATGAACAAAACAATTGTTTGGAATGCTGTCCGGTGCCGGATATACAGTGTTATAATATACTTGAAGTGAGCTATGAATTCAAAAGCCATATAATAGGCAGATATCCAAAAGCTCTAATTTTAAAACGGATTTCTATTTCCGATATTCTCATTCTGCTCGCAGAGGAATCTATCGAACGCAGTCCGGAATCCATAGTTTGTATATCAATCAAATCTTTATTACGGTCATAGACCAGCATAAATAGTTTGTATATTCGGTATAACTTATTACATAGCAAATCACCGCTTTCCGTCCCGGATAAAAATAGCATGGAAGGCAGGCGCTGAAGTCGCTGCTCGAAAGTACGATCTGGTGGCGAGTTGCATCATGGGAATTGTAGTCAAGATGGCTGCGCGTTTCATTCATCTTTTTCTCTTCTACCGAACACACGCTGTGTTCAGCTCATATTCCTCTTTAGCGGAAGAAAGCGAGTGCCCGGTTTAAACTTCAGTTCAGCCTAAGCCGCACTGAATAAAGAGGAATTTGTTTCTGAGTAAATACGCCTAAAATTGTGAGGTAAACTTAGAGTAACCTGATTCTCCAGAGTTGGGAATTCCCATACTCCCTGAAAGGGCTTTCTTACGCTTAATTCTGCAGAAGGTTGAACTGATAAATCACCTAAAAAATAATGAAAAAAGGGCCGCACCCCGAAACAGTAGCTGGGAAACCCGTGCTGCCCCAGAAAATTAAGCCAGTTTTATCAAGACTGTTGCACTTCTGATGGGCTGGATTTCAGCTAATTCCCAGGCAGTTTGGGAAAACACTAGCCTGGGAACGGCTGAATTACATTATCCGACTTCACCGAGTATCTACAGCAGAGCTTTCCAAACTTTTCATGTTGGTGACACACTTTTTAGACATGCATCATTTTGCGACACACTCTTACAGCAGGGCATCATTTTGCGACAGACTCTTACAGCAGGGCATCATTTCACGACACACTCTTACAGCAGGGCACAAGGCAGGCACTAGGACATGTGTGGAATCACAGCAGGTTTGGAGGCAGCCAGGCACAAGGCACAAGGCAGGCACTGGGACCTGCGTGGAAGGGCTCGGAGGCAGCAGCAGCCCAGACACACCCAGACACTGCAGCCGACACACTAACGTGTGGAAAGCTCTGATCTACAGAAATCCTAATTTTGGGGGCAGCGGCGGAAGGTTAAGCAAATGTTTGCAAAAACAAAACCCAGACATTATAACAGTCACCATTCGGCTACTCTATTTTTTAATACAATTTTAAAAATAATAAGAGTCAATACAAACTGAACTCAGAAAATAAAATAAAGAGGGAACAGAAAGTGGAAGAGAAAAGAAAAAAAGAAGAAAAAATAAACAGAGAAAAGAAATATTTAAAGAAGTGACTTCCGATCTTCATCACAACAAGTACAAACAAATTTAGTAATTCTTCTTCATCCATCATAAGGTTACCATTGGGCTACTCTCAATGCTACCAGAGAATAAAATATAAAACACTGACACTGATACACTGATACTGACACAGGCACAAACTCTCCCCCATCTTCCTCCCCGTGTTGTCTTCTGTGCCTAGGAAGATTAAGACCATTTCAGAAGCTCAACAGCAGCATGGTGTTTTTAACGACCCTCCATTAGATGATAAAAGGACTTAAAAATTACATCTCAATATAACCATGACCTAGCCCCAGGTGTAAGGTCACACAGCTACCTAGGAACATATTTAGGATTCCCTTACCAACTTTGCTCAGACTGAAGAAGCCCCTTGGATAAGGAGCGAAACGTTTCCACTAAGAAAATAGAAATCCAGTTGACATGTTTCAAGCTACAGACAATTCCACCTGGATGACTGAGAACCTTCATAGACATACTGACACTGATAGGACCACCCTCTGCCTGGAATTGTGTTGCACGAGTTGTACGCGTCCACCGAGCACGGGCTTTAGCAGAGCCCCTACGAACACCGTTGGGTTATAGAAGAGAGGAAACAGGCTCACGCAGCCCCAGGGAGAAAACGCCACTCAAATCTGGCATCCTCGTTCCTCCTTGAGGAAAGAAGAGGCATAAAAACTTCAAGGCTGGGTTTTGACCTTTAAGAGCAGACCTTACTAATCACTCCCTGAACTATCCATGAGCCTTGCAGGATTGGGTGAAGGGGACTCTCAGCCACGTGGGATCTTCGGTTTTGGGGAGGCCGGGCGTCTCTTCGGTCGCTGGGCTCGCCGGCCGGAATCTTTGCTATGGCACAGCTTCAAGCTCGCTTCTTCACCAACGACACGAAGTAAGTGGGGGTGGGAAAGACTCAGCGAAGGGGAATTGGCGCTGTAACTTTTCAAGGGTCTCTCCTTGGGATGACTACCGATTTAGCTCCCTCCCTCTGCTTCTTGCCAGAAAGTGAAATAAAGTTTATGCCCTCTTCGGCTTGATCCGAATCAGCGCTGAGACGGAGGCGGGAGGGCATTGCCACCAAAGGAGCAGAGCAGAGCAGGGGATCTCCAAGATCTAGTGCTGAGAACGGGCCGCTCTTCGTAGCCTGAGCTTTGCAAACGTACCGTGGCTTCTGAACTTTTCTAACCGAGCTTTCATTGGTATCTGTGGCAGTTGAAGATCACGTAAGCGGTTTGTCTTTGAACGGCCATATAGCCTTTTGTTGGGGAAGGCCAAATGTAATTTGAGCGATAGAGACCCATCATCCAAGATTTCAGGGACCAACATTATACATAATAAGCTGTATAATTGGCTGCCACTTCTTTGGGTGGCATTCAGCTCGCTTGCCAAGTACTGATAGCAGTAGAGATTTAACTGAAACAAAAACAGGGGATTTTGAAATGTTGTTTGTTGCTGTTAACATTGACTTGATAGCACATAACCAACCACATCAGTTTGTGTGCAGAGGAGTTTCTGTGGGCAAGAGTTCCTGTTTCTTGATCAAACCAAGGAAGGAAAGTAGACAAGACCTGGGAGGCTTGCACAGACCTTCTTCGGCCTGCACAATTCCATAGTGAATGGAAACAACCACACCTTGTGGGGATCCTGTTGTATGTAGATCAGAGCTTTCCAAACTGTGTGTCGGGACAGTTAGTGAGTGTGTCAGTGAGTGTGTCGGCTGCAGTGTCTCTGTGTGTGTCAGCTGCTGCTGCCTCCTGCTTCCACACAGGTCCTAGTGCTTGCCTTGTGCCTTGCTGCCTCCAAATCTGCCCTGCCAGGATTCTGCGCAGGTCCTAGTGCCTGCCTTGTGCCTTGTTGCCTCCAAACCTGCTGTGATTCCGCGCAGGTCCTAGTGCCTGCCTTGTGCCCTGCTGTAAGAGTGTGTCGCGAAATGATGCATGTCTAAAAAGTGTGTCACCAACATGAAAAGTTTGGAAAGCTCTGATGTAGATGATGCCCAAAATTGGGTCTGTTTTCTAAAAAACCCATGGGAGGAATTGTATAATAGAAATAAAAATAAATTGTAAAAATTTTACCCCATTTGTAGTCTCTGCAGGGCAGCTATACCAGTGTAACCATTTACTGTAGTAAGCCTCATTGCATTGTGGAGGTTACTTTATGGATAAGGATACAATTTATTGTAGATTTCGGTCTTAGTTGTGTGTGTGTGTGTGTGTAACCTGAGAGTATGACCAGTGAAATACAATAAAACATGTATAGGCATGTTTGAGTCTTGAAAACCCAAATTATTAACCATATTTTCCCTGAGAGAACTGAAGGTCTGAGATGCCATCCATCTTTTTTTTTAACATGTGTGATTCTTTTCTCTCTGTCTGTAAGTTGAGTCATGGCAACTGGATTTCTTTCTTTTGGTTGAAACGTTTCGCTGCTTGTCCAAGTAGCTTCTGCACTCTGGGCAAAACTTTTGCCAACTTTTGCCCAGACTGAAGAAGCTACTTGGACAAGCAGCAAAACGTTTCAACCAAAAGAAAGAAATCCAGTTGCCATGACTCAACCTACAGACAATTCCACCTGGATGACTGAGAATCTTCATCGACATATTCTTTTCTCTCTATAGATACACAGTAGATGATGTTCCTTTTTCTATCCCAGCTACTTCTGAAGTTGCTGACCTCAGTAATGTTATCAACAAATTGTTGGAAGCTAAAAATGGTATGTTTATATTTGGGATGTAGTTCCGTTAATATTGATTCTAACCCTCTTGGATATTGTAAAATCAGATATCGGAAACATGCAACTAATCACATTTATTTGGATTTATAATTATGCAGACTTCAATTATTTTGAATACTAATTGCTTTACTATAGATTTTTCAGATTCAGTATTATTTATTCAAGTAAATTAGAAATGTTTATAATGTAATTGTGCACTAGATTATGATGGATTGTTTAACAGTTGATCTCTCTATGCTTTATTTCACCAACTCAGGACATTGCATATGGAGTTTCCCACCCTACAATTTAGAAAAATAGATTAGACTGACTGGTAGTGATGTCAGCTTTTGACATTATGGTACTCCATTCAAAATATAGTACTGTTTACTTATGGCTGAATGTTCATTTGCTTCAAAGGAGAGAAAACTTTAAAAAAATCTCCCTTTCTCTGGATACTTCTTTACACAGACATATTTTTATCTAGGCAGCTTTGGAATAAAGCCAGATTGTCCGCAATAGCAACTCAGTTTTCTTCTCATGACTGCTTTCACAAAGAAATCCAGGGCAAGTAATATATTTTGTAGAGGGGTCTAGCAAAATGTATGATTGGAAAAAACCAAGATGCTGCATTCCAATGTATGGAATATGTGATCTGTACTGGTAATATTGCTAGTGGTCTGGAGAGCAAACTTGGTAAAGGAAATAAGGCTATTCAAGAATAATGAAAGAGAGACTATATCTTAGACACCACCATCCATTCTCCAAATCTGCTCTTAATGTAAGATGTAACTTATGTAACCCAATACTTGTGATTTGTTTCTAGAGGGCCACAAATATGTGGAATTTGACTTCCTTGTCAAGGGACAGTTCTTGCGGATGTCTCTGGTCAAACACATGGAAATGGAAAATATTTCAACAGTAAGCCATTTTAATGTTTTTTGAAGGAAGAGGTGAATGCTATGAATTTTTAATATTTCTCAGAATTGTGTTTTTAAAAATGCAGTGGAACTTTCTTCCTTGCAGCCAAAGGAGAGGCTGTAATGGGTAGAGCAGGGATAAGCATGCTGCATATTTATTTGTTTTTAATCTCTGTTTCATGCACTGTAGGCTTTTGAGATATAGAGTGTCAACCAGTATTCACTTACGTTAATGGGTACATTGTAAAGGTACATCATGTGTAATTATGCCTTTTCTAACAATGACATATACTGTAGTATCAGGCTTGCCAGCATACAGGTACCAGACTAAAATACTACAGGTGGTCCTTGGTTGACCACTCGTTCAGCGACCATCCAAACTTTCAATGGCACTGAACGGATGGTCCTTGAAGTTCCAGCTGTCACATTACCCCCGCATGAAAAGTAAATCACTCTAAGAAGTTATCACACAGATGTCTTTTTAGGTTTTTACGTTTAACTGTATGTTTGAGTAGTAGAAACATTCTACTACTGTTCTGATTCTTACTCAGTAATTTCCACCGTGGAATGGACTAGGTTCTAGAATGCCAGTGCAGTGGATGAAGCTGAGAGAATGGGCACTGGTATGTTGATTTGGAAATAAGGTCCCGTGATTCCACTGAGCCTGGGCAAGGGACAGTAGCAAGGCTGGGGAACTTGTCATTTTCCAGATGGTGATGATAAAAACTCCCAGCATTCCTAAGCACTGGCTGTGCTGGCTAGGGTTGCTGGGGTTTATGCAATATATGAATGTATAGCAACATGTTCCCCATTCCTGGGAAGTGGGATTGTAGGCTTAATCTCTATCTCCTGGACTTTGTTTTATAGGACAGTGGTTGATTTTTCTTTCTAACTTTCTTCCACGTATAGGAAGATGTAGTAGAACTTGAGTATGTAGAGAAGTATACAGCACCCCAGCCTGAAGAATGCATGCTACATGATGACTGGATCAGTTCTATTGAAGCTACAGAAGAATGGCAAGAGATTTTTAAAATTTAAAATCTTTTTGGTTGGTAGTACAGCTTACTGTACTACATATAAGCTTGCTTCCCCTGTAACTAGGTTCTATGCATCACCCTCCTATGAGTTCATCCATCTTTGTCTCATTGCTCCTTTCTCTCTTCTTTGCATCAGTAGTTCAGGAATGAAAGTATTTCATTTTTATCAGCTATATTAGTATTGTCATTGTCCCTTTGCCAAGAGTTTTTAAGCAGTTTTAAGTTGTATTACTGTTTCTTTCAGAAATTCTTATAACCCGTCTTCCTTCTCTACATCACGGTTTTAGGCAAATGGTGTATTCTGTGGGGGATTGTCCTTTGCTGATATATCCAGGCAAAATGAGGAAAAGCAGTAACTACTCCTTCCCTTAATTCGTTTTGCATAAATAATAAATAAATAATAATAAATGTATGAAGCAGTGAAATTATATGGCATTACCAATAAGGTTAGGAAGGGCTTTCCAGATATAAAGCTGCTATCGTAGAAAAGGTTGAGTCCTCAAAAGTAAGGATAGAAAACTAAAAGTTTTGGACTATCCATGGATCAACATAAATTATGATGAGCACCTTCCATTCTTTTCAGACAAATCCTGAAAATGACTGTACTGTTGCTTTAAACTGAGAGGGTACATTAGGCATAATGTTATGTCAGTGGCTCTTTTTCTGACAGAATGATTGGCCAAAATAAAACAAGATTGTTTTTTCTGCCATGATAATTCTATTTTTCTTTTCTTTTAATATTGAGATGTATTTTAAGCTGAGTAAATTAATGGGAGAATGGGTATGGGGTGGGGTTGGTAGTACATTTTCAGGTTTGTATGAGCTAGGTTCTGGCCTGGCTTAAGTTGGTTTTGGTACAAATCACAAATAGGGCATTTCTGAACAGTGCAGATGGTATATGAGTGTCATAAACGTCTTGACGTGATGTTCACATAGCCAATTGTAATGATGGCTATATGGCTAAGGATGACAAGAATTATTGGGGAATAACTGTATTTATCTAGAAGAGTTTGGGGTTGCTTTCAACTATGCACTGTGTATATAACTTATTACCAGCATGCCTTGGCATTACATTTACAAAAATATGGTTTTGCATAGTATCTAAAAGTTCTGTTCAGTAGGTATATTTGAATTTTTTAGAGGAGTAACTGTTTGATTAAGAGCTGCGGACACCTTCAGAAACATTCTCTACTTCTCACTTCCATAGGATCTTGACTGGCTCCTATGATCAAACTTCCCGGATTTGGTCAGTAGAAGGCAAACCCATCGTGACTCTTGCTGGGCATGTAGATGTGGTGAAAGATGTAGCTTGGGTTAAAAAGGGTAAGTAAAATTCACTGTCTGTAGGGCTTAAGCTATGTAGAGTCCCTCCAAAATCTTGCAACAGACTTTTATTGTAGTCAACTCTTTTTTTGCTCCTATTTTGCTTCCATTAAGTGATGGCTGTCTCTTTAAACCATTGTTAAATCTTCAGTTTTCTTTGAAATTCCTTCTTTCACATTTGTTGGGGGTGGGGTTGGAAAAAAGATCTGCAGCATTCAAATCCCTCACAGGCTTGGCTGGGCTATGTTACCTTCGTTCTGGTGCTGTTTACATGCAAGAAGAGCGTAAATGCAAGAGGCTTCAGACTTACGCTTACCTGAAGTCATGGAACTTCTCCAGCCTCTCATGTTTTGAGAGATAACTCATGAAACTGGGGGTCTCTTCTACAGTATGTTATTTAAGGATGAGCTACATGTTATTTTAAAATGTATAAAAATGTGTCTTTATTTTTACTATAGGGTTAAGGAAAGGGACCCAGTTATGACCCAGCCTTAGTATAAGAGAAGGTGTTTGACTGGCTTTTTTATCCTTCAACTGTGCTTCTGACTCAGATGTGGATGTGGCAGTGGGCTGCATCTCTAATTGACAGTGCCAGAATGTGATGCATTCTTAGTATAATTGTATGCACTGGCAAAATTGATCCATGTTGGCATTTCAGCAAGATGCAAAGGATTGTACCCGCTCTTTCCAGCTGGATTCCCTATGCTTACTGAAGAGTAAAACAGAAAACAACCTGTTGTCTTCAGATGTTAAAGTAACATGTGGATTTGACCTTTAGAAACGTTGACAATCACAGACCAAGAGGTTATCCATAAAGGGCTAAGAGGAGCTGTATGACCAAACAGACAGGTTAAATGATTCTCAGAGTCCCATATATTCGTATTACTTTTTCAGACAAATAATACTTGTATAGGAGTATTGGTTCATACAACAGTAATCAGTACTTTTGGATTATCAGTGACCTTCGTATTTCCTAAAATATATGTATTATATTTCCACTAGGTCAGTGCTTTCCAAACTGCCACCGTTATCGACACACCAACGGCGGCGGCGGGGGCGGCCTCCGCTAAAACGCGGAAGCGCTGATGGCGTGCCGCTGCTGTCGCTGCCGCCGCTTTCGGGTTCTGTTGCGACACACCAAACTGTGTGTTGTAACACGCTAAAGTGTCGCGACACACAGTTTGGAAAGCTATGCACTATGTATAGGAGAATGTTATCTACACATTTTAAATACCCTGAATCTAATAATGGTTTTGCTGTAAAGTTTTGCTCCTTTATCCTGTTACCAGATCATGGGGTAGAGTGAAATTGGATAATTGGCTTAGGAAATGCAGCTCGGTATACAGTATTTCTATTCTTGCCTGTTCTCCTCAGACAGCTTGTCATGCTTGCTGCTCAGCGCATCCATGGACCAGACCATCTTCCTCTGGGAATGGAATGTGGAAAAGAACAAAGTGAGGGCTCTTCACTGCTGTAGGGGACATGCAGGAAGTGTAGAATCTGTAGCTGTGGATAGTTCAAGGACCAAAGTAAGTTATATACCTTCCCAACCCTGCCCTCGCATTCTAAAGAGTAGACAGAGATGTGTTGTAAGCACTACTGCAGTTCTTTTGAACATTCAGATCAAAACCTCATAACTTGGCCTCCTGGTAAGATGATGGCTTATATTGGCCCTCTAATTGACATCTTTCCCAAGTACTCCTAGGGATGGTGTTTTTAAATAATAGTCAGTTACAACTGCCAAGGACCTTCCCTCATAAATGCATTTGCTCCTGAGGTTTTAATGAAATACAGTTCTTTAAGAGTTTGCAAAAACCAATGGATTAGGATTAGAGAGATGCAGGTTCAGCTGGAGGAAAGGAGGGATATACATCTAACAAATGAATAACATATACAGGCTTTATGTCCTGCCTTTCGTCCTTGGATTTATAGGCATTCCTGTCATATGTTGTGTTGATTGTATCGTCATTTGTTGATGGCACTAAAGTCCCATAATTTGACAGGTGGAGTTGGATTGGTGAAATAATGGGGGCAGCAGTGTTGGGGAACATTGTGGCAGTAGAGATTTTAGATTTTAAGACCAAGAAGACCCTGCAGATTTCTGTACAATTCAGCGTTGTTGGAATCACTAGGAATATTTTTGTACCTCTCATGGACAATGTCTGGAAGTACGTATGGGAGAATACAGCCTTTACAGCTGGAGCATCAGCTTCTCTGCTGCGGTAGCAACTCTACCAGGGCAGGTCTGACAAGTGGGGAGAGCTGATGATGAGAACCTTCCCTGGATCCAGTGCAGATCTGGCTTGAACACAAGCATAATTAGGCTGAAATCAGATCAAATCAGGCATTTACTTTTTACTGAAACCTTGTGCTTTTTATTAGTTTTGCAGTGGCTCCTGGGATAAAATGCTGAAGATATGGTCTGCAGGTAAGACAAATATTTTAGATGTAAGCATCTTTTTTCCCACACCTCACCCCTCCAACACAAACATCTTCCTAACGATTGTGCGTGCATTTCCATTGTATAAACATATGCTGTGTTTGTTGTCTGTAGTAAATTCAGAACGTAGCATTTTAGTGCCAAATTGTACTGTAGATTCCAACACACATGGTGCTACTGTGAGTCAGAAGTACTTTAGGTATCTGTAATAGAGTTCAACTCCTGTGTATGAAACAAGTCATATATTTAGCATGGCACAATGGCCCTTAAAGCATCTGATAAGCTAATCTCATGATGAGAAACCCGAATAAAAGGAATTCAGCTTTTGTTCCTCTCCTGTTTAATCTCATTTATACAATAGAGTAAGAAATGAAAGCTAGACTTCATCATTCCACAGGGTTGTTAGCAAGGTGAATTTCATGACTAGATAATTTTTTGATTTTCTGGTTAGACTCAAGACTTTTATTATTTTATATTTTATTTATTTATTTTATTTTATTTTATTTTATTTATTTTATTTTTTTATTTTATATTTTATTTTATTGTACAAAACAAGTTGGTCTTTCCCAAGAGGCTGGTTTTAGATTATCCTCCACATTCCATAAAACTGAGGACAATGCTTAGGAAAATGGGAATAGATAGATAGATAGATTGATAGGAAGGAGGAGGAATGCCTGCTTAATAACATCCAAGAAAAAGGTCCACATGATTTTTCTTCATCCATTCTCTGCAATGAGCTTTGAAAATGTGTTGAAACCCAAGAGATTAAAAACTAACTCATAACTAATTTAGGCTCCTTGTATTTATTTTATTTGAGATTACGAGTGTGTGATTATTGCCTTCTCTTGTTTGTCCCGTCTCACTTTCATTTCAGTGCCTGCTGATGAAGAGGATGAAGCAGAGATGGAGGAAGTAGTAAACAGACCAAGGAAGAAGCAAAAAACTGAGCAGCTGGGACTAACGAGAGTAAGATAAACATTGACTGTGTGGAACTTCATTGGAATGGGTGGGGCCAGGCCTGGCCTGACAGTCTGTCATGTGGGCAGCTGCCAGGGCTGATGGCTGATAATGGTGCCCCCCAGGCCTTTGCTCCAAAACCGTGTTTGCTGTAGCTGCCCTTGCACCTTCTGTCTTAAGACTTCCCAAAGTGCTTTATATCCAGAGTTCAGTTCTGTTCCACAAGTAGTTCACATGGCTTGCTCTATTCACAATTCACTTAAATAACTGAGTTCCCAGGGAAGCGGAAGGGAAGGTAAAGACAACTAAGGCACGCCAAGGTTCTACTCAGCTAGTGGTATGCCAATATGTCCTGCTAATTAAAGTAAAATCTCCCTCGAGTTCTTAGTGGCTACATGGAAAGTTCCATCTTACTTGGCAACCTTATGGAAGTGGTTTGCCATTGTCTTCTACTGGGGTTTTCTGTTTTACTTCCCCATCTAGTCTTTAATTGATAATTAAAATTTTCCATTTTTACAAAACCCAGTGTTACCAATAACCGTGTTTTATTAATCGTTATTTCTCCTGTCTAGACTCCTACTGCAACCCTCTCTGGTCATACAGAATCAGTCTCTTCTGTACTTTGGTCAGACACAGATGAAATCTGCAGCGCTTCGTGGGACCACACAATTAAGATTTGGGATGTTGAAACTGGAAGCCTCAAATCCACTTTGGTAAATAAGCTTGCCACTTTAACATGATTTCTCTGTGTTTGGTTGGTTTCTTTTTTCCAAAAGGGATTTTTATAAACTGCTACTTATGACACTTTTCATTCTATCATAGACAGGAAACAAAGTTTTTAACTCAATAGCGTACTCACCGCTGTGTCGGCGTATAGCCTCTGGAAGCACTGACAGACACATTCGGTTATGGGATCCTCGGAGCAAAGGTGAGTAGAAGTGAATGTATATTTATGAGATTTTTTTTTAAATGCCAAAGGTATTCCTTGATTATTACAGTTTTAAGGTCACTCATTTACTCAGCTGAGTAATTTACTTAGTATTGTATTGAGTTCATGTACTTTGGAATGTGCTTTCTAATAAGGCTTCCGAACCAGGAGTGGTTACTCACATGACAACTGTGGGATTGGGAAAACACTGTATGAATTTCTAATGTCTGTCTGCATTGGTTATCATTCCTTGATGTGGCAGAAAAGTAATGGGAATGTCTCACTTTCTCTGTCCATTCCTGAACACTGCATGCAGGTGATTTTAGCTCAGGGATAGAGGACATACTTTATATGCAGAAGGTCACAAGTTGAATCCTAGCGTCTCCAGATAAAACAGTCAGGTAGCAGATGATGGGAAAGGTCTCTACCCGAGACTCTGCAACATTTCTGCTGGTCACACCATGTAGATGAAGCTGATATGGCAGCTTCCCCTATCCCTCCTCGTGGCCCATAGATGTCCTGTTTTTACAGTCATATCAGTGACGTGACACTTTAAGGATCTGTAGTTTATATTCTGAAGGAAGTTGTTAAGCTCACGAGTGGCTGAGCTCTGGAATGGCTGTCACAGTCAACACAAGGAAGACTGTGATAGGATTGTTCCCCTATTCTCTGTCCAGCTGAGATGCCACCTACCCTCTACCTTGCGGTGGTGTAGTGGGCTGTGAGAATAACTTTGGGAGACAGGAGGAAGAGCTGCAGCCTAGACAACAGTCTGATAAATGAAATTTGAGTCCAAAGGAGAAATGGGGGTAGAGTCAGCCTCTCAGAAGGGACCCTCCCTAGTTCTCTGGAAAGTAAAGGCAAGGGAGGGGGAAAAGTGCTTTCACACTTGCAGGATTCTGTTACTGTAACCTTACAATAAAGATAGTATTACTACTTATGGTTTTGGTCTCCTCCTCTGTTCTACCTTGAAGGGCTGACAAGTAGTGGTGGTCCTTCAAGTCAGTCTTGGCTCCTGGTGACTATATGGACAGGACCCCACAGTTTTCTTGGCAACATTTTTGAAAATGGTTTGATGGAACCTCTTTGCATTTATCTTGACTTCTTCTTTTCTGTGACTATAAATTATGTGCCATGTTGTAAATAGTGGCTACTGAATCTTGTCTGTTTTGTTTCAGATGGCTCTTTGGTGTTACTTTCTCTTACCTCACATACTGGCTGGGTGACTTCAGTGAAATGGTCCCCTGCTCATGAGCAGCAACTTATCTCGGGTTCTTTAGATAACGTTGTCAAACTCTGGGATACAAGGAGGTAAGCTGAAATCTGGAGTTCTTGTTTGTTGCATCTTGCATATGGTTTCAGGTTACTATATGACACACAAATTGAAGAACTACAATTTTAAGGTTTTGAAAGTTATTGCTTTAAAATGTACTGGCTGGTAGATAAATCTTACTTCAGGGATACTCTTGGTAGGCCATTAGATCTGAACCTGCAAGTGAATTTTGCAAATGTGCCTACAAATTCCCTACCATAAAACATTTGCAATACATGAAGTGATATAATCACTTTATCTTGTGAATGGTTTTGTTATTTGAATTTAGTATTAAAACATTTGCAAGGCTGTCATGCCTTGGCTGATCTTTAAAAGGTTAGGTGAAGCTGTAAGGTAAATTAGGAAATTGAAAAAAAAATCGTAGAAAAGAAAACTATATGGACACTATATGGACATGACCGTATACATACCAGGAATCAAGATCAACTTAAGTAAGATTTTTGTTTTGACTCATATATGTAGACAATGTGTGTGTCCTGGTAGATTTACATTTAACTAAAAAGCAAACAGAGAAAGGGGGGTTGGAGACAAAATGGATTAAGAGGGAACTTTATTTGTTTCCGCAAAGGGCCATCAGAGTCATACCACCTAAATAAGACAACACTAAAACTAACTTTAATCTCCATATCTCATCAGTTGCAAAGCTCCTCTTTATGACTTGGCGGCTCATGAAGACAAAGTTTTCTGTGTGGAGTGGACAGAAGCTGGGGTAAGAACTGACCTTGCAAGAAAGTGTAGACTCAGATGAATACTGAGTACAGATCTAACGTTTAACTCTGCACCACATAAAATATTCCAGGACTGTTGTCAGTATCCTCTGTTCACGTGAAAGTGTAAACCTGGGAATGTACACAGACAGGTGACAGAACAGGAATGTGACATGCAGGAATCAGATTTGGGCGCTGCAGATCTTTAATTTTGGAAGTAGGTGTTTTTTACTTCTCAGTAGGAGGAATTCTAGCCACTATCCAAACTCACAAAATGACAATTAGTTGAAAGTGTTGCTACATTTAAAAGTTACAGAAGTTTGTATTGCATGTGTAAACTATATACTCACATGAATTCATGCATACTGTATGTACAGTATACATGCTACAGAAGAGGAAAATGGCTCAGGTAGTATACCTGCCTGAGGAGCAGAGTCAGTTTTCTTGGGGCTGGGATTGCACTTGTTTTTAAAATGGGGATGCAGTCAAGTAACATTATGATATCCCTGAGGGGGTTGGATCGATCAGACTTTGCAATCGGTTAGGACAGGGCTTTCCAAACTGTGTGTCGCGACACAATACTGTGTCGCCTGGGGGCCCCAAGTGTGTCGCGTGACAACCCGGAAGCACTGATGAAAATGCCCTCGGTTCCGGCAGGGAGGCGAAAAGCCTCGCCGTGCGTGCGCACGCTGCCGGGCCGCTTCCCTGCTGCACAGCTGATCGGCGCGGGGGGGTGGGGTGGAAATTCTCCGCACTGATCAGCTGTGTGGCGGGAAGTGGCCCGGCAGCGTGCACGCGTGAGAACCGAGGGCATTTTCGGGGTCCCCGGAGCCTGTGTTTTTGAACGGGTGGCGGCAGCGGGCCATCAGCACTTCCGGGTTCCAGGACGCCGCTGCTGATGTTTTTGCGCGCCGCAGTGGCGGCGCTTCTGGGTTTTTGCGCACCGGCCGTTGTCACCAGTGGCAAAAGTTTGGAAAGCGCTGGGTTAGGAGTTGGTAGTTGGAGGATTTAAGACTTCAGGAGGCTTAAGGCATCCCTTTTTTCTTAACTCCTCCAAACCAGGGAGAATCAAGACAATTTTTATTTATTTATTATTTGATTTATATCACCGCCCATCTCCCCCCACAATTTGTTGTTGTTTTGGAATGAAACAAGCCCTTACATTCTCAAAGACTCCCCCAAAGGGCTAAAACATTTGGTCACATTCACTCCAGGAAACTTCTGTAAAAATGGGAGGCAGTTACCATGACAAAGAAGGTCAACTTCCTGAGTCCCATCAAGTGACATTGTTTGATCAGTGGGACCCAGAACATGCCCACTTTATCTGATTGTACAGGATGGGCAGAAACTATCAGAGACAGGTAGTTTTTCAAATAGCCAGGCCCTATGCCATGAAAGTCTTTTTTTATATAGTAATTTTATTAAAGATTATAATTACACAGTACCATGTAAGTCTTTATAGGTGGTAACCAGCATCTGAAAGCCAAGTGGTCACTAGTGAAGCTTGTGGAGCAGCAGTGTTGCATGGGCATATCATAGCATGCCCATCACTGCCCACATCCCTGCATTCTACAGGGAGCTACAGCTACAGCTTTCAAGTGGTTTCCCAGGGCAGCCCCATGTACAGCACATTGCAGTAGTCGTCGCGTGTAGTGATTGGGGTGTGTGTGACCAGTGCAAAGGCCTTCCTGGCCACAGCTGCCATCTGTTCTTTGAGCAGGAATTGTGAGTCTAGGAAAACTCAGATTGTGCACCAGTCTCCAATGGGGACGTGTAACCCATCCAGAACTAAAGGTGGAAAATTTCTGGGATTGGGGGCCCAAATACTGACAGCCACTCAGTCTTGCTAGGGTTGAGCCTGAGTCTGTTCCTCCCTATTCAAACCCTTACAGCTTCCAGACACCTGAGCAAGACTTTGACAGCATTATTGTCAACCCCAAACCAATGGATGACCTCACACAGCAGCCTCATGTAGATGTTAAACAGAAGGTGTGAGTGTGAAAGTGTTGAGCCTTGAAATGCCCCACAAGTTAGGGGCTTCAGTCTCAAACCCCCCCCCCCGTTGATTAGAACAGAACTGCCCACAGAGAAAGGGAAAGAGCCACTGCAACACCATGCCCCCCCTCCTAATCCCTACAGATGGTCCAGAAGGATACCATAGTCAACTGAAAGATCAGGAGAACCGGGATGGTAGCACCACTCCTATCCCAGCTCTGCCAGAGGTCATCGACAAGCATGATGGATGCTGTCTCGGTACTATATCCTGATACGACACGTGACTGAAAAGGGTCTGGATAATCTGTTTCCGCCAGGGCCTTCTGGAGCTGCAGCTCAACCACCTTCTCTAAAAAAGGACAGTTGAAGACTGTATAGAAATTTTCCACACTGTTGGATCCAGCAACAGCTTTTTCAGGAGGGGGTGCACCGTGCCTCCTTCAAGGCAGACGGAACCGCCCCTTTCCTCAAATAGGCTGACACTGCCGGATGGATCCAATCGCACGTCACCTCCCGAGCAGCCTTCACAAGCCAGGGGGGACATGGATATCACAAACAAATGGCCGGACCATGTCCACCCCCTCGGGAAGTAGGCTCAAACTCATCCCAGCTACTAGGGATATAAATATTTAGAATTCATTTTTCTTTGAAACAAAACCAAAACAGCTGAACCAGGCGACGCTGTGTTAATAAAAACTTGCTGAAGAAAAAGATGGTAAGCTGGAACCGAGTTTGAGCAAATCCAAATTGTTTATTTCCTTGAAACATTCTCATTCTGTGCATCCGTTTTTTCTGTGCTGTGCTCCAACCAATTTTGTAGAGATCCCTTCAAGAAATTTCCAGGCAGCTGCAGCCCCTTCATCACCCACTCTAACAAAACAAACTCAGTCTTTTAGTGTCAAGGGGTTTATAGGACAATTACATAAAGACATCATCTTTACTTTATAGTATAAGTTCTGCTTTTCTCCGAAGTACGCATGAAGTCTCATCTCTGACATTAGGCAGGCCAAAGGTTACTTCAGAATGTCCTGATAACATAAGCATGATGTGATTTGTTTCATTTTTGCTTAATGTAATATGTGAATGTGGCCATTCTAGCTTACAAATAACTATTATTCATGTATGCATTTGTTTACTTACTTACTTACTTACTTACTTACTTACTCAGTAAATCTGCCCTTCTGTTTATAGTTTAACATTTAGGAATCAAGCCATGATGGCTTATTTAGCAAGTCTTGTTAAATAGCCACTCCTCATGTGAGGTGAGTATGGCATGAGTGACTAACAAGACTTGCTAATAAGCCATCATGGCTTGATTCCTAGATTGCAATATGCTCTATGTGGGGCTGCCCTTAAAGACCACCCAGAAGCTTCAGCTGGTCCAGAATGCAGCAGTACGGACAGTGATGGGCATGTCTCAGTATGCACATGTGACACCTCTGCTTTGTGAGCTGCACTGGTTACTGGCATGCTTCCAGGTGCAATTCAAGATGCTGGTTATGACCTAAAAAGCCCTACATGGCCTATCTATCTCCCGTGGTATCAGCCTGGTTGGTTCAACATGACAGAGTTGGCACGTTCTGGCCCTTCAATTAAATAATGTCATCTATCGGGAACCAGGAAGCGTGCCTTCTCTGGAATGAGGTTCCCCCTGCTATCAATGTGGCTGCCATTCTGATGGCCTTCTGGAAAGCCTTAAAGGCCTGGCTGTTCTTCCAGGCCTTGGGTGAGGGTGGTTGGGGCCTGTCAGATTGAGTGTGGGTGTGGTTAGCCAGACTCACCATTGGTTCTTGTTTTTTATTTATTTATTTTTTATAATCATTGTATTGTACTTTCTATGTTATTGTATGCCGCCCAGAGTCAGTTTGGAGTTGGGCGGGGCCTATATTGTGTAAAAAATTAAATTAAATTATTAAATTAAATTATTAACCATACCATGCCTTAACAAAATGCATTAATCTAGCCAACATCTTGATGCAAAATTGAGCTTCAGTTGCATGAACAAGAAACAGAACATGGTTAAGCAATTATAATAAATATTATTGAGTATAAAGACGCTTCTTTTTGAGGTAGAGATTTTCCAGGGATATATTACATTTTGAATCATATCACTGTTCTTTTTCTTCATGACTAATAGCTTTCAAGGTCTTACTCTGATGATACAGTAATCAAACATGAGAAGAATGTCTTTTACCACTCCCATTTCTTTCTATGTTTTTTTCATATTGGGGATAATGCTGACACGAGAATATTTTCCTGCTACTTCAAGATTATTGAGAAACAAAGTCATGGTGATTTTTTAAGATTTAAGTAATACAGTTTCCAGGGACTTTGTTACTTAGCATTTTTCTCCACTTAGATTAGAAAAACAATTAGTTTTTAAAAAAGCAAAGGTTCCCCCCGCACATTTGTGCAGTCGTGCCCGACTCTAGGGGCCGGTGCTCATCTCCATTTGTTAGCCAAAGAGCCAGCGTTGTCCGAAGACGCTTCCGTGGTCATGTGGCCGCATGATGTACACGGAACGCTGTTACCTACCCACCGAAGTGGTACCTATTCATCTACTTGCATTTGCATGCTTTTGAATTGCTAGGTTGGCAAGAGCTGGGGCTAGTGTGGGAGCTCACTCCGTCACGTGGGACTAGACTAGGGATTCGAACCTCCGAACTTGCCATCTTCCGATCGACAAACCTGGCGTCTTACCTGCTGAGCCACCATGCCCGTTTTTAATAGTGTCTATTTTAATTAGTTTTTAATAGTGTCGTATTATAATTTGATCCCCCCCTCCGCTATGTTACAGTTGCTGCTGAGTGGTGGAGCAGACAACAAATTGTATTGCTACAAATACCAAGCAACCACTTCGGATGTTGGAGCATGAAAGTGAGTGAGGGTAGTTAAGGCAAAAACTCTTCCAGTGAAATCTACCACGTATGTAGAAAATGGGTTGTTTAATAGCTATTCAAATCATGGGTTGGATCCCAAAGTTCTCGTGAGTTGAATGCTTCCTTTAAAGAGAGCAGAAGAGGGGATTTTTGTCCGTTCCCTCCTTCTTTTCCCATTAGGCTCTAGCGATTTTCCAGAACAGTGTGGGAAGTGACCTAGGGGTTAGCAATGATGAATTGGTAAAATTTCATTTCCTCTCCCTCCAGGGAGAAGTCTGCTGGATCTTCGTCTCTTATATGAACAGAAAGTGGCCTGCTATTTATAGAAAGGATGTTCTGGAGCCAGTCGAATGTGTATTCTTGTGGCTCGGAGCAAAATTCATTGCCTTTTCTTTCTTCGGGGTTGGAATTGCAGTCCTTTTATTTAAAGCTTTTTTTTTTTCTATATGAACTCTATAAAAAACCTTAATAACTTAAGCATGATACTGGCTTTGAGCATAGTATAAAATGGTTTTATGTCAATAATTAAAATAATCTTATTTTGTGCAACTGTATTTCATTGTTTCAGTTCATTATAATTTTCAGCTTCCCAAACCATTTGAGAAGAATTTCAGAGATTCCCTTAAAGTGGAAACCTGTTTATTGCCTCTGCCTCTTCAAATTTCTCCATGTCTCTGCAAGAATTTGTTAGACCATTTCTGCCTTCGACAGCATACATATCATCAGGCACCTGTTCAGCTACAGTATCTAACCCCCCCTCTATCCGTCTCCATCCAGAGATCTGCTTTAAAAAATCTGGCTGGCTTCGAAAAAACTTCTGTTAATGTTTCATGTACGTGGATTCTCATTTTATCACCAAGCCAGCTTTCAAAGAAGCTGTGTTTTATTTAGAGTAGACGGACAAGAGATGCAGATCAGTATCAAGTTCTTTTATTGTTGTTTTTCTTTGGAGAGCGGGCGGTGCTGTAATTTTGGCAATGTTCTAAGACTCACAGATACTCAGATGCAACAGGGAAGGGCTCCACGCATAACTGCAAGGATGATAATTGACTAGCTTGATCAGCAAACATCAAACACATTTTTATTACGGTCAAAGACCATCATGAGGGTGGGGTACAGTCAGTTAAAAGCATAGAAAATGCATTAAAATCTAATATTAAAAGCTAAAACACAAAAGTCTAAAAGAAAAGGAAAAAAAATCTAGAGGGAAGGGTAGGAGCATTAGGTGGGTGTAGGGGAGCATAAGGGTTAGTATTTCTGTAAATATAGTACTCTAGTGTGATAAAATAAATGCTAGTTTATGGCACCGGTCGTCATCTGGCGAATTTTAAGCGCTGCTGTGCAGAACCTGGCAACATTGTATGTTGTAGCAGGGTTGGTATCTGACAGCAGCAGGGAGGTGTAAAAGTGTCCTGAGAGCCCTGGGTATTTATACAGTAATGGTAAAATGAGGCTAGTACAAATGTCTCTATAGTACAGGCACTGGAGGAGCACATGCTCTGTTGTTTCTATGTGACCAGAGTCCCAGGGGCATTCTCTCTCTGGGTAAGGAATCTTCCTGTATCGGCCTTCAAGGACAGCTGAGGGGAACGCCTGACATCGTGCCAGAGTAAAGGCCATCCGATAGTTGGGTATTTATTTATTTATCGTATTTATACCCCGCCTATCCCCTCCCTAACGGAGGACTCTAGGCGGCTTACATACATTGTATTTCATATATTTATACATTTCATATATCATACAACATTTTAAACCGCGCGCTAAGGAAAGGGGTAAGGGAACCGACTCTTTCGTGGGTATTGGACTACATGTCCCAGAATACCTTGCTTTGGAGCCTGCTGCTGACGTCCTGGATGTTGCTGTTTCGGGATCCATCGTCTCCGCCACCATTCACAAGATCTTCGTTCTGTGGGCGACCCCCGACAGGACGCCAGCATATTCTCCCACTTAAGGTGGTACCCATTTATCTACTTGCAAAGCTTTCGAACTGTTGGGTTGACAGGAGCTGGGACAAGTAACGAGAGCTCACCTCATTATGCGGGGATTCGAACTGCCGACCTTCCGATCTCATTTTATCACCAAGCCAGCTTTCAAAGAAGCTGTGTTTTATTTAGAGTAGACAAAGAGATGGACAAGAGATGCAGATCAGTATCAAGTTCTTTTATTGTTGTTTTTCTAATGGGGCAAGGCGAACATCTTCCATGCTTTCAAACCGATGTACATATCAGTATATCAATGAAGGTACACCTAATTGCATTGTTTACCATGTTAGCAAGGCTTGGAGTGCTCATTGGAAACCATTCTCCTTACATCATGGGCAGACAATATTTTTCTTCAAAGGGCTTTTTCTTTTTGCCCAAGGTTTGTGAGGAAAATTACCAAGACATCACTGGAATTTTGGCAGTGTGAACTTGGGGGCTTCTGTGGCCCACAAAATGGAGCTAGGGGTCCCATACATCCCATGAGTGTAAGTAGTCCATTTGTGACCTTGCTTATGGCACCTCTCCTCTGTCCAGTTCGCCATACTTTTCGCATCTCTGAACCAGTGGATTAGCCATTGAGATCAGAGATGGGTGGTGGGGGATCTGTATCTCTCTAGATGGGGCAGACTCCCGGCAGTTTGTTCCCAGGTATGATATTGCAGTTCAGCCACATCTGGAGGGATGCATGTTCCCCACTTCCGATTTAGAAAACGGAACCTTAAATAAACATTCATGATTTTAATGTCATTTGACATACATTCATACCATACGTATATTTGTGTTAAGAGGAACCAGGCAGCACATATGCTTGGTTGTTTTGTTAGATTTATATCCTGTCTTTCAAGAGCTCATACAGAGTGTTCCATCCTCCCATTTTCCCCCGTAACAACAACTCTGGGAGTTAAGCTGCGCTGAGGTTGATCAGCCAACGTCACACAGTGAGCCTCCATGGCTGAGGATGGACTTGAAGCAGGATCTCCATGGTGTTAGTCTGGCACGTTAATCACCATCACACTAGCTCTCAAGAACTTTCCCAGCCCAGATTTGGCACCCCAGCCTGATGGAAATATTAGAGGACTAGTGAAACTTGCTGTCTTCAATAATCTTTAGTTACATTTGGTTTATGGCTGGATGTTTTCTTCCAGTCTGCATCATCTCTTTTTATATGTATTGTTTTTCTTTTTATCTTTGAAGTCATCAAGGAGTCAGGCAGCCTCTAAACTGGATAAATAAAAAATACATAATCCCTACAGGTGTGCTAAAATATTCAGGTAAGTATGAAACAGTGATGTTGGCTTGGATTTTGGCCTCAGTACTGAGAGAAGGCTAGTTGTTTCCTCATACAGGTAGTCCTCGCTTAACAACCACAATTGGGACTGGAATTTTGGTTGCTAAACAAAGCAGTCATTAAGCAAGCCCGACCCGATTTTACGACCTTTTTGCGACAGTCGTTAAGCAAATCACTGCAGACATTAAGTGAACCACATGGTCATTAAGTGAATCATGTGGTTCCCCATTGATTTTGCTTGCCAGAAGCCGGCCGGGAAGGTTGAAAATGGCGATCATGTGACCACGGGACGCTGTGATGGTCATAAATATGAATTGGTTGCCAAGCACCCAAATTGTGATCACGTGACCACGGGGAAGCTGTAATGGTCCTAAGTGTGAGGACCGGTTATCAGTTTTTTCAGCACCATCGTAAGTCTGAACCATCACTAAACGAATGGTTGTTAAGCGAGGACTACCTGTATATATGCTGTGCTTAAGGAGAAAATAGGTGTCGGCCACCGTGCTTCCTTTCTCTGTGCCATGAAATATAGTTGTGTGTCTGTTGCCTATGAGGGACTAGAACTCACAGTCTCCTGGTTTCTAGGCCAGCACCTTCACCATTACACCACACTGGCTCCCTTACTCGGGTTAGAATTCCCTGCATATTGATTTAAAGAATTAAAGTCTTTGTTTATTTGATCTTTTCTAAGAAACTAACTGCTAATTTTACTAAGGCATTCGGATAATACAATCCTCAGGGTAAGTAATTAAATTGTGCTTAGACAATCACTTACTAACTTTTTATTGCACGAGAAGCAGTGCTGTTCTGGCTGAAGCACAGAATAGTACTGCTTGGTTAGAGAGCTTTGCAACTGGTGCTTGGACAAATTAAATGTGAAAGCAGCGAATTGGGTCAGGCAATCTAAACCGGAAGACAAATTAAATTAATGTCCCTTTGTTTTACAACCCGCTTGATAGTATGATGCTAATCCTAAAACTTGAAGAGAGATCCTAGGCATGTTTAGTCAGATGTACAGTAAGTCTCATTGAGTTCAGGGAGGATTACTGCAAGGTAAGCAAACTTTGATTACATTCCAGTGAGCATATTATCAGGCCAATTTGATTGCAGCTTACCTATTGTCTATGATTTACATTCAACAATTCTTTATGTTTTAGGAAAAACTAAAATAGTTTTAAATATTTTTAGTTTTTGGCAACAATTTTCTTTTTAAGGAGTACTTGAAAAAGTCAGTATGCTAAGTATGTAGTTTATTTTTATGTCAGCTGATTTGAATATAGATTAGTTATTTTTTATTTTGAGCTATGCTTTCTTCTTTAAACTGAAGAGTAAAAGAAAAGCCCACATATAGCTGAGAAAAATTCAATTTTTTCTAAAACACAGAAAGGTAAAAGGTAAAGGTTCCCCCCACACATTTGTGCAGTCGTGCCCGACTCTAGGGGCCGGTGCTCATCTCCATTTGTTAGCCAAAGAGCCAGCGTTGTCCGAAGACCCTTCCACGGTCATGTGGCCGCATGACGCGCGGAACGCTGTTACCTACCCACCGAAGTGGTACCTATTCATCTACTTGCATTTGCATGCTTTCGAATTGCTAGGTTGGCAAGAGCTGGGGCGTGTGCGGGAGCTCACTCCGCACGCAGGGCTGGGGATTCGAACCTCCGAACTTGTGACCTTCCGATCGACAAGCCTGGCGTCTTACCCACTGAGCCACCACGCCCCCTAAAACACAGAAAACAGTGTATTAAATAAGCTGTTTTATATTTAACTGGGATGTACCCATTTGTTTTCTGGATTCCTTTTATATATAAATATAGTAAAAAGATTGCCAAAGATTTGTAGAATCATGGAACAGGGATGTTCTTACAGATGACTACTTACAGTACTAAGCTTTTGCTTCTCTTAATCCACACTGGCATAATAACAAATCTCTTACTTGCAGATAGTAAACAAGTTAGTAACATAGCGTTAGCCTCATTTCTCTGTTTGGATATCTGTCATCAGATACATATACACATTTATACATACGCACGCACAGACACACACATCGTATAGTTCATGGGCAGAGCAGTCCTTTTTTCTCAGCTAATGGTTCATATGCTTCCACTCTATGAAATGGTGATTGTGATTTGTTGTTGCTCAAGCTGGGAAGGGAGAAGAAAAAAACCACACAATTAGAAATGTAAAACATCAGACAAGCAGTCTTGTTTTCCAGGAACCATTTCCAGTGGCAACTAGTCAGAGACTGTGCTGGCAGCACCACTGATTACAATGGCCACATGTTCCTAGCAGAAACCCTTAGTAAATAGTAGGCAGCATCCATCTTCCTTCAGTGGTACAGAGCCTGTAGCAGCTCTGGAACTAGCAGATCCTAGTCATGGCTCCAAGTAAGGGTTTAGTTCCTCTCATATTTCTTCATAATTATTATTTTGAAGCATAATACACAGAAAGAAGGAATTAAAGCACATTCCATTCAACATCCACATTGTTTCTCGGGCAGCAATCCTGCACAGACCACCCAAAGCCGTCCTTGGACCAAGACTTCAAAAATCAGGAGATGATCTTTTCAACCACTAGCTAAAGGAAGTGGTTAGGGCACACCACAAGAACCAACTGCCACTGTTAGATGTCTCCAAATTGTAATGATATGGATATGGAGCTTGAAAGCAGAAAACAGAGACTTCTCCCTTCCTTCAGGAAGAAGGGAGAAACATGCCTAGTCGTCATATTACGGAAAACCACCATGGAATTATGCCAAGCATTTCCCGAGTATCTCACAGCCAAAGCAGCAGGCAACAATTAGACACATTATGAGTATTTTGACCATTTTTCTCAGGAGACCCATCACTTGCAGGTGTTGCAAGAAATCCCCTGTTCAGGTGGAATAGCTTGGGTTTTGTGTTTTTTTTCTTCCTGAAGGGATCCTCCAGTGCCAGATTAAAATTAGAAAATCACACCCAATAAATTGACAAGAGCCCCTGCATTCAGGCACACCTGAGAAAATCAGGAGCAAAACTGCCTGGCTCCTAGACGGCCAATCAACCATTTTGGTCCAGCCCTCTTAGAAGGGGATCTCCCCTTACATCCTTGTAAGTGCAACAATAGGAGGTAGGTTGGGCTGAGAGGATGCCTGATATTGGGTGGCCTCGAACCTGGGTCGCCCTGCTTCTAGTCCAACATCCTAATCATTCCAGCACCCTGGCCTATCTTTATTGGGCCAACTGAGAAGTCACAAAAATTAGCAAGCTTTCCTTACATGGTTTCAATGGGAAACACTTAAAAGCTGAAAAGCCTTTGCAGCTAGTGCCTTCATATATAAATCCACCACCCACCCCCCTCAATTGCATTTCTTTGAATCCTCCACCTTCCCCCATCACCAGCAGTGAGGCAAATAGTGATCTCTTCCAATGAATTCTCAGTGTGGCACCCAAAGTTTGGTAGATCACTTTTAGGAAAAAATGCTGCCTGCCAAGTCTGATAGCTTTTCAGCACTGGGTGAATGGAGCAAGGATGAATTGTGTTTTCTGTAGGCCTTTGAACAGGTGTCTCTAGCAGTGCACATTTTAGAGATCCCCTTTTGATTCGCTGCATACCACAGTTGGCAGGTGGATTAGTACCTCCTTCTTCTAGTAAGGAAATATATCTCCTTGAAGTCAACAAGCAAGGGAAGAAGTCATCACACAGTTTTGTTCTTTGAATTTCCCTGGGAACAGCACCTGGTTAAGGGGAAGAAAAGAATTTAACTCCAGTTGTGGAGTGAAATCTTCTAAGATTGAAGAAGGAATCTAATGCATCCAGACTTCTAGCTGGTACTGAGACAGAACACATCAAGCTTTTGATTTCATTCTGGATGCATTCAAACCTTGTCTGATATTTTTCAAAGCTGCTTTAATGTGAAGCTGAATCTTCATCTGGGATGGGCCTACATGTTATTCATTTGTTTACACTTGCTCTTGAATCCTCATTTTCTCCACGGCTATTATCAGCTGGGTTTTCTTTGCTGCTCTGTATCATTTTAAATAGACACTCTGGATGCAAGTTTTTGTCTTAGGAGGGGTGGCAATCTGGTGACATGTCTCAGAAGGCCCAGGGGACTTCAGATTGGCTCCCAGATATTAAGGTACCTTAAGAGTTCTCAGGTAACAGAAAGAGGAGGGCGATTTCCCTCTTTCAACCCTGTTCCTATAACCCAGTTGAGGGGAGGAAACAAAAGCGGTGGCAGCAAACCCCAACTTTGAAGACAATAACTGCTGCTACCCTGGTTGGATGGACCAGGTGAAAGAAGAGCCTTACGGAGATCCTGTGCTGCTTTAATGTGGATCCTCCGTTTATTTTCCCCCCTTGAGTGCTGCTGACGCTTTATATTAGTTCCTATTGCTTTAATGTTTTGACTGTGGTAACTGGCTTTTACTTGGCAAGCAGGATACATTTTTCCTAGGCAAATATGCTGATGGCCAAAGCATAAAATCAAGGCAACTACTTGCTTCTTTCTCTCCTCCATAACATCCAACAAACCAAGCTTCTGTTCAGACAGGCTTTCTTTTTCTCCAGTATTCTGACCGAGGAAGCAGCAGGGAACATATCTGGCCACAATATTTCAACAGTCAATGAATCGCTTCCAGCAACCAGAGAACATCCATTTCTGGATCCCATCCTACTGCACATGGCTCGTTAAGTAAACTTTAAGGTTCCCGGCGTGAAATGGCTGCCATTTTCTGTTTCCAAAAACGGTTCCTTCACATTCAAAGAAGTCTTGGATGTGTTCCCAGTTTCTGGAAAACTCAACTGCAGTTGCTTCAGGTTCAGACAACACAATGAACTACAAGGCTCGATTAAAATGCAGCATGGAATTGGGGTGGGTTATGGGAGTAAAATGGTGGTACTTGCATATTAATTCACTTTTTAGCTCAACACATCTTGTCATCTAAAAACCTCCCTTGAAGAAACCAGGGCAGAATCAGTTATCAAGTACTTTAACAAATATTAGCGCAGCAGTCATCTTGAGTTTTAGTAGATCAATTGATCAAGTAATGTTGTTTTGCAATATAATAAACCCATTTCTGCCTTGGAGGATGTACGTAAGAGTGTTATTATACAAGCACTACAAGCTTTTTTTTTTTTTTGGAAAAGGTAGCAAACAAATTTTTTTTTGGTAAAATCGTTTTGGCATACGTTGATTGCATTTCTCCCTTTATGATCCAAGTTCTTTCTTCCTCATTTCTGTGTGTGCATGCACACACATGTCTAGAGTTCCCCGTTGGGGGAGATGGGCGGTTATATAAATAAAATAAAATAAATAAATAAATAAAATTTACAGGATACAAATGCCATTTCCCCCCCTAACCAATATAGTTCAATTCTGAGATTCTTGTGTTTTTTCCAGGGTCAGGAAAACTTTCTGGGTTGTTCCACATATTTGGAATTTTGAATGAATCTACTTGTCCTCACAAAATGACTGACATAGTAGATAAGTCAAATGAAGCACATACAGGTACACATATGTATGTATATATGGAAAACCAACAGTTGAGATGGTTCCTTGTAGTCTCTAGGTCAGTGTTTCTCTATCATGGCTGGCTGGGGAGTTCTGGGAGTTGAAGTCCACATATCTTAAAGGTGCCAAGGTTGAGAAACGCTGCTCTAGCTCCTCAGAGGCTTTCTACCATCGCAGCCTCTTTTTTCCGGCAAGTCAAGACATATCCAAACCAAGCACTGGGCTGGAGCTAACAACCATTTTTATATTCTAAGAATGGATATAGGAATTATATGGGCCGAGGGACATATAAAGATAATGTGCGACAGAACTTCAAAGAGGATTTTTCAGCTACCTTCTCTCTTTAAAGGGATTTTTTAGAGATGAGGCGGAGTTGGATGGGCACAACAATGTCAATTCACAGCCTCAATATTCCCCCCCCCATTTCATTCCAGAAGATACATTCTCTTGAATGCTTAAATCGGGAGCTTTCCAAACTGTGTGTCGCGACACAAAAGTGTGTTGCCTGTGGGGCCCAGATGTGTCGCGTCAAAACCCGGAAGCTTCTGGGTTTTCCCACGGCGACATGCCAACAGCGGCGCGCGAAAATCCGAAAGTGCCACAGCCACGGTGGCACGCAAAAACCGAAAGCGGTAGCAGCGCTTCCGGGTTTTTGCGCGCTGCTGCAACGGTGGCGCTTCCGGGTTTTCCCACGGTGACACACCAACGGCCGGCGGTGGCAAAAACCGAAAGCGGAAGCAGCGCTTCCGGGTTTTTGCACGCTGCCGCAATGGTGGCGCTTCCGGGTTTTCCCGCGGCGACACACCAACGGCGGCAAAAAACGAAAGCAGCAGCAGCGCTTCCGGGCTTTTGCATGCTGCCGCAACGGCGGCACTTCCGGGTTTTCCCACGGCGACACACCAACAGCTTAAATGCTTAACCTGGACTTTATAATGTGGGAAGTTGTGTAGGGTTTTCTCTTGAAATTCTGGCTATTTGATTTGCTTCCCAGCTATGGTGTCACCACCACAGAACAAGTATTTACTGGTAAACAATATCATCCTCTTGCTACAGTATCTATCATGTTGTAAGCAAAATCCAGTTTAAATATAAAACCTATGCAGTTTTAGTCTTTCTGCTGTTATGTAATCAATACCATGTTGGAAATCTATAGCTTATTATACCTAGCTTATACTTTCTAACAAATGTATTTTAAAAGAATTGTTTTACTACTGCATTTTAGGATGAAAGGAATTAAGGATTTTTTTTTTACTTTATTCTAAGAGCCAACAATATACTGAAGCAACTGAAAACAGAAAAAACCTATAGTTACTTAGAACATCCATTTGTTAGCAAAATTCCTTTCACATTTTAGGATTTATAAATTATAGGATACGTACATTCTGCACTCTTCATATCTCATCTCTAAAGCAACCTAGTCTGAAGTCATTTCAGAGATGGCTGTTCAGGATTTTCATCAGGGAGAGAGCATGAATTCAGCTCACCTAACTTATATGCAGAGTACATCATGAGAAATGCCGGGCTGGATGAATCACAAGCTGGATTTAAGATTGCCGGGAGAAATATCAACAACCTCAGATATGCAGACGATACCACCCTAATGGCAGAAAGTGAAGAGGAACTAAAGAGTGAAAGAGGAGAGTGCAAAAGCTGGCACTTTCTAATTTAAGTTTAGATGCTGGAAGCCTCAATTAATTGGTCTTTTTAAAATAAACAAGATCAATTTTTCTGGGGAGATAAGACAATTTGACATATAACCTTCAGTTTCTCAGTTGTTTTAACACTTCTAACAAGCCAAGTCAGATTTCTGTGTTATGTTATAAACCAAACAGGGAAAAAACAGAAGAAATACATGACTTCAGTTGAAGTATTTATTGAAAGTGTACGAGTTCCATAAAGGTGAGGAAAACATTTTTTGTAAAAAAATTCAATAAAATTTCTTGTTGACATATCGTACATTGATCATTAAAATAAAAACAATAGAAAAACAAATGCCCAAACACACCAGTGTGCACTGAGAAGAAAACTTTAAAAAAAATCTTACATATTCAAACATCATTGGCCTTTGCAATCATAGCACACAGCTGTTAACACCCCTATCTATCCCCAGTACTGGCTCTAGCAAGAGAAGATGAACCTTGAAGGGAAATAGGCCCCATGCCACTGGCAGTGAACTGCTGTGATGAGGTTACTTACACAGGATCTAGACAGAATTAGAAGGGGAGGAAGATACAACTTCATAAACATTTTATTGGCATTTGAACACATCTAAATAAGACATTGATAAACAAAACGAGGAAACCAGAAATCATAAAAACATTCATGCTCACCAACTAACCCATCTTTGAAAGTTAGCTATCTTTTTATTATCTAATACTGGGAAGTATATTCATTCATTCATTTTCAAGGAAATTTGACCTTTTTGACAAGAACATTTTTTGATGCTCTACATAAGACCTCAATGATCCACAACTGTATTTTAATACAGTTTTATGCTGAAGAGCATACTATAGACCAGAGCTTTCCAAACTGTGTGTGGCGACACAAAAGTGTGTCGCCACACACAGCGTGGTGTGTCGCCACACCACCCGGAAGCGGCGGCGCGCGCGTGTAAGGCGGCAGCTGCCGCTGCTGTGCACGCACGCCCCCCCCGCGACGCCGCCGTCCCTGGTGTGTCGCCAGGGCCGGCACTTTGGAAAGCCCTGCTATAGACATTAGGATCTTCAAACTTGTCGTCTAGTCAGTGGTGCAGCTACATCCACATGAAAATCAATCACAAAACTTCTCCTCCAAAGGGCCCAGTTTCATGTCACCAACCATTTCATCAGAAATAATTCATGTTTTTTTTCCTAACGAAGAATTATGACAACTAGCACTGCTGCAAATTGAAGTTTTAAAAAAAGCAGCAGCATCTTATGTTGTAGGCATTAAGCATATATGCCATTAGTTATTGTTCCTTTCTCTCTCCAAGGCCTTTGCAGGGCTGAACTTGGCAATATGTCCCATTTAAAGTAGTCACCTGATTTGGAGTAGCAAGCAAACCACCAAGGCAAAATCCAATGCTATCCTTGGACTTCTCACTACGCAAGAACATTCCTCCTTTTCCCTAAATGCACTCCAAAAGCATGAACAGAATATTCTCAGGGTGTATGTAGCATCCAGGAATTTCTGTTCACAGTATCATTGATGGAAACTGTTTATTCTGGTGGTGATGGAAATAAATTACATACTACACTCCAGAGCAGGCCTATACACAAATTTTGATCTGGCAAGAATCCCCATTGCTGTTATCTTTTATAACTGATGGGTAGAAAATAGTCAGGAAGTATCTATTATTCAGAGACCCAGTTCTTAAATAATAAATTTCCCCCGTTATATGCTACACTGAATTTGATTACAAATCAGTTGAAATCATGGGATTTTTAATGTCTTCATGTAGCAGTTACTTTACAATGTTGCAATTTATATTTCCAAATATAGGAGCCAACAATTATTTGCTTCTTTCTTGAGAGACTTTAAGAATCCTTGCCCCTCGCTGCAAGACCACTTCTGTTCCTAACAGGATTCAATCTGTGTGTCAGCAGAATCAACTTGCAAGTTAAAGAGTGTAACATCAAACAAGCCTTTATTTTTCTGTCCCCTTTTTCTGGATTTTTAACTCCAAAAGCTTGCAATTGTGTAGTACATACTTTCAATTGACCAATTTAAACTTGCCAAGAGGCACAGCGATAAAGAAAGAAGTCTCTCATCTATTATGGGTTGTTCCTTGAATCTCACTCATTTTGCCATCTGAACCCTGTCCTTTTACCTTTGGTAATCTATTTTGCTTTCCTTCATTTTACCAATTTTTCTTCTCTCTTTCTCTCCAATGTTGCTGCTTCTCTGTATGTTGGGTGAAAATAAGATGTACTCCCCTATGACTGGAAGAAACAGTGGTGGAAGTAGGACATAAGGAGGAATACTGGTAGCTCTAGGACAAAATAGATCAAGGGGCAAGGATACATGAAAAACGCCCACTTTGCTCATTGTCCTCAGGAATAAGAGGAATTCTCCTTTCTCCTCAGTATGCATTTTTTTAAAAAAAAAATCAGATAGCCCTCATGAACTATTAACCATGGATCATAAAAGGCAAAGAAACCATCTTCTTTCTCAAACCAACTACTGATTGGCTTCAGAAAATAGAGCAAAATCCTGGAAACTGCTTCTCAACAATCTTCCAAATTCTTTAGCTGCATATGGAAGAGAGAGGAATACTTCAAGCTCTACAGGTGGGTTGGAAGTTCAACTCATCAGACTGTGGAAAAATATCCAAGATCTCTGCCTTCTCTCGAAATCATTAGCTTAATTGCTCAGATACCACAGAAGGGTAACCTACAACACAGACAGCTAATATGCTTGAAGAAACATAAAAACGAGCATTGTTTATTTCAAACATTACTTGCTATGAGCTAACATCTTATGGCTGTAAATCAGTTGAGTTCTCTCACTGCATAAAAGTGGAAATGTTGTAATCAAGCCCTTGCTGGTTGTGGTATACAAATCCTCAAATTATTACAATCACAGGGGCTAAATAAATTCTGTTTTCTTAATAAAAGTTGAAGTGTCATTTTTTTAATGTGCATTTGAAGGCCAGCCTCAAATGTCTTGAGTCATTTACTGTTAACATTTGTTCTGGCATCAATGAGGGCAGTGAAAAATCATGTCTAAAAGATTTCAATATATATAACTTAAACACATCTTACATAGATCCATGAAAACAAAGTGTTGTGGGTTCAAAGGCCCACTGTTTATTTAATATTCCTAATTGCAATTTGGCCCTTTAGTATTTCCACAAATCCCCCACACAGTCTGGCAACTCTAAGCTGCTCCTTAACATGAAACAACAGGACTGGATTTAAATAAAGTGCAGATATCCTTTGTGCACAAATATAATCCAGCTCTCCTGTTTCATAAAGCCAGAGCATTAAACATTTTAAGAATGCACATATGTGCCTAGCAGTAAAAGAGGTATCACATTGTTTGAGCAATGACTTTTTTTTTGCAAGATACTGTTCTCTCACACCACCCATATCTGCTTCAAACTGACATGAAAACACAATTAAGTAAGAAATACTTAGCTCTCCCAATATAAATGTTTCATACAGTAAATCTAAAATGCTAGGATGACCAGCAAATTTAAGACTGTGGAATGTGGGTAAGACTATTTTGCTCTGCTAAAATATCTGAATACAGAATGAAAGAGAAACAAAGATAAAGCAATACAGTATAGGATCAAAGTACAACAGCAATTAAATAATACTTTAAGACGACTTCCAAAGGGATAGCGTTGTCTGTCTAGCCCCCTTCAGGCATTTGCTTGGACCTGTGGAGACAAAACAGACCTTTGCAGATAGCATCACCTCCTCTCTCTCAAACCTCCGTATGTTCAGGAAAGAGGTCTGAAGAAGAACTCTGCTCACATCCATGTACTACAAAGGCAAATACCACTCTTCACCCACTTTGGGAATGGACTAAAGCAGAATGCAGAATCACATTAACAACATACAGTACTTGTGATCTTGCATGCAAGTCCAGCTACCTTTCAGAGCCCCTACTGGTATGTCAGGCTGGAGAGAAGTTGGGTGTGTGTGTGTGTGTGTCTGTAAGTGCAGTCTCCTCTCCCCCCGCCATGCTCTTCATGCATTCAGGAAATGCCTGAACAGGGCTTCTGTTGCAGCAAATGCAATGAAGTGTTTTGGTACCTTAAAAACTAACAGCTATATTATAGCATTGTTTCAGCGTCAGAACCTATGTTATCAAATGGACAAGCCAGTCACCTAACTGGGTAGGTCAAATGCAAGTTTTTACCCAGTGGATTAATTTTAACATGAACCAAGAGGCCAAACAATGTAGGAGTAATAATTAAAAATATTGCATTACTAAGGCAGCCAAACAAATAGAAGATCCACTTGAGTGGATGCGGTCCATTTCCAATTAACAACTGTGCATCAAAAACGTGCTGATGTTGCTATGTCTGTTTATCTGCCAGTCTGGAATAGGTTACACTGCTATGATACTTTTGTTTACTTAAAGATACCAGAATACATTGCTTTCTAAATGTAACTTCCCTCTAACTATCCCCCAGCTGCTCTATCTCGTGCCATATAATCAGTTTGGTAAATACACTTTTCTATCCATATTAGTTCAGACCCTTTCACAAGCAAATGTAACAACAGAAACTTCTTCCTATTTTCAATTCTTACGTAAGTACAGTTCTTTTTTTTTTAAAAAAAAAAGCACTAAAAATGAAATGGGCCACATCAATGAAAGCAAAAAAAAAAAAAGATTCTTAGCTTAACACCCTAACAATATTGCTACTCCAAAAGGAGACATGTCCATTGAAATAAATTGCTTCAACATCATCATGCCTGACAAACTATTACCCTCAACAGACCCACAAAACAGTACTTTGACAAGCAAAAACCACCATGCATGCATGGCCCTTTTAAGATCATATGACTACAGGGTTTATATAGTATAGTGGCAAGACATGATAGAATCAGGTATATATGCCAAAGGCAATTCAAGATTTTGACAGTAACATAAGAAACTAAGTTGTCCCAAGAGGCACCGTTGTGACAGTTAGTGGGCGTTCTGGGGAAAGAGGATGGAAATATGTCCTGAAATACAACATTAGGAATAAATCATGACGTGGTTGGCTGAAGTGCATGAAAATGCTATTTTCAGACAAGAAATTCCACACCTGTGCTTTCTCCCCCTCCCCACCGCATTCAGCACGTGACAATATTGCTTTTCTTCTTTGTCTGAATGATGTTACCCTAATCTGGGAAAAGGAGCAAAATCAGCTGGTCTCACGACAGGGTACTGAAAAGTTTCAATCCGTTGGTCCCCCGTGAAAAAGATGTAGCAAGAAAAGTGCAATTATCCTGATGATGTGAAATTAAAAAAGAAACCCCACATTTGTAAATACTATTTTCATATGAGTTAATGGTTTCCTTTTTTTCTCCTGAAAACAGATACTCTGCTAAGAAAAGTTGGGATGTCTTTTTCATTGTTCAAACTCAAAGTCTACACTGAAACACAAAGGATCAGAAAAAAATTGGTCCCTCCGGTTGTGAGGAATTACGGAGCTCTCCCTTCTTTATTGTAGCAAAGCAGCACGCTCAGGGACTGAACCGGAGCCACCCCGAGTCACGTGCAGCCGGCGCTCTGCTGCCCCTTTTCCCTAGATCTCCCAGGAGGCTGACATTTATGGCATGGTGCATAAGAGACCACCGATGGCCTGTTGGTGGAATCGTCAGCTATCATGATACAAAGACATGTGATCTGGAAGGCTTCATCACAGTTGTTTCCAAAAAATTCTCCCCCCAGATTAGCTAGGCCGAGCTTATCCTTCCGTTTCTTCGCCATGTCCTGACTGCTGGAGCACAGCCACCTGGGATATTACTTTGCTGGTTCCGCGAGAGAGCCGCTCCTGATCGGTGCTTGCTGAAAGGGAGGCCATGGAGAGAGGCTGCAGCAGGGTGGGCGTCATGCCGGTCGTGACGGTCAGATTATGAGTAGCACCTTTGAGTGTAAGGTCTTGCGTGGGAAGAAGCGGCTTGAGAATGCTGACAAGGCAGAAAGCAGAGCCACTTTTAGGAATAAAGTTTACTTTATTCTTGTCAGGACAGTAAAAGGCTGGAATTTCATGCAAGGGTTTTGGCCTACAAACAGAAAAACAAAACCACAAGGCGTTAAAAGATTAACAACGTTAAAGGCTGCAAGGAATTACCAAAAGTTTCTGATACTACAGTTGTGTAACATACAGTGTGAAACACTTTTCTCTTTTTTGTCCCAACTATATGAGTTGTCCAGAATAGGGGGGGAAAAATTCTGCCATATAGTAGCAATCTTATCTCTGAGTCTGATTATTTGTGAAGCAGTCAATATGTATCGGCCACACCTATTATGCTATCTAAAGACCAGCCTCTTCTTCCTCTCCAACTCCAAAGAAACAGAAATTGGCTACCCCTGGTTTATATCAAGGTCAGTGTTGGAGGCATCAGACATCTTATGCTTCTTAGTTATCATCTTTTTATGGGGCCACAGCCTCCCATAGCAGGTGCACATAGAAAGCTCTGGAATTGGAACCTGAAACCCAAAGAGGTATGGTTCCCACAAATTGGTAACAAGAAATCTGCGAATTCCTTTTGGTATGGCCTTGTGCTGGCCAGGCAGCACAAGGAACCATTGAGAACTGTATCGAGTAACTGTATTGAGACAGTAGAAAAAGTGCTTCAGAACATTCAGTGTCCAGGAACATGTGTGAATGCATATTAGGTAATTAGGCTTTACGTTAGTGTTTTCCAAACTTGGCAACTTCCAGGTGTGTGGACTTCAAATCCCAGAATTCCATAGCCAGCATGGCCATTGGTGAGAATTATGGGAGTTGATGTATACAACACCTGAAAGATGCCAAGGCTGGGAAACACTGCTTTAGGTTTTCATTAGGTCTCAAAAAAGGGAAAATATTCAAAGGCCATTTTGTCCATACATTTCGGCAAAACACATATAAACAGCAGAGGGGGAAAGATCCCTGCTTTCTCAAAACTGGCCTAGGGACTGCTTTAAATAATTATATTGTAAACCAAAAGAAAAAAGAAAAAAAGACAGAGCTGAATGTACAGACTTGAGTCCTTGCTTTACCCAAAAATGTAAGACACATTAAGCATAAAGCTATACCATCAAACCAAAGTTTAGAAACCAGGCATAGTGAGATATTATGATTCAAAAAATTATGAAGGATGTAGCTACTTACAAGCTTTCCTCAAACACTTTCACTTTCTCACAGCCCTCAGGAGGTTCACGTTTGAACATATAGCTGTTGTTGGGTTTTGGTGATGTAGCATATTTGGGCAGAGGAGAATTGCTTCCATTCTCTGTAGTGAGCAAAGGGCCAGTTACATATACATATATACCATGACATGCACGAGATCATTTATCTTTGCATCTCTCATACTACTTGATTAACAATGTTAAAAAGGCAAACGAAAGCCTGATCACCTGGTATAAAGCAGTCTCTTGCTGTCTGTATGGTTTTGCTTTATAACAGACACGAGCAACCTGGTGCTCTCCAGATGTTTTGGATGACCACTTAAATAATTCTTGATCATTAGCCAAGTTGGGATTGCTGAAAAGCATAGACAAGAGGCCTACTCTGTTCGACATATTTATTTATTTATTTTTCGATCTCTATCACCGCACCATCTCCCCCGAAGGGGACTCTGGACTATGTAGGCATCTTGCTCATCAACATGTTACAACTGAACTACTACCTCTGGCAGCATTTGACTCTACCAGCCTAAACAAAGGCATAGCTATCCAGATGGCTGCTGGCAGACAAGGACTCATTTGCCTTCAAAAACCAGACTTAGTTTACAATTTTCTATGATCACCTCCATCTCCCTCCCTGACCTCCTTGGGTCTGCTTACATATGTATATGCATGTCAAGTAAAAGAACAAAGACAAAACAACCACAACTCCCTGCCTGAATTATACTGTATCAAAACCTTTATATACCTCAAATACAGAGAAAAAAAGATGGAAATAAACTGGTGGGCAACAGAAGAATTATTACCCAAAAAACCCAACCAAAATAATAAAACTTTTTGCCCTTACAATGATGGGGAAGAGACTATTCCCCCATCTCCCCCCACCCCACAAAATGTGAAGAGTAGTTCTACTAGCCCACAAAAACTTTTGCTTAAAACTCTCACACAACACAGGAAACTGAGGAAATTTAAAAGAGCAGTTTATGATATGCCTCGAAGATGAGCTTCCGTTTGGCAGGTGGCAAATAGCTCACTTGAACTGCCAAAAGGCTCTGTGAATTCTGGCCTGTAGCTCAAATACCTGGGAAACAAACGAGGTTTCTTAACTGAGGGGTTGGTCCTGGACTTTCCACTGCAACGGAATCATTAGGAACATTTTCCAGGAAATACCTTTATCTCTGGGGTCCGTAAGCAGGTCATCCGCAGAGCAGGGGCTCTCCTCACTGCCCTCATTGGAGAGAGCAAGGAAGGAGCTTGGGGAAATAGACTGAGATCGGCTGCTGTTGTTACTGCCTTTCTCTGCTCCACCCGGAGTCTGCGTATCAATGCTGCGAGTACTGCTGCTACGCTGCACCAAAGGAGGTGGAGCTCGATGCCCATCTGGAATATCTTGTGGCTGTTGAATAAAAACATATTACGTACACCTTCTCTTCTCAATTGCCACATATGCCTGTGAAACTTGGACATTAGGAAAGGAAGATAGGAGAAGAATTGATGCATTCGAATTGTGGTGCTGGCGAAGATTACTGAAAATACCATGGACTGCCAGAAGAACAAACAAATCAGTTTTAGAAGAAATACAACCAAAATGTTCACTAGAGGCAAGGATAACTAGGTTTAGACTCTGATACTTTGGGCACATTGTCAGGAAAGAACGATCGCTTGAAAAGGACATCATGTTTGGTAAAGTCGAGGGCCAGCGGAAAAGAGGAAGACCTTCAATGCGATGGATTGACACAATTACCTCAACGATGGATGCAAACATTGGAACAGTCAGGAAATTGGCGCAAGACCGTTTAGCATTTCGTTCTATTATACATAGGGTCGCCATGAGTCGTAAACGACTCGGCGGCAACTAACAACAACAACAACACATACACCTTACGCACAGCAGACTATTAATCTTGTCTGGTTAATGGGTGACTTTATTGCTTTGTCAATAAAGCTCTTCAACTGAAGATCAGTTTATTCTTCAGATCCCCCCCCCCAAAAAAGATGGAAACCAAACGTAAGAAGTTTTGGGGTCTCCTAAAGTAGTCTGACACTGCAGCGTCCCTTCAGAGCTTTAGAGCTCCAGTTCCAGCACATATGAAACCACTGTTCTTCCTTATGTTCCAGGAAAAAACATAAGGCTCAATGTAAAATTATTAACTAGAAATGGGGGTCTAATTCTGGTTTAAGATTCTGGTTACTATTGACATTAATACAGTTCCCAAGTTTAGACAAGAACTGTGATTTCAAAGAAACCTGGATTAAAGGTTAAAGCCAGCATGAAGCAGGAGTAGGGATAAGAGACTGGTATGCAGGCAAGATGCTCACTCCTGGCTTTGTCTAAAGTGGTTAGTGCTCATAATTCTAAATGTTATTTTTCCCCAGACAGATCTTGATGCAACAGTTACAAGATGATTGCTTCTCTTTCATATTCCATATACTCATGTATACAGATATATACGTATATATACTCATGATGGACTCAGATCTCCTCATCAAGGCCTGTTTGACTACAAATATACTCACAATAAGTTGTTCCTCTTTCTCTCCAGTCTCCTTTATGATTATTTCAATCTCCTGATTCAGCCCTTCTATGCTATTACGGAAACGGGATCCTGTTGACTTAGCTATTGGTATCACAGGAACCAGCATGCTCTTTGGGACTGGAGCCTGAAAACCCAACAAAGGTAAATGAAAATCGTGGTTATATCATATAACTTAAAAGAGAACACCTAACTATCTGTAAGTCTATCACATATTTTATTATAATGACAAAATGCATTGGTGTATTTGGAGAACTTTAGATTATATGTGCTATTTTATTATTGTATATTTTTTTGTATTTATGATCTTTGTTCCTTGAATTCTGTGTAATTCAAAAGTACTGATATTACATCCAATTGATCTACTGTATTCAAGCTACCATTCTGATACAGAAGCTAAGCAGGAAGGACCCAACAGTGAGAACATTAATTTTTAAAATCTGTGCTCAGTTGTTTACCTGGATGTTTTTAGTTTTTAAAAAAGAATCAGAACTAGAAATGTGAAGAGTAAATAAAAATACTTCTCTTAGGTTAGCACCTCAAAAAGTGCTGGAACAGATAAATCACAAACTTAACTGTCAATTTAATTTCAGAAGAGTTCAACTTTGATGAAAACACTCTGCTTCTTCCCTAGTACTTTCACAGCATCTATGGTTTCAGTTTTTTGTTATGGAGATGCAAGATACAGAATATTATAATAAAGCACATTATGAAGAATTAATGGGTAATTTAGCCTTGAGCACAGAGTTTTGCGTGGGAATTTCAACCCAAATCTACAGTATATGTTTCTGTCAAGTGTGTAAGTATCTGCTGGAGGCTCAAAAGAAGCACATAGCTGAGTGAAGCAACCAGTTGTCAAGACTTAAAACAGAATTATTCTACTTCTTTTACTTAAATTATTAATAAATCACTAATCAAGCAATGACTCCCCACACAGTGTACAATTATTAACTTTTTTCCAAAACTACAAAATACAGTAACAGAAAATATATTGAATACCACAATAAAATAATAATTGATTCAACCAAACCAACTTGAGCTCAATAATTTTTTTTCAGCATGCAGCTAAATCATAGCAACATCAATTCAAGCTTTAATTCTAGGACAAAATCATTCAACCTATGATGGCAATCACTTTTGGGAAAATCTAAATTAGCAATGTGCAAAGTATTAGGTTTTCAAAATGTTTTGAGCATGACATTTTGTCCAACTTCTCATTTTGAAATACAAAATTACTGATTTACACTCAAATGCTTCCAAAATGGTCAAAACAGCCTTTTCACATTAGAAACAGGGCATTTTGAAAAATTTGATAGAGAACCAGAGGGACTATGGAATGAACTTAAAGAAGTTGTTAAGAACAATTGCGAAAAGAGACTGCCAAAGATGAAGAAACAGAAGAAAGCAGACTGGATGTCAGAACAAACCATGGAAATTGCCACAAAGAGAAGTCAAAGTCAAGAAAGACAAAAATCTCAGGAAAGAAACACAGAGTTTCAGGAAACTGTTAGAAGAGACAAGAAGCAGTATTACAACATCATCTGTAAAGACTTTGAAGATGGAAACAGACATGGAAAAACAAGGATCATCTTCCAAAACAGAGCTTTCCAAACTTTTCATGTTGGTGACACACTTTTTAGACATGCATCATTTCACAACACACTCTTACAGCAGGGCATCATTTCACGACACACTCTTACAGCAGGGCACAAAGCAGGCAATAGGACCTGCGCAGAATCACAGCAGGTTTGGAGGCAGCAAGGCACAAGGCAGGCACTAGGACCTGTGTGGAATCCTGGCAGGGCTCGGAGGCAGCAGCAGCCGCGACACACCCAGACACTGAAGCCAACACACTAACGTGTCCCGACACACAGTTTGGAAAGCTCTGTTCCAAAAGATCTCTGAATTCAGAAGGTTCCAACTTTTAATTGGTATGCTAAAGGATGCCAATGGCAGACAGTAACTGATCCAATTTTTTTTAAAAAAGATGGAAGGAGTATACAGAAATAATGTACAATACATATGTCAACATTCAAGATACTTTAGAAGATATTCCCTACTTAAAAGAACTTCTAGTACTAGCAGATGAAGTTAGATCAGCACTCCAGTCCTTACCAGCTACAGGAACTGATGGAATACCCACCGAAATATAGCAAGCAACTGAAGAAGAATCAGTGAAGACTCTAACTAAGCTATGCCAGCAAATCTGGAGAACACCACAGTGGCCAACTTGGAAGAGGTCAGTCTCCATTCCAATACCAAAAAAGGAGACTTAACAGCGTGTACAAATTATTGTACAATATCCTTAATTTCACATGCTAGCAAAATAATGCTTAGGATCATCAAATGCAGATTTGAGCCCTACATGGAAAAGGAGATGCCAGTTGTTCAAGCTGGCTTTTGAAAAGGCCAAGGAAAAAGATACCTTATTGCTGAAACATGCTGGATAATTGAGGAAGTCAAAGAATACCAAAAAGTCATTATGTGCTTCATTGATTATACAAAGCCCTTTGATTATGTTGATCATGTCAAGGCTGTGTAAGTTGCTTAGAAAAATCAGAATCCCAGAACATTTCATTGTCCTCATGAGAAACCTATATACAGGTCAGGAAGTTACAGTACAAAACATGGTGAAACAGACTAGCTCCAGGTTGGCCAAGGAGTGAGACAAGGCTGTATAGTCCCTCCTTGTTTATTCAATCTATATATTAACAAAAACTGGATTGAAAGATGAGTGTGGTTTTAAAAGTGGAGGAAAAAACATCAATAACCTGCGCTATGCTTACAATACTACTCTGATAGCCGAAAATGCAAAGGATCTGCAAGCTCTGGTAATAAAAGTAATCAGTGAACAGTGAAAAAATGGGACTAAAATTAAATATAACAACGATCAAACTAATGACAATAGGTGCAACAACCAGCCTTAGAACTGACAATGAATATATCAAAGTGGTAGATAGCTTCTTTTAAAATCAAGGAACAAGCAGTCCAGAAATATGCTCAGACCAGCACTTGGTAAAACAGCCATGAAGATCTTGGAAAAGATATTAAATTTAAATATTAAATTCAATCACTCTCAAGAATCTAAAAGAGATATTTAGGAGAGGTTGTGTAACTATTTTCAGGTCATTCAAATCAATTGAAGTGGAAACAATATTCACTAGTATGGCCTCCTGTGGTGCTAGCAGCTATCAGACATTCTTTTTGGCAACTAAGTGCCTGGAATAAATTGAACTTCCTTGGCATCAACTTTTACAAATGTTACATTTAGATGTCGTCTTACCTGGCACTGGTTAATAGCTGCATGATTACCATGAAATGGCGACTGTCTTTCTTTATCTCGATGGTGTCTGCTGCTATGTTTGCTTCTTTGCAGTTGCTGGCGTAACTTGGCAATCTGAAAGGACAAACCTTTTGTGCTTCTTTTAAATTCATAACAAAAATGTTGAATATTTGAATCAAAACTTACCAAAAGGGTTCCCGCTAACAACAACAACAACATCATCATCATCATCATCATTATTATTATTATTATTATTATTATTATTATATCAGATGCTTAAATATAATAACAGTACTCACTGGTTCCCAATAAAGCAGAAAACCAGAATAAAAACAATTAAAAGAATAAGCAAAGGTGTGGAGGGTGTTGTTGTGTTTTGTTTTTAAAAAGTGTTTTAAAAAGCCAATGAAGTAGTCAGCCCCTCAAATGCAAGAACCACAGTTCAGAAATAGGGGATAGCTACAGAGAAGGAGAAATCCTAAACGGCTGCAAGATGGTCCCATGGCAAATGTCGCTGAATCTATTCAGACAGCATCAGGAATGGGGTAGAATAGGGCAGGGCAGAATACAGGACATAATGAGGAAGCTATTAGGCAATCTAGACCAAGCCATATTAAGGCTTAAAAGGTAAGAACCATCATCACCCTGTAACTTATTCAGAAACAAACCGGAAGTCAGTATAACACTCGGAGCACAGATACCATGTGATCTCCTGGAGTCCCTCCAGTGACCTACTGATGCCAGTGTTTCTGGATCAGACATACAGACAACTCCCCAAAGAGGGTGTTACATTAATGAAACCTGGAGAACACGAGCACAGGCACTGCTCCCTCAGTCTGAGACACCAGAGGAAGAGCTGGGTCCAAAAGCACCCCCAATCCGTGTACAGGGTCCTTCTGGGACATGCAAACCCACTGAGAACAGGACTTTTCAGTTTGTGGGATTTCTCACTGACTTGGATCCAAACCATATTCCCTTGGCAGGGGCCCATTCTGGGTGAAGCTCTGCCATCAGATTTGCTGATTTGGGGGGGTGATTTTTCCCCCAATTACCCCTTCCTTTGTCAATCCTTTGGAGCTGGAAGGCTGCAGGGAAAAGGAATCACTGAGCCCTGCCTTAAGTTTTACCAAAAGGATTCACCCTATTGGAGCAATTGCTTTTCCATGGAAGTTCAAATTTTATAATGCAGAAAGAGCATATTCCTCATTTTTCTGAACTGTGAAATGGTGGACATGTGCGATTATTATGCTAAACTGTTATCAAGATGGTACAAAACAGCTGATGGTTCTTCACCTCTTTGAGTTGGTCTGTGCTGCCCCAGGATGCCGACCGCTTATGAGATCCCTTTTTCTTTTCCAAGTATTCTTCAGCCCAAGCACTCTCCGTCTTAAAAAAAACAGATGCAGATGACTTTAAATGTATATAATCATAGGCTTACTACATGCAGGCTAGATTAAAATCAGCTTTCTAAAGTTATAGATCAGGTTTTATTCAGTTATGTCCCTCAATAGTCATAGAAAGGGACCGTCTTGTCCCGATAACGTCGGCCCGCCCCACCCGTGCATGCAGAGAGGGCATGCTTCGGACACCCTCAACAAGAGAATTACATCTAGCGGGGTCCAGGAGGCGTGCCTTCTCTGCGATAGCGCCCGCCTTGTGGAATATCCTGCCCCCGGAGGTGAGACTGGCCTCCTCCCTCCTGGCCTTTCGGAAGGCCCTTAAGACCTGGCTCTGCCACCTGGCCTGGGACGACGGAGGTGGTAGTGCCTCCTGGGGTTGGCTGGCCCCGTAGCTCCACGATCTATTCTGCGGGTCCAAATCCATCTTGGATTTTATTTTATTATGTTATGCTTGTGTTTTTAGATATTTTGTATAGTTTTTAAATTTTTTATTTATTGTAACCCGCCCAGAGTCCCTTGCATGGGAGATGGGCGGGGAATAAATTTGAATGAATGAATGAATAAATAAATAAATAAATAAAGCCAGTTTGTAGTAGTGGTTAAGGCTAGAAACCAGGAGACTGAGAGTTCTAGTCCCACTTTAGGCACAAAGTCAGCTGGGTGACCTTGGGCCAGTCTGTCTCTCTCAGCCCTTGGAAGCAGGCAAGGGCAAACCACTTCTGAGATCTTGCCAAGAAAACTGCAGGGACTAGTCCAGGCAGTCACCAGGAGTCAACACTGACTTAAAAGCGCGCGCGCGCACACACACACACACACACACAAAGGCATGCAAGATCTGAAAATTTATCTATTTTTATAATATATATACATGCTCACAGGATAACTATTCATCCAATAGTCCCATCATCCAGCCTATACTTACTTAACTAATTTGCTAATCAGAGCATTATGGAGTACTTTGTCAAATGTTTTGCTGAAGATGTATTTCTCCATAGCCTTACTAAGTAAGTAACCAATTAAAACAAAAACAAAAACAAAATAAGGTTAGTCTAATAAGACTTGTTCTTGACAAATGCATGCTGACTTCTAGCAATCATGCATTGTTTTCAAGGTATGTGCAAACTGATCTTCATTATCTACTCTAGAACCTTCCCCAGCATTGGGGTCAGACTGACTGGTCTATGGTTCTCTGGGTTCTCCATGTTCTCTTTTTGTCCTCCTATTATATATACCCTATATTATACCCATGGGTATGATCAAAAACAAAGATGGCAAGGACCTAACAGAAGCAGAAGAGATCAAGAAAAGGTGGCAAGAATATACGGAAGATCTGTACAGGAAGGATAATAATATCAGGGATAGCTTTGATAGTGAGTTAGAGCCAGACATCCTGAAGAGTCAGGTTGAATGGGCCTTCAGAAGCATTGCTAATAACAAGGCAGCAGGAGACGACGGTATCCCAGCTGAACTGTTTAAAATCTTGCAAGATGATGCTGTCAAGGTGATGCATGCCATATGCCAGCAAATTTGGAAAACACAAGAATGGCCATCAGATTGGAAAAAATCAACTTCTATCCCCATACCAAAAAAGGGAAACACTAAAGAATGTTCAAACTATCGAACAGTGGCACTTATTTCACATGCCAGTAAGGTAATGCTCAAGATCTTGCAAGGTAGACTCCAGCAATTCATGGAGCAAGAATTGCCAGAAGTACAAGCTGGGTTTAGAAAAGGCAGAGGAACTAGAGACCAAATTGCCAATATCCGCTGGATAATGGAGAAAGCCAGGGAGTTTCAGAAAAACATCTATTTCTGTTTTATTGACTATTCTAAAGCCTTTGACTGTGTGGATCATAACAAATTATGGCAAGTTGTTGGTGGTATGGGGATACCATCTTGTCATCTTGTCTGCCTCCTGAGGAATCTGTATAACGACCAAGTAGCAACGGTAAGAACAGAGCACGGAACAACGGACTGGTTTAAGATTGGGAAAGGAGTATGGCAGGGTTGTATACTCTCACCCTACCTATTCAACCTGTACGCAGAACACATCATGCGACGTGCTGGGCTTGAGGAATCCAAGGCTGGAGTTAAAATCGCTGGAAGAAACATTAACAATCTCAGATATGCAGATGATACCACTTTGATGGCTGAAAACGAGGAGCTGAGGAGCCTTCTGACGAAGGTGAAAGAAAGTGCAAAAGCTGGGTTGCAGTTAAACCTCAAAAAAACCAAGATTATGGCAACCAGCTTGATGGATAACTGGCAAATAGAGGGAGAAAACGTGGAGGCAGTGACAGACTTTGTATTTCTAGGCGCAAAGATTACTGCAGACGCTGACTGCAGCCAGGAAATCAGAAGACATTTACTTCTTGGAAGGAGAGCAATGACAAATCTCGATAAAATAGTTAAGAGCAGAGGCATCACACTGACAACAAAGGTCCACATAGTTAAAGCAATGGTATTCCCTGTAGTAACCTATGGCTGCAAGAGCTGGACCATAAGGAAGTCTGAGCGAAGGAAGATAGTTGCTTTTGAGCTGTGGTGTTGGAGGAAAATTCTGAGAGTGCCTTGGACTGCAAGAAGATCAAACCAGGAAATAAAGCCAGACTGCTCACTTGAGGGAATGATATTAAAAGCAAAACTGAAGTACTTTGGCCACATAATGAGAAGACAGGATACCCTGGAGAAGATGCTGATGCTAGAGAAAGTGGAAGGCAAAAGAAAGAGGGGCCGACCAAGGGCAAGATGGATGGATGATATTCTGGAGGTGACGGACTCGACCGTGGGGGAGCTGGGGATGGTGACAGCCGACAGGAAGCTCTGGCGTGGGCTGGTCCATGAAGTCACGAAGAGTTGGAAGCGACTGAACGAATAAACAAATTATACCCTTTATTCTCCAAAATTTCTCAAATATGCACAAAAATCCCAACACATACAAAGACAATCAGCAAGTTTTTTCTACAACCTAGGTGGCTTACATGTCATTTCTGCCCAGGGACAGTCAATCAAGCCAAGAAATAAATATTACACACAGTGATGCCCTCGATCCATTGACTATTAAATCAGGGTTCCTGACACAAGCCCCTCAGGGATATGAAGGAAGCACTGGTCGTTGCCCCCCAGCTAAGTTTCCGAAGGGGAGCTGCTCGACCGCTTCCTGCAGGTCAGATACGCGTTCTCCTACGAAACTAATCTCTTGTTCCATTTTCTCCATCCACTGCTCCGAGGTCGACCACCTGGAGTGGGAGCCTCTTTCTTGCGTAGTCACCAAACGGTCTGGATTCCTCTCTGCGCCTCCTCCCATCTCCAGGGACCAAGCAGGCTTGGTTCTTTTCATTGTCCTGGAACGAGTTGCGCTCTCGAGGTTGGTTGAGATCTTCGGCTTGACTCCCCATTCCTCCAGTTGTCCCCTGGTCTCTTGCCTGGTTGGGTTCGTTGGGGTTCCGAGGTTTGCCTCTCGCCCCTCTCCCCCACTCGGCGAGCTGCCTTCTCGTGCTGAGCACTCCCATGTGCTCCGGCCAGAGCTCTTTTCCATCTTCCCCGTCTCCTTCTCCGGACATTGGAGGGGTTCCCGCGGGTTCTGGATATTCCATTTGTGGACCTTCCTCGGTAAACTTAGTGTCTTCGGGTAAGGTCGCCATATGGACTTGAGTCTTTCTGTGATGTCCTCAATCCGTTGACTATTATATCAGGGTTCCTGACACAAGCCCCTCAGGGATATGAAGGAATCTTTATTAAAGCCAGTGATCCATTACACATTAAAGACTCGAGTGAATAAAGCTCCCGCAACCAACAGTTTAAAAGTCTCCAAGTTTCCCCCCCCCATCGGGATTCGCGGCTCGCCCGCCCTTCCTTTCATATCTCTCTTTTCAGGTCTTTCTGGGTCCGAATCAACTAACGCGGCAATATCGCCCTTTGATCTATCGTGGGTGCTGAATCGCTCGGCACGATACCTTGATTAACATGTTTGCAGTTCTGTGAATACATCAAAACCGCATCGCCAGCATTCTCCCCTACTTTACACGACCCTGTGAGTTTAACAGACTGGCAGGGTGTTCCTTCCTGGCGCCATGGCAGGATGGCATGAATGACATCCTCACACACACACCCCAAATTGTTCATTACCAAATTCATATATTGCCTATTTTGTTTATCATTATATTTTAATTAGCAGAGTTCTGTAGTTTTCATCTCTAAAATAAGATATAATTTTAATACTGGGACTTATGGTATGCATATTCATAATTGAATTTCCTTTCCATTTATATTCCTTTTCTTTTTTAATCACAACAGTTTGTATATAATTTTTGAACAGATTTCATAATCTGTATGACTAAATTGAAGAAGCATCTATTTAATAAAGTTGTCTTAAACTAAAAAACAAAAAAAGTTTTATCTATACAGCTTCAAGGAACAATGACAATAGTCTTTTCTCCTATTTGGTAGTTATCTGCATAATATATGGAAGCTATCTTACCTGTGTGGCTTTATCCCTCATACAAGGTGTGACTTGCCCATGATTATCACGAGGCCATTGCCCAGCAAGGTATGGAGCAGCAAGTATGTCTAGTGAAGGGGTACGGCGAGAAATACTGGAAGGGCTTGATGATGGTGGCCGTGGTTTATCTACTTAGAGAAACACATATAACTCCATCAGCAAAAATAATACACGTTACAGTCAGATTTCATTCAGCTCATTATATTTCTATATTACTTTGTTAAATAATGGCTTTAGCATATACTAGACAACCCGTGGCCCACTGGGTCATCGTTTCAGATATATTTCCTTACTAGATTCCTCAATGCCTTCAGCAATGGCAGAGCTTCTAATGTACTGCCTTCGCTGGAAAAGTTCTTAAAAATTCAGGGAGAGATATATCTGCCTTGAAAGTAGCCTATGTTGAACTGTATAGCACAGTCAAACATCAGGAGCTGACCACAGGAAATGTTTAATGTCATTTTGTATTATGTCATAAAAGGTTTTATGATAATTTTTATGTCATAAAATGTTTTATAAAATTTGCCAATTTTCTATTCCACGAGAGTCATGGGTCCCGGATTTTGGACACATTCTGTAAGTTGGCCCATCTAAGGTATCTTGGTTCAAAAATTGTTGGCTATGATGCACTGTTTTGCCCAGTTAAAGGTTACAAAGTTTCAAACAGACATAAGAGTTTAGTAGTATATAGATTAGCTCATATTTTTTCCTTACATTTTTCCAGGTATCCTATGCTTAAACAACGTAAGTCATAGGTTACTAAAATTTAGACTGTACAAAATGGTCTAGTGGTTAAGGCAACGGGCTAAAAACTAGGAGACAGAGTTCACGCCTTAGGCATGAAAGCCAGCTGAGTGACCTTGGGCCAGTCCCTCTCTCTCAGCCCAACTCACCTCACAGGGTTGTTGTTGTGGGGAAAATAGGAGGAAGGAATATTAGGTATGTTCACCGCTTTGAGTTATTTATAAAAATAATAAAGGCGGGATAGAAAATGAATGAATAAATAAAGTGTACAGTGTTTCCCTTAATGTGGACAATAGGGAGTACATATCTGGGTCCAGAACTACCATCAATCTTGCATCTTTGGGCAGCTGCCTGGGCCACAGCACCCGAGCAGAGCTCATTGCTAATGCTCGCAAATCCTTTGTTTTAGTTTTTCCTAGCCCAGTACTCCAAACACACTAGGTAAATAAAGCTGCCTTTTCAATTTTCTACATTAATCCTGACATATGATTCCAAGAGGCATAGTGAGGTATTAATTCACTGCCCGATGGCCACACTCTTTTAGGTAAGCTTTCCCAGGTTCCCAAGGGACTTTTCCTAAGGCTTACTCAATCCTGGAGTTGCTTCTTGTTGACTTCATTTTTATTTTTTAAGATATATACTTGCATGCATTATTATTTGAGCCCAAGCCAAATGAGTAACAATATGACAATTCCCGAATGTAGACAAATTTTAGTAAGCTATAGGATACTAGGATATTGCAGTTTAGAGAACATAACTGGAACAACAATCAAGAGGGGAAAGCTATTTTATGGTAATGCAATTTAAAATTGTTCTTGTTAGAGTGAAGTAGCATTTCAATATATATTTTACATGTTTGCCTCCGAAGAAAAAGGGGAAATGTTTCTTGCATTTATTGGTACTGTATTATTACAGCATCACTGGGAAAGAGATTAAATATTACATCTGAATATTGTTTACTAGGATTTGTTTCCCAGTTAGGCTGTACTGTGCTTAAATAAAATTGCTTGATATTTTTGTATTTATCCATGCTGTGGGTTGTGGCCAATACATCTAATACAATTCGTTACACTCATGGAGACTTTTGGGAACGATATTAACAAATTTCACCAATCTCTGACAACTAACTGTTCCCTTCTGCCAGCCACTCCCAAGAGTATCCCAAGCTTCTAAAACAGATTGGCTATCTGTGAAAGTGGCTACAGGGTTAAGGAAGGGTATTTCAACAAAAATAATCCACTAATTTCCTTTTCATTGAATCTTCAGCTGTATATGTGGCATAATTGGATATAATGTTTTACCTAAATGTAGACACAAATCTACAAAAGATCAATACTGCATCAACAAATATTCTGGTTTTTTGTTTGTTTTGGGTTTTTTGAATTGCAAAAGCCATTTATTTATTTGTTTGTTTAATTTACTGGATTTATAAGGCCGCCCAACTCCAACAATGGGCAGCATACAACAGAAAAACAAATCATAAACCAAACGAACCACATGACGTTAAAACATACACAATATATAAATATGGAATACAAAATATAAAATGGCAACCAAACACAACAATAAAAACAACCAAAAGGGGACTCCACTCAACTGGACCCAAACGCTTGGGGTTTTAGTTATTACCTGAATGTGAACCCAAAAAGATTAAAACAAGGCTTAATTTTATGATACCTTAAAGTTACCAAGTAAATTATGGGATTCTTTTCCTTTGTACATAACAAACAATCAGTAATTTATTTATGTGTCTATTTATCTATAAAACTGCTTCAGTCAAGGCAACTGTCACTGGTGTACAAAAGCAACAGCTACAGCCAGTACAATAATATATCCGCTTTTCACTGACTGTAATTAACTATGGCACCACAAAACATTTACTCTCTTATAACAATAATAGACAACAGAACTGGGGAAGTTATCAAAGATAACTTCCTTTACTGCAAGGGTCGGCAACCTGTGGTCTGCGGCCCACCGGTGGTCCGCGGGCCGTTATGAAGTGGGCCGCAGGGTGAGTCCTCGTGGCGGCGGCAGTGTGCACGCGCACGCAACGAGGCTTTTCGCCTCCCTGCCGGAACCAAGGGCATTTTCAGGGTCCTCGGAGCCTGCCCTTTCGAAGGGGCACCCCAGCGGGGCGTGGGGCAGACCTTTCCTCCCCCCCACTTCTGCTCCCCGTGTTTTTTTCAGCCCCTACGGGTAGCTCGGCATGCCTCCACTTCCCTGCCACGAACGGAGGTACGCCGAGCTACCTGTAGGGGCCGAAAAAAACACGGGGAGCAAAAGTGGGGGGGGAGGAAAGGTCTGTCCCACGCCCCGCTGGGGTGCCCCTTCAAAAGGGCAGGCTCCGGGGACCCCGAAAATGCCCTTGGTTCCGCGCATGGAGCGGCAGGCCTGCAAACCCCGCCCCGTCCATCTGATTGGCTGCCGCCTGCAAATCCCACCCCCCATCTATCTGATTGGCTGCCGCCCACAAACCCCGCCCTCCCATCCGTCCGACTGGCTGCCTCTCGCAAACCCCACCCCCCATCCATCTGATTGGCTGCCGCCCACAAACCCCGCCCCCATCCGTCCGACTGGCTGCCGCCTGCAAACCCCACCCCCCGGTCCTTGGAAAAAAAATTCCGGCAGAGGTGGTCCCTGATGGAAAAAAGATTGCCAACCCCTGCTTTACTGTACCAACATCCTCTATTAAGCCCACCTCAACCATGTGCTCCTATTCTATACCTCTATCTTAGCTCTACAATTTACCACATTTTCAAATAAGGACTACTTACAAACCAAATGGGCATCTTATTTCATTGGAATGAAATACATTTTTCCCTGCAACTATTAAGGCTTGTTTCTGAAAGTTACTGGGTATTTTTCAAATGTTCTGGCATGCAAATATAGCACTTTTGAAATATAATCAGTCAATACAGTTAACTTCCAGTTACTACCTTCATGTTCTGACACAAATACTGTAGCTAATAGTAAATTACATATCTGTATTTCATATACTGACTTTATGAGAGCCAGTTTGGTCTAGTGGTTAAGGCTCCAGGCTAGAAACCAGGAGACTGTGAGTTCTAGTCCTGCCTTAGGCATGAAAGCCGGCTGGGAGACTTTGGGCCAGTCATTCTCTCTCAGCCAATGTCAGGCTCAGGCGACAAGCTGGTAGGTCAATTCCTGTCGCAACCAACGGATCAACTGAAAAAAGCAGACCCTGCACATGTGAGAGAAACACTAGGAAGAAAAAAAGAAAAAAAATCATATACTGACTTCTATAGTAACATTGTATTTGATAAAAAGCTCTCATACAATTTTCTGAAAACAACATTTTAAAGGCTATATAATGTAACTAAGAAACTATCTCAAATGCAAACAGGAACCAGTTTTTATAGCTATGTTTGTAGTATACCTTTCTTTTTACAATAAAAAACTTGATGAAAAAATCCATCTTGTACCACACTCAGATATCCAAGCCTGAGCTACTGAATCACATATGTAGTTCTGCAGCTTTATTTACTAATACTCAATTATTAATTTTATTTTCCTAATATACATAGGGAAAGTTATTAATACAATTTAAAAAGTATTAATTTTGAATCAATTCCCTGGTAAAGCATTAATTATAGCAACTTAAATATCAAAGCCACTGTTTCTGAATCTCTCTCTCTCCAAGTAACTCTAAAGAAAATTTGCTATCCAGAGACCTGATTTAAGCATACACAGCAAGACAATTAATATTTCCCCATTTCATCCAGTTTCTTCAGAAATTGAATTCATATGGGGTTTGTAGACTTTATTAGAGTAAACCCTTGCTTTAGTAAACATATGTTTATGAGACTTCAAATGTTATATGCTTCTGTGTATGCATTAAATCCCATCTGCCATTCTACACATAAACAAAATACACAAGTGTAAAATTTCATTTGGATTCAACAGATGTTCAGCTTTAATGGAATTCCCATTCCTACAGTAGTCCATTAAAGGGAAGGTATACTGTATATATCAGGCCAACATAGAAACATAAAAGCATAGCAGTAAACTATTGTGTGCTTTCATACTAAACACAGAACTTGTCACATAATACTTAGGACAACTGTAACTAAACTGATAATTTCTCATTATTTTATAACCTTGAAGCTTGTTTGCTCAATTTATTACATAGTATCCAGAAATAGTTTACCTTTATATCCCAGTAGCTGTCCATCTTGACTGATCCTTAATTCCAGATAAAAATATGTATTAATTAGGTAAATGCCAAACTATATGTGTCTGTTACAGTTTCAAGACTGCAAATATCAAGCCCTATTTAATTAGGGCAGTGCTTTCCAAACTTCCGCCGTTGGCAACACACCAACGGCGACGTGCATGGTGGCGGTGCGGGGGGCGTGCGGTGGCATGCACGGCGGAAGCGGCCTCGTGTTTTGCGCTAAAACCCGGAAGCGCTGATGGGTTTTGTCGCGACACACAGAGTTTGGAAAGCACTGAATTAGGGTTACCAGATCTGAGCTGCAAAACTCCAAATAGCCTCTAGATGGCAACAGACAACTTCTTTGCTCTAACTTTAATTCTGGTGGTTGTCTGGATTTTTGCTCCCCAGATATGGTAGCCCTATACGTAATTCTACAAATGAACTATGTTAAAATGTTTTTTTCCCCTGAATCCATTTTCTTTCATGTAATTTCCTGGGCTGTCTGAAAATATTTAATAAAATACAGTCTGCAGTATTTTCATTATCATTTCACCTCAGTTCGGCTATTCATACCCTCCCCCCATCTTCTTTTTCCCACAACTGCCCAGCTGCTAGCTTCACATGATGTGACCTACATAACAAGAGATGCACTTGCTGCAAGATAGCAGTTACAACAGCTGGGATGATGAGAACAGTAGTGGCATTTGAGCAATGTCTTCATTTTATTGGACTGAATTACACTATGCCCAATGATTACACTATTCAGTGTTTCCTCAATTTGAAGTTCTCCTCTCAAAAGAGCAATATGATTATAAAACTCCACTTTAACAAACACACAATATTCATGTACCATACAGATGAAATATGTATATATAGATTGTACAGTTGTAGAGGCATTAACCAAACTATTAAAAGATCAGAGTCCATTTTAGCTCCCTACACAATATTCTTGATTTTTCAATTGGACTCACTTCATTATAGGAAAAATCTATGGTAAAAATTCATTGAGATCCCGTATGAACTAAAAATTAAGTAGTTTCAGCAAATAACATGGTTTGTTTAATGTGTGTTTCATCACAACTCAATATACTCTTTAAACTACTCAAATATTCAAAATGCAGTGGAAGTCAATTAAAAGTGCATGTCTTTTCTGGTCCCCTGTAGAATCATATTAAGACATCTAGGAAAAAGAAAGGAAGCTTTCTATTTTTAGTTTTGGCTGACTAATATACAAGCAGGCTCATTCGAATACCCAAAATTATTTCTGAGCTGGTTATCTCCTGGACTTCCCTGCTCCCATGACTGGGAAAACTATCACCTGGCTTTTCGCAAGGCCCTGAAGAGAGTGTTTTGCCAATGGGCATGGGACACGGGAGTGTGATGTCGCCAGTGCAGTGGCTGTATGGATGGTTTTGATGGATGAATGGGTTATCAGATGTGAGTTTTGTGTATTTTATGATGGTTCTTTATATGCTTTTATATTGCTTTTTTCCTTGTTTTTTGTTGTTTTTATATTTGTTTTAATTGTTTGTATGCTGCCCAGTCATATATATGAGATGAGCAGCTATATAAATTTGAATAATAAATAATAGATCTGTAATGTAACAGGTCAAATCAGTCAATCCTAAAGGAAATCAACCCTGACTGCTCATTGGAAGGACAGATGCTGAAGCTGAAGCTCAAATACTTTGGCCACCTAATGCGAAGAGAGGACTCACTGGAAAAGACCCTGATGCTGGGAAAGACTGAAGGCAAAAGGAGAAGGGGACGGCAGAGGATGAGATGGTTAGATAGCATCACCGATGTAATGAACATGAATTTGAGTAAACTCCGAGAGACAGTGGAGGACAGGAAGGCCTGGCGTGCTCTGGTCCATGAGGTCACGAAGAGTCGGACACGACTAAACGACTGAACAACAACAACAATGTAACAGTGACTATACTAAGCAATAGGGATGATTGGTAATCCTGAAAATCTGGTTTTGGAAATGAACCAACTTGAGTTGTACCTTTGGAAAAAAATGAACAGATAGGAATAACTATCCTTCTAGTCCAGGGGTGTGCAACGTCAGGCCCGCGGGCTCCCGCCTAAGGCCCGCAGGGCTCCCGCCCCTTCCATGCGGTTGGCTCCCGCCCGCAAACCCCGCCCCCCAGTGCTTGTGATTGGCTCCCGTCTGCAAACTCCGGCCCCCGGAAATCCCAGAAACCCCGCCCCCACCCCACCCCGGTTATAAATATCCAAATTGCCCTTGGCAGAAAAAAGGTTCCCCACTCCTGTTCTAGTCCAACGTTTCTCTGAAATCTGTGAAGAGGTTAACTTAAAAGTGCACCCAAAGCTTACTTTTTACGAAAAAATGCATACATGCTTTTTGCACTTTTTAAAAATAACAGACCAGAAATAATTGATTTGTCCATGCTAATAAAAGCCGGTAAAATAGAAGTGTCTTGGCCACCTCCATAACAAGGCTGCCACTGTAGAGAAAACTGTTATAAAAAATGGAGCAGCCTATATGATAGCTTTGCTATCATAAAGCTATATATAGCAGAGTCCATTTCAGAATAATTCTGAAACATTCCCCATGTGGCATGTTTATTAATGATCTGCTTTATTAATGTTTATAATAACTATTAAGACAAAACATTTCTCTGTTCTGACTACAATTTATAAAATAGCATATCAAGAAAAATATCAACTCATGGCAGAAGCAAGAACTCAATGGCATGTCTCTCATAGTAACGTCAATGCTTCTACTCTGACTACAGAAGTAGGAATGGGTCTTTTTGCACAGCATCTGGGCGACATGCTTTCCGACTTGAAAACAACAGGGCAGTGGATAGACAGCTGCACAACGAAGTTTAACTAACCCTAATCAAGTAAAATGCTAGCTTTGCCTTCATTCATCGTATCACCACATTGCAGGCAACAATCCAGAAGAGAACTTCAAGCAGCCAAACACATGTCAAACTGTATAATATGCCAACACATAAGTTCCAACACCACAGTAGGCATGATAGCTAATGAACAGTTTGAATATAACCCAATGCCAAAATTGATGTGAACAGCTGCTGCTTCTCACACACCCCTACTGAATGGCAGCTAACTCACTGAAGACTGCTAAAACATGGGTAAGGGAGTTAGCTGAAATGTACTATTTATGCATTTATTGAACTGGCTTTAGCATATACAGGAAACGTTCAGTGAGATGCCCTGCAATTTACATAATGTCACAGTAGAAACCCTGGAGAAAAAGAAGATCCAGCCTTATGTTCTTGCTGTATTCTCAGTCTTACATAACTGTTTAGCAAGTACAAAAGTGTATTCTTATTATCTGTCAGTTTTGTCGACCACAGGATTTGTTGAAAGGCACCAAAATCTAAATCTTTGCACGTAGACCCACAAACAAGTATATTGTATCTTAAAAAAAGAATGCTAAACATGCTGCCTGGCCCTCTGAATGAGTCTTAACTGTCTTATCCCATATTCAACAAAAGCTTCTGAGAACTGTCTCAGGTTATTGTTGTCTGTAGCGTAATAGTTTTATAGTGCATAGTCTTCCTGCTCCAGACAGGTATACTGTAATACATAAAGTTGCATTCCTTTTTTTTCTCATAAAATCCATATAATTATCATTTGTAGGAAAGGGTCATTAATAAAATCTACCAAATCTTCATACCTACAGCAAACTTGGATTTCAGGGGACGAAAAGGATGACAATTCCCATTGTATATCACAAGAGAGTCTAATAGTCAGTAGTATACCAATTTTTTTTAATGTAATCCGTTCAATTGTGTCCAATTCTTGGAGACTGCCTGGACAAGTCCCTGCAGTTTTCTTGGCAGGTTTTTCAGAAGTGGCTTGCCATTGCCTCCTTCCTAGGGCTGAGAGAGAGTGACAGGCCCAAGGTTATCCAGCTGGCTTTGTGCCTAAGGCAGGACTAGAACTCACCGTCTCCCAGTTTCTAGCTTGGTGCCTTAACCACTACACCAAACTGGCTCTCACCAAGTTAAATACATTTCAGCATTTATAGAAAGTGTTATGTTTCTCCTTCCCCTAATAGAACTTTGTTAATTTAACTGTTGTGTCACTAGTGCATCCCATCTTAGATCAGAATATATATCTGCTATAGTGTTCAATAATAGTATACAAAGGAACCAGTATTTTAAATGCACAAATTGGAAGTAATTCTCAAATACAATGATTTTTTCCAAAACATTTAGAGTACTGCAGAATCACATAATAAAAGGACATTAGCTAGATATGTCATGGGAGGCATATGCAAGAAAACATATTCTTTAAGATGTTAGAAACTAAATGCATAAGAGGTGAAAGCAGAAGCTTAATATTCAACTTCACTAATCAAATCTTCACAGGATCTGAGATTAATAACTTTCTTCCCACTAATCACCAACTTCATACACTGGCTTCAACCGTTTCCACAAACAACAGATCATTAAGGAAACATCTTGCCAATTGCTATCCTAGCTTCTACTTCTAGTAACCTAAGAACTTCAAGAGTGAACACAGTACAGGTAGTCCTCGACTTATTACCGTTCATTTAACGACGGTCTGAAGTTATGACGGCTTCGAAAAGGGTGCTTTACGGCCTGTAAAGCACTTCCAAGCGTTGCAAAATGTCGCATTCCCCCGCAGTCACATGATCGCATTTTGGGCGCTTGGCAACCAGCTTGCATTTACAACCGGTTGCAGTATCCCGCGGTCACGTTTTGCAATGTTTTTTTGCCATTTTCTAGCAAAAAAAACGCCCATTGGGGAAGCTGGATTTGCTTAGCGACCATGGTGACTTGCTTAACAACTGCCGTAAAAATGGCCATAAAATCAGGTCCAGTTTTGTGGTGACTCAACTTACAACCACACTGACTTACGATGGAAATTCCGATCCCAATTCTGGTCATAAGTCGAGGACTACCTGTATGTGTTATGGCAAGTATGCACACTATGACAGCCAGTTTGTGAGAGCATCTCTTATGTGTTCTCAAAATTCCTATTCTGATTTAAACATTTCTCAGCTGCCCAGACATACTTGCCCTTGCTTGCATCCTCTTCATTCACCTTTATGGAATATAGCAGGGTTCTTTGCCTGGTATCATGCAGATATGTCAGACTATAACTTTTATCTTTCCTAGCCTGCATGAACGCTGGTCAGACCAATTGGGAATGATGCAGTTCAACATATCCAACAGCACCAAACTGGAAAAGAGAGGGAATCCTATTGTACTATTTTTATGCAGGAAAAGGAGAATGCAACTTTTTAGGATGGCACAGAAGGCCCTCCACCAAGCATTTTTCCTGTTTTGAAGCAGAAAACAGAGATAGGCTGTTCTTGATATTGACCTGTTTTCAGCCAAACTACTGTAGAGCAGCCTTCCTCCTAACTTCAGAACAGGGGAGGGAGGGAAGGAGGGTAGGATGATCCTTATCAACCCCTGCAATTTCAAGATTTGAAATATGTTAGAAACTAAACAGTGCTCAATTACACTGACTGGAATGGTGGCCCAGTTACCCTAAGAAACCTTGTGAATGAAAGAGGTGGTATCCTGGATGACAGGTTTGAAAGGACAAGAAGGATACATCCATTCCTCAACAATGAGAAATCAGTATCACCCAAGAAACCATCAAACCAAGTCACACTACTGACTCTGTAGAATAGTTATAAAATGTGGGATTGAGTGAGGATTACTAATTATTACACCAATAAACTCCACACAGATCCTTTCAAAAGTACAGAGGGCCTTCTCTCTCACACACCGAAACAATTGCTAACTGTGTATCATTAGGTTTGTTGGGACAGTAATCAGGTCACGATTTTTCAAACAGCATCCAATTCAGAAATTATGAGAGCAATTATATTCACAAAGTATTTCATAAGAAGCCCCAAATGCAAGACATTCAATTTATCAAAAAAGCTTTGCAGAACTGCATTGCGTAGCTCAAATTTGACAGAAAAATAAACATTTGCTCCTCTGCCATGGAACAGACATTAAAATGAACCCATCTGATACAAGGTTTTCATCAGCACTCTCAAGTAGTTTTGTCTTCTGAAGCTCCTCAATAAAAAAAGAAATCCAATGTTTTTAGCTTACAGAAAGGGTGTTTACAACTGATAATATGAGCTATTTACTATTTCAGAGGTTAACCAGTATGGTGCAGTTGTTAAATTGTAGCTCAAGGAGACTAGGTTTAACACCCTCCTACTCAACCATGGAACTCACTGAGTGAATTTGGGCCAATCACATTCTCTCAGAATCAACATACCTCACAAATTTCTTATTGTGGAGATTAAATATGGAGAGATCATGCATTTGTTCTGTAAATTTGAACATAACCGCCCAGAGTCCCCTCTGTAGGGGGAGATGGGCGGTGATATAAGTATGATAAATAAATAAATAAAACATCATATCTACCTATCTACCTACCTACCTACCTTTCTATCTATCTCCTGTTCTTCCTTAACAGTAAGCCCAAAGTGGGCACAATTAAACAGAATACCAGATCAGAACTTATCTTATTTATTTATCAAATTTATATAGCCGCCCATCTCACAAAAAGCGACTCTGTGTAGTGTACAGCAATTAGTTTAAACAATAAATATATAAGAACAATCATTATTAAAATATAAAACAGTCATTATTAAAATAAAAAACCACAAGGCACAAGAGAGAGCGAATATTAACCACAGTACAGGATCCATCTTAGAATTTCACGGGTCCCCTGGGACCCCCAGGCCTGGTGGCATACCCAGGTCTTGAGGGACTTGATGTGATGGACTTCAGTAACGTTGCTGGTTCTCAGGAAGGAGGGAAAAGAACCGAATGACCCAAAGAATTTTCATCCAATTTCCCTTTGCCATCTTTTTAAACTCAATGGAGTTCTTCTAAATAGAATGCTCCCTGCCATTGATCTGATTCTTATCCCCCAGCAAGCTGGTTTTCGGCCTGGAAAGTCCTGCACAGGCCAGATACTTAATCTCGTCCAGCATATAGAAGATGGCTTTCAATTAGGTTTAATCACAGGAGCTGCTTTCGTCGATTTATCTGCTGCTTGTGACACAATCATAGGAAGCTTCTCTTGAAATCATATAATATTACACACGATTTTGCTCTGACTAAATGCATTGAGGCAATACTCGAGAATCAACAATTCTTCGTTGAATTCCAGGGAAAAAAGAGTCAGTGGAGAGTTCAGCGGCATGGTCTCCCACAGGGGAGCGTCCTTGCCCCCGTTATTCAATATATATACTAATGATCAACCCATCAGTCCTGATACATTGTCTTTCATCTATGCCAACGATTTGGCACTTACCGCTCAGGGAATTAGCTTCAAGGAAGTGGAAGACAAGCTCACTTTGGCTCTTAAGAATATGTCTGAATATTATAATGAGAATGGACTAAAACCTAACCCATCAAAAACTAATGTCTGTGCATTTCACCTAAAAAATAGGCAGGCCAGACGCAGGCTTGCAATTATCTGGGATGGAGTGAGTCTTGTACATTGTGAGACGCCATGCTACCTCAGAGTAACATTGGACCAAACATTAACCTTTAAAAGACACTGTTGCAACTTAAAGCAAAAGATTTCCACCCATAATAATCTCCTCAGAAAGTTGGCTGGTACTACTTGGGGTGCTCATCCTACTACTCTATGCACGGCCACACTTGCATTGTGCTACTCAGTGGGCGAGTATGCTTCTTAGACTGCGCTGAGGAGATTGCTATTACACCTCAAACAGAACGATTAAAAAGATGGAAATCTCAAGCAAAACATCTTCATAATTGGATAGAACCGCTTGAGGAGCTGCCCGGAGGTTCGGAGGAGGACTGGACGGTTTGGAGATGTTTAAACACTGGTTTGGCCAGAACTAAAGATAATATGGAAAAATGGGGGTTTCTCCCTGAGGGCAAGGATACTTGCTGCGAATGCGGCAATATTCAAACAACTACCCATCTTTTACAGTGCCCTTTGGGACCGACATGCACAGAGTGACTTATTGGCCGTAAACACCTCTGCCATCAATGTGGCCCGGCATTGGGCTAGAGTTATATAAATTTTATATTTTTATTAAATGTTTTAACTTTTTAAATTTTAATTAATATTTCCCCTTTTTTATTTCCTGCATTTCTGACACGAAACGAGACGAGGAAGGAGGGAGCACATTTCAAAGGGGGGAGCAAGGTAAGAGAAAACACAGTCCAGGGATGGAATGTGGGAGGACTAAGAGGTTCAGAATAGCCCCGCCCTAGAGCCTTCCCAGGTTATTTCCCCTTAGGTTAGGTAGAGTAGCTTTAGTCTGGCAAGATTCTGTCTATACGGTCTGAGCAAATAAAGAACTGGAGTTTGGCTGGATTGATTCTTCGTCATTCTTTGGGTGGGCCTGACACTTCCTGAATATTAACAAGGATGGAGCTATCCTCACTTTGGGGGGGGGCAGGTGGGCGCCACAACAGAGAAGGCCATCTCCTGGGACCTGCCAGGCGCAATTCCCCAGCAGACAGGACCCACACCATGCCTTCTCTATCAGATCTGATGGGACAGGCAGATATACTGTATTTGGGGAGAGGCGGTCCCTCAGATAACCTAGCCCAGGGCTTTCCAACCGCCGTTGGTGTGTCGCCGTGGGAAAACCCGGAAGTGCCGCTGTTGCGGCAGCGCGCAAAAACCCGGAAGTGCTGCTGCCACTTTCGGGTTTTTGTGCGCTGCCGTTCGTGTGTCGCCGCGGGAAAACCCGGAAGCGCTGATGATGATTAGCGCTTCCGGGTTGTGTGGTGACACACCAGACTGTGTGACACACAGTTTGGAAAGCTCTGACCTAGCCCCATGCCATGAAGGGCTTTAAAGGTTAAAACCAGCACCTTGAATTGGACCCGGAAGCAAACCGGCAAGCAATGCAGCTCATGGAGCAGAGGTGTGATGTGCTGTTCTAGAAGCACACATAACTGCCCGTGCCGCTGCATTCTGTACCAGTTGAAGCTTCCAGATACTCTTCAAGGGCAGCTCCCTGTAGAGTGTGTTACAGTAGACCAATCGGGAGGTGACTAGGGCATGAATGACTGTAAGCAGAGCCCCCCAATCTAGGGACAGGTGCAACTGGCGCATAACACGAAGCTGTGCAAAGGCCCTCCTAGCCACGACTGCCACCTGCTTTTCAAGATTGTGCACTAGGTCTGTCTGGGGCAGTGCCACCCCATCCAGCACCAAAGATGGCATAGTCCTAGAACCGGCAGCCCCCAAAACCCAAAGCCACTCAGTCTTACCAGGGTTCAGCTGAAGCCTCTTGTTCACCATCCAGACCCTTAGAGCCTCCAGGCACCAGGATAAGACATTCACAGCATTGCTTAATTCACCCGGGGCATAGATGTATAATTGGGTACCATCAGTATACTGATGATACCTCACCCCATGGCAATGGATGAGCTCACCCAGCGGCCTCATGTAGATGTTAAATAGGAGAGGGGAGAGCACTGAACCCTGCAGCACCCCACACAGTAGGGGCTGAGGGCAGGATCTCTCCTCCCCAATCACCACCAAATCGAATCGACCCCAGAGAAAGAAGGCAAACCAGTACAACACCATGCTGCCCAACCCCAATCCTCTGAGCCAATCCAGAAGGATACCATGGTTGATGGTATCAAAAACCACAGAGAGGTCAAGTAGGACAAGGATGGATGCACAACCCCCATCCTGCCCCCGCCTGAGGTCATCCAAAAGCACTACCAATGTCATTTCCATCCCATACCTGGGCCTGAATCCCAACTGAAAGGGATCCAGATAATCTGTTTCTTCCAAGGTCCTCTGAAACTGCTGTGCAACCACCTTCTCAGCCACTTTCCCCCAAAAGGAGAGGTTAGATACTGGACGAAATTGTCCAGTATCATGGGGTCTAGTGATGGCTTCTTGAGGAGGGGGAGAATCAAGTCCTCTTTAAGAGGCAGAGGAACAACTCCCTCACTCAAAGAAGAATTAACCACCACTACAACCCACTCACACGACACCCCTGGGCCACTTTAACAAGCCAGGAGGGGCATGGATCTAAAGAGCAGAGGCTGAACTCACAGTCCTAAGGACCCTGTCCGCTTCCTTAGGCCAACAAGTTCAAACTCTACCCAGATAACCGGGCAAGACTCTTCCCCAGGCATCTCCTCCAGACCTGCAATAAGGCCGGCATCCAACTGCAAGCAAATCTGAGTGACTTGTCAAAGGTGCAAAGCCATTCTCAAGAATATTCCTGGAATATCCCTCCACGTGATGAATTCAGCCAGGGAAATTTCATGTGAAACTGAAAGTGTATCAAAAGAATCTCTCCTTTGATAGTACACAAAGAATGTACAATCAAAACAAAAGGAACAAATATTATCAGCAAATCTGTCACATACATTTTTTCTCCCTCATACCACCAAATGTGAATTGCTGTAACATAGGCAGACATTCAAACAGGAAAACAATTAACTTCACTTACTGTACTTGACCTGTCATTTAGAGGTGGAAGACGAATTCTATATAAAAGGTTCCATGTAGAATCCCCAAGATGTACAAATAATACAAAGAAAATTTATCCCTGAAGAACCCCTGTACCTTCCCAATGTATTGGGTTACAAAACTCATTATGTCCAGCAGTTACTGCCTATGCTGGATGAAAACACCCCTCTCTTATGCAGTTAATTCCCTCAGACATTGAGTCAGGGTACTAGGTGAGCATGTCTTTATGGCTTACTGGATTGAGATTGGCCTTGGGTGTGTTAAGTATTTCTACTTTTTTTAGATTTTGATTGTCAGTTTTAATCTGATGTTAGCCCCCCACAGCTGCATCTGCGAGTGAGTTGCCCATATAAATTAGATAGATAGATGATAGATGATAGATAGATAGATAGATAGATAGATAGATGTACAGCACTGTACTTATTTATTTATCCTCACTAAATTATAAGCTCAGATTACAGTAGTACAAATTTCTGAAGACTTCCAGTGAGAATATGGTGGACTAAGCAGCTGTGCCCGCAAGATCCGCAGGCAAAACTGGCTTCGTGGCATCTTTTTTCGGGCTCAGGCTGGTTTCTCCTGTAGCCCAGAGTTTTTTCTGGATTAAGGAAAAAGCTTGGAATCAACCCATTTGTCCCCTGGATGGCGAGTTGTAGCCAGAAGATTGTGGACAGAGTGCGCGATTGACGGGTAAAGACTTCGCCGGGAGGCTGGGATTTCATATTTTCCGAGCCACGCTGCAGCCCCTTTAAAGGGACAGTAAGTCCTGCCTTCTCATTTCTAAAACACCCAATTTATATTTTTAAGTTTTGAACCCTAAGAGAGGCATTTTACACTAAGAAGAAACGGACTCTCTTGGTGCTTATCGTTATTTCTGGATTACTTTTAAAAATCTTTTAAAGTTTTGGCTTCCTTTCCCGTTTAAGGATTAAGGAAGATTGAGAGTAAATACAGTAATTGCCTTCCAGTTAATATTTTTGTACTGAATTTGAAGGATTGAATATTTTCCTACACGTTGGATTTCTCATTTTTAATTCTTAGTTTTCTGTCCACTTTCCTTGAGATCTGCTTGTTAGTATTGATTCAATTTCATGCAGAAACTTTCTATCAACTTATTTATTTATCAAACTTCTATTACCGCCCATCTCCCTCCACCGGAGGGACTCTGGGCGGTTTACAACAAAATAATAAAAACAAGAAGTATAAAATATATATACAATATATAAATTATTAACTTGTGTCCCATTTACTGTGAGTTTAAGGGGCGCCATAATCTACTGCCTGAAAATGGAAGATTTTAAAGAGATTTTCTTGGACTTTCGTGGTGAGCGTAAGCAGTCCTTTAAAGAGATCCTCTGAGTACAGTCAAGTTATTCAGCAGAATATACGGGATATTGGTGAAGAGATCATTTCTAAACTATGTCATCTGGCTGAAGATGGTAAAGAGGAAGATGAAGATTTTGGCAAAGAGGGAGATGCTTTTGTGGTCAGTAATATTGAAGCTATGATAGGCCAGGTGAAGATTACATCTTGGAACTGAAGGGGTTACAATGACAGTCTGAACTGCAGATTATAAAGAGTTTTGTTTTTCTGGGGAAATGTTATGTCTTTCTGAAGGATTGTTATGGGAAAGAAAAAATATGTGGGAGTTTTTTTACAGAGATGTTTGGATTTTTAGGGAGGGAAGTTGGGCCTTGTGATTTCTACAAGAAAAATGCCTTGGGCGTAATTGGGAGATATGTAACTTAGTTTATTTTGAAGTAGGGTAAAAATTTAAGAATGTATAACTGGATTGATAATGAGGTTATGATGATTTTGTTTTCTTTTAATGATTTGGATTAAGGTATATTGGGATTGTTTTAAGATCTGTTTGATTTATAAGATTTATTTTATAAAGTTTAATTTATAAGATATAATAATAATTGTTTGATTTTTAGGTTTAATAGAGTTAAGATTATTGTAGTAGTATTGATTATAAAAGCAGACAATATATATGTATTTATAATTTGATTTTTATTATAGTGGACAGAAATATAGAAAATAGTGATAGGAAGGAAATAACTAAATGGATGTTGTCTTATGGGGGAGGGAAGTCTGTGTGTGTGTGTGTGTGTGTGTGTGTGTGTGTGTGTGTGTGTATATATATATATATATATATATATATATATTCATTCTTTATATAAGGGGAAGGAGCAATTGCATTAGTGACTTGTATATGTGCTAATGGAAAGATTAATAGAAATGATGTGATCTTGGTTTGATACAGAGTAAGAGATTGATTAGAGAAATTGCTGTATATTCTTGCTGTTCAAAGTTGGAAGTCACCTCTGTATGTAATCTTTTAAAATTCTTTTTTCTTGTGTTTCACACTTTTTTTAATTTTCTTTTTTCCTTTTGTAGTTTTTTATTTTTTTGTAGTTTTTATCTTTTTCTTAAACTTAATAAAATTCTTATTAAAAAAAAGATTATAGTAGTACAAATTTCTGCCTGAAAACAGAGGTTAGATAAGTGACAGCATAAAATAAAAAGTGAACATTTGAACAATTACTAGGAACAATTATATTTCATTGAAGTTGTTCCCCCATGGTTTTTTTAATTACAAATTCTCAAAATATTGTAAGAATCATAAATATTATGAAAAGTCAGTTTTTCATGAATGGGTAAGAACTTTTCTTTCCTTACCCACATATACAAATAAGTTGAAATTATAAAAATAAATACATTTACAAGTGAGCAATGGAATTAAATTACATGAAAATACAACGTTTTGATTGGGAAACAAATCTGACTTTCCTTGAAGGCAGAAGATGTTGCTACAAGTCTGAGATGTGAGAAATTAAAATTGTATTGAAATACATTATTAGAGACAATAGACCTGATTAGCTGTTATAGATGAAGAAGATACTAGATGAGCCTTTGGTCTGATGCAGATGTGCTCTTTTCAGCCTATCTATTCCCACAGAGAAATCTTGCATATCAGCAAGATTTCAAATTCTATTATGCAGAGATTGCTTTATGCTTAAATCTTGGCTGACTTCCAAAAACCCAGCAAAAAACTGAACTCTAACCCTAACCCTTGCAGCCTCCTGAGAAGATATTCTGCAAGTGCTCACCTGGCCTGCTAAAGTCAGCTTTGATGGCCACAAGAGATCATAGTAAGCACCTCTCTCCCACTCAGTTTTTGTAGCATGCTGCATTAAAACAAAGGATTGACACTTCAAAAAATCCACTTTCCAAAACTGATTCAATATGCAATGACTAATTGTGCAATAATTATTTTGAGGGGGCTGTGATTAATGTACTATCATTTTTTAAAACTTAAGATTTCAGAGTTAAATGATAAAGAATATGAATATAACAACAAAACAAGGATATTTAAGAACTTCAATCTGCAAACTAAGTGAATATTGTAAGCATTTTAATCTATATATAAACTTTACTACTCCTTGAACTTTGATTCTTGTTTCTTTCTCTTCCAATGCAACTTTGGACAAATTTCAAGCTTAAAGAAACAAGCGGCGGTATTACAAAATCTCAGTGAACAAAAGGCAGCACAAAAAACAAGAACAGTCAAACCTAACTTCCTATTATATTTATACTCTGCTTTATCTTCAAGAGCTCAGAGGTTTACATATGATAAGTTCCAGATGATCTCTAAAAGCTTCATGTTTCTTCAAATTATTATGTACCTTATTCTAGTTTTAAATTACTGCTTCTGGTGCTAGTTTTTATCCATTTCAATATATTGTTTAGTTTCCCTGACGTCTTTGTACACATCTTGAGTAAAAAATGGAAATGCTTTTTCCATAGCATGACAGCTTTCATTTTCAAATATTTAGCCTGAATATTGACAGTGGAATTTTGCTATCAACAAACAAAACATCTTTTTAAAAATAACTTATTACTGAACTCCTGAAAATTTAAGTTAGCTTTTTTAAAGAAGAGATTTCTTAACTCATCTTAAGAAAGGGCAAATACTCACTTTAGTAAGGTAGCATGCACACTTACAAAATACCCAGCCATGACACGCAAGTATTTATTTTTCAAGATGAGGAAACAGATCAGGAGTTCTCAATCTTTTTGAGTCTGCAAGCACATTCAGAATTTTTACATTATGCTTGCTGTAACAAGTACAGTACAGACAACCTAAACTCACATTTAACAGAAGGCAAATAATTACTCCTGACTCAGCCCTTTCTAACCTTCCAAATGTATTCAGTTTCATTACTCCTATATCTTAATAACGAGCTAAGAGGAAGGCACGTCAAGCAAAACCTCATCAAGACTGTCTTCCACCCGGAAACCTATGCCCTCATTGTGGGAGGTTGTGCGGATCCAGAATTGGCCTTTACAACCACTTACGGATCCACCGTTAAGATTTTACCCTTGGAAGACAATCTTACTTGGCTACGAGTGATCGCCAAGAAAAAAAAAGAAAAGAAGAAGAAATATCTTAATGATGTTGGATTTTGTTTTTTGGGCACATGAGCTACAGCCATTATTTTACTTTCTAAGAATTGTCTTAAGGTTAGGTAATACCCTGGAAATATTCCTCAAAATAAAGATTATACTTGACTGATGCTTTACAGCAGCAGTCCCCAACCTTTCTGGCACCAGGGACCGGTCGTGGAAGAAAATTTTTCCACGGACCGGGGGGCGGGGTTTGCAGGCGGGAGCCAATCGCAGGCGGGAGCCAATCGCACGCACCGGGGTGGGGTAATCGCGCACACCGGGGGGGGGGGGGGTTGTAGGAGGGAGCCCCACAGCCCACTTCCTAACAGGCCATGCCCACTAGTGGGCTACAGCCCACAGGTTGGGGACCCCTGCTTTGCAGCATACTAGATAGATAGATAGATAGATAGATAGATAGATAGATAGATAGACAGACAGACAGACAGACAGACAGACAGACAGACAGACAGACAGACAGACAGAGACAGACAGATCTGTGTTTGTGTATATGTGGAGATAGAGATTAAAAAATCAGGTGAAGCAGGAAGCTTCGCAGATGTCACACACACCTCCCAGTCCAGGTGTGGGAACTTAGATATACTGTAAGACAATGCTTTCCAAACTGCCGCCGTTGGCGACACACCAACGGCAGCAGCAGCGGGGGCATGCACGGTGGCGGCACGGGGGTGTGCGGCGGCGTGCATGGCAGCGGCCTCGTTTTCCGCTAAAATGCGGAAGCGCTGATGGCACACCACTGCCGTTACCATGCACACCGCTGCTGCGCACACCCCCACCGCTGCTTCCGAGTTGTGTTGCGACACACTAAACTGTGTGTTGCGACACACTAAAGTGTCACAACACACAGTTTGGAAAGCTATGCTGTAAGACAGGACTTTCCAAAGTGCCGCCGCTGGTGACACACCGGCGGCGGTGGCAGTGTGGCAGCGGCAGTGCGGTGGCGGCGTGCGCGTGCACGGCAGCGGCACGGGGGGGCGTGCGGCGGTGTGGGGGGCGTGCGGCGGCAGCGGCGGCGCAGGGGGCGTGCGGTGGCGTGTCTGCCACTGATCCCGCGCCGCTGCTGCTGCCACCGTGCACGCGCGCGCCGCCGCTTCCGGGTGGTGTGGCGACACACCACACTGTGTGTGGCGACACACTTTTGTGTCGCCACACACAGTTTGGAAAGCTCTGCTGTAAGATATCAAACTGTAATTGGTCACACAACAGTTTGGGGGAATTTTATTCCAGAAATATAGCTACAGATATATGACAGGTGAAAAATATGTACATTTTAAAAAATACATATTTTCAAAATTTATAATAAAATACATATTTGTTATAGATTTTCAAAATATAATGAATTTATTTGTAGAAATTATAACCTGTGACAAATGCCCGCCTTCTTGTTTCCAGTGATAACCAATAGCTTTCCAAGAATATTCAAGTGATTTTTTTACTGCATTTACTATCTTTCCTTTTTCTTATTGTCCTCAGCCTTGCCATACATAATTACTTATCTTGCCCATCCACTTGCACATCAAAGGCCCAAAGTATGGGAGTTTCAGCTTTCTGATCATTGCCTCAAGTAATCAGTCTTTATTTGGTTCAGGACATATTGAGAGATGCTTCTTGTAGTTCATGGTACTCTTAGACACCTCTGAATTTATTTATTTATTTATTTATATTTCTAACTTATATCACCGCCCATCTCCCCCCATTCCGGAGGGGACTCTGGGCGGTTTACACCAAGCCAGCAATTAAAACATATAAAAATTTATAAAATAGAATACATAATTTAATTAAATATATAAGATCCAAGAGGCTCTGATGTTAGGCTTTAAAGAACCCTATGGAGCAAGCCAACCCCAAGAGGAGCTATTACTCCCCCCATCCCAAGCGAGGTGGCAGAGCCAGGTCTTCAGTTGTTTCCGGAAGGTCATAAGTGTGGGGGCTAGCCTCACCTCCAGAGGCAGAATATTCCAGAGGGCAGGTGCCACTGCCGAGAAAGCCCGCCTCCTGGACCCCGTCAGGTGGAATTCTCTTATAGACGGGGTCCGAAGCAAGCCCTCTCTGCATAGCCGGGTGGAGCGGGTCGATGTTCTGGGGATGAGGCGGTCCTTTAGGTAACCTGGTCCCATGCCATGTAGGGCTTTAAAGGTGACAACCAACACCTTGAATTGGACCCGGAAGCAAACCGGTAACCAATGCAGCTCGCGCAGCAGAGGTGTCCCATGTGCCGACCTTGGGGCACCCATAACTGAATGCAGCCGCATTCTGGACCAGTTGAAGCTTCCGGATACTCTTCAAGGGTAGCCCCATGTAGAGCGCATTGCAATAGTCTATGTGGGAGATGACCAGGGCATGAGTGACTGTACGGAGGGCGTCTCGGTCCAGGAAAGGGCGTAGCTGGCGCACAACTCGAAGTTGTACAAATGCCCTTCTGGCCACGGCTGCCACCTGCTCTTCAAGCAGGAGTCGTGAGTCCAGAAGGACACCCGGGTTCCGCACTTTGTCTGAACGGGGTAGTGCCACCCAGTCCAGATCTACAGATGACAACTCCCTGGATCTCGAGGCACCATCAATCCACAGCCACTCCGTCTTACCAGGGTTCAGCTGAAGCCTGTTGTTCCCCATCCAGGCCCCCACAGCCTTCAGACACTGAGAAAGGGCAGCCACTGCATCACTTAACTCACCCGGGATGGAGATATATAATTGAGTATCATCAGCATATTGATGATACCTCATCCCGTGTTGGTGGATGATCTCACCCAGCGGTTTCATGTAGATATTAAATAGGAGAGGGGAGAGAACCGAACCCTGTGGCACCCCACAAAGTAGGGGCCAAGGGTCAGACCTCTCATCTCCTATAACCACCGATTGGGATCGGCCCTGGAGGAAGGAGCGTAAAACCACGCCGCCTATCCCCAACCCCTTAAGCCGTCCCAAAAGGATACCATGGTCGTTGGTATCGAAAGCCGCTGAGAGGTCAAGAAGGGCTAGGATGGATGCACTGCCGCCATCCCGTGCCCGCCAGAGATCATCAGTAAGTGCGACCAATGCAGTTTCTACCCCATATCCCGGTCTGAATCCTGACTGAAAGGGGTCTAGATAATCCGTATCATCCAGAATCCTCTGGAGCTGTAATGCCACCACTTTCTCAACCACCTTCCCCAAAAAGGGGAGGTGGGAGACAGGACGAAAGTTATCCAACACTGTAGGGTCCAGCGATTGCTTCTTGAGGAGGGGGTGCACCAGCGCCTCCTTAAAGGCCGCCGGAAACACTCCCTCCCCCAAGGATGTAAAAACCATCGCATGGACCCAGCCACATGTCACCTCACTGGCTGCTTTCACCAGCCAGGAGGGGCATGGGTCAAGATGACAAGTAGTGGCCCTTACAGTCCGGAGGATCCTGTCCACTTCCTCAGGTCCAACAGGATCAAACTGTTCCCAGATAACCGGGTACAGACGCTCCCTCGGCATCTCCCCAGACCATGTGTCACGCTTGGAGTCTAACTTAGAACGAATCCAAGCGATTTTATCCATCAGATGCTCTGCAAATTCCTCCGCACGGCCCTGCAGGTGGGTCACTGGGCCCACCTTACCTGGAGAGATCGAGTAATCTTAAACAGGGCCGTCAGGCGGCATTCTGCGGACGCAATAAGAGCGGAGAAATATTGACGTTTCGCCACTCTTACCGCCACAAGGTAGGCTTTAACTGCGGCTCTAGCTTGTGTTCGGTCTGATTCGGTCTTTGTCTTTCTCCAGCGGCGCTCTAGGCGTCTCTTGACCCTCTTCAGTACCCTCAATCCCTCCGTATACCATGGGGAATATCGGGTCGGATGGGACAAGAGAGGTCGCATAGGCGCGAATTATGGGTCCAGAGGTGGCTACTATCTTTTTTCTCTCATTCTTTCTCAATGTTCGCCTTTCACAGACATATATTATCACAGGAAAAACAAACTGCTTTACCTATTCTGATTTTTGTCATACACATTTCTTTATCCTTTATGATCCTAAGTTTGTTAGTCTTCCTCTAGAATTAATCTTAGTGTCTATTTTATCTACTGCAGAACTCAAGAAAACACAACTCTTTGCCACATTCACATCTTTGTCATCAACTATAAATCCACTAAAATGTTCATTGACATTGACTTAGATTTTTCATTTTCCATTTTACTTGCATAAGAAGGTCTTGTAAATCTTCTTTACTTTGGACTAGCAAAGTGGCATTATTTGCATATTTCAATTTGTTAGTATTTCAGCCTCCAATTTTGATTTCTGCTGTCATCTCTTCCAGTCTTGCCATTCTGATAATATAAGCACTCTATAAATTAAACAGAGATGCATTCTTCTCTCACACCCTTTCCTAGTCCGAATTATTCTCCAAACTCTGTTCTTACAGTGCGATCATGTTCATTTGTTCAAAGGTTCCTCAAAGAATAAACAGGTACTCTGGCACTCTCATTAGCTTTAGTGCATTCCACATGCTGGCACGACCTACAATCAAAGGCCATGGTGTATTCAAGAAAGCAAAAGTAAACCTCCTTCTCTTGCTCTATTACCCAGCTTATTTTCCTATCTGATCTGTGCCCCTCTGCTTTTTTTGAAAGCTACCTTTCATTTGACTTTTCTCTCTTCATGTATGGTTTTATTCTTTTGTGTAAGATTTTAAGCAAAATTTCACCTTTAGCGCAACGGTTCAGTAATTTGTGTATTATCGTCTTCAGTCTGGGTAAATACACTATATTTTCCAATATTTTGGCCAAACATTCATGTTCCATATTTGTTTATATAGTATTGTTAGCCCTTTAACTACTTCTTTTCCTGCATCCAATGGGTATTTAATAAAAGCATGAGCCTCACAGTCTATTATCTCCCATAGGTAATTTTTCTAGTACAGTCAGTTCCTGAATAAATTCTCTCTCTACAAATGTTTGTGACATTTTGTAATCCTGGTTCTTAAGGGTTGCAAAGTCTTTCTATCTTCCTTTAACTTCATTTGCCTCTATTATATTTTTAACTTATTCTTGAATAGTCCTATTTCACCTATAAATCTTTCTGTGATTTCTTTATCTTCTTAACACACCTCTCTCATTTTTCTTTTCTTGTTATTTTCCTGAACCTGTTGATACTCTTGAGTGGAATATTTTTCTTTGCCATTTCTTGCTTGGGCTGAATGTCTGTATTCAGCCATTATACATCCTACTAGTTGCCCAAGACATTTATCTTCCATCTTATTTGACTATCATGATAGCTTGTCCTGAAATCCATTTGCATCTCCTCCTGTTTGAAATTTTGAGACCTTTTTTGGCTTTGGTATTCACAATGTCTCTTCCCATAGTTACTCAGGCTCTTTTTCTCATAAGTCTACTGAACCTGTTCTTTACATTGATCTTAGAGTCAGGACCAGAAATATTGGAACAAGGATAACTGTTTTGGCAGTTGGCCTCTGTACACCACCACATTGAAGTTGAAAGGAAACACACCCAGATGGGAGCGAAGTCAGGACTTCCAGCTGCAATTCAAGGGGTGTGACAAAAGTGGGGCACTAACCATTCAGGAAGTACAGCCAGTGGCATACACACACACCCATCGTTGGTGGCTCATTAGGCTGACCATATTTCAGGATGGCAAAATGGGATGGGGTCTTATGTAATATTCTGTATTCATGAAAAAGACAGGGGTCCCCGCCCTCCGGTCCGCGTGATTGGCTTGCACCTGCAAACCCCGCACCCCAGTCCGCGCTCTGGCTTGGATCCTCCTTCCGCGCCATTCCCGCCGGGTTTGAAAAATGGGACAAAACTGAGATTTTTATGAAAACGAGAGTGTTGAAAAATGCTAAAAAAACGGGACTGTCCCGTTCAAAACGGGACGTATGGTCAGCCTATGGCTCATAAGTAATGGAACAAACCAACATCATTACAAACATAAGGATCGCCTTTAATACCTGGATGAAAATCCTTTGCAATCAATGACTGCCTGAAGTCTGGAACCCACGGACATGACCAAATGCTGAGTTACCTCCCTCGAGATGCTTTGCCAGGCCTTTACTGCAACTGCCTTCAGCTGCTGCTTGCTTGTGGGTCTTTCTGCCTTCAGTCTTGTCTTCAGTAAGTGAAAAGCATGCTCTATTGGGTTGAGATCAGGTGACTGGCTTGGCCATTGAAGAACAGCCCACTTCTTTGCCTTGAGAAACTCTTGGGTAGTTTTTGCTGTATGTTTTGGGTCATTATCCATCTGTAATATGAAGCGGCGTCCTTTCAGTTTGGCAGCATTTGGCTGAATCTGAGCAGAAAGTATAGCCCTATACACTTCAGAATTCATCCTGCTGCTTTTATCAGCAGTCAGGTCATCAATAAACACCAGTGACCCGTTTCCATTGGCAGCCATACATGCCCATGCCATAACACTGCCTCTACCATGTTTGACAGATGATGTGGTATGCTTTGGATCATGAGCTGTTCCTTTCCGTCTCCATACTTTTCTCTTCCTATCATTCTGGTGCAAGTTAATCTTGGTTTCATCAGTCCAAAGAATCTTATTCCAGAACTGGACAGGCTTTTTTAGGTGTTTGCTGGCAAAGTCTAATCTGGCCTTTCTGTTCTTGAGCGTTACCAGTGGTTTGCACCTTGTTGTGAAGCCTCTGTATTTACATTCATAAAGCTGTCTCTTGACTGTAGATGTTGACAATGACATCCCTACCTCCTCAAGAGCGTTCTTGACCTGGCTAGATGTTGTGAAACGGTTCCTATTCACCATGAGCAGAATTCTGCGGTCATCCACTTTAGTTGTCTTCTGTGGTCTTCCAGGTCTTTTGCTGTTGCTGAGCTTGCCAGTTAATTCCTTCTTTTTCAGGATGCTCCAAACTGTTGTATTGGCCACTCCCAATGTTTTTGCTATCTCTCTGATGGGTTTATTTTGTTTCCTCAGCCTAATGATGGCCTCCTTCACTCACATGGACACCTCTTTGGGCCTCATGTTGGAGTTCCAGTGAACAGCTACCAAATGCAAATGTAACGCTCAGAACCACCTCCAGGCCTTTTATCTGCTTGATTGGTCATGGGGTACCCAGGAAACAGGCCACACCTGGCCATGCAGCTGCTTGTCAGCCATTCGTTCCATTACTTATGAGCCACCAACGATGGGTGTGTGTGTATGCCACTGGCTGTACTTCCTGAATGGTTAGTGCCCCACTTTTGTCAACCCCCTTGAATTACAGCTGAAAGTCCTGACTTCGCTCCCATCTGGGTGTGTTTCCTTTCAACTTCAATGTGGGGGTGTACAGAGGCCAACTGCCAAAACAGTTATCCTTGTTCCAATATTTCTGGTCCTGACTGTATATTCTGAATGTACGTTTTTCCAGTCAGACCTTGTTTGCACATCTACACTTTAATTTTCTAATTCCAACCTGTATATTTGACACTGGTATCAAATATACTGGAATTCTGACTGACTGGATTGCACTTCTGTTTTCTATTATGTAGCTTACAGTATTTTGATTCTGACATTGCTCATCCAATAATGCCCGTGTGTGGAGTCTTATTTATGTTACTTGAACTTTGCAAAACTATTAGCGTATATCAAATCCAATTTTTCCTGTAGTTTTTTGAGGGTGGGTGGATGGATAATGCCTTTTACATTCCACATACCAATTGTGTGTGTCTCTGTAAAACAAGAAACTTTTTGTTCAGTACTGGCACCATCAGTGATCAAGCTTCCTTGAGGCTTTGGTCTGGCCACATCACCACCTCCATGCAGATTTGTAAAACTTCAATCCTCTTCCCCAGTAATTAGAGGAGTGTTCTGACTTGGGGGTCCAAACACTGGACACCCAAACTTGTGTGAATGTTACAGCTATGCCCATACAGTTTTCTTGGCAACATTACAGGAGTTTATAAGAGGTTATATTTAGATTATCTATAATCTGTGGGAAAACTGTCTAGCAACATGACAGATGTCATCAGTTTAAGAATTCACTCCCAAACTGCTTACACCAAATGCTCTCAGCCATACAACACTATACTTTGGCCTCTTCAAACCTGAATCTTCACTTCCTTTGTTTCCTGTCCAGCAAAGGCATTCTAATAGCCACATTGTTTCACTTGGAAAATTCACATATCACTTTCTCTTCAAGAATGAAGAGAGGTTGAAAAGCAGTCAGTTTCCAAAGACCACAGCAACTGACAAAAAAAAAATCAATTTAGTCACTTGCAGAGTAGGGCCAGAGCCTTAGATATATTATTGTTGAACTTAGCACAGTTTATTTCTGAATAAATATATTTAGGATTACACTGAATAAACCAATGATAGGCATACTTTTCAACAGGTATCAGAAGATTGTCCAGACTGTTTGAAATTCAGTAGAAATGATCCAGTGATGAACTATGCATGGACCTCTTTAATATCTATCCTTAAAACATTAACATGCCATTTTAAAGTATGTTTAATATAGACCATCTTGTCAAAATTTACTAACTCACAAAAAGATTTTGCAACCTGCTCAAACGTATGGTTATTTATGGTATTTGGGGCAGGGGGAGGAGCTGTAGAGTGAAAGCTAACTTTTTCCTGGTTTGCAGAAGCTGGTACACTTGTCAGTCACCAAAAATAATGAGGTAGTCTACTTTACTAATTCTAAGGTCATACCAAATTCAAGCTAACCATTCAATCTCATTTTATAAAGAACCATCACCTCTTCTACACATTCATAAATCTATTAGGTTAACAGCTAGCTTCCAGGGCGCATATCAGACTAGATGCATGTTACCAAGACACTATTATTGCCTCTAACCTTTTGTACTGAGCATTTTCACTGAATAAAAAAGTGAGAACACTGATTTATACACTCCCCTTCTGTTGACAATTTTTGTAGATGGCAGTTAAATTATTATAGTCCTTTGTTTTCCTGAAGCTAGTTATTTATCTTCATTTGCATTTACCTCATCTTATTCCTGTTTTCTACAGGCCTACCTTCATCTTGGACTGAGGATGAAATCTAACAGAGAGCCTCAAAGTAGCTATTGATTCTTTCTCCTGCTGCATAGCAGGCATAGCTGTCTTTTGTGTTTTCAGAGATCAGACAAAATAAGGCTTAATGCCATACCAATGCATTCTTAAACATTAAACAGAGAGAAATTCTTCAAGACTAGACTAGTTGTTGTTGTTTTAGACTAGACTTGTTTTATCATCACAAGAAACTTTTGTATTTAGTTTTATTGAAAGCCTTGTGTGTTTATATAAGCAGAAAAGCAGGGCCTAATTTTAAAAATAGATATAAATATCTGCCTTAAAAACAGACAAGTCGAGACATGTTCTTCTAATCTCCCTTTACTCTTTGTAGACATAACATTTGTTGTTTCACAGCATTTTACTTCTCCGGGTTGTGGCATACCATCATACCCACCCTCCCAGGAACCATTAGTATTAGGAAGGGTAAGCTATTTAAGCAGTGAAAGACAATTAAGACTTTCTCCGAGCAGGAGAAAGTCACAGGTTCGCCCAATAACAAAACAAGAGGAAATAAGAGATTTCCCCCTCCGATTTTAGTTTCCCAACGACAGCTTTAGAGCGAGAACGAGAAGTGCCCAAAGTTAGCGCCTCGTGGTCAGCTCGCGGGGCTGCAGGACTTGGGATTTACAACTCCGAGATACAAAAGACAAGCATTCAGCCCCATCCAGGATGCTATGTCCCAAATCTGTTCGCCCACTTAAAGGGCATGGTTACACCCGCTTCTCTCACCTTTACAAACAGGCGAACTAGGACTCTTCCTCTCCGGAGAGGCCCTGTTTTGCTCCGGTGACTGCCGTCGCTGGCGATGACGGATTTTTCCTCCCGATCCGCCGGCTGCGGCACAGGCGCTGCCCTCGGGCACCGGCGGCGAAACCGGGGACGAGCAAGGCGAGGGTGTCGAAGCTGGCAGGGGCGGCGCCGGCAGGCGAGGGGGGCTGCCGCGCGCCCCTCCGCCGCCCGTGGGGCTGCCGCGCGCGGAGCCCGAGGAAGAGGACAAGGAGGGTGCCCCCGTGGCGGAGCCGCCCGCCCCAAGAAGCGTCTGCGTGCCCACGGCCGGGCTGCTGCTGCTGCTGCTATGATTGGTGCTGCCCCCGCGCGCGCCAGCGTTGTTGCCGCTACCAAGCGTTGGTCGCGTGGGGCTGGCGGTACGCGCGGAAGGCAAGGGAGGCGGCGGCGGCGGCGGCTGGAGTGGGGCGGTCGCTGCTGCCACCGCCCCTCGTGGAATGCCGCCGCCGCCGCTCCTCGTGGGGCTACCGTGCTGCTTAAGCTGGAAAGGCACCGTAGCCCGCATAGGCTGTAGGCGGCTGTTGGTGCCGGCTGCCCCGCCTGCCGTCGCCGCCGTAGTCGCCGCCACGGCCGCGGCTCCCCCTCCCCCCGAGGAGGTGGCTGATGTGGGGGAGCCGCTGCGCCTCACGCGCGGCTGGGAAGACATCCTGGTCTTTTACGGGCGCCCGCCCGAGGCAGAATCAGTAGTAATAGCGAGGCGAGGAAGCAAACAAAACCCCCACCCTCCTCCCCGTCCCTCCCCCACACCAGCACTGAATCCTCACACACGGGGAGACACTCGTGAGGCTTCTCCGGCCGCCTCATCAACAATAGTAGCTTCACCAGCCTCTCCCATTGGAGGCGCATCGACTCCGTTCCTGCCGCTACAGCGTCCTGATTGGCTGAGGGGCGTGGCCTGGGAGGTGGGGGTGAGGCTTAAAGGGACAGGGCCCGATCTGGGCTACGCAAGAAGAAGGCGCGCGAGTCGTATGACAGGGCGCGCCGTCTACGCCTGTGTGCCCCCTACCCGAGGCAGGCAGAGAGGGAGGGAGGGAGGAATCCGGTAGTGCCATTGATGCAGCGGGACTCGTAGTCTTACCTTTCGTCTAGGAAATGCTGGATGCTTGTTTAAATTTCTACCCTGTTTACAATATCCCACCTTTGGAATATATGAAGGAGCCCCGTGCAGCTTCATCTGTTGGCCGTGTGAGGCCAAATAGAGGCCTGTTCACCAGGTCTCCAGCGTGTGCCAGCCCACCCAGCAGAAATCCCAGGGGAGTGAGTAGCCTCCTATCCCACAGCCCACCAGCCCATCCACCGCTGATCCTTAGTTTCTTCCAAAAAGAGACGTGGAGCATCAGGTACTCTAGCCTTCTTTCATCTGGCAGGCTCCAGATGTCATCAAAACCAGCGGATATGGAAAAATACTTGATTATTGATTTAATAAGCAAACAACTTACTACTATAGTCAGGGTTCTTCCTCTAAGCAACAAGCTCCCAGGTTGTGGGAGCTTGTTCAAGAATCAGCAAATGGTGGGTGTAAACCAATTCTAGTCCTCTGCAGCTTGACAACTGGCTCAGCACTTCCCATCTTTGGATGAAGAAAGCACTAGTACGGACTAGCAACATCTGTGGTAGCAGGACTGTCATCAAGCAATGTGCTGTGATGACATGCTGCACTGAAGCCAGATCAGCTAACAAATATCATCTAGTGTGCTTTATTAATCCAAATTTGTGATCAAGTGTATAGTTTAGTGTGTCATGTGAATCCAGAAAATTAACTATACGGTATGGTTTATCTTAGGGGGCGTGGTGGCTCAGCGGGTAAGACGCCAGGCTTGTCGATCGAAAGATCGCAAGTTTGGAGGTTCGAATCCCTAGCCCCACTTGACGGAGTGAGCTCCCGCACTCGCCCCAGCTCTTGCCAACCTAGCAATTTGAAAGCATGCAAATGCAAGTAGATTAATAGGTACCACTTTGGTGGGTAGGTAACAGCGTTCTGCGTGCATCATGCCGGCCACATGACTGTGGAAGTGTCTTCGGACAACGCTGGCTCTTCGCTAACAAACGGAGATCAGCACCGGCCCCTAGAGTCGGACACGACTGCACAACTGTGCGGGGGGAACCTTTACCTTTACTATGGTTTATCTTAACATGAGTAAGCACATTGTATGAACATAGCCATTTTTCTAATAAAGTGTTTTTCTCTAACATATACATCTCGTCCATGTAGTAGCCCTGCCAATCATCAGATACCCTGCCGGTATAGTGAGCTGGACAAAGGAGCACATGGAGGCTGCCAATGTGAAGACCCGGAAGCTCCTCACAATGTATGGAAGTTTCCACCCCAAGTCCAACACCCAGGGACTGTACACCAGCCAGAAAGGGGCGGGCGGGGTCTGGTGATTGTCAAAGCCACTGTCCTGGATGAAACCCAGAGCATCCAGGAGTACATCAGTAAGGTGGCACCCAAAGATGAGCTGCTGAGAGAATGCCTGCGGCAGCAGCAGACATGGGAGGAAGATCAAGCAGAGGAAGTGCCATGGCAAGACAAGACCCGGCATGGGATGTACCATCGACAGATAGCTGAGCTGGCTGACCTTGGGAAATCCTACCTGTGGCTGGAAAGGGCTGGACTAAAAGACAGCACTGAGGCACTGCTCATAGCAGCACAAGAACAGGCACTAAGCACCCGATCCATAGAAGCAGGGGTCTACCACACTAGACAGGACCCGAGGTGCAGACTGTGCAGAGAGGCCTCAGAGACAGTCCAACACATAGTGGCAGGGTGTAAGATGCAGGCAGGAACAGCATACACTGAACGGCACAACCAAGTAGCTGGCATTGTGTACAGGAACATCTGCACAGTGTATGGGCTAGACCAGCCTTTCTCAACCTTTTGACCCTGGAGGAACCCTTCAAATATTTTTCAGGCCTCAGAGAACCCCTGCACATTCAGGCTCAAATATAGGCCAGAAGTTACAAAATTATTATATTTGTTTCATGTGTAGGCCTGTATATATGCATTAACAATGTTCTTAAACTAACAATAAAGAATGAAACTTACCTTTTAATGTGAAGTTGCCCAGATTTGAAATAATTGTTTAAATAAATTGTGATCTCCCAGGGAACCCCTAGTGACCTCTTGTGGAACCCTAGGATTCCATGGAACCCTGGTTGAGAAACCCTGGGCTAGACCCTCCCAAGTCCAGATGGGAGATTCGACAGAAGGTCGTGGAGAATGACAGGGCTAAGATCCTGTGGGACTTCCAGATCCAGACAGACAGGCAGGTACTGGCCAATCAACCAGACATTGTGGTAGTAGACAAGGACCAGAAGACGGCGGTGGTGATAGATGTAGTGGTGCCAAGTGACAGCAACATCAGGAGGAAGGAATATGAGAAGCTGGAGAAGTACCAGCACCTGAAGGAGGAACTAGAGAGGATGTGGAAACTGAAGGCCAAAGTGGTCCCAGTGGTGGTAGGAGCACTCGGGGCTGTGACTCCTAAGCTGGGAGAGTGGCTCCAACAGATCCCAGGAGCAACATCAGAGCTCTCTGTCCAGAAGAGTGCAATGCTAGGAACAGCTAAGATACTGCGCAGAACCCTCAAACTCCCAGGCCTCTGGTAGAGGACCTGAGGTTGAGGAAGACACATACCACTAATAGGGGTGAGATGGGATTATTTTTAATGTAATAGTTTGTATTATTTTATGGTCCCTTTCAACCATCATTGTTTTTGTTCACAGCTTCTGTAATTCCCAGTCATCAGTCATACTGGCCTCTGGCTGATAAGAATCGTAGCCCAGCATTTCTGCAGGCACCAGGTTGGCTTCACCTGGTTCATGCTATGCTAAAAACAAAAACAAATTCCCCACCCCATGCTACAGCAGTTCTTTGAATGCCTGGAGCTGCAACCCTTTCCCATATTAAATATCTACTGAGGCTGAGAAGAGGGGGCGGGGCTACTTGAGGAATCAAATGAACAGGTTGAAACCTGATTAAGAAATAATAATATCCATTTCCCACACCCAGTGCAGCCCACTGTATGCTTTATTGCTGCATGAAAAAAGGAAAACCTGTCCATCTGCTACTGCTGCAGCTTCTACCAAAATATCTATTTACTGTATTTGTTTTCCATTCTTCCTCCTAGGAGTAGAGAACAATATTTTAGCTATGCAGTAATCATATGGGTGTGGAGTTGGCTGAGATTAAGATAGTGTAAATATCAGAACCAAACAGAGGTAGTTTCTACTAGGGCTGTGCAGTGCTTCAGCAGTAATTAGGAAAAGGCATTTTGGAGTGTGCAGGAGTGCAAACATAGCACCTCTCTGCAACTCTTTAAAAGTTGTATCCTTTTCCTAGGATTGCACAACACACCCTTTGCAGCTGCTTTGTGATTCTTGGAAAAGATTTGAAAAAGTTGCAGATAGGTGTCACATTTGCATCCTCTGTGTGCTCCAAAGCACCTTCTTGGAATTGAATCCAGAACATTGCACAGTGCTAATATCGCCAACTAAGCTTATCAGCACTTTTATCCTGTACAGTAGTAAATATTATGTCCAAAGCTGCCTTCTTATCAATCCAGTCAGTGGCTAGTTCCATGAATCATTCTAAGCTATGGTCTATTTTAACCATTGTTTGTAGTGGAAGTCATAGTGACTAGATTCACATATAAACCCAATCAAAGTCATTTTCTTAAATTATGGCTTTTCAGTAAAACCTGTCCAGCATTGTTATACTCCTCCTTTATTAAAATAATAATAATGATGATCTCCACATACAATTGTAAAAATCTTGTTCACATTGAGCTTGAGTTTAGTGATTTACTTCGATGTGTCCCAAACCCAACTTGCTATTGCCTTTTTCCAGAATGTCTCCATAGGAGCCCTCATTCTCCGTATGCTCACAGCCTGTTATTTGTTGCCCACTCTACACCACATGTTGTAACACGTGCCATTAATTTATGTACACCTGAATTGATTACCCAGCCATTCTGTCAGCTTTCCACAAAAATTCTGAGCTGACAGCCCAGGGAGACAGCTGTCTGGATGCAAACAGATGTATCAGTTAGGATATCGTACAAAACCAAAAAAAATTACTTCTAGAAGTACATCTTTTGGGGTGGCGAAGCAATATTAACCCCTTATTTGCCAAACACAAAGAAATGTGTTATTTCAGCCGTTGATAATAGAATATTCGTACCCTCTTTTCTTCTTAGGAACATATTTTAGTTAGCCAAAGCATCTGACTATACATGTCTTTGTGTTTTGACTGATGTCATTAAAAACTGCTGTTGCTATGTCCAGAGGCTTACCTCATTTGAAGTGGTTAATTGCTGGTTTACTCTTTTTTGTTGGTGGTGTTGCTGTGTGCAGAGAAGACTGAAAGGAATCACCTCAGAAGGTGTTAAGACTCGTAAGATGTAGTTAGGAATGTGGCCTAAATCTATAGAAGATCAGTTTGAGCCAGTAAGATACACTGAAAATGGGTGTGAAACTAACCTGTTTTTACAACTAAGGCAGTTTAGGCATGACTGTTTTTACAAAGGACGTGGGAAACAAGGTAACAGATGCAATTACTATAGATTATTTTATTTACAATGCGGTTCTGGCAGCCAAGACAGTTCAGCGATTTTCCTAGAGCAATAACAATCTTGTGACACAGAAATTGGAAGAAGTTCAAACCATTATCTATGGCAGTATGCCAGTGTTTGTTTCTTTCATTATTTCATGATAAATTGGGGGAAGGGAAGAGGAAAGCAAAATTGAGTCCAAGTGTAGGTTAGAGGTCGCAGGTTCAGCTTCTGGATGTGCAGTTAATTCACCTGGCAACTAAACCCAAACCAAACCAGCAGCTGCCTTCCAATAAAGGTTTTACTCCCCAATCCTGCCTGAACAAAATGTGAAATTCACATGACACAGCAAGCCATTAGCATAAACTTGACTATTAGCCACTTATCCCTGAGCAGCATGGTTACCACAACACCCATTTATTATTTTTTGAAGTTGTGTGCCATCCAAATGCAGGAGTCAGGCAACATCTGCCTGGAAATAGCCAAAGAAATCTAATTTTTTTGATTCCAGGTGGAACCAGGATGCATCCTCCATTCTGATGACATGTCAAACAGTGGTTCAGTAGTTGCATCGATCACAAGAATGAGCCAGCTATCACGTCTTGTTGCTTACTAGGTCGTGTGAATACTGTCAGGGTATCTCCTGACTCATTTACTAAATGAAGCAATGTATTTTCTGACAGTAATTAATCTCTACAGCACTGGGTTTTACAGTAAACTCATAGAAATGCATGGAAGAACAAAGAAGGCACTAAACTTGCATTGCACATCAGATAGTCTACACCTCTTCACAACCTATTCATGTCTTGCTTCTATAGATTTTAAACCCGAGTCAGTTCTTTTCTTTTAAAATGATATGAGTCATTTTTGTTATGTTATAGCATTCTGAAAATGACAATAATAATACACTAATTAAATGACAAATAGTATACCTATGTAATAAAGGTAAAGGTTCCCCCCGCACATTTGTGCAGTCGTGTCCGACTCTAGGGGCCGGTGCTCATCTCCATTTGTTAGGCGAAGAGCCAGCGTTGTCCGAAGACGCTTCCACGGTCATGTGGCCGGTATGACTCATGCGGAACGCTGTTACCTTCCCACCTAAGTGGTACCTATTTATCTACTTGCATTTGCATGCTTTCAAATTGCTAGGTTGGCAAGAGCTGGAGCGAGTGCGGGAGCTCACTCCGCACACAGGGCTAGGGATTCGAACCTCCGAACTTGCGATCTTCCGATCGACAAGCCTGACTTCTTACCCGCTGAGCCACCACGCCCCCTATGTAATACTTTGGATTAAATTCTACTTTGAGCTCCATACATACTTCTTTTCACCTGATTTCAGGAATTTTAATTTTTTTTAGTAATTTCCATTAGTGGTGTTCAGAGCCTGCCCAATCCAGTTTACGGACACTATCAGATTTGCATTGTTCTGGAGCTAATCCAGCGCAACTCAGTCCTTCAATTGTAGATGAAGAAACAGATCAGGAATAAAGTGGGTTTTATTCATGCTGTTGTGGGTAAATGAAAATCTCTTCCAAATTACCCTGCACCCTCTTGTGATCCAGCCTTTCTCCAATTTCAGTGCCTGTCTTCACTTTCTGTATTGCTTGAGCTAAAGTTCTCATTAGTTTAAACCTGAACACCGATACTGATAGCAAGCCTAAATTAGAAAAGAAAAGGCTACTCCCTTTTTCATACATTCTTGGATGGTGGGAATTCTTAAATATGGCTTTACATAAACAGCCCTTCCCCTCTCATCCATGAGCAAGGAGATGGTATATGTATGTGCAAGTTTAATGCAAGGAAAGGGATGAGGTGAGGAAGCTTCTTCATAACGTTTGAAGCAAAATGGCCTGTGGATCAGATTAGGTCTAAGCCAAGAAGCTGAATATGAAAATACTTGCAACAAGGTGAAGAATGTAAACTGTGGGATTTCACAGCTCTGCTGCTGTTCATAACTGGGAAACAATGATGAAAAACAAGGTATCCAATTTTTTTAAAAAAAAATCCAAAACAGACTGGTTTTTTTTAAAGGTGACTGTGAAAAGAACAGGAAGGGAGATCCTGTTACAGGTAGTCCTTGTTTAGTGACTGCCTCAGACAGCGACCGTTCACAGTTTCAACAGTGATGAAAAAGTAACTTTGCGACCAATCCTCACTTTTACGACCTTCGCAGGTCTGTAAAGCAAAGGGAAGCTGAAGTAAGATCATAAGCACAGTAGCTTAGTGACCACTTCGCTTAATGACTGAGTTGCCAGGCCCAATTGTGGTCGCTAAACGAGGATTACCTGTATTTTAGGCTTGGAGAGGGAAGCTGCTTAAGAAGGGTGAATTTGAGAGGAAACATGGAAGGCAAAAGAGTTAAGTTGGTTCCACAATTTCTTCATATAAATTTACAGCCCTGCCATTACTGTTTTTTATTAGCAAAATCAAATAAACTCTTGTTTGCCCACATTATAGCTACCAGATGACCACTAAATAGCAGCCAAAACTTATCTCTCTCCATACCTACCTACCTATTATCCTCTAGTTGACCAGATTTTTGCAGCATAGATCTAGTAGCCTCACTTAAAGTGAAAAACATTGGGATAAAATATCTTAGCATAAACACATGGCTGTCATTATAGAGAAAAAAAAACAAATGTATTTAATTTTATTAAATCAATTTAATAACAGTAATTCTGAAATCTATACCAATTTAATATTTTTATTAACTTTCCAATAATGTTAACATTTCTGAGATTTCCAGGTCTCTCTTGCAGACAAATTGAAGTTTGGGACCCAAGTTTGCATTTTGGGGGAGAGAGTAATTTTGAGTTGACCTAATAAAAATATTGGCCTAATCAAGGAATGGGCCACCTGTGGCTTGAAAAATCTTTTTTCTACCGCTCCCTGATAGCTGTAAGTTAAAGCCCTTAAACAGGCTTTATATTGCCTTTAAAAGAACAAAATCCCTAAGATCCTCAGACTCAGGAAAAAAATCAGAAAATCCATACTGACCTATGTGAAATGGTCCTATCCATTTTGTATCATTGCCTGGCCCACTGCATCCCCCTTCGAAAAAGTTAAAAAGTATAAAGCAGACACCATAAGTTACTTTCTCTGCTCTCATGTGATTAAGAAAAGTTTGCAGAAAACAAGGTCAGAAAAAAAAATTAAAACAGCAAACTTTATAAAACCTCATTCATTCATTCATTCATTCATTCATTCATTCATTCATTCATTCATTCATTCATTTAATGTTATTATTCACTTATATCCTGCCACCATCCAATGGGCTATCTTCCCTTTCAATATGCACTGCTTCTCTCATCCACTCATGGAAAAAATAAAGACATAAAGAATAGAAAGAAAAGAAAGAAAAATAAGAATATAGTAAGGAAAAATAAAAAGTGACTCCCAATCTTCATCACAGCAAGTATAAACAATTTTAGTAACTTTTCACCTCCTTTTAAATTACAGCAAATGATCTCTTCTTCCCATATCTCACCTCTTATCTATAAACAAATCCATAAAGCATCACCATTTCAGTCCTGGTGTCAGCAAAAATCCATTAAGGGTTACCAGAGATAACAACGTATCTATTTTAATCTTCATCAAATAAACCAACTTTATATTCCTTCCTTTTACTCCTAACAATCTTAATCTTTAGTCCATTCAAATCATGACCTAGAACTTGATTTCTTTTCATTTCTTCTTTGTCCCTTCTCACGAGATTTTTCAAAGCTTTAACTGGTCTCTTTTGTAAATCCAATATAGATAAATTATCCAGGTCACTCTCTTGGTTTATTGTTTGTATGTCCCTTTTAATTAATAAAACATCAGCCAGTTTCTTTTGTATGTCCAGTGTAATATCTTTTTCCATGTCATTCTTGTAGCCTGTCATTAGTAAGTCCACTTTCAGCTCAGCCTCTGTCTTGTCAGGTAAAACTTGTTCCACAACTTCTTTTAGACACAATCAATCCATAGAGGCAGATATCACTGTTGACATTATTAATGTCTGACTCAATTTTTCGAAAATATTCTTCAGTATTCCCAGTGTTAGAATATTTTGCGCCATTCTGTAACTGTCAGTCAAGCTTATGTGTTCTTATCCTTTAATTGAAATCTTTAGTTCCCTCTAGTGTCCAATTTTTTAAATCTTATCTTGTTTTTTTTTAAATTCAAAACAAAAGCCTTTTCCCACAGGAAGGATTCTTTATAATTAATTCCAAAATCTTATCTGAAATTTATCTGGACCCTTAGTCCATTTGTAGCTTTCTGAAATCAAAGTTTTAATCAACCTTTTGCTGTTCATTAAAAAAAAATTTTTTTAAGTTCTTAAGCTTGTAGTTAAGGATTGAAGGCAGACTCACCCAGTGTTTTCAGACTTGTTGATTCAAAGTTTTCTAATAGCTGAGAAGTTTTTAATAAGCAATTTCCGAATGTGATTAGAAAAAGAAATATGCAAACTTAGTGTCCTTTCAAAGGCATCGATTGCAGTTTGAGCAAGATGGCTATTCCCTCATCTCTCAGTGCTCAAAACCCTCCAGAGACTGCTGTCTTGCAGTCTCCTCATGAGGAGCAACTGTCTGGAGCACTTCTGGGTGATCTCTGATCCTCTCCTTTATCTGAAGAGGTTCAAAGAGCCAGTCTACTCGCCAGCTCTTTGTTCTTCACTGCAGTCGTCAGCAACGCTTTTTGCTGGAGCTGTATTCAGTCCACCATTTCTTCCTCCAGAAGTCCGAAATATATGAACTGCATTTTAAATTGCATGTGGAAATTATGATTCTGCTAAAACCCTGCTGACACAGTATGAACTTCACTTAACTAGATGCAGATTTAAAATACTTATTATCCTTTATACAGTATAAGTTGACATACTTTATATTTTCAAGGAAAGTGACCCTAATGTCCTCCAAGCAAAAGATCACCTAGATTTCCCCAACTAGTTTGTAGATAAATACCTGGTATTTTATCAAGTTAGTTCCTATCCTCAACCCATTTAATTTATTTAATTCCCTCTGGAAATTGCTCCACGTTACTTATCTTCTAGATCAGTGGTTCTGTGTTGTTCAATGAAAATCATCTACATTCTTTCTTTTAACCTGATTTTTTTCCTTTTTTGTAAAGACCAGCCATGCCCTGAAGTGTGACTAGACTTTGAATTAATTGATAACGTTTATCTTTCCAGGCTACCAAGACAGCTCTAGTGGAATTTAGCAAGATTAGTTGAACAAAGCAGAATATTTAAGTTTCATGCCATGGAAAATTTAAAAGTGGCAATAATTTATAGTGTATTACTTAGATTGGTGCTTTTAAAACATTGCATATGCTATTTGATTTGTTTACTGGGATTTGTTCATTTCGTATTGACCTGTCTGCTGAGAGTTTGTTGAATCTTGCCAAGATTTCAGGGATGCCTTTTAGGATGCTCTTTCTGTTCACATGTGCACTTAGCCAGTTCTGTCACTCTACATGAAATGATATTGTACGTCGACTGAGATTGTTTTACTATTCCTCCAAGTGTTCATTACAGGCCACTATTGGCATTGCTGTCTTTCAGGAATTCCTGGCTGTAACTTCTTGCTGAAGAACTCCTGATACGTTTTCAAGGAATGCCACATTTCCCAAACAAAAATAAAGTAAGACAGGTATGGACCAAGGCCTTTCAGTCTTTACAGTGGTGCAAAGATTATGAGGACCAGCAAACAGGGCTGAAAGTGCGTCCCCCTTGGCTAGCTTAAACTATCTTCATACAAGCATGAATGTAATGCTAGTACATTTTGCCCTTACCTTTCTACATTCTGAATGAACCCATTTAGTTCCATTATTTATGATACAAATGTAGACTATGAAGCCAGAATCTTTCTGGATTTTCCCTGGGGGGGGGGGACGCTCAGGTTCTTTTGATGAACATTGTCTTCCCCCAGTCACAGCAACAGTCACAGAAATAAGGAGGAGGGTTTACGGCAAGATATTAGTACAGCCACCTTGATTCATCAACTCTTTTGAGACTTTCTATTGGAAAGTATCCAGGGAAAAAAATATGACTTCTTCTTTTCTTCATGCCAGATGTAAAACTAACAACTGACCTGTGTAGCCAGTGAGAGCCCTTGAGAGTAACACTTAAGCCTACCAAGTCTTCAGATGATAAGATAGTCATTCAGGGACACCAACATCTTCATACATAAACGATCCTCAACCTGGGTGACCTTCCAGATATATGGAGTCCAATATCTAGAATTGTCAACATTGCTAGCTGGGCAAGTTTTCGGAGCTGAAGTCACAAATTTGAAGGGTGTACCCAGGTCTGAGAAGGCAAGCTGTAGCAGAATGGTTAAACTGGGGTAGAAGGCTGGAGGCCACAACCCCTCTCCCAGAAGCCCTCTGAATTTTCACAGGTGGCTCCTCTTCTGATTTGGTGGTGAAGCAGCTGGTTAGGTTCCATTGCTACCATCTGTCTTCCAGGGGCACCTCACTAGCATCTTCCCCCTAACTCCTGTGTGTGTGTGTATGCACGTGCATGCGCACATGTGTCAGAGAAAGAGTGTGTGTGTTCTCGCATGCTGCACTGTACCTCTGGCAATTAAAAGGTAAAAAAAATATGAAGAATAATAATTTCAATAATGCTACTTCCTGGTGACTAAAGAATTCAGCCCTTCCTTCCCTCCTTGGAAGACAAATCCATCTCACCAGAAATAAATAACACTAAACTTTATTTTAAAAAATAAGAAAAGACAAAATACAAATGCTCTGAAAGTTACCAAAGAAAATGCTGGCAGACCACAAGATGGTGCTGTCTTCTACTGTACAAAGGAATGCTTTCTCCATGTGAGATGGGAGATGACATAATTTAATATACAAACTACTAAAAGGTTATACATAAATTGGTATCTTCCTGACCAGCCAAAAGAATGGAATGCAAGACTAGGTTTACATACTCAGTTTTCTAATTTGTAAATAGAAATAAGAACATTAGACTTGATTTATGAGAGAAGTATGAGAGAATGGGAACTGGGGTGGTGGTGGTGGTTTCGGTGAGTGTGAGAAGAGGCAGCCCTGCATAGAAGTGGAAGCTATAGGAAGGAAACATTTCAAAGAAATACCACCTTAATTGGATTGTTCTAAGTCTGCCTGGGGGCTGGCTTTTACAGTTTTTGTGAAGAAATATAGACTTGGCCTTGGGAATGGGGAAGGAATGAGCAACCCGGTAGTTTCAGAAGAGATTACTCAACCCTAAGAAAGAGGAAAGCCCAAGAAAGAAACTGAAAATAACCTTGGCTTGATTTTGTTTGGTAGAAGATGGGTCGGAGAGAAGCTCTGAGAGGCTTTCAAGATTCTGTTATTCTGTCCTACAACAATAAAGAGCCTTCCTGGAATTCCTGCCATGCCTGTTTCTTGACCTGGCCTACCCCAAAGGGCTGGCAGTTTTCGAGATTGTTCTTACCCCTTTCATAGTATTAAAGATAGGTTTTTGAAAACCACGTGGATCTTGTTTCTTGAGTTTGCCAACTAGGTGGGGTTTGCCAGCAGCACAAGAAAGAAACTAACAGAAATCCTGGCTCCACAGCTTTATCTGTTTCTACAGAAGTAGCATTTTTCTTCTTGAAGCAGAGATCATGCTTCCTTTTACAAGGACTTTCCCTTTTCCTGGAAATTCCAACGTCAATCTGAGGCTCAGGGACCAACATGGAACATTTATTTTCTCAGCTTCTGTCCACAGCTACTACTTCAGTTCTCCACTTCTGTGTCTGGATTTAATCTGTCCAAACATTTTCTCTATAACATAGATTTTCAAACTGCGTCTCGCGACACTTTACTGTGTCGCAACACACAGTTTAGTGTGTCGCGAAGCGGCAGCACGGGCGTGCGCGGTGGTGGTGTGCATGGCGGCGGCGCGCCATCAGCGCTTCCGTGTTTCAGTGAGGCCGCCGCCGCCATGCACACCGCCGCTGCCGCACGCTCCCCGCACCACCACACGTGTGCCCGTGCTGCTACCGCTGCCGCCGTTGGTGTATCGCCAACGGCGGCAGTTTGGAAAGCACTGCTCTATAACCTCTAAAGAAAGCCCCTGTGGTATCTCCCTCCCTTGTGGAGAAGTGGATTCTATGTGTGGCAAAGCAGCCTGGAGCCTTGTGAATGTCTGGCCTGGGCAGCTACCTTCACCACCCAGGCAGAAATCTTTCTTTCTGAGCAACTTCTGGAGAGATAAAGTGCTAATAATCAGTTATCACATTATCAGAGACAGACTATGTTTTACGCAGCCAGGAAACCTCAATTTTTTAAGGTAAAGACTCCAAGGGTAGATGAGGGCAGGCAGAAATATCTGCCCCCTTTTTCAGGGTTTGTGATGTCCCAATCCGTTGCCTATTAAATCAGAGTTCCTGACACAAGCCACTTAGGGATATGAAGGAATCTTTATTAAAGCCAGTGATACATTGCACATTAAAGACTCAAGTGAATCAAGCTCCCGTAACCAACAGTTTAAAAGTCTCCAAGTCCCCCCCCCATCGGGATTCGCGGCTCGCCCGCCCTTCCTTTCATCTCTCAGTTTTCAGGTCTTTCTAGGTCCAAATCAACTAACGCGGTGATGCTGCCCTTTGATCTGTCCTGGGTGCTGAATCGCTTGGAGCGATACTTTGATTAACATAGTTTGCAGTTCTGTGAATACCCCGAGCCCTCAATTCACACATCTGGCAGTTTCCTGCAAAGTAACCCCCCCGACACGACCCTGTGAGTTTTAACAGACTGGCGGGATGTTTCCTGGCGCCATGGCAGGATGGCATGGATGACATCCTGACAGGGTTTTTGTTTTCTTATTTCACATAAACTGCATGCATTAATTCTACTCCCTAACAGGAGAAACGAAACCTTTCAGCAGGTTCAGGAGTTCAGAACCCCAGGCAGAACTCGTGATGCGAAGAAGCCAGACAGCCAGACACCATGGAAACAGGTGCAGGAGAACTCTTCCAGGAACGACTCAGCTGCGCAGGAGAATCCTGGTGCATTGATTGGTCAAGAACCAGGAACTACCTTAGAATCACCAATCAGTGCAAGACAGAGGCGGGCTGAAAAGCGTGCCAAACAGAAAGAGAGCCGATTGGCTCTCGAAGAGAAAAAATGCGCAGAGGGAAAGATAAAAGGAGCTCAGAGCCGGCAAGAGGCTGCTGGTGACAACTGACCTTCAGGACTTCCTGACAGCAGCCAATCTTCGGAACCTCGTCCCTGCAGAGAGCAGCTTACCTCATCCAGCAAGTCTCAGCCTGAGTTTTGTGGTGAAGTTTTTCCTGAAGCCTCAATGGAGCCAGCAGCTTTCACCATTTCAGAATTCACCCCAGCTGCAACAGAAGCTCAGATTTCTTCAGCTGTGAGGAGGAACAGAGCCTTCGCTCGTCGCTCATTCAGGTTGCCAGCCTCACAGTGATCAGTGGCTTTGGATCAGCAGTGTTTCCAAGCCTCAGCTAAGTACCTTGCCTTTCCCCACGTTTCATGTCACGCTAAAACCCCGCAGCCTTGTTCCTTTCCCCAGGGGGTTTCTCCAGAAGCTTGTTGGCCTTGCCTTGACTCAGGCAAGTTACCTAGTGGTGCCAACCCAGTCTGCCTTGGCAGTTCTAGCCCCATAGTGGTGCCTGCCCAGTCTGCTTTCAGCAATTCCAGTTACTCCAGGGATCCTACCCAGTCTGCTTCCAGCAGTTCCAGTTACTCCAGAGTATTGCCTAGTGACTCCAGTTCCAGAGTCTCCTGTCAAGTGAATCTAGTCCCACAGAATCCTGCCATTGGGAATCCAGTTCCAGAGAAGCTTGTTTAAAGAAGACTCTAGTCAATTGAGCCAACTGCTTCTACTATCTACCGCAGTGTACCAGTCTTGCTAAATGCCCAGCAAGATGATGAACTAATTCTTGTAAATAATTGTGTTTAATAAAAAAAGTTATTCTTTAGAACCTGAGTAGGCTTTGTAGTCCAAGTAGGACCAGCTGAACAGGACAGCAGTATTGACATGCCCTGTTCTTCCATTTGCTTCCTACATCTCTCCAAGCCATCCCTACCCTGCCCAGGATCCAGTTGTGACACAAGTGCAAAGGAAAACTAAAATTATAATTCATTGTTATTCACCAGCAACTTTTCCAAATCTTTTTTTTTTACATGAAAGAACAGTTTGTGCTCAGTATGCCAGCACACGGCCCAAGAAAATAAGATTGAGATTTGGTTGAAAGAGTGTATGGATGGTGTGGTGTGTCTGTGTTATCTGAGGTGTGTGTGTGTGTGGAGGAAGTCCTTCAGTATGGCATGCAAAGAAAAAGTTGGCATCTAACCTTTCTCCCCTCGCTACATCCTGCTATACAAAAGCATGATTTCTCCATTGTTTGTGCATCAATAATACAAATATAAAAATGTTTAGTCCTTAGAAACAGATGTTTGTGTTACAGCACTTGGATTCAGTTCTACAAGTTTAATCTCAGATGGAGGGAGCAGGGGAGGGAATCTAACGTGGCTTGCAGATGACAAATGTGGGTTAATTTTTATTTAAGAATTCCCCTTTGGCTCCTTTATTTAGAGTATGAGCTATTCAAGAATTATTTTGGGTACAGTATTTCTGAGAACAATGCCATACTGAAATCATATAAACAATTTCATGATCATTTCTATTTTAAACTCACTTATGTCAATGAGATAAGGAAATCAACCAGAAATCCCATTGGAGTTACCCAATCACATGTACATGATAATGTAGTTCTTTGCCTCCTTTTCTATTTCTTTACCATATTTTAAAATGCTAGCAAGAGCCAAACAGGAATTCATGTAAAATGGGATAGTATGTGTGTGTCTGTGTGTACACACAGACACACACACACACACACACACACACACACACACACACATATCGTATATATATATATATATACTGTATCTCCCATTTGAAAACCTGATATAATGCAATGGCTGACACATGACTCATTTAATTCTTGCCTTATTGAAGCCACTGTTTGGTTTAGACATTTCTGCAATCCTTGCTTAAGTTTAATGCTGTGTTGGAATTGACAAGCTGTGGTTGTTTTATAAGCTATGGATAACAAACATTGGTTTCATGGTCTGTCTGAACTCAAGCCACCATTTCTCAAAGCTTTGTATTAATTTCTAGTATGAGTAAAATGCATGTATTTGTTGCGTTTTAATACTTTTCCCAAACATGTGCACTGCTTTGAGATGTTTTAAAACATTAGACTGCAGTATAAACAGACATTAAATAAATGCATAAAATGGAGTCCATGCATGTGAATGTAAATGAAAACAGAACACAACAAGAAGCTGAGAAGATGGAGAAATATGCATGGTATGACATTTCTTCATGGAGTTATTGATGGTCACTCTTAACCCTGTTTACTTGCAGAGCCACCCAATGACGAGGCAGATCATGATTGCTTTGCGTCCACAGAGCTGAAATGTAGAACCTGCCGGGCTTGTCCAGCAATAAGCACCCAAGGGCACTGGGAAGCTGTATTTCAGGTCCCTCAGGAAGAAGATGTTGGCAAGCAAAGGCCCATCTGGCCCCATTTATTGGCCAGGGAAAGTGTGCAGCTGCTCTGTTCACAGTTCTTTCAGCTTTCATATCATGACTTGTGTATTAGCCTGTGGGAAAGGACTGTTTTCTCTTTTGGACAGAGCACATATGCTGAAGCATTGGCTGACTTATGCAAAAACAAACAAACAGAAAAAAACTAAATTAAAATTCAGAATTCAACTTTTGAAAATCAAGAATTAAATATGTGATGCATTGAATATAATGACAATATTAGAGCCCACAGGATTCGGTCAATCAGCTTCCACTGGAAGCTTGTGTAGTATTCATGGAATTATGCCAATGCAAAACAGAAGGCAAGGGCAGAAAACCTTTTGGGGCTGGTGGGCACATTTAAAATTTAGAGAACGTGTTGTAAGCATTCTCATAAAATGGCTGCTACTGTGGATGTTGCTAGTAAAAAACAAACCCTATTTGCCAGAAAACAACACTTAAATTGCTCCCTGCTACCCTCTTTCTCTCTATGAATAATCTTTTTTTACTCCAGCTACATTGACCACCAGGAGGCACCACATGTCCGTTTTCATCCTTTATTGGGACTCTTCAGACATGGGTAGCCAGATGTTATTCTGTGTGGTTCAAACCCTCTAGCTGGGCGGTACGGTGGCATAATGGTTAAGACTACCGACTGTCGAACGAAAGGATGGCAGGTCGGCAGGTCGAGACCTGGAAGCACCGCGTAACGGGGTGAGATCCCGTTCTTGCCCAGCTCCTGCCAACCTAGCAGTCTGAAAGCATGTAAAAATGCAAGTAGATAAATAGGTACCACTCTAGTGGGAAGGTAACAGCATTCCGTGCGCCTTGGCGTTTAGTCATGCTGGCCACATGACCACGGAAGCGTCCATAGACAACGCTGGCTCCCTTGGCCGAGAATTGGAGATGAGCGCCGCCCCCTAGAGCCGGATACGACTGGAAGGGGAAACCTTACCTTACCTTCAGGAGCTATCCAGGTTTTGGAGCTCAGTGGTTGCAGGAAGTGATATCTAAAACCTCTATCAGAATGGTATATACAGTCCACCTTCCCTTAAGCGTTCAGAGCAGAGAGATACAGACGTTACATTATGCCACGCCCCCATCTAAAGTCACGTCAAACCCCGTCCATGGGGGCATGACGTAAAGTAACATCTGTATCTCTCTGCTCTGAATGTTTAAGGGAAGGTGGACTGTATATACCATTCTGATAGCGCTCTTATCACTTCAATTTATCTTTATTATCTTTCCTTGAACAGATGGCATTTGGCAGCATTCCACCATCTTTATTTTCTAAGAATGTCTTTAGAACCTGGGTAGAGTCCACAGGAAATGTTCTAATAAAGGTATGGTGACCATTTTTTCTTGGAAAAAATAAAGGACAAACCTGAAAAGGGGGCAAATCTGAAAGAGGTTCATAAGGATAAAAAAAAATTGTTTATGTTTATAACTTTGCTTTACAAAGGAAAATTCAAGAGCAAAACCGAGAAAAACTTTACAAAAATGCATATTCCAATACAAATACCTAAAATCAAACAGTATATGTAAATTTATTTTAACAAGACAATTCAATTTCCATATTTTTCACATGAATGTGAAAGACTGTGCATTAAGTGGTACCATTTGTACGGTAAAAGTTAAATGACCAAAATAAAGGAGAAAAGTGAGTTTTTGAAAAATAAATAAATCTAAAGGACAGCTTTGTCCTTTATAATGAAGGACATATGGTCACTGTAAATAAAGGTGATGATAGAGACTGATGGTTTGTGTTGTAGTACACAAGCTTCCCATTTTAAATAATAATAATAATAATTTATTAAACTTGTATGCTCCCCGACTATCAACGACTCTGGGTGGCTCACAACAATCAAAGAAATTACAATCAAATCGATAAGAGATAAAGATAAAAGACGGCAAGTGTGATGATGCGAGGGGCCTCACTCCCCCTCACCAAAGGCCTGGGTGAAGAGCCAGGTCTTCATGGCTCTTCTAAGCAGCAGCAGAGTGGGGGCCATCCAGATCTTGGGGGGAACCTTGTTCCCAGGACAGGCACTACTACAGAGAAGGTGCACTTCTGGGGTCCCGACAGATGACAATTTAATCAAAGGAACCTGGAGTGTGCCAACTCTGCAGGACCAAATCAGCCTTTCATTAAATTGAAATTAAATGGAATGTTTCATTAAAAGAACCTTAAAGAATATCAGTCTTTTAAGAATCTTGGCATCACCAACTGAGGTGTCCATCTGTAACACATTGCCTACCCCTGCCACAAGCAATAAACATATTATGGGATTGACAAATTTCTGGTCATCCAGGCAGGATTCAGGCAATGCTTGGTTTTGTATTGGCGATGTAATCTGTCATAGCTTTCCCCTAGCATCCGCCTCATGGTTTAGACTTCATTTTATGTAAATCCTGATCAGGTCGGTTTAGGAATTATAGGACCTGAAGTGAAATGCATCTGGTAGGCTTCAGGTGGGGCATGGCTGACCAATTTCACAGTTCTGTATCTTTGGGGGTGAGAACAGTTGAGGCACTACCCGTTCTTCATGTCAGTTGAAATAGAAAAGTATAGTGGGGAGAAGAAGAAATTGACTTGTTCCATTTATTTAAAAAATGTTTATTTCCTTTAATATCCAGAAATCAAGAGAAAGAAGGAGGGGAAAAAGGATACCCCCAAAAAAGACAAAGGGGAAAAACCCCCAGAAAAGGTGATAAAAAGAAAAAAGAACAAAATGATTAAACCATAAGAAAAAAGCTCAGTTTTTAAGTACAGCCTTAACCTTGGCCACATGGAGAAATCTTGATAAATCCTTCCATTATGCTGATAGTTCATATGCAGAGAACTATCATAAATCCAGGATTAGAAATGGATTTCTTTCATCTTTCATTATGAAAAAAGTTAACTTTTTTTTTTGCTATGTTCCATGCTTCCTAGGCCCATAATTTTTCATATAATGATAAATACCTCAATTTTCCACATTTTTAGTATATTATTCAGAATCATATTCACAGCTTATTACTCTTTCAAAAACCACTTTTACACATGAATGGATATTAAACCAATATCTATAACAATAGTAAGGCAAGCCCATATGATATGTACAAGTGTCCCCTGCATCATTTTATATTTCCAACATAAAGTTGGCAGCCAACCTTATTTAAAACCTTATCTAAGGTGTCCAATAAACATTTAAAAAGTTGAATTAATCGCATCTTATGATCAAAGGTATGATCATAATATGATCAAAGATAAGCACTGTCTATAAGCTTCACGAAAGGCTTCTGCATAATAGAATCAGCCAGAAGATACTCCAGATAATTCCAGTGAAACAAGCTGGATTTCGCCCCGCACGAAGCTGCGCTGACCAAGCACTTTCACTAACAACCTACGTAGAAGCAGGATATCAGGTGAAGCAAAAAATGTCAGTTGCCTTCATAGATTTAAGTGCAGCATATGATACAGTGTGGAGACATGGACTACTTTATAAATTAATATAAGTAACTCCATGCCGAAAAACTACCTGACTTATTGATAATATGCTTGCTGGAAGAACTTTCTCTGTGACTATAGGAGAGGATATTAGCATCCCTAAAATATTAAGCAACGGACTACCACAAGGCTCGGTTCTTGCACCCCTTCTTTTCAATCTATACATAGCTGACATACCACACACAAAGTCTAGGAACTGTGGAGTCCTTGGTGCTCTCTGAGCCTTGTTGTTTTCTTGCAGACATTTCATTGCCAGGCTAGGCAACATCTTCAGTGCGAAAAGGGAGTGGGACTTGCTCTCTGTTTATATACCATGGCTTGTCCTGCTTGTGTTGGTGGGGGTGTTGTTCTCTCCTTGGTAGTTCCTTGAGTGGGCTGTTGTTTGCTGCTTGGTTGATTGACTGAATTAATAGTTCCTTGATTGGGGTATATTGTGCTGTTTGAGTCTAGGAAGTTTGGCTACGTGGATGATTGGGCTATAGCCACTCAACATAAATCCTTTGAGACAACTGAAGATGTCGTCACTTCCGATCTTGACATACTGGATAAATATTTTCATCAGTGGAGGTTACAGCCCAAACCAACTAAGACGGAAGTAACATGCTTCCACCTTTGTAATAGATCAGCAGGTAGAGAGCTCAATGTTCGATTTAAGGGAAACCGGCTCAATCACAACGTGCATCCCAAATATCTTAGGGTCACACTGGATAGGACACTTTCCTATAAAGAACACCAGATGAAGACTGCTGCCAAACTGAGAAGTAGAAACAACATTCTACACAAACTATGCGGCACTAGCTGGGGCTCGACAGCGGATACGCTGAGAATGTCCGCACTTAGCCTGGTTTACTCAGTAGCAGAGTACTGTGCCCCAGTGTGGCTTAATAGCCCACACACGAGAAAGATCGATACACAACTGCATGAGTCAATGCGCATCGTTAGTGGGACGATACAACCTACTCCCACATACTGGCTGCCTGTTTTGAGCCATATACCACCTCCGGATGCAAGATGAAAAAGCGCCCTTCTTCAAGAATATCGGAAGATTATTGATAATCCCCAGCTACCAATACTAAATGATGTAGCCTGCTTGGAGCGAAACAGGCTGAGATCGAGACATCCAGCCATTTCTACCGCTAAAGCTCTTCTAGAAGACAATTTCAATATCCACAACACGTGGAACCAACATTGGCTAGGAAATTGCCTTCCACAATGCTGAAGCTTGTCCTGCATCTTGGAAAAACCACCGGGATTTGACCAGCCTTGTGTGATGTGGACAACCTTGAACCGAATTCGCACAGGTCATGGTAGGTGTGCAGATGCCCTTTATAAATGGGGCAAAACAACATCATTGAATTGTGACTGTGGAGCCGAAAAACAAACTATCCAACATATAGTGACAGAGTGTCAAAACTGAGCCTACAATGGCGACTTTGCTGGTTTCCTGGCTGTGACAACTGAAGCAAAAAACTGTATTTGTAACTTAGACATACGTTTGTAATTTTCCTGTCTATATTTTATATTTCATATTATGCTCTATGCTTTTTATTGTAACACGATGTGAATGTGCCATATGATAACTAAATATGATCAAAGGAACCTACTTAAGGTTCTTTAATCTGTTTAGCCATTCATATGTTAATATGGGTTTTTCCAACTCTTTCTTTCAACATTCTTTCAACTAGCAAAACACAATGAGATGTGGTTCTTGGATTGATAAGTCTAGTACTGTGTCTGAAACAATCAGCAATCACAGCTTGCCCCTCCTTCACAAAACAGACTATCCTCCTCCTTTTTACATCAGAAGAATAAGAGGAAAAGAACCAGAAGGTTCCCATCTTAATGTGCCTATGTACTGTCTGTCTGTCTGTCTGTGTGTATGTATGTGTATGTATGTATGTATGTATGTATGTGTGTGTGTGTGTGTATATATATATATATATATATGTGTGTGTGTGTGTGTGTGTGTGTATGTGTATGTATGTATGTATGTATGTGTATGTGTGTGTGTGTGTGTGTGTGTGTGTGTATATATATATATATATATATATATATATATATATATATTAATGTACTCACCCTATTTCATGCATTGTTACTCTAACCTTATTATTCAGAGCTCTGAAAGACTTATTGGATCCAAGCTACTACCACACTAATATCCAATTTAACAATGTTCTTTAATTGTCTATTAAAATATGGTAGAATTGGAATTGTCTAAAACATATTTCAAGAGCCAGTTTGGTGTGGTGGTTAAGGCATCAGGCTAGAAACCAGGAGACCATGAGTTCTAGTCCTGCCTTGGGCCTGAACCCAGCTGGGTGACCCTGGGCCAGTCACTTCTCTCAGCCATGGGAAGAAGGCAATGGCAAACCACTTCTGAAAAACCTTCACAAGAAAATTGCAGGGACTTGTACAGGCAGTTGCCAGGAGTCAACATTGATTCAAAGGCACAAAACAAAAACAGACAAAAAAAATTTCAGTGCTAATAGTAATTCAGGATGCTGCTACTGAATTGTAGAATCAAAAGATATATTAGTTGAAGATACAGACAGTCTGCAGGTTTAGACAATTTTAAATTCCTTGTGCAATAACCTACATTTTAAAAAACATATCAGCAATTAGCTGATCTAAAGTATTACCGTGGAGTCCTTGGTGCTCTCTGAGCCTTGTTGTTTTCTTGCACACGTTTCAAAGTATTACCATTATGAACCCACAAATTCCAATACAAGGAAGGGAATGACTGCAGACCATAGAACTCCATTGGAGGTCTCTCCAATTTCTTTCCTTCTCTGTAGAAATACATTGGAAGATTTTTTAAAAATTATTATTATTTTTCTCTGTATCCATGGGCCAGATATGGCCCATTTTTGAACTCAGGTCTTTCTTTTGCCAGCTTCTCCTGCCACTATGAATTTGGCCCTGTTACTCTGCTGATGACAGACAAATATCCCAGTGTCATTGTATTGTATTGTGTAAATAATGGTCAACATTATACTTCCATGCCAAGCTCTACTTCTAAAAAGGCTTTGCAGCCTTTAATGAAAGAAATAGAGTTGAATTTTGAATAAAAAAGGAACTAATCTCTGACATGATGTCAGAGAGTTTATATAATAACTTTACAATTGTGGCCATAACTAATTTTGGACCTAATCACATTAATTCCATAAAGAAATAGAAGTTAAGATATATGCCCAATGATAAAACTGAAAACCAGGGAAGTTAAAAAAGTATAATTTAGATAATCTTATCAATCTGCTTAAAATACCTTAAGATATTAACATGGGAATCCTTCTGAGTACATATATCAGACTAAAGTAATATTAATTTTTATAGCATTTATCTTGCTCTTTAAACTCATTGGGATTTTTAACTATTTATGGGTATCAGTATTAATCTTAAATAAGCAGTTTCAAATATTTACATATACAAGTATTATTTCTTCCTTTGACTAATTATTCCAAGATATTTAAAAGAATTCAAACACCAAATGAAGCCCCAATTTTTACAAATTTCCATAGATACATTGGAGAATGCAGGAAGTACTGTACCATATCAGTAAATTTTGGTATATAACTTTCATAATTATCCATAAAGCATAATAAACAACCTGACTCTATCCACTTTTCTACCACAATATTCTTTAATCACTTGATAAAATTAAAAAAAAAGAATAGACAAAAGACATCCCTGACAGGTTCCATCCAATGTCTTCCTAATTGAGGAAGTATTTCCATTTGTAATAACTTTGTCCAAAGGATTAGAATAACTCATTGTAATCCAATTAATAACAACAAAATGAATCCATACTTGGCCAAAATCTGCTCCAAAAATTTCCACTGCACCCTATCAAAGGCCTTTTCTGTGTCCAATGAGATTACCACTGCCAACTCTATATTTTTCCTTAATATATATCTAAGATAGTAGTTAGTAATCTAATATCATCTGGGGCTTGTTGCCTTTTTCATGAAACCAGATTGTGCAGGAGGAGAAACTGAAGACTATATAATCTGTAGTTTCATGTCAGAGTCATTGTCAAAATTTTGGCATCAGCATTTTACAAGAAAATTGGTGGTAGTTTGTACAATCAACAGAACCTTTACCAATCTTCAGACCTGGAGTTATATAAGCCTCATTAAAGGAAACTGGAAAAGTTGTATTTAAAAAGCCTTATTATAAACCTCCAATGATTTAGGATCAAAACCCTAATCTATTTCTTATACCACTCAATATATAGCCACCAGGGCCAGAAACCTCTCTTGTTTTCATAGATTTAAAGGTACAGATTGAAAGACAACTTCAAGGAATTGTGCTATTTTTGGAAAAATGATATCATTAAAAATTATTAATTTCTCCCCAAATAACCTTTGACTTAAAATTGTAAAGTTGAAACAAAAATACTGATTTGTTAGATCAGAGTCAGTATATATTTTTGCATAACATTATGCTGGTCTATGACCGTAATAAAAAATTGATTTGATTTTGCATAACATCCTAAATAGTAGAAATATTGTTTTGTCGTTGATGTTTCAGTTGCCAGTTCAATTGCCAGTAGTCTAGCTTTGTATCTTTGTACTTCTCCATTTTCATCTTGTTTGGCTTTGAAAACCCATTTGAATCCTATGGCTTTCTTGCCTTTTGGTAGTTTTGTCAAAGTCCATGTTTTGTTCTTGTGTAGAGCTTCTAGCTCTTCTTGTGCTGCTTTCTTCCACTTAGTTGCTTCATCTGGTGGCATTTGCTGCACTTAGTTCCACGATGCAGGTTCTTTCGGTAACAACGACCTTGCGAGGTAGGTGTCTCTCTCGGCTGGAACTCCTTTGTTGAGTCAAGATGAGCATCTTGGAGCAGGTTCAGGAGTGGCACTTGGTGGTTCAACCCCTTCTGCATCCTCGGCCTGATCATCTGACTCTGGTGGAGATTCTGCCTGGGCTTCTATCTCCCTCTGGGTCGGTGTGGTGGTTGTGTCTTCGGATGTTGGGCTAAACATCACAAGCTGGTAACTGCCGCTGTTGGTTTCTGCGCAGTCATCATCAGCATGACTATGATAGCCTTTCTCGTGTTCATCGAAGTACACCACTCTGCATGTGCTTACTTTTCCTGTCTTCGGGTTCAGGTTTCTATATCCCTTGCTTCCTGGAGCATACCCAATCATGATGCTTTCTTCAGCTCTGGGGTCTAGTTTGGATCTCTTTTCTTTTGGTATGTGTGCATAACTTTGGATCTAAACAATCTCAGATGCTTTACGCTTGGTTTGCGTTCATGCCATAGCTCAAAAGGTGTTACCTTGTTGGCTTTGGTTGGCAGTCTATTCTGTAAGTATGTAGCTGTTAAAACAGCATCTGCCCAGTATTTGTCAGGCAGATCTGCTTCTAAAAGCATACATCTTACCATGTCCATTAGTGAGCGAACTTTTGTTTCAGCAACTCCATTTTGTTCAGGTGTGTACGCAGTGGTTAGTCTGTGTTCTATGCCTAGCTGTGTTAGGTATGTTTGCATGGTTTGTGAAATAAACTCACCTCGATCGCTTTGAAGGGCTTGAGGGGTTCTGTTTAACTTGTTGGTCACCCTGGCTACATACGCTTTCAGCATGTCCGCTGTTTGGCATTTCTCCTTCAGTAGGTAAGTCACACAATATCTGGAAAAATCATCTATAAAGCATAAAACATATTTATTTCCGCCCGCTGATGCTTGAAGAGGTCCACACAAATCAGTGTGGATGTTTGAGTGGCTTAGTTGCCCGCCTTTCCCTTTGTTTGGGTATGGCTGGTCTTGTTGCCTTTCCTTGGATGCATATCACACATTTTGATTGGCATTTATCATGGTTGCTTATTTCAAAATCTCTTACCATGCCTTCAGTTTTCATTCTTAAGATTGCATTAAAATCATGGTGCGCAAAATGTCTGTGCCAGGTGGTGGCACTGTTGTCCTCCTTTTGCTGCTGATAGGCGAGGCTGACATCTGGTGGCAGTTGTTCGCAGTGCACCTGGTAAACGCCATCTTTTTGAAAACCTGTAACAAAAGTCTTTTCTCCACTGGTGGCTTTACATTGCCCATTAGCATTAAAAATTTACATTAAAACCTTTGTTATTCAATGTTGAGGCACTCAGTAAATTGGCTTCAAATCCAGTATATAAAAGACATCTGTTGCCATAAGATCTTTGTCTTCACTTCCATTGAAGCATCACAATGGCACACTTCCTTTTCCTTGAATCAAGATTGAATTGCTATCTGCTAATGTTATGCTTCCTTCTGGTTTTTCACTTAGCTCACAAAAGTCACTTTTATTCCCACATAGATGTCTGCTGGCCCCTGAATCGATTACCCATCGTCTGGGGCATTTATTGGTATCAGCTTTAAGAACAGTATCAGCTTTATAAACAGAGTGTAAAGTTTTTTCATTTTTAAAATATTTTTCCTTGGAAAAATCCTTCTTGTCCCTGCTTCTGCAAAACTTGGCAAAATGTCTCGGTTTCCTGCAAGCATTACAAACAATGGTCCTTTTGGGGTTTTGATGAGTCACTAATGGCTCTAGCTCATGTTTACCCTTCGTTGCTAGGTAACCAATGTCTCTGCTAGGCAATCTATTGTTATGCAAATTCTCTTGCCTCTGACATTCCGATCTAATTGCTCCCAGAAGGTGAGAAAAATTATTCCCTTCTAAATTCAAACCAGCAAGGAAAGGAAAAAATCTATTTGGTAATGTGCTTAGCAAAAAAGACATCTTAAGTTTTTCATTCATGAGATTCTCAACTGTGCTCAGCTGATCAAAGATTCCCTGCATTCTGATCAGGTGGTCACTTACATTTCCACTGTCTTCCAAATTACACACATGCAGTTCTCACAACAAAGAAATCACTTTCTGATCACCAGCTTCTGAATATAGGGTGCATAAATTCTCAATCATTTCCTTAGCAGTAGAAATATTTTTAATGTCTGCTAATCTGTGATCTGGAAGAGATCTAGCAATGAGAATTTTAGCTCTCTTATCCTTTTTCTTCCATTGTTTATTGGCTTCCTCCCCATCCTCTGGTTTTGGTTCTGGTGAATCCAGAGCATCCAAACAATCTTCAAAATCTAGCTGCATCCTTAATCTGAATAGCCATGCTGAATAATTATCTTCAGTCAATTTTGGTATGGGGAGAGCCCCCTCAACTTTCTCCATTGTTTAGAGCAAGGGTCGGAAATTGCGGCTCGCGAGCCAGATGCGGCTCTTTGGCCCCTTGAGCGTGGCTCTTCCGCAGCTGAACTCACCCCCGCCCCTTCCACGCAATTGGATCCCGCCCCCAAACTCTGATGGCCGGCGCTGGAGGAGGGCGATTGATTCTTCCTCCTCCCGCCCTCGGGAGCCTTCCAACTTTCGCCCGAGTCGGGCAGCGCTTCTTCGAGGTTGGCGGGTGGGGAAGTTGGTTGGTCGCCACCGCCGCAAGCGCCTCTTCCTCCGCCCGCATTGCAACGGCCGCCGCCGCCACCCCCCCGAAGCGCTCACCAGGCAGGCAGGAGAGCGTTGCCATGCCGGGCGCGCTGCGAGGGGAGACGGTGCAGCTGCTGGGCGACTACCTGCAGCACCGGCTGGGGGACGCGGCGCTGCCCCCCAGCCACATGGCCAAGACGCTGCGGCGGGTGGCCGACGAGCTGGAGAGCCGCAAGCGCCTCTTCTTCCGCACCGCCTGCAGCGCGGCGGCCTTACCGGAGATGGGAAGTGGAAAGGCCGGCAGGGGCTGCGGGAGCGAGGTGGGGCTGCCCCTTCCGCGGCCGGAGCAGGCGAGGGCTGTGGCGTCCCGTCGCTGCAGGTTCTCCCGCTCTGCTCGGGAGGCGTGCCGTCCCTGCGCCCCTTCGGGGGCAGCCGCATCTTGCCGGCAGTGCGCGGAGGCCGGGACCTGGGTCTGGGGTGCCCTTGGGCGGCTGACGCGCGGGCTGGCCGAGGCGGACACGCTGCTGGCGGCGCACGTCTCTGAGCCGGTCCAGGTGTGCTGGCGCTGGGCTGTGAAGCTGGACGAGCCGCCGGACCTGGAGCGCTTCCACGCGCAGCTGAGCGAGGCCCGGCACGGCAGGCAGGCGCTGCTGGCCCGGGACGCGGCGGTGTCGGAGGCGGCGCAGGAGCAGCTGCAGGGGCTGCTGCGGCTGGAGATGGCGCTGGGCGAGGGCGCGGGCCCGGGATGCGAGCGGCAGGGCGGCGCAGGGGGCCTGGCCGGGGCGGTGGCGGCAGGCGGACAGAGCTGGTGGAGGTGGCCCGGCGGCGGGACGGGGCGGGCAGCACTGCTGGCAGAGCTGGAGGGAGCGGAGGGACCAGCCGTTCCCGTGGGCGCAGCGCGCGCTCTGCAACCCGCCTTGGAGGCGCTCCTGGAGAAGTGGCCGCGGGAGGCCCTCCGGGTGCACCCTCCCACCCCATCAATCCCCCCACCCCGCCGTTCGGCGTCCTCTCCCCCCGCTAACCCGAGCCCTGCGGTGGCCGGGGGAGCCGAGCCAGGCTCGGACCAGAGGCGGCCAAGGGGAGAGCAGGTGGCTCTTCGCCCTGCGCCGCCCTGCCGCTCGCGTCCTGGGCCCGCGCCCGCGCCTGGATGCCACGGAGCAGTGCCATCTCCAGCCGCAGCAGCCCCTGCAGCCGCTCCTGCGCCGCCTCCGACAGTGCCGCTCCCGGGCCAGCAGCGCCTCCCTGCTGCGCCGGGCCTCGCTCAGTGCGCTCGGAGAGACGGGCCTGAAGGAGCGCAGAGGCCGGAGAGGGAGCCCCTCCGTCTCCCCTTCTCTCCCTGCCTCGCCCGCCCGCCGGGTGCGGAAGCGCAGCCGCCTTGACGTCAGGCGCTGGCGGCCCGTGGCATCTTCCGCGTGGGGTCCCGGCTGGTGTCTGCGCTTGGGCGCCGGTGGGGAAGGAGGTGCGGGTCCCGCCCGGCGGAGAGGGCGCAGCCTTCCGCTCTCCCACGCCCGTCCTGCGGGCCGGAGGCTGGCAGCTTTCTCCGCCACTCCCGGTGGGGCGGCCGGGCCGGGTTCGCGGAGCCACTGGCTGCGCCCCCTCCCTCCATGAGCCCCCCCCGACCCTTCCATGCAATTGGCCCAGCTCCCATCCGCGGGGCTGCTCCGCCTTCGCCAGCTCCGAGGTCTCCTGGGAAGCCCGTCCCGCTGCACTAAGGGGGCTTGGACCCAGGACCCCGGGCGCAGGACTGCACCTCTTCACCCGACCTGTTAGCAAGGGCCCCGGGAAGCACAGCCCTCCGCAACACGAGCCGCACAGCCCACTTTGCCTCCCCGCCTTGAGAGGCCAGGCAGGTCCCGTTCTCCCCCGACCCTCCCAAAATCCAGATTTGCCCTTCTACCCACCCCAATAAACCACGTGATTGTCTCCCGCCCGCAAACCCCACCCCCTTCCACGCGATTGGCTCCCGCCCGCAAACCCCGCCCCCTTCCACGCGATTGGCTCCTGCCCGCAAACCCCGCCCCCTTCCACGGGATTGGCCCCCGCCCGCAAACCCCGCCCCTGGCTCTTGAGCACTTCAAAATGTCATCGAGCATGTCAAAATGGCTCCCGGCATAAAAAAGTTTGCCGACCCCTGGTTTAGAGAGAGGGGAAAAAATTCTGAACTTAGCCTTTTAAAATGTGCAAGTGGCTTCCCTTTTTGTGGCTGTGAGGCCAACAAAAAGAAACCTTTCAAGAGATCAGTACTGCACTGGTTTGTACTGGTCTTGTACTGGGCCCATAACCCTTGATGGAGTCTTGAAGGTTAATAAAAGAACTCCAAGCAGCTAACAACAATCTTGCAGAGTAGAAGCGTGAACCAGCAGGGAACTTGCACATTAAACTTAATTACGTTCAGAAATAAATTCAGTCTTCACACATTAGTTAGATGAAGAAAAATAGAGATAGCTTACATTTATTCAGTAGATCTGGATACGAGTAGATTCGTAGTAGATCTGCATGCAAGCGAGATGGAATGGACGAGAGCTGCATTGTGCAGCCCCCCCGCTTGCAGGTGTGCCCAAGGAGTAATGGAGAATGTTAATCCCCCAAACCAAGGAGGAGGAGGAAGAGGAAATCAGTTGACCCATGTGACTTCCCACAAGCACAATAGAGATACGTTTACTAGAAAAGACCCCCCTTATGCTTATGAGACAATGCTGAGTTGACTTCTGATAATCCCAACATGGACTACCCTATATGGCTGACATCTTCCCCCATTTAATGTTTACATGAAGCTACTGTGAGAAGTCATGGTAATGGTTTGGGGTTCAGTATCACAGTATGCTGATGATACCACAGGCCAGACTGTTGATGCCATTGAAGTCCTATCCTAGTGCCTGTGAGGGTCTGGATGGGAGAGAACAGGCTTAAATTGTTACTGTACATCCATCAGGGCTCTGGGTTTGCTCCACTGGTGTCTCTTGATGGAGTGGCACTACCCTTGGAGGAGGAGGTCTGTGACTTGCGGTTCCTTCTGGACTTGCAGCGCTTGCTAGAACAGCAGGTGGAGGATGTGGTCAGGGGGTGGGGGCTTTGCCCAGCTTTGGCTAGTGTACCAATTGTGGCCCTATCCAGAGTGGGAAGGGCTTGCTACAGTGACTCATGCCCTCATCATCACCCATTTAGACTATTGCAACATACTCCACGTGGGGCTGTCTTTAAAGTCCACTTGGGGGTTGCAGTTAGTTCAGAATGCAGCAGCCCATGTGCTAACTGGCATTTCTTGGCAAAAATACATTACTCTAGTGCTCCAGGCCCTACACTGGTTAACAGTAGGCTTCTGGGTGTAATTTAAATGGTGCTGACCCATAAAACCCTACATGGCTCGACACCAAGTTATCTGCAGGACTGCATCCTCTCCCACTGGAATTGGTTCAGCCAGTATGATCTACCCAGGAGAAACTACAGTAAGTTCCCCATTTTGCGGAGGCAAAGGAGCTGATTTTAGGGAGGCTTGGCTATGCTGATTTTTAGTGGTCCTTTGTAACAGTCTCCCAGGACATCCAATTGGTTCCCACCTTGGCTTCTGGGAACAGCTCAAAACTGAGTTCTTCCAGGAATGCTTGGGCTGTGATTCCATCTTGGTTGGGTTACGGTGTGGCTTTATTAACTAATGTTTTTAATTGGTTTTTAATGCTTTTTAATTGGTTTGTGGACTTTTGTGTGTGTGTTTTTTAAGAATCTATCTTTAATGTGTAATTTGTCCTGTAAACCACCAAGTTGGGGATGTGGTGATCTATAAATGGAACAAATAAATAAATGTATTCCACTGACTATCCTTCCCTCACACTCCAAGCTTTTTCTATTTTTTTCATGTAAGATTACTCTTTCTGATTTTTTGCTTCCATGCCCACCCTTAACCTTTCCATTTGAACAACCCCAAATCTTGCCTTTTTTTCAGTACATTTTAGTGACATAGTTTTGAGCTGCTCTTCACATTTGGGGGAAGCACTTTTAATGATAGGAATAGAAGGAGTTTGCCTCCTTCTGTATCTACTCGTAATTGGAGGAGGAGGAAGTCATACAATATCTACTTTTCCACCAATTTAAAACAAACATATCTTAAGTCTATTTCCTTGCTGTTTTAGAATACAAGGCAGTACAATTTGGTAAAGAGTTCCCCGTTGGGGGAGATGGGCAGTTATATAAATTTAAATAAATAAAATAAAATAAAATAAAATAAAATAAAATAAAATAATAAAATAAAATAAAATAAAATAAAATAAAATAATAAAATAAAATAAAATAAAATAAAATAAAATAAAATAAAATAAATAAAATAAAATAATAAAATAAAATAAAATAAAATAATAAAATAAAATAATAAAGATTCCTCTGTGAGCTTAATTTTTTTTCCTGCCATTCAATCGTGTCTGATTCTTGGCGACTGTCTGGACTAGTCCCTGCAGTTTCCTTGGCAGGATTTCAGAAGTGGTTTGCCCTTGCCTGCTTCCTAGAGAGAGTGACTGGCCCAAGGTCACCCAGCTGGCTTTGCGCCTAAGGCAGGACTAGAACTCACAGTCCCCTAGTTTCTAGCCTGATGCCTGAGCTGATTATTATTATTATTATTAAACAGATTTATAAGGCCGCCAAACTCACACACGGTGATTCCGGGCGGCTCACAGAATTAAAAACCATAAAAACACAATAAATACCCCCCCTCCGGCGGCAGCAAACACATTCATACCAGCCACTTGATTGGCTCTGAAGCACCTTGGGGTCCCCAGGCCCGTTGACAGAACCACGTCTTCAGGGCCTTCCAAAACAGGAGCAAGGAGGGGGCCAATTTTATCTCTGGGGGAATGATGTTCCAAAGGGAGGGAGCCACTGCGGAGAAGGCCCTTTTCCTCGGCCCCACTAGATGTACCTCCCTGACTGAAGGGACCCGGAACATGCCCTGCCTCCTCGCTCTGGTGGGATGGGTGGATGTGACTGGGGAAAGGCGGTCCTGCAAATAATATAATATACCAAGTGTTTAAATCAGAGGGGAAATGTTCATGATTTTCACCTTAAAGATGACAATTAGAATGCTGTTTAACAAGACCATGATACTTATTTTCTTCAAATATGGAAGTTTCAGGTCCTAATTTAGATTTAAACGTTTAAGCCAATTTATGTAACAAACTTCAGCTGTTAAAAAGCAGTAGCATTTCCATCAATCTCTTTCTTTTGATAAAGACCAGCATGGACTTCACAAGTCTAATTGTCAAATTGTCCTTATTGTAAAAAACTGTGCAACTGCCTAGATATTTAAGTTTATATAGTAGATTTAAAATGACTGGATATGACAATTGTACGTGCTCCATCTTCAGTCTTGTACTAGACTCTGACTTAGGCAGGTCTGTTTCATAAAATATGCCTTCAAATGACATTTCTACTTCAGAATTACATATACATTATTGAAGTATTACTATTTTTAGGCTAATCTACTGCCAACCTTTCAAAAATGGTCACTGCTCATCCCATACACATATCTGCATTATTCCTCAGTCTCCTATGGACAGTGAAAGAGGAGCTTCCCTTTTCTATTTCTAAAAGTTTCTCATCTCATTGTCTGGAAGCAATTCTCAAATATCAAAGTAGCTATTATTCATATGCTTGATTTGCAACATCATCTAAACATAAATGGAAGGATTGGCAAATAATATAGAAAGATGACCTATTCTTGACTGCATTTTTAGCATGCTCCTCCATTATGCAACTATGGGGAACCCCTCCCTAAATTGAAAAACATTAAAAAAATAACAGGTTAATATAAAGACAATTTTTTTACATGTAAGAGTGACACCTATTGGTCAAATTAGAGATGTTAAAGTGAGACACATGTACAAACCTTGTATTTCATGAAGTGATATTTATTAAATGGATTAATGCATCATTTTACAGCAAGCCTTTCCCCTCTCCTCAGACCTAAAGGATAGTTTTTAAATGTTCTGATCCATTTTTTTCCCATTAAAACAGTCTCTTTATATAGGTTCATATATCACAAAGCATTTTGTTACAAGAATTCATAGAAAACTCTAAAGTGACTTTCAATAATGTCAGCTTTCATAGTGGCCTCCATAAAACATTAAAAAAAGCAATAAATGTAGTTAAGTCACATTATTCTGTAATACACAACTTAAATAGCATAGCAAAATACTGGGCAGCTTATACAAAAATAATAAAAACTGATTATTATAAACTGGCTATTTCAGCAATAATGTGGGAGACGGTACAATAGGACCACAATGTGACAACTGGCGTTCTTCGGCTCATCCTACTTTCTAAGAGTTGGGGGCTTGGCTGTTGAAGAGTGTACAGTCGTGTTTTTCACAATTAGAGAATATACATAGCTTCATATTTCAGCTTCAGTGAATCTCGTATTGTATTTGGCTACTGTCCCAATACATTTTTTTAGGAAACTTTTAATGTGAAGCAAAGAAAGGTGTGTTTCAATCTTGCATGCTTGCCAGTACAATTCATTTCCTCCAGTATAAAAAAGTAAATATGCAACACTGATGTCATTTGATCTTGAGTAAGCAACACAAACTAAGATAGACAAAGATTAGGGATGGAATTATAAATTTTTGAATTCATTTTCTTAGTTGCGTTTGCAATTTAAATTGGATCTTTTCATGGACAAATCTAAGTGCTGTAAATACCAGGGATATGGCTTTAAAAAATCCACAACCATAATATTAGTACTAAAAAAGTGTTGGATAGAAATATTTGGCAAAATACCCCAAAATTAAAATAATCACACTGAACTAAGTGCTCTAAAAATCTGGAAAATAATTTTTGGACTAAGTAAAGTCAGAAGGGGGCACTTTCTGATTTCTGACTGCATTTTATATCTATCTATCTATCTATCTATCTATCTATCTATCTATCTATCTATCTATCTATCTGTAGGGTGGAGCCTGAGATATTCCCACTTTGGATGTAAACAACTAGATAAGTCCCCAACTTCTATTTCTCCATACTCTGGTTGTATAATGTGGCTTGTCCTCTACTTTATGTAGCACACATCCATGAATTCATGCCATAATAAATTTGGTTGTTTTTAAAGTATCCCAAGAATATTTGCTTTAGTTCCAATATTATAATAGCTTTGTTTAATTAAGCCCTATCGAGTAGGAATCATCAAATATCTAATATCTGAACATCTTATATAAAGGAAGAACAACTTTCTTACTTTTCAAGTGATATGAGACCATTATTTTTAACAGTGCCAACTATTATGTCTCCAAACTTTAAATTCTGTGGAACAAAGAAATAGAAGCAATTGATTAAGATGGCATTTTAACCACTTGTCTTTATTAAATGAACCCTTTTAAAAGGTAACAATATTGGACAAAGCAAAGCTGATATTTTTGTCTGAATCTGAGTTTGTAATTTTACATATGGAACTTACACATCAGAAGCAAGCATACAGTAGGCAGAGACACTGCAGGAATTTGAATTACATGCTTGAAAAAGCAAATACTTCAATTTAAATTTGCAAACAGGACACTGCCGGTCTCAAATCTGGCTTGCTTTCCCTCTACAACCCAATAGCTTACCCTGAAATGGGGCACACTCGAGGTGATAACAGGCATTCAGGAGTCCTGGCAAAGCAACGGTGTGGATGAAACTGCAACAAGCAATGTCATCTGTAGAAAGGGCTCACTGAGGGCCACTAGAGCTCCTGCTTTCACCCTCTCTTGCCTTTGGCCTCAAGGCACACCATTCTGTGTTGGTCAAGAAACACCCAATGCTTTGGCTACAAGTCTTTGGAAGCCCTCAAACTTCAGCTTTTTCAAGCACCTAAACTGAACTCCCCAAAGATCAGCCCTTTTCAAGTTAAATGGCAGGACGCTTACCCAACCTGATGAAAAATACAAAATGGCTGCTGCATCCTCCAGATGCTGTCAAAGCAGCAGTTACGCAGGTATGGCTCATTGCAGAGAATCCAACCAGTTCCCCAAAGAAGCCTTTCTTCTTTTACTGGCATCACATTTCACCATGGGCTCCAAATACGAGATAGGGTTGCGCTTATTTCCCAAGGCCTTTGCAATTTAGATGCCACATGCCATGATCTTAACTCTGATGTTAGGATGGACTTAAGGTAAAAGAGCAAAATAATTAAACAGTGACAAGGGTGTTTAACCTGGATTGCTCACCACTTTTTATCTCGAAATTGCCTCATCAAATTGCTTCTTTTACTCTAGGGGAAAGAGATGAAAGCCATGTGAAGTTCCCTTGCAAGGAAGAAAGCAAGCCAAGTTAGTGACACAGTTTAGGCTAGATGATTATATACAGTTCAAAATTAATTTTAAGTTCGTCAGATGCTTTAAGTCACCAATGAAAAATAAAGACAAGTATTTAGGCCATATATTTATATCACATATTTCCTAATGAAATTAATATTTAAAAAGTTGCAACAGAGAACTCAATGGTATTAACTGAAAAAAGCAATAAAAGGATTTCATTTTACTTAATTACTTAAGTAAAAGGATATACAAGTATGATAAAAAAGAGAAATACAATTTGTTCATCATTATATCCTTTGATGAAATAGGCTTTTATAACCTTTATATTAATATGCATTTTAAAATTCTTATCTCAGAAACAATCATGGGGAAAAATACATTGGACAGAGCAGCGCTTAGAGATGCAGCAGATGTGCAAGGACTTGCCACTAGAACATCACAAATAACGTTGATGAACAATTTCGTTCTCAAGCATGAACCTATTTTTAGTTCCTCCCCACAACTTATGGGTATTTGTGATTAAAATATCTTTTGAGGAACAATGCGTTTATGCGTTTTTAAGTTGTTCATTCAACTAAAATAAATGTGACTACTGAACAGAACAACTTTCTACTTTCAAATGTGATGACAAAGGTAGCATGAATTATTCTATTTGTTATATCTAACACAAAATGCATGCTTTTTATATTGTTCTCCGTGAACTAAAAACTCAATTAACCTATCTTCATTTTTTAAAAAAATTCTTCACTTACTATACAATTTATACAATAAGAAGAGTGCAATTGTTTAACTTGTGCACTGTTTTCCTTCCCCTGCATTACAGTATGGGTGGGGTGGGGGTGGAATTACACTGAAACAATGAGCCTGCCACGTTAGAAAAATAAATTGTCTTTGATTGCTAAGTAATGGAATTCTGACAACATGCTTCTATTCATTTTTAGAAATCTGTTCTTACAAAATGGCAAAGAATGTACCTCATCATGCAATAATTTCTCATTCAAAATATTGATACAGGGAAGTACTCTTTCAATAAACGCTTCTCAACTGATCATTTGCTAGCAGTATACTTTTAAGGAAGAGAGCATCGCCCCACATAACTGTGCAAAGTTAACCTAAGAGCAAAATGTCTATGGTATCATGTCATATTTGGGGAACAGAAAATTACAAATTGAATTATGTTTTCGAACTTTTAAAGTTGGGACATTGGACTATATAGATGTGAGACGAAGTGAAATCACATTCAACCCTACAATCACTGTCAATATATCCTGATAGCCCTAATACCAAACAGATCTAAAGTGAGGCTGAGCTACTTTCAGAGACTTTTGTTTGCACCAGCATCTCCTTCTGCTTTTTATTTAATTAGCCGCATTTATTTAATTAGCTCACTTTTTTTTTTTTTGAAAAAAAAGCATCCTAGAAAATGCTTAAGAAAACTTGCTGTCTCATGCTGCCTGCTTCTGGGGAGTAGGGAGAGGCATCTGCCCAAAGGGAGCTCACAGAGTAAGACGCACCTCTTCCCTGACCCTCTTGATTTTTGAGATTTGTACAAAAAAGGAGGCAGCCAGGCAAACTGGGCCCATTCAGGCTAATGGGCACTAGGCAACTCCCTTTTCAAAACAAGGTGTTCTTTTCTGGCGTACCCTTTTGGAGCACAGCACTCCTGGGAGGGTACTAAAGTCCCCCTAATCAAATTTTCTTTAGCCCCTGAATATTGCTACCTTGAGAAATTAGTTTTTTTAAAAAAAATTATTAATTTTTCAACACAAAATACAGAATATAGGCAACAAATGTTTGATGGAAATGTTTACAGGAGGAAGGAACTTTCTATCATTTATGGGGGACTTGTGGAAAAGCTAAGAAATTCTGGAACCAAATATGTACTATTATTCAAAAGATTCTCAAAGTGGACTTACAACTGAAACCGGAGCTGTTTCTCTTGGGTTTCAGAGATCAACAGTTTGAGAAGCAACATGGGACTCTATTCTTATATATGATAACAGCAGCAAGACTTTTATATGCTCAAAGATGGAAGGATGCACAAATTCCCTCAATGGAGGACTGGATGATTAAGTTAATGGAATTGGTGCAAATGGCTAAACTGACAGCATTGATAAGAGAAAATACTGTAACTGGATTTGTCTCTAGTTTGACGAGCGTGAGAAACGGAGCTCCTGTTTAGGAACAAAAAATTCCTAAACTTGTCCTTGAAGGCTGATTTAGGGATTGCACAGCTATTTAGGTGGATATCTCAGACTTTCCTTGTTAAGCAAGCCATAGATCCAAGCCTGTAAAACTGACTCTTTGTCTCCCACCCCACCCCCAGACAGTTCAGTGTCGCTCAAAGGGCAAATGTTGATAAGAAAACCTAATTCCATGAATAGTCAACTCAACTGTACTCTCAAAGCAAGCTAGAATGAAATATGGTAGGGCTATAATTTCCAGTAAATGCGTATTGCATGAATCTAAGCCAAAGTCCTAAAAGAACTGGCAGCCAAGCTGTAGGTACGCTATGACTCTAAAGAATAAAGACAAGATACCTTTAGAAAGATGGTAAATAATAGGCAAAATTCAGTGGGAAAATAGTAGGTGATTTTTAAAATTATGAAAAGTGGGCCAAAAAAGGGTGAAAAATATTACTATAATAAAATTATTTCATTCAGAACATTGTCATGCTAGGTGCTATGTTGCTTGCATGTATGTATGTATGTATGTACATTTGTATGTATGTATGAATCTGCCTGCCTGCATAGAAACAGGGTTCATGCTGTGGCAAGTGCTATACTAGTCACTTTCAGTCTAATCAAATGTCCCTACTGATTTTCAAGGTAGTAATTTAATGGGCCAAAGGTAGGCTGACCATACGTCCCGTTTTGAATGGGACAGTCCTGTTTTCTAAACAATTCCCGACCGTCCCGTCGTTTTAAGAAAAATATCCATTTTGTCCCGTTTTTGAAAGTTCCCGCAGTGAAGCGCACCCGCACCCACACGCATGTGCACATGTGTGCTCACCCGCCTGCGCGCCTACTTTGTCCGGTGAGCCGTGGGTAGGTTAGGATCCCGTTTTCCTCTCAAGGAAATATGGTCAGCCTAGCCAAAGGTTGTAATAGTCATGCACAATTATGTACTGTTCTATATATATTTTTATACGATTCTTTCTACTGGGTGATTTCCAGATACGTTGGATTACAACTTCAATAATTCCCAGTCAAGATGGCCAAAGGCTGATAGGCTTTTGCGATAGGCATGAATAATATTCTAGAGGAATAACTAACGAAAAAAGAGGAGGAGATGAACTGAACAGGATCCTTTTCATTAAAGTCTAAAATAGCCAATCACATATAGGCAACCTGATGTCAGTACTAAGCTAGACCCTTTTGGCTGTGAAGTTAACCAAAGGATAGAACGCATCCCTTGACAATCAGGCAAATGAATCCAGGTTTTAGCTTTTCTACTTAAAAACGTTTCTAAGCAACCTGTACACAATGGGTTTAAGATAAATTACAAAGATTAGACAAAAATGTATTTTTAATAAGCACCAAAAGCATTCATTAAGGAAAAATATACATAAATACTATATTTAACTGACAAATTGCATAAACTATACCATAAGAATGGCAGCCAGCCAGGGCTAGTTTACACACACAAGGGGCTACATCCAACCACTCACAAGCATATGCAAGAGATTTTGCCTTTGCTCTCCTCCCTCCATGCCACACACCCCTTCCATTCTGCTCTGCATTTGTATTTCTAATTCTCACATGCATCTTGGCTCGGTGAAAATATACCATAGATCCCCTATCCAAGGTAGAACTTTCTTAGCCTGTAAGTTTGCCAATCAAAAATACATTTAATTAGTATCACACTAATTGGGTAGGTAACTATTGGTTGTACAAAAGATCCTTTGATTCCTTACAATTTGTTCAATACTTTCTTGATTAGAATTTTCCCAACCTACACCATTCATTATGAAGAAAAATTAAATTTCTAATTTGGAAGTACGAAAGAAAAAAGATTTGTTCTTTACAGTTTTTTTTTAAAAAAGTGTCTTAAAGGTAGGGGGAAAATCATGCATTAACTGTAATCTTAGAGCACATATACTGATAGATAAAAGCAGTTACTTCAAGCTGATTATGCTCTGCAGAGTTCATGGTTAGAAACCACTGGCTGCCGAATTATCAGATTAAACACAGCTACTGACATTTTTAATTCCAAAAAGGAAGAATGTGTAGTAAGAATGGAAACACAAAGGATATTATGAACTACAGACTATTGCACATTTCAACATAATACAAGTGTAAAATAAAAAGTTTGAAAGATAATACACTCTGTTACACAGAAACTTACAAATGATTTGTGCACACAACTCAAAACATGAACAGCGGATGCCACTGTAGCCCACTGGCTTAGCTGTTTAGTGACCTTTAGAAACCGGTCCAGACTGATTATCAGCAATACATTTTCTTGTTTTTGTTTTTTAAAAAAAATATTTTGAGACCACAGCATTTGATACATATATATATAATTCTGTGGTCAAGGACGAACAGATGTAGTTTTGCAATTCTAAATAAAAAGTGCAAAAATGTAAAAAAAAAAGAACAAAATTAAAATTATGGAAGCATAAGCTAAAAATTGTCTGCATAGCTGAAATCTATTTAAAGCAAGTCCTTGGTAAGGAGTACTGACAGAAGAAAGCAGGGTTTTGTTTTGTTCTAATATAAAATGTCTTCTGCATGTTCATTAATAGAATGCAATACTGTCAGTTGTGTAAGCTTTTAAACAATTCACAGACAGTTCACTCCTGCATCTTTAGACACCATAGTTGTTGCAGTACCACCTTCTCCAAGGTAAACAGCTGTGCTGGATTTAGAACTAACCACCCTGTCACTCCCATTGTTGTTAATCTCACAATCCAGGGGTTCAGTGGAGATGACCCATGTTGAAGGGCGCCATCTCTTTAGGGAATAAGGCGTTTTCACACGTTTCTTGATCTTTTCTCCTGAGCCGGATTTGCCCTCAAGAGATGATTCACCCACTAAAAAGGAAGAATACACAACATTATCACACAGGCTGAAAAACATAAGAATAATAAAAAGAGCAAACTCCTGTGACAAGTAGTAGATGATAAATAGACTTTAATCATATACTCAATTGTATACAATAATCAAAGAAGTACAATAACTAAAATGCAAAATGAAGTGATGTACCACCTAGTCTACTTATTTTCTATCTAGTTTCCGTTATTGTCACTACTAAAAATTTTAAGGCGTTCTTTTTTCATCACCATCATAACTGCGAACAGTCGCTGTACGAGGCAGTCGCTAATCGAGGACTACCTGTAGTTCAATTAAGCCTTCATACCAACTATGCATTAAATATAATTTAGAACTTTATGTTTGAATTTTCAAACATCAGAGGAAACCAGTGGGAGCCAGTTTGGTCTAGTGGTTAAGGCAGGGCTTTCCAAAGTTTTCCTGTGGCGACACACCAACCGCCGTTGGTGTGTCGCTGCGGGAAAACCCGGAAGTGCCGCCATTGCGGCAGCGCGCAAAAACCCAGAAGCGCTGCTGCCGCTTTCGGGTTTTTGCGCGCCGCCGTTGGTGTGTTGCCGCAGGAAAACCCGGAAGCGCTGATGATGATCAGCGCTTCCGGGTTGTGTGGCGACACACCAGACTGTGTGTGGCGACACACTTTTGTGTCGCCACACACAGTTTGGAAAGCTCTGGGTTAAGGCAATGGGCTAGAAATCAGGAGACTGTGAGTTCTAGTCCCGCCTTAGGCATGAAAGCCGGCTGGGTGACCTTGGGCCAGTCACTCTCTCTCTCTCAGCCCTAGGAAGGAGCCAATGAGAAACCAGGAGACTGTGAGTTCTAGTCCCGCCTTAGGCATGAAAGCCGGCTGGGTGACCTTGGGCCAGTCACTCTCTCTCTCAGCCCTAGGAAGAAGCCAATGAGAAACCAGGAGACTGAGAGTTCTAGTCCCGCCTTAGGCATGAAAGCCGGCTGGGTGACCTTGGGCCAGTCACTCTCTCTCTCAGCCCTAGGAAGGAGCCAATGAGAAACCAGGAGACTGAGAGTTCTAGTCCCGCCTTAGGCATGAAAGCCGGCTGGGTGACCTTGGGCCAGTCACTCTCTCTCTCAGCCCTAGGAAGAAGCCAATGAGAAACCAGGAGACTGAGAGTTCTAGTCCCGCCTTAGGCATGAAAGCCGGCTGGGTGACCTTGGGCCAGTCACTCTCTCTCTCAGCCCTAGGAAGGAGCCAATGAGAAACCAGGAGACTGAGAGTTCTAGTCCCGCCTTAGGCATGAAAGCCGGCTGGGTGACCTTGGGCCAGTCACTCTCTCTCTCAGCCCTAGGAAGAAGCCAATGAGAAACCAGGAGACTGAGAGTTCTAGTCCCGCCTTAGGCATGAAAGCCGGCTGGGTGACCTTGGGCCAGTCACTCTCTCTCTCAGCCCTAGGAAGGAGCCAATGAGAAACCAGGAGACTGAGAGTTCTAGTCCCTCCTTAGGCAGGAAAGCCGGCTGGGTGACCTTGGGCCAGTCACTCTCTCTCGGCCCAACTCACCTCACAGGGTTGCTGTTGTGGGGAAAATAGGAGGAAGGAGTATTAGGTATGTTACCCGCCTTGAGTTATTTATAAAAATAATAAAGGCGGGATTAAAAAATTAAATAAATAAACAAATAATAAATATATTTTGGACCTCTGCTTGAATGGCAGATCTAAGCAGAATGAACAGCAGACATTCAGAGTACAGCTCATTCTAGAGTGCAGGTAAGAATGCACTCTTACTACGAAAGCTTCTTGGACACAAAACAACAGAATACCAAGAAACACCAAAGACTTCAGCCAAGTCTTCCCAGGATATAATTTGTTTTGTGTAGGGATTGTTTTAAATGGAGAAGCATCAAACATTCAGTCACCCCTTCCCTAATTAAAAAATGCTGAAAAGCACCCAAAAATTGTACTCATTCTTTTGCTCTAAAAAAACATACATAAAACCTGGTATCAAAGTTTTTTGCTCAAATATTTACCACTGCACGTCTAAACTGACTTGTTAAACTCTTAGCTCTGCTTCTGAAAGCTCCCACACTAAAGAGACTGATACGCTATGGGAAAACTAAAGTAAACCAAATCATGGGTTTCCTCTGATGTTTGAAAATTCAAACATAAAGTTCTAAATTATATTTAATGCATAGTTGGTATGAAGCCTTAATTGAACTACAGGTAGTCCTTGATTAGCGACTGCCTCGTACAGCGACTGTTCGCAGTTATGATGGTGATGAAAAAGTAACTTTGCGATCAATGCCCGCATTTACAACCTCGCAGGTCTGTAAAGCAAAAGAAAGCTGAAGTAAGATCATAAGCAGAGTTGCAGTTTCACTTAGCAACTGCTTTGCTTAATGACTGAGTTGCCAGTCCCAATTCTGGTCGCTAAACAAGGACTACCGGTAGTATGACAAAGGAACTACTCTGATCCTACTAGACTATAATGGGAAGAGGGCTTCTTCTTCTTTAATTAAGTTACTCAAACCAAATATTACAGGGGTTTACACAAATACAGCTTATTTCATATAGATAAAGATAAATTATTCTGGTGGTATTCAACTAAAACTGAGGATATGTACATGTACATGCATACAGTATGCATAATATCTGTTCTTCCATTATGCAGCATATTACTGGATAAGAAAGCTTTCAAAATGTAAAAGAATTACTGCTCAGAGTGATTTAGAATATAATGACATAGTGAATTGGTAATGAGCCATCTATCAAGCAAGGGAAGGTTTAGTCAACCCTTGAAAGCACTCTTTGTCTCATGCAACTTGAAAACATTGATAGGAGATTTCCCTTGCTAATTCCTCGCCCTCCGAAAGAGTCTATTATAACATTGGGCATATATATAAAGACCAAATGTTTAAGAAAAGACAGTTTTGCTAAAGCACTTTCTACAAGCCATGGCTTTCTTAGGAAAAATACACTAAAACCCCTGCACATTTTTTTTTAGATTCCATAAGCATAAGCACGTATTATTGCTTAGGAGTTGAAAGGATACGCTTCAATGGAATGAACAGAGGTAACTTAATTGAGCTACGAGGCAGACAGCAAGGGAACAAATACAGAAATGGACATATGGTTTGGTTTGGGGGAAGGAGGATGCAAACAACAGCTTTACTATTTGTCACCTAAAATCAACATGCTTAATTCTGAGAATAATTTTGCCAGTATTCACTGATGTATCCCAGCAGAACTCACACTGAATAGTACACCCATCCAAAATATTTGTGGCAGAAAGATCCAGTGAGTTAGGCCTCTGTGCTCTTTTAGTGTGGGTCGGTCCAGAATTTGGTGCCGTTCTCTGGCTGCTCTGGGTAGAAACACCTTGCTCTAGACACAGGTTACTGTTGTTGTTGTTGGTATTTGTCCGGCCATTATCCAGTGACCGTTCTCTTCTATCTACCAGTCGATCGAGGATGCCCTCATCATGGCTCACTTGCTGCTCCCTTCTTAATAATGGCTCATGTTCATCAGGGCTTGAGTTGATATTCAGACGGCTATCTTCTCCACTGAACTGATGCTGCAACATTTCCTGGGCTCTGTGTGCTCCTGAGCTGGTTGTTTGGCCTGATTGGCCTGTCCCATTGACATACTGTGCTGATACAGTATGAGAGTTTGTTGTATGGCTCCTCCCTGCCACTTCATTTGTGGTAACCGTTACTAAGTGAGGTTCTGCAGCATTTATAGTATTCATCTTGGCAACTCCAGTTTCTACTTGCTTCAAGTTTGATTTGTGCTTCCCTCCAAACTTCAGCCGAGGCTCCTTTGTTGAATTTTTGGTGTTTAAGGGTAGGCTAGTAGGCCTCTTTGGGAGGTTCTGCTGTTTGGGAAGAGGGTAGACCTGAGCAGGCTGAACATCTGGAATTAGACAGGCTTGGCCATTTCCAACTTGCATGAAGTCCTGTTGTCCTGTTGCTTCTACGGCCAGTTTTATCAGTGGGTACAGCAAACTGGAACTAGTGCTGCTAAGTGGATCTGGCCCACTGAACTGCTTAAGAGAATGCTCCATCAGGTTTTCATCAGAGCTTTCTTTTAAGTTTTTATCCACTTCTTTTGGATCCAGCTTATTAGTTTCCAAGTCCTCCTCGGTTAGCTGTAGACAAACAGGAGTTGGCCCAAGTGACTGCATGCCATTTGCAGCACAAATGTTTGTTTCACCTGAATAAGGCATCTCAGATATGGTGGTCATGCCAGTGCTTGGAGTAAGGCCAGTTGTGTTGGTGGTGGTAGTGTTGGTTGACAAGCTGGTGACACTCGTCTCAGGGCTTGGAATACGAGCTTGGGCTTGCTGCCGCTCGTAGTTAATGGAGTTTCTGTTCTTCTCCCCAAGTGTCAGTGGTGTGCTTGACACTGAAAGTTCAGATGAAATGTTCTTCACTTTGCTATCACTGTGATGAATTGAATCCTCAATGAAAGATGAGGAAGAATACTCTTGATATGGTCTGATCTTTGCCATTCGTCTATGGTGTGACAGGTTTCTTTAGGAAAACAAAAAGACATTAGGATTAAGAGTACTTAGATAATGGTTCATCTTAAAAGTATTTCAAATGCAAAAAAGGGTATTTTAACCAACAAGGTTAATGACTAGGAGAGTGTAGATATGGGAACATGCCTACAATGCTGATATTTCATAGGTTTCCGTGTGAGCTCCTTGGTATTTCTCCCTTTCTCTTTAGAAGTGGCATGCCAATGATTTTTTTAAAATCATGGTTACCCCATTCCCAGCAGTGTTATTAACACAGCTTTTTAAAATATGGGGGGAAGGGTATTTTTGGGTTATCTTATTGTAAATGTTCACTGTTTCATTCTATGTTTAGGGTGAAGAGGCAAACAACAATGGGATATGTGCCAGTTAATTTAATCACTAGAGATGATGGCAGTTGCCCATGAGGGCAGAAAACCTTCTGAAGCACTCTTTCAAAATCTGTAGTGTTTAATGAAGCTGCCAAATACGGTTTGCATGACAGATCTACAGTACATACTTCTGTAAGGGATACATTAGTGGAGAAGACTCCGGATAAGGCTGTTATCCTGAAAAAGCAAGCTGTTGGTTCTTAAATACTTTGTTAATGTATGTCTAAAACTACACATTTGGTTAAAACAGATTGAGGTGTTGATCCTTTATGGAAGTTGGGTGAATGGAAATGAGTAAGAGAGGAGGAATAATTTCTAGCCTTTTTTTTTGGGCTACTGGGTACTTTGGAATTTGGAGATTATGTTATGGGCATGCCCAGAGAATGTTAGCCACAGAGGATGGGGTCAGCCACAAACCTATATGGGGCCCAGAAGCATTTTTGTTAATACAGATGCTAGAAGGGTACTTACTTCTGTTTGATTTTTTAAAAATTAAAATATTCTTTAAAACAGAGGAGGCATAAACAGGACACTGCCAGGCACCAAGGGAGATGCCCAAAGGCATCTCAAGGTCCATGGGCATCATATTTATTATTTATTTATTGTTCAAATTTTATTAGCGCCCATCTCCCCCAAAAGAGGGACTCTGGGTGGAGAGTAAATAAAATATGGAATAAAATATGCCTCTCTCTTTGTGTGAGGTATTTTGTGCACCTGAAGGGTTTTGGATGAGATTTTTAGATCTTGGCTATCTGTGTATCCAGGATGTGACAATTCTGCCTGAAGGAATGAAAGGACTCGGGAAAGAATGAAGGTTGTATTCATTCCTAAGATGAGTGAACGACAGTATTTTCTTATGATATGACAGAGGGATCACTACAGAGGATTATTTCTTCTTTATGGACCATATACCTGATCTACAGGTCAGGAAAAAGTCACTGAACAAAAGCTACTAAGATATGGAGAACATTCTAAGAAGAGAGGTTGAAATATAAAAATTCATGCCTAGGCAAAGCATGGGGAAAGAACTGGGGTGGAGTACAGCAGAACCAAGCTTAGAAACAAACATCTAAAAATGTAATTCCTGCCTTCCTGAGCAACAGAAAAAAAATCTTTGCTGGATGGTTTCTCATGCCAAACTAAGGATATTTTCAATTCAAACAATGCCATGTATATGTCAATAAGTATCTTTCAAAGTAACCACAACTGTATTTAACTGTATGTAACTCTTTGTACAATACTTTCCCGGACTTATTTTCAGTTTCATACTGAGACAGCCTATAAAAGGAATATAGGTGTGGTTGAAGATATTTTTCTATGTTTATCTAAAGAGCACCATGACTTCAATATTGCAATACTGACTGGGTTTAGCACCCTTTTCCAAGTATGCAGCTAATATGCAGATAATTGTTATGTGATAACAATTCTTAAGGAATTACTTCAGAAAAAAAAATAATTGCAGCCTGTGACTCATGAATAACCAGCACAACAGGAAGGTGCTACTGGTTGGAAAAACAGCTTTTTCTATATATGTAAATTAAGTGCTGGAGAAATGTGATGTTCCTGCAGTGAAACCAAACCTTTAAGAAAAACATGGGCAACAAATGTGGAGCTTATGTGCATATATGTTTTTGGGGTACTATATACCGTTCATTTTGCATAGCTGTAGACATAGGGTTAACAGTGGGGCTGACAGATTTATTCCTCTCCCAAATCATCATGAGTTCAGCCATCCTCTCTTCAGCACACTGGGCTGTCAGCCGAGCTTCAGCATCTTGATCCCAGCAGTCTTCGATTGTCTCTTTCAGTGACCTCACAGCCTACCAAGGAAAACAGGAAGACATTTTCTCACCCTCTTTTTTTTAACCTTTTGTTCTTCAATGCCAGTGCTAACAGTTGGATCATGTATTATTATTAAAAACATGCAGATCTAGGAAGACTAGTATTGGGTAAGACCGAAGGCTTATCCATTCTAACACTGTTTTCCATAACAGCTAACTAGATATTTAGGAGAAATCTGTATGTTGGACACAAAGACATAGTTCTCTCCAAACACTGTTTCCCAGCAATTGTCATGTAGAAGTATGCTGCCACTGAACATGAAGATTTCATAAATCATGAATAGTTGTCACTAATGTTTTCCTCCTTGAATTTGTTTAATCCCCCCTTAAAGCTCTCCAAACAAATAATTCATAAGTAATGATATATTGGAAAACTGTATTCTTGCGGCCTCTTGTCTATTAGCGGTCAATATATAGCAGGCATTTAACATTACAAGAATAAAAGAGTTAACATAGCAGATATTACTGAATGCATCAGCATTTTTCTATTTTGCACTGAAACGTTTGTTACAGTGCTTAAAATTTCATAACAACAGTGCTCTATTTCTACCTTTATATTCCAACAATATCACCGTCAACTGAAAAGAAAAAGCAGCATAGCTTATGTTTTGCTTCTCTTACCAAGCTGTTCTCTTTCCAGGCCTCTGGGAATTTTGGTCTTTGCTTTTCTCTTGAAACAAGGACTTGCATATCTTCAAAAGTGGGGTGGTTTCCAACTTCTATTTGGAATGCTGTTTGGAACTCTGGCACAGATTCTCCTGTTTGCAGAAAAAGTTATGTCAATGTTATCATGAAGCAGAAAAAGTAAAATAAAATAGAGTTGATGTTGAAATGTTGGGGCATAGCAAAAAAGTGCTTATCATATTGTTTCTTCTTATTTCACGGCCAAGATTGGATTTGTTAATTTACACAGGCAGAAAATAAATAGGGAAATGGTATATAAACAGCTGTAGATATTCTGGAAGTTTTCACTGCAGCTAATAATCAAACAAAATTCTTAGAAGTGGCTTACCTAAACAGCTAGGTGATTCAAATGTAATAAATATTTTCAAAAGCCTTCTGGCTGCACATTCATGTACTCCTTACATACTGTATTTAGGACTGTGATTTTGGAATAGCTTTGTGTTGTAAAAAAAGGAACAGCTCTGAGTTTTTAAAAAGAAAAATTGGTTTACTTCTATATCTGACTACATATAAACAGAATTTCATAATGCATACTAATGGATTTCAATTTCTTTTATACTTTACTTCAGAAATAAAGACATATGAGTTTTGGCCACTCTGCATGAAAAGCAAATACAATCTGAAGTATATTTCTCAGGTACAGAAGTAGGATTAGCACAGCAAACAAAAATAAATTAAACAGGTGTGTTCCTGAAAAGTAGGAAGTGAGTGTTCCTCTTTAGGTATCTCATCAGTTTGGAACACAAGCTTTATAAAGCTGTTTGGAGATTATAAAGTAGGAAGAGTTTAGAAGATCTACATGGAAAATAGATGAGGTATTCTTTTACAAATTATTTCTTTTTGCTGAGCTGCATTTAAAAGCTTTGTTGGTTGTCACAACAAGCATCTGCAGAGAACTACATGGATAAAAAGTGACGGTGTGGTAACGTCATACAAATCCTGTCCTTTCATACGTGTATCCTGGTTGGATGTAAATAACAGGATTTGCATTATGACATAATTATGCATGGGTTGTCATATCCCCTCTCCTTATCCCTGCTGCAGATGTGTATGCTTATCCCCCATAAGCTGAGTGCTCCATTGTACTACCAGAGATGGTAGGGGAATCACTGTATCCACCTTTTCCTCAATTCTTGAAAAAATATAGGATAGGAAGGAGATTTTTTAAAAACCTTATGGAGTCATTGTCCAGTGCCAGACCTAACGCTCATATCCAGAATATTATAAGCTTTTCAGCATTTGAGCCAACCAAGTCTCAATTTCATTTTCTTCCAAACTGACTCCTTCAACATTCTGCAGTCTTTGGAAACCACAATGGTTAAATTGATTGGTTTAGTTTTTTTATATATTTATGAATTAATATGCTTCTACATACTTGGAACACATCTTTCCTGAGTGTGCAGAAAACATTAGCTTAGTTTTAGAGGCCACACTTCACAATCAAGAAATTGTTATTGGTATATTTGAAGGAATCACTTAAAGCAGGGCTTTCCAAAGTTTTCCCATGGCGACACACCAACCTCCATTGTTGTGTCGCCGCAGGAAAACCCGGAAGTGCCGCCGTTGCGGCAGCACGCAAAAACCCGGAAGCGCTGCTGCTGCTTTCGTTTTTTGCGCGCTGCCGTTGGTGTGTTGCCGTGGGAAAACCCGGAAGCGCTGATGATGATCAGTGCTTCCGGGTTGTGTGGCGACACACCAGACTGTGTGTGGCGACACACTTTTGTGTCGTGACACACAGTTTGGAAAGCTCTGACTTAAAGGAAGATTGTGAAAGTGCAGAAATCTAGGGATATCCATTCCTAATTTAAAAAAAATGAATGTGACATTTAAAATTAATTACATCTACAGCTAAGCTATATTTGTTCCAGTTGTGCTGAAAGCTGCATGTGTATGTTGCTTTAACACAGAGATAACTGATATGTTAATATATATTTTAACCATCTTACATCCACTATATTAAGAAAAAAGACTCTATAGTATGAACTAGAGGTTTAAATATGTGGTAAGCAGACTTCAGATCTGTGGCATATACTCTGATTTTTCATTAGATCTCTCTGATCAGAGGAAGGCAATGTGTGGCCAGCAAGTTCCCCCTTTTCTTTTTGTCTCCTGGCAAATTGCACTGCCAAATCTAACTGGCAAATTAAATCAGTGGATTAAATTGCCCCTTTCTAAAAAAAAGAAAGGACTTATAAAGCTTGCTTACTTTACTTAGACACATCTCCCCCAAAATCAAAAAGCAGGGATTTTGGCCTCATCCCCTTGATGTTACCAGCTCAACATTCAATGCTGCCAGCTGGCGATTGGAGGGGGGGAGAAGTAATAAAATAACTCTGCCGGCAAAAAGGTTGCCCATCCCTGTTTTTTATACACCACCTGGCAAGTGGTTGGGTTTATAGAATACACTCAGCCACTCCCTCCCCCCAGGAAAGGTCAAAACTTAAAGAGTTGAACACACTGTGCATGGCAGCAGCCATTAGGTCTCATAACTGACCTGGTTAAGCTTGTTCTTTGAACCCAGCTGGTGACTCAAGGGCTGTAGTTAGAATTAAAAACAGTCTATGGTGCCTCCAATCACATCCTCATCCCCAGAACTGATTTTCATTACCAGAACTAAGCTCTTAGCCTCTTAACATAACAATGAACACCCAATTGTTTCCCCCCCCCTCCATTTTTCTTTGCTTCAAAAAAGTGAGGGAGGGAAAGACAGCCTTAGTGGTTATTATTAGTAAACAGCTGGGTATCGAAACATTTGTCCAGCTACGGAGAGATTCCCAGCCATCTTTTGTCTTCTCCTAACGTACGAACCAGTGTGGTGTTGTGGTTAATGTGCTGGATTAGGCCTACAAGACCCAGATTCAAGTCTACCCTCACTGAAGGACTTTGACCAGCCACCCCCTCAGTTCAACTAATCTCACAGGGTTGTTGCTGTGGCTGGAAGAGGGAGAAGGGAATGATTTGCATGGTACCCTGAGCTGCCAGAGGAAATACAGGCTAAATAAATAAACAAGTGATGTGAACTACTAATAATTCAGCCATTAAGTAGGAGCAAATGCTTAGGCTAAACCTGGCATTTTCATTTTTATTTCTAGGGGCATATTGATACAGCTGTTTCTCAATCTCTCAAGAAAACAAATCCAATTGGTGTGATAATATCATCACAATGCAAAGAATTTAATGCATCTTTTTCTTGTATGAGTTGTGCTGCCTTTGCAGACCCTGCGGATTCCCTGATCTACTCTTTGCACAATTGGCAGGTGCCAGATATGGACACTGGATACACTAGAGTAGGCATCATAGAGACTTCCAACAAACTTCCATGGACAGGTCCTTGGCATCCATTCCACCAGACTGCTACTAAGCATGTAAGCTTTCCTTAATACCTAATGCTTATTGACAAGATTAATGTATTATGTACCAAGGTTATGTATTTCATCATAAAGCAGAAATGTGGATACCACTCGGTAACACTAGATGGCACTGAGCTAATTTGACAAGCAAAACAAAAACAAGATAAAACAAAAACCCTGAAAACCAACATCCCCAAATTCTTTACACTAAGGAATTATAGGCTTTGGCTCAGTTAGAAAAACAACAATAAACAAATAGAATAGCTGATGTAAGTGAAATAGGACGGAGCATTTCAGTAATTCTTCTATTACCTGGGAAAAGGTCTGTACATCTCATAAAAATCTCCCAATAGATTAGACCTAGTGCATACATATCGACTTGCTTCAAAGCTGATTCACAGTCCCTTAAATTTACTGCTCCTTCCAGCACTTCAGGGGCCATATAGCGAATTGTCCCAACCTGTAAAGACATGTTGCAGCATCCTTACTTTAGCTTGGTATTTATGAAATCCTGTTCACTGTTCTTCAAGTAATTCAACAGGAAACATTTTTAGCTATATTCAATTTCATCCTCAAGACGGCATTAACATGAACATAAAGCTTCTTTGAGACCCATGCTGTTGAATCCCAGTCTTGTTATTTACACTTAAAGTAATTTCTATTCTGTCCTTATTCTCAACACATTTTATTTTGATATCTAGTCAGTACTTTTATGAAGAAAACCCAGTGAAACTGAACAAAAGTTCTTCTTCAACAAAAGTCCAGTAAAGAGGTGAAAGTTGCATGTTTAACAAAAAATAATTATCAAATCATGTAGATGTTAAAATCATAGTTTTTATTCTACCTCCTCACTAATCAACGATCTTTTTTTTAAAAAAAATCTTAATCTTTGCACAATATACATTGGGAAAATGGCATAATACATACTACAACTTTAAAATTAAATCAAAATCCCTTGGAGTATTCTTAAGTTTTAGGAGTATCCTTAGACTACTGAATTGAGAACAAGAGAGAATAAGGAGAAGGTATTATTTTCTTGATTTTTCCTTTTCCCATTCAGTTACACCTTTTCTTAGTTAACCATCTGAAGAAAGTTTCTCTCTCCTTATCTTTCAAGTTAAACTTCCTGCAAATGCTAGAAAAACCTACTGGCCTACGCAAAGTACTAACCTACATTTTTTTATTCTGAGGTTAGGTACCTCACCAGTTTACCTACTGGTCATGGGGTCCTGCTAACTGTCCAAGCTCACCATGGCAATCCCTTTTGTGCCATGCTTTGGAGTAGAAAAACAGCTTCTCTCTTCCGGTTCAGATTTTATTAGCAGTCAGGCAACCCCGAGGCTGCCAGAAATACCTGATGCCAGTCTAGTAAGATACATTCATTGTGTAAAGTATGAGCAACTCAAAAGTGTTTCAAGTTGGCTTTCCCACTTCAAAATATATTTAAGGAAAGAAACTACCTTTGCCTGTGAAAATCGGAATAAGAAAGCTCACTGTTATGTTTCATTTGAAAGCGGATATGCTAAAGATTTTTCAGTGTTTAAATCCACTATTTATTCTCAAAGGAGATGCGCAAACCTTATGATCGGTTTGGTTTCAAAATTTCCAAGGTTCATGAGGAGAGTTCCAAAATGTATTTTTCTTTCTTACTCACCTCACTAATTGCAGCATTGTCCTCCTCCCCTGGGCGCACCAATCTATTTCCTGTTAACTTCATGGAGAGACCAAAATCACTAAGGACACACGTTCCATCATTCTTTACTAATACATTGCGGCTGTTCAAATCACGATGGGAAATGGCAGGCTTGTAATGATCTGTTGGAATATATAAATACATTGTTTTACCATTTCTAGCGGCTTCTTTTCATATAATATAAAACAGAACGTGGGCACTTCAAGAAAACTGGTAACATTTTGAGCAGATGAAAACTCTTTTCTGATGGCAGTTTTATGATCCTTTGGTGATGCGAGTTCAGGTATATTAACAGCAATGGAACATGAATTGTTGGGAATACCTGTTAAAGAACGTCATAGTTATGTATCCGTCAGGAACATATGAAATATCAAGATCCTGCTATTTATCAAAGAACTGTACCTACTGAATATCTGTTAAAATTCTAAGCCTTAAAAATTCATCTAACTTCCAAGCAATTCTATAAATAAATTACTTAGCTAATAATCTGAACCATCACTATATCTTTAATAAAGCTTGAACACCTGTTTCTTAGTTAATTAAAGGTTCGTTATAATTACAGATCATACTGCCTACCTCAAAATCTACTGGTTTTAGTTAGGTATATGCATTATACCTAACTACCTAGAGTAATTGGGAGTCGGACGGCCTACAAGTTTAATAAATGATGGTGATGATTTCTATTATTATTTTAAAAAACCTGTATGCTGTTATTTAATATATGTATCTTACACACTCTTTTCTGTTCATTTATAAATTAGACTTATGTATACTTGCTCTTTAAAGTATTATTGGAACAGCAATGGCAAGTTAGCATGACAGGCCTGCAAACTAGGGGCTAAACTTTTAAGCTCAAAGAAATGCTAGCAACCATGATAGGGAGCCATTTAAGGCATGCTAGTTTGTAGGTCAGAGTTTTCCAAACTTTTCATGTTGGCGACACACTTTTTAGACATGCCTCATTTCGCGACACACTCTTACAGCAGGGCACAAGGCAGGCACTAGGACCTGCGCGGAATCACAGCAGGTTTGGAGGCAGCCAGGCACAAGGCAGGCACTGGGACCTGCGCGGAATCCTGGCAGGGCTCGGAGGCAGCAGCAGCCGCAACACACCCAGACACTGCAGCCGACACACTAACGTGTCACGACACACACTTTGGAAAGCTCTGCTGTAGGTGATTCTTGCAGCTTTTCCTACTACAAAGCTGCTCAGTAATTCTTTGTATATATGCCTATTTCTTTTTTTACAAAACTAAGAGATTTTTATTTATTTATTTAATTTTTATCCCGCCTTTATTATTTTTATAAATAACTCAAGGCAGCGAACATACCTAATACTCCTTCCTCCTCCTATTATGTTTGCTTAATGCTAATTTGTTTAGGCAAAACCTGTAAAAGTAACCTGTGAGGGCTGCAGTTTGTTTATTCTGTTCAACCATTTCTTCCAATATTTCACTGCTTACAAAATTATTTTGTCTTGGAGCCAGTGGCTGCATTCTCATTTTAAGTGATATCTAAACTAGCTTGTTCATTATTTGTTTTCACTTCCAAAAATCACTGGTAACACGCTTCTGTCTTCACTGACCTCCTTTAATACAACCACTATTTTTTCATATTTATCTCTTCAAATATTATTTATTATTTATAGATTGGAATCTCATCTTTCTATGGAGAAGTCACTCATAGAGATTAATTTTTTCCAACCATAATTAAAATTTCATAACAAAATGTCTTTAAAAATTTGTGACAATCCTATTAATATTTCAAGTATACAAGGAATGCCTATAGCATGGGCAGACAAGTTCCTGCAAAACTTTCAGGAACTCCTTGCAACTTCCCAAATGGCATCTGCAGAAACCCATGCAAAATAAAAATAAAACTAAGTGGCCAAATTCAAATGCAAAATTGCTGTATTGTGTGAGATTTTGATTTTGTTGCCAGAAATCTTATGAGACTTTCAATATATCATGACTTCATGAGATCTCCAGGAGAGATTTGGGGTTCTTACAAAATTTGGGTTACTTTTTAAAACACATTTTATTTTTATTTTGATGCCCGTATCATCATGCAAAATCACTTGATAATGTCCACTGCCTGACCCCTGGCCTACAGAAATATTTCCCTGTTATGCTGCATGAATGGGAATATTAGCCCTACCTTTAAAAAGAGTAAAGGAACTCCTTATACACAGCAAAGCATTGTTACACAGAGCACTTATATATCAACCATCTTTAAATTTGGGAGTTATTTCCACACAACACAGCTAGTACAAAGAGAGGGAAAGTATACCAGGGATTTCTGGTTCAAGTAAGAAAAAGCTAATTTGTGCAGGCACCCATATCTACACAGGAAATACAGCCAAACAATTAAGTAACCTTAGAAGGTTAACTGTAAGGTTGAGCTTTTTGAGGCATTATGTTGTCTTTTTCCATAAAGTAAAAAGTCTACACTTTTGATAATTCAATAATCATTACATTGCAATAGCTCTCACAATTTTGCTAAGAGACCTGTTCCCTACTGAGGAGGGAAGGCTCAAAAGAACATCTAAAAGGCCGCTGTGAGAAATACTCTAGGCATTTGGCAGATCAAGTCACTCAGACTTGTTTTGAGTTAGACTGGGCAGATTCTGTCAAGTTGTCTAAGGCATAGTTTTGTCCTGTTACCTAAGATGTGTTCAATCTGGTGACTCCTGGGGATCCTTATGGCTGTTAGTCCAGCCACCTATATTTATTAGATACATGTCCCTCTTGTTGGTTAAGGCCACCCAAGGGGAGATGTATGGTTGGCTCCATGTGGTGGTAAATTCATCCTTGAGAGAAAGGATGGTTCCATCTGCCTTGAAGGAGGCAGTGTGCCTTCTCTTCAAGAAGCCTTTTCTGGACTCAATGGTTCTGGACAATTTTTGTCCAATCTCCAATCTTCTGTTTTGGTAAGATTGTTACCATCAGACTACAACTCCACAGGACCATGGAAGAAGAGGGTATCTGGACTTGCTTCAGTTGGGTTTTTAACTGGGGCTTAGCGTGGAGTCAGCACTGATATCTGTTGATGATCTTTCAAGGTGTGACTGTCCTGGTTCGTCTTGATCTCTCAATAGCTTTGGATAACATTGATCATGGTATCCTTGTGGACTGGCTACTGCGTCTGGATGGGGAGAAACAAGCTTAAACTCAACCCTGACAAGACTGAGTGGCTATGGATGCATGGTTCTTCCAGTACCAGAGATACTTCATCTTTGGTTCTGACTGGCGTGGCACTTCCCCATACAGAACTGATGTGCAATTTGGAGATTCTCCAGGACTCAAAGCTCCTGTTTCAACTGCCAGACAACTGACTGCCGGGATGCTTTAATTTGGATTGCTCCTCTGAACTGGACTGTTCAGTGCATCTTTTCTGCAGTAAGCAGAGAGTTGAACTTCATGGCCCAAATGACCCCTTCCAACTCTATGATTCTATGTGATCATTTCTATTAGGTTTTGTAACTTCTTCATTCGTACATGAAATATTTTGTTTAATAATAGGTATCAAACTGTACACTACTAGGCATAACATATCTTAAAGCAAGAGTTCAGAATCAAAACACCTATTATCATCTTACCTCCTCGTGGTAATTCTGTATGAAGGTACGCCAGGCCTCTAGTTATAGAGTGCGCCATTCGGCAAGAGCTCACCCAGTCACTAGCATGAAGAGTCAAATATCTGCACAAAGAACCCTGGAGAGAATAAGGAGAGGGCACTTCCTTAGTGTTTATCCTTGTATACATGCTTTTAGAGATTCTGTGTTTCTAAGATGCCATTTCAACATTTGAAAATACGGACGGGGGGTGTTGGTGGTAATCAACAGGATGAAACTAATGCACTTATGGTTGCTGTTTGCTTTGTTTATATAACAGCTCTCTCTGCACCCTAACAAATGCACTTCACAAGAACCAATTAAATAATACATATTTTCTTCAGGAGAAAGAATAAAATCCTGCAAACAGATAGAAAAGATATTATCCTATAATGTTTGCACTGAATGAAGTTATTTAAAAACTGTTTACTTGTCTGTAAGTACTTATCTGCCCTCATGCATGCTAAGGGATTAGATGTAGCTTCTGCTGAAACCTTTCACTTCTTAAGACCAACACAGGGGGTCCAATGGAACACTGAGGTCATCTGAGACCCAATGAAGTAGCAAAATGGGTTGTGTGATTTCACACATTATCGCTCAAAAAACAGCAAAATTGCAGTTACAGACAAGTAATCAGTTCATGAGATTTGCATATGTGGTTAAACAGCATGTTGCTTACCTGTAGGAGGGCCCTGTCACCATAAAAGGCTTGCAGAGAAAACAGCCCTTGCAAAAGTTGCATCTCTCTAGGAGCACAGGTTTAGTCTTTACTGCTGGGAGAAGGTAAAGGGCTGGGCCCATGTAGCTACACACCATAGTTCCTATGGGGGAATAGCCTGGAGGAAGGCTGCTGATGCTGCCATTCCTCTTGTGGAATGAGCACAGATTGGAAGAGGTGGCTCTTTGCCACCTCATTGTGAAGTTTGATGATTGCCACTATCCATGTGGAGAAACCAGGAGGGAAAGACCCTTCAAATCAGTCTTGGAAAACAAGGAATAAACGTTGGCCCTAGTGAAACAGTGCTGTACAGTCCAGGTAAAAAGTGAAAGTTTGTTGAATATCCAAAGAATGAACACATATCTCCAATGATATTAAGGGTTTCTGCTTTACTGTTACCACAGAGAACAGGAGGGTTGCTGCAGGCTAATAGCTTACATCCAGCAATAACAAAGGTTAGAAACAATATTAATCAGAGTATGTATGTATGTATGTATGTATGTATGTTAATCCTCATTATCTATGAATAATTTCCTGAACAGCCATATCTTCACGGCTCTCTCTGATAGATAAGAGGGCAGTACTGAACAGTAAATCTCAAGGAGAATCTGTCACGAGTCTCCTTTTTCTGAGATCAACTCCTGCGCTTAAAGAAGAGTCGGCGAGGACTGTACAGTAGGAATTGGAGAGGCAGTAGAAAAGAGATGGCCATTGTGGAAATGAACTTGAGGCTGCCAGAGCTAGAATCAGGAATGCAATGGAACTCCCCCCTCCCCCTTTTTAGCTGTGGTTAGACTTGGGTGGGCCAGACCTTAATAATGGACTATTTCCTCAGCTGACAATAGGGCAGCAGAATCCCGAGGATCCTGTGCAGGTGGTAAAGAATTCAGTCCATCTCATTATAGATGAAGGAGCTATCACACAACTTCTGGGAGATGACAGGAAGCTTGGAGGAAGACGAAAATGCTTTAGGAACTTTGCACTTGTTGTTCTTAGACCTTGCTCCCAAAGTCTGGTTTGCAAACTAGAGACTATGATGGGTTTGTTCACTAAATGAGTGGCAATACTGTATTTAGAAGAGTCTACTGTGATTTTCACCAAGACAAAAAAATACTGTTTGTGCCCTTCTGAGAGGAGAAGTTTGCCATATGAATAGCACCCAGCGATTATTGAAAAGGCAGAGTTTTATATTAATTACATCTCTTTATTTTCTTATAGGTGTCTGAAATAACAGAAATTACTTACATTGGGATAATATTCCATTACTAATAAATATTCCATCCGTCCATCTGCAGTGAATCTCTCATCCCCCACAATGAAGTGGGCAATATTGTCATGTTCCATCAATGGGATTCTATAAATATTTCTCTCATTTATAAAATTCTGGCGATTAGTGAAAGAAAATACTTTTACAGCCACTGGACGCTCATCTAAGGATCCTTTGTATACAGCTCCATATCGCCCTCGGCCAATAAGCTGTTAATTTTTTTAAAAAAGAAACTATTAGTTACATTTCAAGGTTCAGGACATTTAAATCTATTGATGTTAATGTCATTCAGCATTTTGTGTGTTCATGGACTGTAGCCCTTCTTTTGCAGCACTGAATTTCATCCTTATACAGTGCATTTATTTCTAATTCAAATGTTAATTGAGATGGAATTATATCTTCTTCAAATTTCTTGTTCTCAGCTAAATCACTCTAAATTCTTAGTATGAGGAAGATCTTGCATTGCTGTAGTAAAGGTAAAGGTTCCCCCCGCACATTTGTGCAGTCGTGTCCGACTCTAGGGGCCGGTGCTCATCTCCGTTTGTTAGCCGAAGAGCCAGCGTTGTCCGAAGACGCTTCCACGGTCATGTGGCCGGCATGACGCGCGCGGAACACTGTTAATTATTATTATGTTAATTATTATGTTAATTATTATTATGTTAATATGCATTGCTGTACATGGATAATGTTATTAATAAATCATGTGAATTAAAAAGACACAGATGTGGAAATTGCAAATGGTAAATTTACCTCCAGTAGTTTCAAATTATCCAAATCTAATGAGGGTTCCAAAGCTGCTGCTTCCATCATGTTCATACTATGCAGGCCCTGTTTACGATCCCCTGAGGAAAGACGATTCAGGTGAAGATTGAGACTTGGATTATATTACCCGTCAAACTTACCAGACTTCTTGATTTATTTCAATAGTCCTGCAATTCCGGCTTAGTAAACCACACAGTGAATGAGAAATAGGTCGACACACTCAGGCTATCTGCACCGCTTTGCTCTTTACTTCACATGGCAGAAAAAGGAGACTGCAAAGGAGACTCGGTGTGATGTCTGAATCCAGAATTATAATTTAGCACACACACATTGAAGCAAAAACTTCAAGGCGGTTTTAAATCAGATCTGTGGTTGGTTTACAGAAGTTGATTTGTTTGGGCACAAGAAATCATAATTTTGTGTTTGTGAAGTTCTCCCATTTCTTTTCTTTCAAAGTTCATATAAAGGGAAGAGAGCAAAGCAGAAGTAATCCAATGTAGTAATGTATGGCTGGATTTATTTATTTATTTATTATTAAATTTATTTTATTTATTAAATTTATATGACCGCCCAACTCCCCCAACGGGGGACTCTGGGCGGTTCACAACAAAACCAAAGTTAAAATACAAATACAAAATTACAAATTAATAACATCACATAATAAATACGAAATCCAATCCGGCAAGTATCTCCATAATCGGGAGGACATTATGATATTAACCACCCCCAGGAGGAGCTGTTACTTTTCCCCTCCCACGCTAGGCGGCCGAGCCAGGTTTTCAGATCTTTCCTAAAGGTCTTAATTAAATTAATTAATTAATCAATTAATTATAAATTAAATTAAATTAAATGTTAAATTAAATGTTAAATTATTTAAATTTAACCTAGCCAAGAAACTTCTTTCAAAATGTGACATTATCTACTTTGTGTCTCATATGTTGTTGGATTAAACTACCACAATCCTTTGGGTCTATGATAGTAATAAAGTCTAACTACCACAATCCTTTATTACTGGCTATGTTGGATGAGGATGTTGGCAATTGTAGTGCAACATTTGGAACCCAAGATTGAGAAATGCTAGACTAGAGAGCATTAATAAGGATGAAGCTACTGGAAGAATGTGTAGCAACGATAATGTTATAAAGGTCCAAACTTTACCTTCTCAGGTCATGTACTTAAGGCCTTTGCTGTGATATCTAGAGCAATTTGTCACAAGAATCCTCTGGAACGTAAGCTGCTCCAGTTCAAGTATAATGCCTTCTAAGGGACTAAAAGAATTTTTTCTCTATTTCCCTGTGAATGTCCAATAGTAGAACAGAAAGCAAACTGTTGCCTAGCAGATTGTAACATATTGAGGAGTAGGGGGGTTGAATATTAAAAACTTATATAGCAAAACTGAATGAGGAACTAAAGAAGAGAAAGATAATAGGAACATGAACATTATCTCAAGGAAAAATAGAGGCAAAATATTAAAATAGAAATATATTTATCAAAGCTTACCTCCAAACATCCTGTATCCAAAGAAAAGAGCAACCACCAAAACAGCCAGTACAGATACTGATGCCAGAACAATTATAATTGTCTCATCTGGATGATCAGGATCTGAAAGAAATCAGTATATATATGACTGTCTCTTCATATACAGCCAGTTTCTCAGGACAAATTAAATTAATATTGTGACCTGCTATCAACTATCTTAACATTTCTCAATTCTTTTTTGCGGGGAGTGGGGTGGGGGGGGGTAACTTTCAAAATACACTGATTGAATACAATAAGGACAGTCCACAGAATACCTCTATCAGGAGAAAGGGGGAGGGAGACCATTTCTTCTAATTTCCCATTAGGCTGGAGACCTTCCCCAAATTCTCCAGAGAAAACTGAGTTGTATGGGAAAGGGAAAATAAATGAAAACTGATTCTACCACTATCAGAGGCATTCTGTTGATGAAAACAGCCCCCTTTTCCCCACAAATTCCAGATCCAACCCAATGGCTATGATTACAGATACTAATTATAGTTGTTAATCACTTCACCCTTCCAAAGTGGTACAGCGGAGTTTTGTGAGAGGAATGTTATTTCTTTGGAGTCTATGAACTGAATAAACAATAGATTTCACAAAAGCCAACTAAATGTAATCAATATGAAAGTCAATAGATGATACAATTAAGAGAAACTACAAATCAATTTTCAATTTTTAGTTATAGATCAGCTTATAGCGTAACAAAACCAAGGAGCACTGAAAGTCAATATTTTACCCTTGCAGCTACTGGATATTATGAGACCTTTCACAAAATAGGTATGAACTGGACTAGAATTACTATGAGAAAATAAGGCAAATAACCTTTCCTGAAAGATTAACGGTAGTCAAGAGGGATCACAAAATGCTACTGCTTGGGAGAATTGTTCCTACAATACAGTATTTATATCTTACATCCAGGATGTGCAACTTTCCCAAGGTTGGGGGGATACAACTCTCTCTCCCCACAATAGAAAGGTTGCAGCCGATGTTACTGGAAGGGAGGTGACATCCCAGTAAGGGGCAGGACTGATTTTTTGCCATTTTTCAGAGGGGTTAAACTTTTCAAGGGTGTGAAGGGAAGCTCAAACTAAGTAAACTAATCTCATTCCATCCTCCCCATACTCAGTTCCACCCTTTTATGCCTCCCCTCCCAAACAGCCCCAGATAGCAACAGGTTGCTCCTAGAAGGCTCCAGCTTCTATTTCCACCTTTATTTCTGAGAACTGCATTAATGAAAATTAACCAAATTTTGACCAAATTAATGACCAAATTTTGGCGGCAATGCCACACGAGGGATGTGGGCCATAGGTTGCCCATATCTTTGAATAAGAACAAGAATCACCAAGCCCCAAGTGTTCCCTATAAAAATTCCAGAAGTCACACAAATACTGTACAGGGAATCATCTCTTCGGAGACGATTAGGTTGTTCTGGCCAGTTTAAACTATGCTTCCTTCTTCTTGCCCTTGTGCTTCTATCTTCTGGAGGAATGGTAGAATAGAGATTTAATAAATAAAGGAATAAATCTATTTGCCAACCTCTATCACTTTCCTGTTTTTCTCCTTTCCAAATGCACTAACTGCTTCTAAAACATTTTAGCATCTTTGAACTTGGAACAAATTTAGCTTCCTGTGGATACATTTCAGCGCCAACTGCAATTTTTAATTTAATTAATTTTTAATTTAATTAATTTTTAATTTAATTAATTTTTAGTTTAATTAATTTTTAATTTAAAGAGGAGGCAGTTCTAATCTATTTTGTGCTACAAGTGACTACATTAGTTAACTTAGGAGGCTCAAGAATGTTCACCTCCATCCAAAACAATTTTGCTTCGATAATGCATTCTGTGAAAAAGCATTAAACAAACAATGTAACGAAACGGAACACCCAGGTATCAAATTCAGTATTGTACAAATAATTTTAATCATTTTATAATTTGTCAACAACATAATGTAAAACTATAAGTAATACGGGTTTTTAAAATGTTCTGTTAATTTAAAAACATGCTGAAAGAGAATTATAAATATTCAAATTTTCTATAATTCCATCCAGGTAGTCCTCATTTAGCTACCACAATTGGGACCAGCAACTCGGTTGTTAAGCAAAGCGGTCACTAAATGAAACCACAACTATGCTTATGATCTTACTTCAGCTTTACAGACCTACGAAGGTCATAAATGCCAGGGCTGGTTGCAAAGATACTTTTTCATCACTGTTGTAAACTGAGAACCGTCGCTGTATGAGGCAGTCGCTAAACGAGAACTACCTGTATTATTATTTTGACTATGAGGACAACCTGGAAGCCATGTTCAAATGCTATCCACCAGTCTCAGCTGAAAAGTATGCTGGCCTAAAATTTGCTGAGCCCTGTTGTGCTGGTGCTGAAATGAGGCTGGCGACTGGTCAGGTCCTTACTGTTTTATTGTGGGACAAGTTACGAACAGTGATTGGTGAATTCTTCTAGGTTTCCCCTCTTACCAAGTGTTATCTTGGGGGGGGAACCCCACCACCTTCTCTAAAGTTGGATGGGGCCAACTTGAATGTAGGCAGGTGATTGGGCCACCTGTAAAGTTGCCCAATTACCAGGTTGCAAACATAAAGAGATGCTCCATGTCTATGACCATACCTTCTGAAAGAATGCTAAACCTGTATCCAAAAGTACCAAGCTGACAGGTTGCAGGTACACAGGAAGAGCACAGAATGAGGTGGGAAGGAACACTCAATAAGGAATGAACTCCATTCTTGACATATACTGCAAGGGAATGGCAGTAGTAGCAGTGAATCCAGTTCTTTCCATGTGGTCAGAAACATCCAGAAGGACCCCATGGACTGACATGAAACAAGAGTGGGTTGGGCAATGCCATGGTCCCTCCAAGCTAACAGGACCAGAAAAAGTTTAGTCATGCAATCCATCTGTTGTCAGAAGCAGAGGAAAACCTGTAATGCACCCAGTCATGACTGAACCAGCAACCAAGCTTTTTTTCTCAGTTTAAATCAAATTGTACGGCACAGGACTACTGCTCTTTCATGAGAGTGCGGTGCTAGTCTTATTTTTAAACACACTCTTTCAAGAGAGTGCCAAACTGTGTTTATAGGGAGCCTGCATAAGGCCAGAGACAGGCTTCAGAAAGCAGGATCAGGCATTATGCAGACAGAAGCCTCTGTGGAAGCCAGGTGTCTAGTCCCTCCTGAAGCCCAAGCTCAAATGGCCACAGAAGGCAGTTCTAAGTGACCAAAGGTGAGAGGGTGAGCCTGCAACAGCCTGAAGAGGAGATGGGCAGATCTGACCCCAGACTGTGACAGCAACCATGTTGCCAATGAAGTGGGCTAGACCCTATCCTCCTAAAAAACAAATAAAACAAGCGGTGTTGGGAGCAGAGGAAAAAGATACTTTAAATGGGAAGAACTAAAGGTGTCTCAGCTGTGGGGTGAGACAAAAGCAACATCATCAGGACATAGCATTGAAAAACATTACTGGGACGTGTTTCTGCCACAGTGAGGGGGATGCAAGGATGAGCCCCTTAAGCATTCTGTTTAGAATGCTGCTCTTTTAACTAGAATGTAAACTGCATGTTGTAAATGTAAATCTCCACACTGACAAGAAATGCCTACGAAAGATTCCCTATAGAAAGTTATCTGAACAGGTAAATTCAGGAGTTTCTTGGGTACTAGAAAGCTGTGGCTAATTCCTGTTATTACATCTTTGTCTTCTAATATACCCAAGCCTAAATATAGGAAAACTGGCTTGAGAAGACTTTAGAATGTTGGAGGATGTTTTGATTCCATAGGTACCTGTACTGCAAGAGTTGTTCATTTGAAGAAGAGGAAAAGATGCATTTGCTTAGGAATTCATTTTCAAAATGCTGTGTCAGTGAAAAGAGAAGGGAGTAGGAATGTTAACAGAGCCATAGGCAGTGAGCTATTACAGCATGAGGGCAATGAACCAGAGTGAGATGTGGGGTTGAATACTCCTATCTCTAGTAAGGCTGTGAGGAGATCAGAAGATTTCTTTTCTTTTCTTTTTAAAATTATCTTCAGAATCTTGTTTTATCCAGTTGGTATACAACCCAGTAATAGCTCTTTGGGCAGTGTGACATTGGTTAAAACATACCATAGTAAAAAACAAAAACAGTGGAGAAACAACTCTTTCTAAACCCAATAAATTGTGGGATAATAAATGGGAGACCATCAGAAAATTCTAGGGCTGTAGGATAGCTTGGGAATTTATCTATCTATCCCAGAGCTTTCCAAACTTTTCATGTTGGTGACACACTTGTTAGACATGCATCATTTCGCGACACACTCTTACAGCAGGGCACCATTTCACGACACACTCTTACAGCAGGGCACAAGGCAGGCACTAGGACCTGTGCGGAATCACAGCAGGTTTGGAGGCAGCCAGGCACAAGGCAGGCACTAAGACGTGCGCGGAATCACAACAGGTTTGGAGGCAGCAAGGCAGCAAGGCACAAGGCAGGCACTAGGACCTGCACGGAATCACAGCAGGTTTGGAGGCAGCCAGGCACAAGGCAGGCACTAAGACGTGCGCGGAATCACAACAGGTTTGGAGGCAGCAAGGCAGCAAGGCACAAGGCAGGCACTAGGACCTGCACGGAATCACAGCAGGTTTGGAGGCAGCCAGGCACAAGGCAGGCACTAGGACCTGCGCAGAATCACAGCAGGTTTGGAGGCAGCCAGGCACAAGGCAGGGACTAGGACCTGCGCAGAATCCTGGCAGGGCTCGGAGGCAGCAGCAGCCGCAGCCACGACACACCCAGACGCTGCAGCCGACACATTAACGTGTCCCGACACACAGTTTGGAAAGCTCTGATCTATCCATTTATCCATCCTGGAAAAAGGCAATAGTACACCACTTTCACTTTCCTGACCAGAAAACCAGTTGGGATCAGTTCAGAGGAAACTTTACCTTTTTTAACCAAAAGCAATTTGGACCAACTCATGATCACACTAGAATGGGAAGGTAAGAAAAGATGGGTTTGAACTCAAGTCCATGATTTTTGGTGCAATAAACTGGTACAATAAAACAAGCAAAAGGAATTATTAAAATACATCAACTTTCTCTAACTTGGTGTCTTCCTGATGTATTGAATGTATTGATGTATCCTGAAGGATATAGAGAGACAAACGGACTTAGAGAAGGCCCCTAATTTCTTATCATCAGAGTATAATAAATATATTGTTAATTCTGCTAACTACCTTACTCAACTTGAAATCCCTAGCCATCGGAAAGCCTTTGCCCTAGCTCGTAGCCACGCACTCCCTTCCGCAGTCTTGGATGGTAGATATAAAAAAATCCCAAAAGCTGCAAGGTGGTGCTGTTGTAATAATGGAGAGATAGAAAATACAGACCACGTGCTCCTCCGTTGTCCTTTTTATAAAGAGCTTAGGAGTAAATTAATATTACCTCTGACCAAGAAATATCCTAGGAGGCAAGATATAGAGTATATGCAAATGTTACTTATAGATGAAGATCCAACTGTTACGGCGCAAGTAGCCAAATTCTGTGCAGCTGCTATAAAGATACGCCAGACTATGATAGGAAAAATGTAGTAATGTACTCCTTGTAATTATTTTAATAATTTTAAAAGGTGTGTGTGTGTGTGTGTGTATGTATGTATGTATGTATGTATGTGTGTGTGTGTGTGTGTGTGTGTATATATATATATATATATATATATATATATATCAATCACACCATATTTTATATATATTTTACTTTTTATAAGCATTTATATCTGATAGAATATTAATTATGACTAATATTAAGAGCATATTTAAATTTGATTAAGGGGCTCATCCACATTGTGGTCTGAATGTATTTTAATTTTTAATTGGAACAATGTAATTTAACTTATAATTTTAAAACTATTTTAAATCAGATGGTGCATATTGTAAGGTTCAATGAGTATACCTTGTAGAATCTTGTACTGGTCAGTGACCGTAATAAACCTTTGATTGATTGATTGATGTATCTGACTACAATTTCCATACAGGCTATAGATGAGAGATCTTATAGAGGGTTGATATAAACCTAATAAATTATTGATTCAGAAAATAACAAGGTATGATTTTATACAGTCAAGAAAGATGCTTGCACTTGTAACAAGTTCTACTTGTCACTAACCATGGGAGAAAAAAAATGAGAAAAAATTATGCCCAGACATCTTCTCTATTCTGAGAAGTTATTTCCATTTACTACCAGAAGAAATCTTAAGGAGCAATTTGGATTCAAAACAAACCTAGAAAATTGGTTGTCTCAAACACATACAAATAGGTTTGTATGTGTATAGACAAAGTACTGTATCAAAAGAATTTATGAACAGAGAGACACAAACAGCGTATTTCTTTTATGAAAATATAATTTTGAATAGCATAGAAGTACTACTGGAAAAGAAGAGAGTTACCTGAATGGTTGCAGCTGTGAGATTTGAAAATGTTTTTGAGATATTATAGAGGAAAAAAAAAGGAAAAGAGCAAAGTGGTTTTCCACATGTTAAGAAGAGTTGCACAGCTAAGTCATTATTTCCTTGGTTATCAACATGGTACTAGACAGAATTCATCTTTTTAAGTATGAAAGCAAGTGCATTTTTATTAATATTTACATTTTTATCAATTGATTGCTTATTCCATAGAATATAAAATGTAGAACAAAATCTTATTAAGTTAATATCTTTTATTATAGCAATAATAAGCTATTCTTGAAAACATATTTTATTGCAAATTTTAATTATTATATCCCTACTTTGGAACAGCTTTATCTGTGAAATGTAAGACACTATCAAAATGCTGAACTGCATCACTGAACCCTGCAACCTTAAAGTGTCTAAACTTTTTTGTAATATTGTACAAAGTGCTTTATAGATTTCAATCTTCTTTATATAATCATCCTTTATATCAAACGATGGAAGTATAGTTACAAAACATTTTCCCATTATGGGTCTTCCTCACATATGCTCAAGTTCTACTATGAGTCTGTGGTGGCTAGTATTAGAATTTGCATTTGTAATTTATGAGCTGCTTCAAATACTACATATTTTCTGCACAATACTTTATATGCAAAAGAACCTGAAAAACATACAGTATTAATGTCTATGAAGGTTCTCAGTCATCCAGGTGGAATTGTCTGTAGCTTGAATCATGTCAACTGGATTTCTGTTTTCTCAGTGGAAACGTTTCGCTCCTTATCCAAGGAGCTTCTTCAGTCTGAGCAAAGTTGGTAAGGGAATCCTAAATATGTTTCTAGGTAGCTGTGTGACCTTACACCTGGGGCTAGGTCATGGTTATATTGAGATGTAATTTTTAAGTCCTTTTATCATCTAATGGAGGGTCGTTAAAATCACCATGCTGCTGTTGAGCTTCTGAAATGGTCTTAATCTTCCTAGGCACAGAAGACAACACGGGGAGGAAGATGGGGGAGAGTTTGTGCCTGAGGCCCCCACCTCTATTCAAGGAAGGATTTTCCAAGTTGGCATAAATGGATTCCTTGACCCCTCTCTCAAACCACCTATCTTCTCTGTCTAAAATGTGGACATTAATGTCCTCAAATGAGTGTCCTTTTTCTTTTAGATGAAGATAAACTGCTGACTCTGGTCCTGTGGTGTTATTTCTCCTGTGTTGGGCCATCCTCCTGTACATAGGTTGTTTGGTTTCTCCAATGTAGAGTTCAGAGCACTCCTCACTGCACTGGATTGCATAAACTACATTGCTTTTCTTATGTTTTGGAGTTTGATCTTTGGGGTGTACAAGCCTCTGTCTCAGTGTGTTGGTGGGTTTGAAATATACAGGTATGTGGTGTTTGCCAAATATCCGTTTTATCTTTTCAGACACGCCAGCCATGTAGGGAATGACCAGGTTCTTTCGTTTACTCTGAGTCTCAGCCCTATCTGTCGCTGTTTTAGGTCTGGTAGATTTAGATTTGGTGAAGGCCCAATTTGGATATCCACAGGCCTTCAGGGCTGTTCTCAGGTGCTGATTTTCATTCTTTTTGGAATCCATGGAGGTGGGGATGGTTTCTGCTCTGTGTGACAATGTCCTGATGACTCCTAGTTTGTGCTGCAGTGGATGGTGGGAGTCAAACATCAGATATTGATCTGTGTGTGTGGGTTTCCTGTAGATCCCTATTTCTAGCTTGCCACCGGTCCCAATGAGGACTTCACAGTCTAGGAATGCCAGTCTGTTGTCCTTGGTGTCTTCTCTGGTGAAGCTAATGTTGGCATCTATAGTGTTTATATGGTCCGTGAAGGCCTGTACTTCCTGGGCCTTGATTTTGACCCAGGTGTCATCCACATACCTAAACCAGTGGGTGGGCACCGTTCCCTGGAATGTGTTGAGTGCTTTCTTCTCCACTTCTTCCATGTATAAATTGGCCACAATGGGTGACACAGGAGAACCCATGGCACAGCCGTGTTTTTGTCTGTAAAAGTCACCTCTGTATGTGAAATAAGTGGTGTTAAGACACAGGTCCAGAAGATGGCAGATCTGGTTTGGGTTGAGATGGCTTCTCCTTTCCAGGGTTACATCTCAATATAACCATGACCTAGCCCCAGGTGTAAGGTCACACAGCTACCTAGGAACATATTTAGGATTCCCTTACCAACTTTGCTCAGACTGAAGAAGCTCCTTGGATAAGGAGCGAAACGTTTCCACTAAGAAAATAGAAATCCAGTTGACATGATTCAAGCTACATACAGTATTAATGGTTGCTTCATTATGTTCAAAGTGAAATAGGCACACTGTATCAACCCAGGTTAAATATAGGACTATAGTTGTCAAATATTGTTCGGTCTGGAGCAAGCCACTTGAGGAGGGGCATAGAGCAGCATCTCTTTCACAACGGGAAAGTCTTCCTCCCTCAATGAGGAGTTGATTTGTTGTTGTTCAGTCATTTAGTCGTGTCCGACTCTTCGTGACCTCATGGACCATAGCACGCCACAGCCAGATTAAACTTTTAATTCCCCCCCGCCCCCGTGCCATTTTAACTAGGATTAAGTTCACAAGTAGCAGAGCTCACATCACAAAGGACTCTCTCTGTCCACTGCCTTGTGATCCACAGGTTCAAAAATCTCCCAGGTAACATCAAACATTGCCTCTGTTAAATCTTACATCTATCTGGCACCCAACTTGGAGCAAATATTGATGATTTTATCCATGAAATGTCTGGCAAATTATCACATCCTGCCCTTGGTGGTTCTTCCTGCTGATGGTGCCATCCAGAGGTTTCTGGAAGAACCTAACTGCAGGGAAAGCAACATTTACTTGCCAACAGGTCTTTAATTATTGCAATAACAATTACATGGAAAGTAAGGATGGGGGTAGGTAGCAGAAGAGCAATCAGAGAAAAAAAAGCCTATTATTTCTATCACACAAGATTTACTTTTCTAAAATTGCCATAACTTGTAATGCTACGTTGTGTATTAATCTTAAAAGTTCATATTTCTGCGGAACCTCTGGGTTGACTTCTATAAAATTTCACAAGGAGGGTGTCAACTAGAAAAATATATTGAAGGATCTGTTGCCTGATTATCTTTTATGAGATATGGAGATTCTATTAAATGAACAATTTAACATAGGTGGAACAAACTAGAAGAGCTAGAGAAAAAAGCATTTCGTTTAGTTATCTCAATGCAGTATGACAGGATCACATATAAAAAACTCAAACAGGAAAAAAACTGTTTATTTTTAATTATTATTTAACATGATGTATGTCAATGCATTACATGCTAAGCAATGCCTTTGTTTTTCCTAAAGACTCCAAGCAGCTGCTCTTTTATCTTGAGTTGTCTCATGGAGGACTGATGGTTTCTTAACAATCAGTTAGCCATTAGTCTATGTTTGGATGACATGCTAAGTAATGGCCAATGCTGCTTATTCAAGAACATGCCATGCTTATACCTTGTGATTAAACTCAGTGACTTAGTTTCCCATGTTGTAAAGACAAAATCAATGGAGTAAAAACTGTGTTAAATAGCTTTTCCCAACACGGTGCCCTCTAGATGTATTGACCTGTATCTTCTACTATCCTTGACCATTGGTTATGTTATTTTGGACCTTGGAGGTGCCGTATTTGACTATAATAAAAAATATATCCAGGCAACATGTTGGGAAAGGCTTTTGTAGGTATTGCTATAGATATTTTAAGCAAAGATTGTATATCTGCTAGATGAGACATGTGGCAAACATATCATTTCAGTTTGACATACCCGTAACTGTATTAATAAGTAAAACAAAAATTCAATAAGCACCAGAGAAACAGACCATTGTACCCTACATCTACTATTTATTAACTTTAAGATTTATTAAATGCATTTTAATCATTGGTGCTTAAAGTGATGTACAAGAACCACAACAAACAATTAAAACCACGATAAAACAGTAAAAAAAAAGAAACATATAAAAACGAACATAGCCATAATTCTAGGTCAGTGATCCATACCCACAAGCTAATTTTAGAGAAGATGATCACTTTGATGCAACCAAAGAACTACTATAAGTAGGATTCAAAGAACAATCTTAGAATTGGTTGCACTCCCCAAAAATAATGAATAGTTTCTTATTCCATCATGACTGTTAGAGTCAAAGCGTATTTTATAGTCCTAATTTCAACTAAGACTCCTTTGGTTTTTTTGGTTTTTGTTTGCAGATTTATATTGGCTCCAAGCTCTTAAAATTCAGCCAGTTTATTTATGTGATTGTGGCTACAATTTTAACGATGAAGAAAACAGGAATGACATAATTTTGCTAAAGCTTCAACATTTTCTTCTAAATGTACCTGCAGGTAAATAGATTGACAAAATGTCATTTTAACATGTTATTTATAACTACTGTGCGGCTCCTTCTGAGCTCCTGGATCTTTTTGGTGCTGGAGAACTCTGAGCTTGTGGTCCTGGGGACTTCAATCTCCCTTTCAAGATTTTAAAAAACTTTATCGTTCAGCAGGACATATTGCCACTGATGGTATAAGAACTACCTGGGCTTATTACACTAGGTGGGATTTTATTTAAACTGTTGTTGAGTGTTAACTAAGTCCTTGTTGAAGTGGATACTCTATAAATAAACAGACCACCCACTTGTCTTAAATAAGTTCCACAATAGTGCTTTGCAATAGGTGGAAGAAAGGGTGTGTGAACTGCAATGCTGGATCAACTTAATTTAGCTTTGAGCAGTCTAATTATTCTGGCAAAACTTGGCAAGACTGTACAGATCTTGAATGTTTGGTTCTCCAAACACACCCAAATATTTCATTTGCATTTAGTTATGTTCAATGAAATTAAGTTTCAAACAAAGTTATGAATGTTGACATGTAAAGAAATACCAGTTTAACAAAATCTGTTTTACTGAGACTTATTAATGCTAAACAATTTATTTGGTTTAAAGTAAAATCAGTTTCTCAAGCCATTTTTTCTATACCTAAAAACTTTTTCCAAGATCAGATTATAGTTTTATTCTGAGACATGTGGTGGCATTTCATTCAACTTAATAATATACCACAATTAAAGCCAACTTTAATTAAGTACAGTTTACTATTTAACAGAAGATCAAGAATACAGGACTCCATGCAATATAAATTGAGTTGATGACAAAATTCTAATTAAAATGCCTAAATATTCTAGACATTGAAAAGTATTTTTTATTTCTTGTATTTTCATTCCAACAAGTTCATTTAATGTAGCTGCAACTATACCAGCCTTGTAAGCAATCTTCAGTGGTAGATACTTGCTAATCCACATATCTACACATACATACAGTTGCAATCGAAATTATTCAACCCCCATTGCAAATCAGGTTTATTGTCAAAATTTACAGACTTTCAGCTGTTTGCAATGAACAAATCAAACAAAAGCAATGGAAATAGCTCAACACAACGAATGCTTCAAGTGGTTTCCCCAAATTCAACTGGAAATGCAACTTATAATGACTTCTCCAGTCTCAAAATTATTCAACCCCTTCATGGCAAGCATCTTCAGTACTTAAGAGCATAGCTTTCCAAACTGTGCGTCGCAACACTTTAGTAAACTGTGTGTCGCGACACAACCCGGAAGTGGTGGGGGGGGTGCACAGCGGCGGCACGGGGGCGCACACGGCGGCGGCGGTGTGCACGGTGGCGGCGACGGCAGCAGCGCGCCATCAGCGCTTCCGCGTTTTAGCAGAAAACACAAGGCCGCCGCCGTGCACACCGCCGCTGCGTGCCGCCGCTGCCGCCGTTGGTGTGTCGCCAACAGCGGCAGTTTGGAAAGCACTGACTTAGAGCACCCTTTTGCTGTTATAACCTTCTGCAAATGAGATGCATAGCCAGACACCAGCTTCTGGCAGTGTTCCTGAGGAATCCTAGCCCATTCCTCATGAGCAATGACCTCCAGTTCAGTAATATTCTTGGGTTTGCGTGCTGCAACCGCCTTCTTCAAATCCCACCAGAGATTTTCTATGGGATTCAAGTCAGGTGACTGTGATGGCCACTGTAGAATCTTCCAAGACTTCTTCTGTATCCAAGCCTTAGTGGAATTTGAGGTATGCTTGGGATCATTGTCCTGCTGGAAGGTCCAATGACGCCCAAGTTTCAGCTTCCTTACAGATGGCATGACGTTTTCTCCTAGGATTTCCTGATACTTCAATGAATCAATCTTGCCTTCCACACGTTGCAGGTTTCCAGTGCCAGAGGATGCAAAGCAGCCTCAGAGCATCACCGAGCCACCACCATGCTTAACTGTAGGCAGAGTGTTCTTGTCAGCATATGCTTCATTCTTCTTCCTTCAGACATACCACTGATCCATCAGGCTGAAAAGTTCCAGTTTTGTTTCATCGCTCCACAGAACAGAATCCCAAAACTTCTGTGGCTTATTTATATGATTGTGAGCATATTGGAGCCGACTTTTCTTGTGGTTTTGGGTCAGTAGTGGTGTACATCTTGGAGGTCTGGCATGGCAACCTTCTGTGTTTAGTACGTGCCTTACTGTGCTCACTGAAACCTCAGTGCCTGTTGCCACCAAGTCTTGGTGTAGGTCTTTTGCAGTCACTCGAGGGTTTCTCTCAACCTGCCTTCCCAGAAATCTGGTTGCAGCCATTGACAGCTTCCTTTTTCTGCCCCGTCCAGGTAGTGTAACCACTGTTCCCTTAACTTTGAACTTGCAAACTATGCTTCCAATGGTGTCTCTAGGAACATTCAGTGCCTTTGCTATCTTTTTGTATCCTGTTCCTTGTTTGTGAAGGGCGATGATCTCTTCTCTTACCTTTTTGGACCATTCTTTTGACGTAGCCATACTTCTAACATGCAGTCAAACGTGACACTCAACAAACCCCTAGCCAGTTCAGGTATGTCATGTGTTCCACCTCAAGCACACCTGGTGCAACTAATGAAGCCCTTGATTAGTTGCATCAGGTGTGCTTGAGACAACACCTGTTTTGCATACTGTACTGTATGTGTGCTGTTGTGACGGATTCTATTCAGGGTGTTGAATAATTTTGAAACTGGAGAAGTCATTATAATTTACATTTCCAGTTGAATTTGGGGGAACCACTTGAAGCATTCGTTGTGTTGAGCTATTTCAATTACTTTTGTTTGATTTGTTCACTGCAAACAGCTGAAAGTCTGTAAATTTTGACAATAAACCTGATTTGCAATGGGGGTTTTCAATTGCAATTGCAACTGTAGCTATGGTGGTAAATTAGAGTCAATTTACGTATAAAAACAAATCATGATACAGCAATCAAACAAAATATTATGCTTTTTAACCAGCATAATATAGTATTCCCACAGCCATCTATCTATCTATCTATCTATCTATCTATCTATCTATCTATCTATCTATCTATCTATCTATCTATCACTAAAACTCTCACTATGTTTAACTGTTTATACCCTCAAGTTAGCTTAAACAGTGCATTATACCGCAACAATTTTTGAATCAAGGTACCTAAAATCCGCTAACTTAACGAATGCAGGACTCCATGCAATATAAATTGAGTTGATGACAAATTTCTAATTAAAATGCCTGAACATTCTAGACATCGAAAAGTATTAAAAAAATCCAGAACCCATTACTTCTGTGGAATTGAAATTTCCACGATGTTCAGACCAGTTTTATTCACAAAGTTGTGGCCGTTACAGTGCCCCCACGTCACATGATCATGATTTCTGATGCTCCCTGCCAGCTTCCCTCAAGCAAAGTCCATGGGGAAGCCAGCAGGAAGTCGGAAGTCACTCCCGCTCCCACTGCTTTTTTGCCCGCCCATAGCCATTCTGTTTATCTGTTTAGGTAAGTAAATATTGACTTATTATTGAAGTTCATTTGTCACTACAACTATTTTTCTATTTATGATATATAGTCTTCTTAGATGATCAAGGGACCATCCAGCATTGGGGTAAAGAAAATATGGTCAGCCTAAAATTTAATGTTCATTCTGGTCACATCAAACTGCACTACCATTCTCTCAAAGGATGACCCAATGTGTAACAGAGTTGTCTAGTAGAAAATAAAAATGCAAACTACAATATTAGAATGCTATATAAAAACAAAATTTCAAGTAAGAAAGGAACTATTTAAAATAAAAGTTATAGTTATTAATTACAAAAAGACTAAAGAGCAGCATTTTAGCAACAGATACAATAGAATAAAGCTTAGTATCTATATACCTACAAAGAAGTTAGTATCTGCTAGTACCCTAAATTACATGTTGCTGCACAGAACTTCGCAACACTCCATTTTAGAAAATAATTACTATCAGAAAGTTTTAAAAAGTATAAAATTGGCTTGAGTGAACCTAGCATTCAGTCAGAGCACTACTTATATCACTACTACTTGTAGTAGAACACTACTACTTGTAGTAGAAGTAGTAGTAAACATGATTATAGCCACTGACCAATTCAAAAAAAAAAGAAAACAAGTTCTGTGACAGCAAATAAAAATGACATATATCACCATAAAACTGGCAAAACAAAACATAGTCAATTGTTTCTATCCGTCCATCATCACAGGGGCACAAACCTCCTGGGAGAGGAGCTAAAGGAAAAACAACACAGCAAGCCAAAGTAAAGATTTTTTTGTTAGCAGGGACTATTAGTTGTATAAGGTAAACAGCAAGTATTCATTTATACATTATACTTAAGGGTGAAGGGTGATTAAAATCAGACCGCCTTCCTGTGTCCATAATATAATGCTTCAGAAATGATCTTGTTTGGCCTTAATCCTGAGAAAGTAGACAAGGAGGTGTAAATCCAAGCAAGAACAGCTTTGATATAGCAAAAATGGGGATCTCTTCTTCTGCTCCAAGGTTGTGTTTCCTTGGAGGTAATCTGTCATGCCCCGTGCCAACCACAGGAAAGTCTAGATATATTCCATAGACTCTTCAGTTCATCAGCACTCCATGTGATCTTTCTCTCCCATTCTCCTGAGGATATTAAGAACAAGTGTGGAATGGCAGAGATGTCCTTAAGATTAGATCACAACCGGATACTTGTTCTCTTGTTCTGAACGGATGGATGGATGGAAAATGTGTTTATGCATCAAAGAAATATGAGAAAGGATTCATATACTCTCCAATCTATCTACACATCCCACATCCACTTACCCAGGGACCTCTAAAGGCATTTTTACTATTTGGTGCAGAACCTGATGGTTTCCCTTTGCCAGGCAACTTGGTCCTTATCAAAATTAATAATACTATTTATCACAGGGTACATTATGTCTTAAAGTGCTTCCTATTTATCTAATAATCATGTAATACTGCTCGAAGAGATGGCTGAACCTGCTTGAATAGTGGCTTCACTTCAGCTGCTGATAGCTCATGGCAGAGGTGAAATTTCAGCAATCATGCAACACAGATAAGCATGGCTAAGACTACAATCTATGAATATAATACTATGCATAACTATTAAGAACTAAATCCAAGGAGAAAATAAGCATTGGATTGCAACCTTTATGACCATTTTACATTAGCTTTTAAATTAAGCCAAAAACACAGAATCTCATACAGTGCAAGTTCCTAAACTCTGCAACCCCCTAAAACAATAAATGAATTTAGGCAAATGCAAGTAGATAAATAGGTACCACTTCGGTTGGATGGTAACAGCGTTCCGCGCACGTCATGCCAGCCACATGACCGCAGACAGCGCTGGCTCTTCGGCTAAGAAACGAAGATGAGCACTGCCCCCTAGAGTCGGAAACGACTGTGCGGGGGAAAACCATTACCTTTACCTAGTCTTATGAATAAAACTAAACTCTAAGTAAACAGATAACGAAACAACAATAAATAAAACCGCTCTGTATTGTCGAAGGCTTTCACGGCCGGAGTTCAATGGCTGTTGTGGGTCTTCCGGGCTGTGTGGCCGTGTTCTGGAAGTTGTGGTTCCTAACGTTTCGCCAGCATCTGTGGCCAGCATCTTCAGAGGGCAGGAGCACAGATAGAAGCAAAATGTCAAATGTCAAATGTCATCTCTGTGCCTACCTGGGCACAGAGATTTTGCTTCTATCTGTGCTCCTGCCCTCTGAAGATGCTGGCCACAGATGCTGGCGAAACGTTAGGAACCACAACTTCCAGAACACGGCCACACAGCCCGGAAGACCCACAACAGCCACAAAACCGCTGTGATTGGCAGATGATCTTGACAGATAGCCAGTTCCAGAGGTTTAGCTTTGTCGCAAACATTGTTCCATGCTTTGTCTGCCCAAGGCAAAGTGGGAACGCCCTCAGAACTCACGCTGTGTTTGCTCCTCACTTCGCCTGTGCAAACTCTGGGCGGGCTGGCAAAGGCAGAGTGGGAATGAGTTTTGACAGTGCTCCTACTTCGCCTGTGCCAGCTTTATCAGCCTTCGAAACATATTGTGAATCCTCCCTAAGTTGCTTAAGTGCCAGCCTTATCAGCCTTCGAAACATATTGTGAATCCTCCCTAAGTTGCTTAACCCCTCGTGCTGGATCATGGCCTGCAGTTTAAGAACTCTTGCCATAGAGATCTGTGAAATGCTGGGGGCAGGTGGGTATGGCTTATGCTAATTTTGAGAGAAGGATACTGCCTCACAAAATAGCTGACTTAAGCTACAGAAACTGGCAACATTGCATATGAACAGCTGCAGTGCCGTGACTGGGGGGAGAGGGGTGACTGGGGGGAGAGGGGTGTGACTGTGGCAACGGAGTGGCAGCCGTGCAAACCAAGCTGGAACAGGCAACTGGCTGGGATTTAAGAAACTGCTTGTAGAAGGCAGAAGGGTGGCCTCACCCCAGTTTTATACTGCCTCATGAGAGGATATCCATGTGTACCTTATCACCCACCTGTGCATAAAGTGTTTTACATAATGTAAGTCATAATGTACATCAGCGGTCCCCAACCTTTCTGGCACCAGGGACCGGTCGTGGAAGAAAATTTTTCCACGGACCAGGGGGGCAGGGTTTGCAGGCGGGAGCCAATCGCACGCACCGGGGGGTGGGGTTTGCAAGCGGGAGCCAATCATGCGCACCGGGGGTGGGGTAATCGTGGGCACCGGGGGCGGGGTTTGCAGGAGGGAGCCCCACGGCCCATTTTCTAACAGGTTGGGGACCCCGATGTACATCATCCAATATCTTTTGAAAATGTAACTTAGCAGGATTGTGCCCAACATTCCTGTTCCAGGCAAAGAAGGGGAAATCCATTTCTACAGGGGTAGATACCATTTTGGAAATGGGGTTCCAATGGAATCCATGTTTGCAAAGAGATCAGCTCTTCTTGCCTGGGTGGAGAGACATCCTTACTTCCCATCCAACAGGAAAAGAAGAGGCACAGATCCCAGTCATACTTACTATTTCTGTGTGGTTGTTTACAGATTCAAAATAAGAAAACAGTGAATGTGGCAATGCAGAAATTAGGAATCTTTTCACTCAGTACTTTATAGTACTTCCTTTGGCAGAAAAAAGTATGCATTCAAATTTGTAGAAAGATACCTGTTTCATTTTGTACCATGTAAAGTGAATGATTTCTGTTCACTTAGTTTTTTATTGAAACATACAATTTAGCCAAAGGGGCCCAAAGTTTTATATACAACAGTTCTTTTATTCAATTAGGGCAGGGCTTTCCAAAGTTTTCCTGCGGCTACACACCAACCGCTGTTGGTGTGTTGCCGCGGGAAAACCCGGAAGTGCCGCTGTTGGGGCAGCACGCAAAAACCCGGAAGCGCTGCTGCCGCTTTCGGTTTTTGCATGCCGCCGTTGGTGTGTCACCGCGGGAAAGCCCAGAAGCGCTGATGGCGCGCCATCAGCGCTTCCGGGTTTTGACGCAACACATCTGGGCCCCGCAGGCGACACACTTTTGTGTCGCAACACAGAGTTTGGAAAGCTCTGAATTAGGGGATGGATTAAGAAAATTAGCTTTGTGAAAAAAATTAAGGAGTAATGAAATGGCACAGGGAGAGGACAAGATAAAAATATCCAGGTACAATAAACAAATATTTTTGTTTATCCAAATATAAGGTTGTCTCTGTAAAATGGGCTAGTAATTGAAATGATAGTTCTTTTGAACAAAAATTGAAACAGCTTCTAATAAATTCCAGGAGCTTTTAAAGTCCATTAACACCCATCAGTGTTTTGATAATTACTTAATAAAGATAGGAAGCATCTTACTTGAAGAGCATCACTTTAAGCTTGTGGTTACCATTCTTCCTGAAATGCACTATTATTATTTGTACCCCAATTTGTATTGTGAAATAACAGAGATTATTATTTCATACTGACGCACTGGAACCACTGGTATGTCATTAGCATACCAGTTCTTCCACATTCCCAGATCACCTTTTCTATTAATTTCATTAAAATGTTGACTAGTGCAGGAAGCAAGATGAAGCCAATGACAACGGGACTAAGCAATAATACCAGCTTCTGAGCTATGTTTTTCACAAGTGTTACGTAAAATAAGTGTATTATATGAAGTGTTATCTTTCTATTCAAATTTGCTTGCGACTTGTTAAAGAATATGAGAACCCTACAGTATGCTGAGATCCAATTCAGAATACATGCTAAATCATAGAACGGTGTTAACTGTATCATTAATTTCCTAGAGATTATGAGGTAGGAGATCCTAGCAGCCGATCCTTCAGTAGCAGCAATTAGCCTCTTCCTCAGTGACAAGATTCCTCTGCTAGCCAGCCCAGAGCTCTAAGGAGGTTAAGGTCTGCTGCCTAGATGTGCAGGCAAAATGAAACCTGCATTCCAGCTATCCTGCTGCAGCGCCAGAAAAGAGAGGAAATACAAGGCTGGCCATGAGAACTCAGAGGCAGGAAGTCCATGAAGACACAGGGGCTTGCTTTAGCTGTTGCAGTCCTCCCTCTGGACATAAGTGCCCCAAGGGCATCCAGAGGAAAATCTGAAGGCAACACTACTTCAGAAACCATGGCTCTAGGCATGTTTTTAGCCTCTGATAAAAATGATACAATTAACCACACCAAGGACTAGGACAGGGCTTTCCAAAGTTTTTCCCACGGCATTGGTGTGTCGCCGCGGGAAAACCCGGAAGCGCTGATGATGATCAGCGCTTCCGGGTTGTGTGGTGACACACCAGACTGTGTGTGGCGACACACTTTTGTGTCGCGACACAGTTTGGAAAGCTCTGGACTAGGATGTTCCAAGCTACGCTCTGGGGTTTTTTGGAGTAATGCTTCATTTGCCTGATGAACCTGGCAACACTTCACTTTCTTTGAAATAGTAAGATTCTGGGGCAGCGGATGGGTGGGTATCCTTACATCTACAGACATTAACAGACACGATCTCCTACATTTCATTTTACTGTTCAGGAAACACGCTGTGATCCTCTCAGCAGTTAAATGCTACCCGCTTTTCCAGCCTTCACACAAAGGCAGTTCTGGCCAATTTAAAGGCTCATAGGTACTTTTACGACGTAATGGAAAGGCTTGTACAAGCAGGCATTTCCCCCTCCATGCAGATCAGAGGGAGGGAGGGCCACCCGCTGTCTGCCTCATTGGAGCCTGGCCGGTTTCTGTTTACAAATCCTGGAGCCAGACCGGGGCACTGGCTGGAGGCGGGCCGTCTGCTTCCTTGCTTACACTCAGCCTTTGTCTGGTGCCGCTGTTCAAAGAACGTACAACTCTGACAGGCTAGCAGCAAAGCAGAGTTTTCCTACAATGCATTAGCCTGGGTTCCCTTTTTCTGCCCCCCATCTCATCCAAAAAGATAATTTAAGGACAACAGTATTTATATTTTTCTGAGAGTTAAGACCAAAAAAAAAAAAAGGCTTCTGGCCAAAATTACTTTACTCTTTCGTGGAAAGGATCTAACAAGCTCACGTTTTCAGACAGAACAATTGCACTTCTTCCTCAACCATCCAAAATATACTGTTTTGTTGAAAAATGCTGCCTGTACAGAATATGGATTTAAATGTCTGCAATATTTACAAAGATGTATTTATGTATATGTATATGTGGGTGTGGTGTATATATGTATACTATATATGTATATGTATATGTGGGCGTGGTGGCTCAGCGGGTAAGACGCCAGGCTTGTCGATCGGAAGATCGCAAATTCGGAGGTTCGAATCCCTAGCCCCGCATGACGGAGTGAGCTCCCGCACTCGCCCCAGCTCTTGCTAACCTAGCAATTCGAAAGCATGCAAATGCAAGTAGATGAATAGGTACCACTTCGGTGGGTAGGTAACAACGTTCCGTGCGCATCATGCCGGCCACATGACCACGGAAGCGTCTTCTGACAGCGCTAGCTCTTTGGCTAAGAAATGGAGATGAGCACCGGCCCCTAGAGTCGGACACGACTGCACAAATGTGCGGGGGGAACCTTTACCTTTTATACTACATAATACAGTGTATGTATCTTAATATTATTTTTGTGTTTTGTTTTTTCTTTTTCCTGTTATTAATTAAAAAGCAATAAAAAATAATTTTAAAAAAGGAGTCTTCCCTTTTTCTGGGCTCACGCAGTAGCTGTGTGCGTTCAGGAAAATATGCTGCTGAGTTTAAAAATTAGTTTAGTATACCACCCTGCATCAAACACATTAGGTAATCAACCTGTTGCAAGAACTATTTTGATTTGTGCACCACTGCATATACAGCATTAATGCTTCTTCCTGTCAATTCCATCTGCACATGTATAACTGTCATGAATGCATAAAAGAGAAAACATAAATTTCATGCCCTTCTTTGCTTTGTTTTCCACAGTGTAGGTGCAGCAGACAACGATGCATTTTTTTAAAAAAAGCACTTCTATTCAAGTTTGTCTACATTTTGTATTTTTTATATTTTATATTTTTCCTGTGAGGAAATATGCTTCAGTCCAACTGACAAAATCTGGCATTACTGGATTTCTGCTATGGAGCAAAACCAAACCAAAACAAAATGGCTCAAACCCCTGCAGATGCAGATCACGTCTCTGTGTGAAATGTTCACTTTTTTTTTTTTTTTTTTTGAACCATTGAGTCAGTGTTGACTCCTGGCAACTGTCTGAACTAGTCCTTACAGCAGAGCTTTCCAAACTTTTCATGTTGGTGACACACCTTTTAGACATGCATCATTTCGCGACGCAGTAACAACAGGGCTCCCCGCCCCCCAGCCCACGCAATTGGCTCCTGCCTGCAAACCCCGCCCCCGGCCCTCGCGATTGGCTCCTGCCTACAAACCCCGCCCCCCGGCCCATGCGATTGGCTCCTCCCTGCAAACCCCGCCCCCCGCGATTGGCTCCCGCCTACAAACCCCGCCCCCCGGCCCATGCGATTGGCTCTCGCCTGCAAACCCCACCCCCCCGGTCCGTGGAAAAATTGTCTTTCATGAAACTGGGCTGGGCCAGGCGGTGTAGCCGCGGTGCAGGGCCGAGCGGTGGGGGCTGCCTCGATCGCGGGGCGGAGAGGCAAGGCAGTAGTGCTTACCAGCGGCACGGCAAGGGCTGGGTGGGACTCCAATGGGGACTCTTTGGCGGCGGCAGGCATCTGCGCTGCTCGGCCCGCCTCTCTGCCCTCCTTTGGCACGTGCTGATTGGTGGGGGTGCCTCTTCTTCCGGTTCCCCCCCAATCAGCGCTTCCGGGTCATCTGGCGATACACCGAGACACTGCCGGCGACACAGTAGTGTGTTGTGACACACAGTTTGGAAAGCTATGCCTTACAGTCTTCATGGCAGCATTTTCGGAATTGGCTTGCCCTTGCCTCCTTCCTAGGGCTGAGAGAGGGGGACTAGCCCAAGGTCACCCAGCTGGCTTCATGCCTAAGGCAGGACCAGAACTCACCGTCTCCCGGTTTCTAGCCTGGTGCCTTCACCACTACACCAAGCTGGCTCTCAAAGTTCTTACTACTTCTACCTGTACCTATCAGTCTTCTGCCTTACCAATGCCAGTGGAAGCAAGCCATTCAAGTGCTTCCCTGTGTCAGCAAGAGCCAATGCTCAGAACCTAACCTAACCTAACAATGTTGTCTAATAGACATTATTCCCAATTGTGCCTCAATCTCTTATTAAAAAGCATTAGATCACACTGCTAAAAAACAGTATTTGTTCAAATGTGGAAGATACCTATTTTGCAAAACCTTAGTGTAGCCTTTGAATAACTTTGCCATCTCAGTAACAACCAAAAGAACGTTAAACACATCCACATACTATCACATATTGACTCAATAGGGTTAATACAGGAATGCATATATGTGAGTCAATCCAAGGATTTCTACAATAGCTGTAAAAGAAACATCCATCTCTTCCTAATCTAACATATTCTAATTTATTCTGTTCTGTATAGTATTTATACAAAAATACATTATAATTAACATTAGACTTGTCACTGAACTAGCACTTACTAAAATGCAGCACACAAAATGGCCCATTCACTGCTACAATGACATCAGTTTCTATAGCAACTGAGCAATGTTCCTTTTATTTACACTTTTAAAATATTATTTGCCAATGTGCAAGCAAGTTACAATAGTCTACTGAAGAAGAGTACATCGTAATATTAAATACCAATGATCTCAAGAGGCCAAACAAAAAACACGTAACAAAAAATGTTCAAACTTACGGAGGTTGAATATTCTAATAGTGATCATTAGATCATTAATTCTAGTTCTTAAAAAAACTATCTGTATCTGTATCTGTATCTGTATCTGTATACAGTGGGGCAAAAAAGTATTTAGTCAGCCACCAATTGTGCAAGTTCTCCCACTTAAAAAGATGAGAGAGGCCTGTAATTGACATCATAGGTAGACCTCAACTATGAGAGACAAAATGAGAAAACAAATCCAGACAATCACGTTGTCTGATTCGGAAAGAATTTATTTGCAAATTATGGTGGAAAATGAGTATTTGGTCAATATCAAAAGTTCATCTCAATACTTTGTTATATATCCTTTGTTGGCAATGACAGAGGTCAAACGTTTTCTGTAAGTCTTCACAAGGTTGGCACACACTGTTGCTGGTATGTTGGCCCATTCCTCCATGCAGATCTCCTCTAGAGCAGTGATGTTTTGGGGCTGTCGCTGGGCAACACGGACTTTCAACTCCCTCCAAAGGTTTTCTATGGGGTTGAGATCTGGAGACTGGCTAGGCCACTCCAGGACCTTGAAATGCTTCTTACGAAGCCACTCCTTCGTTGCCCGGGCGGTGTGTTTGGGATCATTGTCATGCTGAAAGACCCAGCCACGTTTCATCTTCAATGCCCTTGCTGATGGAAGGAGGTTTGCACTCAAAATCTCACGATACATGGCCCCATTCATTCTTTCCTGTACACGGAACAGTCGTCCTGGTCCCTTTGCAGAGAAACAGCCCCAAAGCATGATGTTGCCACCCCCATGCTCCACAGTAGGTATGGTGTTCTTTGGATGCAACTCAGCATTCTCTCTCCTCCAAACACGACGAGTTGTGTTTCTACCAAACAGTTCTACTTTGGTTTCATCTGACCATATGACATTCTCCCAATCCTCTTCTGGATCATCCAAATGCTCTCTAGCAAACTTCAGACGGGCCCGGACATGTACTGGCTTAAGCAGGGGGACACGTCTGGCACTGCAGGATCTGAGTCCCTGGCAGCGTAGTGTGTTACTGATGGTAGCCTTTGTTACGTTGGTCCCAGCTCTCTGCAGGTCATTCACTAGGTCCCCCCGTGTGGTTCTGGGATTTTTGCTCACCGTTCTTGTGATCATTTTGACCCCACAGGGTGAGATCTTGCGTGGAGCCCCAGATCGAGGGAGATTATCAGTGGTCTTGTATGTCTTCCATTTTCTAATTATTGCTCCCACAGTTGATTTCTTCACACCAAGCTGCTTGCCTATTGCAGATTCAGTCTTCCCAGCCTGGTGCAGGTCTACAATTTTGTTTCTGGTGTCCTTCGACAGCTCTTTGGTCTTCACCATAGTGGAGTTTGGAGTGTGACTGTTTGAGGTTGTGGACAGGTGTCTTTTATACGGATAACAAGTTCAAATAGGTGCCATTACTACAGGTAATGAGTGGAGGACAGAGGAGCCTCTTAAAGAAGAAGTTACAGGTCTGTGAGAGCCAGAAATCTTGCTTGTTTGTAGGTGACCAAATACTCATTTTCCACCATAATTTGCAAATAAATTCTTTCCGAATCAGACAACGTGATTGTCTGGATTTGTTTTCTCATTTTGTCTCTCATAGTTGAGGTCTACCTATGATGTCAATTACAGGCCTCTCTCATCTTTTTAAGTGGGAGAACTTGCACAATTGGTGGCTAACTAAATACTTTTTTGCCCCACTGTATGTCGATCATTTTGGGAGCTTTTAAGGAGAAATACTGCTACTATTAATTGTTATTATCAAACGGGAATGAATACTGATAGAATGGATTTTTTGTTTCCTTTGGAAGCTTTGCATGTCCCTACATCCATTTCAGGAGTTTGTGGGACTCATAGGAGTCAAGAGAAAACACTCCCACATGCAAGGTAAAGTTTGTGTACACAACACTAGAATGTTAGTCCACAAGGTGACAACCTGATTCTTTCATCATGAAGTTTTATTAGATATATAAGTGGAATCAGTTTAAAACATGTCAAACAAGTAAGCTTTTACTTCATACACATTTCTTGGAAAACGGAACAAAATCTAAAATCCAAGGAAAAGGATGCAGAAGAAAACATGAAGGAAGGAGAAAAGACCTCAAGGATCCTTCAGCTACTAAGGCAATGTATTTGGTATGTACTAGTGTTAATAAACAGTCCCTGATGTTAAAATAATACTTTTTTTTTTGTTTATTCGTGCAGTCGCTTCCGACTCTTCGTGACTTCATGGACCAGCCCACGCCAGAGCTTCCTGTCGGCCATCACCATCCCCAGCTCCCCCATGGTTGAGTCTGTCACCTCCAGAATATCATCCATCCATCTTGCCCTTGGTCAGCCCCTCTTCCTTTTGCCTTCCACTTTCCCTAGCATCAGCTTCTTCTCCAGGGTATCCTGTCTTCTCATTATGTGGCCAAAGTACTTCAGTTTTGCCTTTAATATCATTCCCTCAAGTGAGCAGTCTGGCTTTATTTCCTGGAGTATGGACTGGTTTGATCTTCTTGCAGTCCAAGGCACTCTCAGAATTTTCCTCCAACACCACCGTTCAAAAGCATCTATCTTCCTTCGCTCAGCCTTCCTTATGGTCCAGCTCTCACAGCCATAGGTTACTACAGGGAATACCATTGCTTTAACTATGCGGACCTTTGTTGTCAGTGTGATGTCTCTGCTCTTAACTATTTTATCAAGATTTGCCATTGCTGTCCTCCCAAGAAGTAGACGTCTTCTGATTTCCTGGCTGCAGTCAGCATCTGCAGTAATCTTTGCGCCTAGAAATACAAAGTCTGTCACTGCCTCCACTTTTTCTCCCTCTATTTGCCAGTTATCAATCAAGCTGGTTGCCATAATCTTGGTTTTTTTGAGGTTTAACTGCAACCCAGATTTTGCACTTTCTTCTTTCACCTTCGTCATAAGGCTCCTCAACTCCTCCTCGCTTTCAGCCATCAAAGTAGTATCATCTGCATATCTAAGATTGTTAATGTTTCTTCCAGCGATTTTAACTCCAGCCTTGGATTCCTCAAGCCCAGCACGTTGCATGATGTGTTCTGCGTACAGGTTGAATAGGTAGGGTGAGAGTATACAGCCCTGCCGTACTCCTTTCCCAATCTTAAACCAGTCCGTTGTTCCGTGCTCTGTTCTTACCGTTGCTACTTGGTCGTTATACAAATTCCTCAGGAGGCAGACAAGATGACTTGGTATCCCCGTACCACCAAGAACTTGCCACAATTTGTTATGATCCACACAGTCAAAGGCTTTAGAATAGTCAATAAAACAAAAATAGATGTTTTTCTGAAACTCCCTGGCTTTCTCCATTATCCAGCGGATATTGGCAATTTGGTCTCTAGTTCCTCTGCCTTTTCTAAACCCAGCTTGTACATCTGGCAATTCTCGCTCCATGAATTGCTGGAGTCTACCTTGCAAGATCTTGAGCATTACCTTACTGGCATGTGAAATAAGTGCCACTGTTCGATAGTTTGAACATTCTTGAGTGCTTCCCTTTTTTGGTATGGGGATATAAGTTGATTTTTTCCAATCTGATGGCCATTCTTGTGTTTTCCAAATTTGCTGGCATATGGCATGCATCACCTTGACAGCATCATCTTGCAAGATTTTAAACAGTTCAGCTGGGATACCGTCGTCTCCTGCTGCCTTGTTATTAGCAATGCTTCTTAAGGCCCATTCAACCTCACTCTTCAGGATGTCTGGCTCTAACTCACTGACCACATCATCAAAGCTATCTCCAATATTATTATCCTTCCTATACAGATCTTCCGTACTGTATATTCTTGCCACCTTTTCTTGATCTCTTCTGCTTCTGTTAGGTCCTTACCATCTTTGTTTTTGATCATACCCATTTTTGCCTGGAATTTACCTCCGATGTTTCTAATTTTCTGGAAGAGGTCTCTTGTCCTTCCTATTTTATTGTCTTCTTCCACTTCCGCACATTGCTTGTTTAAAAATAATTCCTTATCTCTTCTGGCTAACCTCTGGAATTTTGCATTTAATTGGGCATATCTCCCCCTATCACTGTTGCCTTTTGCTTTCCTTCTTTCTTGGGCTACTTCCAGTGTCTCAGCAGACAACCATCTTGCCTTCTTGGTTTTCTTTTTCTTTGGGACGTTTTTTGTTGCCGCCTCCTGAACAATGTTGCGAACTTCTGTCCATAGTTCTTCCGGGACCCTATCTACTAAATCTAGTCCCTTAAATCTATTCTTCACCTCCACTGCATATTCCTTAGGAATATTAGTGAGCTCATATCTAACTGATCTGTGGGTCTTCCCTATTCTCTTTAGTCTGATTCTAAATTTTGCAATAAGAAGTTCGTGATCTGAACTACAGTCAGCTCCAGGTCTTGTTTTTACCGACTGTATAGATGTCCGCCACCTTTGGCTGCAAAGGATGTAGTCAATCTGATTTCGGTGTCGACCATCTGGTGAAGTCCATGTATAAAGTCGTATTTTAGGTTGTTGGAAGAGAGTGTTTGTTATGCACAGTGAGTTGTCTTGGCAAAATTCTATCAGCCTATGTCCTGCTTCATTTTGTTCTCCCAGACCATGCTTGCCTGTAATTCCAGGTGTCGTCTGACTACCCACCTTAGCATTCCAGTCTCCTGTAATGAAAATAACATCTCTTTTTGGTGTATTATCCAGTAGGTGCTGCAGATCCTCATAGAACTGATCTACTTCTGCTTCTTCAGCATCTGTGGTTGGGGCGTATATTTGGATCACTGTGATGTTAAATGGCTTACCCTGAATTCGAATTGAGATCATTCTATCGTTTTTTGGATTGTATCCAAGCACTGCTTTAGCCACTTTATTATTAATTATGAAGGCTACTCCATTTCTTCTGTGGTCCTCTTGTCCACAGTAGTAGATCTGGTGGTCATCTGATGTGAAGTGGCCCATTCCAGTCCATTTCAGTTCACTGACACCTAAAATGTCTATATTTAATCTTGACATCTCACCAATAACCACATCCAATTTGCCCTGGCTCATAGATCTTACATTCCAGGTTCCTATGGTGTGTTGATCTTTAGAACATCGGATTCGTCGTTCACCACCAGCACCGTCGGCCGCTAGCCGTCCTTTTGGCTTTGAGCTAGCTGCGTCATCACGTCTGGGGCTAGTTGAACGTATCCCCTGTTCCTCCCCAGTAGCATTTTGACCATCTTCCGACCTGGGAGTCCCATCTTCCAATGGTATACCGACATATCTCTGGTTGTACTGATCCATTTAGTTTTCACGGCAAGAATACTGGGGTGGGTTGCCATTACCTTCCCCAGGGATCGTATTTAGTCTGACCTCTCTGCCACGACCTTCCCGTCTTGGGTGTCCCTTCACGGTTTAGCTTCATGGTTTCATTGAGGTGCTCAAGCTCCAGCACCACGACAAGGTAACGATCTCCTTTGCTGGAGAAGATAATACTTTACCTTTCATATAAAAATGTGCATGTGAATCCAAAATATTGTTGGATAGGCTTACGTTTGCAACTTTCAGCCTTGAATAGCAACTGTAGCCTACTTCAATTCGTTAAATATTAAAACAAATCTGTTTTCTTATCTGTGACCATATATTAATTTGGGTAGAACATATTGTAAATCTAACTTTAAAAAACTAGCTCTGCAAAAGGCACAAAACAGACACAAAATTTACTTCAGAGTATGAAGCTGTCCTATAGAATTCAGTTTCTGAGTTATATTTGAAATCAGATATGAATATATGTTTTTAGTTACTCTGAAGGAGAAAGAAGCAACCTTAAGTAATTTTGGAAAGCTGCAATAGCATGAAATAATGTCACTCTTTAGATACTCATAGGATTAAAGCAAAGATAAGACACAAAGAAGTAAGATCACTTCATGATAAAGCAAAGCACTCCTTATTAAATGCATAATGTACCACAGGGGACAAATTCAAATAAGTAACTGAGTGTCAATTATATTGCACTAATTCTTTTCAAATTACACAATTACTGAATGGCCATTATAATACATTAAATCAAGGCTTATTCCTTCTTTTTTAAAGCAGAGATGCCAGTGAACATTTCAGCCTGGATTCCAAAACTAAGTGCCTTAAATTAGAGGTGAGCTTTTAAAATTATAAATTCTTTGCCCGCACAGATTAAAACTTGCAACAAAGAATAATATCCAGCTACACCTGATCATACTGCCATCCTCCCTTTCCCCAAAATTAATTCTTGTCAGCTCCCCAGCTCTGCAAAACAATATTCTAGTGGGGGGGGGGGTTCTTCACTTTCTGTTCACTGCAGCATCTGTAAGGATGTAATTTTACTGTAAGGAGAATTTTACCTCCTGGGCTTCCAGGTTCCCTTCTGCTCCAAGGAGAACAGAGGAGGATGGGAAAAATCCTGTCTTTTCTCCATGTGGCTCTGGCGCAAAAGGAAAACTATTACGAAAGCAGAGGGATGATGGAAACAGAGGGCTAACTGTTCTAAGCTTTTAGACTGGTTCAGAAAACTAGAGCTCTCTGGGTTTTTTCCAGGACAATTCACATTATTTCAGAATTAATCCAACACGAATGTGACTGATTTAGTGTTTAGGGATTCTCTTCCAACAGCCAAGCAGAACAGTTTAGCCATTCCAAATGCTGACTGTAAAGGGTTGGCATGTTATATAATATGCTCAACTGCTCTCCACCCCTTCAAATCTGCCATTTCTACTGTTCTTCATGAACATCAAATACATTTCTAAATGAACTTAGATCCTCTTGTATTGCCAATGGCCTTTTTTGCCTGTTAGAGTTGCCAAATGGATATGCAAATGCTTTGAGATGGCAGTGAAAGGCGGAACTACAACCTGCATGAAACACCAGGAAACCCAGTATTGTTTAGATCAGGGTTTCTCAACCTTGGCTGGGGAAATATGTCTATGAAGGTTCTCAGTCATCCAGGTGGAATTGTCTGTAGCTTGAATCATGTCAACTGGATTTCTATTTTCTCAGTGGAAACGTTTCGCTCCTTATCCAAGGAGCTTCTTCAGTCTGAGCAAAGTTAGTAAGGGAATCCTTAAATATGTTTCTAGGTGGCTGTGTGACCTTGCACCTGGGGCTAGGTCATGGTTATTTTGAGATGTTATTTCTAAGTCCCTTTATCATCTAAAGGAGGATCGTTAAGATTACCATGCTGCTGTTGAGCTTGCAAAATGGTCTTAATCTTCCTAGGCACAGAAGACAAAGCAGGAAGGAAAATAGGGGAAAGATTGTGCCTGAGGCCCCCACCTCTATTCAGGGAAGGATTTTCCAAGTTGGCATAAATGAATAGGTGGCTTGAGAGAGGGGTCAAGGAATCCATTTAGAAAAATTCCAAGATGGCGGCCGCAAATCAGCGCGACCGATGAACGCTCCGGGAGAAAAGCCGCAAACCCATCGAAAACCCACCGAAAACCCACCGAAAATCCCCGAATTTCTTCCTGGGGGTTTGGAGAGGTGGTGTTGCTGATGGTGAGTGGCTTGCTCCGGAGGGAAGAGCTGGGGCGAGGCCTGTGTCCGGGTCGGAGCTCCGTGAATCTGCGCGAGAAAGCCCAGTGAATCTGCCGAAGACGCCGAAGTTTGTTTGAAAGCCGGAAACCGCAGAGGCTTCTGAGGTTCGAGCTGGGCCGGTGGAGTGAAGTCGGTGGAGTTGGTGGGAGTCTGGAGTCCACCGAAGTCCACCGAAGACCGGAGAGTGTGGGAGGCTGCAGGAGGCAGCTGGATGCTGTGAGTGGGCCGGCGACGCTTGCGGGCTGGAGTCTACCGGGCTGGAGTCCACTGAGGGCTGCGGAAGACTGCCGGAGGCCTCGGATTTCGTTTGTTGGAGGCGGGAGACCGTCGGAGCTCGAGTTGGGCCGGTGGAGTCGGTGAGGGCCTAGCGGAGCCGGCGTGTTACAGAGAGGAGCCCGGCTGGTGCAACGGAGTCCTCGGCTGACACCCCCCCCCCCACATAGACAAGCAGACAAGCTGGACTTTTTTTCCTGGGCCGATTCTGGAGAGGGTTCAGAAACTCTAATGTTAGAACTGGCTGGAGTTGGGGGCGAACCCTGCGGCCCTGGAAAGTGCAGATGTTGCGGAGGCTGGAGCCCAGGAGATCAGGGCAGAAGAAAATCATAATACGGACTAACCCCCATGAAGACCTGGATGTTGTCCCAATTTGGGCTAAGGCGGCAGAGGGTTTGTAGGGGTCCCTTAGTATGAATGTGGACCCCCCCCCCCGGTTAGAGACGAGGTGGGGGGGAGCCAAGATTGTATGGTTTTTGTAAGAGTACCCCCCTGGGTGAGAGTCAGGTGGGGTAGGAATGAATGTTGGTGAGTGTTGGTGCCTCTCCCTGACCAGTGAGAGAAGTTGAGGGAGAGGTGCAGGGTGTGAGTCTAGAGTGGGGGTGGGGGTGGTGCTGGACCCTACCAGCGCCGAGAGCGAGAGCTGGTGCGCTGGGGGGTCTTACGCGCTATCCGACATTGCATGAGATTGGATGATGGATGAATGGGATAAGGGACCCTTGATTAGTCCCAAGAATTCCGGAGGCCTGGGAGTGGAGGCTACTAGGCCAGAGTCGGGAATCTCTGGGGGCTGTGCGGTGGGCCAAGTGATTCAGGTGGTGACGGGCAGGGGACGGTATGACGGGAACCGGAGGGCAAGCCATTATCGGGGAAGGCGCCCCCGGTGTTTGTTACCGGTGGTGCGTTCCGGCCCCCCGTGTTCATACCCAGGCCCTGGTAAGCAGTTCCTCGTGGGCTCCGGTCTCCGACTGCTGCTGCTGAACGCCAGGTCGGTGAATAACAAGGCCCCCCTTATAAGTGATCTAATCACAGAGGAAGGGGCTGACCTGGTGTGTATTACCGAGACCTGGCTGGGCCCAGAGGGGGGAGTAGCCCTCTCGGAAATGTGCCCAGCCGGGTTTCGGGTGTGGCATCAGCCGAGACACCGGGGCAGGGGAGGAGGGGTAGCAGTGGTCATCAAAGAGTCCCTTGTGGCCTTCAGGGGCGCTGCTCCACAAGTGACCGGATGTGAGACCCTGTTTTTCAAGTTGGGTTCACGAGAACAGTTGGGAGTGTTGCTGTACCAGCCTCCCTGCTGCGTAGCAACCTCCCTGCCTGAGCTGCTCGAGGCTGTCTCGGGGCTGGCAGTGGAGTTTCCCAGACTTATGGTTCTGGGGGATTTCAATCTGCCGTCCCTGGGGCGGTCCTCGGAGGCAGCCCGGGAGTTCATGGCTACCATGGCAGCTATGGGCCTGTCTCAGATTATTCGTGACCCGACTCGTGACAGTGGTCTCACTCCGGATTTAGTTTTCTTGTTCGAGCAGTGGCAATGTGATCTGAGGGGAGAGTTACATCTGTCCCCATTGTCATGGTCAGACCACGCCCTGGTGACCCTGAGACTCTCTTGTGCTACCCCACTCCGCAGGGAGGCAGGACCTATTCGATTGGTCCGCCCCCGGCGACTGATGGACCCAGTGAGGTTTCAGAAGGAGCTGGGGGTTATTCCCGAGGATTTGCTTCACGGTCCAGTGGAGGTCCTGGCTGCAGCCTGGAACAAGGCAGCAGCCGGAGCCCTGGACAAGATCGCACCTATGCGACCTCTCCGGCCCTGTTCGGCCCGTCACTCTCCGTGGTTTACGGAGGAGTTGAGGGCTTTGAAGAGGGTTAAGAGACGTCTAGAGCGCCGCTGGAGAAAGACGAAGACGGAATCTGACCGAACACAATCTAGAGCCGCTGTTAAGGCCTACCTTGTGGCGGTAAGAGCGGCGAAACGTGAATATTTCTCCGCTCTTATTGCGTCCGCAGAATGCCGTCCGACGGCCCTGTTTAAGATTACAAGATCGCTCTTGGGTCGGGAGCAAGGGGAGACCCATCTACAGGGCCGATCGGAAGAGTTTTCTGAGCATCTGCAGGACAAAATCGCTCAGATTCATTCCAAGTTGGACTCCAAGCGTGAGACAAGATCTGGGGAGATGCCAAAGGCTCGTACTTACCATGTTATCTGGGAGCAGTTTGATCCTGTTGGGCCTGATGAAGTAGACAGGATCCTTGGGATTGTAAATGCCACCACATGTCAACTTGACCCATGTCCCTCCTGGCTGGTGAAATCAGCTAGAGAGGTGACATGTGGCTGGGTCCTGGCGATTATAAATTCGTCCTTGAGTGAGGGGGTGTTCCCGGCGGCCTTTAAGGAGGCGCTGGTGCACCCCCTCCTCAAAAAACCGTCTTTGGACCCTACCATTCTGGGCAATTTTCGCCCAGTCTCCCACCTTCCCTTTTTGGGAAAGGTGGTTGAGAAGGTGGTGGCACTGCAACTCCAGAGGATTCTGGAAGAAACGGATTATCTGGACCCTTTTCAGTCAGGTTTCAGGCCGGGATATGGGACAGAGACTGCATTGGTCGCGCTTATGGATGATCTCTGGCGAGGGCGGGATGGAGGGAGTGCGTCCATCCTGGCTCTCTTAGATCTCTCAGCGGCTTTTGATACCGTCGACCATGGTATACTCTTGGGGCGGCTCAGGGAGTTGGGGGCGGGCGGCGTGGTTTTGCGCTGGTTCGCCTCCTTCCTCCAGGGCCGTTCCCAGTCGGTGTTGATAGGGGAGGAGAGAGCTGACCCGCGACCCCTGTCTTGTGGGGTGCCGCAGGGATCGGTTCTCTCTCCTCTCCTATTCAACATCTACATGAAGCCGCTGGGCGAGATCATCCGTCACCACGGGATGAGGTATCACCAATATGCTGATGATACCCAGTTATACATCTCCATCCCGGGTGAAGTAGGTGATGCGGTCGATGCCCTATCTCAGTGTCTGGAGGCTGTGGGGGTCTGGATGGGGAACAACAGGCTTCAACTGAACCCTGGTAAGACGGAGTGGCTGTGGATTGACGGCCCCCCTAGATCCGAGAAGTTGTCATCTTTGGTTCTGGGTGGGGTTGCACTACCTCACTCAGATCCAGTGCGGAATCTGGGGGTCCTCCTGGACTCGCGACTCCTGCTCGAAGAGCAGGTGGCAGTCGTGGCCAGGAGGGCCTTTGCACAACTTCGAGTTGTGCGCCAGTTACGCCCTTTCTTGGATCGGGAGGCCCTCCGAACAGTCACTCATGCCCTTGTCATCTCCCGCATAGACTACTGTAATGCGCTCTACATGGGGCTACCCCTGAAGAGTATCCGGAAGCTTCAGCTGGTACAGAATGCGGCGGCGCGAGCAGTTACGGGTGCCATAAGATCGGCACATATAACACCACTGCTACGCGAGCTGCATTGGTTGCCAGTTTGCTTCCGGGTCCAATTCAAGGTGTTGGTGATTACCTTTAAAGCCCTATATGGCATAGGACCAGGGTACCTGAGGGACCGTCTCGTCCCGATAACGTCAGCCCGCCCCACCCGTGCGTGCAGAGAGGGCATGCTTCGGACCCCCTCAACAAGAGAACTCCATCTAGCGGGGTCCAGGAGGCGTGCTTTCTCTGCGACAGCCCCCGCCTTATGGAACATCTTGCCCCCGGAGGTGAGACTGGCCCCTTCACTCCTGGCCTTTCGGAAGGCCCTTAAGACCTGGCTCTGCCGCCTGGCCTGGGACAACGGAGGTGGTAGTGCCTCCTGGGGTTGGCTGGCCCCGTAGCAATAAGACCTATGCTACGGTTTCCAATCCATCTTGGATTCTATTCTATTCTATTTTATTTTATTTTATATTTTATTTATTTTTATACATTTTCTATTTGTATGGTTTTAAATGTTTTAAATTTTTTAGGTCTTGATTATTGTAACCCGCCCAGAGTCCCTTGTATGGGAGATGGGCGGGGAATAAATTAAATAAATAAATAAATCTTTCCCCTATTTTCCTTCCTGCTTTGTCTTCTGTGCCTAGGAAGATTAAGACCATTTCACAAGCTCAACAGCAGCATGGTGATCTTAACGATCCTCCTTTAGATGATAAAAGGACTTAAAAAATAACATCTCAAAAATAACCATGACTTAGCCCCAGGTGCAAGGTCACACAGCCACCTAGAAACATATTTAAGGATTCCCTTACTAACTTTGCTCAGACTGAAGAAGCTCCTTGGATAAGGAGCGAAACGTTTCCACTGAGAAAATAGAAATCTAGTTGACATGATTCAAGCTACAGACTTGGCTGGGGAATTCTGGGAGTTGAAGTCCACACATCTTAAAGTTGCCAAGGTTGAGAAGCACTGGTTTAGATCATCAATCTTTTCATCTCTAGGTGGAGAGAGATAGATAGATAGATAGATAGATAGATAGATAGATAGATAGATAGATAGAGAGATAGAGAGATAGAGAGATAGAGAGATAGAGATAGATTGATAGATTGATAGATTGATAGATTGATAGATAGAATTTCACTACATGATCTCTTGTAACCTTGCCTGAAATTGCACAAATCTCCTGAGTTTGGCAGTCTGAGATTTGAAAGTTTTAATATATTTTATATATTTTCTAACTTATGATGTCTAAATGCCACCTAGCAGTGTTGCAGGCAATTGGCATCCATGCGAATTGCGCTGCTGACCTTTCCCATATAATGCCTCCTCATAAAATGGAGATTATCAGCCTCAGCTGTAAACAGCTGCTGAATTTAATAAGTATCATTTTTATTTTAAAGATCATTTTTTATTTTAATGGCAAATACTTGTGTCTTATGTTGGCATTCAAATTTGTAAATGTTTTAGATTAGTTCTACTGTCAAATATTTTTCTTCCTTTAGAGGTAATTTTGCAGGACTTTATCACTACTTACACTTTAAACACTGATCATGTCATAATCAACTACTCATTTCACATTATTCCTATTGCACAGGCATATGAAAAGCTTGAAAAAAATAATTTTATAATAAAGGGAAACAAAGTATTCCAACAGTTGTATAATGTGCATCCTGCTTGGCAAGAAGCAACCGCCCTTCAGTGAAAAGCCAAACTCGCTCCTGATACCAGTTTCCCACTCAATCAACTGCGGTGTTATCTTTGAAGTATTTTCCGTGGGATTATGAGCTGCCACAACACCATGTTTCTCCAGCCAGGGAAACCAGGGTCACTGCCAGACACATTCAGAGCAGAAGACAAAGAACAAAACTGGCAGACAGCAAAGGAACACTCTCCTCCTCCAATCAATGCAACACATCTCAATGCTATGGTAGCATTTTGGATTTGATCACTAAATAGGCTTCTGAGCACACAGGAGCAGGAATACCGCACTATCTGCAACTTGTTAAAGACACAGTTGCTCTGAGATGACAGACAGGTGCTTCTGGGTGCTCCAAAGCACCTTTTGGATATCATATTTGAAGCATTTCATAGCCCTAGCTGACTGTCTCTCTTCTGACCTTAAGGCAGAGCTAACAGAGCTAGAAATAAGTTTATTCACCTCCACTACCATTCTCTCTATTATAGCTACTGAATTTCATAAAAATGCATAAGAATCATAGAGAACTTAATCATTAACTTAATTATTCAAAATATGGATACTTTCTCTGATTAAGAACACTAAGACTATAACACTATGGCCTATTCCTTACTCGTATACAGATATACTGTCCTACAGTGTGGAATATAAGAAACTGGCCATATTAGTATTCAGCATGTGTCTGCTATGGGCTCTTAGGATTAAGATTAACAATGCAGGAAGCATATCTGAGAACTCCATCCTCAAACACATTAATGTATTTTAGATCAATGTGCAAGGGGCATATAAGCTCTGTTATTCTCTTATTCACTCTCCAAAGTCATCTTTATGTTTCCAACAGGGATTCATAAGAATATTGATTTGGATCTTTTCAGCTGAAGCTTAGATTATCCCACAGTACCAGTCAATATCTTTTGCCTGTCAGTTTCTTCCACCATCATTAATAATGTAAAAATTAAGATAAAAGACAATAGGGAATATGAATACAAGGAAGACAATTTCTCTTCCTATCACAAACTTAATGTACTACAGTCTTCATTATCTGCAGGCCAATGCCAGCACTGCTATCATATTCCTTCCAATAATTAAGTTGGTAGTCTTGTGATGATTCCTTAGCATGCTCTGAAAGGTATGGAGAAAAATACTGATTTGTAAATTAAAAAGAAAGACACACACATTCAAATGGCCAGTGAGGATGTGCCTTGAAAATAAGCAGTCAACCTTGTGGTAAACTGTTGAATTTGGGGGCTAATGGGAAAAGGTGTTCAGCAATTTCCTACTACAATGCTATAGGGGATGGGGGAAGCGGGAATTTAATTCTTCCCATTATGAGTTGCAGGACACTAAACTGGGCATATAGATATCAAGCAATATTATTCTCTTGATGTCAGACATTCTAGTTTATGACCTGATCCTATTCTGAGGGCCATAGGAAAGATTTAAATTCCTTCTACGTTCTTCTAACATTCTTTCACTATACAGTAATATTTTCTCTCTTAACCTCTGATATTAAATGTTAGTTAAAAGTTGTTTCTTTCACTTTTAATAGCTATAAACAGATTTTTTAAAGCTCAGAACATTTCTTTTTGAAGATTCTGACATCTCTATATAAGCTATGGAATAATATCTACTTAGCTGAAAACACAACAGAGAAAGAGCGTGTGCGTTTGTAGAGTGTGTACAGAATGTCTCCTGCAATTTTGGAAGTTAACGAAAATCTGTTGACGGTGCTATTTCTTATCCAAAAGCCACCTAATTAAATCCTTTTGTCTAAGCTATTTATCACACTAAGTATAACCAAAGAGAATTCTGAGAAGAAACAAAATACTGCAGCTAAATTTCATTGGAAGGACAGATACTGAAGCTGAAGCTCAAATACTTTGACCACCTAATGCGAAGAGAGGACTCACTGGAAAAGACCCTGATGCTGGGAAAGACTGAAGGCAAAAGGACAAGGGGACGGCAGAGGATGAGATGTTAGATAGCATCACCGATGTAATGAACATGAATTTGAGTAAACTCCGGGAGACAGTGGAGGACAGGAAGGCCTGGCATGCTATGGTCCATGAGGTCACAAAGAGTCGGACACGACTAAACAACAACAAAAGCTAAACTGATGACTCCTTTGCTCAGATCACAAGAGTTACTTGGTGTATAGTTAGGCTAGCCATAATTCAGGCTTGTAGCAATGTGTTAACAAACTATGAAAACACAGAGATCCTGGTTTTATAACACGGTATGTCTAAGCATTTAAGGATTATGTCCTAGGGTAACAGACTACATAATTATATGTAATAAAGAATATTCAAAACTAAAATTTAAAGTTTAAAATACAACTCCACCCCTCAACTGAAATTCTATTCTGGTATGATGAACTCTTGCATTTTTCTATGAAACAGACTTCAACAGACTTGAAGCCTATATTTAAAGTATTAATCTTACATCACTGTAGCACAGGGCTTTCCAAAGTGCCACCGCTGGTGACACACTCAGCGGCGGCGGCGGCGACACGCGCGCACGGCGACGGCGCGGGGGGGCGTGCGGCGGCGCACGCGCACGGCGGCGGCGCGGGGGGGCGTGCGGCGGCACGCGCGCGCACGGTGGCGGCGCGGGAGGGACGTGCGGCGGCGCGGGGGGTGTGCGGCGGCGCGCGCGTGCATGGCGGCCGCCGTGCACGCGCGCGCCGCCGCTTCCGGGTGGTGTGGCGACACACCATGCTGTGTGTGGCGACACACTTTTGTGTCGCGACACACAGTTTGGAAAGCTCTGCTGTAGCACAGTATTATTACTGAAATTTTACAAACAATATTAGATGAAACAAGGAAGCCTCGGTACTTTTTAGGTGAAATAAATATGAGATCACTTACATATCAACAGAAAAATAATAGGGTTCATCAAATTCAGTGGATTCCGTAAAGATAGCAGTAATGCTCTTCCTTAAATCACAACTGCTGTTCAACACTCATTACAATTCAGTTTGGGGTAACTCACTGAAAGGTGTTGGATCTGGGAAAGACCTTGGGAGGCATGCTGCCTAGGGAATGGTCATATAAGACACAGCACAGCCCGCAGCTGGATAGTGGGTGGCACAAGAGGCTCAGAAGGGACCCTCCCTAGCTTCTCAGGCTATAAAGGAGACGGCGGGAGAATTGTACTTTCAGACTTGCAAGATTCTGTTAATGTAGCTTTACAATAAAGTAGAATTAGCTTATCTTGTCATGTTTCCTGTCTGGCCTACCTGGAAAGGGTGACGGATGTGAAGGATCTGGTGGTGGAAAGTTCTCTGTGAAGTTGACATTGCACAGGTTGGTACTGCAGCAGCAAAAACGGTATGTCCCATTCTGAACCAAGGAAGGGGTGGTTGTTACTATGCACTCTTCAGCATGACACTCTTCGGGGTCTCCTATATGAGTCCAACATCCTAAAACAAACACCAAATAAAACAGCACATCAGTTTCATTCGATTCATATTGTGAATCTATATTGATTTGCTTTTCATCTTTACTCTCCATCAGGTTGCCTCTTTTCTACAGAGGCAATTTTTTTTCAATTGGACTACTTTTTCTAACAACCAATTTAATAGTACTTTCTTAATTTTATTTTTGAAATATGCATTTGAACTATCCTAGGAAGAGATTTAATTTTATAGATAATAAAAACTAATTAATATAATTGGAAAAATAAATACAAATATATTTTGGGTGCTTTTTGATCTTCAATAATCTGCTATATAATCAATATCTGTGTGATCATACATACTGTATATAACCATGAAAACCTCCTTCTTCAAGGCTTTAGTTGTCTACCAATTTAGATCAAGTAGTTGTAAACAGCTAAAAATTTATCCTTTAATCTTTTACAAAAAACAACCAACCAAACCAAACCAAACCAAACCAAATTACCCTTCAGTAATTAGTTAAAAGTTAAAACAAAAGCAATCCACTGCTACACTCGGGTGTTTTTGCAATGTTTTAGATCACATATAAAATAGCAACAGTTACATTGTATGGTACATCAGCAGAGTAGAGTTCCATTTGTGGCCACATCAGCTCGTAATAAGCCAGGAATCCTAACTTACTAAGCTATAACATGAACAGGGAACATACATAACATGGCTCCTCCCTTTGTACAAGCACGCCAGCATGTTAGAAAGCACATCTTAAAGCAGTGTTATGTTTGGGATTTATGATTCACAATGCTGAAATCATCCAAGATGCAAAAACTAGTAACAAACTCTGTTGATTCTGATTTAAGATTCTACTTTCTACCATAATCCAAGATCGATACTCCCTGCTTGGTATGTTTATTCATTTGTGCAAAATAAGAATGAGTGGGATTCCTAAGCATAGTACTCTTCATAATGTGGTTTAATAAATCAGCTCCTGGCTTATGATTATTACAAATTGGACAGTGATTCTTGAGCAAGAGCCAAAACCATGAGCAACGTGGGTATGGCTAAAAATCCTCAGAGGTCTAGACTGTAGTCTCTAATGAAATCATAGATGAGACAATCTATGTACTTAGTTTAGTTGATATACAGTACATATTGTGTTATTCTTCCTTTTATATCTCACCTGGATATAAAATCTTAGACTTTGGAACAGAGCTTTCCAAACTGTGTGTCGGGACACGTTAGTGTGTCGGCTGCAGTGTCTGGGTGTGTCGCGGCGGCTGCTGCTGCCTCCTAGTGCCTGCCTTGTGCCCGGCTGCCTCCAAACTTGCTGTGATTCCGCGCAGGTCCTAGTGCCTGCCTTGTGCCCTGCTGTAAGAGTGTGTCGTGAAATGATGCATGTCTAAAAAGTGTGTCACCAACATGAAAAGTTTGGAAACCTCTGCTTTGGAAGTATGCCTATCTGCTCAGAAAAAGAATAGAGGTAAACTATGTAGGCAGAGAATATCCCAGGAGGCTAAAGGTTATAGGTTTCTGATAAATTAATGTTTTGTGATTAGCTAAGTTCAACAGCAGCCATTTCTGGGGAAGTGCCCATAATAAGCTCTAAATTTTCCAAATATAGCTTCTGTGCCAAAAAGGTTAGTAATCCCTGGCAGACCTTCATTAAAAATATTACATCAAACCACAGTAGAAAAATAAACAGCGCCACTATTGTTGAAATTACCTTGTTTCACAAGATGTATTTCTCCTTCTCGAGTTTTCTCCCAGAGACCATAGCAGGTACTTCCTTTCATACATAAAACTGTACCATTCTCTTGAGAAATCCGACTTTCACTAATCCCATGATCATTTTGGTATGGGTCTCTATAAGCACATGTTGTCTCTTCACTCTGGGCAGCTAAAAAAGAAAATTAAAACTATTACTAAGGTTATGCCAATGTTTAAAAACTAATAGCTGACAAAACAGGAGGAACAATTTTGGTACGTCAGAACTCATCTGTAAAAGGAAAAATAATGGGATTCTAATGAATATCAGTACAATCCATTTGAGTATGTATAATTTTCCTTCTCAAATTGGGTATGTGTGTGCGTGCGTGACTATACTATGCACAATTCTTCATTCATAAACATTCCATGACTCCCTGAACTGTAATGTTTTAAAGCATGTTAATTTGTGAATACAATAAAAAGGATCAAGCTTGACTTCCAGCTTGAAATGATGTGTTGAATTATCACTTTGGATCACTCCTTAGCTAAGTGAGGCAACATATATAATTTAGAGCCTTATTCATATGACACATTCTAGAGTAATCCCAGTTTGAAAACTGTAGGTAATTTCTTTTTCAAGTTGTAGTAGTCAAGTAGGAATATTAAAAGTTTAGATTGGCTTGTTGCCAATTACATTTTTAAACCATTTTAGTTATTAAAAGAGGAATCTGGATTGCTTAAAATGCAAAGTGGCAGTATATTCAGTTAAAACATCTTTTGATTTCACAATGATCCAGACATGTAACTGAGTTGGAACATGCCGTATTAACAAAACAATGGCTTAAAGAATATTAAATCATAAATTTTAAGAATTATGGATGTAATGACATGGGGGGTAGGGGGAAGGTAGCAAAAAAGATTACACTTCGATGTCAGAAAGGGAATGCAACCCCAAATTTACAATCCTGGCTCATCAATATACAGTATGTTCGCTTTGTGTTTATGAACTTTTAGTGTACTGATGCAATGGAAAGACTGCTCAAAATTATGCTGTGTGGTCAGGGTTTATTTATGTGATTAAAAATTGGGTTGAATGTTTTTTATCCAGTATGCAATATGTTTCTTTTTGTGTTTTCTGCCCTTTCTGCTTTCTCTTCTCCCCCTTTTTTATATGCTTTAAAGCAATAAAAAAGACCAAAAGGATCAAAGTTGCAATGCTGAAACAGGATATTACACAATATCAGTTTTTAATTAATTGTGTGGCTATACAACTGGCATGCTAAGGCATGGTCAGTTGCTCTTCTCAAAAAAGTTATTGATAAAACTTGAATATTAAATATACAGAGGGATAAACTGCATCTTTATTGGATCTGGAAAGATTTTATATGTTGTGTTAATAATGATAGCTATAATTTTGACAAATCTAGTGATACATGGGAATTGACTGAATTTTGAGATACATCAGTTTTGGATGTTATCTTATATCCTTGTTAATATTCTGTCTTACAGAATATTAAAAATGAAATAAAATTTGATTAAAATATAATTTTAAAATGGGTGGATATGTATGTATGCATATATGCGGCTCTTGAAATAGGACTTTCAGTTAACTATTATATAGTATAACTGAAAAATCCTATTGAAATACCCCATATTCAGTGCCATTACACATACATGCCTGAGTAATACTGCTGAGGAAATAAAAACACACTAAAAGTAGCTTGCAGTAGAACTACAAGCTTGGCATTTTAAAATGCTTTAAAAAATTCAGAAAGGATGACCAAATGGATAGGAATTAAGTACAGTTCCATGCCACATTATCAGTAAACCTTAGTTCAACATAATCAGTCTTTTAACTGAGCATATTATCTCTCTAGAGCACAGCTTTCCAAACTGTGTGTCGTGACACTTTAGTGTGTCGCAACACACAGTCTGGTGTGTCGCCACACAACCCAGAAGCGGCAGCGGGGTTGTGTATGGTGGCGGCGGCAGCGGCGCGCCATCAGCGCTTCCACGTTTTAGCGGAGGCCGCCGCCGCTGCCATGCACAACCCTGCCCCCGCGCCCCCCCCGCCCTCATGCACGCCGCCGCCCCGCCACTGCCACTGTTGGTGTGTCGCCAACGGCGGCACTTTAGAAAGCACTGCTCTAGAGATAGAATATTTTTAATATACTCTATTGTGAGAACAACTTCACACATGGTTACAAGAAAACAGTCTGATATCAGATCAGTCTGTTACCAAAAGAAGAGGCAGGTGGAAGTACAGTCAGGAGAAAATAGTACAAGAATTTGAATTTTGATTTCACTATGAATTGGGCTTGCATTCAAAACACAGCAGTCCCTTCAATTCTTCTGCAATTGCTTCATTAAGTTTGCTGCAATAAATTTACTTATCAGGGACTTCATGTTGGAAATCTATTTTTGCAGTTTCTTGCCTATCTGAGAGAAGTCTGGCACAGACTATAGCTTACTATAATAACACCACTATAGATTACTGGAATAGTTTCATTACAAAGAAAAAAACCTTGAGAATAAGAGATCAACTGAAAGTCCTAACAATCATGCAGAGAATGCAAACTTGTTGCATTTCTCAAAGCACAATTCCTGTCCTATCTGGAGAAACTGGTTTCCATCTTATTCTAATAGGTAAAGGTAAAGGTAAAGGTTTTCCCCTGCACAGTCGTGTCCGACTCTAGGGGGCGGTGCTCATCTCCGTTTCTTAGCCAAAGACCTAGCGCTGTCCGAAGATACTTCCGCGGTCATGTGGCCGGCATGACACGCACGGAACACTGTTACCATCCCACCGAAGTGGTACCTACTTGCATTTGCATGCTTTCAAATTGCTAGGGTGGCAAGAGCTGGGGCGAGTGCGGAAGCTCACTCCATCACGCAGGGCTAGGGATTTGAACCTCTGAACTTGCAATCGACAAGCCTGGCGTCTTAACCACTGAGCCATTGCACCCCTTCTTATTCTAATAGGGCTTACCTAATTCTATACTGCTGTAATAAGTATTGTTTGTGCTTTTAAGGACAAAACAGTATTTCTAATTTGGTAGAAGTCACTAAACCACAATTTATCAATTCAGATATCATAGTTTTCTTAAACATAGTTTGGATATAAATTGAATAATCCGAATTGCAAACTGTTCACTAATTTTTTAAAAAGGGAGGGGAGAGTTAAAAGCGGTTATGAAATGTTGCAAAATTGTTTCAGGCCTATGAAGGAAAAAAAATCTGTACTGTCTCATGAGCACCATGAAATAGATCCCACACCAATCAAATCAAACTGTGCATGAACACCATTCACTGTTTTTCCAGCATATAGATACAAAATGTAAGACTAGTATGACCAGACAGTCAATGGTAAATAACGGCAGCTTTAAAATATAACTTGCAAGTTTCCAACAGCACTGCAGGACATATACATCTAAAGTATCACATTTATCTTATGGATGCAGCCATTATATTAATAATTATAGAACAGAAAATTAACAGCAGATGGCCTATCCAGGACAGCAATCTTTTATTCCATCTTGCTATGATTTATAAAGAACAAGAATTAGACAATACTATATGAGAATTTTTCAGACATCTCTGAAGACAAAGAAGGCTAGCATGGGTTTATTTGATTAACAATTAAGAGTCGCACATACAGAGTTTTATTCTCAGAGACAGATGCTGTGTTCCTGGAACACTCAGCTGCCCTGTATTTTCCGGTTCTTGGCAAGAGATGACCAAAAAAACAAAGACAGGATATTTCAATCTCATGTGACAAAGAACAATTGGGTTCTTGAATCTAAACATAAATATAACTGCTGTGACTCAAAGGAAAAGTGAAGATTTATACATTCTTGTTAAGTGTTTGTGCTCCCTACAAATTCTTACCTAAACTAAATTTGAACTTACAAAATTAAAACCATAAAGTTGCAATTAAAATGGCCAATTCAGATAAACATGTTTCAGGGCATGATATATGTTATATTCTAATTAGTAGTATGGAGACCCATTTTATGAACACACAGAATGACAACTGTTATTTACAAAGGCCAATTCACGCATTCAGAACTTTCAAAGCAGGGAGAAAAGGACAGACTTGTAACCTTAATATTGTAACCCTTAATGATCTCTTGGAAGTTCTTCCTATAATAGCAATTGATGTGCTTCATTATCCACAGTCGCTCAGAAGAAAACTCCATATGACAGCATCTATAAATAAACCTGATCAAATATTAACTCCTACAAAATTAATTCCTGATCCATTAAAATATGCCACAATGAGAAAATTTTGACTGTACAAACTGATCTCAGGCTTTCATAATCACTTTGGAATTATACTGAAAGTTGTATAACTTCAGCCTTGTATCTTTCTTCCTTGCATCTTTCCTAAAACAAATGATCACAAATCAGATGTGCTTGGGCAAACACTGCTCCACCTCTAGCAGATCCAACAATTCTGCATATTCTATTGGCATAGTGAAGGTGAATAGCTTTTGTTGTTTGGTTTTAGACTTTGCATAGTTTTCATAAAGTTGTATAAGCAAAAGTTATATACCTTTTCTATCAGTCATTTTTGTTACATCTAGTACGATGTAACTGTTTTGCTTAAGCACCAGTTTTTCCCATCCTTTTCTCCTCCCCCTGTGGCCCCACACAAGTTTTCAAATCTAAAAGTTTTATCAAGCTTCCAGCACAGATTTAGCAGAGCGTGGAGAAAGGGGATCCTCTGGCAATTCTATTTTGTCAGTGGATGGACACCAGTGTTCCTCACAATTCAAGTATCTGAAAACAGCAGTATGTTACTAAAACTTACTTTACCAAAAAATACACAGAGCTCTCAGCTTTCCCTATCATGCTTTTCTGATACACACAATCTTTATACACTTTTTCTAGCAGATGAAAACCTTGAACCATTAAAACTGGGTACAGACCCAGATTCTTATTAGAGCCAAAACAGCACCACCCTTATTTCCTGACTCTTGAAAACAATGCTTTTGTTAATGCAATCTAAAATAGCACATTCTTGATTTGTGCTCAACTTCTTATCCAGGACCATGTTTGAATCACTGAGAAGGCTATCTTTCTTGACCTCTTATTACTTTTTGCATGTGATAGAATTAGCTAAGAATTCTAATTAATCTAAGAATTAGATTATGAAGATTACAAGCCAGCACTGACTTAAAAAATATCACTGACTGTTTCTTTACAATCTCCACCCTCAAACCAAACCATAATCATTACTATCTTCTAATCAGGATTTTATATCATGCTATGCACATACTTCTAATCCTGAGAAATATAATAAAATATAATCTTGTCAAATGACATGGTTAAGCAGGGGAGAAAACAACTGCATTTCATTTTTCTATCTTAACAATAAATGTTATTATCAAAGAAAGAAAATATATCGGTTGCATAGCTATTATTTATAAAGCTAACCTTTGCTCCATTTTTTCAAGAAAGAAACATTACTTTTTAAATTACTTTGATATCTATTTCTTTTTCTTGCTCTAATATGCTTTCAGATAGAGAGGCTGAAGTGAGATTTTATTATTTTATTATGGCTTTTGCTACTCCAAGATTGAGACCATGCCTGTGGTCCACAGGACTTACGATCCAAAATCAGCTCAGCAATTCAACTACTGTATGTACAAGGGCTGGAGAGGTGCTTAACAGACCACTTTTCTGCACTGCACTTCCATACAAACAAGCCAATACCGTATTTAAGCACATTTTGGGTAAACTTCCATAAGATACAGTATATGAAGCAAATTTAAAGTTAAATGTTGGTTTGATAAAGCTACCTCCCCTCCAAGGACTCTTTATTTAACCATGATCAATTTGCACAACTCAATAATTTGGTTGCAAATAAACTTGATCCAATATAATTTACCACTCATAAATAGCAGTCCCTCAGGAGCTTGACATATGTCCTTTCTAATGCTTAAGACAGCAAGTTATGAGACCTAACTAAAAGGTTGTTGTATGATCTTCCGATCGACAAGCCTGGCGTCTTACCAGCTGAGCCACCACGCCCCTTTGATATCTGTAGTGTTATGGAAAACTGGATGTTACAGAGTTCCATTTTTAATCTCTGTCATACTGAGAAGCAAAAAGCTACCCACCCGTGTATAACTGACAGCATGTATCCAGATAGGCGTGACTGAAGGACAATCAGATGCAATGTAAAATTCAATGAATTAGTAAAAATTAATCCAATTCTTGTTACTAAAAGTAGAAAGGCAGGATATAAAATTAATAATTAAAAATAAGTAAGATATTCTGAAGTACTTTGGCCACATAATGAGAAGACAGGATACCCTGGAGAAGATGCTGATGCTAGGGAAAGTGGAAGGCAAAAGGAAGAGGGGCCGACCAAGGGCAAGATGGATGGATGATATTCTGGAGGTGATGGACTTGACCGTGGGGGAGCTACGGGTGGCAACAGCCAACAAGAAACTCTGGCATGGGCTGGTCCATGAAGTCACGAAGAGTCGGAAGCGACTGAACAAATAAACAACAACAAAAAAGATATTCTTCTAAGGCAGCGCTGTCCAAAGTCCGGCCATTGGCGACACACCAACGGCGGCAGAGGTGGCATGCGTGGCGGCGGCGGCCTCATGTATTGCGCTAAAACCCGGAAGCGCTGATGGTGCGCCGCTGCCGCCACTGCACGCACCGCCGGCGACGCACCATCAGCACTTCCGGGTTTTGTTGCGACACACTAATGTGTCGCAACATAGAGTTTGGAAAGCTATGTTCTAAGGTGTACTTTAAAAACTGTCACATCTTATCATTACTTGAGTCATTCTCAAGATTTGGGGAGTGTTGTACACTATAAGCAGAGATAGGATATGGTTACTAAATTAATCTGGTCACTAAGTTTCTATTCCTCATGATAGTTTCTGATCAGCATCAGAATGCAGGAAATGCACAAACCTTTTTAACAAGAACTGTTCTGTCTAAATATTGGACATGTATTTTTTTAAGTACAATTATACAGTATATAGTCACACAATGTTAAATATAAGGCACCACAAATTGAATAATAGTGTTTATCAGTTATTTGTAAACATTACTTAAATTCTATTGCTGTTTTAAATAGACTGATTCAATGAGTTAACAGCCTATTTCACAAACATGTTAAATTGTAGAAAGACTCTGAGCCACAAAGTAGCTGCGTAACATTTATCAGAACTGGAAGAAACCAAATGTTTTATCTTTCACCTAGAATGAAGTTCATGGACTTTTTCTAGCTTGGCTGAGCTTCCACTTGCCTGAGCTGTACACAGCAAACAATCTGTCAGTAGGCAAAGTAACAAGTTGTTGCCTCTCAGACCTTAACTATTTACAAAGCATAAAATCAACTTTTAAAAATTGTTTGTCATTTCAGAATCCAAAAACTGGTAGATCTTTCTGAAATGAATGATAAATATCTCTAATTTATTCATTTAATGAAAACAAATAAGATCCCTAGGCCTTTCTAGACATTCTATTCAGGTAGACTGCACAGTTCTAGTTAATCCTCTATATCCCATCTCAAAACATTAACTCTGAAACATTTGTATTATTGATAGGTCACTGCTTCTTAATAAGCAAAGTCAGCAGCAACTATTGATAACTCTGGGAAGATATCATTAGGCTTTCAAGCACAAACCTCCTCACCCTGATTTTGCTTCATGAAAGTTTTGAATGCCTTACAGGTAGTTCTCATTTAGTGACTGCCTTGTTTAGTGATCGTTCACAGTTACAACGGTGATGAAAAAGTAACTTTGCAACCAGTCCTTGCATTTACGACCTTCGCAGGTCTGTAAAGCAAAGGAAAGCTGAAGTTAAGATCATAAGCACAGTCACAGTTTCACTTAGTGACCACTTCGCTTAACAACCGAGTGGTCAGTCCTAACTGTGGTCGCTAAATGAGGATTACCTGTATTGATATTGCCCCTAGGGCTGAAACTTTATGTCCATAAATAGTTGCTAGGTCATTTTGATCTAGGAAAGAAGAAACACTTTTGTCTATCATTTTCTTACCAGCATCACAGCAGGACATTATTTCAGTAAATCAGTATTAAATCCAGCAGGCCCTCTCAATATAAAAGATAACGCCACAGTTTCTATAGCACAGAAGCAAGGATATTGATGAAGTGCCTGAAGACACCAGTCCCCACAGATTAAAGCTCATATATAAGGGGGCGTGGTGGCTCAGCGGGTAAGACGCCAGGCTTGTCGATCGGAAGGTCGCAGGTTCAGAGGTTCGAATCCCTAGCCCTGCTTGACGGAGTGAGCTCCCGTACTAGCTCCAGCTCTTGCCAACCTAGCAATTCGAAAGCATGCAAATGCAAGTAGATGAATAGGTACCACTTCGGTGGGTAGGTAACAGCGTTCCACGCACGTCATGCGGCCACATGACCGTGGAAGCGTATAGCTACTCACAAATTTGGCTACTCATAAGATTTTGATTTTTAAACTTGCATTGCGTTTTCAAAACTCTACTCTTCTACTCTGCCTTCCACAGAGCTCCAAGTTCAGAAGCAGGGTTGAAACTCAGCTCAGTCACGATATCCTTTCAATAAGTTATCAGCAGGACTGACATATCTAGTATCTTTCTTCTGTCTCTACCAGCATGCATATTCACCTCTGAGGCTCCATTCAATCTTAAATTTACAGGTTAATGGAAGAATCACCTGGAAGGCATAACATTCAGATCATCTCAGACTACTGATTGATTAGCTTGATTTTTCAATCCCTTTCTCAGGGTTGCTCTAAGACAAAGAAGAAAATGTACACTTCCTTATATGGGATATCAGCTGTGCTTAGAGTAACTTCAGCAGCACAATCCAACTGTAGGAATCATACTGTTTCTCCCTAGCCACAAGGTTGAAGATTGAAAACAGTAATTCTCAGCTCAGCATGGCAGAAAATGGGATACTGTCAGTTCATCTGTAGATACATGGTATTACAGTTAAAATAAAACTGTATAGCTAGTAGAATGATTTGGTTCTTCATTAAATCAGGTTTACATGCTCATGTATGCATACAAACAGAAGCTAACATCAGATTCTAGAACTGTCATGTCCCTTGAATATAGCAGCAATACAAGATAAAGAGCCCACTATACCAACAAAAAATGATCAGAGCTGGCCATCATCCCACAGCCTGAGAACTGCAAGCTTAGTAGAGAGCAACACAACCCCAGAACACAGATTTACCAAGAAGCCAGGATGCTCACCCTCCAAGGACCACAACAGATGGAACTGAAGCATCAATGAAAGCTGACTGTTGGTTGTTCTAAACCAGTTTTTTTCAGACAGGGTTCTGAAGGACACCAGAATTTGAATGGGTTCCACAAGGCTCTTAGGGGGGAAAAAACCTTTTTCGAATCCCTAGCCCCGCATGACGGAGGGAGCTCCCGCACTCGCCCCAGCTCCTGCCAACCTAGCAATTCGAAAGCATGCAAATGCAAGTAGATGAATAGGTACCACTTCGGTGGGTAGGTAACAGCGTTCCGCATGCGTCATGCCAGCCACATGACCTTGGAAGCATCTTCGGACAACGCTGGGCCTTCGGCTAACAAACGGAGATGAGCACCGGCCCCTAGAGTCGGACACGACTGCACAAATGTGCGGGCGGAACCTTTACCTTACTAGGTAACACGGGAGAAGGTGCTCTTCAGGTAACTTGGTCCTAAGCCATTCAGGGCTTTAAAACTCAAAAACAGCACTTTGAATTGAGCCTGGAAATGAACCAACAGCCAGTGCAGGTGGCAAAATACTGGCATAATATTTTTAAACTGAAGTTTGAAAACCCTTGTTCTAGACCTTTCAAATAATTATTAATAAGCAACCCAACAGAACTGCAATCAGACTTTTTTTTTAATCAATTCATAAAATGATATGTGCATGGAAATAGGACAGCAGCACTTTGGGAAATCTCTATTAAAAAGACACCTACTAATTTCTTGGCCCACCTGATTTTAATTTTTATTATTATTATTATTAAAATTTCTATGCTGCCCGACACCCAGGAACTCTAGGTGGTTGGTTATTTTAATTCAAAAAGAAGCTGAAGATAATATGCTGTGAAGTTAATCACTAGCATCCATCATAATCTTTATTTAAAAAATTACTATACTACATAGAATATCTCTATCTCTATCTCTCTATCTCCACATAGACCTCACAAGCATTCTTAGAAATAAAAAGAATGGATACCTTCAGTCTAGAGTTTTGTTTGGATGTGTGCTTACCTCCACAGGAAAAAAGAAAAAAGGAACGCTGAGGAGATATATAACACACTGGGAGACTGCATGGTGTACTATGGAACAAGCTTAACGTTTTTTAAAATTATTTTTTTATTAAATTTATATGACCGCCCAACTCCCCCAATGGGGGACTCTGGGCAGTTTACAATAAAACCAAGGTTAAAATATAAATATAAAATTACACATTTTTAACATAATATAAATAAATGTAAAATCCAATCTAGTGAGTTGATCTTAAATACTAGGAAGTATTAGGAATACTAATACATTATGGCATTAACCACCCCCAGGAGGAGCTATTACTTTTTCCCTCCAACGCTAGGCGGCAGAACCAGGTTTTCAGATCTTTCCTAAAGGTCGGGAGGGAGGAAACCTGTCTCAACTCTGGGGGCAAGATATTCCAGAGGGCGGGCACCACCACAGAGAAGGCCCGCCTCCTGGACCCCGCTAGATGAAATTCTCTTATTGATGGGGTCCGTAGCAGGCCCTCTCTGAATGATCGGGTGGGGCGGGTCGATGATATGGGGATAAGACAGTCCCTCAGGTATCCTGGTCCCATGCCATGTAGGGCTTTAAAGGTAATAACCAACACCTTGAATTGGACCCGGAAGCAAACCGGCACCCAATGCAGCTCGCGGAGCAAAGATGTTATATGTGCTGATCTCGGTGCACCCAAAATTGCCTGCGCGGCCGCATTCTGTACCAGCTGTAGATTCCGGATATTTTTCAAGGGTAGCCCCGTGTAGAACGCATTGCAATAGTCTATGTGGGAGATGACAAGGGCATGAGTGACTGTTCGGAGGGCATCGCGGTCCAGGAATGGGCGTAACTGGCACACAAGCCGAAGCTGTGCAAAGGCCCTCCTAGCCACGACTGCCACCTGCTCTTCGAGCAGGAGTCGTGAGTCCAGGAGGACCCCCAAGTTCCGCACTGGCTCCGAATGGGGCAGTGCCACCCCATCCAGAACCAAAGATGACAACATCCCGGATAGCGCGGGGCCATCAATCCACAGCCACTCGGTCTTGCCAGGGTTCAGCTGAAGCCTGTTGTTCCCCATCCAGGCCCCCACAGTCCCCAGGCACTGAGACACGGCATCGGCCACATCACTTACTTCACCTGGGATGGAGATATACAATTGGGTATCATCCGCATGTTGATGATACCTCATCCCATGGTGACGGATGATCTCACCCAGCGGTTTCATGTAGATGTTGAATAGGAGAGGAGAGAGAACCGAACCCTGCGGCACTCCACATAAGAGAGGTTGTGGGTCGGATCTCTCCTCTCCTATCACCAACTGGGAGCGGCCCCAGAGGAAGGAGGTGAACCAGCGCAAAACTACGCCGCCCACCCCCAACTCCCTTAGCTGCCCCAAAAGGATACCATGGTCGATGGTATCGAAAGCTGCTGAGAGATCCAAGAGAGCCAGGATGGATGCACTGCCTCCATCCCGCTCCCGCCAGAGATCATCCATAAGCGCGACCAATGCAGTCTCCATCCCATGTCCCGGCCTGAAACCCGACTGAAAGGGGTCTAGATAATCCGCTTCATCCAGAATCATACCAGAATTTTCTTTCTGGTAAAGCAGACATTTTGCAACTAGCCATTACATCTCTTTTATGAAAGTGCTCACAATATTTCTGTTGTGGCCACTGCTCCTAACAATGGAGACTCCTGTAATACAAGGAAGATAATCATATTTTCTTTGTAATTAATACTGGGCCTGCATGATTTCCTGCAACATAATGTGTTACTTTAAATAAAGATTCCATATTATGAGAGTAAATTACTGCACAGAAGTCATTTTAATTAGATATGCCCAGAAAACTAACACAATTATTCTCAGTATGCTGCTGCCACTATAGCAGTAATAGCATTTCTACGCCTATCACAGCTAAGTATATTTAGTTAATCACTGCACCAGACAGTAATTCACAACTGATTCATTAGAAATGGCTGCATTTCAGCTCTGCCACAGCCTTGGGATGAGCAAAGAAAATCAGCTGACTGCAAAGGAACTTTGTAGTATTTATATGACCCTGGCCCTGTTAGCCTATCACAAGACCTGCTCTCAAGACCTGGTTGTTTGCCCAGGCATTTGGGCCAGGCAGTTAGGTGAGCTCTATTGGTGATGTGGCTTTTTGGTTTGGAGATTATTCTTTAACCATGGCGTCCTGGGTTTATATTGTCATTGTGGTTTTAATCTTTGTATGCCACCCAGAGTCACTGCTGTGAGATGGGTGGCTCTATAAATCGTGTAAATATGTAAATATGTAAATATTTATTCCTGTACAAACTTCCACAATTATAATCTGGGCAAGCTGCACCCAAGTGTATTGCATAACATCACATCCCAAATGTGATTGTATCCAAGTGCTGATATATGACTGCCCAAGGCAATGCTTTGACGAAGCTATAGAGTAATGTAGTATATGTTTAGGTGAAAAACCAGTATTATCTAGTTAAACAAGGGAGCTTGTGTGATGATCTCAACAACAATGTCCCAATAAACACTTCTCCATGCAATTCATTGAAATGCAGATAAAGCTTTATTTAGGATACATGTTCATTGAAGCACTCCTAAAGACTTGAATACTGATTCCCGCCAAACTATGCTCTCTTAACCCTTCCCTTTGCGCGCCAATTCACCAGCGATGATCTCATGGAGCAAACGGTCCCATCTCCTCTCCGTTGCAGGTGCGTGACCTTGGCCTAGCTGTCTCTAGCTTCCAGCAGCAGACATAACACTCAACTGTCATTCCCCCTCCCACCTACTATACAAGCACTAAGGTATTATAGATTCTAATGGCAGGATTCATAGACATGAACCCTGACATGCCGACCCTCCAAAAGAAAGAATAGTATGCCAAGAACAAGAAAGGTTAAGAAATACAAGTATACATAAAGGCACATGGACAAATTCCAGAATTCTTCAGGCTGCAAGACAATGGGAGGCACTGAGATCTGAAAAACAGAAATAAGCATAATTGTGCAGTTAACCAGGTTTAGAAGGGAATTGATCATGGAATTTCTTCAATAACCTTGGCGCTGAAACATGAATCTTATCAACCCACTCCTCAAACCCCACAGGCAAATGTTTCCATTGCACCAAGTACTGTAATTTTCCTCTGTGCAATCTGGAGTCCAAAATGTTCACAATTTCAAAATGTTCGTTATCTCCCACCATGATAGGTGGAGGCGCTACTGGATCTGGATGCCATTGATCAGCTGGTTTAACTGGTTTCAATAAGCTGATGTGGAAGACAGGATGTACTCTACGAAGGTTCTTTGGCAAGTCCAATTGAGCGGCTACCGGGTTGATCACTTTCACAATGGGAAATGGCCCAATAAATTTAGGCCCCAGTTTCTTGCATGGCTGAGTTGATTTCAAATGTTTTGTGGACAGGTAGACCTTTTCTCCCACCACTAAAGGCCATTCTGGAGCCCGTTTACGATCAGCAAAATTTTTGTATGAATTTTTTGCTTCTTGTAATATATTCAACATAATCGGCCAATTTGATCGTATTTTTGTAATCCATTCATCTGCTAGTACAGGATCAGTTTGTTGAAGCATGGCAGGGTCAGGTAGTTCAGGAATAGGTACAAAATCCTGGCCAGTAGCCACTTTAAATGGTGAAAATCCAGTGCTCTGATGAACAGCATTATTATACGCTACCTCAGCAAAGGGTAACAACTCCACCCAATTATCTTGCTGATGACTAATGTAACACCGTAAATACTGTTCCAACACGGAGTTAAGCCGTTCACAAGCTCCGTTACCCTCCGGATGATGCCCAGAGGTAAGACCCTGTTCAGTTCCAATCAATTTTAGAAATGATTTCCAAAATTTGGCGGTAAATTGACTTCCGCGATCGCTGATAATCCGCAAGGGGGCGCCGTGCGCTCGGTAAATGTGCAAGATGAATAACTTTGCCAGTTGACCAGCAGATGGCAGTCCTTTACAAGGGATGAAATGAGCTTGTTTAGAAAATAAGTCAGTTACTACCCATATGACGGTCTTGCCTTTGCTCTCTGGTAAGTCTACAATGAAATCCATTGAAATTTGTTTCCATGGGCTTGTTGGCTCAGCCACTGTTTGCAATAGTCCCACCGGTTTCCCGGGTGCTTTTTTCATGGATGCACACACATGACATGACAAAACATATTGTTTAACATCTTTCCTCAAAGTTGGCCACCAAAATTGCCTTCTGACCAAATGTAAAGTTTTTACAAATCCGAAATGTCCGGCAATTTTGCTATCATGACAATGTTGTAAAATAGCCTTTCTCACAGCCTCTGGAACATATAATCTGTCTCCATTCCACCACACCCCATTCGCCTCAGTTAATGTTTGCTTGTGCTCTTTCCACCAATCATCAGCCTCTATAGCGGTTTTAAGTTCTTTCTCTAGAGAGGGTTCACATAGAGGTTTCGGTGGTTTGGCCTTGCTTCTAGTGATAGCCACCTTCCCTTGCAATTGTACAGGTATGGGTGCTGCATCATTGTCAGAACCAGGTTCCTCCTGGTTGGATAAGCCCAATTGTTGGGGAGACATTACTGTGGATACCATCAGTTCTGGTTGAGTGTCATGCTGTGGCAGCCTAGATAAAGCATCTGCTAAAAAGTTTTTTCCAGCTGGCAAATACTTTAATGTGAAATTAAACCTACTGAAAAATTCAGCCCAACGGATTTGTTTAGGATTTAATTTCCGAGGCGTTTTAAGTGCTTCCAAGTTCTTATGGTCAGTGAAGACTTCAAAGGGATGAGGCGAACCCTCCAGCAGGTGTCGCCATGTAGCTAGAGCATGTCGCACTGCAAAAGCTTCTTTTTCCCAAACCAACCAACGTTGTTCAGCCTCAGTAAATTTACGAGAAATATATGCACAAGGTCTTAACTGATCATTATTGTCTCTTTGCAATAATACGCATCCAACCGCAGAATTGGACACGTCTGTCTGGATCACAAAGGGACGTTCTGGATCAGGATGTTTTAAAACGGGTTCTGCAGTGAACAACTGCTTCAGTTGTTCAAAAGCCGTTTGGCACGCCGGCGTCCATTTTAATTTCGGTTGAGGTTTATTTGCTAATACGCCATCAGCCGATTTCTTGGTTTTTAACATATCGGTTAATGGTAACGCAATCTTGGCGAACCCGGGAATGAACTGGCGATAGAAATTTGCGAACCCGAGAAAAGATTGTAATTGCTTTTTTGTTCTGGGGGTTTCCCACGCCAATACATCTTTAACTTTGGCGGGATCCATTTCAATGCCCTGATGGGATATTCTGTAGCCTAGAAAATCCAATTTTTCTTTGTGAAATTCACATTTAGACAACTTAACATACAGTTTGTTTTCTAAAAGCTTTCTGAGCACTGCTTTTACTAGTTTTACATGTTGTTCCATGGTCTCTGTGTATATTAAGATGTCATCCAGATATACCAATACCCCCTGGTACAGAAATTCATGCAGGACCTCATTAATTAAGCTCATGAAGACTCCAGGCCCGCCCCTTAATCCGAACGGCATGACTTTATATTGAAAACAACCTAATTGGCAATTAAAAGCGGTCTTCCATTCATCCCCTTCTTTTATACGTACTCTAAAATACGCTTCTCTCAAATCCAGCTTAGTGAATATTTTCCCTTTGGTCAGTTGAGCCAGCATATCTTTCATCAACGGGAGCGGATATTGGTTAGAAATACAAACAGCATTCAACCCCCTGTAGTCCGTACAAAGCCGTAATGAGCCATCTTTCTTTTTCCGGAATAAAACCGGAGCAGCCGTGGGTGAGGTGGATGGCTCAATAAACCCCCGCTTGAGGTTCTTATCTATAAAATTCCTCAGCTCTTGTAGTTCCTTATGAGTCATTGAATACAACTTGGGTTTAGGTAACACTGCCCCAGGCTCCAATTCCGATGAGGGGGCATCTGGTCTGATTCCGTCTCTAAAAAAATCTCCCCCTCCTCCTCATATAGTGACGGTGCCACCGCTGCTTGAGCTAGCTCCCGCACCACACCGAGTCCTGCAGTTTCCCGCTCAACTCCCAAATATGAGCCATCTGCAAATTCCATTTCTCCAGAAACCCAGTCAATCTGAGGGTTACGCTCCCTCAACCATTTGAGCCCCAATACTATGGGCTGATTGGAAATGGGAGCCACAATAAACCTAATAGTCTCTTGATGAGTCCCAATAGTCATTTTTAGGGCTTCTGTATAGTATTCCACTGGACCCCCTTTCATATCTGACCCGTCCAGCTGACAAAATATGATGGGAACTTTTAACTTATGCAACTTAAGTCTCAGTCCTGTAACAATGGCAGGATGCATCAAACATCTTGAGCACCCCGAGTCCAGCATTGCCATCAAATTGTTCTGATCCCTCCCATCCAAAGTTTCAAGCTTTATCTTAACCTGCATGGTAGGACAATCTCCACTCACCAGCGGATCGGAGCGCCGATCTGCAAATGCCTGGCCCACGGCGCACTTCAAGCCAGACATCGCTCGTTTTCCGCCGGCTGCATGAACTCTTCGTCAGAGGAGTCGTTCTCTCCCCCAACCAGATCCCGAGTCTTGCTGTCCTCCAGAGCATGAGCTGTTCCCTTGCGTGGTGGTAGCTTAGATGGTTTGGAAGGCTGGCTGTCTGGCTTTGCTTTTACTGTAGAGGGGTTCTGAGGGCAGTTACCAATGCGATGTCCCTCTTTGCCACATTTGAAACACAAGCCTCTCTTTGCTCTGCGTTCCTTTTCCTCTTCCCAAGCAGTGGCTCTAGCTAGCTTCTTCGCCGGGGGCTGTCCCAAAGGGCTTTTCCCCGAGCTATGTAGCTTCCTGTACGATCTCAGTCTTAATTGGGTGCTCTCAACCTTGCCGGCTAATTGAATCCATTCTTCTAGGTTGTCAGGGTCACCCTGTCCTGCTGCCATCTCTAAAATCTCGGGTTTCAGCCCCATCTGGAAGTATTCCACCTGAAAAGTCTCAGGACAAGATGGGACCATGCCTATGAGTTTTTTAAACTCCATTGCGTATTCGGCAACAGATCGGTTTCCCTGGCGTAGCTGCTGCAGCTGCACTTTAGCTGACATTTTAGAGAGGGTATCTTCAAACCGGCGTCGTAAAGCTAGCATAAAGCCATTAAAAGTCCATAAATCTGGAGAGTTAGAGTCATGCAACGCCACCAGCCATAAAGCAGCCTCTCCCTCTAAGAAACTTGAGACGTACCTTACTTTGGCTTCTTCCGTTAAGAAAGACTCTTCAAACTCCTCCATAAAACCCCTGACATGGGTCATAAAGCAAGCCAATTTCGCTGGGTCCCCATCAAATCTTGTTTTCAGTTTGTTCAACGCGAACACCCTAGGTTGGCCCCTTTGTAATTTACTCACGGCCGGTTGAGGCACCTCCATTTCGGATCCAGAGGATTCCTCCTCCTCCTCTCCACTAGACGTGCCGCTTTCTGCTGCCGTGGTCATCAATTTAGGTGGTAAATCCGCCCCTGGAATACCTTCCTGCTTTGAAATCAAAGCCAGTTGCTGCACGGATTGAATAAGGGTTTGTAGTTGGTGACTAATAGTCTCCATTTCACCATCAATACGTGCAGTCTTCGCTTCCAGTGAAGCCATCCTCTGGGACTGGGTCACTCTGGGTTTAGCCATGCGTTTTCCCTTCCCAGCCCGGATGCCGCCTCCAATTCCCACGGACCATTCCGCTCCCACTCGAGGGGTGCGTGCCATGGCTAGTTCGGTAGTCTCTACTCCACTTCGTCGAGACACCTTCTTAGAGGCTTTTTTCTTAACTGCTTCGGGTTCAGAAGCCGCACTCTTCCCGTCCTTGGAATTCGCTTCCCAACCTGAAGAGGGGCCTGGTTGCTCCGTCTGGAAACATTCCATAGATTCTTCCATGCTGAAGTTGCTTGGACAAGCCGATTCTCACTCAGGAGGCACTAAATGGAGTTACCACTTGTAACCTCAGGATAAACCGACTGGATTGTAGATTCAAGTCTTTCTGTGATGATCTCAACAACAATGTCCCAATAAACACTTCTCCATGCAATTCATTGAAATGCAGATAAAGCTTTATTTAGGATACATGTTCATTGAAGCACTCCTAAAGACTTGAATACTGATTCCCGCCAAACTATGCTCTCTTAACCCTTCCCTTTGCGCGCCAATTCACCAGCGATGATCTCATGGAGCAAACGGTCCCATCTCCTCTCCGTTGCAGGTGCGTGACCTTGGCCTAGCTGTCTCTAGCTTCCAGCAGCAGACATAACACTCAACTGTCATTCCCCCTCCCACCTACTATACAAGCACTAAGGTATTATAGATTCTAATGGCAGGATTCATAGACATGAACCCTGACAGCTTGCCATATAAGCAGAAATTAAGATATTTTGGGTTTGGTTTAACTAAACACCAACTATATTCCTAACCTCCCCAAACCTGTATGCATTCCTGAGAACTTTGGAAAAGAAAAGAGTTTTGTCAATATTTCTGTGCTGAACTTTAATGGAGCTGCTGGTTCTATTACCTCAAAAGGAAATAGAGGTTAGAGGGTCAGGACCTAATTCAAAAGTGGGCAGACCCTTTTCTTCATTACTCTATTATTCAATCATTCTCTCTCCCGTACATGCACATGCCCTTTTATGTACACCCACTCCAAGCATAAGCATCCTCGTCCATCTTCTAGAAGTAAGGGCAAAATGCCCAGCAAATGCACCCTGTAAAGGTAAAGGTTCCCCCCGCACAGTTGTGCAGTCGTGCCCGACTCTAGGGGCCGGTGCTCATCTCCGTTTGTTAGCCGAAGAGCCAGCGTTGTCCGAAGACACTTCCACGGTCATGTGGCCGGCATGACGCACGTGCAACACTGTTACCTACCCACCAAAGTGGTACCTACTCATCTACTTGCGTTTGATGCTTTCGAATTGCTAGGTTGGCAGGAGCTGGAGCGAGTGCAGGAGCTCACTCTGTCACGCGGGGCTAGGGTCTTGAACCTCCGAACTTGCAATCTTCCGATCGACAAGCCTGGTGTCTTACCCGCTGGGCCACCACGCCCTCTCAAAATGCACCCTCTAGAAAACCATTTACTACTTCTCTGCCTCCCATGACAACTCAGTAAGAAATGAAATGAGAATAGTAGGTTCCCTATGTTGCCTATAGAATATAAAGAGGTTTGCCTTTTACTGAACTCGGTAAAAGAGGAGAGTTTTCCAACCCTTCGCATTTCTCTTAAGGGTGGCAACTGATCTAATGATTAGAGTGGTACATGTTTAAACAGGCCTTCTAGCTTTGCTATGGTTTTCTAGAACTGAAAATTATCTGCCCCTGTACATTCAAGACCATGTGTTTCTGAATAACCAGAAATAAGATTCATCTATAAATGAAGTATAACAATAGTTACATGGACATCATTCCAGGAAAGCAGCTGTTAAATTTATATAAGAGAGTGATTTAACTGATGATGTATCCTAGAAACCTGGATATTTTCAATTTCCATAAAGTAATAAGCAAAGTTTCCTGTCATTTTATTATGTATGTATGTATGTATGTATTGGATTTATATTACCGCCCATCTTCTCCACAAGGAGAACTCTGGGCGGTTCACAACCAAACCATCATTAAAATACAAAGCGGTCCTAAAACAAATATACAAAAAAATATAAAATATCATTAAAATTCTTAAACAATATAAATAGAATAATATGGAACAAAATCAAGATGGCTGCAGTTCTTCTCAAATTCTGAGCGTAAGGGCCGCTCTCCATCCGTGCTAGGGTGCTAGCCATCCCCAAGAATGACTATTTCCCCTCCCGTCCCAGGCTTGGTGGCAAAACCAGGTTTTCAGTTTTTTTCTGAAGTCCAGGAGTGTGGGGGCCTGTCTCACCTCTGGGGGAAGGATGTTCCAGAGGGCAGGAGCAACTGCAGAGAAGGCACACTTCCGAGACCCTGCTAGATGGAATTCTTTTACGGAAGGGATCCGTAACGTGCCCTCTCTGCATGATTGGGTGGGACGGGTCGATGTAATAGGGACAAGACGGTCCCTCAGGTAAACTGGCCCCATGCCATGTAGGGCTTTAAATGTCATAACCAACACCTTGAATTGAACTTGGAAGCAAACTGGAACCCAGTGCAGCTCGCGGAGCAAAGGTGTTACATGTGCTGATCTTGGTGCACCTAAGATTGCCCGTGCGGCCGCATTCTAGATCAGTTGTAGCTTCCGGATGTTCTTCAAGGGTAGCCCCACGTAGAGCGCATTACAGTAGTCTATATGTGAGATAACTAGGGCATGAGTGACTGTTTGAAGGGCCTCTCGGTCTAGGAAAGGACGTAACTGGCACACAACACGAAGTTGGCTAAAGGCTCTCCTGGCCACGACTGCCACCTGCTCTTCAAGCAGGAGTCGTGAGTCCAAGAGGACCCCCAAGTTACGTACCGGGTCTGTCTGGGGTAGTGCAGCCCCATCCAGCACCAAAGATGACAAACTCCTAGATACTGAGGGGCCATTAATCCACAGCCACTCCGTCTTACTTGGGTTCAGCTGAAGCTTGTTGTTCCCCATCAAGGCCCCCACAGCCCCCAGGCACCTAGAGAGGGTGGTCACGGCATCACTTACTTCGCCTTGATGGAGATGTATAATCTCCAGGATGTATTTACCATCGTCTGGACCCAACCACACGTTCCCTCCCAGGCTGCTTTCACCAGCCAGGAGGGACATGAATCTAATAAACAGGTGGTGGCACTAACAGTCCGAAGGATCCTATCTACTTCCTCGGGCACAACAGGATCAAACTGTTCCCAGATAACAGAGTAAGTATGTCTCCCAGGTATCTCACCAGACTCTGACTCACGCTTGGAGTCCAACTTGGAGCGTATCCGAGCAATTTTATCCTGCAGATGCTCCGAAAACTCCTCAGCACGGCCCTGTAGGTGGGTTTCTAGATCTCCTTTTCCCAGGAGTGACCGGGTGATCTTAAACAGGGCTGCCGGGCGGCATTCTGCGGATGCAATAAGAGTGGAGAAATACTGTCGTTTCACCGCTCTTACCGCCACAAGGTAGGCCTTAACCGTGGCTCTAGCTTGTGTTAGCATTTTAGTATTTTTCATTTTATTAATGCCTAATCAGTAGTAGATTTTATGAATCTCATTGCTTATTCTGAGAAAATACGTGCTTTTTTATTGGAAACATTTCATTTTGTGTTAAAACATTTCTTCTATAAGGTCACTCTACAAAGTCACATCAAGAAAGCTAAAAATCAGAAGGGGTCTGGAAGCACCTATTCTGACTAATAAATTTTATTAAAAGGCCTAAGCTTTTGTGAGCTACAGCTCAGTTTATCAGATGCATCTTGTGGCTAGACCAGGCCTGCACAACATGGGGCTCTCCAAGCAGCCTTGTGTGGCCCACTGGTGTTTTTTAAAAAGTCAGTAACTTTGCCACTGTCAACCCAAAAGATGTGCTGCCAAGCATCTCCAGGCCTCACCACTGCCACCAGCTCCAGCACTGCCGCCATTCCGTTAACTACTGAACAGCTGATTGGCATGCCAAGTATTCCTTTGTGGCCCAGGAGGATTTTTAATTAAGGCCTACAAGTTGTGCAGACCTGGGCTAAACTGAGGGGTGGGGGGGATGGAGAAGAGAGGGGAAGACAGGTTGGTTCTGCAGTTGCAGGTTACATGTGAGAAAGACTATAATTACCGTAACAATTAACAATTGTAATGTGTTAAAAACCCATTAAATTTGTTGAGACCTTTTCAAATAGCCTGAAGCCCTTTGATGTGTGTGAGTTCAGCAATCTTTCACTTAATAGTGCTGCTAAAAGTCTTTTTTCCAAAATCATCACTTGGAGATCTGCAAGTGTGTGTCCTAGGAGGCTGATATACTCTTATCTTAAGGTAAAGATAAAGGTTCCCCCGCACATTTGTGCAGTCATGTCCGACTCTAGGGGCCGGTGCTCATCTCCGTTTGTTAGCCGAAGAGCCAGCGTTGTCCGAAGATGCTTCCACGGTCATGTGGCCGGCATGACAGGCACGGAACGCTGTTACCATCCCACCAAAGTGGTACCTATTCATCTACTTGCATTTGCATGCTTTCGAATTGCTAGGTTGGCAAGAGCTGGAGCTAGTGCGGGAGCTCACTCCACACGCAGGGCTAGGGATTCGAACCTTCGAACTTGCAATCTTCCGATCAACAAGCCTGGCGTATTACCCGCTGAGCCACCACACCCCACTCTTATCTTACTTTGTCCTTATTCTGAATTCTGATGTCACTTGTGTCCATTAATTCTCCTGCACGAAGTTTGTCCCATCTGTCCTACCTAGAATCCAGAGGGGCATTGCTGGCAGATGATGGCATATATCACATTAGAGTCAGAGCCTGTGAAGGCCCTCTTAATCTGGTGTGTGACGTTGTTGGGGCCTGTGATGGTGCTGCTGGATGTGGGGGCAAAGTAATCATCTAGTTTGTTCCAGGGTCTTCTTCCCACATGGGTCTCCTCCTACAATGTCAGGAAAGCTAAGTACCTGTCATGAATAAAGTGTAAAGTGCAGTAAAGGCAATTATAACATTATTGGAACTAGGAGTGTTATTGCTTTTGTTGCCTTAATTAGTAATTATTTCTTTGCCTTTTATGTTTATTTATTTATTTATTTTATTTATTATTTCAATTTATTCCCCGCCCATCTCCCTTGCAAGGGACTCTGGGCGGGTTACAACAATTGAAAGTTTAAAAATACAAAAACAGTATCTAAAATACATCGAATAATAATAATAATAAATTACATAAAATCCAAGGGGGGACCGCAGGATGGACCATACCACTACGGGGCCAGCCAACCCCAGGAGGCACTGCCGCCTCTGTCGTCCCAGGACCGGCGGCAGAGCCAGGTCTTAAGGGTCTTCCGAAAGGCCAGGAGTGAAGGGGCCAGTCTCACCTCTGGGGGCAAGATATTCCACAAGGCGGGCGCTATCGCAGAGAAGGCACGCCTCCTGGACCCCGCTAGATGGAATTCTCTTGTTGAGGGGGTCCGAAGCATGCCCTCTCTGCATGCACGGGTGGGGCGGGTCGACGTTATTGGGACGAGACGGTCCCTCAGGTACCCTGGTCCTATGCCATGTAGGGCTTTAAAGGTAATCACCAACACCTTGAATTGGACCCGGAAGCAAACTGGTAGCCAATGCAGCTCGCGTAGCAGAGGTGTAACATGTGCCGATCTCATGGCACCCATAACTGCTCGCGCCGCGGCATTTTGCACCAGCTGAAGCTTCCGGATACTCTTCAGGGGTAGCCCCATGTAGAGCGCATTACAGTAATCTATACGGGATATGACAAGGGCGTGAGTGACTGTTCGGAGGGCCTCCTGATCCAGGAAAGGGCGTAACTGGCGCACAACACGAAGCTGTGCAAAGGCCCTCCTGGCCGTGACTGCCACCTGCTCTTCGAGCAGGAGTCGCGAGTCCAGGAGGACCCCCAGATTCCGCACTGGATCCGAGCGAGGTAGTGCCACCCCACCCAGAACCAAAGATGACAACTTCCCGGATCTAGCGGGGCCATCAATCCACAGCCACTCCGTCTTACCAGGGTTCAGTTGAAGCCTGTTGTTCCCCATCCAGACCCCCACAGCCTCCAGACACTGAGATAAGGCATCGACCGCATCACCTACTTCACCCGGGATGGAGATGTATAACTGGGTATCATCAGCATATTGGTGATACCTCATCCCGTGGTGACGGATGATCTCGCCCAGTGGCTTCATGTAGATGTTGAACAGGAGAGGAGAGAGAACCGACCCCTGCGGCACCCCACAAATCAGGGGCCGCGGGTCAGCTCTCTCCTCCCCTATCAACACCGACTGGGAACGGCCCTGGAGGAAGGAGGCGAACCAGCGCAAAACTACGCCACCCACCCCCAACTCCCTGAGCCGTCCCAAAAGTATACCGTGGTCGACAGTATCAAAAGCCGCTGAGAGATCTAAGAGAGCTAGGATGGACGCACTCCCTCCATCCCGCTCTCGCCAGAGATCATCGATAAGCGCGACCAATGCGGTCTCTGTCCCATATCCCGGCCTGAAACCTGACTGGAAGGGGTCTAGATAATCCGTTTCCTCCAGAATCCTCTGGAGTTGCCACGCCACCACCTTCTCAACCACCTTTCCCAAAAAGGGAAGGTGGGAGACTGGGCGAAAGTTGCCCAGGATGGTAGGGTCCAGGGACGGCTTCTTGAGGAGGGGGTGCACCAGCGCCTCCTTAAAGGCCTCCGGAAACACCCCCTGACTCAAGGACAAATTAATCATCGCCTGGACCCATCCACATGTCACCTGACTGGCCGATTTCACCAGCCAGGAGGGACAAGGGTCAAGCTGGCATGTGGTGGCGTTCACAGTCCGAAGGATCCTGTCTACTTCCTCAGGTGCAACAGGATCAAACTGTTCCCAGATAACATGGTAAGTACGAGCCCCTGGCATCTCCACAGATCCTGTCTCACGCTTGGAGTCCAACTTTGAATGAATCTGAGCGATTTTATCCTGCAGATGCTCAGAAAACTCTTCCGATCGGCCCTGTAGGTGGGTCTCCCTCTGCTCCCGACCCAACAATGATCTTGTAATTTTAAAGAGGGCCGTCGGGCGGCATTCTGCGGACGCAATAAGGGCGGAGAAATATTCACGTTTCGCCGCTCTTACCGCCACAAGGTAGGCCTTAACTGCGGCTCTAGATTGTGTTCGGTCAGATTCAGTCTTCGTCTTTCTCCAGCGGCGCTCTAGACGTCTCTTAACCCTCTTCAAGGCCCTTAACTCTTCGGAAAACCACGGAGAGCGGCGGGCCAAGCAGGGCCGGAGAGGTCGCATAGGCGCGATCTTGTCCAGGGCTCCAGCCGCGGCCCTATTCCAGGCCGCGGCCAGGAGCTCAACTGGACCGTGAAGCAAGTCCTCGGGAATAACCCCCAGCTCCTTCTGAAACCTCACTGGGTCCATCAGTCGCCGGGGGCGGACCATTTGAATAGGTCCCACCTCCCTGCGGAGTGGGGCAGCACAAGAGAGTCTAAGGGTCACCAGGGCGTGGTCTGACCATGACAATGGGGAAAGATGTAACTCTCCCCTCAGATCACATTGCCACTGCTCAGACAAGAAAACTAAGTCCGGGGTGAGACCACTGTCCTGAGTCGGGTCACGAATAATCTGAGACAGGCCCATAGCTGCCATGGTAGCTATGAACTCCCGAGCCGCCTCCGAGTCCCGTCCCAGAGATGGCAGATTGAAGTCCCCCAGAACCATAAGTCTGGGGAACTCCACTGCCAACCCCGAGACAGCCTCGAGCAGCTCAGGCAGGGAGGTTGCTACGCAGCAGGGAGGTTGGTACAACAGCAGCACTCCCAACTGTTCTCGTGAACCCAACTTGAAAAACAGGGTCTCACACCCGGCCACTTGTGGAGCAGCGCCCCTGAAAGCCACAAGAGACTCTCGGATGACCACTGCCACCCCTCCTCCCCTGCCCCGGTGTCTCGGCTGATGCCAGACCTGAAACCCGGCTGGGCACATTTCCGAGAGGGCCACTCCCCCCTCTGGTGCCAGCCAGGTCTCGGTAATACACACCAGGTCGGCCCCCTCATCCGTGATCAAGTCACTTATAAGGGGGGCTTTGTTGTTCACTGACCTGGCATTCAACAGCAGCAGCCGGAGACCAGAGCCCACGAGGATCTGCTTACCAGGGCCTGGGTGTGAACACGGGGGGCCGGAACGCACCACCGGTAACAAACACCGGGGGCGCCTTCCCCAAAGATGGCTTGCCCTCCGGTTCCCGTCATACCGTCCCCTGCCCGTCACCACCCGAATCAGATGGCCCGCCATATAGCCCCCAGAGATTCCCGGTTCTGACCCAGTAGCCTCCACTCCCAGGCCTCCGGAATTCTTAGGCTTAATTAAGAGTCCCTTATCCCATCCATCCATCATGCACTCCCATACACTCTTGGGCAGTGGTAAGACCCCCCAGTGCACCAGCTCTCGCTCTCGGCACTGGTAGGGTCTAGCACCACCCCACTCACACCCTGCACCTCTCCCCCAACTTCTCTCACTGGTCGGGGAGAGGTACCAACACTCGTCACAATCACTCCTGCCCCACCTGACTCTCACCCAGGGGGTGCTCTTCCACACTCATACAATCTTAGCCCCCCTCCCTCGTCTCTCACCCGAGGGGGGGGTCCACATTCACATCAAGGGACTCCTCCAAGTTCTCTGCCGCCTTAGCTCAATGGTGTTAATCCGAGCAATTGTTATTATTCTTGTGCCCTGATCAACAGGGCTATCGGTCCGGCCTCCGTCCCATCCGCGTCTTCCACGGCTGCCGGGTTCGGCACCAGTTCCAAACAGCTCCCACATCAGGAGCCTCCGGGCCCTCTCAGAAAGTGGCCCGGGAAAAAGACCAGATAGTCTGTAGCGGGGGGGGCGCCTCGTCCGTCTCCCACTCCACTCCGTAACCTCTGGTAGCCCTTGATAGTCCTTGATAGTCTCCGGAAGCTCCGAGGGCTTCGCTGCACCCGCTGGACTCCCTTCTGAGCCGCCCCGGGTCTGCTAGGCCCCCACCAACTCCACCGGCCTAGCTCACCTCCGACGGCCCCAGGCTCCAGCGGTCGATTTTGGAGGCTTCCAAAAGCCTCTAGCAGCTCTCAAAAAGACATCAGTCCCCACAAGCCCCGCTGGTCGAACTCGAAGGCTTGCGTTCAGAGTCTTCCGGCCTTAATGGACTCCAGTTCTCTTTAGCCCCGCCGGTCTAGGTCACACCCAACAGCCTCTTGCAGGCCTCGGCAGCCACCAGCTGTCTCCGGTAACTCACCGGGTCCCGTTTTCGTCGCGTCGAAAGGTTCCGGAGGCCCGACTCGGGCAGAAGCCTCGGCCAGCACTCCCCTCGGAGAAGCCACTCACGCACCGGCAACCACCACCTCTCCGGAATCCCAAAGGTGACATTTAGGGATTTCGGGATTTTCGGTGGGTTTTCAAGAGTTCTTTTTCGGGTTTTTTTTCGGCTTTCTCCGGAGCTGTTATCGGCCGCGTTAACTTGCGGCCGCCATCTAGTTTATGCACTGCTCTATTAGTTTATGCACTAATAATCCTTTATTTAATAAAGGATTATTAAAAATTATAGTTTTCCCCATCAAATGTTGTAGAATATTTGAACAGTATGTTTTTTTTAAAAAACAAAACAAAACCTGAATGAATTGTGTAGAATGTCACAATTTAACAGATATATCTTAAGATAATTGACATGGATCCCTTCAACTTATAGTCAAAGGCTTTCACGGCTGGAATCCGATGGTTGTTGTGGGTTTTCCGGGCTGTGTGGCCGTGTTCTGGCAGTTTTGGTTCCTAACATTAGGAACCAAAACTGCCAGAACACGGCCACACAGCCCGGAAAACCCACAACAACCATCCCTTCAACTGTTTGGAACTATACTGGTCATGACCACCAGCTAGTAACAATCAGCATAATGTACTGAAATTTCTGGAGGACACCTTGTTGACTACTGCTGGCTTACCAACTGGGCACAGTGGGCAATTTGTAGCACTCCAGAAGATATTTAAATTATAGCTCTCATCATCTCCAGTTGGCAGGGCCAATGGCAAGGGATGGTAGTAGCTGTAGTCTTCTATATTAGTAGAGGCATACTTTTCCCATTCCTCAGCTAGGCTTTATTCTTCTCTGAAACTGAACAATCTGATATCTAGCCTCCTTTGGAAAACTACTGAGCCAATTCCAACAATTCCAAAATTAACACCTCTCCAAATGACTGAAAAAAATGTTATAATAAATGTGTGTATGAGCATTGTGTTAACAGCAAAATGTCTCAACTGGAATTTGTAATCTCCAATTCCAGCAATTAAGCTAGAACAGAGCTTTCCAAAATTTTCATGTTGGTGACACACTTTAGACAAGCATCATTTTGTGACACACTCTTACAGCAGGGCATCATTTCGCAACACACTCTTACAGCAGGGCACAAGGCAGGCACTAGGACCTGCGCAGAATCACAGCAGGTTTGGAGGCAGCAAGGCACAAGGCAGGCACTAGGACCTGCACGGAATCCTGGCAGGGCTCGGAGGCAGCAGCAGCCGCGACACACCCAGACACTGCAACTGACACACTAAAGTGTCCCGACACAGTTTGGAAAGCTCTGAGCTAGAAGATAAGATTTTGATCAGGGCACTAAAACACAGGCAAGGCAGCAATCTGCCTGATTCAAGCTACAGACAGGCAAGGCAGCAATCTAGACTTGTGCCAACTCTGAGACGTTACAGAAATAACGAATAAGCAGGAGTCAATATGTCGATGAAGATTCTCATTTGGAATGAGAATCATTCAGTTGAGGAATGAGAAGATTTGGAATAAGCAGGAGGTATCTCTGAGCATGGTGTCTTAGCATAAACAGAGGGAAGCAGTTCTTTAACAAGATAATTTCATGCCAAATGAAGCCTTTCCATGTGCCCATGTCAGTCAGTCAGTCAGTCTCAAAGATCCTCACTCTAATGGTTACTATTAGATATCCTGACAGAATTAGTGGTAACAACAACAGCAAGGTTTATTTAGCCAATTGCCTGGTATTCCAAAGGCTAGAATGATTTAGGACCAAAGTAAACTGTTTATCTGGGTTAAAATCAATGCTATAAAAATAGTCTAAGCCTACTATTATTTCAGAAATTTCTTCAGCATTATTATATTAATATTAGATGTCTTAAAGCTACCTCCATGTATTACATTTTACTACTTTTACCTATTAAAGCAAGTTTTGAATAAGAAATAAAGATGTAAAAGCATACAAAATGCACAAAGAGGGCTTGCTCTAACTACAAATTATTCTATTCAAATAAAATTAAGTGGCATGAAGTTGCTATTATTAAAAGAAGCTCAACAATAGGTTTTTTTCCGACTCTCCAAAGAGATCCTAAGCTAACAAGAACGAAGTTCACTGGCCAGCATACAAGAAGCTTCTGTTCTGCTTCAGCTCTTTCACAGCGAGTAGCAGCATGAATCTATTAAGCCATCAGCTGCTACACAAAAGCCAACATTGTTTATCAACACACTGCTGCTCTTATAAGAGGAGTTTATTTTCACTAGTTTAAATCAGATGAGAATACAATAATTTTGAACAGAGATACTTTTCTCACATCTGAAGTTATATGCTAGTATTAAAGGCACAAATTGTATTTTACAGATGATCTAATGATTCTAAATGGTTTAATACATTTAAACAATGTAAATAAATAAAATTATGGAAAAGAGTATCTCATTATCAGAATGACAAAGAAAAAGAACTCATTAATTTGATCATAAATATAAAATCCAATTATTTGTTTAGGTATTGAGTGCATCAAGCTTTTACTTATTATCTGCACTCCAAGCTTTTATGGTGAAAACCTTTCATCACTTATTTTTTAAATAAGGGTCTCTCTTTCTCAGTCACTGCAATTATACTTTCCACCATTTAAAAACTTCTACCTACTTCTGTTTCAACTAGCCATCCAATGACCTTGTTTAGAGTCACTCCCCTGGGGTAAGAGGGCCAGACTATTTGCAGGACTGCCTGTCTCCCATTATTTCTGGTCTTCTCATGGGACAGAGGGAGCCTGCTTCAGGACCTTCTATGAAACCATGTTACCTGATGGGATCCAGGAGGCATGCCTTCTCTGTTGCAGTGACTGTCCTGTAGAACAACATTCCCCCGCCCCAATGTGGGTGGCCCCAACTGTGCTGGCCTTCCATAAGGGCCTGAAAACTTGGTTCTTCCCCTGGGCATTTGGCCAGAGCATAGGATGAGCCCATCCAGAAATGGAAGATCATGAATACAGTGGTTGTCCTTAGTCATTCTGTTTTTCTGTTCTGGGTGTTTGTTTCATGCTCCTAACAGAATGTAAGCTGCCTAGAGTTGCTTTTGTGAGTTGGGCAGCAGTATAAATCAAATCAAATCAAATCAAACTATTCTGAAGAGCTAAACATTCTGAAGATACCATTTTGGCATCAATTCACGTATCTTTTTACCCCTAAGCCACTTTTTAAAACCTAAGCCTGTAATGTGCAAAACAAATCAATCTAATGTAAACAAATGCTCTCTCTTACAGCTGTCTAATATCACTCTGTAGCCAATTATGTTCTCCCCACCCCTCAGTCATTGAAAGGTTTAAAAAATATGCACGTGCAGTCATTTCAAGGAAGACCACCTCTACAGGGATGTCAAAGTAACAAAGAATAAATAAAGCTATTTGATGTAGATTAAAATCACACAACCCTGCTGCTATTTTGCTATTTTTATAGTAACGCGGCTCCAGTGCACTATTTTATATATCTAGAACTTTTATAATGTTTGTTATTGTTTTTATTTTATTTTAATTCTGTTTGCCAGCTAGACTCACTAGTTGAGATGGGCAGCCATATAAATTGGGTAAATAAATAAATAAATTAAAATAAATTTTACAAATGGACTCAGGGGCTCCATTATCCCCTTCTACACTTCTTTTAGTAAGACATAAAATATTAAATTATCTGAAAGTGCACAAAACTTTTCATTTGAAAACCAGCAAATTTTCCTACTGCAATTATTATTATTATTATGTATATTTATTTCATTTTGATGCTGCCCAACTCCAGCCAACTCTGTGTGGCTCACAAAATAAATAAGGTAAAAATTAGTAAATAGGAATACAATAAAAATTAATCCAAAAAAGGATTATATGATAAGGACAAGATGGCAATCCAGACAACACTTCAAACAAGGGGGGTCCCATTCACCCTGCCGTAAGGCCCAGGAGAACAGCCAGCTTTTCAAGGACTTCTGGAATGCTGTCAGAGGGGGGGACTTCATTCCATAAAGCAGGTGCTACTATAGAGAAAGCATGTTCCCTGGGTTCTGAAAGATGACACTGTTTAATTGAGGGGACCTGGAGCACGCCCCCTGTTGGATAGTACCAGCCAGGCAGAAACCACAGGAGATAGGCAGTACCTCAAATAACTGGATCCTATGCACCCAGGGGTTTATAGGTGATAACCAGCACCTGGAATTGCACCTGGAAGCACAATGGCAATCAGCGCAGCTCACAAAGCAGAAAATGATGCAAAGCTTAACATTCCGGCAACAATATTTTGTTCCTATAACTAAGGTAAACATGTATTTGCCTGGTATTGAGGGGCAAATACTGGGGAATAATATTGTGCTGAATTTATTTCCAGAAACTCAATTTAAATTAGAACAAAGTTATGCCATCTTCAACTATTACATATGCGTATGTGTGCATGTCTAAGTAAAGAAGTCTAAATATATTTACAATTTTGAATTTTAGCACTGCATGTTGTCACAGAAGTACTAGCAACTAGTTTCAATTATTTTATTCAACAAATAGCATAACACATTTTGAATTAAAATCTGCTTCACAGTCCTAAGTCCTCCCAGTGCAAAAATCAACACAGAAGGAAACATTCTGTAGGCTTTAAATTTAGTCTAATGCTAAAAAAAAAAAAAAATTATATCTTTTGAGACATGAAATTTAACTTTCAACTTACATTTCACTTTCTTACAATTTTATAACTGAATTTCAGATCATTTTCTATGGGGTTTTTTTTAGGCTTAAAGGAAATGCTATTCAAAATATCTGATTGGCCTATGTTCTCTATACCTGATTTTAAAGAATATCTAAGATACTATACAGTTGAACAAAGCTTCAAAACTAATTTGGAACATGTGTCCGGGAATATAGAGCAGCAGAGGGCTATCTATCTATCTATCATCTATCTATCTATCTATCTATCTATCTATCTATCTATCTATCTATCTATCTATTTTATACACCACCCATCTCACAGACTCTGGGCGGCTATACAATCCAAGGAAAAGTCATGTTTGCTTTAAAAATGGCAGCTACTCATTCCCCCCCCCCACGCCCACCATGCACTCTGGAACACCTTTTTGGAATTAGACTGGAATAATTGCTCAACGTTAGTATTTTGTGCATGCTCAAGAAATGTAAATGTCAAGCACATATTTAATGTGCAAATAATAATCAGGAAGTGGTGAATGGGTACACTTTGCCAATACAGTGCTTGTTTCTGAATAGTACAAAAATAGGAGAGGGAGGAGGTGACCATAATAATACAATGAAAATTCAGGATCCATTTAATAGTTTTTAACTGGCAAAACAGAGAAGAAAAACAGTAAAGTTTTATATTAGAGGGGCACATCATAATAGGAATCAACAAGGAAGTTAATACAAAAGTCTGAAAATGGGACCCTGAACATAAGAAGAAAAACACTGAGAGATTACAATCAAAACACATATACTAAAACTATTTACCATAGTCATTCCTCATAATCCCTGGAAGAAAAAGATTTTACATCAACACCACACTGCAAATTTACACATTGGAAAAGACTGACTAAATATTCTGCATTCGACTGTGTGCTGTATTTCCAGTTATCAACATTTATTTTATTATTTACTTATTTGTTCAATTTTTGATGTCGCCTGACTCCAACTGACTAGATCAATATCACACTATTTTTTAAAAGCAATACTGAATTTCAGAATTACAAAGTAACAAAAGAACACAGGTTTTACCACAAGGATAAAATCTCTTCAAATATGAGCTGATGGTATGGCCTTAAAATGTTCCCCAAATATGCCTATCCATTTAAACCGCACAAAGCATTTTCACACAGCCACTGACTTTGTCTAACCACCCTCAGCCACATTTGTGTGCTGTTGTGCAAGCGTTCTCACTGGTTTCATCTTCACACAGCTCAGTAATCTTCATGAACTCGCCAGCACTCTATCCAGCTGATCAACAGGGGAGTGAAAAGAGTCTACTTTTTGTTCACACCTCATTCCTCATCCTCATTGTTGCTTTGCTACATTTGCTTTCACACTGGCAGAGGAAAATGGTTACTCAATCCAAAAAGCACACTGTAATGGTGGCTTAAAAACCATGGTGACTTGATTTCAGCTGGGAGGGAGGATAGCTGAGAAACTGGTACAAGAAAATTTTGCTAATGGGAAACATACCACTTTGCAGCTCCAATGTCAATGCTACAGAATGGTTCTTGCAATGCTTATTCCTGAAGTTGGGTCAGATGTTAATCGGGTCAGCTGCTAAAACCTGACCGTATCATGGGAACACAGCAGGGCAGTGCTGATCAGCACAAATATTACAGATTTAAGAGTAATCTAGAGCAGGGTTTCTCAACCAGGGTTCCGTGGTACCCTAGGGTTCCGCGAGAGGTCCCTAGGGGTTCCCTGGGAGATCACGATGTATTTAAAAAATTATTTCAAATTCGGGCAAATTCACATTAAAGAGGTACGTTACATTCTTTATTTTTAGTTTAAGAACACTGTTAATGCATATATAGAGGCCTACACACAAAACGCATAGAATAATTTTGTAACTTCTGGCCTCTATTTGAGCCTGAATGTGCAGGGGTTCCCCGAGGCCTGGAAAATATTTCAAGGGTTCCTCCAGGGTTAAAAAGGTGAGAAAGGCTGATCTGGAGAATCAACTGATTTGAAAAAACTGTAAAAGTATCTGTGATAGTATTTTACTTTTGTGGGTTCTGTAATTCAAATTATGTTTCTAACCTAAAAATAATTGTTTATCCTCCTCATATTGTTTGCTGTTCTGGCAAAACAATAGGAAAAGAACAAGCAAGTCACTACTTCGTTCTATGAGTTTAAGAGAAATTATCTAGTTGGGGAGACACAAATTCTAATTAGATGAGAAAGCAGGCCTATTCAAATGAAAAGCTTACTGAATTACATTCTTTTAAACCCTTCCAGCATATTTATTACTTTAGCTTGCAGCAAAAATATCAACATTAGAATATCTGCAGCAGTTACTCTAAACATTATCTGGATAAGTAAATTATGCTACAGCGTTTGTCTTAAAATTATATATCAACAGGAAAAACGCTGAAATTCAAGTGGCAAACTGTAAAGGTCGTGACTGAATATTTGGACAGCTGGGATCCTAAGTAGCAGGGGGGTGGTCTTTACTACATTCCTAAACTTCCAGCTAATTTTCAGATCTATCTACCCATTTATTTATTTTTCATATTTCTCCCCTGCTGCAATCTAGAGACATCCACAGTATAACATAAAAACAATAAAATACCACCAACCAAGAATAAAACTACAAGCAATAAAAACAGAGAGACGGCAAAATCAGAAGGCTCTCCAGGATGACCCCACCTCTAAAAGCTTCCAAAACATCAACAAAGAGAGGGCTAACCTAATCTCAATCCGGTGCTGCCACGGAAAAGCTTCAACCCTCCAGGCCTCCCCAAAGGATGGAATCAGTAGCAGATTATCTCTATCTCATCCAATTGGTCAAATCAAGTTTGACCAAATGAAATCAAACCCTTTTTCTTACCACAACTGTTCCTTAAGCAACTAGAGCCAGAAACTGTCTCTAACAAATAGAAGAACTCCTGTAAATTTTCTGCTTGGCTGAAAGTGTGTTCCGTACAAATTTTGCCACTGCCAGTAGTTTTCTCTGTTGCCTGACAATGGGTGTCAATGTACCCGGAGAACAAAGAGTGAGCCAGAGCTGTTGGCCACACAGGTACGTGGGAGTCAGAGAAACTGTTACATCATTTAAAACAGTTATTCTGTGTATCATCCACAGCATCCTCAGGAGACAAGGAAACTGCCTCCCTTTCTCTTCTTGCCAGTAGAAGCATCTGGAGTATAATTCCAGTCAAGGATTCATCTTATAGGAAACAGAAACAGGTTCAACTCAATCAGCATAATTTCTTAGAAGTTTTCATCTATCTATCTATCTATCTATCTATCTATCTATCTATCTATCTATCTATCTATCTATCTATTACATTTATATCCCGCCAATCTCCCCCACAAGGAGGGACCCTGGGCGGTTCACAACAATTACCTTACTGGAATAGATGTTTTAGGAGATGTGGGTGGCTGTAGGGGAGAGGAATTAATGGGAAACTTTCTTTCTATGAGATTTCGTAACTTCTATTAGTTGTAGGAAATTACTTCAAAAGTTTGAAAGGAGTTTATACTGTATCTTTAAAATATGAGAATTACCACACATAATGAAAAACAGGTGCTAACTTCTAGCCATCTTAGAATATGTGAATATTTTTAACACCACCTCCTAGCTGACAGATCCCTAAGTATCTTCAGAATGGCCACTAAATGTGTTGCAACTGCCTAAATGTTTAGCAATCTTGATAATTTGTTTTCTTTCAAGCTGATTTGCATGCTATATTTATTTTACTTATCACTTTTTCATTCTTTTTAATAAGTGTTTCTTCAGATTTGTATGTTTCGGTCTTTGATCATGAAATCAAATAAATAATTTCAACACAATTACATTTCCCAAAATGTAAACAATGTAAAAAAGCTGAAAGTAATGGGTGTAGGGAAGTATGTTATTCTTAATTTAAATTATATTTTAGAAAAATCCGTAACCAAAAATTGTATTGTGGAAATATATATTCAATTAATTGGAGTTTCATTTCAGACAGTTGATTTCTTGTACTGACTGGAAATAGTTGCTTCCAGGCAAGTAGCAGAATCTGTAGCCCTTATGCATAAAGTTCTACTAGTCTGGGCAAACTTAGTTCCAACGTACTACAATGGGGGCTTCCATCTCTCTACCTCTATTTCTTTCCCAGCTGCCAATCACACCTGCCAGCCTTTCCTAATTACACCAATCGTCAAGGAAAATATACAAATGTCTGAGAAGAGAAGAAAAATATATCTTGCTTGCTAAAAATGAGACAACAGTTACAGGCAGTTACAAAAGAGCCCTTCCCAGCTTCAGCCGGTGTGCATGTTATGGTCTTATTTGCAACGGGAGGCCCTTGCAATATTAACTCCTTCCCCCATCATTTGAAGTTAGACTATTGCAATGTATTTAACCTGGAGCTACCTTTGAAAAGAGTTCTGAAGCTGCAAAAGGTGAGGAAAGCAGTAGCCTACCTATTAGTGGATGAGAGCCACTAGTGTCATGTAACTTTGACCTTAAGGGCATTGTACTAGCATCCAACAGGCTTCCAAGTCCATTCCAAAGTGCTGGTTTTAACCTATAAAACCCTCCATGTCTTGGTACCAAATATCTCTAATACCAATTCCTGCAAGTAGCTTCATTCCTGCACCATTTCCTCACCTTGTTAGGGGCACCCCTCTGTAAGGTTCATGGGGGAGTTGTGACCCAGGGGCAATGTTTCTCTGTCGCGATTCCTTTCCTCTGAAGTAGCTTTCCCACAGAGGTGAGTTTGGCACTCATTTTGTTCTTGTTTAGGGAAGCCATAAAAATAGTGTTGTTTGAGAGAATAGTTGGAATGTGAGGACTGAGACTAGGCCCACTGAGACTAGGCACCAAAGGAGGGGATTGTGTATTTCTGATTTTAATAGTGTTTTATTGTATTTTAATGTTTTATTGCTCTGTAAACTGTGAGAAAAATATAAAATTTGTTGTTATTATTAACAAAGAATTAATAGTTAATTTTAATTACTCATAAAGCTAAATAGGGCTTATGAGGACTTTCTGATGCTAGCTAGCAAAATTCATAAGCAGGTTGAATGTGACACCTCAACTTTGAAGTTAGAGAGCAAACTAGCAGACCTTCTACTAAAAATCACATGCAGGAAATGTTAAGCAAGCTAAAATGTAACACCCCAGCTTTGAGTTTAGAGAGCAGAGCTTCTAGCAAGACCTATGCTACAGGAAGCTTCTTGTGGGTAGAAATGAAATTAATGAACAATGCTTAAGGTAGGACAACTTCCATACAAGGAAAGAATAAATAAAATGGGAAGGGGAGATAAAAGTGGGTAGTGGGAGATGTAAACAGAGGCGGGACAATTGAGGCGGACGGTATAGGCTGTTCACTCCTGACTACCCAGCCTATGGGTAAAAGGAGGAGGGCTAAAGCGTCCGGGCAAAGGGCTATAAAAGATGAGTTCTAATTGTGGCTAGTGTGACTCCTCCCTGGTGCGACTTGTTTTCCAGCACGTTGGAGTTCACCAGCTTTTTGCAAACTGCTTTTAAAATAAAAACCTTTTGTTTCTATTTGCCTTTTGACTTGACTCATATCTGACAACTGCAACATAAATTAATGAAATATTATTTTCTTCCAGGATACAGGAGAGACAACTATCTGATTATGACAAAATTATTTCAGCTTAATAACCACCCTGACCTGGTGGGAAAGCTCAGTAAGTTTAATGGCCCTGAGAGCAATGCCAGTGAGATCATGAGCTCTTGGCAAGGTCACCCTTGCCAGAAAGGCCAAAGGGGGAGGGGCGACATGAACAGTGGTCCACAACGGCAGTGAAGGCAGGTGGGACTCTGCAGATATGGGAAACCAACCCACCTCAGAGAGAGAACTCCAAAATCAAACCAGGAAGAAGGCAATGGCAAGCCTCGCCTGTACTGTTGCCAGAAAACTGCATGGACATGGCTGAAACATTTAAAGAAGTCTGGGTGCCACTTTTATAAGTAGATCTGGAAGTGATGCCACGATTAGACCAAAGGTGCATGGAAATCTAGGCACTTAGATTACTGAACGAGCAGTTCCTTTACAAGGAAATACAATTTGGAACATGAAATGTGAGAAGCACAAATCCAGGAAACCTTGAAATTGTCAAAGCAGAAGAAGTATATTAAATTGGATGTTTAAGAAATATGTAGATGTAGGGGGACTAGAATGTCCTGCTTTAGATCAGATTAATACCTGATATATTCAGGGCATGAGTTCATGGAAAGGAATTGAATGGTACAGATATTAAAAAGCGCATCTTTCAGTGTGTGCACTGCTCAGTTGCAACTGTAACGTAACAGGAACAGAAGACAGAGAAATGCAATCCAGTCAACCAGGACACTTCCAGGTACAGACTGTGGAAAGTTCTTCATTTATTGGTATCAAACATACCAGTCAAACTAAGAAATTTAATGAACATAGGTATGCCAATAATTCTTTTCACCTGGAGGGTCAATGTAAAAGATTCAGTATGTTTAACCTAAATGCAAGAGAACCTGAGGAGACATTAGGAAAACTGAAGGGGAAAAATGTTTTTTTTTTTAAAAAGGTAAAGATTCAAGTGGGTTTCAGAACAAGCTACAGAGATAGCCAAAGGGAAAAAAGGATGAAAACCATGGACAACAAGGAGATAGAACAACTGTGCAACAGCAAGTATGAAATAAAAAAAATAAGGAAAGTGATGAAAGAATATAAATAGGGAAACATAACAAGAAAAGGAAAGTGAAATATGCTTTTAACAAGATCAGAGAAACCACAGGAAAATTCACAACTACATCAAGAATACCCAAGAACAATCATGCTAGAGATCTAATGCAGAAAAATTAGGATAGTTGATTATGTGCCATCATGTCATTTTCGGCTCCTAGTGACCACATAGATTTTCTCCATGATGATCTGTCCCTAACCTGGTCTTTTAGGTCTTCCAACTGTGCATTCATTGCTACAGTAACTGAGCCCACAAATTAAGATAAAGGAGGATAGAAAGATTATATGAAACCTTTTACAAATGGGATTTTCACTAGAGTACTCCTTGGGTTACAATGGCAATTGGGACCGAAATTTGCATCGTTAAGCGATGCAGTCATAAAGCATGACATGATGTGACCGCACTGTTTAGGGCCAGCAATCCCGGCAGTCCCTGTTGCTGTTGTTAAGTGAGGACCCGCACAGGTTATTAAGTGAGGACCTCACATAACTGCGACGTGGGAAGAGGCAGCAATCCAGAAGCGCTTGCTTACGCTGCTGAAACTGTGTCCCAGGCAAGCAGGCAGGCGGATGGAATGGAGTAAGGGTGGGCAGTTGCTACAGGTGGGCGCTACAGAGTACGGGCAGGCGGGTGGATGCTGCAGGCAGGTGCTATGGAGTATGGGCGGGTGAGCACTACAGAGTATGAGATCCCCATGCCACCCGGGGGCTCCTCAGGAGAAAAAGCGGCGGGAGCAGGAGTGACTTGCAGGAGCGACTTGCGACTTCCTGCCAGCCTCCCCATTGACTTTGCTTGTGGGTAGTCGGCAGGGAAGATCACAAATGGTGATCACATGACCGCAGGACGCTGCAACTGTCATAATTGTGAGGCAGTTGCCAAGTGCCCGAATCGCAATCACGTGACCACGGGGACGCTATGACGGCCGCAACTTCAAGGACCGGTCATAAGTCCCCCTCATCCAGCACTGTCATAACTTTGAACAGTTGTTGAACAAGTGGTTGTAACCCAAGGACTACCTGTACAATCTTTTAATCTGCATTTAACTTTATAAAGAAGAGAAACATTTGTAGAGAGAGAGATATTTAGAAATGAATTGCACTACAGCAGGCTATAGACTTTATCAAGCAAAAAAGTAGCAGGCAGAAATAATACAGCATTGAATATTTAACACTGTAAAACAGGCATAAGAGCTAAGAGTTCTATATCAACATATATGGAAGAAGACTATGTGACATACAAATTTGAAAAGAGCTGTAGACAGGTATAGAAGGGAGATTCAAGAGAATTTGTAAATTACTGAACCACTGTTCAGATTCCTCACACCAAGTTTTGTGTAAAGTTTTATATAGAAGAATGCCAAATGAACAGGGAGGTTTTTGAAAAAAATCAAAGGAAATTGAATCAGATACCTAATAGTAGATAGATAATGGGAAAAAAAAAGAATATGAGAGTCACTTTATCATGTTAGAATGTGGACTATATTAAAGCTAATGGGTGTGTTAGAATATCTGAATATTCTTCTAATTAACATTTATAATGAATGAGGCTCTACAGTAATAATCAAATTTAGAGAAATGGACTGGTTCAGAAAAAGAAAAGGAGTGAGACAAGAATTCATATTGTTGCATATCTGTTGTGTATTTTTATAACACATTTACAGAGCAAATATGTTATAAGAATGGCTGGAATAGAAGAGATGATAGCTGTAAACAAAACAGGAGGCTGAAACAGTAACAACTTAAGATATGCAGATAACAACATTCCATTAGCTGAAAGTAAAGACGACTTACTATATGCAAGTTCATTATGCAAATAGGGACAGAAAATGAAAAATCTGAGTTAATGTTAAATATTAAAAAAGCTAATGTCAACCAGCAAGCTCAGTGAACTAACAGGTGATGGCAAAGAAATTAAGGTAATTAGTCTGTTTTCTTGGGCTCAAGTATAGATGAAGATGGACAATGTGCTAGAAAATTAAAGAGGAAATTCATCATAGGGAGGAAAGCAATAACAATTTAGTCAAGATGATGGATGAAGACATTTCTATTTCAACAAAGATCAGAATAATTAAAGTAACAGCCTTTCAAGTAGCAATGCACATTTGTGAGAAATGACATTAGGAAAGAGTGAAAGAAGGTTGACCCCTTCAAACTGTGGACCTACTAAAAATATCATGGAGTTTTAAGGATTAGTTACATGTGATAAAACAACTTTTACTGTACAATCTTGATGCAAAAATCAAGATAATTCATTTATCAAATGGTAATTAAAACAAATTATCAACCAAAATACAAGTGGTTCTAGCAAGCCAACAACGTAATTGGAATCTATGAATTTATGGTAAGATATACAGTATATGTATATATAGAGTATAATTGATAGGATACAAAACATGTAAATTCATTTACCTGTATTCTGCTTTTCTTCTATGCACTAAGAAGTTTATTATGGCAGCAATGCAGATCTGTCATTTGAAGAATCCATAGTTAAGAAGTAAAATCTGGTAAATAGAGAAGTCGCAGGTACATATCCCTACTCTAACCATTCTTAAAACTGTCCAGTTTTTCTCCAAATGTAGTAGTTTCAATTCCAAAGAGATAACAAAATAACTTATATTTAACCTTCTCTTAAGAGTGCAATTAGCTGCTGAAAAGGAGAAGCAATTATTTATTTATTTTATATCCCGCCTTTATTATTTTTATAAATAACTCAAGGCAGCGAACATACCTAATACTCCTTCCTCTTCCTATTTTCCCAACAACAACAACCCTGTGAGGTGAGCTGGGCTGAGAGAAAGTGACTGGCCCAAGGTCACCCAGCCGGCTTTCATGCCTAAGGCGGGACTAGAACTCTCTGTCTCCTGGTTTGCCATTGGCTCCTTCCTAAGGCTGAGAGAGTGCCTGGCCCAAGGTCACCCAGCCGGCTTTCCTGCCTAAGGCGAGACTAGAACTCTCAGTCTCCTGGTTTGCCATTGGCTCCTTCCTAAGGCTGAGAGAGAGTGCCTGGCCCAAGGTCACCCAGCCGGCTTTCATGCCTAAGGCGGGACTAGAACTCTCAGTCTCCTGGTTTGCTATTGGCTCCCTCCTAGGGCTGAGTGAGTGAGTGACTGGCCCAAGGTCACCCAGCTGGCTTTCCTGCCTAAGGCAGGATTAGAACTCTCTGTCTCCTGGTTTGCTATTGGCTCCTTCCTAGGGCTGAGTGTGTGACTGGCCCAAGGTCACCCAGCCAGCTTTCATGCCTAAGGCAGAACTAGAACTCTCAGCCTCCTGGTTTCTAGCTAATTGCCTTAACCACTAGACCAAACTGGCTCCATTAAGTCTTCTTTATTACTCAAACTTCCAGGTGATATTTTGTTATTACAGTACTTATTCAGAACAAGATAGCTATTTGTGGTATTGCTTTTCTTTTATTATTTTCCCCTCTGTTTAGGCTTATCTTCACTACAGTCAGTTAATATAATTAGATTCACAAACATTAAATCAACCAACAGTCTGCACAGAAATATTCACAAATGGCAAAGACAAATGTCTTCTCCCTTACACACTACCTTTGCATGACACAGAGCTGAAGATTTTTTTTATTTCTCACTATGCAAACCAGTTTCCTAAACAATGAGGTCCAGCACATAAGCCAGGGGCTAGTAACATGGCACCAGTAAACACTATGACTTACATAACCCCACCAAGTGAGATTCCAAAGGGCCACAAAGTTTTCAAAAATAATTGTTAAAAATAAAGTGCCCAAAACCTCATGAAATTGTCAAATCTTACAAAATGTTGATGTTCCCTCCTGAAATCTTGTGTTATTTTGGCCAAGGATGCCAACTTCTTATGAGATTTGGTGATCCTGCAAGATTTTGGCCATTTAAAAAATATACTTTTATTTTGGCACCTGCTTCAGGGACTCAACAGTGGCCACAGGATTGGAAAAGGTCAGCTTACGTTCCAATTCCAAAGAAAGGCAATGCCAAAGAATGTTCAAACTACCGTACAATTGCGCTCATTTCACATGCTAGCAAGGTTATGCTCAAAATCCTACAAGCTAGGCTTCAGCAGTATGTGAACCGAGAACTACCAGAAGTGCAAGCTGGGTTTCGAAGAGGCAGAGGAACTAGAGATCAGATTGCCAACATTCGCTGGATCATGGAAAAAGCAAGAGAGTTCCAGAAAAACATCTACTTCTGCTTCATTGACTACACTAAAGCCTTTGATTGTGTGGATCACAACAAACTGTGGCAAAGTCTTAAAGAGATGGGAGTACCAGACCACCATACCTGTCTCCTGAGAAACCTGTATGCGGGTCAAGAAGCAACAGTTAGAACTGGACATGGAACAACCGATTGGTTCAAAATTGGGAAAGGAGTACGACAAGGCTGTATATTATCACCCTGCTTATTTAACTTATATGTAGAGTACATCATGAGAAATGCCGGGCTGGATGAATCACAAGCCGGAGTTAAGATTGCCGGGAGAAATATCAACAACCTCAGATATGCAGACGATACCACCCTAATGGCAGAAAGTGAAGAGGAACTAAAGAGCCTCTTGATGAGGGTGAAAGAGGAGAGTGCAAAAGCTGGCTTGAAACTCAACATTAAAAAAACCCAGATCATGGCATCTGGTCCCATCTCTTCCTGGCAAATAGAAGGGGAAGAAATGGAAGCAGTGACAGATTTTATTTTCTTGGGCTCCAAGATCACCGCAGATGCTGACTGCAGCCATGAAATTAAAAGACGCTTGCTCCTTGGGAGGAAAACTATGGCAAACCTAGACAGCATATTAAAAAGCAGAGACATCACCTTGCCGACAAAGGTCCGTATAGTTAAAGCTATGGTTTTCCCAGTAGTAATGTATGGCTGTGAGAGTTGGACCATAAGGAAGGCTGAGCACCGAAGAATTGATGCTTTTGAGCTGTGGTGCTGGAGAAGACTCTTGAGAGTCCCTTGGACTGCAAGGAGGTCAAATCAGTCAATCCTAAAGGAAATCAACCCTGACTGCTCATTGGAAGGACAGATACTGAAGCTGAAGCTCAAATACTTTGGCTACCTAATGCGAAGAGAGGACTCACTGGAAAAGACCCTGATGCTGGGAAAGACTGAAGGCAAAAGGAGAAGGGGACGGCAGAGGATGAGATGGTTAGATAGCATCACCGATGTAATGAACATGAATTTGAGTAAACTCCGGGTGACAGTGGAGGACAGGAAGGCCTGGCATGCTATGGTCCATGAGGTCACGAAGAGTCGGACACGACTAAACGACTGAACAACAACAACAAATCAGGGACCAAATGCAGGTTCACATATGTTGCATTAAGTGATTTTCTCTAGCAACTATCATACAGCATAATACCTCTGCTCATTTTAATCAGCCACAATTCTTGTTTAAATGGAAAATAAGAGAATGCTTTTTAAATATAAAATCAGTTAAAAGTGTATGGAAACATTTAAGAATAAGGGAGGGAAAGAGTTCGCAATTAAGTTGTACGTTAACGTTACAGGAACAACTCTACATAAGCATCAGAAAAACACCCTCCCACAATGCAGCCATAAGGAAACCAGAAACGTCTGCATCCATTTTTACTGAAATTTTGTCCAAAAGGCTCAGCCGTGATTTATCTTAACTATGGTTAAACAGGTCTATAGCCCATCATTTGAAGTAGGCTTGTATTTAAGGGTTCAGATGAAACAACAGCTGCAGTCAGAAATAGAAGCTAAAGCTCTGAGCCACATCTAAGTAGACAGAGAAATGAGGTGGGAACTCACTCAGGTTTGTTACTAACATAATGTTAGCCAGTGAATATTGTGACTAAAATCATGAAAATAATTATAGAATTTTTAAACTAAAATGAACTGTCATAAACCTTTGGTATGTGTCATATGAGAGCCAGTTTGGCGTAGTGGTTAAGGCATCAGGCTAGAAACCAGGAGACCGTGAGTTCTAGTCCCACCTCAGGCACGAAGCCAGCTGGGTGACCTTGGGCCAAGGCCACTCTCTCTCAGCCCTGGGAAGCAGGCAATGGCAAACCACTTCCAAAATCTTGCCAAGAAAACTGCAGGGACTTCTCCAGGCAGTCTCCAGGGGTCAAACTGACTCGAAGCCACCAGACCCAGGCTCAAGCTACAGATACTCCCTGGATGACTCTGACCCAGTCATTCTTTTTCCATCAACCTACCTCACATGGTAGTTTTGCTGAGGGTAAGCTGGAGAAAGGAGTGTGTGTGTGGCTTTGAACTCCTGGAAGAATGACAGGATATAAATCTAATAAATTTAAATGCATGCTGGTTGTCATAAAAAATCTAATAAATGTAATAAATGTAAATGCACACTGGTTATAAAAAAATCAATTTGAAATAAGGTAGAGCTAGAAAAAAACCTTAACCAGATATCTGAGTATGCTATACTGTTTTAAAGAATCTGATTATTTTTTCCATGTTGGGATAACGTAAACTGGTCTTAATCAAACTGGGGATTTCTGGATAGACTCCAATGTTTGTTTTTCTTCTACAGCTCTGAAAGGGGGCATGTCCTTCTATCTACAGATGCCAGAGTGACTTTAAACATCTGCTACACAGGGTTAGGAGACTCTTTAGAGCAGATTTGATAGGGGATGGCACATGGGAATGGATGAGTAAAAAAATCTGCTCATGGCAATCAATTTCATCTTTTAATCAACTGTTTTGAGCAGCTACCATGTCTAAATTTAGGCTCTATAAAGGGAATAAAGGCAAAGCTTTGCTGTTTGATAAGAGCTCAGTACTTCATTCTCTGGGTATTTTTTATGATGAGGGAAAGAAGTTGTAATGCCACTTTTTATGCTATACAATGTTTATTAACTATAAGCAATCAGAAACTGAATTGCTATGGGATCTAAAAAACAACAGATCAAAGCTCAGCCATCCTGCTCCACTGCTAATTTTGTTACAGATTGAGTGTGATTTAGGTGGGGGGTAAGTAGTATTAAACATGGTAATATGGTTTAATTTCAGGAACATTAAAAAATTCAATTTGTATCTATGGTTTCAGCTGGAAAACTGTTACCTTGTATGTTGGGCAACCAATTCTAATAAAGTAAGTTTTAAACATTCTATTACTATACAGTATGTATTTTTATCCTATAAATATTTGCTTGGAAGTCTAAAGATTATCCACACAGAAATATATCTGGTAAATCTGCATATGTATCAAATATACAGTATCTAGACAAATTTAGTGGAATCAATGGGGCTTACATTAAGACATTATTTAAGACCTCATTGTTCTCCTGTAACGCAATATTCAAAACTTTAAATTTTGTTTTGGAATACAAAATACTAAGAGTTCTGTTTTTTCCCCCCACTGAATGTTCCAGACCCACATTGATTTTCATTTCAATATATAAACCTAAGGCTTTTCTTTTCTCAAATACTTAGAAATTTAAATTTTACTGAATACACTGAATGTATTGTATTTTAATATATATCACGCACCAGAAAAATAAGTAATCAGAAACAAAGGTTAGACCACTATTAAATGTATGAATGTTAAATGTATGTAGTATGAGAAAATTGCTGGGTTAGTATTCATACAAAAGCTAGTTCTTGGTTTCCAAGGTCAGAGTTTATGGGGAAAAAATTACTTTCTACTCTTTTTTTCTAAATAAGAGATACCACCTAAACCACAAACATAGTTCTTGACTTTAGACAGTACATATTCTCAACTTTAAAATATAATAACCAGTTTTATTCTTTACTCTAAAAGCAGAATGTATTAATGTGAAAATATTGTATGCCCCTCTAGTGTAGGAGATACAACCAGTAGCACTGTATATAATATTTACTGCTGCACTAATTCCCAGCAGTTGAGAAATACTAGTATTTTAACAAAGAATTCTAGTTTAAGACTTAATTCAATTAATAACTTTAGTTTTTTCTTTCTGGCTCCTTTGAGTCAAGCCTCAAATGTAAAAAATACATGCATCTACATTTGGCAGAATGTATTAACAAATTTAAAATATCCACTTATGTTCTGTTATCCTAAGTACAAATAAAGATTTGTGAACACAGGTTATAAACCTGCCTAAATCACATAAGTTCCTCTTAGATTCTGAATGAAAGAATAAGATTGGTATAGAACAGAGCTTTCCAAACTTTTCATGTTGGTGACATGCTTTTTAGACATGCATCATTTCGCGACACTCTCTTACAGCAGGGCACAAGGCAGGCACTAGGACCTGCATGGAATCACAGCAGGTTTGGAGGCAGCAAGGCACAAGGCAGGCACTAGGACCTGCGTGGAATCCTGGCAGGGCTCGGAGGCAGCAGCAGCCGCGACACACCCAGACACTGCAACTGACACACTAACGTGTCCCGACACACAGTTTGGAAAGCTCTGGTATAGAACATATACATCTGCATTGATTTATGCAGTTCAATAAGAGAAAGCTAAATTTCAAGAACAGAACTGAAACCTTCCACTAAACACATTTAGGTAAAAGAGAGTAAGGCTAAGGGAAAGCAGATATTATTCATGTAAATATATATTAAAAATAGGATATCCTTTTCCTGGATATTCATTTATCAGGCACATTCACTTTTATACAGATGTTTAGGTACACATCTGTATAAAAAGAAAAAGCTGTAGTTATATAAATTCTATTTTTTGTTTATTAATAACTACTCATACATTTTTAAAAATAGATAGGATAGTCAAATCACAGGCCGCTTCACCAGGCTTTTCTCTCTGTGAGCTTCCATCAACAATCCTGTCAAGCAGTAAAAAGAAAGGGTAGGAAGTATGATCTCTCAATTAGCTCAGCTGGAAGATCAGCATTTTTTACCTATTTCTATTCCAGATGATCATAAAAATTCCAACATCAGGCTACATTACTACTGGACATTCTAAACATCTTAGAACAATAAGAACTGATGCCTGAAATTTACTTCCCTTTAAATTCTCAATCCCTTTTTTCTTCTTGTATCACATATGGTAAACTTGAGGGTTGGAACAATCTGATAGTAAAGTAACACAGAAGGGCTTTAAAAATATATTCTGAAATTAGAAGTTAATTTGTTTTCATTGCTTCTGAAAAAGTTTTCAGATACTGTAAAGCTATATTGATTATTCAGTGTTAGAAATTGTGTATTTATACATATTAAAACTACTCTGGAGAAAGTCAGTAATTACTCTGGTGTTTTTGGCTGAGTTTCAAAAGAAAGTATTTGTACCTGTATAGTCCAATATAAGAACTGCTTGGGAATTTCCCAACTCTATGATTAATAACACACATTAGTAGATGCTGGCAGGTCAAAACAGAAAATAGTTAACACAGTTGCTACAGTTGCTACCCCTTCCTCCATTATAAGTAACAGATCAAGGCTACTGTATCTGTTCATTATTTCAGAAATCACAAAAACAAATCTTACCATTTTGCAAGTGCTATACAAATTTGGCAGGAAAAAACATATCTTTTTCCAAATTAAATAATATTTTATTTCACTTACACCACTTCAATAAAAATGTAAGTTTCAAAAATCCAGTTCAAAAATCTACAAATTAGCAAAGATAGGAATGGTGGACATCAGCTTTAAGTGCCAATGACACAAACAAAATATTCCATATAAGCAAGTATTCCATATCTAAAATGATATGTTCAGTATTTTTCAAAATGAGACTTTTTCAAAACCTAACATAAGTAAAACTTCAACGTGCTTAATAGACGTGCGTTACAATACTGAGCATAGCTGCTAAGAATTAATCATTTACATTTAATCATTTTGTATTTACATAGAATTAAAATATGATTTTTAAAAATACAGTTTTTATCAAAAGTCTTGCTGTATTACTTGCTCGCAACCATTGAAACATTCTAAACTTTCTGTTAAACAAACCAGATCATTAAGATTATCCTTCTAATATCATTATTGCAAAATTTTCCAAGAAGTATCTCTTGTCCTGTACAACAGATGTATGTGTCCATTAAAACAGCAAGAGGAAAATAAGAAGGGTTTGCTATTTCAGGCAGTGAAAACCTTGTAGGTTTCTAATAATGCAATCCTGTGCATTGCATCTTAATAGCTGGAATGAAATAAGAGGAAAAAAAAGTGAAGATGCAACATTTTGGAGCATAACTGCATCATCTCCCAGACCAGTCTATGCCAAAATCAAAATTATACATAAAGTACAGATGAAGAGAATTTCCATTTCTTGTTAAAACGGCCAGAATATGGTCAACAATTAACAAAGCACACACCCATTAAAATTGGTCAAAATGCACATACTTTATGTAGTGCAGTTCTGTAAGAACAGCTATGTATCATTCTTGATATGTCATTCTAGACACTGACAGAGTCACTTAATACTCCTTAATATACAGAGTATATATTGTTTTGCAATTTTTTATTACATAAATTAATGATCCTGAAGTACCACTGATCATGTCAATGGCTGTGAACAGATTTCATGCACAACTAATCAATGTTTTTTAATCACGTTGTATAATCCCACTTCATCTAGAAACATTCTTTGAAAAGATGTATCTTGACTCATATTTTAAGTTCAAAATATATTCAATGAACACAGACTGTGCTCATCTAAAATACTGCAAGACAAGTACACACCTTTGAACACCACAACAATTTCCAAGACGTTTTTAAAAGATCGGGAGCCACACGCCATTTCTTTAGCAAAAAAGAACAACGTGGATGCAATCCACAGAACTGAGCCAAATTATTTAAATTTACCATTTATTCCCATGGACTTTATCAGAGACCGACTGGTTTAAATCCAAGTAATCCAGTTTAATCTGTTTGCAGAACATGCTGTCATGTTACACCCACTGGCTACTTACCAGCCGCAATGCTGAGTTGTAAGGTGGCACTGGAGAACAAGAGCGCCAGCAAAAGGTGCTGCAGCAAGCCAGTCATATTTAGAGGAATCCAGCTGTGTACAGTTTAAAAAACGCTGACAGGAGAAAATCTGTTGTCTCCCAAGAGTCTTAATCTCTGAGTTTACAATCCAGTCTGAAAGGGCAAATGGTAGATAAGAGGAGCTTTTACTCCATAAAGCAAATCCGCCTTCATGTTTCAGGGCTTGGCCTCAGAGGATGAGTTTTTCTCAAACCAACATGCATGTTCTTTTTCTCAAGATGATGGTCATTATTGTAATACTGAAATTCCAATTAATTCCCATGTGTCTTCAGAGTGTCACCGCACCACTCAGGTTTCAAATGAATCATATCCAGACGTGAAAAGGACAAAAAAAAAATCGATTGTCACCACAAAAGGGCAGATGTAGACAGATTTAAAGGCCAATATTTAAGATACGGAAAACAGGATCCAAATCTTTGTTTTGCATCTTTCTTAAGAAAAGGTTATTTCCAGTCACTTAGAAATAGTAAGGCGTCATCTTCTTTACATGGAATTTTAAGGACCAACGGCCCCATTACGTGTCATCAGCCTCGAATTAAAATTTGAAACACTCAGTATCCACTTTGCTTTACACGCGCACCCACACGCACTCAAGTACGCGGAAAAGGAAATAACTCCGACCAAGGAAACGGCCAGAAAGTCCTGGCGTTTCTATGAAGCAGCCCCAGCAAATCAGGGCTTCCCAGTTCCTGGCTCCAAGCAGCCCCAGCGCAAAGAGGCCTTTCCTCCTCCCCAGCCCTTCGAAAAATTCACTTTCTTTCTGTCTGCCCCCTCCCTCCCTTCTTGACCACAGTGGAAGTAGGGGAGGGGAGAGCCACTTCTTCCACCCTCTTCCCTCCCTTCGCAAGAGACCGGTTTTCCAACGACCAGACCCGGAGGGGGGACCCGTGACAAGCGCTCCAGCGACAGCCAAACCCTTTCGCCCTCATGCACCCGCACTCACTCACGACCCTGCCCTGTCTCCTCCACCCCACTGGCGAGGCAGCTCCCAATCTGCCCGGCCCTTCCTCTGCCCTCCGGGTGAAGGGAGCCTGCACAGGAAGGCTTCGCGCAGGGGGATTCTCACGGCGCGTCGCCTCCCCGCCGCCGGCTGCTGGGCTTGGCTTGGCTTGGCTGGCTGGCTGGCTGGCTGGCAGCGGCTCCCCTTCTCTCAGACACAAAGGGGAGTCGCTGCTGAACTGCCAGTCTGAGCGCCTGGCCCGTGGGCGCCGCGAAGCCCCGCCCCGCCCTATCCTGCTGCTGCTGCTGCTCCGCTCCACCCGTCTGCTGAGCTCGTTCGCCCGCCCTCCCTCCTTCCTTTCTTCCCGGGGCCTCTCCGATTTTCACGCGCCGGTCAGACGCAGCCCGCCTCCTTTTTGGATCCCTCCGAGCATAGAGACGGCTCTGCTGCTCGAGCTAGAGCGACTCGTTCAGCCTGCCGACCCTCGCCGCCGTCGCTCGAGGCCTTTTCTGTGGAGTTGCGGGAGGGCCGAAGAAGAGGGGCCCGACATGAGGCTTTTTGCGCCCCTCCCGCACCGCCATGTTGCCAATAATTGGTAGTTTGCCAGATTGGCGGCTCGAGCAAAACTGCGTGGGGGGGAGGAGGCGAGGAGCGTTTGCGGTTCTTTCCTTCTCTGGCGACTGCCCTTGCTTTCCGCAGCAATTGCTCCGCAGTATTTGCTTTATTTTCTGTATCGTTCAACCGTCCAGTGGTCTTGGGAATGCTTTACAGCTAGCGAAGCCAAGATCAGCAAATAAAATAAAAGCTCGTATTGGGGGCATTTTTACTCTTCGGGAGTACAGTCTTAGTTCTCTTAAACGACGTATTCTAACGAGCTGTACTGTGGATTAGAGCCTTGTTGTTCAGTCGTTAAGTCGTGTCCGACTCTTCGTAACCCCATGGACTATAGCACGCCAGGCCCTCCTGTCCTCCACTGTCTCCCGGAGTTTACTCAAATTCATGTTCGTTACATCGGTGATGCTATCTAACCATCTCATTCTCTGCCGTCCCCTTCTCCTTTTGCCTTCAGTCTTTCCCAGCATCAGGGTCTTTTCCAGTGAGTCCTCTCTTCGCATTAGGTGGCCAAAGTATTTGAGCTTCAGCTTCAGCATCTGTCCTTCCAATGAGCAGTCAGGGTTGATTTCCTTTAGGATTGACTGGTTTGACCTCCTTGCAGTCCAAGGGACTCTCAAGAGTCTTCTCCAGCACCACAGTTCGAAAGCATCAATTCTTCGGCGCTCAGCCTTCCTTATGGTCCAACTCTCACAGCCATACATTACTACTGGGAAAACCATAGCTTTAACTATACGGACCTTTGTCGGCAAGGTGATTTAAAAATTTATTTAAAAAGCATTCTCTTATTTTCCATTTAAACAAGAATTGTGGCTGATTAAAATGAGCAGAGGTATTATGCTGTATGATAGTTGCTAGAGAAAATCACTTAATGCAACATATGTGAACCTGCATTTGGTCCC